>OZ004705.1:103148115-104348115 GCA_963924515.1 Vespertilio murinus | reverse complement strand
AGTGCTATAAGGCAAGAGACTAGAAATGATTAGTGATACGTGCTTGGAAAACAGTAATGTAACTGGAAAGTAGTACACTTTCATTGATATTTAAAATGTTATATATAGGTATAAGAACAGCACTCTTGGAATCAGAGGACCATACATGCCCAACGTGTCATCAAAATGATGTCTCTCCTGATGCTTTGATTGCCAATAAATTCTTACGGCAGGTAGCTGTCTTTCTATTCCTTTTATAATAACACTTTTATGAAAAAAAATTTTTTTAAATCTTTTTAATTGACTCAACTACTTGGTGTAAACACTGCATTACATTTTTTGCATTTTTATGTTTGGTGTCTAGGCTGTTAATAACTTCAAAAATGAAACTGGTTATACAAAAAGACTACGGAAACCGTTACCACCACCACCCCCAATACCGCCTCCAAGACCGCTCATTCAGCGGAATCTACAACCTCTGATGAGATCTCCAATATCAAGACAACAAGATCCTCTGATGATTCCAGTGACATCTTCGTCAAGTCATCCGGCTCCCTCTATATCTTCATTAACTTCTAATCAGTCTTCCTTAGCCCCTGCTGTGCCTGGAAATTCATCTACCCCAGCACCTGTGCCTGATATAACTGCAACAGTCTCCATATCGGTCCACTCAGAAAAATCAGATGGGCCTTTCCGGTAAGTCTGGATTTCCCACTGTTAGGAAACAAGTGAGAAGAAGGATATGGTTTTTATGTGTATTGTTTTAATAGTTGCTTTAGTGACCTGCAGTTTGTATTTCCTTGTGGACCACTGTGTTCAGCAAGGTGGGTAGCTTGTAAGAAGTGGCTTAATCTTAATTGGAGGAAGAGGCAGATGAAGTGATTAAACATCCCAAACATTACTTTGGAATGTTTAATCACTTGATTAGCAGTGATTAAACATCCCAAAGTAAAAAAACTGCAGGTTGCCAACACCCCCTATCATATGTTGAATTGTATCCCATAACAGCTCTGTAGTCCACAAGGGTGACACTTTACTTGTGGTCATACTAATGTATTGGAAATGAACAGAATGTGAGCAGAACTAAGAACAATTTAGAAAGCGAAGGAAGGGGGCATAACACATTGGTAGAGGTAGAGAGGTCAGCAATGATCATTGTAGAAAAGTAGTGAAGACTCACTTAAATATTTCCTCTTAAGAAATAAAAGTGACCTTTGACCATGTAATCCAGCAGTTCATAAATTCTTAAAAGGTCAGCTAGTTGTGGGTTGTTGGGGTTTTTTTTATCCTCACCAGAGGATATGTTGGTTTTGGGGGTTTTTTTTTATTGATGTTGGAGAGAGAGAGGAAAAAATAACCCATCAATGGGTTGCCTCCGGAAGGGCCTCAACTGGCAGTAGAACACACAACCTTTGGTGTACAGAATGATGCCAGGGGCCTGTTTCAGACACATTGAAGCAAAATCTTGAGGTGTGGGACCTTCACCATGTATATGTAAGAAATCCCACTGATAGGTAGATTAGACTTTCATTTGATTAACAGTGGGACTAAAGCCCAGAGTTCATTGGATTATCTGAAAATTGCCCCCTTTAATTTATTGGCAGATTTAGAAGTAGAATTTAATCTTGATCCTATATTTTGTGTGTGTGTTCCCACATTTTGAGCTTCTTTTTTTCAAGCTTTATTGTTACAACTGAACTGATTTCTGTCATATCCATCATAAATCCTTGATGGTGCTTCTTAAGAAGGAGGTTTTTTCTTTTTACTTTTCCCTTGTATGTGAAGGACTCCAAAAGTCCAGTCTCTCACCTTCCTCAGAAGTTTTCAACATCTTTGATTTAACTCATCATAGTGCAGAGGATGAAAAACAGTTGTAACTTTTTACTCTTAATCTTCCATGTCTGATAACTTTTTAGTGTATTGTAAATTATTATTTTTTAGGGATTCTGATAATAAAATATTGCCAGCTGCAGCCCTTGCCTCAGAACATTCAAAGGGAACCTCTTCAATAGCAATTACTGCTCTTATGGAAGAGAAGGTAAGTTTTACTGGCTTTTAAATTTCTAGACTTTTTAACAGAGGTTTTCTGTTTTTGTGTATGTGTGTGTGTTGTTTTGTTTGTGGGGATAGCATCGTTTATTAAGAAATATCAAGACAAAGACCACAGGAGGGTCCCTTGGGGAGCTACTGGTGGGGAGGGTGCTTGTCCCCAGTTGGGCCCTCAGGTTCCCACAGATGGGGCAGGGGTGTCATGGCCCCTTCCTGTCCCTCCGCCATGAGTCCAAGCTTCCCCCACCTAAGGCACTCGCTCTTTCCAACCAGCACCCCACTCCCCCCATAGAGTTTTTCTGTTTTGAGGTGCTTGTTCGTTTGTTTAACTATTTGTTAAAAACTTTGTGTGTGTGTGTGTTTTCCCTAAAGGGTTACCAGGTGCCTGTGCTTGGAACCCCATCTTTGCTTGGACAGTCATTATTGCATGGACAGTTGATCCCTACAACTGGTGAGTATAATCATTCTGGTTTGAATATTTTTTCTTTAACTTTTTCTAAACACAATATTATATTTACTTACTGTTTTTGTTTATTTTTGCTTCTAAGGTCCAGTAAGAATAAATGCTGCTCGTCCAGGTGGTGGTCGACCAGGTTGGGAACAGTAAGTATATGTTTAAAAAAATCTTCAGCTGATTGGTTTGATCTGGATCAGTGTTTCCCAAAGTGTGGTACGGGAAGAGTTTGGTGGGGGTTACGTGTTGCACCGGAGTTTGGTGGGGATATGCACTGCATCGTGCTTAGCTGCGCCTAATTCTACGTTCTCATGAGTCAAGTCAAGACAGTCTTGTGAGGCGTGAGATGGTCCCGTGTGCAAATAAATGTTACTTATAATATAACTTATATTTTATTCTGAATAATTTTATTTTTCATTTATTATTTTGTGTGTATACCAAAAGAAAGAAAAAATAAATATATTTTGATTGTTGTTAAAATACATCCTTTTTTTTTTTTTTTTTTGACGAGGAGTACTCAGCGCTACAAAAATTATAGAAGGGGGGTACACATATGTCAAAAGTTTGGGAAACACTGATCTAGATAATGGAAACTATAACCTAGACAGTGTATTGCTGAATGTCTTTTTTTAATATACCGTATTTGCCAGCGTATAAGACGATTTTTTGGCCCTAAAAAATATGCCTCCAAGTGGGGGGTTGTCTTATACGGCGAGTATATATTTTATTGATATTTTACAGAGAGGAAGGGAGAGAGATAGAGAGTTAGATAGAGAGCTAGAAACGTCGTTAAGAGAGAAACATCGACCAGCTGCCTCCTGCACACCCCCCACCAGGGATGTGCCCGCAACCAATGTACATGCCCTTGACCGGAATCGAACCCGGGACCTTTCAGTTCACAGACCGACACTCTACCACTGAGCCAAACCAGTTTTGACTGAATGTCTTGTTGTAAACTCTTAAATGTCATGTTAACATGATTTTATGTAAAATATCACAAATTCAAAATTATGAAAAATTCTTTTCTAAAATTTAAAATCTTAGAAATTCCTTTTATTTTTATGTCTAACAAATGGTGATCTTGACAGGACCTCAGTTAATGAATAGATAAGAATAACTTGAAAGAATAGTTTAAATACTGACTCACTTATGCTAATTGATTAAATTTCTTTCTGTTTTAATTTGGATGTTGAAATTTGATACATACTGAGATTAAAGTCACACAACACAAAATTTCTCATTTTTAATAGTCTGTTAGTGAAATTTTACGGCATATTAATATCTATATTGTTTTCTGCCCTGAAATACAAAGAACTTGGATCTTCTTATAGCATATTAAAAATCAATAGATTTACTTATTATCTTTCTATATACACAATCATTTCTGCTTATACAATTCATACTAACAGGCTTATGTATTTGTATAACCTGACTTATATTCTAAAACGTAGATTTTGTTGTTGTTGTTGTTGTTGTTGTTTGAAAGATAAATATCTGTTATAAAAAATTTAAATGGGAGACTAATGGAATATATTAGCAGGAGAAATACGGAATTTGGAGCCAAGTAGACCTAGGTTTGAATCCCAGCTCTTCCATTTACTAGCGATATTATAGCGGGCAGTGGGACACCTCTTAGCTTATTTCCTTATCTATAGAAGTAGATTGGTACTGCCCACCTCAACATATAAAATGCCTACACAGTGCCCGACAGGTGCAGGGCTTTGTTCCTTTTCTGTAACAATGAGTTCACAGACTTAACTTATAGAATGCTAATTGAATATAATATTACAGAAAATATTCTATATTGAGGTGTCATCATTGTTTCAATATATTAATCAGAAAAATTAGTTTAAGTAAACGTTATGCTTGCTCATATCTGCTCTATCTGGAACTTGCAAGAGTTGGGAAGAGTAAGAAACGTTTCCAGAGTAGTTAAAGTTATTGTATACACACTAAAAGGTAATGTGTTATAATCAAGCTTACTTTATCTTTCTTTCCATTCAGTTCCAACAAGCTTGGATATCTGGTTTCTCCACCACAGCAAATTAGGAGGGGAGAGAGGAGTTGCTACAGGTAGGCATGCTAAAATTCTTAAAAAACATTAATCTGATGGTACACTCAAAAATATAACTCAGGGAAATTAAAGCACAATTATGGTTTACACTTAAGTCCTCAGTAGTTGCCCTTAAGAAGTCTAGGAAAAATGGATTATATTGCTAGTTTAATTACAGTTTTTAAGGCTCCTTCCCAACATCAATCCACTGCTTTCTCCCTGTCAGCGCACAGCAGATTGTTGGCTTACATTTACTCTTTTGAAGGTAGAAGGAAGTAATTAAGGCCCAGATTGTATTTCAGTTAACCACCTCAGCACCCAAAATTCCCAAGTGTGAAGCATTGTATTTATCTCTCTTCTAGACTCAATTGTCCCAATCTTTTTTTTGTTTTTCTTTTCTAAAAGAAGAGACAAGGAGAATGTTAGGGGTTTGTACCCTGCACGGGAACAAGCAGTATTAATCTAAGAAGTAAATAGGTCATACACACCACCAGGGTAAAGGGTTCCAAGTTAACTTTATGATGGGATTAGTAAAGGTAGAGTAAACCTTCGATTTTGTGGACCTCGACTTAACAAACAAAATCTCCTGTTTGTATGTCATAGATGAAAATTAATACTCTTTTAATTTTTAAATGCTTTTAACCAAGATTTGCTTATAATTAGGTTAACAGGTTATTTTCATTATTAATTCACCGTAAATTTTTTTAAAATATATTTTATTGATTTTTTTTACAGAGAGGAAGAGAGAGGAATAGAGAGTTAGAAACATCGATGAGAGAGAATCATTGATCAGCTGCCTCTTGCACACCCCCTTCTGGGGATGTGCCTGCAACCAAGGTACATGCCTTTGACCGGAATCTAACCTGGGACCTTTCAGTCCACAGGCTGACGCTCTCTCCACTGAGCCAAACCGGTTTCAGCTAATTCACCATAAATTTTAACGAATTTTATCAAATAGGCCATTTGTTGAAAAAAACACTAGTAATTTTGCCAACATAAATAAATTCTACATATCTATAATTATAAGTCTACATTTTTAAATCCCAGATTCACTGCTTATAAATAATGTTCTACAAATGATTAGCACATGACCATACTGCATTACACGATTATCTATTATCATATGGCATGATTTTCTGCAGCAGTTTTCACACGTCAGCCCATGTTCTCACATGCTAAGTCATGCCCCAGGCATGTGTGTTTGTTTATTCTCAGTAACTGGTGAATGCGCACATTTGCTTTACCTATTATAAATTTAAAGACTTTTCTGTGAAATTAATTAAACTTTCATGCATACTTAATTTTAAATACACAAACATGTCTACAAAAGTAAAAACAGGTTAATCTGTCAGTTTTTTGGTCAGACACATTCAGAAAACCTACTTTATTTTTAACTGTGTAATGGACTTCCAGCTTTAATGGCCAGCCCTTTGCCCAAATTAACACGTTATATCAACGTTTTACTGTATTTTCTAGTGCTCCATTAAGAGTTAAGTTTCTGAAAGTTATAGATCCCATTAATGGAAGATAATATTTACTAATCAGACTCTGAAAAGAGGCTTAAAATCTAAGCACCCCTCCTACTACTTTGTATTAGCTATAATTTAAAGACTCTTTAGTTTAACAGAAAGAAATCCACTATTTTATCTTACTATCATCATTTTTTAATCCTCATTTGAGGCTATGTTTTTTTATTGATTTGAGAGAGAGAGAAACATCGATCGGTTGCCTCACGCAAGATCCCCAACCAGAGATAAAACCTGCAACCTCGGTATGTGCCTTGACTGGGAATCAAACCCGAAACCCTTCAGTGTATGGAATAATATCTAGCCAGGGTAAGAACCCCATAGTTTTAAAGAAGCCATTATTACTTTGATGAGGCACAAATCAGAAACTTTGGGCATCATTGTTATTTGACCTAAACCTTTGAGAGAAAGCAGTGTAATTTTCAATTACTCATTACAAATGTTAAAACTAGTAATTTATTCTACTTTGAAGGGTCTTTACACACTTCTTTCCTCAAAAAGATTATAGGAAGTGTTTTTCCTCCTTTTAAAACTTTTGGTCTAAGAAGACATTTTGGGAAGGACTAAGTGCTTATATTACAGAAGTAGATTTTATGGACCTCGACTTAACAAACAAAATTTCCTGTTTGTATGTCATAGATGTATGTCAGCTAGTTCCTTTAAAGGAAAAATTAGGAACTAATGAGATAGTTGTAAGGTGATAATAAATCTAAACTTTACAAAAGAGAACCTCTATACTTTGGTTGTATAGAGAAGGCCCGTATACTTAATATTGTCTCAGTCCTTAGGTAGTCTTTATAATTATTTTTATATGTAAATGATGGCACATATGAGTGATATCAGTGTCCTTATTCTAATCCATTGGTTAAAGTTTGAAAATAATTACAGATAGAAAAGCTAAGCTTACTTATCTCAGGTGATTTTAGTTTGAAGGAATAACATCTTGGAATTTTTATTTCTCTAGAAGTATAAACCGTGGACGACACCACAGCGAAAGATCACAGAGAACTCAAGGCCCATCACTACCAGCAACTCCAGTTTTTGTGCCTGTTCCACCCCCTCCTCTGTATCCACCTCCTCCACATACACTGCCTCTCCCCCCAGGTGTTCCTCCACCACAGTTTTCTCCTCAGTTTCCTCCAGGCCAGCCACCACCTGCTGGGTATAGTGTCCCTCCCCCAGGGTTCCCTCCAGCACCAGCCAATTTATCAACACCTTGGGTATCATCAGGAGTGCAGACTGCTCATTCAAATACCATCCCAACAACACAAGCACCACCTCTGTCCAGGGAAGAATTCTATAGAGAGCAGCGACGGCTAAAAGAAGAGTAAGTGTGTTCATTTGAAATTATACACTTTCATTTTCTGATGTAACCTTAAGCAGGAATCTATGGAAACATTTTCCATTGTTTCCAGTTAGTACAAGAAAAATCACGTAGAAATCGAACCAAAGCCATACAAGCAACTTCCTCAGGGATTCCTAGTTATCTGTAGTTTTAAAGTAGAAAACTAATAGCAATTTCATTCATTTCATTCATGGTCTAATTACATTTGTCTTGTTAGTTTTCTTAATGGTTTTTGTTAACTTTCACTCTTTAACTTTATTTTACTAGGGAAAAGAAAAAGTCCAAGCTAGATGAGTTTACAAATGATTTTGCTAAGGAATTGATGGAATACAAAAAGATTCAAAAGGAGCGTAGGCGCTCATTTTCCAGGTTAGTGTTTTGCAAGCCTTCACAACAGAATTACAAATGGGACTTTGCCTATCCAGGGATTAGCTATGGATATAAATAACACTGCACTTACGGAGTTTTTCTGATTCGATCTAGATATATAGAAATGGAGACGTAGCTTATTTCCCATTATCCTTTTATTGAAATAATGTCTCTATGTCAATTCTATTGTGTAGAACGAGCAGTTAATGGGGATTAAAGTACCCTTGTCCCTTGAACTTATTAATAGTGTGAAATAATTGGGAAATGTTTGTGGAAGGAAAGAAATAGGGGGATAGCCAAAGCACATATCTGAGGACACTGTTACTTAAGGCTACAGCTTCTTGCTGGAACATTAACCTGTGTAATTATGATAGAACACAAGTTGCTTTATTGATAGAAAAACAGTTACTATAAAAATTCCCTGGAAGTATTTTTTAAGCTTACATTTGAAATGCAGTTTCTTTTAAAGCTAGATTATATTGGCCAACATAGGACAAAAGAAATTGCTCATACTTAAATAGGAAGTAAAATTTAAATGTAATTGGCAATTTTTTAAATGTTAAGTTTATTAGCTCATATATCTCACGGTACATTAATGCACTTCACTCTGATTGTTAAGATTTCACTTTTGTTTTGTAACTAAT
Source organism: Vespertilio murinus (assembly GCA_963924515.1). Lineage (NCBI taxonomy): Eukaryota > Metazoa > Chordata > Mammalia > Chiroptera > Vespertilionidae > Vespertilio > Vespertilio murinus. The sequence continues at coordinate 104,339,696 of OZ004705.1, read as the reverse complement.
GATTGATCTGACCTTTGCATAGTGTATTTTATTTCATTCCAATAAAGGCCACTGTGCTTCTTTAATCATCCAAGATGAAATTTGTTTTAAAGTTTGAACCCTGAGGAGAAGCATACTAGAATCTGAAAGTCTTATGCTTTATTTTGTATATATTTCTCAACTGTCCAACTTGTTTTGTTTTTTGTTTTTAGGTCTAAATCTCCTTATAGTGGTTCCTCATACTCCAGAAGTTCTTATACTTATTCTAAATCAAGATCTGGTTCAACACGGTCACGTTCTTATTCTCGATCATTTAGCCGCTCACACTCTCGTTCCTATTCGAGATCACCTCCATACCCCAGAAGAGGCAGAGGCAAGAGTCGAAATTACCGCTCACGTTCTAGATCTCATGGCTATCATCGATCTAGGTCAAGGTCACCACTATATAGACGATATCATTCACGATCAAGATCCCCTCAAGCATTTAGGGGACAGTCTCCGAATAAACGTACTGTACCACAAGGGGAAACAGAACGTGAATATTTTAACAGATACAGAGAAGTTCCACCACCATATGACATAAAAGCTTATTATGGGAGGAGTGTTGACTTTAGAGACCCATTTGAAAAAGAGCGTTACCGAGAATGGGAGAGGAAATACAGAGAGTGGTATGAAAAATACTACAAAGGTTATGCTGCTGGAGCACAGCCTCGGCCATCAGCAAATAGAGAGAACTTTTCTCCAGAGAGGTTATTACCACTTAATATCAGGAATTCTCCCTTTACAAGGGGTCGCAGAGAAGATTATTCGGGTGGACAAAGTCATAGAAGTCGAAACATAGGTGGTGGCAACTATCCAGAAAAGCTTTCAACAAGAGACAGTCACAATCAGAAGGACAGTACAAAGTCAAAAGAGAAGGAGAGTGACGGTGCTACAGGAGATGGTAAAGGAAGTAAACATAAGAAACATCGAAGGCGAAGAAAGGGGGAGGAAAGTGAAGGCTTTCTAAACCCAGAGTTATTAGAATCTTCTAGAAAAACAAGGGAACCTACAAGTGGCGAAGAAAATAAAACAGACTCATTATTTGTTCTTCCGAGTAGAGATGATGCTACACCAGTTAGAGATGAACCAATGGATGCAGAATCCATCACTTTTAAATCAGTGTCTGAAAAGGACAGGAGAGAGAAAGATAAGCCAAAAGCAAAAGGAGACAAGACCAAACGAAAAAATGATGGATCTGCTGTGTCCAAAAAAGAAAATGTAAAACCTGCTAAGGGATCCCAAGAAAAACTAGAGGGAGAACGTGAAAAATCTCCTCGATCTGAACCTCCACTTAAAAAAGCCAAAGAGGAGACTCCAAAGACTGACAGTGCTAAATCATCATCCTCCTCTCAAAAAGATGAAAAGGCCATTGGCACTCCCAGAAAGACTCACTCTAAGTCAGCAAAAGAACACCAAGAGTCAAAACCTATCAAAGAGGAAAAGGTGAAGAAAGACTATTCCAAAGATGTCAAATCAGATAAACTAACTAGTAAGGAAGACAAGGCCAAGAAGCCTACTGAGAAAAGTAAGCCTCTTGACAGCAAAGGAGAAAAAAGAAAAAGAAAAACTGAAGAAAAGGGTGTAGAGAAAGATTTTGAATCCTCTTCAATGAAAATCTCTAAACTCGAAGTAACTGAAATACTGAAGCCATCACCAAAACGCAAAATGGAACCTGATATTGAAAAGATGGATAGGACCCCTGAAAAGGACAAAAGTTCATCATCAACAGCCCCAACCAAAAAAATCAAGCTCAACAGAGAAACTGGTAAAAAAATTGGAAGTACAGAAAATCTATCTAATACAAAAGAAACCTCTGAAAAATTGGAGTCAACATCTAGCAAAGTTAAACAAGAAAAAGTCAAAGGAAAGGTCAGGCGAAAAGTAACTGGAACTGAAGGATCCAGCTCCACTCTTGTGGACTATACTAGGTATTTGATATGGACGGGTGGGTGGGTGTTTTGGGGAGAGGATTTTCTTTAAAAGTAGAATATGTTAAGAATGTGTTTTGATACTGGGGGTTGGGCTGGTTTACTTTAAAGATAAGCTTATAAGTCAGTTTTAAGGGTGAATCATTGTTTTTTTATGCAATCATTGCTTAAATCACTTACCGTATTTGCCGGCGTATAAGATGATTTTTTGGCCCTGAAAAATATGCCTCCAAGTGGGGGGTAGTCTTATACGGCGAGTATATAACAAACTCTGTATTTTTAGTGGAAATGTTAGGGGGTCGTCTTATACGCCCAGTTGTCTTATACGCCGGCAAATACGTATTTTTCAGGGCCAAGAAATCATCTTATACGCCGGCAAATACGGTATATATCTGTTAGAGTAGACTTATCCCTTTTGGAAGTTAAATGTTTTTTTAAATATTTTCATTGGGGTTTTTTTGTTTTGTTTAAAGAGAGAGAGAGAGAGAGACATCAATGTGAGAGTGAAACATTGGCAACCTCCTGCGTGCACATGTGCACGCACACACCCCACACTATGAATTGAGCCCACAACTTGGGTGTGTGCCCTGACTGGAAATTCTACCAACAATCTTTTGGTGCTTGGGATGATGCACAAACAACTGGGCCACATGAACCAGGGCAAAAAAAACGTGTATTAGCCTTTTTATATTTATCAGTGTTTTAATAAAAGTAAATTCTTCATTAATTGAAAATACTTTATTTCTTTTTAGTACAAGTTCAACTGGAGGCAGTCCTGTGAGAAAATCTGAAGAAAAAACAGATACAAAGCGAACTGTTATCAAAACTATGGAAGAATATAATAATGACAATACAGCTCCTGCTGAAGATGTCATTATTATGATTCAGGTTCCTCAGTCCAAATGGGATAAAGATGACTTTGAATCTGAGGAAGAAGATGTTAAAGCCACACAGCCTGTATCTAGTGTAGGAAAACCTGCCAGTGTTATAAAAAATGTTAGCACTAAACCATCAAATACAGTCAAGTATACTGAAAAAGAAAGCGAGCCAGCAGAGAAGCTTCCAAAACTCACCAAGGAAGTGAGCCATGAAATCATACAACACGAAGTCAAAGGTTCAAAAAACTCTGTATCTAGTGAAAAAGGGAAAACCAAAGAGAGAGAGCATTCAGTGTTGGAAAAGGAAAATCCTGAAAAGAGGAAGAGCAGCAGTCAGCCAGAGAAAGATAGTAATTTGGACCGTCTCAATGAACAAGGTAATTTAAAAAGTTCGTCTCAATCTTCCAAAGAGACTAGAACTTCAGATAAGCATGATTCCACTAGAGGTTCCTCAAGTAGAGACTTTACTCCCAGTAGAGACAAGAAATCCGACTATGACAGCAGAGAATATTCAAGTTCCAAACGTAGAGATGAACGGAATGAATTAACAAGAAGAAAAGACTCTCCTTCTCGGAGCAAAGATTCTTCATCTGGACAGAAAACTAAGCCAAAGGAGGAAAGAGATTTGCCTAAAAAAGGAACAGGAGATTCAAAAAAAAGTAATTCTAGTCCCTCAAGAGACAAAAAACCTCATGATCATAAGGCCACTTCTGATACTAAACGCTTAAGTGAAGAGACAAAATCTGTAGATAAAAATCCTGGTAAGGATCGTGAGAAGCATGTGTTAGAAACAAGGAACAGTAAAGAGTCAAGTGGCAATAAATTACTTTATATCCTTAATCCACCAGACCCACAGACTGAAAAAGAACAGGTTGCTGGGCAAATAGATAAGAGTGCTACCAAGCCTAAATCCCAGTTAAGTCACTCCTCTCGACTTTGCTCTGACTTAACTAGAGAAACTGATGAAGCTGCTTTTGAACCAGATTATAATGAAAGTGACAGTGAAAGCAATGCATCAGTAATCAAAGAGGAAGATACTTCAGGGAAAATTTCTAAGGAACTGAAAGATAAAGTCATAGAGAAAGTAAAAGAGAGCCTGGACACAGCAGCAGTCAGCCAGATAGGTGTCACCAGGAGCCAGAGTCAGAGCAGTCCCAGTGTTAGTCCCAGTAGAAGTCACAGCCCTTCTGGAAGCCAAACTCGAAGCCACAGTAGCAGTGCCAGCTCAGCAGAGAGTCAGGACAGCAAGAAGAAGAAGAAGAAGAAGGAAAAGAAAAAGCACAAGAAACATAAAAAACATAAGAAGCATAAGAAGCATGCAGGCCCTGAAGCAGAATTGGAAAAAAGCCAGAAACACAAACACAAGAAAAAGAAATCAAAGAAGAACAAAGATAAAGAAAAGGAGAAGGAAAAAGATGACCAAAAAGTGAAATCTGTCACTGTGTAGAAGGACAGATTTTTAAAATTGACTTAATTACTAAGTCATCTGTATTAAATTTTGTTATAATGTAAAGAGATTCAAGCCTTGTAAATAATGATATGGAAGACCCTGTGCTGCACTTAAAATATTGCTGCTTGATTATTTGATTTTTACATCAGAGCTTTATAACACGAACTTTTGTACAGAATTGTGAGTTGTGACCATGTAACATGAGAGGTTTTGCTAGGACCTATTATTTTTAACCACCATTAATTAGTTGGGGTGGAGTTTACTGTACTGTGAAATTTTCACATTTGAATTTTTTAATTGCCTGGCAAAAGCTGATATCAGTTCTAAAATATCAGCAGAATGATTTGCTGAATTCATTACAACCCTGTTATGTCACTTTTTGATTACAATAAAAGTTTTCAGGAAACTTTTCAAATGTGAAATATTGCATTATTTGAATCAAGTGTCACATCTTTTTCTCCTTCCATTTCCCTATTTAAAATACCATTTGAGCCGAAACCAGTTTAGCTCAGCGGTAGAGCATCGGTCTGCGGACTGAAAGGTCCCGGGTTCGATTCCGGTCAAGGGCATGTACATTGGTTGCAGGCACATCCCCGGTAGGAGGTGTGCAAGAGGCAGCTGGTCGATGTTTCTCTCTCATTGACGTTTCTAGCTCTCTATCTTTCTCTTCCTCTCTGTGAAATATCAATAAAATATATTTAAAATAAAATAAAATACCATTTGAGCCTTTAAGGTGAATTGAACATACAAAATTTTGAAGTAAACCTAGAAGATGCAATTTCTAGGTGGCCAGAAGCCATCATTAATTGGAGATTCAGTTGAATAAATCTAGAAGGGTCTTTTTTTTTTTAATATGTCTTTTCTTATTTTAGAGAGAGGAATGGTGAGAGAGAGATGGAAACTTGAATGAAAGGAACATCAATTTGCTGCATGCCAGCCAGCAACTGGGGCATGTGCCCTGACTGAACTAGTAACCTCTTGGTTCATGGGTTGATGATCAATCACTGAGCCACGCTGGCCCAGCAAAAGATCTTAAATAGTCATTAAAAGTTTGGACTTGAGGTTTTTTCTTTTTTTCTAGGCTTGAATTTTAGAAATGAGGAATTGTTTATGACATGTATTTTTCTTGAAACCCTGATGAAGTATTAAGGTCTTGGTAAAGTGCCAGCTAAAGAGAACATAGTGAGCATTTGTGCCCAGTCCATAAAAGCAAACAGCAATAGGTCCAGAAGCACTACATACAACATGGATTTCCTTAATGGCTGTGGTTCAGAAAGGTGGCGCATAGGCCATGAAAAGCTATTGAAAGGATTTGTATTTAGGACACTTTGGAGACAAATGGATTAAGAAGGTGTGGGAGGAGAAGGGATGCACCTCAGCAGCAGTTGGCTTATAAACCTGTCTCCTTGCCTTGAATTAGTGTCTTTTTCAGTTTTTGAGACCTGATTCCTGGTGGTATCTATACTAATAATAGCCTAGAGTCATCACGACATGAATGACCAGATGGATAGTGGGTCACTAGGAATTGTGTGGAGTATCTCTCAGTCCTACCTCTGCATCCCACAGGCTCCTATCACAACAAGGCTGACAACTGTTGGGCAGGCACATCAAGGTAGTTAGCCTGTGGCTGGCCGGAGACCTAACAACCTCACTGCTGCTGCTGCTGTGGTGGCTGCAGATCAAGCCTAGAGAAAAGCCCAGGGAGAGAGACAGGGCTTGAACTTCAGCCACAGCAGCTGCTGCCAAGGCCCAGAGGGAAAGAGGTGGGGCCTTACCAACAGCTGCTGCAGAGGCCACCAGTCAGGCCTGGACAGAGACAGCTGTCAGGGTGCTGTTCTGGATTTCCCAAAAGTGCCAATGGCTGCCTAGGAGGCGCAGCTTTTGATGCTGACTAGCATAGAAACTGACCAATCAGTACCTAAACTGGATGATCCGCGAAGGCAAAACCTAAGGTGGGGGCCGAGGAGAGGTTTAAGAGCAACAGCTGTTGGATGTAAGGTGTAAGAAAGTGGTTCAATTTTTTAATAACCAGTTTGGCAGTACAGTATAGTGCATATGGCTGGCTATCAGTCCAGATACAGATTAAGTATTTTTGTCTGCAAAGAGCATCACCTGCTGAGAAAGGCTTTCCCCCATTTAAGCAATCCTATCCTATATAATATATACTAATAAAAGGGTAATATGCTAATTGGATTGGGTCAACAGGCCATCTTCCGGACATCCAACTTCCTTCTGGACAAAGCCATGGTGGTGGGGGCCAAGGCAGAGGCAGTTTAAGGGTGATCAGGCCTTCAGGGGAGGACAGTTAGGGGTGAGATCAGGCCTGCAGGGGAGGGTCATTGGGGGTGCAATCAGGCCTACAGGGGAGAGTAGTTGGAGGTGACCAGGCCAGAAGGGGGGGCAGTTAGGGGCAACCAGGCAGGCAGGCAGGCAGAGGCAGGGGCGATCAGGCAGGCAGGTTATGGGCAATCGGGCAGACAGGCAAGTGAGCGGTTAGGAGCCAGCGGTCTCAGATTGTGAGAGGGATGTCCAATTGGAGAGGGTGCAGGCTGGGCTGAGAGGAAACTACCCCCACCCACCTTCCATGCACGAAATTATACTTTAATATAAATGCACTTTCTTAGATATGTTTCTAATATATAAAGGAAAACTGAGCAATTTAAAGAAAAATATAAGGGACATAAACCTTAACATCATGAAAGCTGTTTGGGACTAAGTTTGGGAAATGCTACCTTTTGGTCAAACCCACTTTCCCTTTAAAGGGCTGTACTTTTGTTATTATTCTAAAGTCACATTTGTTTTCCCCCAGACATTTATCACTAGTTTTTGTACTTTATCACTGCCTCCTTCCATCCCTTCCCCACACAGAACACATTAGCACTTCTGCTTTATATACCCACAGCCAGACACTTTTTTTTTTATCCTCACCTGAGGACATGTTTATTGATTTTATTTTTTTTTAATTTTATTTTATTAAGGTATTATCTGTGTACATAGCTTACCATTGCCCACCCCCACCTCCCATTTATGCCCTCCCTCCCCAGAGTTCTGTGTTCGTTGGTTGTACTTATGTTCATGCATACCAGTCCCTCGGTTGTTCTCCTATCTCCCCCCAGGTCTCCTTCCCCTCCCCGCTGTCATTTGACAATCTGCTTGTTTTATGGTGACCATCTCAGGACCCCATAAATAAAATCTGCTCCTCATTTGGCAGTCTGCTTGTTTTATGGTGACTATCTCAGGACCATATGAATAGAGTCCACTCCTCCTCTGGTTTTCACCGCCCCTTCCCCTGGGTCCCACCGCTTCCCCTGGGACACACGGCTCGCCCGGGGCACACTGCCCCCTGGGACACTCGGCTTACCCAGGACACCCTTCCCCTTTGGTGGGTACGGCTCACCCGGGGCACTCAGCCCCCTGGGACACTCGGCTCACCCGGGGCACACGGCCCCCTGGGACACTCGGCTCACCCGGGGCACACGGCCCCTCTAGGGTGTTGGGGTCGCATATTGGAGGTGCCACGCTAGCTCCTTGCTAGCATGGCGGGCAGGCTGGGACAGCTGCAGTTGGGCTGAGATGGTTGCAGGCGGGGGGATCACCTTCAAAGGTGTCTCGTTCGGTGTGGGAGCGGAGCAGCTGCAGACATGGAGGCTAAGTTCTGAGGTCGCCCACTCCCTGAGCCCAAGGCGTGGTGAGCTCTGTTCTCGGTGGATTTCCTTTATTCGCGGCGGCAGTGGTGGGTGGCGGTGCCAGGTGCAATATTGACGGTCGCTCCTGTGGTTCAATTACCACTGTAGTTTTAAAGTTTCACATGGCGGTGGTGGTGAGAGCTTCGGCTTGGCCATGCGGCATCGGAGGAAGGGCTTGCCTGGGAGGCTAATGGAAGGCGCCGTGCCATTTCCTCCCCAGCGTGCTCCATCTCCCTCCCAGCATTGTGTGTATGCTGGGAAGATTGTGGGCGGGCTGTGATGGCTGCATGGGGAGAGTCTGCCCTCAATGGTGTCCTCTTTGTTGCGGATGTGGAGCTGCTGTGGATGCAGAGGCTAATTTCTGAAGCCACACTCTCTATGAGCCCTGGGCGTAGTGAGCTCTAATTTCAGTGGATTCCCATTCTTGGGGGCGGCAGCGGGTGCGGCAGCGATGGTAGCTCCTGTGGCTCAATTTCCCCTGTAGTTTTAAAATCCACATGGCGAAAAAAAATAAATAAATAAATAAATAAAATCCACATGGCGGTAGTGTCTGATGCTTTGGCCTGGCCATGCGGCAGCGGAGAGAGGATTCTCCGGGTCTGCCAACGGAAGGCGCAGCGCCAGAACAGCGCACACGAAGGCCTGGCAGAGCAGGCCGCGGGCGGTGGCAGTGGTGGAGGCCGCGGGATCCGCGGATGTGGCACAAAGGCAGGGCCGAGCTGGTCGCGGGCAGTGGCGGAGAGTCCCCGCGATGTCTTAGTCTTTCAGACTTAGTGGAACGCTTCCCCTGAGCCAGGACAAGCAGCACCACCACAAATATTGGCCAGTTCAGTGCTGCCCCTCTACAGGTGACAGTAGGGGCATCCTCACCTCGGTAGGCCTTTGCTCTTAGAGGTCTTAACCAGTGGAAGGCAGCACGGTACAGAACTGCCCCACCTTCTCAGTCCTCCGCCATGTTTATTGATTTTAAAGGAAGGGAGAAAAAGAGAGAGATGAACATCAATGTGAAAGAGAAACATCAATTGGTTGCCTCCCTTACATGCCCTGACCGGGGTTTTAACTCACAACCTAGGTATGTGTCATGACCTAGAATCAAACTTGAAATGCTCTAACTGAGCCTCCCAGCCAGAGCATGACTTACACTCTTAGTTCCTAGTAATCTGGACCCATATCCAGATTGTATCTCCCACACTCACTGAGAATTTGGGCACCCAAGACTATCAAGTTCCATTGTGTGATGTCAGTTTCATTACCTATGCTTATTGTCCTTTAATTTTTAAGCTCACCTAACCTTTAACTGCAATTCACTCCTATGACAAATTTTCCTGTGATCATTTCCCTCCTAAATTTAAACTCAAAGTTTTGTCTACAACCTGGTCTTTCAGTCCCATCCTCTCTTGGCTTTGTTCAGGACTGAGATGTCAACTCATCCCTTAGTCACTCTTCTTTCTACTGTCTGTGGTTGCCTGTACCTCGTCATTTTAACTACATAACATCCCCAAAACTGCTCCCCTTTATCCCTCTTGCTGTTCCTAAACCATTTAACCCCCTAACTTGGGTAAGGGATCCGAGCACTGCTTAATGAAATTAAAGACTTGAAAAAAAATTTAAGAAATAACTTTGCCAGGCACTGTCTACGTACTTGCATTTATTTGATCCTTAAAAATTCTAGTTGTTGCCCTAGCAGGTGTGGCTCAGTGAATAGAGCATTGGCCTGCAGACAAAAGGATCCTAGGTTCAATTCTGGTCAAAGGCATATGCCCAGGTTACGGGCTCCATCCCTAGTAGGAAGCATGCAGGAGGCAGCCAATCAGTGATTCACATCACTGATGTATCTATCTCTGCTTTTCTCTCTGAAATCAATAAAAATATATTTTAAAGATATATTTTAAAATTCTAGTGGTTTATGATGTGTGATGTTGTTTTAAGCAGAAAATTCACTGCCTATGAAGATTCAGCCCTTGGATACTCAAGTCTGGTGCCTAACCAGTCCTCATCCCTGCCATATGAAGGGGCTGGACAAAATTTAAGATCCAGGACACCAAAACAAGATGGCGGCCTAGGAAGTCTCCTAAGCTGCCACCTCCTCAACAATTTGGAAAAAAAACAACAGATAAAATCGAAAGGTGCCCCGGCCCGCGGGGCAACAACAAGGGCACGCAGGAACCACCTAAGAGAATGAAACAAGGAACGCGAAGAACGGAGGCAAGACAGGATTCTGATCAAGCCTCTTTTCTCTATTGAAGCATTGCGGTTTTTAAAGGCTCGGGAGGGGAGGAGTAGGATAAGGATTTGTCATGGGGTGATTGGTTGGGGACTGGGTATCTGTCCTTAGCTGATTGGTCTGGCCTTTGGTGCGCGCGGGCTTTCTTGGCGCATGCGGGCTCAATCAGGAAGTAGGGCTGAGCAGGAAGTGAGACCGAACTCTTGTTTTTATGGCTCCCGGCATCTCCTCCCTTTCTGTTTTTAAGTGGGAGTGGGCTTTAACCGAGCGAGGGAGTAGTGACCTGGCTCCTCCCGTGGGGTTCCCAAGCCCACTAGCAACGGCTCTCGGTATCTTTTGGGGAGGAGAGATAGAGCCTGGAATTAAGGCCAGAGAACCTTCCCTGCGGTGGCTGCACCTGTCTTAGGTCGGGAGACTCGGGATACCTGGTTTAAGCCTGCGTTACCCATTGTCAGCCTAACTGAATCGCTCTGATCCAGCACCTGTCTTAGGTTGCAGGTAGGGCCTATAGAAGAGCCCCTCAGTGTATGCCGTCTCCTCTTACCAGTCATTGGCTGCCAGCCAAGCTCACCAGGGGCTGTATGGGCATCTCTGTTGGCCATCTAAGAGAAAAAAAAATTGATAGATACCAACCTCTATGTAAGCCAGGTATACTCTCAGGGAAAACCAGAGGGGGTCGAATCTTTCTTAGACCAAGTCTTGGGAAGAGGGGATCGAAAGATTATGGGACCTTCCCTTGCAGTGCTTTGCTCTGCACACAGCTTGGTGCCCATACCTTTCTCCTGGTGGGGAGTAGGTAAGCATTCCTCTGGTCATCATGCTGTCCCTGTAGGGAGGAAGCGCTGGTAGAGGTCATAGTCCAGATCATGGTCAGCCTCAGCTAGGCGGTGGTAATGTACTTGTATGGGTCTAGCCAGGATGCTATTAACCTGTTGTTTTATAAAATCTGTCAGCCTCCGAAAAGCTCAGGGGCTAAAGGATAGAACTAGTAAAAGGGTTATGAGCCCAGGATGGGGAGGGGGTAGGGGATAAGTCCGTTCAGTCCGCTCCAGAGAGGGTTCTCAAACAACTCTTTCCGCCGCTTTACCAGGTCTTCCTGTAGTTTCTTGATTTTGTCTCAGATGATTCCGGATTTGTTGGCATAGAAACAGCAACGTTCCTGTAGGGCTAAGCATATCCCTCCCTGTTCTGCCTCTTCTATTTTGTAAGACTACCTCCGCTAGGGAGTCTATTTGGTCTTGAAGGTCATTAATGGTACTAGAGAGGGCCTGAATGTCATCAATCAACTGATTAGAGAGCTTGACATATGAGTTGACTGCTACCCCTAGACCTGCTGAGCCGGTGGCCATTGCCCCTGAGACTCCTAGGCCTATAAGTAGGGGGATGAATTGAACTGCTCGCTTACTGCGACCGCTAATATATTCAAGGTTGGGTAAGGTGACGGGCTCATCCCCTGGGATAATGTCAATGTCAGGGAGGAGGATAGCTTGTACACATAAACCCATCCAGTTAGTAGGTAGGGCCGTAAAGGCCATGTTTCCTCCACATATGAAAATTTGCCCAGGAGCGGGACAGAGGGATGAGGTATAGTTGACAGTAGGGGAGCAATTTGTAAAGATGGTGAATCCTACGTCTAAATCATAGCTATTATTTTGGGGGTGGCTTTGTAAGCACAGGGATGTATTAAATCCTACAGGTTGGACTCTAAAAGGCAAGCCAACACTAGAGTTCCCCTCAGGGTGTGAACTGGTAGTATTTGCTGGAATGGCAAGGGGCACAGGAGTGCCAAGGGTCATACACAAAGAGGTTTGAAGGACATTTGTCCCTAAAACTGCAGTAGATCCAGCTTTTTTAGAACTGGATCCATTCATAAAATTGAGGTATAATACCTCCTTTAATGTGGCAGTTAATACCATTCCCTGTGTTAGGAATAAAGCAAGATCCCAAGTCAGGGTCTTGGTTAAAAACATTAAACATTAAACATTTTGATTTCTATGCAGAAGGATGTGCATGCATGGTCTAAAGTGCATGCACACGGACTTTCCTTGCCCTTGGTCCTGGGCAACCTGCAGCAATGCACAGGTGCTGACTGCTATCATGCAAAGCAATCTTTACTATCTTTATATCTGGACTATTTCTCTGTTCTTGTGGGCCACTGCTTATTCTGTGGCTGGAACAATTCTATCAGATTTAATACTTTGACAAAAATATTATTTTACACTGTAAATATTAGTAAAAGAGAATTCCAAAAATTTTTAAATTTCTCTTTTTATTAAAATTATAATTATATTTCAAAGTATCCTCTTAAGCTTATACAGAGGGATGATGGGAAGTCAACTTTCATAGAAAACTTATTTAAATTGCTTATAAAGACATTGGCTTATTCAAAGGAAGAGAGTTGGTCTTTGTTATTTTAAGATGGTGGCCTGAGGCCACGTGGGCAATAAGATGTGTGGCCATCATGGCAGCTGCTCAATTTATTCTTTTAAAAGAAGGTCAAAATCACATTGCAGACAATCACTAGCTGTTTCTGGTCTTTATTAAAATTTTTTATTAAAATATTGGCTTTTCATTTAGCTGAAAACCTTGATCATAATTTAAAAATCCAATTTAAGTAATTAAAGTAGGTATCTTCATTTTAGAATAAAGCAAATTTACATTTGAATTCACAAGCCACAAATGTTGCCCCACCTCTAGCTTAATTAAGAATGCAGGCAGGATTCAATTACTTATAAAAACATTGGCTTATAAATTACTTATAAAAACATGTAATTTAACTTATGAGATATTGATTATATTTTAAAAGCTAAGTATGTATCTTTATTTAAAAATGATAAATTTATTCAGTAAAACTTATACATCTGATAGTTTATTGGTCTGATCTAAAAGTATAGTATCACACCTCTAGCAAATTAAAAAAAGGAGTCTGCGTGCGTGAGACTTTTCTTTCTTGAAATTCCACTGCTGTTGAAAATTTTTTCTATAATTAAGAAATATATTGTTTTTGCCTTTCTTACAGGCAAAAACGTTCATAACATTTAATATACAACATATAATTTTTATTTGATAAAGCTTTCCATGTGATTTCAAGTATCAATAAAAAAAACTTGAAATACTCTTGGAAAGATCAAATATACAATACACAATATATTTATATATATGATTTAAAGGTTATATACTTAAATTACTTTAAAGAAATATCAACTACATTCAAACTGGATCAATGAGTTAATTCTTTCTTTTAAATCAGACCAAGAAGTAAAATACTTTGGATTCCTAATTATTTAAGAGAAAGCACAGCCGAAACCGGTTTGGCTCAGTTGGTAGAGCATCGGTCTGTGGACTGAAAGGTCCCGGGTTCGATTCCGGTCAAGGGCATGTACATTGGTTGCGGGCATCCCCAGTAGGGGGTGTGCAAGAGGCAGCTGGTTGATGTTTCTCTCTCAATGATGTTTCTAGCTCTCTAGCTCTCTCCCTTCCTCTCTGTAATAGATCAATAAAATATATTTAAAAAAAAAAAGAGAAAGCACAATTTATTTTCTCAAAATTAAGTTATACTTCAGGCATTTAGCTACCACAATTATAGCACCTCTCTCAATTCAATCTGAATCTTAAAATTTCAGAGCTTGTAAGTCAAATACTTAGTAGTTCTTTATTAATAAACATATATTTTTAAGAATAAATTTTAAAATCTAATAATTCATTTTAAACCACATTTGTTCTGCCAGGGGAAACTGAGAAGGGAACTTGTTCACATGTAAACTTGTCCTTGGGCTATCAAAAGGCGTAGCCATTCACATTCTTTAAAGATAGCTGCTGGCTGGAATCAGATTACCTGTTCTGGGTGGGAAGGGCGTGTCCTCCCCTTCCTCCATTAAAATTAAGATGTAGCTTTAAAACCTCTTTTATGGCAAGAGACCTTAAACTTTCATAACTTTAAATTTTTCAGGTAGCAAATCAAATACTTAGCATTTTCTAAATCAATAATACTTTTACATTTCAAAAGCAATTCTCTAGACTTCATGTGCTGGAAACCAATCGTTGTATCACTAATGGTAAGAGGCTGTTCAACCTTCAACCTCTGAAAGGTCAGAGCCAGACACTCCCTATCTAATTGAGACAATGGTAACTGAGCTAACTTCCCCATCTTGTAATCATGTAAATCCTTACTGATTAGCTGGACTCCCAGCCATTCATATGTAAACTTGCTACCTACTATCTCTGGTTGCCTGCCTCAGGGTGGGAATCTCAAAAAGGGCTCCTTAAAATGCCTTGGGAAACTAGCTTGTATTTCTTTCCCAGTTCATCTCCGCCATCTTTAAATGTAAAAAATTTACGGTTTTTAATCATGTACACAGAAAAGATTCAAGTCCAGCTCAAAAACTATTCGCACTCATTTTTAAACTGGTCTTTTCACTTTACATGAGCACAGAAATCCCGGATGCATCATGAATTTGTAAATGCTTTAAGTCACTAGCTGGAAAAAGGAAGATGGCGAAAATGAGGCCTCTTATGGTGGCTTTCTTGGAGAGTGGCGTCCATATTGGATTGCCACGTGGCTTCATTCCCCCACATCCTGCTTACTTTGGGGGTTAGGTGATCCGAGTGATCTCTTTTAAAGGTAAGCGAGGGATAGATATTGGGGATTTTTTCTAGTGGTTTTTCTGGCTCTTTTTTTTTTTTTTTTTTTTTTAATATTTAAAGGTTCTTGGTCTTTAGGGTCTCTGGGGGTTCTCCTGGGAGATCTATAACGACTGAAGGGCATGTGGAAGGGGGATGGGAGTTTTCTTTAAGAATCTCCTCTCCCGTTTTGATGACTTCTTTAATATCGGGGTCCTGAGAATGGATTTTTAGAATATCATGAATTAGGTTCCAATAGGAAAAGGCAATAACAGGAATCTTCTCGGGGCCAAAGGTCTGATAAAAATCCTGTAGGGAATTTCCTACTTGTTCCCACTGTTTCTGGTTAATAGTTCCTTCTAGGGGGAACCAAGGACAGGTATCATGAACAAACTCAAAGAAGTGCTTAAGGTCTTTTCTTTTAACCCTTACTCCTCATGCTCTGAGGGATATCTTGACTCCGTCAAGGAACATTTCATGTGTACTCAAAGAGTTCCCCATTATTGATCGACTGGATGGCTCTCCAAGTGATTTTCTCCCCGACGTAAGCCTCTGGGACATATAAACCCTGTGCCAGGTCAGCCTGAATTTTCTTGTCAACCCAGGAATTCAGGCGGAATTACTCTCTTTTCGACTCTGCCCTTTACTACCTTGCTTGTGAGAAACGGTCGGTAGGTATAATCTACCTACTCGGATCCTCACTGACGAGAAGCCCCCATTTGCACTCCTTCAGGCGCGCAGCACTTCCTGTGGTTGAGTCTGTGAGGTGAACGACCTTTGTTCAAAGCAAGCTCAAGGTTTTAAGAGCAAATCTAATTGGAGAAAATTCGCGACAAGAAAGCCGGGGGACAATACTAATTCAAGTGATTCAGAGTTCTCACAGCCGGAGATGGGAACCCTTCACTCTTTCCCAAATTGGCAAGTGAGTACTTATTAGTGGGCAGGAGGAAATGACCAAGAGAGCCAAAATAACAGTCGAGCAAAAGGGGTGAAATGTTATGAAATCTTGTTTGAAAAATTGTCTACCTACATCACTCCGATCTGTCTCAATGCGGGTGGGACCGTGGCGATCTAAATGCCGAGTCTTCACTCGCGGGACCTCGCGACGACTCTAGGGGTGCCTGGCCAGGGCTTCTCCGGTAGACAGTCTCATCGGGGGTCCCCAGGGTGTGCCCCACGTTGGGTGCCATTTTGCCCTGGTCGGCAGGGCAACAACGAGGGCACGCAGGAACCACCTAAGAGAATGAAACAAACAAGAAACGCAAAAAACGGAGGTAAGACAGGATTCTGATCAAGTTTCTCTATTGAAGCGTTGCAGTTTTTAAAGGCTCGGGAGGGGAGGAGTAGGATAAGGATTTGTCCTGGGGTGATTGGTTGGGGACTGGGTATCTGTCCTTAGCTGATTGGTCTGGCCTTTGGCGCACGCGGGCTCAATCAGGAAGTAGGGCTGAGCAGGAAGTGAGACCGAACTCTTGTTTTTATGGCTCCCGGCAGAAAGGGATCACACCAGACCCACAGGAAAGCTGGCGAAATGGGAAGGCACTAGACACAAAGCAGGACGCCGATGCTGCCATGTGGAGTTTAAAACTACAGTGAAACTGGACCTGCCGGAGCCACTGCTGCCAGGAATGAGGGAAGCCAGACCTCGCTCCGCCCCACGGCCCAGGGAGCGGGCCAGCCCTGCCGGCCCCCATGGGAGCTGATGCGGGCCTCTGCCTCGCCTTCGGCTCCTGCCTGGATGAGAAGCCCGTGAGTGCGACCTCCCTGCCCGCAACCATCCCGGCCTGCAACCATCCCAGCCCACCCGCCGTGCTGGTGAGGAGTGGGCTCAGTGTTTCCCCACCCGCAGCCAGCTTGGCCCAGGCCCCGCGCTCACTGTGCTGGTGAAGAGTTTGCACAGCGTCTCACTGCAGGCAGCCAGCTCGGCCCAGAAATGGGAAGGCTACAACTAGACACCAAGCAGGGCGCTGCTACTGCCATGTGGAGTTTAAAACTATGGCGAAACCGAACCTGCCTGGAGACGCTGCCGCCAGGAATGAGGGGAGCCAGATCTCGCTCCGCCCCGGGGCCCAGGGACTGGGCTAGCCCACCAGCTGCCATGGGAACCAGGGAGCTGATATGGGACCTTCGCCGTGCCTTCGGCGCCTGACCACAACCATCCAGAGGAGCTGGCAGAACGTCTCCCGGCCTGCAGCCGGCTCAGCCAGGTCTCCCACACACCTTACTGGTGGGGAGCTGGGGTGGTGCCTTCCATTTGCGACACCTGGCGAGTCCTTGCGTTGCCGCCACCGCCCACAGCTGGCTTGGCCCAGTCTCTGTGCACCGTGCTGGCAAAGAGATGACGCAGTGTCTCCCGGCCCGTGGCTGACTCGGCCCGGCCTCTGCGCACTGTGCTGGTGGGGAGATGGCGCGGCGCCTTCCCTTTGCACCCCGGTGAGTCTTTCCGCTGCCACCACCAGCAGCCGGCTCCAAAGCTTCCGCCACTACCACTATGTGGATTTTAATACTACAGGGGAAATTGAGACACAGGAGCTATCGTCGCTCCCGCACCCACCGCCACACCCACGAATGGGAATCCACCAAAATCAGAGCTCACTACACCCCGGGCTCAGAGAGAGTGTGGCTTCTGAACTTAGCCTCTGCGTCCACAGCATCCCTGCTTCTGCACCAAAGGAGACACCATTGAGGGAGAACTCTTTGCCCACAGCCATCTCAGCCCGCCCACAACCTTCCCAGCACACCCGCCGTGCTGGTGAGGAGCTGGCACGGCGCTTTCCGTTAGCTGCCCTGGTGAGTCCTCCCTCAGCCTCCGCATAGCCGAGCTGAAGCTCACGCCACTGCCGCCATGTGAACTTTAAAACTGCAGTGGAAATTGAACCATAGGAGCTACCGTCGCTGCCGCACCCGCCACCGCCACCCGCCACCGCCACCCGCCACCACCGCCGCAAATAAAGGAAATCCACCGAGAACAGAGCTCACTACGCCCCGGGATCAGGGAGTGGGCACCCTCAGAACTTAGCCTTCGAGTTCACAGCTGCTCCGCTTCCGCACCAAACAAGACACCGCTGAGGGCGGTCTACCCGCCTGCAGCCATCTCAGCCCGCCTGCAACCATCCCAGCCTGCCCGCCGTGCTAGCTCGGCCCCTCCAATACGCGCTCCCAGCACTCCAGAGGGGCCGTGTGCCCTGGGTAAGCCATATGTCCCAGGGGGCCCTGTGCCCCGGGTGAGCTGTGTGTCCCAGGGAAAACAGTGGGACCCAGGGGGAGGGGCGGTGAGAACCAGAGGAGTAGCAGATTCTATCCGTGTGGTCCTGAGATAGTCACCATAAAACAAGCAGACTACCAAATGAGGAGTGGATTCTATTCATGTGATCCTGAGATAATCACCATAAAACAAGCAGATTGTCAAATGACAGCAGGGAGGGGAAGGAGACCTGGGGGGATATAAGAGAACAACTGAAAGACTGCTATGCATGAATATAAGTACAACCAATGAACACAGAACTCTGGGGAGGGAGGGCATGAATGGGAGGTGGGGGAGGGAGGCAATGGTAAGATATGTACACATATAATACCTTAATTTAAAAAATTGAAAAAAATTTAAGATCCATCCAGTTTTGTTGGTGCTCTAAAAGGCCATGTATCTCCCTATCTTCTGTTCTGGGCTATTTCATCTGGCTGGATTTCCTTCCTCTGCTTGTCTCAGTTTCCTAGTCATTGTTCAAGAGTCAGCCTTTCATTTTTTGATTACTCCTCACAGTGCCTGCCTGCCCACACCCATGTGCATTAGTCACAGCCTCACTGAATATGCTGTAGTGACACAACACCTTGTTTTCCATGGGCTCTGCCTGGTTGTCTTCCTCATTGGACTAAGTGTGAGCTCCTGAAAAGGAATGTGTCTGGTTGAATTCCAAAAGCCAAACTATGCCTTGCACATAATAATATTAGAATTGGTGAAGTGAAAGCACTTTTTTTAGCTTTGAAGTTACATTATACAAACATCCTGGAAACCTATTGGTATGTCACTTTTGTCTAGGGCAGAAAGTGATTTTTGAGCTACTGTAGGCTAGTTAGGGAAATAGTATCCTTCCAACACCTAACTGCTTTAGCATGCCAAGGGAATTGGAAAGGCAATGGCCTAAAAATAACTCCTTTGCTAGTCTCCACATGTCAAATGGAGGGAGCTAAGTCCCCTCTGAAATGTTTGAGGCAGGACTTTAGAGATGTAGAAAGCTAGTTAGTGATTTACTAATCTCAGTTTGTGCATGTGTCCCCATCTGTCCACTTTTTCCTGTCTCTGATGAATGCTATCATTGTACAAAACTATGCAGAACAAAAACCCTGATTCATAACATGCTCTTTTCTGCATCCCTTTATACAATGGTCATTTACCTAATCTGGCTTCTGTGGGTCTCAGGTTAGCAAAAATGCCTCATTGAGGCATAGGTATATATATAGTGTATCCTACATTTTCTTCTCATATATCATGAGCACTTTGAATTTTAAGAATTGCACATGGTGCCAAAACCAGTTTGGCTCAGTGGATAGAGCATCAGCCTTCAGACTGAAGGGTCCCAGATTCAATGCTGGTCAAGGGCACATACCTGGGTTGCAGACTCGATCCCCTGTAGTGGGTGTGCAGGATCCAACTAATCAATGATTCTCATCATTGATGTTTCTATCTCTCCCGCTTCTCCAAAATCAATAAAATATACATACTAGAGACCTGGTGCACAAATTCATGTACATTGAAAGGAAATTAATTAGAAGGTGGCTAGTGTGGCAGGACTGGGCAAGATGGGCCTGACACTCCCTGGAGCCAATCTCCCTTGGTCCCTCCCCTGCCAGCCACACCTGGGGCAGTGTGTGCCATGTGAGTGGAGTCCCTCTGGAAGGTGGGGGTCCCTTGGCCTGGCCTATGGAGATTGGGCCAAAACTGGCAGTCAGACATCCCCCAAGAGGTACCAGGTGTGAGACACCACTCGCTCAGCAGCTCTAGCATTGAGCATCTGTCCCCTGGTTGTCAGTGCACATCATAGCTGTTGGCCAGTTAGCTGGTTGGCCAGTCACTTAGCATATATATACTGTATGTGTATAATATATATATTAGATGCCCAGTGCACGAAAATTGTGCACTGGGATGGGAAGGTTGTCCCTCAGCCCAGCCTGCACCCTCTCCAATCTGGGACATCCCTCTCACAATCTGGGAGTGCTGGCTCTCAACCGCTAGCCTGCCTGCCTGCCTGATTGCCCCTAACTACTTTTGCCTGCCAGCCTAATCACCTCCTAACCATTCCCCTGCCAGCCTGATCAACACCTAACTGCTCCACTGCTGGTCCAATTGCCCCGATTGCCTTTTCCCACTGGCCTAGTCGCCCCAACTGCCCTCCCCTGCTGACCTGGTCCCTGCCAACTGCCCTCCCCTGCTGGCCCAGTTGCCCCTAACTGCCCTCCTCTGTTGGCCATCTTGTGGTAGCCATCTTGTGACCACATGGGGTGGCCATCTTATGACCACATGGGACAGCCATCTTGTGTGAGGCTGTGATGGTCAATTTGTATATTACCTCTTGATTATACAGTATATTAGAGGCCCAGTGCATGAAATTCATGCACCGGGAGTTTGGGGGGGGGGGTGTCCCTCAGCCCAGCCTGCACCTCTCTCCAATATGGGACCCCTCAGTGGTTATCTGACTGCTAGTTTAGGCTCATGGGATCAGGCCTAAACCAGCAGTTGGATATCCCTCTCTCAATCCAGGGCCACTGGCTCTTAACCACTCACCTGCCTGCCTGCCTGATAGCCCCTAACCTCCTTTGCCTGCTGGCCTGATTTCCTTCTAACTGCTCCCCTATCAGCCTAATTGCCCCCTAACTTCTCTCCCCTGTCAATCTGATTGCCCCTATGCATCTCTGCCTCAGCCCCCGGTGGCTTTGTCCATAAGGACATCTAGAAGATGTCCAGTCTAATTAGCATATTACCCTTTTATTATAGTATAGATATAGATATATAAAGAATTGGACATGGTCATGAGAAAAGATAATTGAATAACATAAGCTACTCCAGTCCTTGATAAATTGTACTGGGGGCTGCTGTATGTAATAGTACCACAAACTTATGTGTAAAAGAGATGGAGTTAAGGCAATACTCAGATTTCATGTGAATTGGTAATGTAATCTAAACAGCTTTTCAAGGCTCCTCTTTGTCATAAGTCTCTGAGATTATTTTAAAGATCATATTAACATGACTTAAAAATAGCTGTTGCTAATTTCTTTATGCACTTTTTACAAAAAGCTAATGGAACCCTAACTGGTTTGGCTCAGAGGATAGAGCGTCAGCCTGCAGACTGAAGGGTCCCAGGTTCAATTCCAGTCAAGGGCATTTACCTTGGTTGTGGGCACATCCCCAGTAGGGGGTGTGTCGGAGGCAGCTGATGGATGTTTCTCTCTCATCGATGTTTCTAACTCTCTATCCCTCTCCCTTCCTCTCTGCAAAAATCATCAATAATATATATATATATATATATATATATATATATATATATATATATATTTTTTTTTTTTTTTTTTAATAAAAAAGCTAATGGAGGGTGAGCAGTGATTTCATATTCAAGTCAATACCAATATGAATCTTCCTTTTCCACTTGGAAATAGACCTATTTGATATTTTGCTATGAAGTTGGCTTGGTCAGTATAAATATTTTTCTATTTAGTCTTCCCTTCCTAAGAGTAAAAGATTCTAATAAAAGAGTAATATGCAAATCGACCACACCAACAAGCCACGCCCACCAGCCAATCAGGTGTGAGCATGCAAATTAAACCAAGCAAGATGGCTGTGGCCACAGAGAGAGCAGGAGGCTTGGGTTTCCCTGGCAAAAGAGGAAGCCAAGCTTTCCACCTGCCCTGGCCTTCCTTGGCCTTCACTTAAGGCTACAAAGTTTCAATTATAGAAGATAAATAAATCCCAATAAAAATGGCTGTGACCTTGGAGCAAGCAAGAGGCTTGGCTCTGCTCAAGGCTATGAAGTTTCAATTGAAGAAGATAAATAAATCCCAGAAACCAGGGCCTCCACTTGGGTCACCAGGGGGCATGGCTGGCCTGCAAACCACCACAGGCCCCTTGCCAGGCCACCCCACACTCCAAGGAAACCCCCACTCTGATCTGGGACACGCTTCAGGGCAAACCAGCTGGCCCCCACCCATGCACCAGGCCTCTATCCTATCTAATAAAAGAGTAATATGCAAAATGACCATCACCCCAACACATAAGATGGCTGTCCCCATGTGGACACAAGATTTCTGCCACAAGACGGCCAGCAGGGGAGGGCAGTTGGGAGAGATCAGATCTGCTAAGGAGAGCAGTTAGGGGTGATCAGACCTGTAGGGGAGGGTAGTTAGGGGTTACCAGGCCTGCAGGGAAGGGCAATTAGGGACAAACAGGCTGGCAGGGGAGCAGTTAGGCATGAATAAAGCTTACAGGAGAGTGGTTAAAGGGTGATCAGGCTGGCAGGCAGAAGTGGTTAGGGGCAGTCAGAAAGGCAGGCAGGCGAGCAGCTGGGAGCTAGCAGTCTTGGATTTTGAGATGAATGTTCCATTGCCCATAGGCCCTATCCTACCTGAATTGGGCCTAGACGGGCAGTCAGACATCCCTCGAGGGGTCCCAGATTGGAGACGGTGCAAGTTGGATTGAGGGACACACCCCCTCATGCAAGAATTTCATGCATTGGACCTCTAGTTCTAATATAAGAATGGACACATAAATTTAAAATTCAAAATAAAACACTGGAAGAAAGACTGGCACCTTATTACAATTAAATTTTTCAATTTCAATTAATGAACACTATATTAGTTTCAGGTGTACAACCCAGTATTAGTCATTTATATAATTTACTAGGGGCCTGGTGCATGAAAATTCATGCACTGGGGGGGGGGGGAGTCGAGGGGGTCCTTAGCCCAGCCTGCCACCTCTCACAGTCCAGGATGCCCTTAGGGGTGAGAGGTGACCCGGCGATCAGGGGAAAGTGACACCTCATCACACCTCTACTGCTGCCACATCTTGTGGATGTGTGCACCACCATCTTTGAGAGTGTGGCAGTCAATTAGCATATTCTCTCCTTATTGGCTGTGGGCATTCCATCTTAGTGATGGTGTGAGGGCCAAGTAGCATATTCCCTCTTTATTAGATAGGATGAAGGGATCTCCTGATAAATCTAGCCTGTTTCCCAAAAAATAAGACAGTGTCTTATATTAATTTTTGCTCCCAAAGATGCACTAGGTCTTATTTTCAGGGGATGTCTTATTTTTCCATGAAGAAGAATACGGTACACATTGATTGTTAAATGAAAATCAAGGAAATTTATTACCTGTATATGGTATGGTAGTACGGTAGTTGTTAACACAAACCAGACAAACTGTAAATCCTACAGTATCAAGAATTTACTCATTTATTCAATGACAATCATGTCATCATCTTCTGGAACGTCATCATAACAATCCAATTCCTGAATTTCCTGGTGAATTTCTTGTGACTCTATTTCTTTCAGACAGTGGACCAAATCTCTCATGTTTAGCAATAGCACTGTCTTTAAATGAGTACTTCTTGTCAAGGTAGCCTGCTCACAGTGCATTTGCAATGCAACTGTCAGTGATTTTCTTCCATGAATTCTTCACCCAAGTCACAACTTCTTGCAGTTTAGGTTTCACAGTTTCCACGCTGATTTCTCTCCATTCACACAGCAGTGATATCAAGACTCCGCATAAGGTCACTGGTTGCTAGACGCCAGTCGGGGCAGCCCTAGCGACCAGTTTACAATAAATTAATTTTCATTCTGAGACAAGCCTGGGGGCCTTATTTTCGGGGGATACCTTATATTTCACTCAGAAGGAAACCTGTAAGTAGGTCTTATTTTCGGAGGATGTCTTATTTTCGGGGAAACACGGTAGTACCCATCTGACACCATACATAGTTATTACAATACTAGAGGCCTGGTACATGACATTTATGCACGGGATTCCCCCAGGCTGGACTGCACCTTCTTGCAGTCTGGGACCCCTCTAGGGATGTCCACCTGCCAGCTTAGGCCCGAGTGATGTTGCAGTCAGACATCCCTCTTGCAGTCCAGGGCTCTCATAGTCTGGGACCCCTTGATCCTTACCACCCGTCACATCGGAGGTAGGAGAGGCTCCCGCCACCATTGCTGTGCTCACTAGCCATGAGCCCAGCTTCTGGCTGAGCAGCAATTCCTTGTGGGAGTGCATAGAAGCACCAGGGGGCAGCTTCTATGATGAGTATCTGCCCCCTGGTGGCCAGTGCATGTCATAGCGACTGGTCATTCTGCCATTTGGTCGATTTGCATATTAGCCTTTTATTATATAGGATTAGAGGCTCAGTGCACAAAATTCTTACGGGGGGAGGGGGGGCGGGTGTCCCTCAGCCCAGTCTGCACCCTCTCCAATCTGAGACCTCCCTCTCAATCCAGGACTACTGGCTCCCAACTGCTCACCTGCCTGCCTTCCTGATTGCCCCTAACTGCTTCTGACTGCCAGCCTGATGACCCCCTAACCTCTTCCCTGCCATCCTGATAGATGCCTAAATGCTCTCCTGCCAGCCTGTTTGCCCCCAATTTCCCTCCTCTGCCAGCTTGGTCACCCCTAACTACCCTCCCCTGTAGGCTTGATAACCCTTAACTGCCCTCCCTTGCAAGACTGGTCACTCCCAACTGCCCTCCCCAGCTGGCCTCTTGTGTCCACATGGGGGCAGCCACTTTGTGTGTTGGAGTGATGGTCAATTCGCATATTACTCTTTTATTAGATATGATTATTTACTCTTCCTTATGCTATATTTTACATTCCTGTGTTTATTAAGAAGTACAATTACCAACTTGTACTTTTTAATGCCTTTCACTTTCTCACCTACTCCAAAACTCCTTTCCTGCTGGCAGTCATCAAAATGTTCTCAATGAGTTTGTTTCTATTCTGCTTCTTTGTTTATCTTGTTTTTTAAATTATAAATGTAAGTTAAACTCTCCTCACTCAGCCACAATCCCTGCTGGTTTTCACAGTTGGACGTTACCGGGTCTTCTCTTTCTAGCACTGAAAACCTGGGCTGAAGCACCTGGTGTGGGGCTGGGACCCTTCACTTCCCCTGGCAGACCTCTGCAGCCAAGATATCCCTCCTGGTTGTTTTAAAATATGTTTTTCAGTTCCAGACTTTCTGATCTCAATGAAAATCAAGACGATCTTGTGAAACTTGTTTCCTGGTTTACTTTGAAGAGTTAAAGACAGCTGGCTGGTGTTTCAGCAAGTCTCCTACCTGCTACTCCAAAATTTCTCTACATCTTCACTCATTTTATATTCTTACCTGGTCAGATGATGAAGTGGTCTTTCTAAATTCTAAAGTTAAGCCATGCTGGTGGGGAGCTGGTGCGGCGCCTTCCGTTGGCGGCCCTGGCGAGTCCTTTCTCTGCCACCACATGGCCGGGCCAAAGCTTCCGCCACTACTGCCATGTGGATTTTAAAACTACAGGGGAAATTGAGCCACAGGAGCTACCGTCACTGCCCCCCACCCCCTGCGAATGGGAATCCACCAAAATCAGAGCTCACTACGCCCCGGGCTCAGAGAGAGTGTGGCTTCAGAACTTAGCCTCTGCGTCCACAGCAGCTCCGCTTTTGCACCAAAGGAGACACCATTGAGGGTGGACTCTCCACCCGCAGCCATCTCAGCCCGCCCACAACCTTCCCAGCACACCCGCTGTGCTGGTGAGGAGCTGGTACGGCACTTTCTGTTCCCAGCCCCGGTGAGTCCTTCCTCCGCTGCCGCATGGCCGAGCCAAAGCTCCCCACCCCCCCTGCTGCCATGTGAACTTTAAAACTACAGTGGAAATTGAACCACAGGAACAGCCGTCGCTGCCGCGCCTGCCACCGCCACCTGCCACCGCCGCCGAGAATAAAGGAAATCCACCGAGAACAGAGCTCACTACGCCCCGGGCTCAGGGAGTGGGTGCCCTCAGAATTTAGCCTCTGCGTCCGCAGCTGCTCCGCTTCCACACCAAACAAGACACCTTTGAGGGCGGTCTCCCCGCCTGCAGCCATCTCAGCCCACCTGCAGCCTTCCCAGCCTGCCCACCGTGCTAGCGAGGAGCTAGCGCGGTGCCTCCAATACGCGACCCCAGTGCCCCAGAGGGGCCGTGTGCCCTGGGTGAGCCATACGTCCCAGGGGGGCATGTGCCCCGGGTGAGCCGTGTCCCCCAAAGGGGCCGGGTGTCCCGGGTGAGCCGTGTCTCCAGGGGGCCCTGTGCCCCGGGTGAGCCATGTGTCCCAGGGGAAGCAGTGGGATCCAGGGGAAGTGGCGGAGAGAACCAGAGGAGGAGCGGACTCTATTCATGCGGTCCTGAGATAGTCACCATAAAACAAGCAGACTGCCAAATGAGGAGCGGATTCTATTCATGTGATCCTGAGACAGTCATCATAAAACAGATTGTCAAATGACAGCAGGGAGATAAGAGAGCAACCGAAGGACTGGTATACATGAATATATGTACAACCAACGAACACATAACTCTGGGGAGGGAGGGCATGAATGGGAGGTGGGGGGCAATGGTAAGCTATGTACACATATAATACCTTAATAAAAAATAAATTCTAAAGTCAAAAAAATATGTTTTTATTGATCTTAGAGAGACAGGAAGGAAGAGGTTCAGAGAGAGAAAGAGAGAGAAACATTGATCAACTCCTTCCTACACCATAATGGAGATCAAGCCTGCAACCTAGGCATGTGCCCTGACCAGGAATTATATAGTGACCTCCGGGCTAGGTTCTTTAACTTTTTTTTTCCCCCCCGGGACACATTCCGATAGATTTATTCTGTAAAAACAATACAGGTTTTTTTTCCCCCCTTTTTTTTCTCCTTTTCCTTTTGTACAGCAAACGTCTCAACTACAAACCTCGAGTACGTGAAATTATGTTTCAAGGACAAGCATAACAGGAATTTTCGAGGCAACCCACACGGACTAGACGTGTGTCCCCCAACGAGACAAGGCTGGCATAAAAATAAATAAAACTCTCTATGGTCACGACGGCGACGAGGATGTACACGGAACGTGTGGGCGTGTGGGCGGAGAGCACTCTAATTCTAGTCCCGACAGAAGAGCTCTTTGAAAAAGTGTGTGTTTGAAGGTTGATGCTCCGTCTGGTGTCCCGCAGGGCATTCGAACGTCAGGGTCCCACCTCGAGCGCCTCGTGGCGGCGGGGGAGGGAGAGTGTGGCCTCCAGGTTGGCGCTGACACACAAAGACGCGCCGACCTCGCGTAGAGACGGGGCCCGCGTGTACCCGGCAGCACAGGTCTGGAGGAGATGCTGTCAATGGCTATTTCTAACACGGAATAGATTATCTTACAACGTGGCTGACCCTGACGCCTGGCTTCATTGATGATGAAGAACCATCTGCGTTTCGTCTTCATGCGCCAGCTTTACGCATCTTGGGGGCCTGTCACCCGGAGGAGACACGTATCGTGTTGATTGGTCGTGTTTTTTTTTCCTGTTTTTTTTTTAAAGCACATTGACATTGAACCGAGCGTGTGGTGGAGGCGGAGCGAGGCAGGCGGCTTCAGAACGCCGCTGCCTCGGCAGAAGGATCCTAGACATGTATACGCTTGTGCAAAAATCTCCATAATCCTCAGTGGTTAAGGGCGACTTCATGCAACCGAGTAATAAAGAAATTATATCAATAACTTTAAAAAAGGCTAAAATGTCTTTTTTTTCTCTCTCTCCCCTTTCTCTAAACACAAACAGAGAGCAATGTGAATCAAGGACACACGAACTGGGTTCAGTCAATGACAACAAGGACCGTGTGGGCTCGGAGCAAATCCGAGAACCGGAGACAGCCAGGCGCTCGGCTGTGATGTGGTTTCTGTAAATACGCAGGCTCGCCACGGTGGTTAGGTCCCCTCGCTGGTTTTCTGCAGGTCCGAGGCCGTGTTTCTCATGTCGTTGCCGGCGTCTCCGCCCTCCAAGCTGCTTTTGTTCTCCTCTTCTTTGCAGTCCTTGTCATCGTCATCCCCCGGGGACTTCCGGGACTGTTTAGAGGATTTCTTGGAGGTGTAGGCCTTTTTCCGCTTGGAGCCCGCCTTTTCGTTCTTCCTTTTGCCCTTCCCGTCTTCCTCCACTCTGTCGCCTTCCTCCTCGCTGCTGGCGTCCGCGGTGTTGCCGCCCTCGCCCTCCGTTTCCGAAGAGCTCTGCTGCTGGAAGCCTGGTATCCGGTGAACTTGACTCCGGGGTTGTTCTCGATTTCCCACAATCCTTCATTAAACCCTTTCCGCTTGTTGGACTTGCCGAACTTGTCCTTGTATTCTTTGTATGGGAAGAGGTCTTTGGGGCCAAGAAATGCAGTCTCATGGGTGCCGAAGAAGAAGATGGGGTACTTGTTCGCTGGCGGTTTCACGGCTCCCTCCGGGAGCTCATCAATCCGCGCCGGCCATTGAGGGTAGCCCTTCATCTTGGCGAACACCAGGTCGCCCGCCTTGTACTCACGGGGCCCCGGGCGCGCCATCCCGGCCGCCTCGTCCCGCTTTCCCGGGCGTCCTGGGGGGGGGGGGGGGGGC
This sequence comes from Vespertilio murinus, assembly GCA_963924515.1. Taxonomy (NCBI): domain Eukaryota; kingdom Metazoa; phylum Chordata; class Mammalia; order Chiroptera; family Vespertilionidae; genus Vespertilio; species Vespertilio murinus. The sequence continues at coordinate 104,311,297 of OZ004705.1, read as the reverse complement.
GCGGAGGCGCCCGCAGGCCGCGCGCGCGGGGGCCGACGGTCTCCTAGGTTCTTTAACTTTTAAAGTGAAATTAATCAGTAGGATATTTTATTGAACCAAGAAACAATCCCTCTGTGATGAATTATGCCATTAGAGGGCAGAAGAAGCTGCAGTTACTTCTTTTAAAAAGCAATTCCCCCCTCCTCTAATATTATTTTATATTACAAACTTAACATTTACATAAAAACACACAATGTTAATTAACATTTGAAAAGTTAAATATCACTGGAAATGAAAGTGCCAGTCAAAGTTCCCTTGCGGTCAGGCAGTCACAGCCCTCTGTGTAAGCCCAACAGCAATCCAACTCACCCTCCCACCTTGGCACCGTGCAGGCTCTGCCTGTGATCGTGTCTTCATTAAGTTTGTCCAGATCGTGATACACATTCTCAATTTCAGGCCATATATATATATATATATATATATATATATATATATATATATATATATAGTTTTTATTTTTAGTAAAGCTATACATAATTTAGAAAGTCATACATTTCTTCAAGACAGAAAACTTCCATCTCCTGCCCTACTCATTGCAGGCTGACTCCAATTTTTTAGAGAAAATCAATTTCAAATCTGCTAGTTCTTTCTTTATGAACACACACATGCACACTTGTTATATATAACAAGCATACTGTTTATTTCTTGACTAGAGGCCTGGTGCATGAAATTTGTGCATGGGAGGGGGAGGGTACCCTCAATCCAGCCTATACCCTCTCACAATCCTGGACTGCTGGCTCCTAACTGCTCACCTGCCTGCCTGCCTACCTGCTGGCCTGATCACCCCTCACTGCTCCCCCTGTCGTCCTGGTCACCCCTAACTGCCCCCCTCTGCTGGCCTGGTTGCCTCTAACTGCCCTCCTCTACCAGCCTGGTCACCCTAACTGCCCCCGCCCCCTTGCCGGCCTGATCACCCTCAACTACCCTCCCCCCTGCCCGCCAGGTCACCCCACGCAGCCTGCTGCTCAGTCATGTGGTGGTCCCTCACTAACCCCCTTGCTGTCCTGGTCTCCCTGCACAGCCTGTACAGTTGTCTGTTTGGTTGTTTTGATTGCGACAGTTGCTTAGGCTTTTATATAGAGAGATTTTCAGTCTCAAGTATTAGTTATTACAGATTTTAGCACCTCCTTCTTCCCAGCCCCACATATATACATCTCCTATCCATCCTCCAAATAAGGTTTATCATTTAGGCTAAATTTATTTATTTATTTATTTATTTATTTATTTATTTATTTAAATTAAGGTATTATATCTGTACATAGCTTACCATTACCCCCCCAACCTCCCATTCATGCCCTCCCTCCCCAGAGTTCTGTGTTCATTGGTTGTACTTATATTCATGTATACCAGTTCTTCGGTTGTTCTCTTATCTCCCCCCAGGTCTCCTTCCCCTTCCCACTGTCATTTGGCAGTCTGCTTGTTTTATGGTGATTATCTCAGGACCACACGAATAGAGCCTGCTCCTCCTCTGGTTCTCACCGCCCCTCCCCCTGGGACACACGGCTCACCCGGGGCACACGGCCCCCTGGGACACATGGCTCACCCAGTGCACACGGCCCCCTGGGACATATGTCTCACCCAGGGCACACGGCCGCTCTGGGGCACTGGGGTCGTGTATTGGAGGCACTAGCACGGTGGGCAGGCTGGGAAGGCTGCAGGTGGGCTGAGATGGCTGCAGGCGGGGAGACCGCCCTCAAAGGTGTCTCGTTTGGTGTGGAAGTGAAGCAGCTGCAAATGCAGAGGCTAAGTTCTGAGGGCGCCCACTCCCTGAGCCCAGGGCGTAGTGAGCTCTGTTCTTGGTGGATTTCCTTTATTCGTGTTGGCGGTGGCAGGTGGCGGTGGCGGGAGCTTTGGCTCGGCTATGTGGCGGTGGAGGGAGGGCTCGCCGGGGCCACTAACGGAAGGCGCCATGCCAGCTCCTCACCAGCACGCACCATCTCCACACCAGCACGGATGGTGTGCTGGGAAGGTTGTGGGCGGGCTGAGATGGCTGCGGGCGGAGAGTCCGCCCTCAATGGTGTCTCCTTTGGTGCAGAAGCAGAGCTGCTGTGGACGCAGGGGCTAAGTTCCGAAGCTGCACTCTCTCTGAGCCCGGGGGGTAGGGAGCTCTGATTTTGGTGGCTTCCCATTCGCGGGGGCATCGGCAGGTGTGGCAGCGATGGTAGCTCCTGTGGCTCAATTTCCCTTGTAGTTTTAAAATCCATATGGCAGTAGTGGCAGAAGCTTTGGCCCGGCCATAAGGCGTCAGAGGAAGGACTCGCCGGGGCTGCCAACGGAAGGCGCTACGCCAGCTCCCCACCAGCACAGCGCATGGAGGCTGGGCCAAGCTGGCTTCGGGGTGGGAGATGCTGCGCCATCTCTTCGCCAGCATGGTGTGCGCAGAGGTTGGGCCGAGCTGGCTGTGGGCGGTGGCGTGGAAGGACTTGGAAGGTGCCTCGCCAGCCCCCCACCAGTAAGGCGCGTGGAGACCAGGCCGAGCCGGCCGTGGGCCAGGAGATGCTGTGCCAGCTCCTCCCCAGCACGGCGGGTGGGCTGGGACAGCTGCATGCCAGGATGGTTGTGGGCAGGGAGGCTTCTTGTCCGGGCAGGCGCCGAAGGTGCAGTGGAGCTTCCGTATCAGCTCCCTGGCTCCCATGGCGGCTGGCGGGCTGGCCCAGTCCCTGGGCCCCGGGGTAGAGCGAGGTCTGGCTTCCCTCATTCCCGGCGGCAGCGGCTCTGGCCTCCTACTGGGGATTGAGTCCACAACCAAGGTACATGCCTTTGACTGTAATCAAACCCAGGACTCTTCAGTCTGTGGGCCAACACTCTATCCACTGAAGTCAAATGGGTTAGGGCAAGTTTTTTGTTTTTTGTTTTAAATTTTCACTGAGGGACATTTTTCCATTGATTTTTAGAGAGAATGAAAAGCATGGGAGGAAGGGAAGTGAGAGAGAAGGAAGTGGGAAGAGAAACATCGACGTGAGAGAGACATACCAACTGGCCACCTCCTGTACATGCCCTACCGGGGCTGGGGATCAAACCTGCAACCCAGGTACATGCCCCTGACTGAATTGAACTCGTGATACTTCTGTGTGCAGGCCGAAACTCCAACCTCTTAACCTGGGCCCTCCACTGAGATAGAGGAGATGCATTATAACAAACCCAGCTACCAAACACTTTTGGGGAATCAACTAGGCTTCATTCAATATGAAGACTTCATCACCCCTTCTTCAGTACCACACCTGCTTACTGTTTCGATTTTAATTTTATGAATGAAGTATAAGTTTACATGGTTCAAAAGTGATGAATGTACATTATCTAAAGTAATAAAAATGTACTATTCCAATTAGGCCAGACAGCTGAACGACCTCCAGACGTCCTAACAGACGTCCTTCCGGACAAAGCTGCGGCTGTGAGGGCCAAGGCAAGCTGCCGCAGCTGCAAAGGACAACCCCCTTGCATGAATTTTGTGCATCAGACCTCTAGTTTATGAATAATGTGTACAAATAGGTGGACACGTTTCCTTTAGCACTTTTTGTACAGATTCCAGTAATAACTACACCCAAATCACGCCAAGTAACCAGTGTCATTAGGTGCCTGTATATCCTTTCAAAGTTTCTTTAACATATGTTAACACACACTTTTATTATTCTTCCTTTTTATACAGATTAAAGGCCCGGTGCACAGATTTTATGCACAAGATCCCTTGGCCTGACCTGCAGGGATCATGCCAAAACCAACCAGGTGCATGGATTCATCCAGGGCATGTCCGGCCCATCTCGCCCAGTCCCTATTGGAGCTTATCAGGGCCAGCCAGCTATGGAGGGACAGTGGGAGGGCTCCAGGGTGTGTCTGGCCCATCTTGTCCAGTCCTAATTGGCTGGACCTCAGCAACAAGCTAACCTACTGGTTGGAGCATCTGCCCCCTGGTGATCAGTGCATGTCATAGTGACTGGCTGAACAGTTGAAGGAACGGTTGGACACTTAGCATAATAGGCTTTTATCATATAGGGTAGTTTTAGCACAAAACAACATTAAGCACGCTATTTTTGCCCTTTTCAATTTTCATGTACAAACATACTTGGACATATTTTTTTTACAATACAGAGAAAATGTCCCTATTTGTCTATAGTTGCATGCTTTTCCATGGTTTTCATTGGCCACCTCTTCATAATTTTGATCGTTAACCTTTGCCATTGCAGACAGTGGTAAGTGCCTGGTCCTGGACTTGAGAGTGCTTTTTCTCAGTCTGCTGATTGTTTTGGACATCACAGGGTAGTTTTCATTCTTTTTACTTTATTTCAAACATTTTTGTTGAGATTTAATTATACAATAAACTGCACATTATTTTTATTGTTATACTATTACAGAGGTCCCCCATTCCTCCCCAACCACTGCCTTTATCCCCCTCCACCCAGCCCTTGCCCCTCCCCCGAGGCCTTCACCACACTATTGATGTGTTCATGGCCTATGCATATATGTTCTTTGGTTAATCTCTTCCAGCCCTCCCCACCCTCCTCTTCTCTGAGATCTGTCTGTTCCTGTGGTGCTATTCAAACTACAAAATTGATAAATTTTGATTTATGTATGCACCTTCAAAACCATCAACTATCACTACAAACAAAATAATGAACATATCTGTCACCCCTAAATATTTTCTTGTGCCATTTTTAAGCCCCTCTCTATATTCACACTAGAGGCCCGGTGAACAAAAATTGCACATTGTTGGGGCCCCAGGCCTGGCTGGTGATCAGGACTGATTGGAGCTGGTCAAAGCCAGGCCAATCAGGGCCAGGCTGGAGAGGAGCCCAGGCCATGGCTGGGCAAGTTGTGGAAGGAACAGACACCAGATGCCAACACCACCATCTTCAATGGGCGGGCGGCGGGCTGATCAGGGTCTGTCAGCCAGGGGGAGGAACCACGGAAGGCTGACTAGTGGGGGGTAGGGGGAGGGAGAGACTGCAGGAAGTTGGCTGGCCCAGGGAAGTTGTCAGTAGGAGTGCACTGACCACCAGGGGGTGCTTCTACATTGAGTGTCTACCCCCTGGTGGTCAGTGCACATCATAGTGACTAGTCCTGGTCATTCCAGTCATTCCAGTTGCTTAGGCATATATATAAATATATATTCTCAACCCCCCAAAAACACTGTTCTGCTTTCCGACAATATAAATTAATTTGAATTTTATACACAAAATCATAAGGAGGTACCTTTTATTTTTCACTCAGCATAATTATTTTAAGGTTCATCATGCTGTTACATGTATTTTTCCTTTTGTAGCCAAGTAGTACTTTTTGTTTATTTTTGTTTATCAATTTGCCTATTGATGGACATTTGGGTTGTATGCAGTGTTTGGTTATTACAAGTAAAACTGCTATAAACATTCATGTACAAGTCTTTTTATGGATATATGTGCACACATACACTAAGTGGCCAGATTATTATGATCTCTGAAAACATAATAACCTGGCCACTCAGTATATATATGCTTTCATTTCTCATGGATAAATATCTAAGAATAAAATACATGATCACATGGCAGATGTGTGTTTAACACTTTAGGAAATTGTCAGTTTTCTAAAGTGGCTGACCATTCTACATTCCATCAGCTACACCTGACAGTTCCAGTTGATCTATGTCCTTGTCAACACATGGTATAATCAGTCTTTTTCATTTTAACCATCCTATATAATAAAAGGCTAATATGCAAATCAACTGAATGGTGGAACAACTGGTTGCTATGATGTGCACTGACCACCAGGGGGCAGAAGCTCAATGCAGGAGCTGCCCCCTGGCGATCAGTGCACTCCCACAGGGATGTGCCGCTCAGCCAGAAGCCCTGAGTTGGGCTCATGGCTGGTGAGCACAGCCGTGGTGGTGGGAGCCTCTTCCACCTCCATGGCAGCGCTAAGGCCGTCGGGCTGCTGGCTTAAGCCCAGTAAGCTTTTTTTTTGTTCTACCTTTTTACTGGGGTGTATGTAAGGGCCCTAATGTGATGTAGAAATTTCAGCTTAAGCTCAAACACAAGACTTTGTCTCCTATGCCTTTTAAATATATATATTTATTTTTTTATTTTTTTATTTTTTTATTGAGTTCTTACAGAGAGGAAGAGAGAGGGATAGAAAGCTAGAAACATCGACCAGCCGCCTCTTGCGCGCCCCCTTCTGGGGATGTGCCTGCAACCAAGGTACATGCCTTGACCGGAATCAAACCCCAGACCTTTCAGTACGCAGGCTGATGCTCTATCCACTGAGCCAAACCAGTTTTGGCTCCTATGCCTTCTTGAGGTTACAATCTTAAGACTGCCAGGTCCCCAACAAGCACCACTTCCCCAAGGTTGGCACGGTATTAACTCATGTGCTTAGCTCTCTGGTTTTCTTTATTTCCTTCCCTGCTAGAGAGCTCAGCTATCCACTTAAAGAATGTCTGATATATCAGTATTTTACTCAGGATTTCTCCATGATTACTCGGTCCTCCATATTGTCCGGACAGAAATTTCCAATTTACTTCTCAATCCCTTCTCCCCAGACTTTCACCCTATTGCTTCACTGATGCCCAGGAGGCACCGTCGAATGCCATGGGTGCTGCCTCGGTTCGGATGGGACCAGGAGCAGGCGAGGTGGGTCTCCACACGCACCTTCTCTGCTCTCACTGCGGCGGGCTTACAGACAGCACCTCGAGTTTGGAGCAGAGGCCGTTACACTGCTGCCCACGGCTGACAGGGCCCCCAGGCTGCGAAGTGACAGTCACACATCTCCTTCTGAGCGCAGGGTCCACGCAGATGGTTCACTAGTGGGGGTACCAGAGCTTAGTGTCAGCCCCGGCAGGATGAAACAAAAACCTTCCCCTCTGCTCTGAAGCTGAAGCAGAGACAAACCGCGCAGCTAGTGGTTAGTTCCCATGGAGGTGATGTTCCGTGTTCCACAGTGGGCAGAGCGGAGGAAGCAGTCGGAACAGACACACGGAGGGTTGCCATGTTTGCCTGCCTGACGTGTGAGACGCAGATCTGCATCTGCTACCTCTGCCATGGACAGCTGGCGCCTCCAGGCTGGGCGTCTTGTTGTTCGTGTTTCTCTGGCACCGAGTCCCTCCGCTCCCGCCTCCGCGCCCAGCGCCAGGCGTGCAGGCGCCGCCAACACATGTGCAGTGAAAGATGTCAGCGTAAAGGAATCAATGAATGAGTGAGAAATCACTGTATCGGCAGGAAACATGCCTGAGAGAGAGAGAAAGAGAGAGAGAGAGAGAGAGAGAGAGAGAGAGAGAGAGAGAGAGAGAGAGAGAGAGAGAGAGAGCGCTGCAGGCAGAGCAGAGCCAGTAGCTGAGTGGAGGGGAGACACCCTAACGGGAGAGCCGGCCCCACCGCCTCCCGCAGCTGGAAAGGCGGGCGGCGGGCGGAAGCAGTGCCCTCTGCGGCCCGCGCCCTCCGCCCGCTCCCAGCTCCCACCGCTGGGCTCGGGAGGCTGGGCCGCCTCGGGGCGGGAGGTGGGGGCTGGGTTTCCAGAACGAAGCGGATGGTGTGAGTTCAAACGCCTGCAATTGCTGGCAACACTTGCGTTACTCACAAAGGCTGGGATGGGATTCAGCGGGGCTGGCGCGGCTCCAGGGCGCAGTGGCTGGGAGGGGGGCGCGCACATTAACTCTCCCCCAGGGTCTCAGCCTGGCCCGGGCTCCCAGGCCCTCCATCTGCATTCCTCCCTCCTGTACTGATTGGGGGCGGGAGGGGGACGGAAGGGGGGACTCCTCCAGAAACACTTTATCTGTCAATCTGTGAACGGGAGGTGGGGGTGGGGGACTGAAGTTGGGCAGATTTGTCTCATCACATGATGGGGGACCTGCATCATGTGATGACTCTGGTGATGTTGGAGGCAGCATGTGACTCCCAGGGCTACGTGGGCTCAAAAACAATTTAAATACAAAAACACAAGCAGGTTCCCCTCCTCTCCTTTGCCTTTTGGTCTGGCTCTTCCTGCCTTTGGGTGGGAGCCTGACTGAATAAAAACCCGACATCCTACAGCCACTGACCTGTGAGCACCTGGGACCTGGAGGCCAGGCCCTCTGCTGGGTCTCCCGAAGCTGTGCCATCACCCCACAGCCCACTGACTCCCAGGCTGGTAAGTCCTAGCCCTCCGAGCCAGCTTTGAGCGCGCCCAGGACGGCCTCGTTAGCACGCGCAGGGCGTCTGGCTGGGCGTGTCGGAAGGAAAGGGCCTGCAGGCCTCGGGGAGCTGAAGCCCTGGGCCTGTAGCCTCCGGAGGGGGACAGCGCAGCTGCCTAGCCAGTCTGGGAGGCTGGGGCCCTCCCTCTGCTCCCCCGTCCCCGTCCCCCCCCTCCCCCGCTGCCGCCTCCCTCCCATCTCTCTCCCCTGTCTTGCTCGTCTGGGTCTCTCTCCTCCGTCTCTCTTGCCTCTCACCGGCTCCCTCGCCAGCCCTCTCACTTCTATCTTTATTCACCCCACTTGCTTCTCTTTCTCTCTCCCCGGCTGCTTGTCTTAGGAGTCCTCACCCTTCACCTTTTAAGATTATTTTTCGAACACACAGACTGTGTGCTGTGTCTGCCCAGAGCCTGAATGCGCAGCTCCTGAGGAGCGGTGATTGGAAAAGCACATTTCTCTCACCATGTCCACGTAGGTGGCCAGTTCCTGCGGGGTGTGCCTGCGCATGGGCTTTGAGGGCGATGATGCATTTCTTGGAGTCTGTATCTTGGGTGGATGTTTGTTGGCTGCAGACCCTAGCTCAGTGAGAGGATCATCAAGGGACAGAAAGGCCAGCTACCACAGCCGGGAGGCAATGCAGTGCTCTCGGACTCTGCGTGGGAGAAATCAGGCCTCAGGCAGGAGGCAAAGTCAGGGCTCAGTGGCCCGGGCTCGCTCAGGGGTCAGCATCTTCTCAGGCTGGGCCGGCGCGGGAGGCCACCCCTTTGCTGATCGAGGCAGAGCGCCGGCTGGAGCCAACCGTGGGGAAGGTTCTATGGAGGGAATCAGCTCTGTCCACAGCCAGAGGAAGAGGTGCTGGCTGTGTCCTGGCTCCAGTTCACTCTTATCCACGAATGGTGACATCCTCTGGTAAGAAATAATTGACAACTGCTGAGCACAATCCACCCAACCACTCAATGAGCACATGCTATTTTTATCCCCATTTTAGAGATGGGGAAACCAAGGCACAAAGCAGTTAGGTAGCCACTCAGCTAGTGTGTGACAAACCTAGGATTTGAGCCCAGAGCCTGCACAGTTAACCACTATGACCACCTACCTTGCTATGTGACAGGTAGTGTGCAAATTTGGGGAGGCCTTGTGAATACAACATCCTGTTCTCATGGAGTTACAGTGGAGAAGGCAGCTGTAAACATGCCATCACATAAGACCTTATGTCAAACTGGGGTAGTTGCCAGGAAGGAGAATAGCAGGCACCTTGGGACTGCAGAGCCGGAGACACACACTTCTTCTGGAGGGTGAAGAGGAAGTCCCCTTTTCTGATGTCATATTCAAGTTGGGACCTGAGAGAGGAGCAGGAGTCGACAAGGTAAAAAGCCCAGAAGAACATTCCAGACAGAGGGAAGAGTCTGTGTGAGGGCCTGGACCGGGGAAGGGCTGGGGCCACTTGAGAAGCAGCAACAGAGCTAATGGGCAAGATGGTGTGTGAGCGGCCATGCTAGGAGGTGAGGGTCACGCGGATCTCTTCAGGCATTATTCAGTGACCTAGGTTTTCCCCAGGACTGAGAACAATGATCAAAGCATTTTAGGTAGGGAAGTAGCACAATTGGATCTGCAATATAAAAAGACTTCTCCAAGAGGTGCATTACAAACCACCCAAAACTTAGTGGCTCAAAACCACAAGTACTGATGGCTCATTATACTGTGAGCTGGCTGGCAGGCGCAGGAAGGATCACCTGGACAGCTGCTGCCCCTGCCTGGGTCCCTCATGCAGCAAGTCAGGGGCACACATGCTCTCTTAGGTCTTGATCTTAGATGGTCTCACTGTGTGTCCGATGAGTGGCAGGAGCAATTGAAATTGACTAGACCATGTGACTCCATATCCAGGGAGTTGGCCCAGTCTTCTTCATTGGGTGGCTGGGTTCCAAAAGCAGCAAGAGAGGGGGGCCCCCATGCACAAGGACCTTCCCAGCATCTGCTTATGCGTGTTTGCTAGTGTCCCATTGGCCTAGACAAGGTAGGTGGTCAAGGGATGGAGAGATATTGTGCCTGTCCATTTCCATTCTCCTGCGTGAATTCAAATGTATAAGCTTGGGAATACTGTCTTCCTCCATTATGGGAGGAACTGAAAGCCAAGAGGAAACCTGGTGCCAATTTTGCTGTGAGGGGAGATGAACTTAGACTTGGTCATACACCAGACTTTGTCTTCTGCTTCGAACAAGCAGGAGCCTGAGCGTCAGTTTTGGATGTGGATGAGGAGGGTGTATCTAGAACGTGGTGTAGAAACGTCTCCTCCTCTCACAGGCTATTTGGGAATGACTTGGAGACCAAGAAGACTTGTGAAATTGTGACCCTAGAATAAACCTTGGGCATATGGAACTCAGAGTGTGTTTTGTAAGGGTTCTAGACAAGGCAAGAGCATATGCGAAGGCCCCGAGGGAAGGAAGTAGATGGCTTGCTTGGGAAATAGGAGGCAATTTAGTTTAATGTAATTATTGTGGAGATGAAATGGGAGTGGGTCGATCAGAAAAATGCTTTGAGAGGTAGAAAGAAGAAACCATGCTTATGGATTTGATAGGAGGTGAAAAGGGACACGTGAAAGAAGCCCCCATTGGTAATGCTATTTCCTAAGAAGGAAAGACTAGGAGAGGATTAGAATACTTGCCCCAGGGGGGTGTGTCGGGGGGGGGGTGGAGGCAGAGGAGAAGGGCAGAAAACATCCAGCATTACATCAACTGGCCAAATGTTGCTGAGACACAGGTGACTGAAGTCAGGAGAATGTCTGACTTGGCAGCGTAGAGATAGTTGAAGACATTGACAAGTGCAATTTTGGTGAAGTGGTGAGAATGGAAACCACATTGGACTGGGTAAGGAATGAATGAAGGTAACTAAACAGTAAAAGGGATAATCCAAATCAGGCAGTATTTAGTTATTGGTCTGGGTCAGGGGAACTGTCTTCATTTTATGTTTGTTTTAAAAATTCATAATTTCAGAGTCTAGATCATGTACACTATTGGAGTGGTCCAGTTGAAAGGGAATGGGATCCAAAGTGTGTGTGAATGAATAGGTTATGATATATTTTTAATTTTTAAAATATGATTTTATTCTTTAGCTAGAGAGGAAGGAAAAGGGAAGAGAGAGATAGAAACATCAATGAGAGAGAAATATCAATTGACTGCCTCTTGCACGCCATCCACTGAGGATCAAACCCGAAACCCAAGCATGTGCCCTGACCAGAATTGAACTGGTAACCTTTTGGTGCATGGGTCAATGCTCAGTCTGCTGAGAAGCATTGCTATTTTTATTTTTTTTATAGGAGGGAATAATGAGAAAAAAGATGGAGCAGTTATGTGAAAGCTTATATATTTGGTGTGAAAGGACACAGTTTCCTGTCTGTCAACTTTTATTTTCACAATGAAGGATAGGGCAAGGTCATTATCAGAAGTAAAAAGAGACAGATAGAGGGAGGAGGAGGACATATGCAGTGGGCATTGGGAGCAGTAGAAGAAAGTGCTGTAGTGAAAGATGGAGAGCTTCTGGGCAGAGCAGTGTAGCAAAGAGCACACCCTGGGCAGCTTTCTCCAGCACCATTCAAATGCTTGGGCTCAAGCACCGGAAGTGGTGAGTGTCTTTGGGTTAAAGCTTTGCTAGACAAGCTCCACAGAAGAGGAAAGGGCAAGGATGCTGGAGAACTTGTGGCAGGTGTGACTGTCCAGAGGAGCCGCAGAACGCAGCTGGGTTTGAATGGACGGAACCTGGCAGAGGTAGGCTCCGAGGACTAGAGGCTATGAGGAGCTGGAAAGCTGTGCTCTTGTAGGTAGTCTGTCCTCAGCAACCCGTGGGAGCTTGTTAGAAATGCAGAACCTCAAGCCCACCCAGATCTTCTGAATCCAAACCTGCATTTTACCAGATCCCCAGTGGTTCATATGCACAATAAAGACTGAGAACCAATGATGGAGATTGGCTTATGCAGGGAAAGCTGCCATTTGGAGCCAGGGGGAAAGGGAATGAACCCTAATTTTTTTAAAAAAATATATATGTTTTATTGATTTTTTACAGAGAGGAAGGGAGAGGGATAGAGAGTTAGAAACATCAATGAGAAAGAAACATCGACCAGCTACCTCCTGCACATCCCCTGTTGGGGATGTGCCTGCAACCAAGGTGCTTACCCTTGACCAGAATTGAACCTGGGACCCCTCAGTCCTCAGGCTGACGCTCTATTCACTGAGCCAAACCAGTCAGACCTAAATAAAAATTAAAAAAACCACACACACACACACACACACACACACACACACACACACATCTTTATTTAGCAAAAGCTTTTTTGGCCTGCTTTTTTTTTAAAAAATTTTAGTTTAATTTTTAGTATGCAAAATTTCAAACACTAACATTTCATGAAGCCTAATGTACCATCGCTAGCTTCAGTAATTTCAGCTTGTGGACCATCCTGAGTTCTTTATACCATCCCTCCAACCCAGAATTATTTTGAACCAAATCTTAAACTGATTTAATTTCCCTCATAAATATTTCATTAACTAGTCTAAAAGACAAGGACCACCCCCTTTTGAAACATAGCCAAGATACCATCACCACATCCCAACAGAATCAAGAATCAACCGTGATACCATCAGATATTCAGCTCACAGGTCTGCAGTTGCCAGATAGATCATTTGTTGTTGTTGTTGTTGTTGTTGTTTTTAAAATATATTTTATTGATTTTTAGCAGAGAGGAAGAGAGGGATAGAGTCAGAAACATCAATAAGAGAGAATCATCGATCAGCTGCCTCCTGCGCACCCCCTACTGGGGATGTGCCCACAACCAAGGTACATGCCCTTGACTGGAATCGAACCTGGGACCCTTCAGTCCGCAGACCGATGCTCTATCCACTGAGCCAAACCGGTTTGGGCCACATAGACCATTTGAATGGGCTCCCAGCAAGGCCCATGCATGGCAACAGGCTAATCATGTCCCTTAAGTCTTATCATTTTCCGTCTCCTCCTTTATCGCCTCTTCCCCCTTGGAGTTTGGCATTGAAGAAACAAGCTAAGCTGCCCTTTAGAATTCCCCCAGGTCTAGACTTTGGTGATTGATTGCTCCTGCCGCTTTTTAATATGTTCCTCTACCCTTCGTATTCTCTGTAAACTGGTCATTAGACCTAAAAAGAATTGCTTATGAAAAAAAGTTTATGGTGCAATATATAACATAAAACATATATAAGGTCTCTATGTACAGCCTAGTAACCACCACCTCATGCCTTAGAAGCCTTCCAATAGCACCTCTTCATTTTTCCTGGAGGCAAACTCCATTTTGACTATTCTAATAATAATTTTTCTGCTAGTTTTATCACCCATGTGTGCATGGTGATACATTATTTAGCAATACATTATTTAGTTTATTTCAACTTTTGTTGAGTTGTATGTAAATGTAATTATATCACAGATATTTTTGTGACATTTATTTTGCTCAATATTTTATTGTTGAGATTCATCCTCATTATTGTGTGTAGCTACCGTTCGTTTATTTTCACTGACGGATGGTAATCTATCGTGTGAATGTGGCACAGCTTATTTATTCATTCTACTCTCCATGGGCGTTTGGGCCCCCAGTTTGGGGGACGGTGAACAGGCTGCTGCACCTGCCCGCCCTTGTGTACCTACGTACTAACAGCCCTAGATACCATCTGAGGGGAAAGCGGGGGGGGGGGGGGGGGGGGGGGGGGGAGGCACAGAGTGTACCTGAGTTCAACTTTCCAAACAGTGCCAAACTCGATTTGGTTCCTCTCCAGTCCTCACACCTTTTAATTTATTTTTGTTGCTTCCTTCTACCAACTAAGGCGTCTAATACAATATAACAGAAATGGTTGGTAGATTAAGGTCTCATTTTGATCTCAAAGGGAAAGCACTCGATTTTACATAACTAGGCAACGTGTTTGTGGAAGGGGTTTTTAGAAGACTTTTTATATCAGATTAAGAAAATTCCTCTCTCTTGAGATAGTCACCTTAAAACAAGCAGACTGCCAAATGAGGAGCGGATTCTATTCATGGAATCCTGAGATGGTCACCATAAAACAAGCAGATTGTCAAATAACAGTGGGGAGGGGAAGGAGACCTGGGGGGAGATAGGAGAACAACCGAGGGACTGGTATGCATGAACATAAGTACAACTAACAAACACAGAACTCTGGGGAGGGAGGGCATAAATGGGGGGGGCAGTGGTAATCTATGTACACAGATAATACCTTAATAAAATAAAAAAAAAAAAAATAATAAATAAATAAATAAATAAAAAAGAAAAGAAAATTCCTCTCTCTTCTTTGCTTAGAGTTTATGTTAGTTTGTTTTTTAACCATTAATGTTTTTTATAAATTTTATCATATTTTTTCTGTCTTTTGAGATTGTGAAATGATTTGCCTACTTTATTCTTTTTAAAAAAATATATTTTATTGATATTTTACAGAGAGGAAGGGAGAGAGATAGAGCGCTAGACTCGTCGATGAGAGAGAAACATCGACCAGCTGCCTCCCGCACACCCCTGATTGGGGATGTGCCCGCAACCAATGTACATGCCCTTGACCGGAATCGAACCCGGGACCTTTCAGTCCGCAGACCGACGATTTACCACTGAGCCAAACCGGTTTCAGCTGCCTACTTTATTCTTATAGTGTAGTGAATTATATTAATTTTTTTTGTTATCCCAGCTTTATTGACATATTGTTGACATGTAACATATAAGTTTAAGCTGTACATATGCTGATTTGATACACATATTTAGTGATGTGATTATCACCATAGCATTAACTAACACCTCCATCCCATTACATAATTATCATATTATATGTATGTGTGTGGTAATAACATGTAAGACCTACTCTTAACAACTTTCAAGAATATAATAAAGTCATGATTTAGCACATTAAGGCCCCAAATTTACTCATCTTATAGCTGCAAGTTTATGCCCTTTGAGCCAAATCTCCCCATTTCCCCACCTTGTAGCCCCTAGCACCCAACATTCTACTCTATTTCTGCTGAGTTCAAATTTTTAGATTTCACATATAAATGAGAACATACAGTGTTTGTCTTTCTCTGTCTTATTTCACCTAGCACACTGCCTATTCATGTTGTTACAAAAAGCAGGCTTCCCTTCCTTTTCATAGATGAATAATATTTATTGTATGATCTCTGAATGCATAATAATCTGGCCACTCAGT
This sequence comes from Vespertilio murinus, assembly GCA_963924515.1. Taxonomy (NCBI): domain Eukaryota; kingdom Metazoa; phylum Chordata; class Mammalia; order Chiroptera; family Vespertilionidae; genus Vespertilio; species Vespertilio murinus. The sequence continues at coordinate 104,295,922 of OZ004705.1, read as the reverse complement.
ATATATCCTAAATAATAAAAGGCTAATATGCAAATTGTCCCCTCGACCAGGAGTTTGACTAGCAAGCAGGCTGGCCAACTACCCATGACCCCTCCCCCTGGCCAGGCTGGCCAGACCCCATCCATGCACAAATTCATGCACTAGGCCACACACACACACACACACACACACACACACACACACACAACACAGAGTGGCCAGGTTATTATGAGTTCAGAGATCACAATAATCTGGACACTCAGTGTATGTCCCACAGTTTCCTTACCCATGCATCTATCTGTGGAAACTAAGGTTGTTTCTGTGTGTTGGCTGCAGTAAACGTGAGGGTGCAGATATATCTTTGAGATAATGATTTTATTTCCTTCAGATAAATACCCAGAAATACAGTTGCTGAATACAGTAGTTTTAATTTTTTAAAACAATATATATTTCATTGATTTTTTACAGAGAGGAAGGGAGATAGTTAGAAACATCAATGAGAGAGAGACATCGGTCAGCTGCTTTCTGCACACACCCCCACTGGAGATGTTCCTGCAACCAAGGTACATGCCCTTGACCGGAATCAAACCCGGGACCTCTCAGTCCTCAGGCTGACACTGAGCCAAACTGGTTTCGGCAGTAGTTTTAATTTTTTGAGGAATCTCTATACTGTTCTCCACAGTAGCTGTACCAATTTACATTCCCATCAATAATACACCATCGCCTGAAAACTGTATGTTCATGTTGACCAGTGTCACCTCAATAAACTTAATTAAAAAATAACAGTGCACCAGGTTCCCCTTTCTCCATGTCCACGCCACAGCTTGCCCCTTGTGTGTTTAATAATAGCCATTTAACAGAGTGAGGTGATGTTTCCTTGTGATTTTGATTTGCATTCCCCTGATTAATGACGTCAACATTGTTATGTACCTGTTGGCCATTTGTATGTCTTTTTTGGAAAAAATGTCTATTCAATTCCTTTGCCCATTTTTTATTTTTTATTTTATTTTATTTTTAAAAATTTATTAAGGTATTATATGTGTACATAGCTTGCCACCCCCTCCCATTTATGCCCTCCCTCCCCAGAGTTCTGTGTTCATTGGTTGTACTTATATTTATGCATACCAGTCCTTCGGTTGTTCTCTTATCTCCCCCCAGGTCTCCTTCCCCTCCTTGCTGTCATTTGACAATCTGCTTATTTTATGGTGATTATCTCAGGACCACATGAATAGAATCCACTCTTCATTTGGCAGTCTGCTTGTTTAATGGTGACTATCTCAGGACCACACGAATAGAGACCGCTCCTCCTCTGGTTCTCACCGCCCCTCCCCCTGGGACACACGACTCGCCCGGGGCACACGGCCCCCTGGGACACATGGCTCTTCCGGGACACCTGGCCCCCTAGGGGCACACTTGCTCATTTAAAAAAAAAAAATCCCTACCCATGGGGGGAGATAGTAAAACAACCGAGGGACTGGTATGCATGAACATAAGTACAACCAATGAACACAGAACTCTGGGGAGGGAGGGCATAAATGGGAGGTGGCGGGGGGGGGGGGCAATGGTAAACTATGTACACAGAAAATACCTTAATAAAATAAAATTTAAAAAAAAATCCCTACCCGAGGATATGTTTTTATTGATTTTAAAGAGAGAGATGAAGGGAAACAGAATGAGAGAGAAGAGAGAGAGAAGCATTGATCGGTTGCCTCTTGTACTCACCCAGACCGGGGTTTGAACCTGCAACCTAGGTATGTGCCCTGACCGGCATTGAACTGCCTTTTGTCGTGGAGAGGATGACATTCCAACCAATGGAGCCACTCAGCCAGGGCCCTTTGCCCATTTTTAATTGGATTCTTTTTTCTTCTTCTTTCTTTCTGTTGAGCTGTATGAGTCCCTTATATACTTTGGATATTAACCCCTTCACAGGTAGATGGCGTACAGATATTTTCTCCCACGCTGTATGTTGTCTTTTCATTTAGTTGACGTTTGTTGTGCATAAGCTTTTTAGTTTATGTAGTCTCATTTACTGATTTTCTCTTTTGTTGCTTGTGTTGTTGCTGTCATATCCTAAAGATTGTTTCTAAGTTCAATATCAAGGTGCTTTTCCCATATGCTTTCCTTGTAGTTTTGCCATTGCAGGTCTTGTATAGAAATCTTCCATCCATTTGCAGGTGATTTTTGTGAGTGCTGTTAGGTAGAGCCCAATTTAATTATTTTGATTGTGACTGTCCAGTTTTCTCAGCACCGTTTATTGGAGAGACTGTCCTTTTCCCATTGTGTGTTCTCGGCTCCCTTGTAAAACGTTGACTGACTGTATATGTGTGGGCTTCTTCTGGGCTCTCAATATTGGTCCATTGGTCTGTGGGTCTGTTTTTATGCGAGTTCCAGGCTGTTTTGATGGCTATAGCTTTGTAATAAAGTTTGTGGATGAGGATATACAAGGTGTTACCTGATTCTGGGTCAAAAGCCATCAGCCTGTGAGTCTTTTTTTGAATAAACAAGGAGACAACATCAAGGAGCTGTCATTGGAGAAATGCAGACAGGTGGCTTAAAGGGTTCCTATACGTCAAGCATGTCACACTCAAAGACAACACAGGCCAAATAAACAAGGTGGAAGTGTATGTGGCCACAAAAAGACAAAAGCTTCAATTTTCATAGAAATGTAGGTTTATTTCAATAGAGATGGCTGAATACTGTACAAAGGGCTGACATAAATGAGTCATCATTAGCATAAAATAATAGAACATTCTAATAAAAAATAACATTTTTTTCTTGAACATTAACTTACCAGATAAGGAATAACTGCACAAATTAATAAGCATAATGCAAATAAACCTATTTTTCTTGTTCTCTGAAAGCGAAATATTCCCTGTTGCGCACACAAAACAAGTCAGTCCAAAACTAATGATGTGGCAGTCACCTGCTAAATTAAACGCTGCTAGTGTTAGTAGCGAGAAATGGTGCACCTGCGTGTAAGACACGTAAGGGAAATAAATGCAACACGATTCTAGTAATCTGTCATTAGCAAACATTGTAGTTTTTTATTAATAACTAAAGGCCCGATGCATGAAATTTGTGCAAGGGGCTCAGGCCTCACAGCCATGGCAGCTTGCCTTGGCCCTCGTAGCCCTGGCTTTGTCTGGAAGGTTTTTTTTTTTGGTTTTTTTTTAATCTTTATTGTTCAGATTATTACAAATGTTCCTCCCCCACCCCCGCCTTAATCGCTCCCCTCCACCCGGTTCCCACCCCACCCTCTACCCTTTCCCCACCTTCCATTGTCCTCATCCATAGGTGCACAGTTTTTGTTCAGTCTCTTCCCACCCCCCCCCCACCTTTTCCCTGAGAATCATCAGTCCACTCCCCTTCCATACCTCTGATTCTATTACATTCACCAGTTAATATTGTTCATCAGATTTTTTAATTCCTTTGGCTTTTAGTTTCACTTGTTGATAGTTACGTATTTGTTGTTCATAACTTTTATCTTTATCTTCTTCCTCTTCCTAAAGAACTCCCTTCAGCAATTCGTATAATTCTGGTTTGGGGGTGATGAACTCCTTTAGATTTTTTTTTTATTTGTGAAGCTCTTCTGACCTTCGATTCTGAGTGATAGCTTTGCTGGGTAGAGTATTTTTGGCTGTAGGTTTTTGCTATTCATCACCTTGAATATTTCTTCCCATTCCTGTCTGGCCTGCATGGTTTCTGTTGAGAAATCAGCTGACAATCGTATGGGTGCTTCTTTATAGGTAACTACCTGCTTTTCTCTTGTTGCTTTTAATATTCTCTGTCTTTTGCTCTTGGAATTTTAATTATGATATGTCTTGGAGTGGTCCTCTTTGGATTCCTTTTGTTTGGGGTTCTCTGTGCTTCCTGGACTTGTAAGTCTATTTCTTTCCCCAGATGGGGGAAGTTTTCTGTCACTATTTCTTCCAATATGCTTTTGGTATCTTGCCCTCTCTCTTCTTCTGGGACCCCCTAATTCTGATGTTGGTTCACTTGAAATTATCCCAAGAGGTTTCTTACACTATCCTCAACTTTCTTAATTCTCTTATCTTCTTGCTTCTGTAGAGGAGTGTCCTCTGGCTCTTTGTGTTCTAAATCTTTGTCTTGATTCTTGTGCTCTTCCAGACTTTTTTAGGACTCTGTAATATTTTTTTATTTCAGACAATGTTTTCTTTATTTCTAGTTGATTCCTTTTTATTTCTAGTTGATCCCTTTTCATATCATCATAGGTCTCATTTATTTTATCGGCCTTTTTAAGGAAATTCTTGAAAAACCTTATAACTGTAGTTTTGAACTCAATGTCCATTCTTTTTTTCCTCCATCTCCTTCCTTTGTGTCCTGCCTCTCCTCTGCATTTTAGCTTCTTCCCTGATTTGATGGAATAGTTTTTTGGGCTAGGTGTTCTGGTAGAGCCCAGTATCACAGCCTTCCCAGTTACCTGAGGTGGATAGTCTTGGTGTAGCCCTTTGTGGGCTGTGTGTACAGTCTTGTTAAGCCTTGCTTATTGTTGGTATCACTGGGAAGCGTTGATCTCCAAGCCAATTGGCTGTGAGGATAAGCATTGTCTCAGCTAAGAGGGCTTCTGTACTCTGCTTGGATGTGGTGCAGACAAGCTTTGGTGAGTCCCACAAGATTGGTTGCAGGCTCTCGCACCTCTTTGTTATAGGCACAGACAAGCTTTGGTGAGTCCTGCAAACTTGGTTGCAGGCCCGCACATCTTTTTTTTTTTTTTTAATTAAATATATTTTATTGATATTTTACAGAGAGGAAGGGAGAGAGATATAGAGCTAGAAACATCGATGAGAGAAACATGGACCAGCCACCTCCTGCACACCCCCTACAGGGTATGTGCTTGCAATTAATGTAATGCCCTTGACCAGAATTGAACCTGGGACCTTTTACTCCACAGACCGATGCTCTACTGCTGAGCCAAACTGGTTTCGGCTCGCGCACCTCTTGGTATAGGCACAGATAAGCCTTGGATTCGTCCCTCCTCAGGAAAGTCCTATTCATGGCGAACAGAAAGCCAGCTTCCGGGAGGGCTTCCATGCTCCTTTTGGAATGGGCGGAGTCTCGGGGTGATGCTGACAAGCTTTGGTTCCTTGTCAGCCCTTCCCTGAGTCCCACAGCAATGGCCGCTGGCTTCACACACCTCTGAGAGATCTCTGCTCACTGCCTGACAGTCTGGCCTCTCTCTGACTGGGGCCATCTATCAGAGCAATAGGGTGGTTCTGTTTTCTTTCCGAACAAGAAAACCAGCTGCGAGTTAGCTGTCCACCCTCTCTGCATGCCTGGAGTAACCCAGTAGTGAACTCAACCCTCCCTTTCCTCGCCATGCCGCAAGTAAGCCAGCGAGTAAGCCAGCATCGAACTCTGGTGGCTTCTTTTCTCACACACAGATTTCCACACCTTTACAGTTCTAGAGGCTCAGCATGCCTTCTCTCTCCTTCTTGGATGGTAGAGCCTTCTCTCAGCCAGCCGTCCGTTGCTTCAAGGCAATGTTTCCCCTGTTTTCCAGCTCTAAATTCAAAATTGTTGTGGTAGGCTGCATTCAGGTGTCTACGCTATGCTGCTATCTTGGTTTCTCCTGGAAGGTTTTTTGGAAGGATGTCAGAAGGTAGTTTGGCTGTCTGGTCTAATTAGCATATTACACATTTATTATTATAGACTAGGGGCCCAGTGCATGAATTTGTGCACCTTGAAAAGAACCATGGGCTGGTGAGGCTGCGGTAGGCACAGGGGTGGGTCTTGGCCCATCCTCTGCACCACCACCAGGACCCTCCTACCATGGCCCCTTCACCCTCCCTCCCCCATCCCCTGTCTTCCAGCAGTCCAACTGTCCCCCCTGCTGGCCTGGTCATCCCATGCAGCCTTCTTATCCAGTCGTTTGGCCGTCCCCCATTAACTCCCCTGCCAGCCTGGTTGTAGGCAGCTATCTTGTGAGGGCATGATGATAAATTTGCACATTACCTCTTTATTATATAGGATAAGCTCTCTGCCCATTTCCCCCCTCTATTCTCCTCGTGGAACTCCAAATGCAGAAGTTTTTTTTAAGTTTCATTTTTAATCCTTACCGAAGGATTTCTTTTCCTTTGAGAGTGGAAAGGAGGTGAGGAGGGGAGAGAGAGAAGAGAGAGAAACATTGATATGAGAGAGACAAATTGACTACATGTCCTTATCAGGGCTGGGGATTGAACCTGAAACCAAGGTTTGTGCCCTTAACCAGGAACCAATCCATGACCCTTTGGTGCAAGAGCCAATGCTCTAACCAGTGAGCAACACCAGCCAGAGCAGATATTATTTTCTTAAATATTTTTATTGATTTTAGAGAGGAAGGGAGAGGGAAAAAGAGAGAGAATTATGAGAGAGAATAGGCTGCAATAGGCTATTTCCTGCATGCCCCCTACTTGGGATCAAACCTGCAACCCAGTCATGTGTCCCTGACCAGAATTGAACCTGGGACCCTTCAGTCCACAGGCTAATGTTCTATCCACTCAGCCAAACCAGGTAAGATGAGATTATTTGTTTTAATGGTATCCTGTAATTTCCATAAACTTTCTTTATCTCTTTCCTTCATATATATATATATATATATATATATATATATATATATATATATATATTTAATTTATTAAGGTATTATATGTGTACATAGCTTGCTCCAGGGCCAGCCTGGCAGGTTGAACCGGGCTGAGGTAGGGAGGTGGGAATTGAGAAAAGAAAGAGAGACAGGAAAGCGGGGTCCAGAGGACTACAGGTAGCCACTGACCAACTGTAGCAAATTTATTAACTGCGCAATGCTTTTTATGCACAAAACACTAATTAGGAGGTCTGTTAAGAGGAGTGTATTCTGAATCTAGAGACAACAAGATGGCGGCAGAGGTAAAAGCCTAACTGCAGCCACACTCAACAATTTCAAAAAATACAACTAAAATATAGAGTGGACACTATCCAGAACTACAGGAAAGTTGACTGACTGGGAATTCTACAACTAGAAGGAAAGAGAAAACCAGAAGGAAAACCAGAGGAGCCGTAAAAGCCTAAGGTATGGAGACACGGTGTGCCTGCGCGGGGAGAGGACGGAGCTGGAGAGGAGGGGCGGCTGAGTGCCTGGCTGGCGTTCCCCAGCGGGAAGGAGATAAAAGCTCCGGACTGTGCTGAACCCCAACTCCGACTGCACTGAACCCCAATTCTGGGCGAGACCCCGGGGGTCCCAGGCTCATACAGGGGGAATCTGGGCTGTAAGGCGGAAGCTCAGCAGAGCGGCGAAAAGGCAGAGCCCCGGAGTCCCGCACATTGTGCGCAGAGGACAGACTGTTCGCTGAGCTGCTGAATTACCCCAGCGGGAAGGACTCAAAAGCTCAGGACTGTGCTGAGCCCCAGTTCTGACTGCACTGAACCCCAGTCCTGGGCAAGACCCTCGGGCTCCAGCCTCATACAGGGGGAATCTGGGCTGAGCTGCGAAAAGCAGAGCCCCTGAGTCGCGCACATTGCGCACACAGAGGACAGACTGTTGATTGGGCCGCGAGATCGCCCTAGCGGGAAGGAGACATAAGCTCCGGACTGATCTTAACCCCACTTCCAACTGCTCTGAACCCCAGTTGTGGGCTTGTGGGGGGAGAGACTACACTGTCTGGTAGCGGGCGAAATTCTAGAGTGCCTTTCTCTCAGAGGTGCTTGCAGGAGTACCAAAGGACACTGAGGTTCACTGAGACTCAGGAACCTCCGAGGGCGGGGCTAACCAGAAGCCAAGGCTGTAGGCTCCACCCTGAAGCTCCGCCCCATCCAAGCTGAACTCAGAGAGGCTTTTGCAGGTTTCCAAGTCTAGTGGAATAAGGTTGTCTCCTGGCTTAGACACAGCTGATCCTCCCAACCTACCAACTCAGGGAAGCAGCGAAAATGCCGAAACGAGGAAACAGATCACAAACGAAAGAAATGGAGGACAAAAAGCGACTGGATATAGAGTTCAAAGCCACGCTTATAAGGTTGTTCAACAATCTCTTAGAAAAGGCCGATAAAATAAATGACACCTATGAGGATATGATAAGGGATCAACAAGAAATAATGAAGGGTCAACTAGAAATAAAGAATACAATCTCTGAAATAAATAATATTATACAGAGTCCTAAAAACAGATTGGAAGATTGCAAGAATCAAGTCCAAGATTTGGAACACAAAGAGCCAGAGGACACTCCCCCGCAGAAGCAAGAAGACAAGAGAATCCAGAAAGTTGAAGATAATGTAAGAAACCTCTGGGACAACTTCAAGCGAACCAACATCAGAATTATGGGCATCCCAGAAGATGACAGAGAACAAGATACCGAAAACATATTGAAAGAAATAGTGACAGAAAACTTCCCCCACCTGGTGAAAGAAATAGACTTACACGTCCAGGAAGCACACAGAACCCCAAACAAAAGGAATCCAAAAAGAACCACACCAAGACATATCATAATTAAAATTCCAAGAGCTAAAGACAAAGAGAGAATATTAAAAGCAGCAAGACAAAAGCAGGTAGTTACCTATAAAGGGGCACCCATACGACTGTCAGCTGATTTCTCAACAGAAACCATGCAGGCCAGACGGGAATGGCAAGAAATATTCAAGGTGATAAATAACAAGAACCTACAGCCAAAAATACTCTACCCAGCAAAGCTATCACTCAGAATTGAAGGCCAGATAAAGAGCTTCACAAATAAATTTAAGCTAAAGGAATTCATCACTGCCAAGCCAGAATTATATGAATTGCTAAAAGGGGTTCTTTAGGAAGAGGAAGAAAATAAAGATAAAAATTATGAACAAACACGTAACTATCAACAAGTGAGTCTAAAAAACAAGGGAAGTAAAAAACATGATGAACAATATTAACTGGTGAATATAATAGAATCAGAGGTATGGAAGGGGAGTGGACTGATGATTCTCGGGGAAATGGGGAGTGGGGCGGGGCGGGAAGAGACTGAACATAAACTGCACCTATGGATGAGGACAATGGGGATGGGGAAAGGGCAGAGAATTGAATGGAAACTTGGTGTAGGGGAGCAATTGGGGGGGGGGGATGAGGAACATTTGTAATAATATGAACAATAAAGATTTATTTAAAATAAAATAAAAATAAATAAAAAATAAATAAATGTAAAAAAAAAAAAAAAAAAAGAGGAGTGTATTCTTTGTTCCTCTTAATCTCTAAAGGAGAGATAGAGCCGAAGGACAACTTCTTAGTACTATAAATCTCAGTAGATAAATACAGACTTCTTGGCAAGCCATGAAAGGTTGCTCTCATTCTACTGATAGTAGCCATCCAAACAAGTCTGGGAAAACTGTGTGGGTAGGGGGCCAGCCCTGCTAGCCCCCTCAGATGCAAGGACCTTGTCAGCTTACACCCTGGCTCCAACAGATCCCCCTTTTTTGTTTTTTAGGCTATTACTAATAAAAGTAAAATTTAAACAATAATAAAGCTCTAATATTAAAATAATTGTAAACAATGCCAATGCAAAATCAAACTCCATATGTTTTCATTTCAATCTTTGAATGTCAAGAGAAAAATTTTGGCTATTAAATAATAACAAAACAATAAGAGAGAAATCAAAACTATGGACATGTTAACATTTTTAACTATTAAATGAAAGAAAGTCTCTTGTGCTGCTGATGTATATTTACTCAGAGTTCTTGGACTTGGCTGCGCAAGACTTTGCAGAACACTGGCAGCTAACACATGCTTGTATGAGTAGGAACATGGTTGAAGAAGTAGCTTCAACTTCTTGCTTTTTTATAACCTGCTGCACTGCAGTTGTTAATTTCTTTAGATGACTCTATGTTGATAGCTCAGTCTCTTGTGTAGTTTTCAGTTTTCTTCTTCCTCTGCTTTGCTCTCATTAGGTCAGTACTTAGTCCTTTTGAGTGAAGGGACACAGGAGCTTGTCTTGAGTTCATTGTGGTGACACACATAACGCTCCAGCACCCAAATTGGCTGCATTGTTCCTTCTGGAAAGATATAAAACACAACCTCTTCCCCACATCATTCCTGAATCTGATAAAACTCTTGTCTGGTTTATGCTTCCTTCCACCTAGCTGACTCAGTGGAGGTTATGGTTCCTTCTTTTCACCTGCTGTATGGCCCTCTGCATCACAATTCAAAAAATTTTAAAGTATAAAAAGCATGACTGAGCTTCTCTTAAGGTGACACATAACATCTGTCTCCCCCTTTTTTGCTTTTTTAAAAATGATTTTAAGAGTACAATTGGCTTTTTCTACAATTGAGTGATATCCATTTGACCAGATTTGATTAGGTTTAAGTCCTCAGGGATTTATCCCTAAAGTTGGTACAGGAAGGTGGATAATATAGTGAGGACATTGCTTCTAATAAAACACGGAAATTGTCGTTCTCAAATAACATTTTAAAGACTGAAATTTAAATGAAAAGTTCTTCTGAATTGGTGTGCCTTATAGTAGCTGTTTCAATAATTTTTATTATACTTACCATATAAGTACTATTACTATAGGTTGATGGGCTCCGTAGTAAAATCTGTTAAGGCATAAATAAGAGTTTGTATTTCTATTGAAATATAAGGGGTTTGAAGGACCTTTGCTCTTCTGTAGTAGATCCAGCCTTTCCAGAACTGGATCTATCTGTAAAAATGGTTAATGCCTGAGATATAACATTTCTTTTAATGTGGCAGTTAACACTATTCCCTGTGTTAGAAATAAAGCAAGCCCCTAAGCCAGGGTTCCTAGTAAAACATAAAATATTAAGTATTTTGACTTTATGTAAAAGGATGTGTACATATGATCTGGAAGTACGCACACCGACCTTCCTTGCCCTAGGTCTTGGGCAACCTGTAGTAATGTATAACTGCTGACTGCTAGCGTGGCAAGGTATCTTCACTATCTTTATTTCTGGACTATTTCTCCACTGTTCTTGTGGGCCACTTCCTATTCTGTGGCTGGAATAGTTCTATCATGTCCTCTCTGGGATCCGTTGTTGCAGGAATCCATATGGGCTTTTCTGGAAATATGGAAACATATTCTCGACCCGAGGTTAATAAAGAAATCTTTTTTATAAATAAGATTTGGGATCCTTTTGATTTTTGTTTACGTAAATGATTTTCTTTGGCTAATTTTTACACTATAAGATTTTATGGGCTTGATGTAATTTACTTACAGGATATTTCTTTTAAGATATTATTCTATTAATCTCCTTTTTGTATTATTATGAAGCTTTTATAAATTTTTTTTAATGTAGTCTTGATAATCTTTTATTTTTAATTATTGTACAGAAATATGACTACTTTGAATTCATTGTATGTAAAGTAATTTTACTATGAGATGAACTATCAGTAGTTTTGTTAAGACTTTAGGAACAATTTTTTGTCTAGTATAATTAAGTTTTTATGAATACTTATTTATTTCAATTAGTTAATTTAAATTAATCTGAAATAAAGCTTAATTTATTTATTAATTTTACTTGTCCTAGATTATGGACATTAAGTTTCTGCTATTAATATTTAATTTTATATAAAACTTATCAGAGGAAAAACGTAAATTATTTACCTTAGTTTAAAAGGCTAAACATATAGACATTTAATTATAATTTCTATAATATTTGAAGGAAACCTCTTTAATTCCTTCTAGAATAATTTTTATGTTACAGAGAGTTTTATTTAAGAATCTTTGTCTTTCTTTTTTATAACAGGTAACCTATAGGATGGTAGTTTGAAGATCAAGCCTACAGGGGATTAGCTAGTTATATTACAAGTATTTTTATAATAAGGCTGATTATTAATTTATTTTAAAATTTATTATTTTAATAATAATCTTAGTTTATACTTTAAATATTAGTGAAAGAGAATTCAAGATTTTAAAATTTCTCTTTTTATTAAAATTATAGTTATATTTCAAAGTATCTTCTTTAAGCTTATTTGCATATACAGGGGGATGATGGGAAGTCTTAGCTAACTTTCATAGAAGATTTATTTAAATTGCTTATAAAGATATTGGCTTATTCAAAGGTTGGCCTTTGCCGAAGCCGGTTTGGCTCAGTGGTAGAGCGTCGGTCTGCGGACTGAAAGGTCCCAGGTTCGATTCTGGTCAAGGGCATGTACCTTGGTTGCGGGCACATTCCCGGTAGGGGGTGTGCAGGAGGCAGCTGGTCGATGTTTCTCTCTCATCGACATTTCTAGCTCTCTATCTCTCTCCCTTCCTCTCTGTAAAATATCAATAAAAATATATTTAAAAAAAAAAAAAAAAAAAAGGTTGGCCTTTGATATTTTAAGATGGCGGCCACAAACCATGTGGCCAGAGTAGTAGCTGCTCAATCTGTTCTTTTAAAAGATAGTCAAATTTATATTGTAGATAAAACTTTTATTAATTGTTTTTGGTCTTTATTAGAATTATTTATAAAAATATTGGCTTTTTATTTAGTTGAAAATCTTGATTATAATTTAATAAGTTAATTTATTTAAGTAATTAAAGTAGGTATCTTTAGTTAAAGCAAATTTATGTTTGGTTTCACAAGCCGTAAATGTTGCCCCACCTCTAGCTTAATATAGATGGCTATATAAAGTTTTCGTATTATTTAAATATTGATTTTTAAATGTAATTTAATTTATATGAGACCTTGATTATATTTTAAAAGGCTAATTTATAAAGTAACTTAAGTAGGTATCTTTAATTAAAATAAAGTAAATTTATTCAGTAAAAATTATTGGTCTGATCCAAAAGCATAGCTTTTGTCTTTTTTGAAATTTTATTGTTGTTGAAAAATTTGGCAATCTTTAAAAAATATATTGTTTTTGCCCATCTTACAGGTGAAAACCCTTATAACATTTAATATATATGTATATATAAAGTATATTAATTTTTATTTGATAAAGCTTTCCATGTAATTTCAAGTATCACTCAGTTTAATTAAAAAATATTTAAGAGAGAATAGACTTTTGAAAAACATTTTGGGGCCCACAAAATGTCAAAGTCACTCTCGGTCTTGAAATAACTTGAAAAGATTAAACATACATATTAATTCATATTAAAATATTAATTCAAAGATTGTATAACTAAATTATCTTAAATAATATCAATTACATTTAAACTGAATAATAGAATTAATCTTCTTTTTAAAATCAGACCAATAATTAATATATTTTAAATTCCTAATTATTAGAGAAAATACAATATTTTATTTTCTCAAAAAATATTTTTATAGTTTAGGTATATAATTATTGTATTTATATAATTTCTCCTAATTCAATAAGTACTTAGAACTTTTAAAGCTGGCAAGTTAAATATATTTAGTGTTTCCTAGAGTAATTGTTGTGGGGTAGAATCCTTGGTTCAAAATAAGACCACTGGAGGTTTATGATTAATTTAAAAAGCAGACAAAGATTTATTGAAATAAAAAAAATAAAGGGAAAAAAAACTGGCCAGGACAGCCGCAAGAGCACTACACGCAGGTAGGCTCTATACGACTGCACTGTTCTAGGGGTAGGCAAGTCTTTTTAAAGGCTCAAACCACAGGAATTTTCCTTCGTTTGAATTTTAAAGGCTGAATTCTATAGACTGGGGACAACCCGTAGGGTTGGTTCCCAGTCACATCCTGCGGGACATTAGAATGTGGCCCTATCGGATACACAAAAACAAAAGTTGAGGATAGCCCATATACAAAACAAAAGCAGTCCCTAAAGGTTATCTACAATTTTTATCCCTGAAGCTACGGAGTCAATGGGTGTCAATTTCCTGGTTCTGATCTCAGGCACGGGATAATTGGCTTAGCCTCCAGGTCTCCACGTAAGTACCCTGTGTTTTAATCAGACTTAGCAGAGTTAGAATTCAAACAGCAGGCTTTATCAAAATATGACTTCTATCATATTTCAGTAATAACACTTTATATTTTTAAGAAAATTATAAGACATAATAGAGTCAATTCTGTCCTCTAGGTTTTTTATGAGGTAAATTTAAATTTTTGTTTTTATTTGCCAGTGGCTTTGTTACAGAGTTCCTGAACAATCAAACAATGCAGAAGGAGAGTTTGGAGAGACTTATTTTATTCATTGCGTGATGGGACTAGAGAAAATGAATTCAAATTCTAAGCAAAGCTACAAGCAGATTCCCTTTTAATTAAGGAGCTAGCCCTCTGTGTAATTAGTGGTTATCTTGCTGCTGTCTTTGAAAATAAACATAGTTCTAAAAATTATGGGCATACCTGTAGGACCCCAAGATTGAGGAATTGACCTTCCCCACTGCCTGTTCCAGGATGTGACCTTTACGGTTAAAGATTAGACAGGGATGAGGTCAGTTCTTTACGGTTGAAGATTAGGCAAGAATGAAATCAGTCCCCAGAAACTCCCTACCCTGAGGACTTGCCCAGAGGAATGGGAAGGGGAGAGACTAAGGGGCTTGCAAGATTAAAACATGTAATTAACGAGCCCAGCTGCCCTTCTTGGAATTTCCTTGTTCCCTTCTTCCCCCTCCATGTGTAACCCCACCTGCGTGTGGTCTTTGCCTTTATAAACTCATGTTCTGCAGTTACTCGGCGCTCCCAGTCAGCCAGCACTGATGCTGTCTGCCTGAGAAGCCCCTGTGCTTGTACTATTAAAACCTCATGCTTTTTGCATCAAGTTTCGGTCTCGGCGTTTGACTTGGGGTCGTCGCCCCCTCCGTCGGACTCACCGGGGGTCTTGGGACCTTACATACCTAGTCTTGATCTACAAGGTCAGACAGCTAAGTTTATTTTTATCATCATTCAAACAGGCTAATGTAGACTACAAAGCTATATTTTAGAATAAGAGGCCATCTAAGAAAACAGCAGAAAATTCCAAGCAGCAGGTTTTTTGTTTTGTTTTGTTTTGTTTTGTTTTGTTTTTACAAAATAGGGGTTTTCTTTCTCAGCTCTGGAAAACTAGGTTTGGTTTATTTGAATGTAAATTATTACATTCTTTAAGATGGCTACTGGCAGGACACTGATTTGTCTGCTGGGGGAAGGGCGTCTAACCTTTCCTCCATCAACAAAGGTTGTAGCCAGTTACTTGGACTACTTAGATCTTTATAATTAATACATTATTTATTTATCTATATTTTAATAATTTCTTTGAGATTCTAGAGTCAATTATAATTATTTTAAAGCATTTACTTTGGATAAATTCTATGACAGAGACAAATTTACTTATTTTCTTGAGGGCCTTAAGAGTTAACTTTTTAATAAAGTTCACTAGCATTTTTTAAACTATTCTTTATTATGGAAATGCAAATCCTGTTGCTGCAATTAGCTTGAATTTCTTTCAAGACTTTTTCGCCGTTTTTCTCAGGAAAAAGAACCAGCTCTGGGTTTTTCACTTCTGTAGCCCTTGTAAAGAGTTAAGTCCAGTTCAAGACATATCTAATATCCGAAATCGGACGTGTGCACATTTTGTCTTACACCAGCTTTCTCTTTACACGTGTACAGATATCCCAGACGTATTTCTAAATTTTTAAACCTTTTTCATGACGAGAAAGAAAACTTTTAATTTAATATACTAGGAGAGCGGTCTTCTATATTGGATTGCCATGTGTCTCTCCCTTCCCCTAAATCCTGCTTACTTCAGGGGAAGTTTCAGCAACAGATCTGGTTGAATTTCTTTTCATGCTTAAAAGATAGACAGATCTCAAAGTTTTTCTTTCTTTCTTTTTTAAAAAAAATACATTTTATTGATTTTTTACAGAGAGGAAGGGAGAGAGATAGAGAGCTGGAAACGTCGATGAGAGAGAAACATCGACCAGCTGCCTCCTGCACACCCCCTACCTGGGGATGCGCCTGCAACCAATGTACATGCCCTTGACCGGAATCGAACCTGGGACCTTTCAGTCCACAGACCGACGCTCTACCACTGAGCCAAACCAGCCTCGGCAAAGTTTTTCTTTCTTTTTGGCTTTCTGAAGTAATAACTCACACCCAATTTGACCAAGATTTGCATTTCCCTGTAAGTTCTTTTATAATTTTTATTTTATTTTATTTTTAAAAATATATTTTATTGATTTTATTACAGAGAGGAAGGGAGAGAGACAGAGAGCTAGAAACGTCGATGAGAGAGAAACATCGACCAGCCATCTCCTGCACACCCTCCACAGGGGATGTGCCCGCAACCAATGTACATGCCCTTGACCGGAATCGAACCTGGTACCTTCCAGTCCGCAGACTGACTCTCTACCACTGAGCCAAACCGGTTTCGGCAAGTTCTTTTATAATTTTTAAACAAGGCATTAAGTAATCTTATTGCAAGTAATCTTATTGTGGGAGAGCAGATAGCCCTGCCTTCTCTTGCTGCCTTTGAATTTCTCTGAACTAGAGGCAGTTTCAGCAGTGGAGTTCCACTTATTAAATTCCATACACAAACTAAGATTCTAATTTGAACAAGAAACAACATTATTTTGTGATCACATAGACTTCAACATCTGCCTCTAAAGGGCACTTTCACTTTGTCCCATGCTTTACTCCAGACTATCAATAAATTGTTCCTCCCTTACCTTAACGAGTGCACTCTTTGTCCGGAGGAGTTCCTCACCATCTGCTTCCCAAGTCCTCAGGTCCCCGGATTTGGGCGCCAATTGCCAGGGCCAGCCTGGCAGGTTGAATCGGGCTGAGATAGGGAGGTGGAAATTGAGAAAAGAAAGAGAGACAGAAAAGCGGGGTCCAGAGGACTACAGGTAGCCACTGACCAACTGTAGCAAATTTATTAACTGTGCAATGCTTTTTATGCACAAAACACTAATTAGGAGGTCTGTTAAGAGGAGTGTATTCTTTGTTCCTCTTAATCTCTAAAGGAGAGATAGAGCCGAAGGACAACTTCTTAGTACAATAAATCTCAGTAGATAAATACAGACTTCTTGGCAAGCCATGAAAGGTTGCTCTCATTCTACTGATAGTAGCCATCCAAACAAGTCTGGGAAAACTGTGTGGGTAGGGGGCCAACCCTGCTAGCCCCCTCAGATGCAAGGACCTTGTCAGCTTACACCCTGACTCCAACAGTTTACCATTGCCCTCCCCCCTCCCATACATGCCCTCCCTCCCCAGAGTTTTGTGTCCATTGGTTGTACTTATATGCATGCATACCAGTCCTTTGGTTGATCTCTTATCTCCCCCAGATCTCCCTACCCCACTCCCCCGTCCGCTGTCATTTGACAGTCTGATTGTTGTTTTACTGTCACTATATCTATCTTTTTGTTCATTAGTTTATAATGTTCTTTAATATCCATAAATGAGTGAAGTCATGTGGTGTTTCTCTTTCATTGACTGGCTTATTTCACTCAGCATGATGCTCTCCAATTCCATCCAGGTTACTGCAAATGATGAGAATTCCCTCCTTTTTATGGCAGAGTAGTATTCCATTGTGTAGATGTACCATAGTTTTCTGATCCAATCATCTGCTGACGGGCACCTAGGCTGTTTCCAAATCCTAGCTATTGTAAATTGTGCTGCTATGAACATAGGGGAGCATATATCCTTTCTGATTGGTGTTTCTGGTTTCTTGGGGTATATTGCTAGTAGTGGGATTACTGGGTCAAATAGGAGTTCCATTTTCAGTTTTTTGAGGTCTTTCCTTCTTTTTTTGTTTTGCTCCTCTGACTGGATGATTTCAAATGATCTACCTTCTAGCTTACTATTTTTTTCTCCTGCTTGGTTGAGTCTGCTGTTGAAGCTTTCTATTGATTCTTCAGTTCAGTCACTGTAGTCTTTAAATCTAGGATTTCTCTATTTAATGGTGTCTATTTCTTTGTTGAACTTCCCATGTTGTTTATGCATTGTTTTCCTCATTTTATTTAGGTTATTTATCTGTGTTTTCTTATAGTTCATGGCATTTAAGAGGATTACTTTGAATTATTTACCAGAAAATTAATAGGTCCATTTCTTTAGGGTTAGTCATTGGAGTTTTATTAGTTTCAATTTGCTGGTGTCATGCTTTTTAGATTATTCACAATCCCTGTGGCCTTGCATTGGTGTCTGTGCATTTGAGGGAGTAGGAACACCTTCCAGTCTTTATATACTGGCCTCTGCAGGCAAAGCTCTTCACCACACAGCCCACCCAGATGTTCTGAGCAGGCCATCTGATAGAATTCATACATGGGCTTGCTGCTGGAGTCCTTAGGTGGATAGGTCGGGTGCCTGGATCACAACTGGGTACGTGAGGACCAGACTCATGTTTGGACCCATGTGGGTGGATCTGGATCCTGGGTCCACAGGGGCAGCCAGGTGTTGGGACCCCAGGGGTGGCCCAGCATCTGAATTCATGGAGGCCAGTTGATACATTGGCTAGTTAATGACCTGCACTCTTGGTCTTCAACTGCACTGTGAAGGTAGCCCAGCAGGTACCCAGATGGCCCACTGGCTAAATAAGGAAAATAGTAAAACTTCTGTTTATAGTTATCCTTACCTCATTCCTTTTATCTTCCTTTTCATGGAAGTTTTATAATATGTTGAATATGACTACAATAGTACAGTACACATACACAAACTATATATAAATTCACTAGCAGGTTTGGCTCCATGAGCATTGGCTTATGGGCTGAAAGGACCCAGGTTCCATTCCAGTCGAGGACACATACCAGTGTTGCAGGTTTGATCCCCAGCCCTGGTTGGGACATGTGCGAAGGCAACCAATCAATGTCTCTCTCACATCAATGTTTCTCTCTCTGTCACACTCTCTCTCTCTCTCTCTCTCTCTCTCTCTCTCTCTCTCTCTCTCTCCCCCTTCCACTCTCTCTAAAAACCAATGGAAAAATACCCTCTGGTGAGGTATATTTAAAAAATAACAAATTTAAAAAAATAAATGCACATGTTTGCAGGGGTGCAGGCTCAAAGTGTATATGGCTGAGGTGAGTGCACCAGACCATTACTAGGTGCCTTCTGCTTTCTCTTCAGAGAGAACATAACTAACCGCTTCACTTACAGCTTCCTAATTACAGCAGATCTAAAGGCATGCTCTTGTCACCTTGGTAGAGCTGTGTTGTTGTTGTTGTTGTTGTTGTTGTTGTTGTTGTTGTTAAAGAATAGTTTATTGATTGTTAAGAGAGAGAGGAAAGGAGAGAAACATTGATGTGAGAGTGCAATATCCTTAGGCTGCCTACTGCACATGCCCCACTAGAGCCCATAACCTGAGCATGTGCTCTGGACAGGAAATCAAACCAGGGACTTTCTGACACATCAGATGATGCCCAACCAACAGAGCCACATTGGACCTGTGTTTTCTAAGTATCCAGAGATAGTGAATTTATAAACTTTACCTATTTCCCTGGGTCTCACTCTTGGAGAGTAAATTGGAGAAGGTGAAATAGAGAACAGATTCCCTATGCCTCGTGGAGTTAACTAGTTGCTAAAATTAATTTCATTCTCTAACCACCTGAGAGTAACATTTTAAGTAAGGAATTGCGCATTCATTGAGGCATAAGTCAATAAGTGGAGCTAACTGATGACAGGCCAGGGAGCAATCAGACACAATGCAGTAAGTTATGTTCTGTCATAGTGTAATTCCTAACAATGCAACTGTCACTCTAGACCAGCCATGGACAAACTATGGCCCGTTCAGCTGTTCTATCTGGCCCGCGGAGCCGAAAGAGCAGAGGGTTCTCTTGTTCTCCCCTCCACTCCTTCACCAGCAGCCCAAGATGAGAGTGCCAGCATGGTCAGGTTGCTTTTGTTCCGGCCCTCCGGTCCAGTTTAAGAACCCATTGTGGCCCTTGAGTCAAAAAGTTTGCCCACCCCTGCTCTAGACCCTTTTGCATCTTTGTCTGGAGAATGTAAAGATGTAAAATTTAGGCTGTTGTAGACAAGGTAAAAATGCTGGTGTGTGGAAAGACTTCTCAGAGAAGACTGAAACTGAGTCCTGAAGGGGGAGTGAAAGGCCGCCCAGGTGACAAATGGGGAAATGAAGGAGAACATACCAGATAGAGGGAGCAAGATGGGCACATACACGGGCAGAAGGTCACCTCCCTGGGGAGCTGAAGGGAGTGTGGCGGCTGGGGCACACAGGCTGTGCATGTTTGTGAGGGGTACAGGAGGCGGAGGTTGAAGAGGCGAGTGGGGAGCCAAGTAAATGGTATATAAGAGCTAGGCACGCTTGTGTGCACATTCCTGCTCAGCCTCTTACCGGCTCTGTGACCTTGAGCAAGAACTAGTCATTCAGGGTTCCCCATCCATACATTCATAGAGGCAACACTATGAACACGTAGGGTTAGTGTGCATTCTACACGTGACAATCCATTTGTGATGCTTAGAGTGGCACCTGGTCACATGCTGCCATGTAAGGTCTCAGTAAATGAAAACAGTTGTTGTCATACTAATCAAGGGACCAGATATGGGATGGTTCACATGCCATGTCAAAGAGCTCAGGTTTTATATTGTAGGTCATGGTTTCTAAAATGTGATCAATTTGTCTGTAAAGCAAATGATCCTCAAGTGGTTTGGCAGTTTATGTGGCATAAGCAATGAAGAAATGGGCTTAATAAGTTTTTAACTTTGTCTAGCCAGTGTGGCTCAGTGGTTGGGTATTGTTGACCTATGAATCAGGAGGTCACTATGGTTTGATTCCCAGTCAGTACACATACCTGGGTTACAAGCTCGATGCCCAGTGTGGGGTGTGTAGGAGGCAGCTGATCAATGATTATCTCTCATCACTGATATTTCTATCTCTCCTTTTCTCTCTGAAATCAATAAAAATATCTTTTAAAAAGATTTTTTAAACTTTGAAATGGAAGAAAAGTTGTCAAATACCATTTATTCTTGATAATAGTTCAAGTATGCAGATGGATCAAATTGGTCAAACAATTTTATTTTATTATTAGAGGTCTGGTGCACCAATTTGTGCATGGATGGGGCCCCTTGGCCAGGTTGGTGATAGGGGCTGTCTCGCCCAGTCCCGATCAGGACCAGTCAGGGAGTCAGAAGGGGAGGTACATGGGAGGTTGGCTGTGGGAGCGCACTGACCACCAGTGGGCAGCTCCTGCATTGAGCATCTGCCCCCTGGTGGTCAGTGCACATAACTACTGGCTGGTCATCCAGTTGTAATGATTGCTTAGGCTATTATATATACAGATTATCATTATCCTATATAATCCTATATAATAAAAGCATAATATGCTAAGTGTCCAGCTGATCGGTCGACTGAACAGTTGACCACTCAACCAGTTGCTATGACGCACACTGACCACCAGGGGGCAGATGCCCGGCTGGTAGGTTAGCTTGCTGCTGGGGTCCAGCCAATTGGGACTAGGTGAGAGGGCCAGACATGCCCTGGACCCCTTCCTTGCTCCCTCTCCAGCTGGTCCCTCCCTGGCTGGCCAGCCCCCATTGCTAGCCAGGCCAAGGGACCCCACTTGTGAACAAATTTGTACACTGGGCCACTAGTTATTTTATAATTCTTTACTAGAGGCCTGGTGCACAAAATTCATGCACAGGGAGGGGTGTCTCTCAGTCCAGCCTGCACCCTCTTGCAATCCCTTGGGTAGAGTCCCTAAGCCTGGATGGTGATCAGGGCCTATCCGGGCTTTCCTTCCCCCAGCTGCTGGCCACTGGCCCCACCCCTGCTTCTGCCACTACTTGCCATTTGTGCGGCGCTACCTCCTTCCCCCACCAGACGCCTCCCTCTACGGGCGGCAGGTGTGGGATGCAATCACTTGCCTGGCCTGGGCCTCCCTCTGTGGGGCAATCAATGGTGGAGACCCCAGATCAATTGCCCTGCAGAGGGAGGCCCCACCCACCCTCCCTATGTGGTTGCAGGCCGAGGCTCTGCAATCGATTGGCGTGCACAGAGGGTGGCTGGGTCTCCCTCTGCAGGGTGATTGTGGGGCAATGGTAGGGTCCCTGACCAATGGCATTACACCTGCCTTGGCTGGCCTGGCACCAGTGCGTGTCATAGCATGGTTGTCCGGACAGTCATTCTGCTGTTCAGTTGTTCAATCTATTTGCATATTATGCTTTTATTACTATAGATTGGTGAAGGTATTACATATGTCGCCCTGGTCAGACTCTTCTTTTTTTTTTTAGTATTTAATTTTTTTTTATTAAGGTATTAGATGTGTACATATTTTTCCATTGCCCCTCCTCCCACTCCCATACATGCCCTCCCTCCCCAGAGTTTTGTGTCCATTGGTTTTGCTTATATGCATGCATACAAGTCCTTTGGTTGATCTCTTATCTCCCCCATATATCCCTATCCTTCCCCCTGTAATTTGACAGTCTGTTTGTTGCTTTACTGTCTTGTATCTATCTTTTTGTTCATCAGTTTATAATGTTCTTTATTATCCATAAATAAATGAGGTCATGAGGTGTTTCTCTTTTAATGACTAGCTTATTTCACTCAGCATGATATTCTCCAATTCCATCCAGGTTGCTGCAAATGATAGGAATTCCTTCTTTTTTATGCCTGGTCAGATTCTTAACAAGATATAGTTAAAACTCAGTTGATAGGATAGCTTGTTTTAGCAGTATCGTGTGTTTATGTGTGTAAAATTTGCATTAGTTTATTGTTACTTTTATGTTGTGTTATGGCTCTGATTAACAAAAAATAGATTAATGACTAAAAAGTGGTTTCCTGAAGAGCAGACACAATGATAAAAATAGTAGGACAAACACTGCGCCTCAGAAGCACAGTGAGCAGGCCTCCAGGATCTGTCGGGACAAAAGCATCTGTGGGTGTGATGATCTCACTGAGCAGCCAAAGGAAGTGTGAATGAGAAGCGTGGCTGTGAATATCTAAAATCTGGTTCTATTCAGCAAGAGCTTCCTCCCACTTGTCAACATGCTTGTAGAAGCAGCCTCAAACTCAGGACAAATGGAATGCCTGGAGAGAAAGCAGAAGTCGCCCAAGCAGAACGAAAGGAAGGGTTGTTTGCTCCATCACACCTCGGCACACACATGGTGGGACGGGGGATGGCTGTTATTGCAACGAGGATGGCCGGTATCTGCCCAGTTGGGTGAAACCACCAGTGGGGAAAGCATGACCCGGCTCTTTGCGAATCAGCGGTATATATGTGAATTAGAAAGATGCACTTGATAATGTGAGTTCTGTTTATCAATTTATCCAGATTGTTTTGGTTTTTTTACTTTTTAAAATTTATTTATTAAAAAAAGTCGATGAGAGAGAAACATCGACCAGCTGCCTCTTGCACACCCCCTATTAGGGATGTGCCCGCAACCAATGTACATGCCCCAGACCGGAATCGAACCCGGGACCTTTCAGTCTGCAGACCAACGCTCTACCACTGAGCCAAACCGGTTTTGGCAATTTATCCAGATTGTTTTTGTGAGACACGGTGCCAATTAGACCTGTACTGGGAATAACGCTGATGGGGCACCAGTTGTGTGTCCAACAAAGAGGTTGTATCTGTTTTTGTATAACAAAGTAAAGAACAATGGCAAACCCAGTCTTTTATTTATTTTTTAAAATTTATTTATTAAGGTATTATATGTGTACATAGCTTACCATTGCCCCCCCCCCCCTCACCCGATCTCCCATGGCAAACCCAGACTTTTAAATAATAAGAATTCATTTGTCTCCTGAGTCTATAGGCCCGAGGTGGCTCTTCCCATCTCAGCTGGGCTCACGGGGGTCAGTGATAAAATGGGCGGGGCCGGCCCACTACATACTTTGCTGAGTTCAGTGCAGAACAAAAGTCAGAATCCCTTATTCAAAACGTATGAATGATTTCAAAAGCAGGACAGCAGAAGCAAGCCTGGAACCTTTCTTAGCACAGGATCCTGTGTGACTACCCAGGTCACATGACAGGGAGGCCTGCCCTGGATACAGGCCGTGCAGGAGCCAGCTGCTCGTGGCTGGGTTCTTTCACACGGAGGGCCATCAGCAGGCTCTTGGCCAGTCTGGGATGAGAGACTTAGCTTGGACCACTGGGGTCACTCACTCTCTTCATGGATCTTTCCCTTCAGCAAGTTGGCCCACGCACGCCCGGCACATGAGCAGGAGCAAGCACACCCAGGTGTGCAAGCACTGCCAAGCCTCTGCTGGTGCCACACTCACTGGCCTCCCTCTGGGTCACAGCAGGTCACGTGGCCAACTCAGAGCGGGAGTGGGACGATGCTCTAGCATTATATGGCAAAAAGCATGTGTATAAGGAGGTTGAAGAATGGGCAACTTTTGCCAACTACCTCACGTGATGACTCAAATAGGGTATCGGAGAGCTGCATTATCCACGTGTATTTACTAGAGCAGTGTGCAGGATGTCTTACTTGAAGAGATAATGAAATTCATTAGTGCCATCACATCTCAGAAACAGCAAGTCTCTGCTGTGTGTGTGGAAATGGATGGTGTGTACCCAAACTGCCTTCCCACACTAAGCAGCTGGCTGTCCCGGGGAGGCCCTGGCGTGCATAATTGAAGCAAGCGAGGAGAAATGTCTTTATGACGCTAAGAATGCCGTGGAAGACCAGACATCCATCTGGCCCTTGTCGTTATCAGTGTTGAGGGGAAATGGTATCTGTGATTTCAAGTGGGGTGTCACCACGCTGTGGTCAGTAGCTTGAAGAGTGAGAAACTCTCGTTTCTGGCTGAACATAATAGGGTGTCAGAGATGTGGATAAGATGTCAGGAAATTGAACTGTGACATAGCTGACTTCGTCCGCAGGCACTCCCTCTCTCCTACCATTTGTCTTTCTCTAGAGAGACAATCAATGACATGTTACCGAGCCTACTTAAAAACCATACCTAATGCCAGGAAACATAGAAATTTCTTCCTGGGCTGAATGCAAACAGAAATCACTAGGAATGCCTTTGCAGCGGCCTCCCGTTTAAGCAGCCAGCCCCCCAGCTCGGCAGGAAGTGTGTCCTCTGACTCAGCTGCTCCCGAAGCGGCCTTCAATGAGAAACTTGGCACTGTCTGCAGGTGCACATCCCACCCAAATATACAAAACCCGTGGCCAGGGCCCCAAACATTTGCTCATTTACCTAACAGCCCATAATTCTTAGTGCTTTCTAAGTTAACAAAATAAATGGAATCCATTAAGCATACATGCATAAACACCTGTATATATGTATTCTATATTTTAGTGTTTGACTGCAAACAACATTATTTCTTTTGCTGATTGATTTTCCTCAGGTCTGAGTATATTTAAACACTTCTTTCTAATAAAGCTGGCATATGGCACTATTAATCTTTTGCTACTTATTATCCAATATTAGAGAACCAAGTATATGAGAATTACTCCGAATCCGTTGCCATATGAACTTGACTTTCTCTGCATCTATCTACTGCCTCCCCCGAAGCAATTCAGGCCATAACATACTTTCAAGCCCTTTCCTGGCCCAACGTCAATGTTGAAATCTTACGAAATTCTAGCTCCAGGTTTTAATTCCCTCCCCACACTATGCATGTCCACATTTATTTGGAGATAGCATATGTTTCACTCGTTTTTTTTTAGACACCGTGTCAGATATCTACCACTTCTTCTCCCTAGAATCTGCAGTGCTAGGAGCTGGAGTGCCCTTCCCAAGGCGGCCCTGTGCTGGCTTGGCCTGGGAGAGAGCATGGTAAAGGGACCACCAGGCCAGTGGCCTCCATTGCCAACATAGATGTATTCTACCCTTCTCAGTGGCTGAAGGTTTTCAGCCTCCTTCTGAGTCCGCCTTGGAGAGCTAACCGTGCAGTGCGGGGGAGTGGGAGGGGCACTCATTGGAAACCACCTGTCCTCTCCCTGCCTCACCCCCACCTCAGCTCCTATTGTTAGGAGACCCTGTTAAGAAGGGCGCTGCTTTCCCATCTAGGCCAGCCTTGAAGTTTAGAGCCTTCCCTGGGAGAATGACCAATGCCCTTGTTTAGAAAGTAGTCTTGGGTCATTATCCTGGGGACCTGGTCTTCCTGAGGCTGCCAGCAGAGGGGACGTCTGATGTGAGCAGGCCAAACTCAGCCCTGGGTCCGGGTCCCTGACTGCAGGGTGGGGCGGGCGCTCGAAGTCTGTTCCTTCACACTGACTTTGTGTTTCCCGGGCTTCCTGAGAAGAGCTACCTTCCTTCGGGAACTCAGTGTGGTTCCTCGCCCAGGGTGGCTATAGACTGGGACTTATGTCCCCTCTCTCACAGGAGTTCCCTCTGCTTCTGACCCCATAGACTTGTTTTCTGGCAGTGATGGGTCCATGCTAAAATTGCCTGTGCCCATGAATATAAGAGACACATTTCTCTGCCATTTTAGTGGAATTTGGATCACAGAAGCAGATGCCTATGCTGAGAAAGTCAAATGGGGAGGCTGGCATCAGCCATATTTCAGCAACTCGATCTGGGCAGCCGTGCGTGGAGGAGTGTGCTCGCTGTTACCTGTGCTCTGCTCACTGAGGTTGTAGATGTGAGGCCTGCTTCCCCCAAGCCTTCCATGTCACTGCATTTGTAAGTCTAGCTCCCTCTCACCTGCAGCCCGACTGATGTCCATGCTGAGTTAACCAGCAGTGTGACATAGGAATGCTGCTCCATATTGAACATCATTTATGAACACAGTTAATTACATCCCCGAGCTTGGGCATTTTCGCCCACAACTATAGCTCGGACTCTTCAGTGCTCCCAGCATCTGCCCAGTCCTTGGGCCTAGGGCGGAGCGAGGTCTGGCTTCCCTCATTCCCGGCGGCAGCGTCTCTGGTAGGTCCTGTTTCGCCGTAGTTTTAAACTCCACATGGCAGCTGCGGCGCCCTGCTTGGTGTCTAGTTGTAGCCTTCCCATTTCTGGGCCCAGCTGGTTGTGTGGGAGGGGAGACGCTGCGCCCGCTCCTCTCCAGCACTGTGGGCAGGCTGGGAGGTTGCGCTCATGGGCTTCTCGTCCAGGCAAGAGCCGAAGGCGCAGCAAAGGCGCGGTGGTGGCGGTGTAGGCCCCCATCAGCTCCCGTGGCGGCCGGCAGGGCTGGCCCACTCCCTGGGCCCGGGGCGGAGCGAGGTCTGGCTTCCCTCATTCCCAGCGGCAGCAGCTCCGGCAGGATCAGTTTCGCTGTAGTTTTAAACTCCACATGGCAGCAGCAGCGTCCTGCTTTGTGTCTAGTTGTAGCCTTCCCATTTTGCCAGCTTTCCTGTGGGTCTGGTGCGATCCCTTTTGGTTTTATCTGTTGTTTTTTTCCAAATTGTTGAGGAGATGGCAGCCCAGGAGACTTCCTAGGCCGCCATCTTGCTTCGGTCTCCTCGTTGTACTGTTGATATTTGGTTCCGTTGACTAATGAATTTGCTGACCACTGTTCTAAGGTGTTCATTGAGCACTTACCTTACTCTGCAACTTACATTCCAGGCAAGGGGCAAAAAGGAACATAGATTGGGTGTGTGGTTTGTCTGATGGTGATGAGAGCTGGAAGAGAAGGCAGAGAAGAGCGTGCGAAGCGTCATAAGGATACAGGACCCTTGTTACTGTGGGAAGGAAAGTCCCATGTGGGGAGGTAGAGACCTTTGCTAACAGGATTCAGGCAGAAATGCGAGGGAATGATCTAAATGACTTAGGCAGGGTCGGTGAAACTGGCAAGTGCCATGTTGAACACAGCAAGCGGGTGCAGGAGAGCACCTTCTGGAGGGTTCCATGTGTGCGGAGAACAAAACAGACGCACCAACCTGCGGTGACAGGCAGGTGGGCAGCGGCTGTGCGCTCAGGTTAGGCACCTGGGGAATGCTGGTCGTGGCCGCTTCCCACTTAGGGCTGTTCACACCCGTGTTCCGAGGGTGAAAATTCACTCGACTGAACATGTGTGAGGTGCGCTTTCCATGTGAATGTTACATGTCAACAGTATTCTTACTTTCTTCTTAATTAAAACATTAGCTGTCTCATTGGAATAGGACACGGCCATCTGAGGGCCCCTTCTGAATCCTTTCCCCAACCTGGCACGTGGAAGGGGTTCATGACGGGCGGGCATGTGGAGTGGATGAGAGAGGTGTTAAACAGGTATATGTCCACACTCTCGGGATGGCTTCCTGCTTAGTCCCCCTGAATCAGATCACTTGGGGAAACTAAAGCTATTGCTGTTGTCACTGTCACTGCTGTGTTTTAAGAAATCATGGCCCTAACTGGTTTGTCTCAGTGAATAGAGCGTTGGCCTGTAGACTGAAGGGTCCCAGGTTCGATTCTGGTCAAGGGCATGTACCTTGGTTGTGGGCACATGCCCAGTGGGGGGGCTGCAGGAAGCAGATGATCAATGTTTCTTTCTCATCGATGTTCCTAACTCTCTAGCCCTCTCCCTTTCTCTCTGTAAAAAATCAATAAAATATATTAAAAAGAAAAGAAAAGAAATCATGACTTCCCCACACCCCCTCTGTTGACCTGAGAACAACAATGCCCTCATTCGGCAGAGGTTTAAATGCTTTTAAGGTTATTTAGAGTCAGGGCAGCAGTGAAGTGAGGACAAAACACTGGTCCCATGAACTTGGCAACAGGAAGTTCTTGATGATGCTGCTAGGCCAGTTTCACTCCCATGGAAGTGGCCAACACCAGATCACATAGGATCGATGAGAAGCAGAATGTGATACTGGAACCGATGAAAGCTGACAAATGCTCAAAATACTCTGAAAACTGAGTGAGGGCTATGTGGGGCTGCTTTTTGGTGTTTGTGTGATTGTTTATCATAAAAGATGAGAAAAACTAGAGTGTGTGTACATGCTAACGGGGCAAATCAATAGATAAGGATAGTTTCATTCATTTATTCCTGCATTCGGTCTTTTGGTCATTTGCGTATTCAACAGCCACCTCCTAAGTGCCTGTCACACCAGTGGCTGTCCTTAGCAGAGGTAGCAGAGCAGGGACTGAACTAACACCATCTCCACCCTCGCGCAGTTTGCAGTCTATCAGGGAGGAGAGAAGCTGAAGAAGACAGAAAAATGACTGCTGGGCACCATGAGCTGAAGCCTTAGGTGCGCACTTTGGAACTTTGTATGAAGATGATTTGTATCATGTTCGGCTTACCTCGCCAGATGGGAGTTTTGACATGACTGAGACCAATGGGAAACCAGTGGTCTCTCGTCTGTCTCACGCTCACTCCTTGCTATCCACGTGATGAGTTCTTCTTCCTCATGCTCCCCCTGCCACCACTTTTTATTCTGAAAGTGGGTCATTCAGTCTTTAACAAGTGCAACCGTTGCAGTCAAACAGCAAGCCTGCAGGCTATTGATTCTGTATAATGTTAATAACAACACACTCAAAGGTTCCCTTGCATCCTGATAGACTTTCTTTTTTAAAACACACACACACACACACACACACACACACACACACTTTTATTGATTTCAGAGAGGAAGGGAGAGGGAGAGAAAGATTGAAACTTCAATGATGAGAATCATTGACTGGCTGCCTCCTGCACACCCCCTACTGGGAACCGAGTTGGCCACACAGGAAGTGCCCTTGACCAGAATCAAACTGGGAACCTTCAGGGGAGATGAATACATGCTCAGTGAAGTTGGGGTGACATAGGGAAGGCAACTGTCAATCAAACCTGGGAGCAGAGATCATTGGCCAGAAGGGACAGGGCAATACAAGTCTATGAAAATGTGGGAATACATATTCCCCAAAACAAAGGCATTTTCTCTTGGTGCTCTCGTTCTCTTGTGGCTCTCTTGCTTTCACCATGTTCCCTTGATAGCCACATGGCCTGCGGCCCTGCAGAGCTCACACCCAATGGACCCATGGGCTGTGACTGGAAACAGAAGCTAAGCCAGCCGGATGCTGAGTTGGACCATTTAGACATGGAATGGAAACTCTGGACAATGGCTGTCAGAAGTCAGTTCCAGCACGTCACAATAACAAGAGTTTTATCTAAAGGTTAATGAAACTTGGGGGCTCAACAAGGGCTGAGTCACATATGTAAACACCTGTTGGAACTGCTGAAAAGGCACTTCCCCCAAACCTGAATAGGATGATTGTTTGCTGCCAGATAGCTCAGGGCATCTTAATCTACATGTTATTGACTCCTGTTGGCCAAACACCTGAACAGCTGTAGGCTATTCCCCAATTTGACAATGCTCCTGTAAACCCTACTCTTTGAAGTGTATTATCTCCACCTTGCCTTAGGACAAATTATGTTAATAAAAAGCAGGGGTCCTGAGACCAGGGGAACTAAGAATTTAGATCTTTAGCTCCTTTAGCTGAAGTTCCTCTGACCCCCAATGCCTTTCAAAATTATCTTTCACGCCGAAACCGGTTTGGCTCAGTGGTACAGTGTCGGTCTGCGGACTGAAGGGTCCCAGGTTCAATTCCGGTCAAGGGCATGTACATTGGTTGCGGGGACATCCCCGGTGGGGGGTGTGCAAGAGGCAGCTGGTTGATGTTTTTCTCTCATCAACATTTCTAGCTCTCTATCTCTCTCCCTTCCTCTCTGTAAAATATCAATAAAATATATATTAAAAAAAAGAAAAAAAAAAGAAAAACAAAAACAAAATTATCTTTCATCTCCAGATTCTTATTTAATCTATGCACAGTCTTTCTCCAGATTGCTGAACCCTTTGTAATGCTGGGACAAGAACCCTGACAAATGGCCATATTCCTACTCTATGTAAAGCAAAATGGGAACAGAATCCATTCCAATGATGGGAATGGCATGATCTGGTCTCTAGGGAAAGTAGAATGAGGGGACAGGAAACAGCAAAGCCCAGCTCCACTTCTCCTCCACAGAGCCACCTCCCTCCCCCAGGCAGGAGGGAGGAAGCAGGAGGGAGGAGGAGAAGGGGTAAGGGAGGGAGGAGAAGTAGTAGGTAGGAGGGAAGAGGAGGAGGCAAAAAGGAGGAGGGAGGAGGCAGGAAAGAGAAGGAAGGAGGGAGAAGGAAGCAGGAGGTCATACCTGTCTCTCCTTTGCCAGCAGGGACCACCACTGCTCCTTCATGGTTGCCATGACATTGATGGTTCCAGAAAATCCTATTTCTCAATGAAAGCAGGTGTTTCTCCAGAACTCAGAGGATGATTTTCTTAGCAGAAGGGCTATTAGGACAGGCATGAAGTCCTCCCCTAACTCTTACTTAATCTTCATGTGGTTCCTTTCAGCTACCAACCCACCCACCACTCTTAGTGACAGCTGGAGCTCCACTCCAAGGCACCCATTCCCATCTTCCTGGCTCCCATCCTTCTCTCTTATTCCCTGTCAGGAGGCTTACCTACCCCTTCAGACTTCATGCTTGGCACTGTCTTTGCCTGATATAGCATCTTCCTCTGGCTGCCTGTCTGGTGGGCCTTCTGTTTGGTTCAGCAACACCCATCCCCCCACCCCATTAGCACCAGCAGTACCACTGGCACCTTATTGAATTTGACTTCCAACCAAACCCTGTCTCTGCACCACTTACTGCAGAACCAAAGCTCAGGGCTCCTGCCTGGATCTGGTTCCTTCAGCCTCCATAGTGGAGGTGGAGGAGGAAGCCAGAACTTTAAATTGCCCTCTTGTCGGACCCAGTCATGGGGGTATTTCTCCCAGAGGGAGGTTGGACAAATAAGAAGGGAAGGGTTCAACAGAATCATAATGTAAGTCACATGAGTAATTAAAAATCTTTTAGTAACCACATTTTAAAAGGTAGAAGCAGGTGAAATCAATCTCAATATTGTATTTTATTTCACCCAATATTCCTAAAATTTCCTTTCTTTAACAAGTTATCAGTATAAAAATTATTAATGACATCTGTGCCTTTATTGGTCTAAAAGTTTGAAATCCAGGGTGTATTTGACAATTCCAGCACAGCTCAATCCAGACACTACAATTTCCAGTGGACACTTTTACTCTGTATTTATATTTACAGCTGACAAAGTGGACTCACATACCCAGGTTGTTCCAGGCATACTTAAAAGTCTTCCCAATGATTAAACTGAATACCAAAAAATCACTTTACTTTCATCACTTCCCCACCAGCAGGGATTGGGCCTAAACTGGCAGTCAGACATCCCCTAAAGGTTTCCCATTGGAGAGGGTGCAGGCTGGGCTGAGGGAACTTCCCCTCAGTGCACAAATTTTGTGCACCAGACCACTAGTCCTATATAATAAAAGCCTGAATGTAAATTGTCCCCTCAACTGGGAGTTCCACTGTTTGCTATGATGTGCACTGACTGCAGGGTGTGGCATGTCAATCAGCAATGCAGCACTGGCAGCAGGCAGCAGTGGAGGTGCTGTTGGCCCCGATAGGCCCCAACGAGAGCAAGACCACAGCAGGATGGTGGAGCAGGTGTGCGGGTGGTGCCAGGCCAAGGCGGATGCGAACAGGGACTCGATCACCCCACTGATCGCCCTCAGACGGTGACCAGTGGCCATCAGGCCCTGATTGCCTGGTCGGGGCTGGGCCCCAGGCTGAGACAGAAACTGGGGGTAGGAGCTGCAACCTTACACTGGCTACCTGAAGGTAGGGGTGACAGGGATGGAGGTGCAGTGAGAATGTGAGGTGTCTGCCAAGCTCACTCTCACTCTGCCTGCTACCCTCCCCCAGGACACCAGGGCTCACGTGCCAGGGAAGCCCCCATGCTCAGGTGCTAGGTGCCCGTGAGGAGCCTGCCCCCCACGAGGAGTCGGCAGCACACCCATGTGGCCTCTTTCAGGTGATCGAGGCCACAGCCGTTGGAACCACAGGAGCCAGTTGGGCTCCCTGTGGGTTTGTGTAGGAGCCGTCTGTCCTAGGAAACTCATATAAGTGGAATCATACCATATTCATTCTTTTGTGACTGCCTTATTTTACTTACAATAGTGTCTGTAAAGTTCATCCTTGTTGCAGCAGGTGTCAGAATTGCCTTCCTTTTTAAGGCTAGATATTCCATTGTATGTATGGACCACCTTTTGTTTATCCAGTCCTTTGTCAATGGACACTTGAGTTGCTTCCAGCTTTGGGCTATTGTGAATAACCTGCTATTAACATGTGTGACAGTAACTGTTCAAATCCCTGCTTTCACTTTGGTGGAATTATTGGGTCATATCGTATTTGTATGTTCAATTTTTACTGTTATTTGTTTTTTTGTTTGTTTTGTTAATCCTCACCTGACAATATTTTTTCCATTACTTTTCACGGAGAGTGGATAGGGGTTGGGGGAGAGAGAGAGAGAAGCAACATCCATGTGAGAGATACATTGGTGAGTTGCCTCCTGCATGGAGAGCAGTGAACCCACAATCCAGGTACATGCCACTGACCAGGAATCAAACTGTATGAGAGCTGATGCTCTACCACTGAGCCAAACTGGCCAGGGCTGTGTGAGGAGGTGCCATACTGTTTGTTTGCTTTGTTTTTCTGTGGGGAGAGGGTGTATTAGCCAACCTCATGGCTGTGAAGCAGCATCTCATTGTGATTTTGATTGGCATTTTCCTAATGACTAATGATATTGGGCACCTTTTCATGGGTTACACCAATTCTTTTTTGAATGCTGAGAAAAAACTTACCAAATTCACTGTGTATTTGCTGAAAACATCTCAATATTTTCACTTAATTTTTTTAAAACAAACACAGCCTTTCAGTTTTGCTTTGCCACAATGATTGTATTGCCATTCATCATGAAACCCATGGTGTACCTTCTTCGCCTCCCGTTTTCTTTAATATGCCAGTCATCCCTGGCTCCTGCCTCTCCATTTGGTTCTACGTCAGTTGTATGTCTTTGTTTTAAATTTACATTTGTGTTCCCCCACAGAAAACTAATAGAATTATATTATAATTAAATTAATATGTATTTTGGTTTAATTGCCAATCATGATTTACAAATGTGTCATGCAACTCATCCTGCAGTGTTAGACCCGTGCACAGAGAAATGTCACTCAAACTGAATCGGTCCGTTGAGACCAATTAGATTGCTAATGTGTTCACACGTAGTCCTAGAAACACCCACACATGGCCAGCCTACAGCAAGGCATGCCCTGTCCCCAGCGTGCGCCCTGCACTATTATGATACTATCTTATGCAATGCAATTATTAGAGTATAATTATTTGTTTGTCCTAAAATAAAATTGAATTTAACAGAAAAAAAGAAGTCTTATACTGATTCTGTCTTAAAAATTTAAAAACTAAGTAAAGCTAAACATTTAGTTCTCCGCTCACATTAGCCACATTTCAAGTCCTCAGTGGCTGCCTGTGACCAGAGGCTACTGCACTGGACGGAACAGCCCTGGGAATTAAAACAACAGTAGCAAACGGAGCAACCCCACACCTTCCTTTCTCTCTTACACACCTCTGCACAGTGTGTGAAAGGCATGCAGTCTGTGCTCCTTTAACACGATTCCCCATGGCCACCACAAGAACAGCCCTCATGTCCATCAGCTGGTTATGGCCCCCAAATTGTGGTGTATTTATTCTAAGGAAATTTATGCCACAGATTAAAATAGATATAGTTGACCCTGGAACACCACGGATTTGAACTGTGTGGGTCCACTTATATATGGATTTCTTTTTAATAAATACTGTAAATGTATTTTCCTTATGATTTTTTAATAACAATTTGTCCCTAACTTGCTTTCTTGTAAAAATACAGTATATAATACATATAACATACAAAATATGTGTTAATCAACTATTTTATAGGTAAGGCTTCAGTCAACAGTAGGCTAGTAGCAGTTAAGTTATGGGTTTTTAAAAATAATGAGAGGCCCAGTGCACAATATTTGTGCACTCAACAGGTCCCTCAGTCCAGCCTGCACCCTCTCGAAGTCTGGGAGCATTTGGGGGATGTCTGACTGACAACTTAGGCCCGCATCCAGGCAGCCATCAGTCGGACATCCTTAGCACTGCCGCAGATGTGGGAGAGGCTTCAGCCACTGCCACTGTGCTCACCAGCTGTGAGCTGGCTCAGGGCTTCTGGCTGAGCAGCGCTCCTGCTGTGGGAGGTCACTGACCACAAGGGGGAAGCTCCTGCATTGAGTGTCTGCCCTGGTGGTCAGTGCATGTCATAGCGACCGTTTGTTCTGTCGTTTCGTCTATTTGCATATTAACCTTTTATTACGGTATATAGGATTTTATTTTTTTATTTTTTTTTAAATTTTTATTTTATTGATATTTTACAGAGAGGAAGATAGAGAGCTAGAAACGTCGATGAGAGAGAAACATCGACCAGCTGCCTCCTGCACACCCCCCACCGGGGATGCGCCCGCAACCAATGTACATGCCCTTGACCGGAATCGAACCCGGGACCCTTCAGTCCGCAGACCGACGCTCTACCACTGAGCCAAACCAGTTTCGGCGGTATATAGGATTTTAAAAATTGCTTTCAGAGAGGAAGGAAGAGAGAGAGAGAAACATCAATGATGAGAGAGAATCATTGATGGTCCGCCTCCTGCATGCCCCCTACTGGGGATGGAACTGGCAACCTCGGCATGTGCCTTGACAGGGAATTGAACTGTGACTACCTGGTTCAACCACTAAGCCACACCACTGGGCATTAGTTAAGTTTTTATAGAGCACAAAATTATGTGTACTACTTGGTACCCTAATCCTCACTTGTTTGAGGGCCACTGTATGTGGTTAGATATCTAAGACCTATTTCTAGCTGGGGAGGAGGAAAACCAAGTTTCACAGTGTGATGTTATTTTAAAAAGTATTGCATTTTAAAATTGATTGAATAGGTAGATAGATCCACAGCAGAGTGGTTACTCTGTACCTCTGTGGCTATACCTCTATAGGCTAAGTTGGACTTAATAGGAATAATGCATTCATGTATTACTTATATAATTAAAATTAATTTGGAGAAAGAAGTTAAGAAAGGTGAAGTCTTCACAGAAGTGGGAAGATGAACAAAGACACCAATTAAATATAATTAACTACAATAAAGATTCTATGGTGTCTAAACAAGTGTTATAATATTTAATGCACATGTCAAAAGTAATTATTCGAAAAGAAGATGTACAAATTATACAGCAGCCTCTCTGGAAACCGAAGATGGGAAATGCCAAGCAGCGATCAGCACTGACTCTGGAGGCTTTCTCCACAGCAACCACCGCACGAGAAGCCTCCACCACAGTGTCAAAGGGCATCCAACCACTGACCACACGGCTTCCGCCCACCAAGTCCTTGTGGTTCCTATTTCCATACCCACTGCTCTGGTCTCCCGCTTTCCCTGCTTCTTAAATATAGATGTCAATTACGGGGTAATTAGGACCCAAGAAAGTGGTCCTAGGCTGTCAGGAACAAACAGCCTAACCTTCCTTGGGAGAAGGGGGCAGAAATCAAAATGTTTGGATCCTCAATTTGCCCTTCTTTACAGTGGAGATTAGGTTCAGACTCTCCACACCACAGCCTGGTGCTCTGCCTCCCAAAGATGAGTCCACCCACTAGCCCTCAAGCACCAAGAGATGGACGCAAGCATATCCCCAGTCCTCTGCCTACTTGACATTGAGTAAACATTAATCCAGGAAAACAATGAATCAGCAGAGTGGCCTGAGAATCCTCTGGACTTGGTTTGAAAGCACCCAAAATGGGAGCACCAGCTTTCTGCCTTGTCCCAGGAAAACTCACATCCATGCCTAAATGCGCTGCCTCCACCAGCAGGGAATGGCCACTCTAAACCGCTGACTCAGGATGCGTCCCTGAATAAACGGAAATGAACCAATCTATAACCCCAAGGAGATGCCATGATTCATAGAGCAAATGATAAGAGGGAGAAATAAGCACAGAGCATTCACCTCATCCTATCTAACAAAGATGGAATATGCAAATTGACCTTCACTTAGCGACAAAGATGGTGGCGTCCACAGCCAATAAGGAGAGACTATACAAACTAATGCAACAAAGATGGTGGCGGCCAGGCTGGAATGCTTGCATCATGGTGATGATGCAGGCATTCTGCCCTGCCCCGGCCACTCTGGGCTCTGGGCAGCACTTGTGTGCAGGTGCAGAGTGGCCAGGGCATGGTGGGACACCTGCTATAAGGAGGTGGGGGATGTAGGGAGCTACAGAAGGGTGGCAGGGCCAGAGCGAAGGCAGAAGGCAGAAGGCAGCAGCCAGAACAAAGGCCCGGGTCCCGGATCCTGGGCACCAGAGGGAAGCAGGTGCTGGCAGCCAGGGTAAAGAAGGCCTATTCTTACATGAATCTTGATGCACTGGGCCTCTAGTAAAGCATAAAATACTAGAGGCCTGGTGCACAAAATTTGTGCACAGGGGTGTGTGTCCCTCAGCCCAGCCTGCACTCTCTCCAATCTGGGATGCTTCAAGGGATGTCCAACTACCCATTTAGGCCCAGTCCTACCTGGATCGGGCAGTCGGACATCCCTCTCACAATCCAGGACTGCTGGCTCCCAATTGCTTCCCTGCTTGCCTTCCTGATTGCCTCTAAGCACTTCTGCCTGCCAGCCTGATCACCCTCTAACCACTCCTCTACCAGCCTGATTGATGCCTAACTGCTTCCCTGCCAGCCTGATTGCCTCTATCTTCCCTTCCCTGAAGGCCTGGTCACCCTTAACTGCCCTCCCTGCAAGCTTGGTCCCCCCTATCTGCTCTCCCCTGCAGGCCTGGGTGCCCCTGCAACTGCCCTCCCCTGCTGGCCTTCTTGTGGCAGCCATCTTGTGTCCACATGGGGGCAGCCATCTTATGTGTTGGAGTGATGGTCAATTTGCATATTACTCTTTTATTAGATAGGATAGAGGCCTGGTGCACAGGTGGTGGCCAGCTGGTTTGCCTTGAAGGGTGTCCCAAATCAGGGTGGGGGTTCCCTTGAGGCATGGGCAGCCTGGGTGATGGGCCTGTGGTGCTTTGAAGGCCAGCCACACACCCCTAGTGACCCAAGTGGAGGCCCTGGTATCTGAGGTTTATTTATCTTCTATAATTGAAACTTTGTAGCCTTGAGTGTTGGCCTGGACTGGTCAGAGTGGCAGGAAAGCATGGCTTCCTCCATTGCCATGGAAACCCAAGCCTCCTGGTTGCTGCAGCTCCATCACCATAGCCATCTTGGCTGGGTTAATTTGCATACTCGCTCCTGACTAGCTGGTGGGTGTGGCTTGTGGGTGTAATGCAGGCATGGTCAGTTTGCATATTTCTCTTTTATTAGATAGGGTGATGAGGATAATTAGTTCGAACATAACAGAAAGAAAAGGATTTAACCCACC
Organism: Vespertilio murinus; assembly: GCA_963924515.1. NCBI lineage: Eukaryota > Metazoa > Chordata > Mammalia > Chiroptera > Vespertilionidae > Vespertilio > Vespertilio murinus. Next base: position 104,257,990 of record OZ004705.1, on the reverse strand, counting down.
CCATTAAAAAACAAAGCTCTGTAGACCAGATTTTTAAAATCTAGCTGTTTTCAAGAGACAAGCGTAAAGCAAAGTAAATCCAAAGTCTTAAGAGAAAAAAGGGGAGATGGTAAAAAAAAAAAAGCCTAAGAAATATAAAAATAAAGATAACAGAAGAGTAGTATTAATTTTAGAGGAAGAAGGAAATACAACCACAGCATTTCAGACAGAATATTATTTTACAATAGAAGGTATAACAGATAAAGACAATTAGAACATTGCTGAGATAAAAAGCAAAGTGCTGAGTGAAAAAATGATAGAAACTGCCAAAGACAGACTTTGCTATGTGCCTTTAACTTTTTCCACTGTTACTGCCTGTGTTTCCAGGATATGACTTTGGTCAGGAGAAAGGTCCGACTGGCTGAGTCCATTAGAACTGACCAGGAAGAGAAATTATCCTCCGAGATTGGTGTAGCTGACAGCTCTAGGAAACCAGGAAAGGCTCCACCACAAACATATATCAATGCCGTTGTCTGTATGAAACATTCCTTGTTTTGAGATTTTAACAGTTCTTAAAACTATGGAGGCCAATCTCTGAATTTAAGAAAGTTTCTTGCCTATCTTTGTTATCAAACTTAGACAAAAACTTAATTTTATGGTGCCAGAAATTAATAAAAGTATAGCTTTAACTTAATGTTATGACTAGCATGCATTATCTTTTTAACATGTTTTTTTAAAAAGAAGTTATTTAAGTAAAAACCAGTGTTCTCCCTTTTCAAAAGAGTCAACATTTTTTTTAGCTTATACCTTTTTCTGAAATGCCATTGTATAATTATACTGTCTCAAATTTAAACCAAGACTCAGGCAAAGAATTTGATAATTAAAAGTAATCATTTCTATAAAATTCTAAGAAATATTGACAAAACTAATATTGAGCAATAGATTAACAAACTATTCTCATTCTCACAAAATAAAATATAAGAAAACCAGGATTTGACTAATGATATTAATGTTAGACAATAGATACATATCGAAAATACACAAGCTTTTCAAACATAAAGAGACACTATATCAAACCAAAAGAAAACTTAAGTGAATTCCAATGGGAGAAATTTTACAAGTGAAATTATCCGATAAAAACAAACTATAAGTAAGTAACATCAGGCTAATGAAAAAATAAAAATGCATAGAATTTTTTAAAGTACCCATAAAATTACTTTGTGGAAAAGAGGAAGTTAAAAACTTTACTTTCCATTTATGTAAAAATAACATGAAACTGATAAGATGTGAGCAACCTAGCAATCAGAGGCAAAACTATAATAATAAATGCTTTTATTAAGAAAAAATAAAAATAAATGAAGTTTTTTTGTTTAAAAAAATAAGTTATGGAGACCGAAACAAGATGGCGGCCTAGGCAGACTCCTAGGCTGCCACTTCATCAACAATTTGGAAAAAAACAATGGCTAAAATCAAAAGAGATCACACCAGACCCACAGGAAAGCTGGCGAAATGGGAAGGCTACAACTAGACACCAAGCAGGGCACCGCTGCTGCCATGTGGAGTTTAAAACTACGGCGAAACCAGACCTGCCGGAGCCACTGCCGCCAGGAATGAGGGAAGCCAGACCTCGCTCTGGCTCACTGGGCCAGCCCTGCCGGCCGCTGTGGGAACCAGGGAGCTGATACGGGACCTCCACCACGCCTTCGACGCCTGCCCAGACGAGAGGCCGCCCTGCCTGCAACCAACCCGGCATGCAGCAGTCCCAGCCCACCCACCATGCTGGTGAGGAGCTGGTGCGGCGTCTCCCAGCCCGAGGCCTGCTCGGCCTGGTCTCCGCACGCCGTGCTGGTGGGGGGCTGGTGCGGCACCTTCTGTTTGCGGCCCCAGAAGTCCTTCCGCCGCCGCCGCCTGCGCAGCCAGCTCAGCCCAACCTCTGCGCGCACTGTGCTGGTGGGAAGCTGGCACGGCGCCTTCCGTTGGTGGCCCCGGCGAGTCCTTCCTCAGCCACCACATGGCCAGGCCTAAGCTTCCGCCACTACTACCATTTTAAAACTACAGGGAAAATTGAGCCACAGGAGCTACCGTCGCTGCCGCACCCGCCGCCACCCCCACGAATGGGAATCCACCAAAATCAGAGCTCACTACGCCCCGGGCTCAGAGAGAGTGCGGCTTCAGAACTTAGCCTCTGCATCCACAGCAGCTCCACTTCCGCACCAAAGGAGACACCATTGAGGGTGGACTCTCCGCCTGCAGCCATCTCAGCCCGCCCACAACCTTCCCAGCACACCCGCCGTGCTGGTGAGGAGATGGCGCGTGCTGGTGAGGAGCTGGCACGGCATCTTCCGTTACCGGCGAGTCCTTCCTCCGCCGCCGCATGGCCAAGCCGAAGCTCCCACCACTGCCACCATGTGAACTTTAAAACTACAGTGGAAATTGAACCACAGGAGCGACTGTTGCTGCCGCACCCGCCACCGCCACTGCCACCCGCCACCACCGCCGCAAATAAAGGAAATCCACCAAGAACAGAGCTCATTACGCCCCGGGCTCAGGGAGTGGGCGCCCTCAGAACTTAGCCTCCGCCTCCTCAGCTGCTCCGCTTCTGCACCGAATGAGACACCTTTGAGGGCGGTCTACCCGCCTGCAGCCATCTCAGCTCGCCTGCAGCCGTCCCAGCCTGCCCACTGTGCTAGCGAGGAGCTAGCGCAGTGCCTCCAATACACGACCCCAGCGCCCCAGAGGGGCAGTGTTCCCCAGGGGAGCCGTGTGTCCCAGGGGGCCGTGTTCCCCGGGTGAGCTGTGTCCCCCAAAGGGGCCGGGTGTCCCACGTGAGCCGTGTGTCCCAGGGGGCCATGTGCCCCGAGTGAGCCGTGTGTCCCAGGGGGCTGTGTGCCTCGGGCGAGCCGTGTGTCCCAGGGGAAGCAGTGGGACCCAGGGGGAAGTGCGGTGAGAAGCAAAGGAGGAGCGGACTCTATTTGTGTGGTCCTGAGATAGTCACCATAAAACAAGCAGACTGCCAAATGAGGAGCAGATTCTATTCATGTGATCCTGAGATAGTCACCATAAAACAAGTAGATTGTCAAATGACAGCGGGGAGGGGAAGGAGACCTGGGGGGAGATAAGAGAACAACCGAAGGACTGGTATGCATGCATATAAGTACAACCAATGAACACATAACTCTGGGGAGGGATGGCATGAATGGGAGGTGGGGGGGGATGGCAATGGTAAGCTATGTACACATATAATACCTTAATAAAAAAAATTTTAAAAATAAAAAAATAAGTTATGATAAAGAAATAAATAAATAAAAATAGTAGGTAAATGGCCCTTATAATAAAAGCAGACAATACTAAATTAAACAATAGGGAAAACAACTGTTAAATAAGTTCTTGATCTGGACCTTTGATAAGGTAAATGAAATAAAACTTGAGAGAGATTTATTAAGGAAAATAGAGTGCATGTTTGAAATAGAGTGCATGTTTCAAAATTTGGAAATATTTTTTTCCAAAACAGAGGTGGGGAGTTAGCAAAGATGCAGATGAGATTTAGAAAGGTGTCAGAGAATATTTTGTCAATTTTATGCTAATGAAATTAAAAATTTTAGACTATTTTATGACACTTTCTTTGGAATTGAGATACATGATGAACAATGCTTATTAATATACTAGAGGGCCAAATGTATGAAGATTTGCATAAAAATGGGCCTTCCTTCCCCTGTCTGCCAGCACTACCTTCGCTCCAGCCCAAGAACCACCTTTTCTCCTTCCCACGCTGCCCAGAGGCTTGGAGCAGCTGGAGTAGTGCAGAACACCTGGGAACAACACAAACATCTCACCCCACCCTTGGCTGTTCTGCACCTGCATATGCAAATTAACCCACCATCTTTGCTGGATTAATTAGCATACTCACTCCTGATTGGCTGGTGGGTGTCGCGAAGGTGCAGTCAGTTTCCATCTAACTCTTATTAGTATAGATTTCTTTTTTTTAATATGTATTTTATTGATATTTTACAGAGAGGAAGGGAGAGGGATAGAGAGCTAGAAACGTCGATGAGAGAGAAACATCGACCAGCTGCCTCTTGCACACCCCTTATTGGGGATGTGCCCGCAACCAAGGTACATGCCCTTGACCGGAATCGAACCTGGGACCTCTCAGTCCGCAGACTGACGCTCTACCACTGAGCCAAACCGGTCTCGGCTTATTAGTATAGATTTCTGAATGCTGAGCATATCCTACATTTCTGAAGTATGTTAGGTTTTCTTTAGTAATATCTTATTTAATACTCCCTTAGCTTGGCCTATACTCTTCTGCAATCCGAGATCTCTCGAGGAATGTCGGATAGCTGGTTTTAGCCCGATCCCCGCAGTCCCAATGCAGACAGGAGGGAGCCCAATCCTTGCAGGCCCAGTCCAGACAGGAGGAAGCCTAATCCTGTGTGCTAAGTGTCTGTCCCCTGGTGGTCAGTGCACATCATAGCAACCAATTGACCATTTGTTGGGTTGATTGGTTGCTTAGGCTTTTGTATATAGACTAGAGCCAGGTGCACAAAATTGGTGCACAAGGGAGAGGTGGGTTTCCTCAGCTCAGCCTGCACCCTCGCCAATCCGGGACCCCTTGGGGGATGTCCAACTGCTGGGTTAGGCTCAATCCTGGGGTTTGTGATTAAACTGGCAGTCGGACATCCCTCTTACAATCCAGGACAGCTGACTCCTAACTACTTACCTGCCTGCCTGCCTGCCTGCCTGATCGTCCCTAACTGCCCCTCATGTTAGCCTTATCACCCCTAACTACCTCTGCCTGCCAGCCTGGTTTCCCCCAACTACCCTCCCCCCCGCTGACCTTGTCACCCCTTTGTGCTCTCCCCACCTGCCTTCCTGGTTGCCCCCAACTGCCACCCTATGCTGACCTGGTCACCCCCAACTGCCCCACCACTGGCCTGGTTACCCCTCAACTCCCCCCCCACCACCACCACCACCAGCCTGGTTATCCTACGCAGCTTGCTGATTGGTTGTTACTGTGAGGATGTCACAACCAATTGCATATTACCCTTTTATTAGTATAGATGATGTTTATCAATGAGTTTGGCATATAGTTTTTGTGCAATGATTTTTCAGTTTTGGTGTCTTTCATGGAAAATATGAGTGTTCTTTACTTCTCTTATATATATAGAATTAATACAGAGGCAGAGCCCTAACCAGTTTGGCTCAGTGGATAGAGCGTCGACCTGAGAACTCAATGGTCCCATGTTCAATTCCGGTCAAGGGCATGTACCTTGGTTGTGGGCATATCCCTAGTGGGGAGGGTGCAGGATGCAGCTGATCGATAATTCTCTCTCGTCGATGTTTCTAACTCTCTATCCCTTTCCTTCCTCTCTGTAAAAAATCAATAAAATATATTTTTTTAAAATACAGAGGCAGCTGAAACCAGTTTGGCTCAGTGGATAGAGCATTGGTCTGCGGACTCAAGGCTCCCGGGTTCGATTCCGGTCAAGGGCATGTACCTTGTTTGCGGGCACATCCCCAGTAGGGGGTGTGCAAGAGGCAGCTGATTGATGTTTCTCTCTTATTGATGTTTCTAACTCTCTAACTCTTCCTCACTGTAAAAAACTAATAAAATATATTTTAAAAAATAGAGGCAGAATTGTTCATTTCTTGGCTGTTTAGGAGAATGCCTCTGTGAAGCACTCTGGGTCTGGTGGATTTCTCATAGGGAGCTGGTTTATAACATTTTCAGTTAAGTTCTTGCTTACTGTTTTAAGATTTCTAACATTATGTTTATTGGGGTACAGTTATTTATGTCTTTAGAAAATCATCTTTTTCATTCATATTTCCAAATTTAATGACACAGTTTTGCTAGGTACTGTACTTTTAATTTCCTCTGTTTGGGGGCTTTCCCCTTTTTCCTAATTAGTCCACTCGGTAGTTTATGTTTTATTCTAACCAACCCTATCCTAAAGAGCCAGCTCTTGGACTAACCAACTCTACTTTTTTTTTTTTCTAATTCACTAATTTCTTTATTATTTTCTTCCTTCTGACTTCTGAGGATAGTTGGCTGTTCTTTTTCTAACTTCTCTGATTAAGTACTAAATTCATCTGTTTCTTTTGCCTTCTTTACACATGTATTTGTTTAAGGCTATTTTCCTCTTAACCCAGCTTTGGCCATATAGCATAGGTTTTGATATGTACTAACTCTATTTTATTATTCAAGATATTAAGAAAGTTTGGCTTATCATTTTGCTTTGATCTCTCTCTCTCTCTCTCTCTCTCTCTCTCTCTCTTCACACTTCTCCCCATCCCAGATGGGTGTTAGGCTTTTTTCCTTCTAAGTTGATTGCTAGTATCTAGTTATGGGGTGTTGTGATTTGAAACTGGGAATGACCTATACTATTTTTACTTTTTGAATTTTGTTAATATTTTCTGTGTGGCCTGATATATAGTTCATTATTGTGAAAATTCCATAGGCACATGAAAAGATGTATAAAATTTACAGTATTTGATACAAACTACAACGTAAGTCCTAGCCAGTATGGCACAGTGGATAGAGCGTTGGCCTGCAGGCTGAAGGGTCCTGAGTTTGATTCTGGTCAAGGGCTTGTAGGTGGTGTGCAGGAAACAGCCAATCAATGATTTTCTCTCTTCATTGATGTTTCTCTCTCTCTCTCTTCCTCTCTGAAATCTCTAAAATCTATATTTTTAAAAACTACAACTGCTTTATTAAATATATAATCTCTAAACCCTTATTTTAATTTTCTTGTCTACTGTGGACTGGGAGAGATGAGCTACATGAGTCGTTGCACTATTAGTGTCTGCTGGAAGTTGGTGCTGGGTCGCTTTGGAGCTGTCTTCAGCTGTGCTCGTTGACGTTAGGCTAATTGCAGAGTGTCATAGCCTGTGTCTGAAATCTCCAGTTGGTCCTAATTGACTCATATAATCTTGGATTCAGCTTTGTCGGATATTAATAGCACTACCCCAGCTTTCCTTTTGTTAACTTTACCTGGATGTCTTTGTTCAGACCTTTCAGCCTTCCCGAGAAACTTTGTTTGACATATTCTTTTGTTTTTAACCAAAAGCTGGCTTTTGCTTTGTTTGGTCTAATCTGAAAGTCTTACTCTTTAAATTGCTTTTTTTTTAAGTCCACATATATTTATTGAAATAATAGATTTTAATCCTCTTGCCCTGTGTTTTTGTTGTTAATATTCCCTTTGTTTCCATGCACTGTGCTTGCTTTGCTCCACCTCACTTGGCTACGTGTTTCTGGCAGCTTTATGAAATTTTTTTAATAAAGGCTATCTTTATACTTTCAGGTGATATTTTAAATCTCTGTTTTCTGATTTATCAACTTTAGAAAATGTCTATTTAATGCCCAGAATAAAAGAAAATAGATGCTTTGGCCGGGTTTCTGTTTTGTCCATATTTACATGGGGGAGGGCGCCGGGCAGAGGGTGAAGAGGCAGAGCCACGCTGGGCCTGGGAGTGCAGGCGGCTGGCTCTGCCTCCCATGGGCTCTGAGATCCCAAACTCCCCTCAGAGCCAGAAGTGGAGGACAGACAAGGGGCTGCCAGCTACCACCTATGTCCTCCGAGATTTCTCCGATGTGTTTTCTTCATCAGTCCAGTCCTTAAAGGCAGGAGATGGTTGGAGCGGTGCCTGTGCCGGCGGCTCAGTGGGCTCCCCTGCCTCTGGGAGCACTGGCCAGCCCCGGTGGTCCTCAGTCCTCAGCTCTTGTAGGACACTGGGAAACAAGCAGGGAGCTCCCCCTTCGGCAGGGGGGGGGTCCCCCCAGGTGCTGGCTCAGCCCCTACATGGACTTTTCTCTAATTGGGGGATAATGGTAAGATTTTTCAGGATTTTTGCCTGTCTAGCTATTTCTTACCACTCTGATTTCAGGAAACGTCTGTATTTCTTCCACTGACATTTTAAAGCCATAAATCTTCATTTTCCTTTAAATGCTCCCAGCGTTTTTCATTTTGTTTTTTAATGTAGGTTTTGTGAATTTTTTGTTCATTTCATTGTATTGGGAAAGTATTATTTTGCTTCTCTCCACCTTTATATTTCAGAAATTTCCTTTATTCTCTACAACATAATATTCTATCGTATAAATGTATTATAATTTAGTTAATCATCCTCCTATTTATAAAACAATTAACTAATTTATGGGACAAGTAGTGCCCAATGTGATAGAAAGCAGGGGAAACAATCGTGTCTACATAAAACTGGTGGAATTTTTTATTGAGATAACCCCCCAAAATATAACCTATCAAAGATCTTACAAATATTTGTGCTCTTTAATTCAGAAATTCCATTTGTAGAAATTTGTCTTAAGATAATAATTATAGAAGACCCTAATGATTATTATGCAAAAATCTTTATTGCTGCTTTATTAGAAAAGCAAAAATGTTGGGAAAGACCTAAGAACCCAACAACAGAGCCCTGGTTGAAAAATTATGGCACGTGCAGATGCTGGAATCTGCTCAGCGAATTGCCCTTGTGAGGCAGAGGGAAGGGGGCCGAGCCTGCGGGCAGAAGCCAGGCCTTCGTTAGCGGCCAGCTGTGTTTTTCATTCTGCGTTCACTGGCCTTACAGTCAACGGCAGTGAATCCTGCTGCTGGTGGGGAAGCAGCTCCCGGTTCTGCTGAAGGCAGGACAGCTCTGACAGTGTGCAGGGGTGTGTGCACTCACAGGGGAGTGTTTGCAAACGTGTGCAACATGGAGAACACTGTTTTGCCAGCTTCACTTCCATGGGAAGCACTGAATTTCCTTGAAATGATTTGTGGGGGAAGCCTACTTAGGCAAGAGCATGAAGCCGCAAATGGCCTGGATTGGGTCCGAACTGCCTTGCAGGAGACCAGTAGAGGAATCTCCGTTTCTCCAGAAGCAGGGGAAAGAGAGGAGGGAGTGGGAAGATGTGCCACGGGTCACCAAGATAATCCTCAGGTTGACGGTTTGCTAGAAGGACTCACAGAACTGAGAAAAGCCGTTCTATTCACATCGGTTACCACAGGCCCACTGAAATCCGCAGGAAGGGTGCACAGGGCGGAGTCCAGGTGCTGGCCTGCAGCGGGCCTCCCAGCGGCATCACAGCTCTTAACACTGGTGTCCAGTCACGTGTGCATGGAGTGACCATGTGACTGACCTCAGGTACCCTGTGTCCAGCCCCTCCAGAAGCCAAACTGATCTGGCCTGGCCAAGGCCTCGGGAACATCAACACTCCTCTCAGGATTTTCCAGGGCCTCTAGCTTATCTCCCAGGAGCAGATCAAAGGCCAGGTTGTGTGTGCACGTGCGCGCGTACGTATGTGTGGCCATTCCCTGCTGAGTTAGCCTTTTGTGCTCAGAAGGGTCCATAAAAAACGTGGGCAGATGTCAGAAGACTCTGCCCGCCACATGCCCTGCCAGCAGCCCATGTCTCCAGGACAAACCTGCAGTAAATCTTGAAGGGTCTTCTGTGATTGAAGGCCTCCTGAGAACCTGGGGACAGTGCTTGTTTGCAGTGGCGGATGAGGAAGAGGCATGGGAACTGACAAAACGCAGGGCAGTGAGCCCACTGGCCGGGACTGTGGGGAGCAAGGCTTGCAGGGGAGGCCTGCTCAGGCGAGAAGGGCACACATTTCTGTCAAAATCACTCATATCCTCTCCGTGTGACGCATTGTCACATACTATTGCTAGAGCCATGGTCCTCAGCCCACCCCACGTGTATGGCGTCTCTGGGAGCCGGGTTCGGTGCCTAGAGCACAGCTGGGGCAGGAGCCCTGCCCAGGAGCTCCAACAAGTTACCCGCTGGGCTGTCGGGTTTTTAGCAGCTTCTCCTGACTGATGCCGCTCAGAAATGCTGAGGCTCACAGTCACACACTGCTCATTGCGCATGAGACCGGGCCAGTGGGTGGTGTTCTGGCCCTGTCCAGGCTCCTTCTGGGGGCTGGTGCAGGTGAGACATAGCTGAGCTGGTCTTGGCTGGGATCCTCACCTGCCTGGGCCTCAAGTGGAATAACTGGACTTTGCTCCTCCTGGGCCATCATTCTGAGGCAGGCGGCCAGTGATGTCAGGGAATGCATGGTTCTCGAGCCTTGGCTGGAACTGGCCCACCAGGCTGGAACTTTCCCTGCCTGCTTCTGGTCGAGAAGCTCACAAAGCCAGTGGGTGGGGCAACAGATTCTTCTCTTGATGGAGGGAGCTGCAGAGTCATCTTGCAAAGTGATGGTCACCAGGATGGGGGGGGGGGGGCGCGAAACTCGGGTCATATTTGCAATCTCCCAGGTTTGGGCAAGCTGCTTACCCTCATCAAGCCTCAGTCTTCTCATCTGTAAACAGGGATGGCATTGCCAACCGCAGAGCCTCAGCATTCACTGTCTGGTGCGTCGTAAGCACTTCTAAACAGCACCTGCTATCCCTCTCTTGCTGGCCTACTTTTTAATAAATGTCCCTGTTTGCACTTCGCTCAGTGAGTGAAATCTGAATTCCTTCGTGTCCCTATAAAGCCTCAGCATGATGCCCTGGTCTGCTGCCCCTGCCCTTCAGTGACTGAAAGGCTTGCATTTGCCTGAAGCTGTAGCTTCATGTGGAGCTGTGTTGTCACTCAGCGCTGTTCCTTCCGCCTGGCTGTCCACTCACTCCTGGCGGCTGGCGGCTGGCCCCAACCCTTCCCCTTCGGAGACGAGGCTGGCAGTGATGCTAGGGGCTGCACTGGGAGCCTCAGACATCACTGAGCCGCAGAGAGAGAGAGCCCTCCCCTCCCACTGCTTTCAGCACTTTCGGTCCAAGTAAGTTCCACTGGGGGAGCAAGTTCCATGGGGGAGCAAGTTCCATGGGGGAGGGGGGCAAGGTGGAGGGGCTCACGTCTTCTAAGCCTCAGACTCCAACAGAAAGTGAGTGCTGGCTAGGGCTTGGTGCACGTTGCTTCCATGGTTTTTATCCTTCCAGCTGTCTTTCTCAGGGCAAGTGGTAGTACATTCTTCACAGTGCAGTGAAATCTCCTTCCTCACAATGATGTGGCCAATAAGGAGGAAAGTGTTTAAAGGAAAAAACCCCAATATAAAGAACAATGTGTGTGGTACCTGGGACAAAAATAGAGAGGGCATGCTCAAGTGACAAGTCTGGAAAAACATTGAAAGGCATCCACTGGGCAGTCCCTTCTACCCTGTTTCCCCAAAAATAAGACAGTGTCTTATATTAATTTTTGCTCCGAAAGATGCGCTAGGTCTTATTTTCAGGGGATGTATTATGTTTCCATGAAGTAGGTCTTATTTTCGGAGGATGTCTTATTTTTGGGAAACATGGTAGCAACAGGTCTGTGGCTCTGACAGGGTCCCCCGGTGTGCGCGCACCCTGCCTTCACCCACCGCTAGGTCCATGGTGACCACGTCCCAATCTCTGACCCCGGCTCCTCAAGGAGATGGCAAATTCAGGCTCCTTTCTCGGGGGAAGAGGAGTCCCCCATGATTCATCCTCTGTCACCTGGAGGTGCCGTCTCCATGGTGACAGGAGGAGGGATAGTAGCAGTCATGGTAGCAGTCTTCCCACCGGTGTTCCCACCGAGAGCAGGCGTAGTTGTACTTGTGACAATGGAAATATTCGCAGAGGTAACAATGGCGACCGCTTATCATGTGTCTCCTGTGGGTCAGCATTGTGCTTAGCTTTGCACACCTGCTAACTTAGTTCACACCGCAGCCCTGGGGCCGCCACTCTTATTAGCTCGGCTTCACAAGCGAAGGGTTTGAGATACTCGGAGGTAAAGTCGCTGGCTCCCCACTCGGCTGGGCAACAGTCCCTGAGGTCAGCCTGCCCCAGGGAGACGCCCCTCCTGCCCAGGCTGCCAGCAAGCTTTGCCCTTCCCAAGGGGGGTGCTGCTTCAGCAGCTGTGTGTAACTGAAAGGAGTGCTGAAGCCGTGAGAATATGTAAATTATGTCCTACCAAAGCTCTCTAAAATTCTGCTGCCCCTCCCTTTGCGACCCCCAGAAACTCAGTAGGATATCTGAGGACTCTCCTGTCTCCATCACCAGACACCCCAGCCCCACCCACATCATCCCAGCCTCTGGCCTCTCCTCCCACTGAGAAATGAGATTCAGATGGAAAAATACTGGCACAAGCTTGACCGAGGTTCCTAATAAAGACAATGTGCATCAGCTGCTGCCGTTGCTATGGTGACAGCCACAATTTCTCCCAGACAGCCTGGGTCTGCAGGGAGGGCGGGCCCTCGGGGAACAAGTGGATTTCTCCAGCCTGTCAGTCCCTCTTACCTTTCCATTTCTCTCACCGCCCCCACGCCCCCGGCCCCCACACTGCCTCACACGAGGCTGACACTGACCGCCACTTGCAAGCCATAATTGGGCGTTGAGCCCGGTCTTCTGGCAGCATGTTCCTCACCTACCTTGCCAGCCAATGTCCTTTTCCCAGCATCCCTCCACCAGTTCTGCAGCACTGCGGCGCCCATAGCCTCAGCACCAAGGTCACCACCAGTGCCGCTCTGGGTGGGTGTTCCACACCACCTAATGCCTCACTACTGTCTGAGCCACCTGCGGAATAAAACTGTGATTCTAAAAAAAGGGTGTCCTGAGGAGGATGGGTAAGGCTAACCTCCAGTTCTCCGAGGTGGTGAGAGAGGCACTGGGCTTGGAATTAATCCATTAGGTTCTCCAGGAAAAGGAATGGAGCAAGAGCAGCAAAGAGATCTGGAAGGATGAGGAAGACTCAGGATCTAAGTCTCAGTGTCCATGCAGCAGGGAGCCCAAAGGACTGTAGATGGTGGCAGTGGTGACGATGATGACGATAGCACCATTTACTGAGCGTTTGTTGTGGGCCAGACTCTGTACCTAGCGCTGTGCAAGCAGCCTTGCCTCGAATGCTCGTGCTGACTGTGGAATAGTATGCGGTAGCCAGGTGGCAGCTGCTGCTACTACACATGTTTCGCAGATGGAGTGATCAGGCCTAGAAAAGCTAAGTGTCACATCGTGAAGAAAAGCAACCATGCAAAGCCAGAATGTGGAACATTCTTCAAGGCAGTTGGCCTAAACTGATATTCAGAAATATCAGTGTCATTTACAAAAGGTGGTGGTCTTTTCTAAGGGAAAAAAAAAGAGAGAGGAAAGATATAAAAACCAGATGCAATCTGAGATCCTCCATTGAATCCTGATATGGAAAATAAGACAGCCATGAAAGGCGTTTGGGACACATGGGTGGAATTTGAATATGGGCACGTAGTAGATGACAGTGGGAAATCATTGTCGGTTCCTGTGAGTGTGGCACCAGCATTGTGCTGGTGTAGGAGTGTTTTCATTGCAGGTGAGAGAGGCCAACGTATTTCAGGGAGAGCTGTTGCGAGGTCTGTAGTTTACTTGCACATACACTTACTCCGTGACATTTTCCAAGAGCCAATTCTCTGGTTCTCTACACACCAACAGGGGTCCTACAATTCAACCCAGTTATAACAGCATCTACCCAGAGTGAGCACAGAACCACAAGCTAAGAGGTTAATCCCACCAAACTGCCCCATTTCAGATGCCAGTCACCAGCCCTGGGTTGCCACCTGTGCGTCTGACTGACCAGCTATCTATCCAGGGTTCCATCTGCCCCCAGCTCAGATCTGACCTTACCTCTTGGCTCAACCAACTGAGGGACTGCCCTCACTGGTTTATTACAAAGGGCACAACTCAGGAACAGCCAAATGGTAGAGATGCGGGGGGCACGGGGGAGTAAAGGGGGATGGAGCTTCCAGGCCCTCTCTGGGTACTCCTCACTCCCAGCATCTCACTGTGTTCACTGACTAGGAGCTCTCTGAACACCATCACTTACAGAGTTCCATGAAGGCAGCATTGTCTGGGCAGGATGGATCAAATCATTTGTCCTTGGTAATCAACTCCATCGCCAGCCCCTCTCTTCTCCTTGAAGGTCAGTGGGACTGAAAGTTCTGATCCTTTAATCGGACTTTGGACTTCCTGTTGACCAGCCCAACCCTGAAACTGAGAGGGACCCAGCTACCAGTCATCTCATTAGCATACACAATTGCTCATCACTCAAGGGTTTTAGGAGTTGTTTGTCAGGAACCTATGACAAAGATCAAATAGTTATTACTTTTTTAATATCACACACACACACACACACACACACACACACACAGCAAATGTAGCAAGATGGTAACAGTTGAACCTAGGTGGTTTGTCATTGGCTTATCAAAGTATATCATATTTGCAGGTAATGGAGCCTGGGCTTCCTTCCCATTATAGCCCAGTGACACATAAAAGCAGGTAAATTGTTCAATGCATGGTGACAGAAGCTCACACTCTTTATTTATCTTACCACCACCACCCCCCCCCCCCCCCCCACTCACACACACACGTACAGGTCGCTCAAAATCTGAGCGATCATGTGAAATGAACTTCTTTAGAAAGAATCACAAGGGAGATTATGGAGTGGTTGCCAAAGGAGCCATCTGAGTCAATTCACTCAAAGTTTTCCACCAACACCACCCACTTCAAGTAGTTTTCTGATCTCAAAACAGGACAGCATCACAGAAACATGAGAAAAACTGTGGTTTCCCCTGTTTAGATAACGGATACCCGAGTTTCCTAAGAATCCAGGATGCTAACGGGTGTGGAGGTGTTTTAGCTTTGGAAGAGGATTCGTTGTAGTTAGGGGGCATGGAGTTCACACACCTCAGCCTTCCCACCCCTGGAGTCCTCTGCTTCTCTTGTGTGCTAGAATTACACAGCTTCACAATCACAGTTGGGAGGGACCTGCCACCCTGGCTTTTCTTCCTGCTCTTTCCCTCCTTCGCAGAAGCAACCCTATTCCTTTTGCCTGATGGGACTATTCCCAACCAAAGCATTAGGGCTGAATGAAAATAAATAAGCTGGCAGCCGCCCAGACCCTCAGTCAAGTTCCAGGGTAGACATTTAATTCGGATAATGCCTCAGAATTCATGTATGTGCCAGGAGGATAAAGACAGCCAGGAATGTTTACACACTGTACTCGGTCTCCTTGCCTCTCAGCCTCTCCCCAACCTCTGCCCTTCCCAGGCCACACTCCCAAAACTTCTCATCCTCATCACGGGACCTCCCTTTGGCGCCAAGAAAGACATCTCGACTTCTCAACTGTGTAGAATCCACAACATCCCATTCTTGTCCCTATGATTGATTGCTCCTTTATCTTCTATTGCCTTTTTCCTCTTTTCTTTTCCCCGGCCCTTTAGATATTCCTTTTCCTCGGGAAACAGGAAAGCCTTCTATATATTTATTAATGTGTCTTTAAATATCACCACATCACCACATTAATAAATATAGAGAGAATAGAAATCTGATCTTCTGCTTCTAGGTCAGGCATCACTCCTGAGCTCCTAGTTTGGTGTCCAATGGCTTCCTGAATGTCATCTGCTTGTCCCACAGATTCCTTCAACTCAACATGTCCAACATTGTCTACTCCTCCTCCAGTTTTATCCCCCCAGGCAAAGGCACCAGGCTCCATCCGTTGCCCCAACCTTGCAACCCAGGAGTCATCCTGAACACCTCAGCAGGTCCAGGCAGTCACACATGTGATGTGCATGGCGACTGCCTTACTGTGAACTCTGTGAGGGCTCAAGCTTGGTCCTTCTTGTTCATCACTTTATCCCTAGTACCTAAAGTAGTGCCTGGATACAGAGTAGGTGCTTGGTACCTATTTATTGAATCAATAAATGACTCTTTGAACAGTGCCTACCCTGAACTGCCCACGTCTCTCCACTGTTCATGTGGTTGCTGAACTGCTTTCCAACGGTAGGGACTTCCAAGATGGTGGCCAGTGATTCTTCCTTCTAATATTCATGCCCTTGTATAATCTACTCCTCTATGTGTGAGCTGGGCATATTCAATCTCTTGTTGTGAACAGAATATGGCAAAAGAAGTGGTAGGATGTCATTTCTAAGATAAGGGGATGGCCCTAGCCAGTTTGGCTCAGTTGATTGAGTGTCGGCCTGAGGACTGGGGGGTCCCAGGTTCGATTCCAGTCAAGGGCACATGCCTGGGTATGGGCTTGATCCCATTGTGGGGCGTGAAGGTGGCAGCCTATCAATGATTCTCTCTCATAATTTATGTTTCTCTCTCTTTCTCTTCCTTCCTCTCTGAAATCAATACAAATATATATCTTTTAAAAAGATTAGGGGATGAAAAGACTCTGGTTACCCTTTGCTTGTTGTCTATGAAGTAAGATGGTTACTCTGCTGTTGGCTATCCCATGGAAAGACCCCCTGGCAAGGGATCTAGAAACACTTCTAGCCTACAGCCAGCAAGGAGACCCCCAGCAGCCATGTGAGTAAGCTTGGAAGTAGATGCTTCTTCCTGACCCATTAGATGAGACCATAGTCCTGGCCAAAATGTTGACTGCAGTCTTTTGAGAGTCAGGGGTACACAGAAACTAAATATTATTGCATTAAGTTGATAAATTCCAGGATAATCCTATATAATAAAATCCTAATATGCTAAGTGTCCAGTCATCCAGTTATCCGTTCAAAGCATAATATGCTAATGGTATGCTAAGGCTGTTCAACCACTTGCTATGACATGCACTGACCACCAGGAGGCAGACAGTCGACCAGTCAACCAGTTGCTATGATGTGCACTAACCATCAAGGGGCAGATGCTTGGACTGGTAGGTTAGCTTGCTGCTGGAGTCTGGCAGGGACTGAGAAAGATGGGCTGGACATGCCCTGGAGCCCTCCCATGGTCCCACTTTGGCTGGCCAACTGCCTGTGTCCCTACCCAGCCCCATTGTGCACCGGTGGGATCCTCAGCCAGGCCTGCACCCTCTTGCAATTGGAGACCACCCCCCGGGAGATGTCAGAGAGCTGGTTTCAGCCCGATCCCACAGGCCAGGCCAAGGGACCCCACTGGTACATGAATTTATGCACCAGGCCTTTAGTTTATTACATAAATATAGATAACTGATCCATGACCTAAGACTCAGGTTCAAACTGCAAGCTCTCAGCTCTCTAATAGCCTGTGTCAACAGTGGTATGTTTGCACTATGAATGCTTTGGAGTGGTTAAGAGAAACTAAGTTGACACAGTACTAATGTTAAAAGGTGTTTAAGACATGGGCATTCCAAAAGCAAGGTTCAGAACAACAATTATTGTAGGATAGCATTCATGTAAAAAAAATAAATAAATAACAACAACAACAACAACAAAACAGGCCTTTGAGCGCAGTCTCCCCACCAACAACCATCTCAG
Organism: Vespertilio murinus; assembly: GCA_963924515.1. Taxonomy (NCBI): domain Eukaryota; kingdom Metazoa; phylum Chordata; class Mammalia; order Chiroptera; family Vespertilionidae; genus Vespertilio; species Vespertilio murinus. The sequence goes on along the minus strand of OZ004705.1, from coordinate 104,240,823 downwards.
CCCACAGCCGTCCCAGCCCGCCATGCTGGTGAGGAGCTGGTGCGGCGCCTTCCATTCGCAACCCCGGCGAGTCCTTCCTCTGCTGCCGCTGCATGGCTGGGCCGAAGCTTCCGCCACTGCCGCCATGGGGATTTTAAAACTACAGGGGAAATTGAACCATAGGAGCGACCGTCGCTGCCGTACCCGCTGCCGCTGCGAATAAGGGAAATCCACCGAGAACAGAGCTCACTCCACCCCGGGGTCAGGGAATGGGCTGCTTCAGAACTTAGCCTCCCCATCTGCAGCTGTTCCGCTTCCGCCCCGAACGAGACACCTTTGAGCTCAGTCTCCCTGCCAACAGCCATCTCAGTCCGCCCGCTGTGCTAGTGAGGAGATGGTGCAGCGCCTTCCATTCCCAGCCCCAGGGATTCCTTCTTCCACCGCCACGTGGCCGGGCCGAAGCTTCTGCCACTGCTGCCAAATAGATTTTAAAACTACAGGGGAAATTGAACCACAGGAGCAACCGTCACTGCCGCACCCACCACCGCCGCGAATAAGGGAAATCCACCGAGAACAGAGCTCACTCCGCCCTGGGCCCAGGGAGTGGGTGGCTTCAGAACTTAGCCTTCGAGTCTGCAGCTGCTCTGCTTCCGCCCCGAACGAGACACCTTTGAGCGCGGTCTCCCCGCCCGCAGCCATCTCAGCCCCCTGCAGCCATCCCAGCCCACCCGCCGTGCTTGTGAGGAGATGGTGCAGCGCCTTCCATTCTCGGCCCCGGCGAGCCCTTTGCCCGTCAGGCCCACCGCCGCAGGGCCAAGCTGGAACCTGTCGGGACCCCAAGGAGGGGCACTGCTGCCGCCATGTGGATTTTAAAAATACAGTGGAAATTGCGCCACAAAAGCCACCGCCTCCGTTGCTGCTGCCGCGAGTGAGGAAAGCCCACTGAGAACAGAGCTCACTCCACCCAGGGCCCAGGGAGTGGGCAGCTTCGGAGCTTGGCCTCCGCGTCAGCAGCTGTTCCTGCAGCGCCTCCAGTTCGAGACCCCAGCGCCTCAGAGGGGCCATGTTCCCCGGGTGAGCCGTGTGTCCCAGGGGACCGTGTGTCCCTGGAGAGCCGTGTGCCCCCGGGGGAGACATGTGCCCCGGGAGAGCCACGTGCCCCAGGGAAGCAGTGGGACCCGGGGGGAGGGGCGGTGTGAACTAGAGGAGGAGCGGACTCTATTTGTGTGGTCCTGAGATAGTCACCATAAAACAAGCAGACTGCCAAATGAGGAGCGGATTCTATTCATGTGGTCCTGAGATAGTCACCATAAAACAAGCAGATTGTCAAATGACAGCGGGGAGGGGAAAGAGACCTGGGGGAGATAAGAGAACAACCGAAGGACTGGTATGCATGCATATAAATACAACCAACGAACACAGAACTCTGGGGAGGGAGGGCATGAATGGGAGGTGGGGGGGGGGCGTTAATGGTAAGCTATGTACACATATAATACCTTAATAAATTTAAAAAAAGAAAAAAAACACAACACACAATCAGTTGTCTGTACAATGTAACATGTAAATGCAGGGAAATAACTCTGAAGGTGAACATGCCAACAGAAAGCAGGGGTTATCTTAGGTGGTAAAGGACTTAAACTTTGTCTACAATGTTTGAAAATTTTTATACAAAGAATATGTTTATGTATAACTTTTGTAATTAAAAAAAGCAAATATTGACATCTAAAGCCGTGAGACAAAATTGCAACAAGATGGCGGCAGAGGTAAATGCCTAACTGCAGCCTCACCCAACAATTTCAAAAAATACAACTAAAATATAAAGTGGACATTATCCAGAACTACAGGAAAGTTGACTGACTGGGAATTCTACAACTAGAAGGAAAGAGAAAACCAGAAGGAAAACCCTAAGGTAAAAGCCTAAGGTACGGAGACAAGGTGTGCGTGTGGGGAGAGGACGGAGCCAGAGAAGAGGGGTGGCTGAGTGCCTGGCTGGTGTTCCCTTGCGGGAAGGAGATAAAAGCTCCGGACTGTGCTGAATCCCAACTCTGACTGCACTGAACCCCAGTTCTGGGCGAGACCCTGGGGTCCCAGGCTCATACAGAGGGAATCTGGGCTGTAAGGCGGAAGCTCAGGGGAGCAGCGAAGGGCAGAACGCTGGAGTTGTGCACATTGCGTGCAGAGGACAGACTGTTCACTAAGCTGCTGGATTGCCCCAGCGGGAAGGACTCAAAAGCTCAGGACTGTGCTGAGCCCCAGTTCTGACTGCACTGAACCCCAGTCCTGGGCAAGACCCTCTGGCTCCAGCCTCATACTGAGGGAATCTGGGCTGTAAGGTGGAGGCTCAAGGGAGCGGTGAAAGGCAGAGCCCCCAAGTTGCACACATTTCACACACAGAGGACAGACGATTGATTGGGCCACGAGATTGCCCTAGCAGGAAGGAGACATAAGCTCCGGGCTGTTCTTAACCCCACTTCCAACTGCTCTGAACCCCAGTTGTGGGCTTGTTGGGGGAGAGACTACACTGAGTGGTTGCGGGCGAAACTCTAGGGTGCTTTTCTCTCAGAGGTGCTAGCAGCGAATACCAAAGGACACTGAGGTACACTGAAACTCAGGAACCTCAGAGGGCGGGGCCAACCGGAAGCCAAGGCTGTAGGCTCCACCCTGAAACTCTGCCCCATCCAAGCTGAGCACAGAGGCTTTTGCAGGTTTCCAAGTCTAGTGGAAAACGGCTGTCTCCTGGCATAGACACAGCTGATCCTTCTAACCTACCAACTCAGGGAAGCAGAGAAAATGCCGAGACGAGGAAACAGATCACAAACGAAAGAAATGGAGGACAAAAAGCGACTGGATATAGAGTTCAAAACTACGTGTATAAGGTTATTCAACAATCTCTTAGAAAAGGCCGATAAAATAAATGAGACCTATGAGGATATGAAAAGGGATCAACAAGAAATAATAAAGGTTCAACAAGAAATAATAAAGGGTCAACTAGAAATAAAGAATACATTCTCTGAAATAAAAATATTATACAGAGTCCTAAAAACAGATTGGAAGATTGCAAGAATCAAGTCCAAGATTTGGAACACAAAGAACCAGAAGACACTCCTCCGCAGAAGCAAGAAGACAAGAGAATCCAGAAAGTTGAAGATGGTGTAAGAAACCTCTTGGGACAATTTCAAGCGAACCAACATCAGAATTATGGGCATCCCAGAAGATGACAGAGCAAGATACTGAAAACATATTGAAAGAAATAGTGACAGAAAACTTCCCCCACCTGGTGAAAGAAATAGACTTACACGTCCAGGAAGCACACAGAACCCCAAACAAAAGGAATCCAAACAGGACCACACCAAGACACATCATAATTAAAATTCCAGGAGCTAAAGACAAAGAGAGAATATTAAAAGCAGCAAGAGAAAAGCAGGTAGTTACCTATAAAGGAGCACCCATAGGATTGTCAGCTGATTTCTCAACAGAAACCATGCAGGCCAGACAGGAATGGCAAGAAATATTCAAGGTGATGAATAACAAGAACCTACAGCCAAAAATACTCTACCCAGCAAAGCTATCACTCAGAATCGAAGGCCAGATAAAGAGCTTCACAAATTTAAAAAAAGCTAAAGTAGTTCATCACCCCCAAACCAGAATTATACGAATTGCTGAAGGGGGTTCTTTAGGAAGAGGAAGAAGATAAAGATAAAAATTATGAACAAACACGTAACTATCAACAAGTGAGTCTAAAAACCAAGGGAAGTAAAAATCATGATGAACAATATTAAGTGGTGAATATAATAGAATCAGAGGTATGGATGGGGAGTGGATTGATGATTCTCGAGGAAATGGGGAGTGGGGCGGGGTGGGAAGAGACTGAACATAAACTGCACCTATGGATGAGGACAATGGGGGATGGGGAAAGGGCAGAGTGTTGAATGGAAACTTGGTGGAGGGGAGCAATGGAGGGGGGGGGATGAGAAACATTTGTAATAATATGAACAATAAAGATTTATTTTTTTTAAAAAAAAGCAAATATTATTTTAAAAGGAAGAAAGTAGTGGTTTAATGTTCAAAGTGGAAGTATCTCTTTTTAATTAGTAAAATTTATTACAATGAAACTCAAACCATAAGACTATATAAAAGAGAAAATGAAAGTCTATGATTACCCTATCTTCCCAATTAAACAGTAAAAACAGTTTGCTTTATATTCTTCCATATTTTCTTCTAAATCCATTAAATAAAAATGGGATCCTATTTTACTTACTATTCTGTAGGCAGATTTTTTTCTAGTAATGATATATTGTGGACATCTTTCTATGCTCATCCTTAAGGAACTGCTCTCTCTCTCTCTCTCTCTTTCTCTCTCTCTCTCTCTCTCTCTCTCTCTCTCTCTCTCTCTCTCTTGCCTAGTTGCATGTCATTCATTATATATACGAGTTTTAATTAATTCAGCTGCTAAAATGTAAGCTCCATGAGAATAAGACTTCATAAAGTTTGTTTACCACAGTATCGTAAGGGCTCTGCCAGTGCTTGAAGCTTAGTAGGTACTCAAGCAATATTCCTTGAGTGAAATTAATTTAGTCATCTACTGAGAGACAGCTGGTTTGATTTCACAATACCACCTCTTTTCACCAAGCATGAGTACGCCCTTGAGAGAACTTGCTGAAGATGAAATTGCTGGGTGAAAGGGGCTATCTTAAAAGATTGAAACATGTTGCTGAATTCCTCTGTATTTAGCTTCTACTCTGTGACATCGCTACCCGACTGTATGGAGAAGCTCCTATGTCCCCACACCCTCACCCATGTGAGCTGTTATTCATCCCTGACACAAAGCTGTGATGGGAGATACAAGTACAGATACTGTGTTGGGGAGCTGGAGAGCCGGTCTAGGCATGGAGCCTACCAGGCATGCTTGGAGAATTAATTTAAATGAAGAGTGCATCAGTCAGGATCCCAGCAGGAAAGAGCAGGCACTCTCTAATTAGGTAATTTGAAGAGCATTTAATAAAGGGACTCCTTCGGAAGGAGGGCAGGGTGTCAGCAAACCACCATCATTTTCAGGTACTAATTACAGCGGACTTCTTATCAGCCCTATGGAGGCCTATACACTGGTGCAGAGAAGCTCAGGACTTCTGGCAGGAGGTGTAACCCTCCGCCAACATCTCCCAGAGACCCCACAAGGAGGAAACCGGAGAATACATACCCACCTCCTTCTCCTCCTTCTCCCAGTCACCTTCGGGGGCTCCCTACGGGTCAAAACCATTGGGAAGCTGAAGGTATGGGACCTCTTTGAATGTGCCTCCCCAGGCACAGGGCATAGGCATAAAGTGCTCAATAAGTGCATCGTTGAATTCAACCCTCCGGACAACCCTTCAAAGTGGGCACTTGCATTCCACTGGGCAAACTGAGGTTCAGGGAGATTCATTAAATTACCCAAGTCACACAGCTGGTTTTGGAGGCTCCCAAGCTCTGTGCCCTTCAGTGCTATGGAGCTTGGACCCGAGGGCAAGCAGATGATTGTCAGCACAAACGCTTTACCAAATATTAAACTTCTTCAACACCGGGCAGGATCCCAAGAGCTGTGGTGGCGGGAGCTGATTCCCTGCAGCCTCGAGGTACCTGACGGGAGCTCCGGTGAGGAGCAGTGGCAGGGACGATGCTTTCAGCCCTGGTCCCTCATGGCACCTGCAAACCAGCACCGCCGCTAATGTGCCCCTGGGACACGGGCAAAAAGTACCCACTTCAAGCCCCGTCTCCGTCACCAGCTAGTTGTGGCTCCCTGGGCAAGCTCCTTAGCCCAGTCTCCCCGTTTCTTCCCATGTGAAGTGAGATAACCATAGGACTGACTTCACAAGGGTCACCTGCAAGTCACCATCAACACGAACTCAGGGAAACTGCCGCTTCCTTGCTTTTAAAAAGGCCGATGGGCTTCCTCGCCTTCATTAGAGTTGCATCCCAAAGCCAGACATGTCCTGCCCAAGGCTCGGCAAATTCCTTCAGCAGGGCTAGACACTATTTTCGGCTCTGTCGTGAGGGCTGAACTCTGTTGCTGCTGGAGACCATCCCCATACGTGGGTGTGCCAGGAACACCTCATTGGTGGGCCCTCCGATCTAATTTCAATTTTCACATGTCACAAAATAAAATTGTTTGATTTTTTTCGGTGACTTAAAAACTAAAAAAATCAGTCCTGGTTTGTGGGTCTTGCAAAGAACGGGAGTAGGTCAGATTGCCCACATCCCACCATTAACGGCTCACCGCACGCTGAGCCAGACTTCCTCCGTTTTCGGGGGCTAGGAGCGAGCCCATCTCCTCCACTTAGAGGAGTTCACACCGAGCCCCCGTCCAGCTCTCGCCGGCTTCCAGGCCAATGGAGCTGTACTCTCTGGCCTTCCTCCAGTGCTCCCGTGCCACTCCTTCTCCCTGGGGCCCCCTGAGGCTCTTTTCTCTGTCCCCAATGCCAGTCCTCAGCTGCTGGCCCATTCCCACTGTACTTTCAAGACCCAAAATAGTGCCATGCAAACAGTAAGTGCTCCATAACAGTAAGGGGATCCAGCCTGCGTGGCTCAGTGGTTCAGGGTCATCTGTGAACCAAGAGGTCATGGTTGGATTCCCCGTCAGGGCACATGCCAGTGGGGGGCGTGCAGGAGGCAGCCGATAAATGATTCTCATAATTGATGTTTCTATATCTCCTCCCTTGCTCTCTGAAATCTATACAAATATATATATATTTAAAAACAATGGGGAAACTGAGGCTCAGATAGATTAAATAACTTGTTCAAGCTCACACAGCTAGTTTTAGAGGCTCAGAAGCCCTGTGTTCTTAAATGTTATTTTCTTTTGCCAAGAACTCTGCCACCATCAAATTCCACTACCACCAACTCTCTGGTGTCCTTGGGTGAGTCACTTAATTTCTCTGAGCCTTGGTTTCCTCAGCAGTAAAATGGGTGTGACAGTAACAGCAATGCTTTCCTCATTAGGCTGTCATGAGGATTGGATGAGCTAATACATCTAAAATGTGTAGGAATGTGCCTGGCACCCAGTAAGCACCAAATACATGTTAGTCCTTGTCGCCATGAAGGAGGCTGAAGAGGTTTTAGGTCTGGGCAAAGTGTTGTGGGGTCAAAACCTGGGTTCAAAATAAGACCGCCGGCCGAAACCGGTTTGGCTCAGTGGTAGAGCGTCGGTCTGCGGACCGAAAGGTCCCGGGTTCGATTCCGGTCAAGGGCACGTACATTGGTTGCGGGCACATCCCCGGTAAGGGGGTGTGCAAGAGGCAGCTGGTTGATGTTTCTCTCTCATCGACATTTCTAGCTCTCTATCTCTCTCCCTTTCTCTCTGTGAAATATCAATAAAATATTTTTTTTTTAATAAGACCGCCGGAGGCTGATGATGAATTTAAAAAGCAGACAAAGATTTATTGAAATAAAAAAATAAAGAAAAACAAACAAACAAACAAACAAAAAAACTGGCCAGGACAGCCACAAGAGCACTACATGCAGGTAGGCTCTATACGACTGCACTGTTCTAGGGGTAGGCAAGTCTTTTTAAAGGCTCAAACCACAGGAATTTTCTTTCGTTTGAATTTTAAAGGCTAAAGACTACATTCTAAAGACTGGGGACAGCCTGCAGGGTTGGTTCCCAATCACACCCTGCCTGGACATTGGAATGTGGCCCTATCTTGTGATAGCCCAAACACAAAACAAAAGTTGAGGATAGCTCATATACAAAACAAAGCAGAGCTCAGTGGTTAGTCTCTAAAGATTATCTACAATTCTATTCCTGAAGCTACTGAGTCAATGGGTACCAATTTTCTGGTTCTGGTCGCAGGCACGGGACAATTGCTTTAACCTCCAGGTTTCCACCTGGAAGCTGAGGCAAGCACCTTGTGTTTTAATCAAACTTAGCAGAGTTAGAATTCAAACAGCAGGCTTTATCAAAATATGACTTCTACCATATTTCACAAAGAATGGCTTCCTCCCTCAGCTCTGGGGTGAGCTTGCCCCCGGGGCTCTGCGTGGACTGCAGTTGCTGCTCAGTCTGTGCCAGGGCCCTTGGAGGAGAGGCCACTGGACAATTCCAGTGGAAACCGGGAGCTCTCAGACTAGGAGGTGAGGCCACCCTGGCTTTGTAGGGTAAGTCCAACCAGAACGTGTTTATTTCCCCTGCTCTAAAAGGGCCTCTCTGGTCTCCAAGGCAACGGAATTTCCTGTCCTGGTTTTCCCTTGGATGAGATATCTGCTGAATGCAGAGACACCCAGCTGGAGCCTGGGGTGGAGGCCAGCGCTGAGGCCCCTTTAACTGCCTCCCCCTCGCCAGCCAGGCGGCTGCTCGGCCAGGCCCAGGTGACAGGAGCCTTTGTTTACCAGTCTAGACGCCCGACTTGAGGGTGATGTCATGGAATCCAGCCCAGAATCCCTATTACGCCCCATTTCTTTCTTTTCAAGGGTTTTATTTCTTTCTGAGGCTGAAGAAACAGAGGCTCATGTACACCCCCAACTTGCTAAGGATATTTCTAAATTCCTCTAATCACAGGGCATACCCCGGGTCTGGGAACTCCAGAAACAATCACCATTCATTCATTCATTCGTCATTTTATTTACCCAGCAAACATTTGTGCACTGAATTGCATGCCCAGATTGTGCTGGACTAAAGAAGGAAGGGGACTCTATCGGGTTTTTACTCTCCAGGAGCCTGTCTCCTGGAGAAAGGAGACATGGTTCAGGAACAAATGAACTGGAGGCTAAAATATACACATTGACTAGTATTCTTCCTCAAACAAAATGTTCTGAGATTATGAGCCCACAGAAAGCCTGGAGAAAATTCAGGAATATTCATTCATTCATTGATTCCTCCAACATGTTTTTCTGAGCTACAGCAGTGACCAAGACAGATGTCAGTAGCTGTGTTTCTAGTGCTTATGTTTTGGTGCAGGGACAGACAATAAGCCACGTGAACAGGTGCCACGTGAAGTCAGTTATATGGTGACACATGCTATGAAGAACCATTTTTTAAAGGGAGGAGGAATAGGAAGCACGAGGGAAGGGAAATGACTTAGACGTTTCCACTGCACAGTGTTTAAGAGGCAGTTTTCTCAACAAAAGGCTTCGGGGGACAGTGCCTTCCTACATGCCTCAGTGGGCCAGCTCCACAAACAGTGGCTATTGTGACACAGTAACCTGAGGCTCACCGGTCCTCCTAATAAAACCCAAAAGCTCTGCTCCAATGTGTCCACACGGATTATTTTACTTAATAAGTCGTCCCCCGTACCATGGGGGTGCGTCCCAAGGCCCCTGTGGATGCCTGAAACCTGAGACCTGCACCGATGTTTTCCCTACACACACCTTCTCACTCACAGGGGCACCTATGGCTTCTCTCTGCAGATCCCAACTGCCAGCATCAGTGCTGCTGTGCTTTGGGGCTATTAGTAAGTGGAATGAGGGTGACGGGTGAGGCACCTCGTCACTTAGTCTGGTGACACAGGTGGCTCCCAGCGGCTCAGGGACCAGTGTCTGGGCGTGGACATCTGGACAAGGCTGGTTCGCTTCCAGGCGGGGCAGAACTGCTCGGCCTGAGGATGCATCAGAAAGGCCCCAGTTTAAAACATGTGCATTGTTACTCCTAGATTTTCCCGTTGAGCATTTTGGCGCCACAGTTGATTATGGGTGATTGAAATCGTGTGAAGTGAAGCCATGAACGGGGTCGGGGCGGGGGGGGGGGGGGGGGAGTGGGACTGTATCTATTTCATAGACAAGGAAACCTACGTCAGTGATGCCACGCAAGCCCACGCTGGCACAGTGGCAGGCCTTCCAAACCTGTTGGCGCATCACCGAGCCCTTGGACTGAGAGGTCACTTAGCAGTAACCCTCTTTATCCCCTAAGTGTTTCCTGACAGCTACAACTAGTACTCTTAGGTGAGGCAGCCACAGAGAAAATGAGCTCATGGTAGAGGCTGTGTTTGATGAGATAAGTGAGATCTTTCAAGTGTGTTCCATGAGAGGAAATATACCCTCTTTACAGGGTATAAGTAAGCCTGACCTTGAGATGTGGCCAGCGTTATTACCAATATACTTGATTCTTGCTCCAACCAATATTCTTGATTCGCTCTCACCCCATCGCCACGCCTCCCCTTTCTGCTCCCAGTCTGAGGGCCTAAGTTTGTTGGGGTCTGACTGCTACAGAAAAATGAAGGCCTTTGGCACGTGGAGCAGTGAGCCAACTAGAAAGCAGAGGAAGGACTCCTTGTCCCTTTGCAAAACAAAACAAAACAAAACAAAACAAAACAAAACACGACGACATGTAGTTATAGAAACTTATGTTAGCGACCCAAGGTGGAAAAAGCAAAGCAGAGTGCTCAGTGGACCCCCTCATGTGGGGTACATAGCTCCTCTGCCATCCACTTTCTCTTTTTTTACATAAAAAACATGTTTATATATTTATTATTGACAATATCACAGAAGTCCCCCATGTTCTCTCCTTTTGCCCCCTCCACCCTGCCCCCACACCCTCAGGCCTTTCCACACTACTGTCTGTGACCCTGGCTGTGCACACATGCATGTAAATTCCTTGGTTAATCTCTCCCATCCCCCACTCCTCCCTCCCCTCTGAGATCTGTCAGTCTGGGCCACGCTTCAATGTCTCTGGACCTGTTTTGTTAATCCGTGTATTTTGTTCATTAGATTCCACATATGAATGAGATCATATCATACTTATCTTTCCTAACTGGCTTGTTTTTACTTAGCATGATATTCTCCATGCTGTCTCAAAGGGTAATGAAAGGTTGTAAGGTCCCGACAGAGAGGTTTGTAAGATCCCAGCTGAGAGGCCGACGCAGAAGCAAGACTTGGAATCCAGGCGATTAAGAAGGGGGTTTTAATCTGCACTCCCGGGCAAAGCTCTCTGGTCTGAGGGTGGACCAGGGAAGTTCTCGCCAAAAGCAGCTTAGGTATTTCTTTTATACAGCTGTAGGGAGGGGAGGGCGGAGGGTATGAGAGGTGTGGAATTCCTGCCTCGGGCCAGGGGTCTAGGAAGGCCCTAGGAAGGCGCCAGCTAGCCAGTTATCTTTATCACCACCCATCCCACAGATGTTTGCATCTGCTCTGGGCTTCCCCCCTCTGCCTCAACCTAACAGGTAAAAGATTATTCGTTTTTTACAGCCATATAGTATTCCAAGGTGTAAATGTAACAGCTTTTTTTATTCACTCCTGTACACTTGAGCTGTTTCCAGATCTTAGCTATTCTAAATAATGGTGCTATAAACATAGGGGTGCATACATTCTTTCTGATTGGTGCTTCAGGTTTCTTAGGAAATATTCCCAGAAGTGGGATCATTGGGTCAAAGGACAGTTCCATTTTTAATTTTTTGAGGAAACTCCATACGGTTTTACATAGTGGCTGCACCAGTCTGCCTTCCCACGGGCAGTGCATGAGGGTTCCATTTTCTCCACTTTCCCGCCAGCACTTGTTGTTGGTTGATTTATTGATGGTAGCCATTCTGACAGGTCTAAGGTGATATCTCATTGTCATTTTAATTTACGTCTCTCTGAGGATTAGTGATGTTGAGCATTTTTTCATGTCTACTGGCCATCTGTATGTCCTTTTTGGAGAAGTATCTTTTAGGTCCTTTGCTCATATTTTAATTGAATTGTTTGTCTTCCTGATGTTTAGTTGTTTGAGTTCTTTGTATATTTTGGAAATTAACCCCTTATGAGATGTATCATTGGCGAATGTGTTCTCCCATACAGTGGATTCCCTTTTCATTTTGTTGGTTTCTTTTGCTGTGTGGAAGCTTTTTAGTTTGATATAATCCCATTTGTTAATTTTTCCCTGTGTTTCTCTTGCCCTAGGCCCAGTGGTCGGCGAACTCATTAGTCAACAGAGCCAAATATCAACAGTACAATGACTGAAATTTCTTTTGAGAGCCAATTTTTTTTAAACTTAAACTTCTTCTATGCCACTTCTTCAAAATAGACTCGCCCAGGCCATGGTATTTTGTGGACGAGCCACACTCAAGGGGCCAAAGAGCCACATGTGGCTCGAAAGCCGCAGTTTGCCAATCATGGCCCAAAATACTGCTACATGAGGTGTCTGAGATTTTTTTTCTAAATATATTTTATTGATATTTTACAGAGAGGAAGAGAGAGAGACAGAGAGACAGAAACGTCGATGAGGGAGAAACATCGACCAGCGGCCTCCTGCACACCCCCCACCAGGGACGTGCCCGCAACCAATGTACATGCCCTTGACCGGAATCGAACCCGGGACCCTTCAGTCCGCAGACCGACGCTCTACCACTGAGCCAAACCGGTTTCGGCGGTGTCTGAGATTTTACTGCCTATGTTTTCTTATAGGATTTCTAGGGTTTTGTGACTTACATTGGTCTTTTATCCATTTTAACTTTATTCTTGTGTATGGTATAAAATGGTGGTCAAGTTGCATGTACCTGTCCAATTTTCCTAGCATCATTTACTGAAGAGATTGTCTTTACTCCATTGTATGTTCTTGTCTCCTTTGTCAAATATTAATTGACCATACTGGCATGGGTTAATTTCTGGGGTCACTTTTCTCTCTCATTGATCTATAGGCCTGTTTAATACCAGGCTGTTTTGATTATGGTGGCTTTGTTAATATAGTTTGATATCCAGTATTGTGAAGCCTCCAACTTTGCTCTTCTTTCTCAAGATTGCTTCGGCTATTCAGATTTTTTTCATTCCATATTAATTTTTGGAATATTTGTTCTAGATCTGTGAAATATGTCATTGTTATTTTAATAGAAATTGCATTGGATTTGTAGATTGCTTTGGGTAGTATGGACATTTTAATGGTGTTAATTCTTCCAATCCATGAACACAGTATATTCTTCCACACAGTATATTCTTTCTCTATTTCCTTTTTCAATGTCCTATAGTTTTTCAAGTACAGGTCTTTTACCTCCTTAGTTAAGTTTATTTCCAGGTATCTTTTTTGTTGCTGTTATTGCAATGGTAAATGGAGTTTTTTTTAGTTTCTCTTCCTTAGAGTCATTATTGGTGTATAAAAATACCATAGATTTTTTAATGTTAATTTTGTATCCTTCTACTTTGCTGAATTCATTTAATAAATCTAGCAGTTTTCTTGTGGAGTCTAGGGTTTTCTATGTACAATATCATGTCATTTGCGAATAATGACAATTTAACTTTCTCTTTTCTGATTTGAAGACCTTTTATTTCCTCTTCTTTTCTGATCACTGTGGCTAGGACTTCCAGTATTATGTTGAATAAGATCTGCCATCCACTTTTTTAAAAAAATACATTTTATTGATATTTTACAGAGAGGAAGGGAGAGAGATAGAGAGCTACAAATGTCGATGAGAGAGAAACATCCACCAGCTGCCTCCCGCACACCCCCCACTGGGGATGTGCCCGCAACCAATGTACATGCCCTTGACCGGAATCGAACCTGGGACCTTTCAGTCCGCAGACCGACGCTCTACCACTGAGCCAAATCGGTTTCGGCTGCCATCCACTTTTAAAAAAATTATATTTATTGGGAAAAATATATAATAATAAAAGCATAATACGTTAATTAGACCAGATATCCTTCTGGACGACCTCTTGGACAAAGCCGGGGCTAAGAGGGAAGCCCGGGTCTCAGGTGCCTGCTAGTGACCAGAGGGAAGCCCAGGTCCTGGGTGCTGGAGGGAAACTGGTGCCGGCAGCGGGGGGCACAGGGGGGGGCAGGTCGGGAGAGGAAGGCCCACTCTTGCATGAATTTTGTGCATTGGGCCTCTAGTTGATGAATAACATTATATAGATTTCAGGTGTATAACTTTATAATATGACATCTGTATATTCCAGTGTGCGCTGACCACCCACTAGTCTACTTCAGTCATCAAATATTGGACCTCCTTTATTCTCTTTGTCTTTCCCCCGCCCCTCCCCTTCTGGTAGCCATGATTCTGTTGTCTATATGTAAGTTTGTTTTTTGTTTATTTGTTGCCTTTTGCTTTATACCCCACATTTCATTTAGCATGATACCCTCAAGATCCATCCATATTGCAAATGGCAATATTTCATCTTCTTGTGGCTGAGTACCACATTTTCTTTATCCAATCACCTGTCAAAGCTCATGTAGGTTGTTTCCATGTCTTGGCTACTGTGAACACTGCTGCAATGAACAGAGGGCTACATATATCCTTACAAATAAGTGTTCTCAGATTTTTTTTGGTAGGTACTCAAAATGAGGGATAGCTGGGTCATATGGTAGCTCTATCCATAATTTTTTTTGAGAAACTTCCACAGTGGCTGTGCCAGTCTGCATTCCTACCAGCAGGACACAGGGTTTCCTTTTCTCCACATTCTCTCCGATCCTTCTTATGTCTTGTCTTGTTGACAATAGCCATTCTAACAGGTAACTCATTGTGATTTTGATTTACATTTCCCTTATAACTAGTGATGTTGAGCATCTTCTCAAATATATATTGACCACCCTTTAAAATTATGTTAACTTGTTAGTAAATTACTTTAATCACACATATAATACATAAATATATTCTTAAAAATAATTTAAGTGCAGCAGATACGGTCAACGTCCCATTTGATTGCCATGGCCAATCCTGGGCTTCCCTGCTACCCCTGTTCACTGTGTTTGGGGTGTATCCTTCCCAATGTTTCCCTTTTTTATGGAATCTGAATACTGTTGCTGTCTATGTTTATTTTTCACATTTTTTATGTCAATGGTGTCATACTGTACCTGTTATTCTGAAATTTTTAGTCTCTAAGAGGTACTAAACACCTCACCAGAGGAAAACTTCTAGTGAGAACCCAGGGAAGAAGCGAATATTTATCCTGATCCCAGTAGGTGCCAGACACTAAACCATTTGCTATAAATCATAGAGGTCTCAGATTGGAGCCAAAACTGTTTCTCCCTCAGAGAAAATTGGTAAATATATTTCCAACTGCAGTATTTATACTACTAATAATAAAGGAATATGCAAAATATGTCATCAGAGTAACAGTAACTGAACAGCAGGCTGCGTGGGGTGACCAGGCCAGGGGGGAGGGGAAGAGCAGTTGGGGGCAATGAGGCCAGCGGGGGGGGGGGGGTAGTAAGGGTATCCAGGCCAGTGGAGGGGACAGTTAGGGGCGACTAGGCGGGCATGGGGGACAGTTAGGGGTAATCAGGCCGGCAGACAGAAGTGGTTTGGGGTGATCAGGCTGGCAGGAGGGAGGGCAGTTAGGGGTGATCAGGCAGGCAGGCAGTTGAGCAACTAGGAGCCAGCAGTCCCAGATTGTGAGAAGGATGTCCGACTGCCAGTTTAGACCTGATCCCGGGGATTGGGCCTAAACCAGCATTTGGACTTCCCCTGAGGGATCCCAGATTGGAGAGGGTGCAGGCTGGGCTGAGGGGACCCCCCTCCCAAGCACAAATTTTGTTCACCAGGCCTCTAGTATTTTAAATAATTGCTTAATAATAATGATGGCACTGTGATAATAATTGTAATAAATATACTCGTACTATGGCAAGATGATTTAGTGAGCAATTAATTCATAGTTTTGCCCAGTGGATTTTTCCCTGCCTTGCTCCAAGAAGGAAAACAAATCGTATTCTCTCACCTGGAGGGTCTTGGCTGATCTGGAAGGAAGCAGAACTATTCTCAAAGCAACCCTGCTTGTTCTTCAAAATCTATTTGTACTGGGACAGGTACTGAGTCATCTCTGAGGATGAGGGGAGAACGTATCTATACTAATCATAGAGGAATATGCAAAATATGCCATCAAGTATCTTATAGGGAGGAGAGGCCAAACAATGAAAGTCAAAGAGGCAGAACTGTCCCCAGGACTAAAGGTGGCGAGACTGTGGGCACTTCCCCACCATGTCCCTCTTCTTACAGCACCCGGAGAAGGTGGCAGCCTCCCGGAGAGGAACGGCCCATGTGTCCATTTGTATTGTGGCCTGGAAGCCCTGCTTAGCCACCGGCCCCTTGTCCATGCTCTGCACAGCAGCAGCCAGGCACTCAGACAAGGTGCGCAGGGCTGTGACGCAGGGCAGGGCCCGGGAGCAGCTCCCAGGACCACCTGCTTCTAGTGGCTGAGTCTTGGCTTCCAGTGGGTCCAAAGAGCATTGGGGCTCCCAAGACTTCAATTTAATTTATAAAAACCCCACAGAGACAGTGACGTTCCTTGCATCTGAGTGTCCCGGCCCCAATAGCTGAAGAAATGGGGGTCTGGGCAGTGAGGCTGAGCAGCTAGAGTGGCGGAAGGGGGTGACCTCCAGCTTGTCTGTGCAGGAGCCCTTGCCTGTGATTCCCCCAAACGGGGTGTGGGCCCCTGTCAGCTGTCTCAGCGCAAGTCATGGGGGCCCCGTGCGAGCTGGCTGAGTCTGAAGATGGACACTTACTGCACCACCAGACAGAGGGACCAAGCGTGGCTCTCGTCTCCTCTGTCCTCCACTTCACCCCTTCTCCTTGCAGCGGCTGGTTACCCTCCTGGGGAGTTCAAGGCGCCTCCGGCAGCTCCTGAAGCCTTGGCCATCCTCACTGGGAAGGCAGGTCTACCTGTCGGAGTTCCCAGCGAGAGCACTGCATTGGTCTTTCCAGCTCCAATGAGGGATTTAGCTTTGGCCATGGGTTTACCTGATGAGGAGTGGTGGCCAAGCTAAATATTGATCCCTTCCCCAAAAGCACCCCTCCTGACTCCCTGAGGGCCACGGAGGCTGGGAAGTCACCATGGGAGTCAGTCCCTGAGAAAACCCCGAGGAACATGCCTTGATGTCCCCAAGGAGAGTGGCCCCTTACAGATGGTTAGGCTCATCATTCCAGACTGGCTGCCTGTCAACTGTAATGTCAGCTCTTGAGTGGGGGTAAGGAGGGGGAGGCGCTCCACTGTCCTCTTTATGAGTAAAAGTCTAAAAGCTCCCAGGAAAGAATTCATGCTGCAGGTGCTTATTCTGCTCAGATGATGGTCAGAGGTGAGGGTTGATTCTGAGCCCAGCCCGTAGATCATCCTCCTACCATCCACCTTAGCCACCGATTTGAGCCCTAGAGGCAGGGAAATGCTATTTTAGTAATCCTGTAATCTGAGAGTGACAGGGAGTGGTGTGGACAGGACTGGGCGTAAGCACAGACTGTAGCTGATATTGGCAGTTGCTTATCTTATATCCGGGACTGTCACCGAGCACCATCTCATCCTTCCTTGAAGCCATGGGGACCATGTGAAAACATTCTTGCCAATGAGGTGTAAGCAGAACTTTGCTTTTGTGTAAAAAGGCCCTCCTCCTTCTCTCTGCGTGGATCATGGCTGCAGCTGAAGCAGCTGTTTTGTAGCCAAGACAATCACAGACACAGAGCCTTATAGCATGGCAATGCAGAAGCCACCTGTATCTGGGTATCTTTCCTTTTAGTCCTCTTTCTAACATGATGTTGCTACAGATTTATAACAAAAACAAATCCTTATTGCTTAGGCCCCTGTAAGGAAAGTATGGACTTCATCCGCTCACCAGGGAGCCTGTTCGATGCACAATCCCAGGCTTGCCCCAGATTCCAACCAGAACCAAGACTTTCAGTTGAGTCATAGGCACATCGGGAGAAGCATGGTTGCAATCGTCATAGGAGTGCAGCCGATGGCAGTCCAACCCATGCACGGAGGTTGGGTCCCACAAGATGGAGTTAAGAGCCACTCTGCCACCGATGGTGCTGGGCATCAGCACAGGCAGCTGGAGTGGGAGCGAAGGCACGTGCAAGGCAGCCAGGGCACACAGACAAAAGCCCAGTGAAACCAGCAGGAGGACCAGGGCACTCGGGCACAGCTGGGCTGTGTCAAGGTGCTTCTTCGAGAATCACAAATACAAAGACCCAGAGATGGACGAGAAGCCCTGCATGGGGCCACTCACACCGTTTCATTAGCAGCCACCCCCGAGGGATAGATGTTGTTAATTCCCATTTTCCAGATGTGGAAGCTGAGGCTCCAAGAAGTAAGCCATGTACAAATGTTAGTGTTACACAGCAAATAAATAGCAGAGACAGGTTCACATCTATCTCTAATGGTAGATCTACCTCACTTTGTCCTAACCTTTCTAGAATAAGGGACCCTATGCCTCCTGGGGTCCTGATCTTTGATCACAGTAACTCCTGCGACTTTGATCACAGTAATCTGGTAATAGCTGGCATCTAAAGGTGCCCCTGAGGGCTTCCTCCCTTTTCTCTTTCTCCTGCTATGCTGCTATGCTCCTGCATCCCAATGGGCTATGGGTCTTGATTGGCTGTGGGTCTTGATGGGTTGGGTTCAGGAACCAGGTTTAAGGTGAGGGGTACTGTGCCTGCCTGGACAGCCTTCCTTGGTGAGATGCTGGCTGTGAGGAATAGCCTACATAAGTGTTTCCTGAACCCCAACCCCACACCTTTAGACATTTTCCACTGGCCAACGTGTTAAACACCTTTTCTAGCTTCTTTGACAAAACCCTGGTCTCCCAACCCATGCTCTCCTATGGCCAACAAGGGGCATCGAAATTACCAGACAGATTCCTCTGTGCTCTGTGGGTGTTTAATTTTGACCCAATGCCAGGAGGATGCCAAATGGAATCTGGTCACCCAGGCTGAATTAATAAAAGCATGGGGCCCAGCGCTGGGGGGTGGACTGGATCAGCCCTCGTTGGGGAGGAACATTCAGTTCTGGAGGAAGGTCGCCAAAAGGCAGCCAGTGCAGGAGACTGTACAGACAGAGGCTCAAAGCCAAATGTATGAGTAACATTGGAAGGATTGGGGCTGTGTGGCCTGAAGCAGAGGTGACTCAGGAGGCGTGGCCCCGAGCAAGGCTGCAGGGCTGCAGGGGAGACTGCTGGGCCCTGGCTGGTGGCCACTTCAGAGCCCATTTCTCTGCGGACAGCCGCAGTGTCCTAGTCCCTCTCAGCCCCTCTCTCACTCCTCACTATGCGCTTCTAACTTGTCCCTCTTCTCAAACCCAGGTCCCACTCTCCTCTCATTTCACAAATGACTTTGTATTCTTTCTGGAGAAATGGAGGTCAGTAGGAAAAATGTTCTCTGCACCATCTTAGTTGATTTAGTTATACTCATTCTTTCCTCCTTCCCTCTGGTCCATGGAAGGGAGGTTGGACTCCGTCCAAGATGCTCTCCAGCACCCAGACTACGGGTCCATTCATCAGCCTGGTCCCACTCATCAGCGCCTCCCACTCCGCTGGTTCCTTCTTATCCTGCTGAGTAGGAAACCCAACTTCTCCCATCCTAAACAAACAAGCAAGGCTCCCTCCACATCACCGGCTACCTCCCTTCCTGCGCTCTCATGCCAGTAATCTTTACATTTCCCTCCTCTTCCAGCTATACAGAAACTCTATCAAATCTTCAAGCCATATCACAGTATGCAGTTGACATTTAACATGCTGTAGAATATAATGCAGGACCATGTGAAATAGCCATGTTTTTGGTACCAGCTTTATTGAGATACTAGAGGCCTGGTACACGAAATTCGTGCTCTGGGAGGGGGTGTCCTTCAGCCTGGTCTGTGCCCTTTTGCAATCTGGGAGCCCCACAATTGATTACCCTGCAGAGGGAGGCCCCACCCACCACCACCAGCCAGGTAGCCTGGGCCTCCCTCTTTGGGGCCATCACACAGTCCCCCAGCTGTTGGCCTGGGCCTCCCTCTGCAAGGCGATCGTGGGATGATGGCAGGGCCTCCCACCAATTGCATCGCACCTGCCTTGGCAGCAGCAGTCAGTGTTGGGACACCGCAGCATCCGTGACCCAGGAGGGACCAAGAGGTCAACAGTTCAGCTCGCTTGCCAGTCCCCACCCACCCGAGCCTGCTGTGTGCGAACTTGGCATTCGGTCGTCCGTTTGGTTGTTTTGGATGTTACAGATCCTGGCTCTTTATATATTAGGATATTTACATACTCCACAATTCACACATGTAGAGTGTAGAAATCAATGGTTTTTACTATATTCACAGAGTTGTGCAATCATCACCACAATCCATGTTGGAACATTTTCATAACCAATATCCTTTAACTATTCCCCAATCTCCCAATCCCCACACCAGCTCTCAGCAATCACTAATCTGCTTTGTGACTCTACAGGTTTGCCTATTCTGGGCATTTCATATAAATCGAATCATGTAATATGCAATCTTTCCTTGACTTGTTTCTTTCACTTAGCATAATGTTTTCAAAATTCATTCATATTATAGCAGGTATCACACTTCATTTTTTATGACCAAATAATGTTCTATTGAATGGATATATTACATTTATTTATTCATTCATCAGTTGATGGACATTTGAATTATCTTTACTTTTGACTGGTTTTTGTTTGTTTGTTTGTTTGTTTGTTAATCCTCACCCAAGGATACTTTTTCATTGATTTTTAGAGAGAGTGGAAGGGAGGGGAGAGAGAAGAGAGAAACATCAATGTGAGAAAGACACATTGATTGGTTGTCTCCCACACACATTCTGACCAGGGCCAGAATTGAACCTGCAATCGAGCTAAGTGCCCTTGACTGGAATCAAACCTGGGACCCTTCAGCTGACATTCTATCCATGGAGCCAAACCAGCCAGGGCTCTACTTTTTACTACTATGAACAGAACTGTTAAAGACATTCGTGAACAAGTTTTTGTGTCATCCTTACATCAGTATCAAACTATTTACTATGTTTTGTGAGTCCTCTAACTTTGTTCATTCTCTAAATAGTTTTGGCTTCCTTCTGGATTCCTTACATTTCCATATAAATGTTAGGATTGGCTTGTCAATTCTATAAAAAAATACACCTGGATTTCCAGGATAGATTGTGTTAAATCTCTCAATTAATTTCAGGAGTGTTGTCATCTTAACCATATTAAGCCTTCCAGATGTCCTTCCATTTATTTAAATCTTCTCTAATGCAATTGGTACAGCATAATATTGATACCCAAGCCAGAATCCAGTAGCACTTTAAAACCACAATACACCACAATCTGTTAGCAATAAGGGTGGTGGTCTCCTGTGGGGAGGGATGTGGGGTCTTCTGGGAAGAAGTTAGTTGCATATGTGCTTGCTTTATGTAGTAGTTCATCCAGCTTTGCCATTTTCTTTATAGAAGATGAATGTTATACTTCCATACATAACTAAGTTTATTTAAACAAACAAACAGAAAAGCTGAGTACTGCAATGGAGGTAATTCCAAGCATGCAATTCTAATGGCTAATACTTATAGAGCATTTGTCATGAACTGAGCTCTGTCTGAGGACCTTATATATATTTATTTATTGATGTCCTACAACAATTCTTTGAGCGAGGTGCTATTGTTGATCTGTTTATCAAGGAGGCAACAAGGGCGCAGAGAGGCTGAGGACCTGCCACGACCACACATATAGCAAGTGGGAGATCTGGGCTCTGAGCCAGTCAGTTTGGCTGCTCAGCTCCATGTTAGACAGACTGTTGGTATTAGAGGAACTCTTAGCCCTGGTTAAGGGAAGATAACTACACTACTTCTTAGAGATTAAAGGATATAAAATTAAACACCCAATATTGATGTTTAAGTTTTAAAATGTACCATGTTTAATGTTGGAATGCTAGGATCACTTTTCAATAAAGTTCAGAAGAAGATAAGCAAATTAATATTGCCACTATTACATGACACTATTCTAGATGTACTAAATTAAAATAAGTTAAATAATTGCAAAGTGGAGACAATATTCGGATTATTTTCAGTTATTATAATTGCATGTCTAGACAATCCAAAAGTACAATTAGAAAAATAAAACCAATATTCAAAATCTCTATGTTTTTAAAAATAAGCTTGAAAACAATATAGAAAAAAAATAATTACCAACACCCACTGGACAAAATCAGCAACAACAAAAGTGAAGAAACATGAAAAAACAAGTGAAAATACATGCCCTGCTCATCAGTAAAATCAGTGGTCGGCAAACTCATTAGTCAACAGTGCCAAATATCAATAGTACAACGACTGAAATTTCTTTTGAGAGCCAAATTTTTTTAAACTTAAACTTCTTCTACGCCACTTCTTCAAAATAGATTCGCCCAGGCCGTGGTATTTTGTGGACGAGCCACACTCAAGGGGCCAAAGAGTCGCAGTTTGAAGACCACTGAGTAAGATGATTGAGTGGTGTAAAGATGCATATTGTCTCTAACTTAGCCTCTTTGTTTAATTTATAGCAATAAAAATACATAATGAGGATTTTTGAAAGTAGACTCACTGAGCATCTAAAGTTCACATGGAAAAATAAACAAGTGAGGCTAGCCAGGAAAATTCTGAAAAAGGAAAGTAATAAAGAGGGATTAGCCCTGGGATGCATGGAGGCTTCTTAAAAAGCTGCATTGATGAAAAAAGTTTTGTCCTGGTACATGGAGAGAAAGGCAGATTAACGAAACAGATTAGAATCTAGAAATGGACCCAAATACATCTGAGAAGCCAGGACAGGCATTCCTTTGTGTTACTGGGCCTTGCTTCACAGATTTCACGTCTTTCACAAATTGAAGGTTTGTGGCAACTCTGTGTCCCTGTTTTTCCAGCAGCACCTGCTCACTTCATGTCTCTGTGGCATATTTTGATAATTCTCACAATATTTCTTTTTTTTAAATAAATCTTTATTGTTCAGGTTACAAATGTGTTCCTCCCCCCTCCCCCCCAACTGCTCCCCTTCACCAGGTTCCCACCTCTGTCCTTTCCCCATCCCCCAATGTCCTCATCCATAAGTGCACAGTTTTTGTTCAGTCTCTTCCCACACTCCCCACCCCCTTTTCCCCGAGAATCATCAGTCCACTCCCCTTCCATACCTCTGATTCTATTATATTCAACAGTTAATATTGTTCATAAGGTATTTTAATACCCTTGGTTTTTAGTTTCATTTGTTGATAGTTACGTATTTGTTGTTCATCATTTTTATCTTTATCTTCTTCCTCTTCCTAAAGAACTCCCTTCAGCAATTCATATAATTCTGGTTTGGGGGTGATGAACTACTTTAGCTTTTTTTAAATTTGTGAAGCTCTTTATCTGGCCTTCGATTCTTAGTGATAGCTTTGCTGGGTAGAGTATTTTTGGCTGTAGGTTCTTGCTATTCATCACCTTGAATATTTCTTGCCATTCCTGTCTGGCCTGCATGGTTTCTGTTGAGAAATCAGCTGACAATCCTATGGGTGCTCCTTTATAGGTAACTACCTGCTTTTCTCTTGCTGCTTTTAATATTCTCTCTTTGTCTTTTGCTCTTGGAATTTTAATTATGATGTGTCTTGGTGTGGTCCTCTTTGGATTCCTTTTGTTTGGGATTCTGCGGGCTTCCTGGACTTGAAGTCTATTTCTTTCCCCAGGTGGGGGAAGTTTTCTGTCACTATTTCTTCCAGTAGTCTTTCAGTATTTTGCTCTCTCTCTTCTTCTGGGATTCCCACTAATTCTGATGTTGGTTCTCTTGAAATTGTCCCAGAGGTTTTTTACACTATCTTCAACTTTCTGGATTCTCTTATCTTCTTGCTTCTGTAGAGGAGTGTCCTTTGGCTCTTTGTGTTTTAAATCTTTGTCTTGATTCTTTCAATCTTCCAGTCTATTTTTAGGCCTCTATGTAATATTTTTTATTTCGGACAATGTTTGCTTTATTTCTAGTTTATCCCTTATTATTTCAAGTTGGTCCCTTTTCATATCCTTATAGGTTTCATTTATTTTATCGGCCTTTTTTAGGATATTCTTGAAAGCCTTGTAACTGTAGTTTTGAACTCAATGTCCATTCTTTTCTTTTCCTCCATCTCTTCCCTTTGTGTCCTGCCTCTTGTCCTGATTTGATGGAATAGTTTTTTTGTGGTAGGTGTTCTGGTAGAGCCCAGTAGCACATCCTTCCCAGTGGACAGTCTTGGTGTAGCCCTTTGTGGGCTGTGTGTGCAGTCTTATTGTTAAGCCTTGCTTATTGTTGGTATCACTGGGAAGCGTTGTTCTCCAAGCCAATTGGCTGTGAGGATCAGCAGTATCTCAGCTAGGAGGGCTTTGTACTCCTCTTGGATGGGGCAGAGTCTCGGGGTGGCACAGACAATCTTTGGTTCCCTGTCAGTTTCGCCTTAGAAAAGTCCTGTTTGCGGTGGGTCTCGCAAGATTGGTTGCAGGCTCGCGCATCTCTTTGGTAAAGGCACATACAAGCTTTGGATTCCAGCCAGTCCCTCCTTAGAGAAAGCCAGCCTCTGGGAGAGCTTCTGTGCTCAACTTGAATGGGGTGGAGCCTCTGGTTGGTGCAGCCAAGCTTTGTTTTCCGTTGGCTCCTCCCCAAGTCCCACAGTAATGGCTTCTGGCTTTACACACCTCTGAGAGATCTCTGCCTGCTGCCTGACAGTCTGGCCTCTCCCTGACTGGGGCCGTCTATCTGAGCAATAAGGTGATTCTGTTTTCCTCTTGAACAAGAAAGCCAGCCGTGTGTTAGCTGTCTGCCCTCTCTGTGAGCCGGAAGTAAGCCAGCAGCGTATTCAGCCTGCCCTCTCTGCACGCTGGGATTAAGCCAGCGCCTTTTCGTGTGCACAGTTCTCTGTACCTTCACAGTTTCTGAGGGTCAGCGTGCTTTCTCTCTCCTTCCCAGATGGCAGAGCCTCCTCTCAGCTAGCCATCTGGTGCTTCAGGGCAATGCCTCCTCTGTTTTCCAGTTTTAAATTCAAATGTGTTGTGGTAGGCTGCATTCGGGTGTCTACCCTATGCTGCCATCTTGGTTTCTCCAATTCTCACAATATTTCAAACTTTTCCCATTATTATTGTAGTTGTTACTAGAAGCTTGGTGAATGGATTGGTGCATGGGTGGTGTATGGCTGGCCCACCTTGACTAGACAATAGGACCATGCTGGCCTGGGGAGAGGCTGCAGCAGGCCAGGGGATGGGGCAACAGATAGTTGGCCAGCCAGCCTGCCCCGAACCCTGGTGGAATCCCGGTTGAACTCCCAGTCGATGGGACAATTTGCATATTAGCCTTTTATTATACAGGATGGTAACCAGTGTTCAGTTCTTGTTTGTTTGTTTGTTTGTTTAGTTAATCTTCACCTGAGGAAATTTTTCCATTGCTTTTAAAAGAGAGTGGAAGGGAGGGAGGGAGGGAGAGAGAGAAGAAGGGAGAGAGAGAGAAACATCGAAGTGAAAGAGACACATCAGCTATCTCATGCTATGTACACACATCTTATTGCCTCCTGCACATGCCCCAACCGGGATACCTGGAGCGAACTCATGACTCTTCAGTGTGCCAGTCACCACACTAACCACTGAGCACACTAGCCAGGGCTAGGTTTTTTTTTTTTTACTTTTGTAATTGTTTTAAGGGGTCCAAGAACTTAATGAGTGTTGTGTGTTCTGACTATACCCTGAACTGGCCTTTCCCCCTTTCTCTCCCTCTCTAGGGCGTCCCTATTCCCTGAGACACAGGAATATTGAATGTAGGCCAATTATTAAGCCCAAAATGGCCTCTAAGTGTTCAAGTAAGCACATGCGACCATAGGTCTCTCTCTTTGCATGGGAAGCTCAAAATGGTTAAGCTTAGTGAGGAAGGTCTGTCAGAACCAAGACAAGCTGAAAGCCAGGCCCCTTGTCCCAAACAGCCACGTTGTGAATGCAAAGGAAAAGTTCTGGAAGGAAAGGGAAGTGGTTACTCCAGTGAACAATGAACAAGAAGAAGGAGAAAGAACCTTCTTGCTGATGTGGAGAAAGGTTTAGGGCTCTGAGTAGAATAAACCAGCCACAGCCTTCCCTAAGCCCAAGCCTAAGCCAGAGCAAGGTCTTACCTCTTCAGTGTATGACTACTGAGCGGTGAGAAGCTGCAGGAGAAAAGTCTGAAGCTGGCAGAGGCTGGCTCATGAGTGTAAGGAAAGAAGCCGCCTCCATAACACATGGTGCAGCAGCAACCTGATGTAGAGGCTGTGGTGAGTTACCCAGAAGATCTAGCCAAGGTAGTTAACGAAGGTGGTGACACTAAACAACAGACTTTCAATGGAGGTGAAACAGCCTCACCTCAGACTTCCAGAACCAGAGCAGAGACGCCTGGCTCCGCATTAGGGGCTCATGTAGCTGTGACTTTAAGTTGAAGCTGGTGCTCTGTTACCATCCCCAGGCCCAGAGGATTATGCTCCATCTACTCTGCCTGCGCTCTGTAAATGGACAACCAAGCCTGAAGGACCGCACATCTGTTCACAGTGCGGTCTCCTGTGCAGTTTAGGCCCACTGTTGAGACTTACTGCCCAGAAAAAAGATCCCTTTCAACATGTTACTGTTCCTTGGCAAGACGCCTGCTCACCTAAGAGCTCGGGGGAGCTGCACAGCGAGGTGAGTGTTGTTTCCATGCGAACACAGCAGCCATCGTGCAGCCCATGGACCACAGAAGAAGTTCAACTTCCAGTACAAGAAATACATTTTGTAAAGCTATAGCTTCCATAACAGTAATTGCTCTGATGGATCTGGACAAAGTAAATTTAAAAGTGTCACATCATCTTACTTATATGTGGAATCTGGTGATAAAATGAACTAATGAACAAAATAGGCCCAGAGGTATGAAAGCGTGGAATAGAGGGAAGGGTGTGTGTGTGTGTGTGTGTGTGTGTGTGTGTGTGTGTGCGCGCGCGCAGAGATTAACCAAAGAATGTATATGCATATATGCATAATCCATGGACACAGACAGAGGTGATAAAGGCCTAGGGTGGGGTAGGAGCCAGGTAGAGGGGGAAATGGAGGAAAAATGGGGGACATCTGTAATACTTTCAACAACAAAGATTAAAAAACAACAAAAAAGAAGAAAACTTTCTGGAAAGGATTCACCATTCTAGATGCCATTAAGAACTTATAATTTAAGAAAAACCAAGATGGCAGCAGAGGTAAACGCCTAACTGCAACCTCACCCAACAATTTCAAAAAATACAACTAAAATATAAAGTGGACATTATCCAGAACTATAGGAAAGTTGACTGACTGAAAATTCTACAACTAGAAGGAAAGAGAAAACCAGGACAATCAGAGGAGCTGTAAAAGCCTAAAGTATGGAGACACAGTGCAGGAGGGGAGAAGACTGAGCCGGAGAGGAGGGGCGGCTGAGTGCCTGGCTGGCGTTCCCTAGTGGAAAGGAGAAAAGCTACGGGCTGTGCTGAACCCCAACTCCGACTGCACTGAACCCCAGTTCTGGGAGAGACCCTGGGGTCCCAGGCTCATACAGAGGGAATCTGGGCTGAAAGGTGGAAGCTCAGGGACCAGCGAAAGGCAGAGCCCCCGAGTAGCACACATTGCACGCACAGAGGAGAGAGGGTTGATTGGGCCGTGGGATTGCCCTAGCAGGAAGGAAACATAAGCTCCGGACTGCTCTTAACCCCACTTCCAACTACACTGAACCCCAGTTGCGGGCTCATTGGGGGAGAGACTAGACTGTCTGATAGCAGGCGAAACTCTAGGGCACCTTTCTCTCAGAGGTGCTAGCAGCGAATACCAAAGGACACTGAGGTACACTGAAACTCAGGAACCTCAGAGGGCGGGGCTAACAGGAAGACAAGGCTGTAGGCTCCACCATGAAACTCTGTCCCATCCAAGCTGAACACAGAGGCTTTTGCATGTTTCCAAGTCTAGTGGAAAACGGCTGTCTCCTGGCATAGACACAGCTGATCCTCCCAACTTACCAACTCAGGGAAGCAGCAAAAATGCCAAGACGAGGAAACAGATCACAAATGAAAGAAATGGAGGACAAAAAGTGACTGGATATAGAGTTCAAAACCACGCTTATAATATTTTTCAAGAATCTCCTAGAAAAGGCCAATAAAATAAATGAGACCTATAAGGATATGAAAAAGGATGAACTAGAAATAAAGAATACATTCTCTGAAATAAAAAATATTATACAGAGTCCTAAAAACAGAATGGGAGATTGCAAGAATAAAGTCAAAGATTTGGAAAACAAAAAGCCAGAGGACACTCCTCTGCAGAAGCAAGAAGAAAAGAGAATCCAGAAAGTTGAAGATAGTGTAAGACATCATCAAGTGTAAGACATGGACAACATCAAGCAATCCAACATCAGAATTATGGGTGTCCCAGAAGATGACAGAGAGCAAGATACTGAAAATATATTAAAAGAAATAGTGACAGAAAACTTCCCCTACCTGGGGAAAGAAATAGACTTACAAGTCTAGGAAGCACACAGAACCCCAAACAAAAGGAATCCAAAGAGGACCACACCAAGACACATCATAATTAAAATTCCAAGAGCAAAAGACAAAGAGAGAATATTAAAAGCAGCAAGAGAAAAGCAGGTAGTTACCTATAAAGGAGCACCCATAGGATTGTCAGCTGATTTCTCAACAGAATCCATGCACTCCAGACAGGAATGGCAAGAAATATTCAAGGTGATGAATAGCAAGAACCTACAGCCAAAAATACTCTACCCAGAAAAGCTATCACTCAGAATTGAAGGCCAGATAAAGAGCTTCACAAATAAATTTAAGCTAAAGGAGTTCATCACCACCAAACCAGAATTATATAAATTGCTCAAAGGGGTTCTTTAGGAAGAGGAAGAAAATAAAGATAAAAATGATGAACAACAAATACATAACTATCAACAAGTGAATCTAAAAACCAAGGGAAGTAAAAATTATGATGAACAATATTAACTGGTGAATATAATAGAATCAGAGGTGTTTTGAGGGCAGTCTCCCTGCCAGCAGCGGTCCTAGCCTGCCCGCCGTGCTAGCGAGGAGCTACCAGGGCGCCTCCAATTTGCAACAGCAGCTCCCCAGAGGGGCCCAGTGCCCCGGCTGAGCCATGTGTCCCAGGGGGCCATGTGCCATGGGCGAGCCGTGTGTCCCAGGGGAAGCAGTGGGACCCGGGGGGAGGGGCGGTGAGAACCAGAGGAGGAGCGGACTCTATTCATGTGGTCCTGAGATAGGCACCATAAAACAAGCAGACTGCCAAATGAGGAGTGGATTCTATTCATGTGATTCTGAGATAGTCACCATAAAACAAGCAGATTGTCAAATGACAGCGGGGAGGGGAAGGAGACCTCGGGGAGATAAGAGAACAACCGAAGGACTGGTATGCATGAATATAAGTACAACCAACGAACACAGAACTCTGGGGAGGGAGGGCATGAATAGGAGGTGGGGGGCGGGGGCAATGGTAAGCTATGTACACATATAATACCTTAATTAAAAAATAAAAAAATAAATTAAAATTAAAAAAAAAAAGAATCAAAGGTGTGGAAGGGGAGTGGACTGATGATTCTCAGGGAAATGGAGAGTGGGGCGTGGGGATGGGAAGAGACTGAACATAACCTGCACCTATGGATGAGGACAATAAGGGATGGGGAAAGGACAGAGGGTGGGATGGAAACTTGGTGGAGGGGAGCAATGGGGGGGCGGGAAATGAGGAACATTTGTAATAATATGAACAATAAAGACTTATTTTTTAAAAAAAGAAACTAAAAAAAAAAAAAAGAACTTGTAATTCATGGTGAGAAGTCAAAATACCCACAGTAACAGGAGTAGGGGAGAAGCTGACCCCACCTCTGGCTGACCTTCAGAGGAGGCTGGCTGCAGAAGAGGCGGACACAGCAGGGAGCTGGGTGAGGACAGGGCTGTGGTCTACACCTGCAGAAGGGACTCTGCTGCCTGGAGAGGAGCAAAGACAATGGTTTCTCCAGATGGAGTTTGCCATGGTGAAGATGCTCTGAAGGTATCTGAGATGGCAACAGAGGATTTAGAATATTCCATAAACTTAGCTGGCAACGCAGCACAGGGCTTAGGGGATTGACTCTAGTTGTTTGTAAATTTATTTATTTATTTATTTAATATATTTTATTGATATTTTACAGAGAGGAAGGGAGAGAGATAGAGAGCTAGAAACATCGATGAGAGAGAAACATCGACCCCCTACTGGGGATGTGCCCGCAACCAATGTACATGCCCTTGACCAGAATCGAACCCTGGACCTTTCAGTCCGCGGACCAACGCTCTATCACTGAGCCAAACCAGTTTCGGCTGTTTTTAAATTTATTGACTTTGAGAGAGAAGTGGGGGGGGAGGGCTTATTGTTCCAGTTCTTGATGCATTTTATTGGTTGATTCTTGCATGTGCCCTGACTGGGGAGTGAACATACAACCTTGACATATTGGGATGATGCTCTAACCACTGACTTACTCAGTTAGGGCTGGATTGACTTCAATTTTGAAAGAAGTTCTACTATGAGTAACATGCTATCAAACATAGCAGTAATCAAACAACACATGCTACAGAGAAATGGTTTGTGAAAGAAAGAGTTGATCAATGTGGCAAACTTTACTGTTGTCTTATTTTACGAAATTGCCTCAGCCACCCCTCCTTCAGCCTGATCAGTCAGTAGCCATCAACATCAAAGCAAGACCCATCACCAACAAAAAAGATTACACTCGTTGATGGCTCAGATGACGGTTAACATATTCTATATAATAAAAGTCTAAAATGCAAATTATCCCCTTGACCTGGACTTCAACCAGAAGTTGAACCAGGGAGCAGGGCTGGCTCACCAACCACCTTCAACCCCTCCCCACGGCCACCCCTGCCCCCATCCTGATAGGGGCAGGCTGGCCAGATCCCTACCTGTGCACAAATTCTTGCACCAGGCCTACTTTTAGAAATAAAGTGTTTTTAAATTAAGATATAAACATTGGTTTTTTAGACACATTGCTATTGCCCACTCCGTAGACTACAGTGTAGTGATAACATAACTTTTATATTCAGTGGGGAATGAAAATATTTGTGTGGTTCACTTCATTGTTACACTTGCTTTATTACAGTCATCTGGAGATGAACCTGAAATGTCCCAAGGTGTGCCTGCATAGGGTAAAATAATATTTCCAACTAGAGGAAAAAATAAAATTATACAGTGCAGTAATCAGTGTTGGGTTAATTAGCTAACATTTTGGAAGAACATAAGTTATAGCTGGATGTCTATCTGATTCCTTACACCAATTAAATTCCAGATGGGTAAACAATTCAATTGTAAATAAACTAAAGAAAAAAAACATGCAAGTGTACACATGTACATAATTTGAATAGGAAAAAATATTTCTATGCAAGACACAAAACTCAGAAACTAAAGAGGAAAAATTGGCTACATAAAGCTTAAAATAACTGCACAGAATAAAAATAGCACAGACTAAGTTAAAAGGTAGTCAACTTGAAAAATAAGTGTTTTATAATCCAGACTACATACAGGTCAAAAACAAACAAAAACACCAAACAAAAAACAATTTCCTTAATATACAAAGAATTCTTATAAATAAAAAGGAAAATGTGAATATCTTTAAAAGTGGACAAGGAGTATAAACATGTAGTTCACAGAGCCCTGGCTGGGTAGTTCAGTTGGTTAGATAGTCATCCCGATATTCTGAGATTGTGGTTCAATCCCTGTCAGGGCACATACAAGAAGCAACCAGTTAATGCATCAATAAGTGGAACAACAAATTTCTCTCTCTCTCTCTCTCTCTCTCTCTCTCTCTCTCTCTCTCTCTCTCTCTCTCAAATGCATAAGTAAAAATAAATTTGAAAGATGTATTTCACAAATAAAAGAAATATAATTGCTTATAAGCCCACAAAAATTTCTCAACATCACTATTGATTGAAGAGATACAAATTAAAATGAGACAACAGGTTGGCAAAAAGAAAAGTGCATAATAGAGCCCAAAATGAGCGAGAGGAAATAGTTGCTTTCATAGATTGATGACAAGGGTATAAATTGGCACAATCTCTTTGAAAAGCATTTTGGTAAATTTATCACCTTTTTAAATATTGTACCTTTTGACACAGCTAGTCTACTTCTAGGAATCTATGCTATGGAACTCTCAAACATATAAGCAGATGTGTAAATAGAATAATTTTTTAACAATCACGAACTAACAGAAAATTTGGAAGTACAGAAAAGTAACTTTTTCTCTTAACCAGTTGAGGGTAGATCGCAAACCCAACCTGGAAACATACCTAAATACATGTCACCTCAACTAGATAGATGAGTAAACATCTCCTACGAGTGAGGTAATTCACAGCACAATCATTGAAATCGGAAATTGCAGTGATATCCCTATGAGCTTCATAACTAATGCAATAGTATGTTTTAAGCAAAGGAGTCCCTTTCAGAATCAAGCACTGCTTTTATTGTCAGTCTCTTAAGTCTCCTTCAATGGGCACAGCTCCTCAGCCCTCCCTGGACTCTCATAACCCTGGTACTTAAACAAGGTCCTTTGAGGAGTGCCCACAACTTCATAGGCTGCGGTTTCAAGGGCCTCACTCCTGACGGCCACCGTGACCGCGCCATTAAGGTGGTGTCTGCCAGGCTTCCCTAATGTAAAGTTCCTCTTTTCCTTTTTAATTTATAAGAGTTTGCAGAAAGTATTTTGAGTTATGCAAACATCTTGTTCCTCATCAAACATTTTTTGGAAACAGTCTTACTAACTCATATTTAAAGTGCATGATTTGATAAATTTTGACGTAAGTATACAACTGTGAAACCATCACCCAATCAAAATAATAAGCATATCCATCATTCCCAAAAGTTTTCTCCTGACTTTGTAACCTTTTCCTCTCACCTTCCCTGAATCTTCTCCAACCCCAAGCAAGCATTGATCTACTCTCTATCACCATAGAATAAGTGGCATGGTCTAGAATTTTACATACATGGAATCATACACTTTGTGCAATTTTTGGCTTGAGTTCTTTCCAGCAGCATTGTTATTTTGAAGTTCATCCATGTTCTGTATAGTTCATTCCTTTTAAGTGCTGAAGAATGTTCTATGATATGGATATATGCCACTTTGTTTATCCATTCTTCTGTCCATGGACAACTTATTAATTTGGAGGTATTCAAATGCAGCATCTATGAACATTCATGCACAGTCTTTGTGTGGACAAATACTTCATATCTCTTGGCCAAATATCTAGGAATGTAATGGTTGGGTCCTATGGCAGGTGCATGCTTACCTTCTAAAGAAACTAAAAAAATGGCTTTCCAAAGCAATCAATTCAATTTTTACATTCCCGCCAGCAGAGTACGAGAGCTACAGTTCCTTCACATCTTCACCAATGACATTCTTATACTAGTAGGTTTGCAGTGGTGCCTCACTGTGATCTTAGTTGGCATTTCCCTAATTCCTAGACATGCTGAGTATGTACATATCTTAGTTACTGATGAGTGTGTTCAAATCTGTGGCCCATTTAAAAAACAGGTTGTTTTCTTATTATTGAGTTTTGTGGCTCCTTTATATATTCTGGATGTAAATTGTTGATTGAATATGTGTTTTGCAGATATTTGCTTGCAGCCTGTGACTTGTCCTTTTATTCTCTGGACAGGGTCTTTGGAAAAGCTGAAGCTCTTAAATGGGATGTTTTATGTATTGTGTTTTTGGTGACTATAAAATCATGGCTAATCCAAGGTCACAAAGATTTCTCCTATATTTTCTTCTAGAAGTTTTGTAGTTTGGGGTTTTATATTTACGTTTCTGATTTCACTTGGAGTTAATTTTATTTTACATGATATGAGGTATGATTTGAAGTATATCTTTTTTTTTACATATGAATGGCCAGCAAATTTTATTGAAAAGACTATCTTTGCTCCTCTAAACTGCCCTTGCACCCATTTGGAAAATAAACTGACCATATGCATGGAGGTTTGTGTCTGAATTCTGTTCTGCTGCATTGCTCTGTGTGTCGATCCTCATGCCAGTACCACACTGGGTTACTGCAGCCTAATGCGTTGAAGTCAGATTGTCTACATCTTCCAATCTGGGTCTTTTCCAAGTTTGTTTTGGCCTCCAGGTCCTTTGCTGTTCTATATGAGATTTAGATTCAACTGGTCAGTTTTTACCAAACAAAGAGAGCCTGCTGGATTTTGGTTATTGTTATACTAAGTCTAGACAACAATTCAGGAAGAACTGACATCTTAACAACACCGAGTCTTTCAATTCATAAGCATTATATATCACTCAGTTTATTTAGGTTCTCTCCAATTTTTCTCAGCAGTATTTTGTAGTTCTCAGTGTATATATTGGTTTTGCACATTTTTATCAAATTTATCTCTAAGTATTTCCCATTTTTATGTCATTGAAAATGGTTATAATTTGAAATGCCAAAATCCAATTATCATCGCTATTGCATAGAAATGCAATTGATTTCTGAATATTGCTTCTGTATTCTACAAGCTTGTAAAACTCACTTATTAAATCCAGTAATGCTGTTTAGTAGATGCTATTGAATTTTCTGTACAGATGAAATGCTATTTGAGAATAAAGGCAGCTATACTTTCTTTCCATGCTTTTCTGTTGGCTAGAACCTCTAGAACAGTATTGGATAGAAGAGGTCTGCATAGGCATGTTTGTCTTGTTCCTGATATTAGAGAGAAAATATTCATCATTTCATCATTAGTATGATGTTGTAGAATTTTTGTAGAAGCCTTCATCTTGTTGAGGAAGTTTCCTTCTATTTCTAGTTTTCTATAAGGTTTTATTTTACTTTGCTTTTTTTAAAAAAAGAGGAAATGTATTTTCTTGTTTCCTTTTATTTTTTTAAAATATATTTTATTGATTTTTTTACAGAGAGGAAGAGAGAGGGATAGAGAGTTAGAAACATCGATCAGCTGCCTCTTGCACACCCCCTACTGAGGATGTGCCCACAACCAAGATACATGCCCTTAACTGGATTCGAACCTGGGACCTTTCAGTCCGCAGGCTAAGACTCTATCCACTGAGCCAAACCAGTTTCGGCTTACTTTGCTTTTTATTTATTTTTTTCCCTTTTTTAAAATTTATTAAGTTATTATATGTGTACATAGCTTACCATTGCCCCCCCCCTTCCCATACATGCCCTCCCTCCCCAGAGTTTTGTGTCCATTGGTTGTACTTATATGCATGCATACCAGTCCTTCCGTTGATCTCTTA
Organism: Vespertilio murinus; assembly: GCA_963924515.1. Lineage (NCBI taxonomy): Eukaryota > Metazoa > Chordata > Mammalia > Chiroptera > Vespertilionidae > Vespertilio > Vespertilio murinus. The sequence goes on along the minus strand of OZ004705.1, from coordinate 104,205,985 downwards.
TCTCCCCCAGATCTCCCTATCCCCCTCCCCCACTGTCAATTGACAGTCTGCTTGTTGTTTTACTGTCTCTATATCTATCTTTCTGTTCATTAGTTTATAATGTTCTTTAATATCCATAAATGAGTGAAGTCATGTGGTGTTTCTCTTTCATTGACTGGCTTATTTCACTCAGCATGATGCTCTCCAATTCCATCCAGGTTACTGCAAATGATGAGAATTCCCTCCTTTTTATGGCAGAGTAGTATTCCATGGTGTAGATGTACCATAGTTTTCTGACCCATTCATCTGCTGACTGGCACCTAGGCTGTTTCCAAATCCTAGCTATTGTAAATTGTGCTGCTATGAACATAGGGGTGCATATATCCTTTCTGATTGGTGTTTCTGGTTTCTTAGGGTATATTCCTAGTAGTGGGATTACTGGGTCAAATGGGAGTTCCATTTTCAGTTTTTTGAGGAAGCTCCATACTGTTCTCCACAGTGGTTGCACCAACCCTCAATCCCACCAGCAGTGTACGAGGGTTCCTTTTTCTCCGCAACCTCGCCAACATTTGTCATTTGTTGTTTTGTTGATGTTGGCCATTCTGACAGGTGTGAGATGGTATCGCATTGTTGTTTTGATTTGCATCTCTCGGATGATTAGTGACTTTGAGCATGTTTTCATGTGCCTCTTGGCCTTCCTTCTGTCTTCTTTTGAGAGGATTCTATTCAGGTCCATTTCCCATTTTTTAATTGGCTCATTTGTTTTGCTTTTATTGAGTTGTATAAGCTGTCTGTAGATGTTGGAGATTAAACCTTTATCAGTGATATCATTTGCAAATATGTTCTCCCATACCGTGGGACTTCTTGTTGTTTTGTTGATGGTTTCTTTTGCTGTAATAAAGCTTTTTATTTTGATGTAGTCCCATTTGTTCATTCTCTCTTTAGCTTCCATTGCCCTAAGGGCAGTATCAGTGAAGAAGTTCTTTTGGCATATATCTGAGATTTTGCTGCCTGTGGATGCCTCTAGTATTTTTATGGTTTCCCGTCTTATGTTTTAAGTCCTGTAACCATTTTGAATTTATTTTTGTGTATGGTATAAGTTGGTGCTCTAGTTTCATTCTTTTGTATGTATCTGTTCAATTTTCCCAACACCATTTACTGAAGAGACTGTCTTGACTCCATTGTATGCTCGTGCCTCCTTTGTCAAATATTAATTGAGCATATTGATTTGGATTGATATCTGGATTCTCTAATCTATTCCATTGATCTATATGTTTGTTCTTGTGCCAGTACCAGACTGTTTTGAGAACAGTGGCTTTGTAATACAGCTTGAAATCTGGCATTGAGATACCTCCTACTTTACTCTTCTTTCTCAGAATTGCTGTGGCTATTCGGGGTCTTTTATTGTTCCAAATGAACTTTTGGAGAGTCCTTTCTAGGTCTGTGAAGTATGTTGTTGGTATTTTAATAGAGAGTGCGTTGAACTTATAAATTGCTTTGGGAAGTATGGACATTTTGATGATGTTGATTCTACCAATCCATGCACATGGTAGGTTGTTCCATCTGTTTACATCTTCCTCTATCTCTTTTTTCAGTGTCGTGTAGTTTTGAGCATATAGGTCTTTTACCTCCTTTGTTAAGTTTATTCCTAGGTATCTCAATTTTTTTGGTGCGATAGTAAATGGGATTGCTTTTTTAGTCTCTGTTTCTATGAGTTCACTATTGGTGTATAGAAATGCCATAGATTTCTTGGCGTTGATTTTGTATCCTGCTACATTGCCAAATTCGTTTATTAAGTCTATTAGTTTTTTGATGGAGTCTTTTGGATTTTTTAGGTACAATATCATGTCATCTGCAAATAGGGACAACTTCACTTCTTTTCCAATTTTGATGCCTTTTATTTTCTCTTCTTCTCTAATTGCAATGGCTAGTACTTTCAGTACTATGTCAAACAGAAGTGGTGAGAGTGGGCATTCCTGTCTTGTTCCTGTTCTTAGGGGGAATGGTTTTAGTTTTTGCCCATTGAGTATGATGTTCGCTGTGGGTTTATCACATATAGCTTTTATTATGTTGAGGTAGGATCCTTGTACTCCCATCTTGTTGAGAGTTTTTATCAGGAAAGGATGTTGGATTTTGTCAAATGCTTTTTCTGCATCAATTGATATGACTATATGATTTTTAACTTTCAGTTTGTTTATGTGATGTATGACGTTTATTGATTTGCAGATATTGTACCATCCCTGCATTCCGGAAATAAATCCTACTTGGTCATGGTGTATGATCTTTCTGATGTTCTGTTGGAGCCGATTTGCTAGAATTTTGTTGAGGATTTTGGCATCTATGTTCATGAGGGATATTGGCCTGTAATTCTCTTTCATTGTGTTATCTTTATCTGGTTTTGGTATTAGGGTGATGCTGGCTTCATAGAAGGAGTTTGGAAGTGTTCCTCTTGAATTTTTTGGAATAGTCTGAGGAGGATAAGTTTTAGTTCTTCCTTGAATGTTTGGTAAAATTCTCCAGTAAAGCCATCTGTCCCTGGGCTTTTGTTTGCTGGAAACTTTTTGATGACTGTTTCAATTTCTTCCAAAGTCACTGGTCTATTGAGATTTTTAGATTCTTCCTGATTGAGTTTTGGCAGGTTATATTTTTCTAGGAATATGTCCATTTCCTCTAGGTTGTCCAGTGTGTTGGAATAGAGTTGTTCATAGTATTTTGTAACAATCCTTTGTATTTCGGTGGGGTCTGTTGTTATTTCACCTCTTTCATTTCTGATTTTGTTTATTTGGGTCCTCTCTCTTTTTTTCTTGCTTAGCCTGGCTAGAGGTTCATCAATCTTGTTTATTCTTTCAAAGAACCAGCTCTTGGTTTTGTTGATCTTATGTATTGTTTCTTTGGTCTCTATGTCATTTATCTCTGCTCTGATTTTTGTTATTTCCTTCCTTCTGCTTACACTAGGCTTTTCTTGTTGCTCTTTTTCTAACTGTTTGAGTTGTACAGTTAGATATTTTGTTACCATTTTTTCTAGTCTTTTACAATAGGCTTGCAGAGATATGAACTTCCCTCTCAAGATTGCTTTTGCTGTGTCCCATAGATTTTGGATTGTTGTGTTTTCATTGTCATTTGTTGCCATGATGTTTTTAATTTCTTCCTTGATTTCCCTGGTAACCCAGTCCTTGTTCAATAGCATGCTATTCAGTTTCCATGTGTTTGATTTCCTTGGATTATTTTTATTGTAGTTGATTTCCAATTTTATGCCACTATGATCTGAGAAGATGCTTGATATGATTTCTATCTTCTTGAATTTGAAGAGACTTTGCCTATGTCCCAACATGTGGTCTATCTTTGAAAATGATCCATGTGCACTTGAGAAGAATGTGTATTCTGTGGCCTTGGGGTGAAATGTTCTGAATATGTCGATTAATTCCATCTGGTCTAGTGTGTCATTTAGCGTTGATGTTTCTTTGCTGATTTTCTGTTTAGATGATTTGTCCAAAGGTGACAGTGGGGTATTAAAATCTCCTACTATGATTGTATTGCTATCAATCTCTCCCTTAATGTCTTCCAGCAGTTTTTTTATGTATTTGGGTGCTCCCGTATTGGGTGCATATATGTTTACCAGGGTTATTTTTTCTTGTTATATTGCTCCCCTTAGTATTATGAAGTGGCCTTCATTGTCTCTTGTTATGTCCTTCATTTTGAGATCTAATTTGTCAGATATAAGTATTGCTACCCCAGTTTTTTTTTCATTTCCGTTTGCCTGGGAAACCTTTTTCCATCCTTTCACCTTCAGTCTGTGGGCGTCTTTTTTTCTGAGGTGGGTTTCTTGTAGACAGCAGATGTATGGGTTTTGCTTTCTTATCCAATCTGTTACCCTATGTCTTTTGATTGGAGCATTTAAACCATTTACATTTAAAGTAATCATTGATAGGTAGGTATTTGATGCCATTCGGCTTACTTTGCTTTTTAAATCAGGAACGAATATTGTATTTTGTCAAAAGCTTTCTCTGTAGGTATTGAGATGATTACATGGTGTTTCCTTTTTTAGTTTTATAGTATGATAAATTACATTGACTGCATTTCTGGGATAATACCACTTGGTTGTAAAATATTGTCATATTTATGTATGATTGGTAGGTGTGTGAGGTTTTTGTTCTCTCTTTTTTTTTTTGCTTTAAAATTGTGCATTTGTGTTAATTAGATGTTTGGTTAACTGGTTAATTAGATGTTGTGTTAATTAATGTTGGTCTGTGGTTTTCCTCTTTTTATTTTTATTTTTTTTACAATGTCTTAGTCTTTGGTACTAAAGTAATGTTGATCTTACAGAAGTAATTGGGAAATATGCCTCCCTTTATTTAATTTTCTGGAAGAGTTTGGTAAACTTTGTATTATTTATTTCTTTAATTTTTGGTTGAATAATAAATCCATATGAACCTGGAGTTTTCTTCATGAAAAAGTTTTATCTACAAAGTTAAAATTTTAAGTAGATATAAGACTAATTTATGTAATCAATTTCTCCTTGAGTGAGTTTTCGTAATTTGCGTCTTTTAAAGAACTTGTCCACTTTACTTAAATTGATGATTTTTTATTTATTTATTTTTTTGTGTGTGTGTGAACTGGTTCACAATATTTTCTTATTGTCATGTTAGTAGCTACAGAACTTGTAGTGATATCACCTCATTCATTTCTGATATTACTGCTTTGTGTTTTCTAGCTTTTTTTCCTGGCTAATTTTATCGTTCTTCTCAAATTTTGGTTTCACGATTTTTAATTTTTATTTTTCTGTTTCACTAATTTTTCTCTCTGATCATTATTATTTCCTTTCTACTCTTTATTTTGGGCTTCTTTGCTTTTCCTAGTGTCTTCAGGTAGAAACTGAGACTGTTGAATTGAGACGTTTTCTAATATGGATATTTGGAGTGCTATTAATGTCCCTTTAAGCAATGTATTAGCTACATTCTACACGTTTTGATATGCTGAGTTTTCATTTTCATTTATTCATACATTCTAATTTACCTATTGATTTCTCCTTTGACCTTTGGGTTATTTAGCAGTGTGCTATTTTGTTTCCAAGTGATTAGGGATTTCACAGATCTCTTTCTGATATCAATTTCTAATTTTATTCCATTGAGGTATGAGAACATATTGTATATGATGGAATTCTTTTTTTACTTATTGAAATTTATTTTATGACTTAAAATGTTGTTTATCTTGCTAAATATTCTGCATGTGATTGAAAACAATGTGTATTCTGTGGTTATTGTGTGGAGTGTTCTTTTTAAAAAAAAAAATATATATATATATATATATACATATATATTTCCATTGATCTCAGAGAGGAAGGGAGTAAGAGATAGAAACATCTATGATGAGAATCATTGATTGGCTGCCTCCTGCATAGTCCACACTGGGGATTGAGCCCAAAACCCACATCAAACTGTGACCTCCTGGTCGACGCTCAACCACTGAGCTACACCAGTGGCTATTTTTTAAAAATCTTCATTGTTGAGATGTCCTCCTTTCCCCCCTTTCCCCCTTCCTTCTACCCAGTTCCCACCCCACCTCAGGTCTTCACCATGTATGGAGTATTCTAATATGTCAACTCAAGTTGTTTGACAGTGTTGTTCAGATACTCTATGTGCTCACTGGCTTACTGTCTATTTGATCTAGCAAATGCCTAGCATTGAGAGAAGGATGTCGAAATCTTTGGTTACCGTTGCAGATTTGTCCATTTTTCCTTGCAGTTATAGCATTTTTGCTGTATTCTAAAGCTCTTCTAGTAGCTGCATATACTTAGGATTATTGTTCCTTGTTGATGAATTAACTCCCTTCTCCTCCCTCCCCTAGTAATATTCAGTGTTCAAACATCTATTTTGTGTTATTAATATAACCACTTTAGGTTTCTTTTTATTAGTGTTAGCTTAGGTAGTTCATTTTCTCCATCCTTTTGCTTTTAATCTATTTGTATGTTAGTGTTTAAAGGGAGTTTCTTACAGGCAACATACAAATAGATCCTTCTCTCTCTCTCTCTTTTTAAAATCCAATCTGTCTCTAACTTTGAATTAGGAAACTTAGACTACTTATATTTGATGTGACTTAGTAGATTTTAAATTTACATTTGACTATTTGCTTTTTATTTGTTCTTTGTTTCCATTTTCCTTCCCCATGCATACTTTTAGTTGAGTAATTACTATGATTCCATTTTACTTCTTTGTCAGTGTTAGAACCATTCAATAGTTAGAGGACAATCTTGCAACAAATGGTGATGAGAAAACGGAATATCCACATACAAAAGGACAAAGTTGGGTCCTTACTTTACACCATTTTACTCCTTTGTTGGCTTATGAGATATAACTCTTTATTGTGTGATTTTAGTGGTTGCAGCAGGTTTACCTTAAATTATAGTTAACATATCATCTACCTTAACTCAGAGCCTACCTTTAAGCAATAGTATACATCTTGGTAGATGGACTTTACAGCAATATATCCATTTTTCCCCTCCCAGATTTTGTGTTATTTCTGTCTTATATTTTATTTCTACTTATGTTATAAACTCCACAATACACATGTTTCTCATTTTAATTTTAAACAATTATCTTTTAATGACATTTAATTAATAAGAATTTTTTTATATTTACCTATAATTTACCTACTTAGGTACTACCCTATTTGCAGTGTTCCTCCTTTTACATAACTATATTTCCATCTTATCTCATTTTCCTTCTGTCTGAAGAATTTCATTTTACTTTTTTTTTTTTTTGTAGTACAGGTCTGCTGGTGACAATTCTTTTGGATTATCTAATTCTGAAAAGTCTTTATTTCATACTTAATTTTGAAAGTACTTTTTACAAGTAATAGAATTCTAGGTTGATCTTTTTTTCTTTAAATGCTTGCACTTTCTGACAAAAAGTTTGCTGTCATCTGACTCTTTATTCTGTGGTTTATAACATGTTTTCTTTTCTGGATACCTTTAAGATGCTTCTCTTAATCATTGTCTTTAAATGACTTAATTATAATGTTACTTGATATATTCCCCATGATGTGTGCAAGTGTGTGTGGGAGAGCTGTTTGTCTGTTGATATTCTTTGATCTGTGGTTTATAATTTTCATCAAATTTGGGGAAAAATTTACTATTATTTCTACAAATAGTTCTTCTATTCCCTAGTTCTCTTCTTTAGGTACTCAAATAGTACATATATTCGGCTTTCAAGTTGTTTCATAGCTCATTAATGTTCTATCTATCTAACTTTTAGTCTTTTTTGTCTATTTCATTTTAGGTAGTTTTGTTGTGCGTGTTTTCTTCTGCAATGTCTAGTCTGCTGTTAATCTCAGTCAGGATATTTTTTCTCAGATCTTGTAGTTTTTATTTCCAAAAATAAAACGTCTTCTTTTAAAAATATCTTCTAAGTTGTGACTTAACTTTAGAGTACATAGGATATGGTTGTAATAACTATTTTAATGTTCTTTCCTTCTAATTTTAGCATCCATGCCATTTCTGGGTTGGTTTATTTCAATTGATTAGATTTTTTTCTCATTTCAATCATATTTTCCTACTTTTTTGCATGTCTGGTAATTTTTAAAAAATATATATTTCAGAGAGGAAGAGAGAGGGAGAAAGAGATAGAAACATCAATGATGGGAGAGAATCTTTGATCAGCTCTCTCCTGCACACCTCACACACGGGATTGAGCCTGCAACTTGGACATGTGCCCTGACCAAGAATTGAACTGTGACCTTCTGGTTTATGGGTCAATACTCAACCACTGAGCCATGAGCCGGGCTGTCTGTTAATTTCCTATTGGAAGCCAGACATTATGAATTTTACCTTGTTAGGTGTTGCTAAGTGTTCTTGGGTTTTGCTCAAATAGTTTGAACTTTTTAAAAATATATATATTTTATTGATTTTTTTACAGAGAGGAAGGGAGAGAGATAGAGTTAGAAACATTGATGAAAGAGAGTCATCGATCAGCTGCCTCTTGCACGCCCCTACTGGGGATGTGCCCGCAACCAAGGTACATGCCCCTGACCAGAATCGAACCCGGGACCCTTCAGTCTGCAGGCCGAAGCTCTATCCACTGAGCCAAACCGGTTTTGGCTAGTTTTAACTTTTAAGGATGTATTTTAAGCTTTGTTGGATAGTACCAAAGCAGTGTGTATCTAGAGCTAACTTTGGCCAAATCATGAAGCAAAATCCTCCTGAGTATTCTACCTATTGCCCCAGGTGTTCTGCTCTCTTTGATGGGAACAGGAACTATTCTAAGCTCTCTGTGAGCCTCAGATATTATTCCTTTCTTCCCTTTTGTGTGGGTCTTCCCCAGTCTTGATATGTAGTTTTATGATATGCATGTACCACTCAGTTCTCAGCTAAAGAGCCAAGCATGAGCCTCTGCAGATCTCTGGAGCTCTCCATCACTGTGGTTCTCCTCTCTATGGTACTGTGACTTGTGAACTCTAGCCTCCTTGACCTCTTCAGACTCTCAGCTACACTGCCTCTACTTAGGGAGTCCACTCTGCTTGGGTTTCCCCTTCCCACACCACTGGACCATCATTGCCTGAAAACTCTCCTCAAACAGTAATCTAGGGAAATCATGGGGTTCACCTCATTTGTTTCCCATCTCTCTGAGATTACAGTCTTTTATTATTAGACTAGAGGCCTGGCAAACAAAATTCATGCATGGGATGAGGGGTGTCCCTCAGCCTGGCCTGCACCCTCTCCAGTCTGAGACCCCTTGAGGGATGTCTGACCACTCATTTAGGCCCGGTAAATGGGCAGTCAGATATCCCTCTCACAATCCAGGACTGCTGGCTCCCAACCATTTGCCTGCCTGCCTGCCTGCCTGATTGCCCCTAACTGCTTCTGTCTGCCAGCCTGATCACCTCCTAACTGCCCTCCCTTGCCAGTCTGATTGCCCCCATCTGCCCTCCCTTGCAGGCTTTTTCTCCTCTAACTGCTCTCCCCTGAAGGCCTGGTCATTCTCAACTGCCCTCCCCTGCTGGCCATTGTGGCAGCCATCTTGTGTCCACATGGGGGTGGCCATCTTTGACCACATGGGGGTGGCCATCTTGTGTGTTGGAGTGATGGTCAATTTGCATATTACCTCTTTATGATATAGGATGTTTAATGTCATTTTTGTTGCATAAATTCTGTCTTTTTAGTTGTTTTGGAGGGAGGGTAAATAGAGTTTTTGTTGCTCCATCTTGGTTGGAAGTAGAAGTCCTTGTTCCTCATTTAAGATTTATTGAATGAATAAATGATATACATGTGTGTCTATACAGAAATCTAGTTTTCTACTTTATTGGGTGGATTATAATGTCTTAGTATAACTGTTTATTTTTATGTTCAAATTATCCCAAATTTGGTCAATGGGAATAAAAGTTCTCCACTAACTAATGGACTGAGAGTGAAGAAGTTTAGCTCTTAAGAAAAAAGCAGCCAAAACCGGTTTGGCTCAATGGATAGAGCATTGGCCTGGAGACTGAAAGGTCCCGGGTTCGATTACGGTCAAGGGCATGTACCTTGGTTGCGGGCACATCCCCCTAGGGGATGTGCAAGAGGCAGCTGATCGATGATTCTCTCTCATCGATATTTCTAACCCTCTATCCCTCTCTCTTCCTCTCTGTAAGAAATCAATAAAATATATTTTTAAAAAAAAGAAAGAAAAAAGCAGGGTATCATCATTGCCTGTAGCATTCAAATAAAAAATAGGGAAACAACAACTGATTATTTTAGCAGTGAATGTTGAGGGATGTCTAAGAGATTAAAATACCCACTTTGTCCTAAAAAAAAAAAACAAAAAACATGGAAGGCGCCTGGTGAGTCTGATGGAAACAAGAGCATTATGGAAAGAATATTGGTTGCATCTGTAAGATAAAGCAAAACCCAGTAGTTTGAAGAAGCCAAACAGATGTCCAGGAAAATCTAGACAGGTCTTACTAGAAGTCAAGATGGTAACAAGCAGGCTCCTGGGAGAACAGTGATGCTCCTTGACACATTATACAACTGCTTGGAGAAAAGACTATATTCATTCTTTATCATTCAAAAAACAGTAATTCAATGCTTAATGTGTCTTGGGCACTGCTCTGGGTGCAGGCAAACACAACACTGAACACAATAGACAAGTTGCCAGGAGTGGTTGGGCAAAAACGAGTTATTTCATGAGAACATGACAAACCCAACCCTAACTACTCAAGGGGTCCTCTCTAGATGGCTGAGTTTTTACCTGAATATGAGGAGAAAGATACAATAAGGTCTTAGTTAGTATTGTACTTGACACCCATTTATATCACTACGAGCTTCAGAGAATCTCAGGGAAGGCTTGACGAAGGAGGATACATTTGAAATGGGCTCTGAAGTCTGAGTTTGTTAGGTAGCAATATTAAGGGAGGTGTTCTACTCAGAAGAAATAACATGTTCAAGTCACAGAGGCATTGAAAACACAAGACAGTATCAATAGTTCAGTATCACTGGAGCACAAAGTAGGAATTCTGGGAAATGGGGCAGGTAAGGTAGTAACATTTCCAATACTATTCCATAGAATATCAGGAGCCATTCAAAAATTTTAAGCAACAGCAGCACCTGAGTGATTTAGTTGTTAGACCACTTTGGTGGCCATAAGCAAAGCATGGAAAAGTTATTCTTTCATTTAATAAATATTTTAAGGGCCCAAATGTACTAGGTGTTGTGCTAGATGCTAAAGCCATAATGATGACAAGGTAGGCATGGTCCTTGCTCTCCTGGATCTTACAAAGACTCTGGAGAATCAAAGGTTAAACAAATAGTGGCAGAAATACTTCATGCAAATGTGCTTGTGCTATGAAGAAATCGAGGATGTCTTTAGAATATGTAACTGGAGACCTAACAGAGTCCATACATATGTGGTCTTCCTGAGGCAGTTACCTGGGGGTTCAGAGCTGAAGGATGGTTAGAAGCAGGCTGGAAGAAAAACTTCAGATCGTCTGGAGCTTAGGGGAGTGCCTGGTGATAACATCGGAGAGACACGGCAGACTGTGTTAAAGATATTAGGCTTTGTATCAAGAGCCCTGCAGCTTGAGTTGTTTCAAGCTGGAGAGTGAGGTTTTCCTTTTAAGAAAAATCTCTCAAGCTGCTCTTTGGGGAATGACTCTAAGAGGCTAGGAGTGAACATGTGCAATGCTGGCAAGGACATGGAGCAACCAGACCATTTCCTGGGATGGGACATGTAGCCCAGTGTTACCATTTTAGAAACATCTTATAGTTCCTTATTAGAGTTAAATAAAGATACAGTAATCCTGTGAATCAATAATTATATTCCTAGCTATTTATCCAAGAGAAATGAAAACATATGTCTGCTGTCCCCAAAATAAGACTTGTACAAGAATTTTCATAGCAGCTTTATTCATAATAATGCCAAACTGGAAGTAATCCAAAAGTCCATCAGGAGGAGGATGGAAATCAAATTGTGGTGCATTCATTAAATAGAGTACTTTTCAGTATTAAAAAAGAATGAACTTTGATACATGCAGCAACATGAACAACTCTCACAGACTGTTCAGCAAGAGAAGCCATCTATATATATATATAAAAGCCTGAGCAACTGTTACAATCGAATGACTGGACCACTGGTCGACTGGTTGCTGTGACGACACACTGACCAACAGGGGGCAGACGCTTGACATAGGAGCTATCCCTTGGTGGTCAGTGTGTACCCACAGCCAACTTCCCACAGTCAACCTTCCATGGCCGGCCAACCTCTCATGGTCCCTCCCCCCTGACAGCCGGCCCAGATCACCCCATCAGCCCCAATCGCCGGCCAGGCCGAGGGACCCCACCTCTGCACAAATTCATGCACCAGTCCTCTAGTTTATAGCATAAGGCCCTAGAATAGACTGGTGTAATTTATAGTAATATCAGTCAGAAAAGTGGTTTCCTGGTGCCAGGTGTGTGCATTGGGGAGAGCAAATGAGAGACAGAAAGGGACAAAAGGGCATTTTCTGGGGTGATGAAGGTGTTCTATATATTAATTGTGGTAGTGGCCACCTGGGTGTATTTATTTGTCAAAACTCATTGACTGTTTTGCTTCAAATGTGTGTATCTTATTGTATGTAAACTAAACCAACAAAAGAGGAAGAAATGAGAAACTGTAGCATTTCCAGTGTGTATAGTGGTAAACAGGAGAGGGAGAATAAAAGAGAAGTTTGGAGACAAAATAACTTATTGATGGATTGGATGAGGTGGAGGGTAGAGCTGAAACTGACTCGCAGTTTTATGGCCCGGGAAGCTTAGTGACTGGCAGTGTGTCATTGACAGGAGTGTGGTGGGAAACGGTCCCTTTAGGGAAGTTTGTGTGTGGAGTGAGGAGGATGCAGAGAAGGAATAAGGAGGCTGCGTTTTGCAATGTCAGGCTGGGAGGCATCATTTGGCCCAACTTCACTCCTCTTACCCTGCATTCCTTCCCATCTTGCTCAAATTTTCACTGGAGTATCAAACTTTCTCAAGATTCCTGTCTCCACGCATCTCCTTCCATAGCAATGGCTCACAGTAAGATAATACTTAACACTACTCCTCAGAGAGTTTGGGGGCCCACTAAAGTGTTTTTGGGTGTCACAGAGAATGTGTGACAGGGGCAGTGGTGCTATTAAGATTCAATGCAAGGAGCTGTGGGTGCTGGACAAGGGTAGTCCCACAGAATGGAGACTTACCCATCACTGAAGATTCACGTAGGTAAAGGTGTGCTTATAGTCTGATGACCGAATGCCTTACTTTTGCAGTTGTAATATAGCCTGAAATGTGCAGTAGTGCAGCCAGCACATAAATGGAGGAAGAATTGTTTCTAGTGGTTGAGAAATTGACTGAGCCTTGTTCTATATTCCAGAAAAATTACCCCTTTGACATCACATAGTCTTGGTCTGTGAATAACCAATACGCCACTGCTGAGTGGATCTGCATCTGTGGTGGGATTCCTCCCAAGGGCCAGCGTCTGCCTGCCTTAGCCAGACTTCCAGAGCAGACCAGCCCACACATGTGCTTAGCAAAAGGCATTAGTTAAATAAATAAATTATATATATATATATATATATATATATATATATATATATACACACACACACACACACACACACACACACACACACACACATATACATACATATATATATATACATATATATATATATATATATATATATATATATATATATATAAAATATTTCAGAGAGGAAAGGAGAGGGAGAGAGATAGAAAACATCAATGATGAGAGAGAATCATTGATTGGCTGCTTCCTGCATGCCCCCTACTGTGGATGGAGCCCATAACCCGAGCACGTACCCTTGACTGGAATCAAACATGGGACCCTTTCAGTCTGCAGGCCAACACTCTATCCACTGAGCCAAACCAGCTAAGGCGGCATTTTATTTTTTTATACTTACTTTTATCCTATGCCTCTTTTTATATCAGAGATAAGTCATTATATGTATTTTGAAATTATGAGTTAGGTAGTATGTTTACCATTTGGGGGTAGTAAGAAGTGGTGTTATAAAATATTTCTCAAAGGGGCTAAAGGGTCCAATATGATTGAGAAAATGAGATCTACAATGAGGTAGTTAGTGATCTGGACTTGGGCACCAAATTGCCTGGCTCTACTCTACTATTTATGTGACTGTGGGCAAGTTAATTATCCTCATCTCTAATATGGGGATAGCATTCCTACCCCATTGCACTGTGTGAGGACGATAATAATGACTAGTACATATTTGTAAAGTACTTAACTGGGAACAGTGTATGGCTGGCACATTTTTACTAAGTACCAGATAAGTTTTAGTTAAAACAAGTAACATACTCTCCAGGAAATTTTGTTCATGTTCATGCCTCAATTTCCATTTATACATTATTGTGGAGATTCTTCTAAATTTAAAAATATTTGAGTGTGCTTTACCTAAAAAATACATACATATCTCATGATGATATTTTACGGTGAAGCCTTGGGAGAGAAAAAAAAAAGCATCTTCGTTCAAGTACATAATTTCACCAAGCTAGTCATATATTCTACTCAGTAGAACAATGAAGAGAGGGGTGGAGAATATATATTCCCATGACTTCAGAAATCAAAGGAACAAAGCACCCAAGAAAGAAAGACAAATGGAGAATAAAAGGCTTTATTTAAGTTTAAATTTGTACAGTCTCTACTTCTTATTATGCTTACTAAGAAGAAGCAAGGACCTTCCTGAGATCGTTCTAGATTCTTCCTGAATTATTCCATAAAAAGTTATTATTGAAAAAGATTTAATACCACAGAAAATAAATTATCTAACTGTAGACTTCAACCATGAGGGCTGCAAAAATTCTAAAATTCACTTAACCTAGAAAATATGCTTGTTATAGAACATGGTATTTGCTTTTTTAAATGAGCTGTGTCAATGAAACCCATGTTAGCACAGAAACATTTAAACCTGTGAAGAATTTTTGTGAGTTTATTTGAGCCAAACTGTAGACAAAAGCAGGGAAGCTGAGTCTCAATGGATGAGATAATGCTCCTGAGAATGGTAGTTTTGCAACTTGTTTTATACATTACATCAAAAGAGGAGGCAGAAGTGGATTACATGAAATGCACTGGTGATAGATTAGGGAGGTGGGATAAAGCAAAGTGGGGAAACGTCTGGGATTAGATAAAAAGGAAAATGATAGACACATACTTCTTTTACTTAGGTGGGTGCAGGATCGTTAACAGTCAACAATTAACTCAATAATAATAAAGGGACTTGTGGTGCCTGTACTTTGAGGGGTCCGGAGTAAGGAAAAGAACTTAGACATTCCAACAATGTGTTATGGTAGATGCAAAAAGACAATAGCCAGGCTCAGTTAAGGTAAAGATTGACCTTTGTCAGGGAAGATACCAGCCTAGGACATAACTCTCCACCATCAACTGCTTTTTTGTTTAAAAAGTTTTAATTTCTGCTGAAACCGGTTTGGCTCAGTGGTAGAACGTGGGTCTGCGGACTAAAAGGTCCCGGGTTCAATTCCGGTCCAGGGCATGTGCCTTGGTTGTGGGCACATCCCCAGTAGGGGGTGTGCAAGAGGCAGCTGGTGGATGTTTCTCTCTCATTGACATTTCTAGCTCTCTATCTCTCTCTCTTCCTCTCTGTAAAATATCAATAAACTATATTTAAAAATAAATAAATAAATAAAAAATTTTAATTTCAGACCCTCCTTGGTGGTTACTTTAGGAGTTTGCAAGGCTGCTACATAGGCCTTCCCTGAGCTAGTCAGGTTAGCATGCGGCCCCTTTTCGCTCACACCCATTACTCTATAGAGGACTCTGTTTCTGGTTTTGTTCCTAACTGATTATGTAAGTAAAGTAAAAATGGTGGCTCCAGTGGATCTGAAGTATGAAGTCTGTTTTCATTCACAAGGTCAAACCTCCAGCCTAAGCCTTGGCCGGTGTGGCTCAGTCTGTAGGGTGTCCTCCAGTGCACTGAAAGGTTCCTGGTCCTATTCCTGGTCAGGGCACATGCCCGGGTTTCAGGTTCGATCCCCAGTAAGGGGCATGCTGGAGGCAGTCAATCCACGTTTCTCTAACCAATGTATCTCCATCTCCCTTCCCCCCTCTCTAAAATCAATAAAAACATTTTTAGAAGAAAAAAGAAACATCGAGTTATTCAAAGCTAAGAAAAGCCTAATTTTTAAAAGAGTCAGCTAAACTTGACAGCTGTGCAAATGTTGATAGTATTAATGTTTTCATTGCCTTATGCTGTTGTGGAAAATTAGTCATAAGGCTGGCATGAAAGCATACTGTGATTCATATTTTTTAATTCCTAAAGAAATACTGTAAAATATATTTTTAAAATACATTTTTATTGATTTCAGAGAGGAAGGGAGAGGGAGAGATAGAAACAGTAGCAATGAGAATCATTCATCAGCTGCCTACTGGGGATCCTGTGCCCTGGGCATGCGCCCCAATTTGAGAGGGAATCGAACTGGGACCTCCTAATTCATAGGTGGACACTCAACCACTGAGCCACACTTATGGGCAATTTTTAACATTTTAAGTAGAAATGACCATACAGGAAAATGAAAGTAAATATATGTGTGGGTGAATTGAGGGTAGGGACCATGGCAGAAAAAGGAAAGTAGCACTTATTTGGTGCCCCCTACATTTTACAATTTTTAAACCTGATAAAACAATTTTTTTACACATTTTCATTGTATAAAAAGAAAAACCACACACACACACACACACACACACACCAGATACATTTAAAGAAGAAAAATAACATTTTGGTGCGCGTGTTTTAATACTTGTGTATTCATTCATTCAATTTTTAGTACACATCTCCCGCAGAGAGGATGGGAACGGGGCAGCCGAGGTGGTTTTGTTTCTTTTCTTTTTTAATATATATTTTATTGATTTTTTTTCACAGAGAGGAAGGGAGAGAGATAGAAAACTAGAAACATCGATGAGAGATACATCGACCAGCTGCCTCCTGCACACCCCCACAGGGGATGTGCCTGCAACCAAGGTACATGCCCTTGACGGGAATTGAACCTGGGACCCTTCAGTCCGCAGGCCACCCGACGCTCTACCACTGAGCCAAACCGGTTTCGGCGTTTTGTTTCTTTTTAATGAGAGAAACTTGGGCATCATTTAAAGCCAGAGGAAGAACTTACGTAGTTTAGAAAGAGGAAAATTGGATGAGAAAAAAACCATTCTTTCTCAGAATAAAGCATGAGTGTTAAGCACAGAGGAAGACACATTTTCACGTTAGGAAAAAGGCATTGTGAGAGGATGGAAAGAAAGCACACGACTATATTACCTACCTAATTTTATCTACAAGTGTGTACATTGTGCATCTCCCTTCCGCTCTTCCTGCCGGTTTGTACAGATCTTTATCTATCTGCATGCAGGCAGGTTTGTTTTCCCCGTTATTCGCACGTCTGTATCTCGCCGTGTCTACATATGTAGCACCTCAAGTATCTGTATGTTCATTTCTGTGCGAACTCCCTTGGGATCGGCTTCTCGCCTGCCCCATCTAACCATTTCCCGCGGCTCCTCCCGGTTCCCACCGCGTTCAGCGCCCGCCTGCCTGGGGCCGCTGGAGCCCCGCAGGCACCTTCCAAACCCGCGTCGCTTCCCGCTCAGTCTGGGCGCCGGCCTCTGTCCCCGCAGACTGCCCATTTACAAAGTGACAACGGCTGGCCATCCCAAGCGGATGAATAAACATGACACCTGTGTTGGTCAGTGCTGTGTAAGACCCCCTTCCTTGAGCAGTTTTAAGAGCTATGTTCCCATCAC
The DNA here is from genome assembly GCA_963924515.1 of Vespertilio murinus. NCBI lineage: Eukaryota > Metazoa > Chordata > Mammalia > Chiroptera > Vespertilionidae > Vespertilio > Vespertilio murinus. The sequence goes on along the minus strand of OZ004705.1, from coordinate 104,188,745 downwards.
TAACGGGGGACCTTGGGAGTTGAGATAAGACAGACAGCCTTTTAAAAAAGATGTTTATTCTTTTAACAGCTCAGGGCAGCCACAGGCCACATGCCAATGAGAAATTCCAGCTTCCTCACTGCTAGGTGGAGGCAGGGGGGTTTGCGTTTCTAGCAAGGAGGTTAAGATGGAGTTCATTCTCTCAGCTGCACACTCTCTGATCTGTGTGCCCTGAGATTGAAGTCCACGTCCTACAGCAGACCGAGAGGCCTGCTGCCCCGCGCCACGCGGACGCCGTGGCCGTTCTCAGCGTTTCGCCACCGTCCTCGGGGCCAGGACTTCGTATCTGAAGGGACTAGCTGAGACAGAGTATTTCTGGACAGGAGTCCCCGAGTCCGCCTGCCGGCGCCGGGGTGAGCATCCCGGCCTGCAGGGAACGCGGAGCAGGTTAAACAACCGGCTCAAGGTCAAACCCAGTCACCCTGTGAGAGCTCATCAGGCCGCTGCAGGGGCAGAATTTGCGGTTTAGATGTGTGTGTGTGGGGGGGGGGGGGGAAGAGTGAGAGAGTGAGAGAGTGTGAGTGTGTGTGGTTCTGTGGGGGAGGGGCCAGCACAGGAAAGGGAGCCCGTGTCGCAGCAGCGGGGAGGCCTCCGTCACGTCGGAACGGCGCGGCGACACCGTCGGGCTCGGGACCCCGGCCCCGCGCTGTGCGGGGCGCCCGGGCAGCGGCAGGAGGGACGCCCGGGCGGTTGCCACGGGTTTGGCCGGTGCACGAGCCCAGTTGCTAGGTCGTCCATCTTGAGGCGGCTGGCGGGGCGCCCCGGAAGGGGTTGCGGAGCAGGGCATTCACTTCCGGCCTGGGGCCTGCGGCGGCGGAGGTAGCTGCGGCGGCGGCAGTGGCGGGTCGGTGTAGAAAATGGCGCTGGCGCAGCTGCTCGGGCCTGTCCCCGCGGCGCTGCGCAGGGCTTGAGGCTCGCGGCCTCGCTCGCCCGCCCCACTCGCTCGTGCACTTTATACATGAGGTGAGCGGCGCTCGGCCTCAGCCGGCGGGGGAGCTGCGGGCGCTTGCCGCAGGGCCCGCGACCGTCGGTGGCTGGGGGCCGAGCGCCCGAACTGCGGGCCTGGGTGGGGGCGCGGGCTGCCCCGCTGCGGGCGCGGGCGGGAGCGGGAGCTGGGCCGCGGGCCGGCGGGGGTCCTTGGGCGCCGAGGGTTGTAGCTCCGCAGCCGCCAGGCCCGCCCCTCCCCCACCGGCCGCGCCGCCGCCTCTGCGGCAGCGGCCCCGCTTCAGGCGCGTCCCTCCTTTCCCCTTTCTTTGCAGAGAATTGGAAGCTAAAGCGACCAAAGACGTAGAGAGGAATCTTAGCAGGTAAGACGGCGCCGGCCGCCTTTCGCCCTGCAGGCGTGAGCCCCCACTTTGCGCCTTTTTTGGGTTCGCAAGTTCCCGGTGTCATTTTCTTCGCACGCAGGCAGCACCTCGGGAGAGGCCGCCGCGCCCTGGATGCGGGGTTGCGGGAAGCTGCGTAATTACGCGTGCTTGCTTTTATTTGGGGCAACCAGAGAGAAGCAATTCTTGTAAACTTAGTTAAAGCATTCTCGCCCTTTTAGGATTTAATTAGAGGACTTGTGCATTAATTATTAATTACTATTGTAAGTGGTTGCAGGCATTGTGTGACTCACGATTGAGGCAGCCCTTAGGGCGTGCTGTCAAACTGTTTTGTCTTCCCCGTTATTACTTTGTAACTCAAATTGTTTGTTGCCTTTATAAAAATACACTATGTGTTCGCATTCCTCCCCTCCCCCCCACAACACTGTAGTTGGGAGGGTTCTGTTGCACTGGGAGCAGTTTTGCCCTTGAACTTCACGAAGCAGAAACTGCGTTTTGTTTTCTTTCGAAACTACGATTCATGTCTACGCTCTTTTATAGGCTGGTAAAATAATTTAAAATATGTTCCCAATACGTGGTTATCATTCTTACTGGGCTTGAGTGCTTTTGCACTGGTAACAAGTCATCACCACAGAGGGAGTGTGTTTTTTTTTGTGTGTGTGTGTGTGTGTTTTTAATGATGCCTTTATGTCATCAAGTTTATGGAATTGTTTACTTTTATTGAGCTGTAATTGCTTAAGCATCAAAGCAATCAGTACACCATGCTTAACTCTTTTTCAGTGTTCTGTCTTACAGTCTTTTCCTTTCCTATTCGCTGCTTTCTTTTGCAACATTTGGGACATTCAGAGAAAACTTCCAGATGAACCTAATAAGTGAACAGCTTTGTTTCACTTGAGAAGAATAAAATAAAATTTCTCCTGTCTCAGGTCTTCGTGTAGTTTTTAGGTTTAGTTTATGTTGAGGTTAACAAAGCCAATTGCCTGACTTTTTTGCCATATAGAATCATTTCAAATTGCTGGTCTTTTGAGTTTTTGAGATATGAATCTGTTAAAGTGGTCTTTACAGATTCTGTTCAGTTGGTGAAGGGTAGGCATCATTGACTACCAAAGAAGAGATTTTCTGTTACTTAAAATAATGATGGAACCATTTAAAGGAAATTAAGCCTGACATTACTGACTTAACTGTTTGTTGAACATTTAAATGAGTTTTGTTGTCAGAAGCTATTAAGGAAATGTTAAAGATACAAAATAGGTGGAGTTTTCAAGGTGTAATTTCAGCAGCAGGAAGGAGCTTGGAATTTGGGTCTATTTCTCTATTTTTGCTTTGTCAGGTAACTATCAGTATAATTCCTGTAGAGGTTTTCTAGTATTTAATTAAAAAAGTGGTCTCTACCACATATATAGTTTTCATATGTGATTACAGTCAGTCAGATAGAACTTGGATTCTCTGTATCATTTAAGTATCAGAGTTTGAATCCTAACTCTACCACTTACAATATGACCTTGACTCTTGGCAATTCACTTAGCCTCTCTGTGCCTAATGTATAAAACGACAGGCTCCGGCCAGACAGTTGCTAAGGTCTGTAGGCCCTTGGGTTATATAAAAAGGAGTCAACTGTTGTCCCTAGCCATGAAAAGCTTGTACAGTCTACTAGGAAGACTACAGTAAGTCCATAAATAATTAATATATGGTAGATGATGGTAGGGGTCCAGAGAAGACACCTTCTCATTATGAATGAGCATCTTCAGTTGGTGAGAAGGAACAATAAAGAAAATAGGAAGAAGGTTATGGGATAGTGTGCCCTAGGGACCATGAGAGGGGCACATTTCCTAGAGGGTGAAACTGAAGGGAAAGATGTGAGTAGGAGGGCAAATGGTTCCTTTCACCTTTAGCTCTTGCTTCCCTTTTTCCCTCCCCAAATAGCATTTATCTATCTTTACCTATTTGTGCCCTCCCCAGGAAGAACAGGCATTATTCACTTAGTAAACATTTCTTGAACATCTTCTATGTTCCAAATGCAAGACAAGGCCTTAGGGAGGAGAGGGATGAAAGTAGCTAAATTTATTGAATGCTTATATCTGCCTGGTATACTTTAGATGGACTCATCTGATTGTTGGAACGTTCTGTGAGGTGGGTGCTCTTATTCCTGTTTTATAGATGAAGACTTAGAGGCACAAAAAAGTTAAGTAACTTTCAGGAGATCATGCTACTGGAAATTGGAGGAGCTGTCTGGCTTCAGACTATATTGTCTCTGATAAGAGGCATGCTTTTTCATCTTGAAATATTTGAATATCTGAGGAGGCAGAAACCACAAATACATGCTATTTTTCTAGATCGAAGTTTCTCAACCTGGGCACTGTTGATGTTTGGATCAGATCATTTATTATTGCAATGCCTGCCCTATGTATGCATTGTAGACTGTTCAGTATCTGCCAGTAGCACTCTCCATCCAGTTGTGACTATCAGAAATGTCTTCCTATTTGCCAGAGGGGGTGGGGGATAATCCAAATTGTCCCAGTTGGAAACCACTGTTCTGAAACTTTGTATTTTTTCTGAAGATAACCATGTTAATGTTAAATCTTTAAATGTTAAATTAATTTCTATTAATTTAAATATCTTTTAATACCTTGGGAGTGTAAATCCCATTGTGTGGACCCTTGACTTCTAGTATCTGAAATGTCAAATTCGTATGGCCAGAAATTCTCCTTTTCCTCTGCTAAGTTACAAGTTCTCAGGACCCTGTGCCAGGGAATCAGGTCAGTAAAATTGGCACAAGAGATAATTTTCGTTTGCCACCCTAGGTAAGCTCTCTTTCTCCACTGTTGGCCAGTAAAATTGTCTCTCTATGTTAGTACCATGGACACTGAAAAGGGAACTGATCACCATTGGAACTGAGCTTTAAATAATGGAGTCGATTTTGAAAAGCAGAGAAAAGGGCTGTGTAAAAACAGCAGGGGTAAAGGCGATCCAGAAAGTACAGGGAATTTTGAAATGGTAGTGAGTAGTACAATTGGCATAAAAATATGGGGCAGATGGAGAGCTCAGATTGAGGAGCAAGATGATAGAATGATAACTAGTGATCTAGGCAAAAGGTAATTCAGACCTGAATTGAAGGGATAGAAAAGGTGAGATAGAAAACGTCCCTGAGGAGGTGGAACCAGGAAGAGTTGTGAGAGGACTAACTGGCCTTCATCCTGGGTGAATGGGAGATTCACCCAACCTCCAAACAGAGTAGAGGTCAGAACAGAAATAGCAGTTTGAGGAAGGAAGATGTTATATTTTCTAGTTGTAAAAAAAAAGTCTAACTCAACTGACTTAATTAAAAAATATTTTGGTGGCCAAAACCATGGAATTACTGAGTAGTTTGAGCTGGACTATGACATTAAGTAGAGACCAGTCAGCATTCTGAGCCCTTCATTTTAAACAAGAGAAAGCTGTGGTTGAGACAGAGCCAATAACTTAGTCAAGGTTATATTCCCTTAACAAGTGACAGGCTTTTTGACTCCCACTGTCCCTACAGCTGTGCAGTGTTCTATTCTACATTACACAGTAGAGAAAAAGATAGCTTTGGTTTCTGCTTTCTAAACATGTTAGGACAATTTTTTCTCCATTTTAGCAAGGAATTTACCATAATGTTGGACATATTGTCTAAAGCACAAGTGGCATGCTTCATGTTACGCTGTTTGTTTTTCTAAACCAACATTAAATACCATCATATAAGAGAAGTTGTTAACTACACTGTAGTACTGCATGATGTAGCATCTAAACGGAGACATTTGTATCCGAGGTGCTTTTGCCTGCCTGGGACAAATGCTGAATAAGAAGAGATGAGGTACAACAGGCATAAACCAGGGCATCCGGTGTCCCTTAGGGAGCGTGGACCCTGCTCCTGCAATTCATCAACCTCTGTTTGGAAAAACAGTCATTTGATTTGGTTAAGCTTTTTTGTTGCTTTCTTGTGAAACAGTTTGTAGGCCAGCAGATTTATATTGATAGGTTTCTTTCTAGCTTACCTCAGCAGCTATATGGCAAGCCATTTGATAGAATAAATGAATCACAAACGAAGTTTATCTTTAAAATGTGTAACACCTTCTGGAAATTTAAATATAAATGTCATGAACAAATCGAGTGCTGTTCTGTAATCTCTTGTGAAGTTTGGCATCTGACGTTAGTCTGCAAGTATGAGTTAAAGCCTTTTACAGTTATGTTTTATGGCAACCTCAGAAGTCTCGCCCATGATTGCAAAGACTAAAGTAGGTATGTGCTGTATGCATTCTGCCCAGACTGACTTAGGATACATCTCTCACTCAAAATTGAAAAAAATATCCTCCATTTGCAATTTAAAAAAATTTAACCCTAAGCAAAGAATCAAGAATGGTACAGTGAACACCTGTACTCTGCCTCTCTCTAGATTTACCATGTATAACTATTTGCCAAATTAGTTTTTTGTGCCATGTCATCACTAAACAACTCTTCTGTCCCAGAAACAAGGGCATTCTAGGTAAAAACAAAAAATTATCACCACACACAAGGAAGTTAGTTAACTTTGTTACTGTCTATTGGGTCTGCATTCAAATGTTCCCTTTGTTCCAACAACGTGTTTTTAAGGTCCAGTTTAAGAACCCATTGTGGCCCTTGAGTCAAAAAGTTTGCGGCCCCCCCCCCAAGGTATAGTTTTTATTTTCAAAACAAACATAAAACTAATATAGTTTAGGTTTCTTATTAAGATAGTCTTATTTTTAAGTGATTACATACTCTGTGTGAGTTGGCTATGAAGCAGAATCCTAGCATTTCTACTCTTGTAACTAGAGAACAGCATTTTGAATTTTCAGCACTGCTATAGTATGTTATATGACGATGACTCAGCTGACTTCCCAGCTCTAATGGAATGCTCAAAACAGATTGAAACCTGGTTTCGGAATTTGTACTTTGAACCTTTGATATATTTTCTGCAAACAGTGATTGATTGGATTTGTATCATAAACAAGGTTAAATCAAGTTACCGTATTTGCCGGCGTATAAGACGATTTTTTGGCCCTGAAAAATATGTATTTGCCGGCGTATAAGATGACCCCCTAATATTTCCACTCAAAATACAGAGTTTGTTATATACTTGCCGTATAAGACTACCTCCCACTTGGAGGCATATTTTTCAGGGCCAAAAAATCGTCTTATACGCTGGCAAATACGGTACTTGTTTGCTGTTCTTAGTGGTTTTAAGTCAGCTAACATTTATTAAGCAGTTTGCTGCAGTGATACTGAATACATTTATAATTTTGACATCTATGTTTTGTTGACTTTGGGCCCTTTTATCCTTTTGAAATTCCCCCTAAAACACAAAGAGAGATGGTGGTGCTTAAATATGCACTGATTTTAAATGTATTTTTAAGTGTTACTTCACTCTTTGATAATTGGCCATACAAAGGGTGTTAGAGAAGTTGGTTTACTAATATTCTGCTTGTGATTCCCTAGGTGTAATGTAAGGCATATAAACGAGACTTTTAACATGTCAAACAGAAAGGAACATAAGGTGTGCATTCTCCACTCTGCTGCAGGTTAGTCATCCTTAAGTGACAGTTCTAAGCCTGCTACTGTTTCTTAGAAAGCTTTGCTTGCTTTCCTAGTGACTCGAATTTAAGTCCAAACTCTAGTCTGTGCTCAGCTATCTATTTAGCTTTATGTCCTGTACTGCTTGTTTTATCAACTTCTTTTTCTCTGAATGTTCCCTTCAGATTCTCTCTCTTTTTTATAACAGCTTCATTGAGATAAAAATTAGCCCTATTAAATTATACAATCCAGTGGTTTTTAATATATTCAGAATTATCACATCTCCCTAATTTCAGAACATTTTAATCATCTTTCCTCCGTCCTGGAACAAAAAAAACCCTGTACCCCTTAGCATTCCTGCCCATTCACCCCTACCCCCAACCCCTGGCAACCACAAATTTATACTCTGTGTCTATGGATTTACCTACTGGGCATTTCATGTAAATGGAATCATACAATATGTGGCTTTTTGTATCTTGTTTCACTTACTATGCTTTCAGACTTCATCCATATTGTAGTGTGTTGTCAGTTCTTCATCTTTTTATAGGCGAAAGATATTTCATTGTATAGCTGTAATACATTTTATTTATCTATTCGTTCATCAGTTGATGGACATTAGGGTTGTTTTCATTTTTGGCCTATTATAAATAAGGGTGCTAAGAGCATTTGTGTGTGTTTGTGTGGACATATGTTTTCAGCATGTGGTAATTCTGTGTTTAACTTCTTATCTTTTTAAAAAAATATCTTTATTGACTTCAGAGAGAGAGAAAGGGATAGGGGGAGAGAGAGATGGAAACATTAATGATGAGAGAAGCATTAATTGGCTGCCTCCCGCACACCCCCTACTGGGGATCAAACCTGCAACCCAGGCATGTGCCCTTGACCTGAATCAAACCCAGGACCCTTTAATCCGAAGGCTGATACTCCATCCACTGAGCCAAACCAGCTAGGGCTGTGTTTAAATTTTTGAGGAATTTTCAGACTCTTTCCAAAGCAGATGCACCATTTTACATTCCCACCAGCCATGTATGGCTATTCCATTCTCCACATTCTCACCAACACTTGGTATTGTTCCTTTTTATTGTCATTTTAGTGGATTTGAAGTGGCATCTCATTGTGATTTTGATTTGCATTTCTCTAATGACTAATGATGATCATCTTTTTGTGTGCTTATTAGCCACTGTGTATCTGGTTTGGAGAAATGGCTATTCAGTGTGCCCATTTTTAAGTTTGGTTATATTTTTATTGAATTGTAAGAATTTACCTATTCTGAATGCAAATCCTTTATTAGAAAAGTGATTTATAAATATTTTCTCCCATTATGTGGGTTGTCTTTTCACTTTTTCTTTTTTTTTCAAAAATATATTTTATTGATATTTTACAGAGAGGAAGGGAGAGAGATAGAGAGCTAGAAACGTCAATAAGAGAGAAACATCGACCAGCTGCCTCTTGCACACCCCCTACGGGGAATGTGCCCGCAACCAAGGTACATGCCCTTGACCGGAATCGAACCTGGGACCTTTCAGTCCCCAGACCGACGCTCTACCACTGAGCCAAACTGGTTTTGGCTTTTCACTTTTTCTTGATGTCCCTTGAAGCACAAACGGTACAACTAGTTTACCATCTTAACCATCTTTGAGTGCACATTTCAGTGGTATCAAGCACATTCACAATGTTGTGCAACTATCACCACCAGACATCTCCACAGTCTTTCATCTTGCAAAATTCTCCCCTCTTCTCAACCCTTGGCAACCATTATTCTACTTTCTGCCTCTAAAAATTAGTTCCACATACTGCATATAAGTGGAATCACAATGTTTGTCCTTTTGTGACTGGCTTATTTCACTTAGCGTAATATCCTCAAGGCTCATCTACATTGTAGTACATCAGACAGTTGATTTGTGTGAGTTGATCCTATATCATGCATCTGTGCTGAACTCCTTTATTGTTTCCAATAGAGTGTGTGTGTTCCTTAGAACTTTTTATATATACTAGAGGCCCAATCCCCTCAGCCCGGCCTGCACCCTCTGGCAGTCGGGACCCTGCAGAGGGATGTCTGAACTGACAGCTTCTGCACAATCCCCGTGGGGCAGTCGGACATCCTTAGCACTGCTGCAGAGGCAAGAGAGGCTCCCATCGTGAACCTGGCGCAGGGTTTCTGACTGAGCTGTGCTCCCCCTGTGGGAGTGCACTGACCACCAGGGGGCAGCTCCTGCATTGAGGTCTGCCCCCTGGTGGTCAGTGCACGTCATAGTGATAGGTTGTTCTGCCATTTGGTTAATTGGCATAGTAGCCTTTTATTATATAAGATGGTCATGTCATTTGTGAATAGAGATATTTTTCTAACTTACTTTCTGATCTTGGTGCCCTTTGTTTATTTTCCTTGCCCAATTTTCTGACTAGAAGCTACCTATAGTAGTGTTGAATGCAAGTGGCAAAAGCAGACATCTTTGTCTTATTTCTAATTGAGAGGAGAAGCACTTGGTCTTAAAAATAAATATGATGTGAGCTGTTAGCTTTGGGTACGTGCCCTTTGTTAAGAAAGTTTCCCTCTAGCCCTGGCCACGTAGATCAGTTGGTTGGAGCGTCCTCCCATACACCAAAAAGTTGTGGGTTCGATCCTGATGTTTCTCTCACAGATTTCTCTTTCTCCCCCACTCCGACCTCTCTTCCCTCTCCCCAATTCCTTTCTTCTTTTCCCTCCCTCTCCTCTTTTGCCCCTCTCCCTCTTTTTCTCTAAAGTCAATAAACATATCCTTGGATGAGGATAAAAAGAAAAGTTATCTTCTATTCCTGCTTTGTGTGTTTTTATCTTGTCATGAAAAGGTGTTGGATTTTGTCTCTCTTGTCTGTTGAGATCATCATGTACTGTTTTCCTTCATTCTATTAATATGTTGTACCAGTATTACATTGGATGATTTTCATGTTATACCAACATTGCATTTTTGGGATAAATCCCACTTGGGCATGGTATAGTGTCCTCTATATGTTGCTAGATTTGATTTATTAATTTTCATTAAGGATTTTTGTGTTCGTGTGCACAAGGTTATTGATTTGTAGTTGTGATCTTTGTCTTCTTATAGTACTTGGTATCTGGTTTGGTCTGGATTGGAATCTGGAATCTGGGGTCTTGAGCTATTGGTTTGGTGTCTACAACATCCTATCTAATAAAAGGGTAACATGCAAATTAACCATCACTCTGCCATGCCCACCAGCCAATCAATATCAAGTATGCAAATTAATCTCAACCAAGATGGCTGCAGTCACAGAGCGAGTAGGAGGGAGACTTGGGTTTCCGCAGCAATGGAGGAAATCAAGCTTTCCATACACCCTGGTGGACCCAGGCCTCCACTCAAGGCTACAAAGTTTCAATTATAAAAGATAAATAAATCTCCCCAAAAATGGTGACAGCCTCAGAGCTGGAGAGAGCAGGAGACTAGGGTTGCCCCAAGTGATGGAGGAAGCCACATTTCCCTGTAGCCCTGGCCTGTCTTGGCCTCTGCTTAAGGCTACAAAGTTTAAATTATAGAAGATAAATAAATCCCAACAGAAATGGCTGCTGCCACGAGCGAGCTGGAGGCTTGGCTCTGCGCCAGGCTACAAAGTTTCAATTATAGAAGATAAATAAACCCCAGATACCAGGGCCTCCACTTGGCTTGCCGAGGGGCATGGCCAACCTGCAAACCACCACAGGCCCCTCGCCCAGGCTGCTCCACGCCCAAAGGGAACCCCACCCTAAACCGGGACACCCTTCACGGCAAACCAGCTGGCCCCCACCCATGCATCAGGCCTCTATCCTATCTAATAAAAGAGTAATATGCAGATTGACCATCACTCCAACACACAAGATGGCTGCCCCCATGTGGTCAAAAATCTTGCCCCCATGTGGACACAAGATGGCCAGCAGGGGAGGGCAGTTGGGAGGGACCAGGCCTGCAGGGGAGGGCAGTTGGGAGGGACCAGGCCTGCAGGGGAGGACAGTTGGGGCAAACAGGCTGGTAGGGGAGCAGTTAGGCATCAATCAGGCTGGCAGGGGAGTGGTTAGGGGGTGATCTGGCTGGCAGGCAAAAGCGGTTAGGGGCAATCAGGAAGGCAGGCAGGTGAGCATTTGGGAACCAGCAGTCCTGGATTGTGAGAGGGGGAAGTCGGACATCCCTCTAGGGATCCCAGATTGGAGAGGGTGCAGGCTCAGCTGAGGGACACCCTCCCACTCCCGTGCCCGAATTTCATGCACTGGGCCTCTAGTTCTGCTATAATAATTAATTTTATATATTGAGTTCCGTTGTGTGTTTTTTTCGCTAAAATTTTTCAGCTTTTAAATATATGATTAACAAGTAAAATCAATTCCATTTTCTCCTCTCCCACCCCCTGTAGTTAGTGCACTGCTCTTATGTGGCATGTTTTTGTTTTTAGTTCAGAAATACTTAACATCTAACTTAGTATAAGTTTAAGGTGTACAACGTGGTGATGTGATATATTTAAGTAGTCCAATATAATTGCCAACCAAATCATTAGCTAACACCTCTAGCATGTCACATTAGTTTTTGCATGGCAAGAACATTGAAGGTCTAGTCTTTTTGCAACTTTGAAATATATTGTCTGTAACCACTATTCTGTGCATTAGATCTCTTCTAGTTGTAAATTGTAAGTCAATTCCCTCACCTCCTGGTAACCACCTGTTTCTATAAGTTCATCTTTTATATATTTCACATATAAATGATATCATACAGTATTTGTCTTTCTCTGTCTGGCTTACTTAGCATAATGCTCTTAAGGTCCATCCATTTTACCACAAATGACAGAATTTCCTTTGTTCTCATGATAAAATAGTATTACATTGTGTGTGTGTGTGTGTATTACATCTTCTTCATCCATTGACACACACTTAGGTTATTTCCATATGTTGGCAATCATGAATAATGCTGCAATAAACATGGGAGTGCAGATATCTTTTTTGTTGTTGTTAATTTTCACCTGAGGATATTTTCTCCCCATTGATTTTTAGAGAGAGAGGAAGGGAGGGGCAGGGAGAGAGAGAGAAACATCCTGTGAGAGAGCCACATTGATTGGTGCCTCCTGAATGCCCCCTGGTTGGCTGGGGATGGAACATGCAAACCTAGGTATGTGCCCTTCACTGGGAACCTGAGAATCTTTGGTGCAGGGAAATAGAGATGGGGTGTGGGGGAGTGTAGTTCTAACTATTGAGACATACAGGCCAGGGTTGAAGATATCTTTTTGATATCTCTTTTCATTTCTTTTGGATATATGTCCAATAATGGGTTTGCTGGGTCATTGGTAGTTGTCTCTTAAAATGTTTGAGGACTGTTATATTGTTTTCCATAGTAAATGAACCAATTTACATTCCCACCAACTGTGCACAAGGCTTCCCTTTTGTTCCATGTCCTCTTGAACACTTCTGACCTTGTATTTTTGATGATAACAGTTTTAAGAAGTGGCAATTCTATTTTCTTCTGTATGTTCTCCCTTCTTTGGTTGTGGCCTTAGCCTGGTGTACTGTTTTTTATTTGGTGTCTTATAGTTAACATTTAGTGTATGCTTATTATTTGCATCTGTTAAGTACTTGGTCTGCATTACCTAATTTAATCTTTACAACAACCCTTTGAGGGAGATACAGTTTGAAACCGCTCATAAATGAGGAGATGATGACTTTAGGAAAAGAAACAATTCACTAACAGTAGGCAGTGGAGTGGTGAATTAAGCCCACTTCTCTTGTCATTGGAGTCAGAACTGTGAACAGCATGCTATGCTAAAGGGAAATGCTTGTTTTTAAATAGTACATTGGACTTATACTGCTCCTTACAGAAGTAGAATATGGGTGGAAGAGTGAATATTGTATGTTCAGTGGTGGTGATGGGCTAGAGCAGGGGGGGGCAAACTTTTTGACTCGAGGGCTACAATGGGTTCTTAAACTGGTCTGGAGGGCTAGAACAAAAGCAGCCTGACCATGCTGGCATTCTCATCGTGGGCTGCTGGTGAAGGAACGGAGGGGAGAGCAAGAGAACCCTCTGCTCTTTCGGCTCCACAGGCCTGATATAACAGCCGAACGGGCTGAATCCGGCCCGTGGGCCTTAGTTTGCCCACAGCAGGGCTAGAGAGTTAGTAAAAGCAAAGAAGCAGGAATTGACATTTTTTAAAAAAATATTTTTATTGACTTTTTACAGAGAGGAAGGGAGAGAGATAGAGAGCTAGAAACGTCGATGAGAGAGAAACATCGACCAGCTGCCTCTTGCACACCCCCAACAGGGATGTGCCTGCAACCAATGTACATGCCCCTGACCGGAATCGAACCTGGGACCTTTTCAGTCCTCAGACCGACGCTCTACCACAGAGCCAAACCGTTTTCGGCAGGAATTGACATTTATTGTAGTGCCCAGTGCTGGGGAGCACAATACAAGCAGAACTGGTTTTTGTTCCCAGAGCTGCAATTAGTCTTATTTGGAAGAGTGAGATTAACATCTGAAATAATTTGAAAATGAACATTGTTTAATTAGAGGTCAAGGGTGAGGTTTGTATGAATTGGAGAGTAATTAGTAATTAAGATAAACCTCAAAAGAGGAATAGAATCGAGGAGGCTAATTTAGAAAACCGGATTTTGGATCAGCCTTAACACTGCCTTGTACCATACAACTCACTTAGTCTTTCTGATTCTTCATTTCTTTAAGTGTCATAAGGGAATAATGTCAGTACTGTGTTTCAGAGTTGTAGGTTCAAGATGTATAATATCTCAGCATTTTGTAAACTATTTAATGCTTATGTTATTATGGGGTTACTTTCTAATCTCACCACTTTTCCTCAACCTGAGCTTTTTATTTTAAAACTAGAGGCCCAGTGGGAGATTGAAATCGTGCCAGGAGGCACCCCACATAGCACCAACAGCCACGTTGTGTCCCCTGGGGTGGGGGTAGGCACTCCTGTGTTTTGTCTCTACTCCAGCCCAGCCCCAGTCTCCCTGCAACCACTGGGGCTGGCTGCTAGGGCTGGGGGCGGCACGCAGTCCTCTCCTGCCTATCTGCATACACAGCTCCTTCTGAGCGGTAGAAATGCCTGGCTAATTATCATATTCCCTGTTTATATATATGTATATAGATAGTTTGAGTCGTAGAGAAGTTTTGTAAGAATAGAACAAAGAAGTCCTGAATATCCTTCACCTCTATTCCTCAGCTATTAACACTTAACCACATCTGCTTTTTCATTCTCATTACAAAGATTTTTTAAAATTAATTTTAGAGAGGGAAAGGGAGAAGGTTAGAGACACAGAAAACATCAATCCATCTGTTGCCCCTGCATTGAGCCCAAACTGGGTAACACTGGCCAGGCTATTCTTGTACATTTTGCCAACTAAAATTAGTAAATAAAAGTGGTATATCGTTATAGCTTTAATTTGCCTAGATTAGAAAGAAAACCTAGCAAGTTAATTTAAAAATTGAATTAAGTTTATACTAGCAAACACAATTTTGGTTCAATAGTAGAAAATCTATTGATATAATCTTAAATAATAAAGGCCTGATATGCTAAATGTTTAGTCATCTGTTCAACCAATCAAAGCTTTATATGCTAATGATATGCTAAGGACACTCAACCACTCGCTATGAGGTGCACTGACTACCAGGGGCAGATTCTCTGACCGGTAGGTTAGCTTGCTGCTGGGGTCTGGCCAATCCGGACTGAGCAAGATGGGCTGGACCCACACTAGTGCCCTCTTGCGGTCCTTCCCCGGCTGGCCAACCTCTCGTGTCCCTCCCCAACCCCAATCGTGCACTGGTGGGGTCCCTAGGCTTGGCCTGCACCCTCTCACAATCCAGGACCCCTCCAGAGATGTTGGAGAGCCAGTTTCGGCCCAATCCCGCAGGCCAGGCTGAGGTATCCCACTTGTACATGAAGTCGTGCACTGGGTCTCTAGTTAATTATATCAGCCATCAGAAGTAAAAAACCATATGTCTGCTATGATTTATACAGTGAGATCTCCTTTCCTGTGGTTCCCAATCCACCTCTTTGCTTCTGCTCCCTCTGCCACAATCACTATGAATACATATCCTTTCTTTTTATACAAATGGTAGCGTGCTGTGGACTCTGTCATGCACCTTGCATTTTTCCTGATGAGTTTTTTTTTTTTTTTTTTTAGGACATTTTTGCTCATTTCTGATAGCTTTCTAGATACCTTCTGTTTCTCTCATTTAAAAATGAACTTATCGCCGAAACCGGTTTGGCTCAGTGGTAGAGCGTCGGTCTGTGGACTGAAAAATCCCGGGTTTGATTCCGGTCAAGGGCATGTACATTGGTTGCGGGCACATCCCTGGTAGGGGGTGTGCAAGAGGCAGCTGGTCGGTGTTTCTCTCTCATTGACGTTTCTAGCTCTCTATCTCTCTTCCTTCCTCTCTGTAAAATATCAATAAAATATATTTTTTTAAAAAATAATACAGAGTGGCCGAAACCGGTTTGGCTCAGCGGTAGAGCGTCCGTCTGCGGTAGGGGGTGTGCAAGAGGCAGCTGATCGATGTTTCTCTCTCATCGACGTTTCATCTGAATTCCTCAAATGTGGGACTTCACAGCTTATCTGTTCACTAGTTGTGGTCTAGTTGTTTCTCCCACACCACTCCCCCACAAACATTCACAAAAGTAAAAGTACTGGAATTGCTATATTAAAGACTACCAGTGCCTTCTCCCTCTTGTCAAAATCAGTGGCTGTTTAGTCTTTGTATTTGATTCTTTTGCTGTTCTTGCCCTTGATCACACCCTACCATGCCTCTTGGAACTTGAATACTTTGTACATTCCGTTGTGTGTTCTTGTAAAGGTGGAAGGAAATAAAAGGATTGTGGAGGTGCAGTCTGAGGAAG
The DNA here is from genome assembly GCA_963924515.1 of Vespertilio murinus. Taxonomy (NCBI): domain Eukaryota; kingdom Metazoa; phylum Chordata; class Mammalia; order Chiroptera; family Vespertilionidae; genus Vespertilio; species Vespertilio murinus. The sequence goes on along the minus strand of OZ004705.1, from coordinate 104,172,978 downwards.
ATCTTAATGCATCTAAAGGAAATGGTCTTATTCTCTGTGGCTCCTGAAAAGAGTGAATGAATACTTTGCTTGGGAGGGGAAAGGAAAGACTATGGCATTTTTTTATATTTTATTTTTTATTGTTGATACTGTTACAGATGCCCCTGACACCCCCCATCCCCCCCACCCCGCTTTGCCAAACTATCCCCCATTCCCTTACCACACTGTCATCTTTGTCCTTGGGGTATGCAAATACTTTAGCTAAACCATTCACCTTCCTTTATCCAGTCCCCAACCCCTCTCCTCTCTGACATTTGTCAGTCTGTTCCATGTATCCATGCTAGTTCTATCTTGTCCGTCAGTTTATTTTGTTCATTAGATTCTACATATTAATGGGATCATATGGGATTTGTCTTTCTCTGACTGGCTTATTTAGCTTAGCACAATACCCTCCATGCTGTCGCAAAAAGGTAAGAAGAGCTGCTTTTCTCTTTTATGACCATGTAGTATTCCATTGTGTAAATGTACCATAGCTTTTGTTGTTGTTGATCTTCACTTGAGGATATTTTTCCATTGCAAGGGATCGGCGGAGGAAGGGAAACTGGTAGCCTCCTGCATGCACTCTGACCAGGAGTGGAGAGTGAACCCACAACCCAAGTATGTGCCCTTGACCAGGAATCAAACCCTCGACCCTTCAATGTGCAGACTTATGCTCTAGCCACTGGGCAATACTGGGCCAGGGCTACCACAGCTTTTTTATCCACTCGTCTACTGATGGACACTTGGGCTGTTTCCAGATCATGGATATTATAAATAATGCTGCTATGATCATAGAGGTGTATATGTTCTTTCTGATTGGTGTTTGAGGATTCTTAGGGTATATACCCACGAGTGGGATCACTGGGTCAAAAGACAGTTTCATTTTTAACTCCATACCATTTTCCACAGTGGCTGCACCAGTCTGCATTTCCACCAGCAGTGAATGAGGATTCCCTTTCTCCACATCCTCACTAGTACTTTTTGTTCGTTGATAGTAGCCATTCTGACAGGTGTGAGGTGATACCTCATTGTAGTTTTAATTTGGATCTCTCTGATGATTAGTGACATTGAGCATGTTTTCATATATCTATTGGCCTGTGTGCGTCCTCTTTGAAGAAGTGTCTATTTTTTTTTTTTTTGGATTGTCTGTCTTTCTTGTGTTGAGTTGTATTAGTTTCTTTTATATTTTAGAGATTATTTATCAGATGAATCACTGAGGAATATGTTCTCCCATACAGTGGGTTTCCTTTTCATTTTGTTGGTTTCTTTTGCTGTGCAGAAGCTTTTTACTTTGTAGTTCCCTTTGCTTATTATCTCCTTAGTCCCTTGCCCTTGGATACATATTGGCAAAAGATTGCTCCCTAGAGATGTCTGGGATTTTACTGCCTATGTTTTCTTCTAGGATTTCTATGGTTTTGTGACTTACATTTAAGTCGTTTATACATTTTTAGTTTATTCTTGTGTATGTGTAAGTTGGTGTTCTGGCTTCCTTCCTTCCTTCCTTCTTTCCTTCCTGTACCTGTCCAATTTTTCTAGCACCATTTATTGCATAGACTGTTTTTACTCCATTGTATGATCTTGCCTCCTTTGTCAAATATTAATTGACCAAAAATGTGTGGGTTGATTTCGCTTTCTGTTGTATTCCATTGATCTATATGCATGTTCTTATGCCAGTACTAGGCTGTTTTTATTACAGTGGCCTTGTTAGTATATTTTGATAATCGGTATTGTAATTCCTCCAACTTTTTTCTTTCTCAAGATTGCTGAGACAATTTTTGAGGTCATTTTTGTTCCATATAAATTTTTGGGATACTTATTCTAGATCAGTGAAGCATGCCATTGTTATTTTAATAGGAATTGTGTTGAATCTGTTGATTGTTTTGGATAGAATGGATATTTTAATGATGCTAATTTTACCAATCTATTAACATGGTATATAGTCTTTGACTTGTTTTTATCTTCCTCTGTTTCTTTTTCAATGTCTTATATTTTTCCCGAATATAGGTCTTTTACCTCCTTGGTTAAGTTTATTCCTAGATACCATATTATTAAATTTTTGTGCAATATTAAATGGTAGCTCCGAAACCAGTTTGGCTCAGTGGATAGAGCTTCGGCCTGGGGACTGAAAGGTCCCAGGTTCGATTTTGGTCAAGGGCATGTACCTTGGTTGTGGGCACATCTCCAGTAGGGAGTGTGCAAGAGGCAGCTGAACGATGTTTCTCTCTCATCGATGTTTCTAACTCTCTATCCCTCTCTCTTCCTCTCTGTAAAAAATCAATACCGGTATTTAAAATAAATAAATAAATGGTAGTGTTTTCTTAATTTCTTTTTTTGCGAGTTTGTTATTGGTGTATAAAAATAACACCCATTTCTAGATATTAATTTTGTATTCTGCTACTTTGCTGAATTCATTTATTAAGTTTGTAATTATTTTGGAGTCTTTAGGGTTTTCTATGTACAATATCATGTCATCTATGAATAATAACAGTTTTACTTCCTCCTTTCCAATTTGAATGCCTTTTCTTTTTGTCTGATTGCTGTGAATAGGACTTCCAGTACTATGTTGAATAAGAGTGGTGAAAGTTGGACATCCCTGTCTTATGATCTTAAATGAAATGCTTTTAGTTTGTGCCCATTGAGCATGAATGATATTGGCTGGAAGTTTTTCATATATAGCTTTGATTATATTGAGATATGATCTCTCTATGCCCACCTTAATGAGAGGTTTTGTTACAAGCCAGTGGTGGATTTTACTAAATTGCTATTTCTGCATCTATTAATATGATCATGTAATTTTTATCTTTAATTTTGTTTATGTGATGCATCACACTTGTTGATTTGCAAATATTGTACCAACTTTGCGTCCCTAGAATGAATCTCAATTGGTCATGGTGTATGCTCTTTTTGCAAATATTTATGTTGACTTGCTAATACTTTGCTGAGAATTTTAGCATCTGTGTTCATCAGGGATATTGATTGGCCTGTAATTTTCTTTCTTTGTAGTGTCTTTATCTGCATTTGGAATTAGGATAATCCTAGCCTCGCAAAAAGCATTTGGAAGTCTTCCCTCATCTTGAATGTTTTGAAATAATTTGAGAACAGGTTTTAGTTGTCTTTGAATGTTTGGTAAAACTTGCCTGTGAATTCATCTAGTGCAGAACTTTTATTTGCTGTGAGTTTTTTATTATTGCTTCAGTTTCATTAATTGTTATCAGCCTATTCAGGTTTTCTGATCCCTCCTGATTGTGTTTTGGGAGATTTTATGTGTCTAGGAATTTGTCCATTACGCACAGGTTGTTCAATTCATTGGAAGATAGTTGTTTATAGTATTTTCTTACAATCCTTTGTATTTCTGTGATGTTAGTTATTCGCATGTTTTATTTCTGATTTTATTTATCTTTTCAAAACCAATTCTTGGTTTAATTAATTTTTTGTATTGTCTTTTTTTTTAGACTGTCATTTAATTCTTCTTTGATCCTTATTATTTCCTTCCTTCTGCTTTTCTTATTTTCTTTCTAGTTCTTTTGGGTGTAGGTTTACATTATTTGAGTTTTTCTTGCTTTTTGAGGTGGGCCTGTAATGCTAAGACCTACTTTTGCAGAATTTTGTGTTCTATTTATTTTGGGTTGTTGTTTGTTTTTATTCATTTATCTCTAAGTAATTTTTTATTTCTTCCTTGATCTCCTTGGTAACCTGTTTGTTTTTTAATAACAATAAGCTGTTTAGCCTCCATGTGTGTTTTTCAGTTTTTTCTTTTTTTCTTTTATTTATTAAGGTATTATGTGTACATAGCTTACCATTGCCGCCCCCTCCCAGTCATGCCATACCTCCCCAGAGTTTTGTGTCCATTGGTTGTACTTATATGCATGCATACCAGTCCTTCGGTTGATCTCTTATCTCCCCCAGATCTCCCTACTCCCCACCCCCCGCTGTCATTTGACAGTCTGCTTGTTGTTTTACTGTCTCTATATCTATCTTTCTGTTCATTAGTTTATAATGTTTTTTAATATCCATAAATGAGTGAAGTCATGTGGTGTTTCTCTTTCATTGACTGGCTTATTTCACTCAGCATGATGCTCTCCAATTCCATCCAGGTTACTGCAAATGATGAGAATTCCCTCCTTTTTATGGCAGAGTAGTATTCCATGGTGTAGATGTACCATAGTTTTCTGATCCATTCATCTGCTGACTGGCACCTAGGCTGTTTCCAAATCCTAGCTATTGTAAATTGTGCTGCTATGAACATAGGGGTGCATATATCCTTTCTGATTGGTGTTTCTGGTTTCTTGGGGTATATTCCTAGTAGTGGGATTACTGGGTCAGATGGGAGTTCCATTTTCAGTTTTTTGAGGAAGCTCCATACTGTTCTCCACAGTGGTTGCACCAACCCTCAATCCCACCAGTAGTGCACAAGGGTTCCTTTTTCTCCACAACCTCACCAACATTTGTCATTTGTTGTTTTGTTGATGTTGGCCATTCTGAAAGGTGTGAGATGGTATCGCATTGTTGTTTTGATTTGCATCTCTCGGATGATTAGTGATTTTGAGCATGTTTTCATGTGCCTCTTGGCCTTCCTTCTGTCTTCTTTTGAGAGGATTCTATTTAGGTCCATTTCCCATTTTTTAATTGGCTCATTTGTTTTGCTTTTATTGAGTTGTATAAGCTGTCTGTAGATGTTGGAGATTAAACCTTTATCAGTGATATCATTTGCAAATATGTTCTCCCATACCGTGGGACTTCTTGTTGTTTTGTTGATGGTTTCTTTTGCTGTAAAAAAGCTTTTTATTTTGATGTAGTCCCATTTGTTCATTTTCTCTTTAGCTTCCATTGCCCTAGGGCTAGTATCAGTGAAGAAGTTCTTTAGGCATATGTCTGAGATTTTGCTGCCTGTGGATGCCTCTAGTATTTTTATGGTTTCCCTTCTTATGTTTAAGTCCTGTATCCATTTTGAGTTTATTTTTGTGTATGGTATAAGTTGGTGCCCTAGTTTCATTCTTTTGCATGTATCTGTCCAATTTTCCCAAAACCATTTACTGAAGAGACTGTCTTGACTCCATTGTATGTTTGTGCCTCCTTTGTCAAATATTAATTGAGCATATTGATTTGGGTTGATATCTGAATTCTCTAATCTATTCCATTGATCTATATGTCTGTTCTTATGCCAGTACCAGGCTGTTTTGAGAACAGTGGCTTTGTAATACAACTTGAAATCTGGCATTGAGATACCTCCTACTTTACTCTTCTTTCTCAGAATTGCTGCGGCTATTCGGGGTCATTTATTGTTCCAAATGAACTTTTGGAGAGTCCTTTCTAGGTCTGTGAAGTATGTCGTTGGTATTTTAATAGGGAGTGCATTGAACTTATAAATTGCTTTGAGAAGTATGGACATTTTGATGATGTTGATTCTACCAATCCATGAACATGGTATATTCTTCCATCTGTTTACATCTTTCTCTATCTCTTTTTTCAGTGTTGTGTAGTTCTGAGCATATAGGTCTTTTACCTCCTTAGTTAAGTTTATTCCTAGGTATCTTAATTTTTTTGATGCGATGGTAAATGGGATTGCTTTATTAGTCTCTGTTTCTATGAGTTCACTATTGGTGTATAGAAATGCCATAGATTTCTTGGCGTTGATTTTGTATCCTGCTACATTGCCAAATTCATTTATTAAGTCTATTAGTTTTTTGATGGAGTCTTTTGGATTTTTTAGGTACAATATCATGTCATCTGCAAATAGGCACAACTTCACCTCTTCTTTTCCAATTTTGATGCCTTTTATTTCCTCTTCTTCTCTAATTGCAATGGCTAGTGCTTCCAGTACTAAGTCAAACAGAAGTTGTGAGAGTGGGCATCCCTGTCTTGTTCCTGTTCTTAGGGGGAACGGTTTTAGTTTTTGCCCATTGAGTATGATGTTCGCTATGGATTTATCATATATAGCTTTTATTATGCTGAGGTATGATCCTTGTACTCCCATCTTGTTGAGTGTTTTTATCAGGAAAGGGTGTTGGATTTTGTCAAATGCTTTTTCTGCTTCAATTGATATGACTATATGATTTTTAACTTTCAGTTTCTTTATGTGATGTATGACGTTTATTGATTTGCGGATATTGTACCATCCCTGCATTCCGGGAATAAATCCTACTTGGTCATGGTGTATGATCTTTCTGATGTTCTGTTGGAGCCGATTTGCTAGAATTTTGTTGAGGATTTTGGCATCTATGTTCATGAGGGATATTGGCCTGTAATTCTCTTTCATTGCATTATCTTTATCTGGTTTTCATATTAGAGTGATGCTGGCTTCATAGAAGGAGTTTGGAAGTGTTCCTTCCTCTTGAATTTTTTGGAATAGTCTGAGGTGGATAGGTTTTAGTTCTTCCTTGAATGTTTGGTAAAATTCTCCTGTGAAGCCATCTGGCCCTGGGCTTTTGTTTGCTGGAAGCTTTTTGATGACTGTTTCAATTTCTTCCAAAGTCACTGGTCTATTGAGATTTTTAGATTCTTCCTGATTGAGTTTTGGCAGGTTATATTTTTCTAGGAATATGTCCATTTCCTCTAGGTTGTCCAGTTTGTTGGAATAGAGTTGTTCATAGTATTTTGTAACAATCCTTTGTATTTCGGTGGGGTCTGTTGTTATTTTACCTCTTTCATTTCTGATTTTGTTTATTTGGGTCCTCTCTCTTTGTTTCTTGGTTAGCCTGGCTAGAGGTTCATCAATCTTGTTTATTCTTTCAAAGAACCAGCTCTTGGTTTTGTTGATCTTATGTATTGTTTCTTTGGTCTCTATGTCATTTATCTCCGCTCTGATTTTTGTTGTTTCCTTCCTTCTGCTTACACTAGGCTTTTTTTGTTGCTCTTTATCTAACTGTTTGAGTTGTAGAGTTAGATAATTTGTTACCATTTTTTCTTGTCTTTTGCAATAGGTTGCAGAGATATGAACTTCCCTCTCAAGATTGCTTTTTTTTTTCTAGCAAACTACTTTCCTGTTCTTTTTTTTTTCCATTTTTTTATTAAGGTATTATATGTGTACATATCTTATCATTGCCCCCACCCCCCATCCCATTCATGCCGTCCCTCCCCAGAGTTCTGTGTTCGTTGGTTGCACTTATATTCATGCATACTAGTCCTTCGGTTGTTCTCTTATCTCCCCCCAGGTCTCCTTCCCCTCCCCACTGTCATTTGACAATCTGCTTGTTTTATGGTGACTATCTCAGGATCACATGAATAGAATCTGCTCCTCATTTGGCAGTCTGCTTGTTTTATGGTGACTATCTCAGGAGCACATGAATAGAGTCTGCTCCTCCCCTAGTTCTCACCGCCCCTCCCCCTGGGTCCCACTGCTTCCCCTGGGACACACAGCTCACCTGGGGCACACGGCCCCCTGGGACACACGGCTCACCTGGGGCACACAGCCCCCTGGGACACATGGCTCACCCAAGGGACACGGCCCCCTGGAACACAAGGCTCACCCGGGGCACATGGCCCCTTTGGGGGACACGGCTCACCCGGGGCACAGGGCCCCCTGGGACACACGGCTCATCTGGGCAAACGGCCCCCTAGGACATATGGCTCACCCAGGGCACACGGCCCATCTGGGGTGCTGGGATCACGTATTGGAGGGGCCATGCTAGCTCCTTGCTAGCACGGCAGGCAGGCTGGGATGGTTGCAGGCGGGCTGAGAGGGCTTCAGGCGGGTAGACCGCCCTCAAAGATGTCTTGTTCGGTGGGGAAGCGGAGCAGCTGTGGACACGGAGGCTAAGTTCTGAGGCTACCACTTCCTGAGCCCAGGGCGTAGTGAGCTCTGTTCTCGGTGGATTTCCTTTATTCGTGGCAGCGGTGGCGGGTGGCGGTGGCAGGTGCGGCAACGACGGTCGCTCCTGTGGTTCAATTTCCACTGTAGTTTTAACGTTCACATGGCGGCAGTGGCGGGAGCTTCGGCTCGCCCATGCGGCTGCTGAGGGAGGACTTGCCGGGGCCGCTAACAGAATGCGCCGTGCCAGCTCCACACCAGCACAGCGGGTGTGCTGGGAAGGTTGTGGGCGGGCTGAGATGGCTGCGGGCGGAGAGTTCCCCCTCAATGGTGTCTCCTTTGGTGCGGAAGTCGAGCTGCTGTGGACGCAAAGGTTAAGTTCTGAATCCACACTCTCTCTGAGCCCTAGGGTGTAGTGAGCTCTGATTTCGGTGGATTCCCATTGGCGGGGGCGGCTGTGGGTGCAGCAGCAATTTCTCCTGTAGTATTAGAATCCACATGGCGGTAGTGGGGGAAGCTTTGGAACCGGCTGCTGGTGGTGGCGGCGGGAAGACTCACCGGGGCGCAAAGGGAAGGCGCCGTGCCATCTTCCACCAGCACGGTGCGCGGAGGCCGGGCCGAGTTGGCCATGGGCTGGAGACACCGCTCCATCTCTTTGCCAGCACGGTGTTTGGAGACCTGGTGGAGTCAGCTGCGGGCGGCAGCGGCGACACAAGGACTCGCCTGGTGCTGCTAACGGAAGGTGCCGCACCAGCTCCCCACCAGTAAGGTGCGTGCGGAGACCTAGCCGAGCCAGCCACAGGCCGGGACACGCCATGCCAGCTCCTTCCTGGTTGTGGGAAGGCGCCGAAGGCACGGCGAAGGTCCCATATCAGCTCCCTGGGCCCCTGGGCGGAGCGAGGTCTGGCTTCCTTCATTCCTGGCAGCAGCGTCTCCGGCAGGTCCGGTTTCGCTGTAGTTTTAAATTCCACATGGCAGCAGCGGCGCCCTGCTTGGTGTCTAGTTGTAGCTTTCCCATTTCTGGGCCGAGCCGGCTGCGGTCGGGGAGACCCTACCCGATCTCTTCGCCCATACGGCGAGTGCGGGGTCTGGGCTGAGCTGGCTGCGGACGGGGAGACGCTGTGCCAGCTCCTCACCAGCACGGCGGGCGGGCTGGGATGGCTGTGGCCTGGGATGGTTGCGGGCAGGGATTTCTCGCTCACAGGATTCTCGTCCAGGCAGGAGCCGAAGGCGCAGGGGAGGCCCACATCATATCCCATGGCGGCTCACAGGGCTGGCCCACTCTCTGGGCCCCGGGGCGGAGCGAGGTCTGGCTTCCCTCATTCCCGGCGGCAGTGTCCCCGGCAGGTCCAGTTTCGCCGTAGTTTTATTTTTTATTTTTTTATTTTTTAAATATATTTTATTGATTTTTTACAGAGAGGAAGGTAGAGGGACAGAGAGTCAGAAACATCGATGAGAGAGAAACATCGACCAGCTGCCTCCTGAACACCCCCACCGGGGATGTGCCCGCAACCAACATACATGCCCCTGACCAGAATCGAACCCAGGACCCCTCAGTCTGCAGACCGACGCTCTATCCACTGAGCCAAACCGGCCTCGGCTCGCCGTAGTTTTAAACTCCACATGGCAGCAGCGGCGTCCTACTTTGTGTAGGCCTTCCCATTCCGCCAGCTTTCCTGTGGGTCTGGTGTGATCCCTTTCGATTTTAGCTGTTGTTTTTTTTTCCAAATTGTTTACGAGGTGTCAGCTTAGGAGACTTCCTAGGCCGCCATCTTGTTTCGGTCTCTCAAGATTGCTTTTGCTGTGTCCCATAGATTTTGGATTGTTGTGTTTTCATTGTCATTTGTTGCCATGATGTTTTTAATTTCTTCCTTGATTTCCCTGGTAACCCAGTCCTTGTTCAATAGCATGCTATTCAGTTTCCATGTGTTTGATTTCCTTGGGTTATTTTTATTGTAGTTGATTTCCAATTTTATGCCACTATGATCTGAGAAGATGCTTGATATGATTTCTATCTTCTTGAATTTGAAGAGACTTTGCCTATGTCCCAACATGTGGTCTATCTTTGAAAAGGACCCATGTGCACTTGAGAAGAATGTGTATTCTGTGGCCTTGGGGTGAAATGTTCTGAATATGTCGATTAATTCCATCTGGTCTAGTGTGTCATTTAGCGTTGATGTTTCTTTGCTGATTTTCTGTTTAGATGATTTGTCCAAAGGTGACAGTGGGGTATTAAAATCTCCTACTATGATTGTATTGCTATCAATCTCTCCCTTAATGTCTTCCAGCAGTTTTTTTATGTATTTGGGTGCTCCAGTATTGGGTGCATATATGTTTACCAGGGTTATTTCTTCTTGTATTGCTCCCCTTAGTATTATGAAGTGGCCTTCATTGTCTCTTGTTATGTCCTTCACTTTGAGATCTAATTTGTCAGATATAAGTATTGCTACCCCGGCTTTTTCTTCATTTCCATTTGCCTGGAAAACCTTTTTCCATCTTTTCACCTTCAGTCTGTGGGCGTCTTTTTTTTCTGAGGTGGGTTTCTTGTAGACAGCAGATGTATGGGTTTTGCTTTCTTATCCAATCTGTTACCCTATGTCTTTTGATTGGAGCATTTAAACCATTTACATTTAAAGTAATTATTGATAGGTAGGTATTTGATGCCATTTTTATTCTATCCCCCTGTGTTCCTTCTTCGCTTCATATTTATTTTTACAGTAAACCCTTTAGCATTTCTTGCATTGCTGGTTTGTTGGAGGTAAATTCCTTTAGTCTGTTTTTGTCAGTGAAGCTCCTGATTACACTTTCAATTGTGATTGACAGCCTTGCAGGGTACAGTATTTCTGGGTTCAGACCCTTCCTTTGCATGACTTTGTATATGTTATCCCATTCCTTCTGGCCTGATGAGTTTCTGTTGAGAAATCAGTTGCTAGTCTGATGGGGGGGTTCCTTTATATGTAACTTTCTGTCTCTCTCTGGCTGCTTTTAAGATTCTGGTTTTGTTGATGGTTTTTGCCAATTTAATTATAATGTGTCTAGGTGTTGATCTTTGTGGCTTCATTTTGTTGGTTCTCTGCGAGCATCTTGGATTTGTGTGGGTTTTTTCTTCTTTATGTCAGGAAAGTTTTCTGTCATTATTTCTTGAAATACTTTTTCCATATCTTGCTCAGTTTCCTTTCCTTCTGGGACCCCTATTATTCTGATATTGTTTTGTTTTATATTGTCCCAAAGCTCCGGTAGGCTCTCCTCCTGTTTGATTTTTTTTTCCTAGAAGCTGCTCTAATTGGGTATTTTTTTCCATCTTGTCTTCTAGCTCACTGATGCGGTCCTCTGCTTCTTCTAGTCTACTCCTGATGCTTTCTATTGAGTTCTTCATAGAAGCGATGTCATTTTTCATTTCTTCTTGGGTCACCTTCATTTCCTCTTGGGAAATGTACTGTAGCCTCTGGGTGGCAGTGTTTCTTGGTGGCAGAGATCCAGTGTTCTGAAGCCTTTCTAGCTTTTTCCCCCTCTCTGTGTCCCTGGTCTATGGAGGGGTGGGGGTTGGGCAGGAGGAGCCGACCGCACTCCCCTGTAACTCTCTCTGAGTCAGATCCAAACGTGCTGCTCCTTAGATATCCCCCCACTTAGGAGCTCTGACCACAGTCAGGGGTGCCTCCAGCCCAAAACCCTGGGGTTTCTTGCAAACACAGACCCCTCTGTGCGCCTGGTGCGCGCTGGCTGCTGCGCGGGGGATGCGTGCCGCGGGGGGAACTCACCCGATCTCAGCAAAATCTGATTTTTCGCCCTGGGGTGGAGCACTTCTTTGAGTCCAAGTCTTCGTGCTGATTCTGGTCAGCGTTTAGGGACTCACAGCTGCTTGGTGGTCTCTACAGCCGTGGATATTCAGTCCTCTAACCCAAACCTCTTCCCGTCAAGATGCCAAGATTTCCCATCTTCGCCCCTAGGTCGCTCTGGGAAAGGACCCAGCTGTGGGTGCTTAACTGTCAGGGGCACCCTGATCAGGCGCCCACCAGCTTCCCCAAGTGTTCGCCTTTCTCCTGGCTTGCTGACAGGCACTCCCAGCACGACCCTCGGCTGCTCTCTCCCTCCTCCTCGGGACCCGGGTCAGAACCTGCCCACCTATTTTTCCGCCATTTTTCTCTTCTCCCTCCACTTTATATTTTAGTTGTATTTTTTGAAATTGGTGATTGAGGCTGCAGTTAGGCATTTACCTATGTCACCATCTTGGTTTTTTTCCATCTAGCATATTCTTGATATTATTTCTGTTTCTTACTCATGGTTTCTTTGTCTCTTTTCATGCTAATGAAGTTCCTTGTCATTCTATGTTCCTTGAGCATCCTTATAATCATTACTCTGACCTCTATGACTCATAAGTTGCTTGCCTCCATTTCAATTAGTATTTTCTGGAGAGTCCTTTCATCTGGGGGTGTTTCTTTGTCTCCCCATTTTAGCTTCTCTTTGTATTTATTTCTTCGTATTATATAGAAATTCTGTGATTCCCATTCTTTGTGGGATCACCTCATATAATAAGTGTCCTGTGGGACCCAGAGGTGCACTGTCTTAAGTCTCCTAAGCTGGATGCTCTTGAGTTATTTGGATTGTTCTGTTGTAACTTGGTCTTGATTGTGTTGTCCTGTTCATGGGTGGGATTTCCCTCAAATTGTCTGACTGTGAGGTTCAACCCTGACCATGTTGTGTGAGCTAATGTACAGATACTGACAAAACAAAACAAGAGGCAAAACAAAAGCATACAAGAGATTCTAACAGCAGCAGCAAAAACAACCACAAAAGAAAAGAGAGTTAGGAAAGATAAAAGAGGACACAAATAAAAAAAGAGAAGAAAAGAACATTGAAGGGAAAAGGGAGAAGAAAAAAGAATACAAAAGGAGTGAAAAATAAGAATGAATAGGAAAAGGAATTGAGTAAAGAGGAGGAAAAATTATGAAAAGGATAAAAGAGAAAGAAGAATGAAAATTAAAAGGAAAAAAGAGAAGGAAGACAAAAAAAGTAGAGTAAGAAGAGGAAAGATAAAAAATAAAAGATAAAAAAGAAAGAATAATAAAGCAATAAAAAAGGAAAAATGAAGAAAATAATGAAAAAGAGACAAAGCAAAGTGGAGTCCAGCAGAGGTTAGTGCCTGCTGGCACTAACTTTGAATCCTGCTCTTATGTTTATCTCCCTTTGGATCCTGCTCTTATGTTTATCTCCCTTTGGATCCTGCTCTTATGTTTATTGAGGCTGCTTTGCATGCCAGTTATGGGCTTCATGGGAGGTGCTTTGGTGCTACCCACTGTCAGAAGTTGTCCTTTTTTGGCTCTTTGGGAACCTGTGTGAAACTTCAATTTACCCACTGTTTGTGGCTGCCTCCACAGGGCTTGGCTGCACATGGGAGGGTCCAAGCTGTGCTCCAAGGCTGGCTTTTTAGCAGCAAGGGGTCTAGGATAGATCATGAGTTTGAGAACCAGATTTGAACCCTGACTCCTCCCTATACTGGATAAATGACTTTGGACAAGTCACTGAATTTTTGTGAGGCTCAAATTTTTTTTCGTGTATAAAAGGGACATATATTTACTTATCATTTTTTAAAGTAATAAATGAGAAAATATACATAAAGTACCCAACATTGTCACTAACACTTTAATCACTGAGAGTTTTATTCTCATTATCAGGTCCAGAATTTGCATATTTGAGGTATCCTGCTTCTTCAGGGGATGAATGAATTCTGGCTGGAATCTTATCTTTGTAAGGCAAATATGATGGATCACTTAGACCTATCACGTCCGTCATCATTACTCCTTTTAATAGATACCTTAAAATGGAAGAGCCATATGAATCTCTACTAGCATTTAAATCCTGAAAGCTGAAGTGTTTGGGCATAGGTGGAATTGTATATAATAAAAGACTAATATGCAAATCAACCGAACGGTGGAACAGCTGGTCACTATGATGTGCATTGACCACCAGGGGGCTGATGCTCAATGTAGGAGCTGCCCCCTGGTGGTCAGTGCGTTCCCACAGGGGGAGCGCTATTCAGCCAGAAGCAGTGAGCCGGGCTAACGGCTGGTGAGTGCAGCAGTGGTGGCGGGAGCCTCTCCTGCTTCCGTGGCAGCACTAAGGATGTCCAATTGCCATCAGTTGGCCATTCCCCAAGGTCTCCTGGACTGCAAGAAGGCACACACTGGGCTGATGCCCCCCTCCCCCAAGCGCACGAATTTCATGCACCAGGCCTTATATATATATATATATATATATATATATATATATATATATATATATATATATATATCCAGTTGCCTTTCTGGAGGAAATGTAGGAAAAGTGGTTAGTTGGCCTTGAAAAAAAGAATTTTTATCTCTATGCTTACCAGTATAGTAGTAGCTGATATTATAGTATTTCCTTGAGAGGACATATGGTACTACTTTTAAATACTAAAGAGATCATTTCTGGCCAGGAAAATACTTCTTTTGCCCATCAAAAAGCTTTGAAAATGAAGTTTGAGAAGGGAGAAAATATTCCAGATAGATAGTAAAGTAGCATCCTATGGAGTAAAATTAATGACACAGAAGGTTAGAGAAGGATGTGCCTATGACTCTCAGAACACAAAAAACAGATGCTGAAGATTCCTGACCTTTTCTACATAATAAATGCTCAGAATAATCTTGAGAAAAGTGGAATAAATGCAGTTTTTTTGAGTGCCACTGAGAATTGGTGAGAAGAGTTCAAGACTGGGCATTTGAATGCTTCCTAGAGGCATTATGTTAAGTAACCATTTCTCATTTACTCTTTATAAAAATGTGATGAAGTAGATATGTACAGCAATTACTCCAGTTTTAATACAGAAACTGTGACTGAAGACAGTTAAGTATTTAGAGCTAGTAATGAACTTTTGATGGGTAACAGGACAGTAATATAATTTGAATACGTTTTCTAACGTATTCTTCCTCTCATATGCTATAGCTGGCTTGATCTTGACTTTCCAGGATAGCAGTGAGAGTGAGTGCACTCATTACCTCCCTCACACAGAATTTGAGAATGAGTGAGTCATGGTTACAGTTGGCACCAATGTATTTTGCTACTCTGTTAGCCACGTGACAGTTCTGTTCTGGACAAAGGACAATGAAATATAACAAGTAGTTATCCCCTTCCTCCAACTTCTGATTTTAGCAGTAATTCTTCATTGTACTAAATGATCATCAGCTTTACGTGGTGTCACTCATTTAGTTGTTCACTGTCTAACTGCATCTCCACTGTCTACTCCATCAGCAGAGCCATCTTGTTTTCTGTAATCTCACTTCAGGTCATCCACAGTACCCCTCCAGTTTCTTATGTACTTGCCATTCTCTCTCGTTTTATTTTCTAGTCTCATCCCTTGAATCTCCCCCTTGTCTGCCTTCTATTTATAATATCCCTTCTGGAAAGTTTCCTTAAGGCAGAGTTTAGGTACTTTCTCTTTGTATGTTGATTTTTTTCAAGTGTCTGATGATTTTTAGTTAGCTGTCTGTTGATATTATGAGTGAAAGTTTAGGTTCTAGACCAGGTGTGGGGAACATTCAGCCCAACAGAAGAATACCATAAGGCCCAGAAATCATTTGGTCTGGCCCTGCTAAGGCATTAGGGGTGGGTTAATTAAATGTTTGACTAAATCTAGCAGGCTAATTTTTACATTGATAATTTTGCATGGTTCATGAATGATGTTTAAATATCCAAATGTCTCTTGGCAGGATAAAGATTCCCTACCTCTGTGCAGACTGTATGGCATTAGTGTAGGTTACTGGAGTGTGTTCCCCTTAACTTTGGTTAACTTTTGTTACCCAGTAGGCTCCTCCCTCAAACCGGAGGGAGGGCTGATGCTGAGCCCTAGGTGTGGTAGGCAAGCTTCACTTTAGGTGTGAGGGAGGGGATGACAGTAGTTTCCAATAAGAAGGTTTAGTTTCTTATTTTCTTTTTTTTAATTTGTAAGCACCTTTTCGTTGACAGATCTTTATTCAGTGAAGTCTTTTTTTTTTTTTAATATTTTATTGATATTTTACAGAGAGGAAGGGAGAGAAATAGAGAGCTAGAAATGTCGATGAGACAGAAACATCGACCAGCTGCCTCCTGCACACCCCCTACCGGGGATGTGCCCGCAACCAATGTACATGCCCTTGACTGGAATCGAACCCGGGACCTTCCAGTCCGCAGACCGACGCTCTACCACTGAGCCAAACCGGTTTTGGCTGAAGTCTTCATTTAGTATGTTCAAAATGGAAGGTTTAGATTCTCTAGAAAGGGTTTCTTTGGTTTTGGGCTGTATTCCATTGCAGCTACACCTTCAGCCAAGCAGGCATGGGAATGGAAAGTGCTTGGGAGGAGTGACTCCCAGTCTTTTGAATCTTTAGGCACTTCTGCTCCATTCCAGTTTCTGCTCTTCCAGCCCCGACCTTAGAGCCTTTCTAGAGTGCCACCAGAGGATGGCATATACATTCATTTAGGACTTTCATGTTTATTCTTGGGTTGGGCTACTTTTGCTTTTGTTTATTTCTCAGCTCTGAATAGATTTATTACCTTTTTTTCTCCTATCACTTCAATAAGGTAAATGGAAAGGAAGAGGCAAGCACATTTGCCTAGTCTTATCAGTTTGAAATGCTGAGCCAAAGGTTCTTTTGACAAGTTTGAGTATTTGTGATTTTAAGAATTGAAACAAGCTTATTTAATGAATGTATTATTGTTTCACAAGTATTTATAGAATAGTTTGGAATGCTTATAGAATGTGAAGTTATTGAAATGTTGAAATACATCATCTATGTATGACTAACTTGTATTTTTAAAACTGTAATAAAGCTTTTTAGAGCAAGGACAGCCATAGATACACCAAATACCTAGGCAGGAGAGGATTGTGGTGCAGTTCCAGGCATTGCCATTAGCTAGTAGTAATTTATAATTGAGGCCAGAAACAAGGTAACTCTGGTTCATTTGATGTTTACATTCTTGAATTGTTTCCCATGTAATATTTGCTAATTTTAGGTCGTCTTCCTTGATGTGATCTCTCTCTCTCTCTCTCTCTCTCTCTCTATATATATATATATATATATATATATATGTATTTGCCGGCGTATAAGACGATTTTTTGGCCCCGAAAAATACGTATTTGCCGGCGTATAAGACGACTGGGCATATAAGATGACCCCCTAACATTTCCACTAAAAATACAGAGTTTGTTATATATTTGCCGTATAAGACTACCCCCCACTTGGAGGCATATTTTTCAGGGCCAAAAAGTCGTCTTATACGCCGGCAAATACGGTATATGTGTGTGTGTGTGTGTGTGTGTATGTGTGTGTGTGTGTCCCCTTGGGAGTTTGACCGGAAGACCAGGAGTTCGATTGCTCACTATGACATGCACTGGCCACCAAGGGGTGATGTGGAGCGAAGGAAGGTCCCAGCCAGCAGCCAGAAGGCCCTGATTGGCCTTGATCACTGGCCAGGCCTAGGGACCCTACCTATGCACGAATTTTGTGCACCGGGCCTCTAGTATTAAGATAAAACGTCTACTACATGTGGTTTACTTAAAAAAAAAGAAAAAAAAAAAGACTGGTGGCCCTATAGTTACATTTAGGTTGCAATTTGTGTTTATTTCAATGAATGATAAAAATAATTTGCCATGTCTGTACTTCTAATAGAGTGAAAATGAATCTGTATGCAACATTATTTTTATTTCTTAATACATTTTGGGAAAGTTAATTGCAACTGTATGGTTCAGGGATTTAGTGCAAGAAGACGAACAGTTGATGGAAGAAAAGAAAAAGAAAAAAGACGACAAGAAAAAGAAGGAAGCTGCTCAAAAGAAGGTACTATATGTATAAACTTTATATTAAGCAGTTTAAACAAATTTAAATATAAAATTTATTGAATTTTTAAAGCATTTGATTTAATGTTTTAACTTCAGTGGAGTTTCATTTTAACCTTTAATGTCTTTGACTATGCATGTATAGTAACTTGCCAAATGCATACAATTTAACATATAGTTATTTAATCTTGCCAATAGTTTTTTTTTTAAAGGTAAGTGCTTTATAAGGTCTTTATCCTCCTATTAGCTGTTGCTAGGTATTCATAGTCCATCATTTTGTAAGTGAGAAGAGCATGGAATTGGTAGCTGCATAGAGGGGGTTTGAAAGCTGGCTCTCCCATATAGCATGCAGGACAGTGTGGCCTTAAACTTTATTTAGCTTCTCTGGGTCTCAAAAGTTTTCTTATGTTTTGTAAAATGAGAATTAAATTAAATGAGATAGTGTAATACATACACAATTGAAAATAAAATAATACATGAATATGGTAATAAGGGAAACATTAATGCACATAATAGGAAATAAAGTATCGATTTATTTTTTGCTTTTTATTTAATACCTGGACTGATTTTTAAAATTTGCAGTTTATATTAGGATATTTTAGGTAAATCTAAGATAATTTGCTGCAAAAGCTCTCTAGCCAATACATCATCAGAAACTAATCAAAGCATTGCAAATTATAAAAACCTAAAGATTATATTCATAATTACAAAAAATTTTACAATTAATACTACAGGCTTATGACAGTTAACTAAGCTGGCTCTTGTTTACAGTATTAAGGTTATACAAGGCCCTTAACATGTTCTGAAAGACCCAGTGAAATTGCAATTGCATTTTTGTATTCTAATGATAAATTATGACTTTTTGATATATGCATAACTCTTGTGCCAGGCACTGTGCTAGGAACAGGATATATACTAATAGCAACATATCTCCACATTTAAAAAATATTTTATCAAAAGAATATTTTAATGATTTTAGAGAGGAAGGGAGAGCAGGAGAGATAGAAACATTAATGATGAGAGAGAATCATGGATCAAATCAACTGCCTCTTGCACGCCCCCCACTGGGGATCAAGCCCATAACTTGGACATGTGCCCTGGCAGGAAATCCAACTGTGACCTCCTGGTTCATAGGTCGATGATCAACCACAGAGCGATACCAGCCAGGCATATCTTTACATTATTTTATAGAGAAAAACATAGAATATAAAACTATGAAAGATAGGGAACTGTTAAAGCATGGAGAGAAGGGCTTAACTGAGCCTGAAACAGGGCAGGGGGCAGGGAATTTTTTTTTGGAATAGAAATTATCCAAGTCAAGAAGGAACAGAATACAAAACGATTCCAAGCAGACTAACTTCAGAAGAAAGCGTCCATAGTCTCCTGGTAAACTATGGGTTTAAATGGGGAGCGTAGAAATGTCAGGTGATGAAATGAGGGGTGGAGGGGTGGTGGTAGCTATCAGCTCTTTAGGGGTTTGGGCCATTGAGTCTACCTTGGCAGATTATAGAATTGAATTGGAAAGGGTCGAAACTAGAAGCTGAGATACTGGTGAAGGGACTATTTTTAAAAATCCACAGAAATTTTTGAAAGGATATGAAGGGCAAGGAACCTAGATTGACTCTTAGGTTCCAGATTGAGTGGCTTAGTACATTTTTTAGAAGACTCACAGAACTGGTCATCCAGGAACGTTGATGAGATGTGGGAATTTAATTCTTGTTTATATCAGTTAGCCTATGGTGAATTGGTTTCGCTTTACTACTTTACCTGAAGTTCCCAGAGCCTATCTAGGACATTAAGTGAGGATTTACTGTAACCGGGACGGGCCATAAAGGAGGATAAGGTTGGGATGATAGGTGACTCATCATTGGCCTTCGGTTGCTCTCAGGAGTGACTATTGTCATAGTTAGGGTTTGGAATGGGCTTCTAGTTCAGGTATCCCTGCTTTTTGAAAGTTCATGTTATACCACTTTGCTTTTATGAAGACCTATATTAGTATTATAGATTTTTGGCCTTGAATTTGATGATGCCAGAGACCTATGATGTAGGATGGTCTTTGCAATCTGATCAGTCTTTGCTTAGGATTTGTTATAAAAAAGTTGTGTCCTCTCTAAATAAGCTTGGGGGAAGATTTTTTAAGACTCTCTGATGCTGTGAAGGCAATTTACGTACTTAATGAAAATAACTTATAAGAAACAATAGATTTGTTGAGGAAGATTTATTTACTGATGTTGAATCACTAGTTTAGCAAGCACCTGAGATCCTGCTTCTAAGGAATCTTAAGATTTAGCTGGTAAGTCAGGATGTATGTGAAATGGTTAGAAAAGAGGCCTAAGGTATTATATAACAAGCATGTTTATTTGTCTATTCACTCACTTCAGTGAGGAAATTCTAAGGAAGGTTCACTGGAATTTCTTTGAATGTTGTGTTTGTAAAATATGTAATGTGAGTATAGTTTTTAAGTTGTAACATACAAATTATGGCTCTAGTTGTTAAATTGTCTATTTTTTCATATCTAGTCTGTAGATCACCTGTGTCTTTAACATGTAAATGATGATTTTTGTGCCATTTGGCTTATTACCAGATCTGAAGTAATAGCTTTCATCCCTGCCTCACTGTATGGTTCTAGTCTCCCATCTCAACCAAGTCCTACTAGAACCATCATCAGAGGCTTCATGTGGGGAGTATTTCCTTCTTTGGCCAGACCTGCAGCATTGGTAGGGTATTGACAGTCATACCTCGTCACTTAACACAGTGTACAGGAAAGGCGAAGACCTCTCCTGCTCAGTTTAGTAGGCTAGACTGCCACTATAGTGAGGCTTTCTCAAATTCCAAATAACCAGCTTACAACTGAATTTAAATAGAACCTGTTGGTGAAGTGAGAACAACTGGTATTTCTATAGGCTGTTACCAAATAAATAGAAAAAAAAAACCCAAAAATCCTCAAAGGGGTACACTTAAAGCCCATATGAAAGATTGTGAGTCATAGGAGTTTCTGGACAAGTTTCTTCGAGCTTGTCTGGTGTAGAAGTAAGCAGGTGTATCCAGGTAAGTGACAGACAGACATCTACATAAGCCAGGTAGGTGGGCCCATTATATAAATGTTGGAATTCACTAAAGAAAAAGCAGTTTGCCTGTTTCATGCAATCTTTGTACACTTTAAAAAATTTTGTATTTCATTTCTGAAAAAGACTTCAGATACTATATGTTCTAATCCACTCTTTACATATAAAAGGAACTTGGGCATTAAGATTAGTTAAGTGGCTGCCATGGTTTTATCAGGGTGATAAAAATAGGGAATGCAATTGACATCTTCTACTTGCTCAGCTGGTGCTTTTCCAGAACGAGGTACCATGGCTTTATTCTTCGATACAGAACCTCCTTACACGTTTTGCCTTATTTTCACAATCTAAAGGTGAACTTTAAAGCTGGAAATAATATATTACAGTCATTTTTATAAGACATTTAAAAGGTCTTAATGCCACAGATACAGAAAACAAAGTTTCTAGTAGCCGTTATAGTCATTTAAAGAAAATTAACTTCAGACCACAGGTTATATTTTTAAATAAAAAACCAGATAACACAACTCCTTATATAAATAATCAGACACCAACAAGGCTCACTACAGTGTTTTTATTATGATAGTTTTTCTTCTTTTGCCTATTATTTAAATAGAAATTTATTTAAATTCCTCCTTAAAGAAAAATTACACAAAAATTACTTGACTTTTATTATGTTCCAGCCCCAGTATATCATTATGAGTAGAGATAACTTTGTTTAAAAAAATTTTTTTTTCAAAAGCCTGTTTCACATCTAAGAAGTATGGCTATTTACTTCTGATTCTAAGACTTAGGAAATAAGTTGGCATAACATTGAAAATGTAGTTCCTATACTTAAAAAGGGAAACAATTGTAGCAATAAGTTGTTACCATATATTTATACCCAGGTTCTGTTCTTAGAAGAAATTTCTAGAAGGAATCTTGAATATGCTGTAAGGAGGAAAAGGGAAGTTGAGAAATGGGTTAATTATAGAAGGGATAACTTAGTATAACCTTTACTTTAACTTTGTAATTATAGTTCCTAGAAAGCATTTAATTGTTGAGGGCTGGAGGGCTGCAACAATACAAATTGGGATCTTATTTTAATTGAGACAGTTTTGTTACTCTATTAAAAGCTGAAGGGACTTTTATGGGTTTTATGGATTCAAATGTGCTCTATTTGAAGTTAAATGAAACTTCATTCTCTTGGAAATTTTAGTGTTTACTTTTCATGTCTCCCAAAGACTATTTTGTTTGAGACTGGGGATCATATTCAGCAGTGTAAGTAGCAGGGTAGTTTTGTTTTATTTTGTTTTGTTTCTTTTTTTCAGTAAGCTAGGTGGAGCATTGCATTCATCTAGGGCGTCCCCTTACGGTCCTGCCCCTTATTTTAGCTTCCTACAGTCAGATGCTGCATAATGGTGTTTGGGTCAATAACTGACTGCACATACAATAGTGGTCCCATAAGATTAGACCGGAGCTGAAAATTCCTATCTCCTAGTTACGTGGTTGTAGCATGGTACAGTGCACAAATACCATTGTAGCATGTGGTACAGGTTCTTAGTCTAGATCATCCGTGGGCAAACTACGGCCTGCAGGCCAGATCCGGCCCGCGGGGCTGAAAGAGCGGAGGGTTCTCTTGCTCTCCCCTCCGCTCCTTCACCAGCAGCCCAAGATGAGAGTGCCAGTATGGTCAGGTTGCTTTTGTTCCGGCCCTCCGGTCCAGTTTAAGAATTCATTGTGGCCCTCGAGTCAAAAAGTTTGCCCACCTCTGGTCTAGAAGCTGTGGGGGTATAGAACTTGTCATTCCTAAATATGTCTCTTTGGCATAAGGATTTTTTTAGGCTGGTTTATTTTAAGAAACAGCAGGTGTGGAAGAAGTTCTGAAAACCAACTAAAGTTGCCATAACAGACATCTGCATTGTAAGGGAAATCTACATTTGTGTGTGTCTCCCTGCCTGTATGAGGAAGAGGGGATGACCTCATCTCTAGAAACTCTTATCAATGGAGAAGATAATGACAAAACTACATAACCACCTTACTCTGGTTTACTGTGCTTTTCCTGGGACCTTCCTTCATCACTGACTCCCTCCAACCCCACCATCTTCCATGTTTACTGAAGATGGATGGTATTTAAGGTGGTGGGTCCAGTTATTTTGATGAGACCTAGTTTTCCTGGATATTCTCCCATGTATCCAGGAGATATATGTGTTATTAAACTATTTTGGTTTTCTTCTATTAATTTGTCATTTATTACAGATGTCTCAGTTGATATTCCAGGGGGTAGAGGAAAAATTACTTTTCGTCTCCTGCAAAACAGTAGGTTATACCATACCTTCTAGGTTAGCATAAATGCCTTTGTGATCACACAACCATATCACCTCACAACGCAGTTCTCAGAATGGATTCCCATTGTTAAGTGGCACCTGACTATTCCCTTTTTCCTTTTTTTTCTTTTTAAATTCATTTTAGTTCAGCAGTCCTTGGTTCTAAACTGGGGTGCTACTTGCTAAGAAATTATAGAAAAGTTCCCTTACCACAAATTATCTTATTTAAAACAAGTGAATTGAATTGTTATTTCCATATTCTAATAACTGGCATTGTTTTAATATATTTTATTGATTTTTTACAGAGAGGAAGAGAGAGGGATAGAGAGTTAGAAACATCGATGAGAGAGAATCATCTATCAGCTGCCTCTTGCACACCCCCTACAGGGATGTGCCCACAACCAAGGTACATGCCCTTGACCGGAATCGAACCCGGGACCCTTCAATCCGAAGGCTGACGCTCTATCCACTGAGCCAAACAGGTTTCGGCTAATACCTGGCATTGTTAAGACATTGTAGATGACTAGGAAGAAAAAAGCAAGACATTGAGGACTGGGAGCGAGATTGTATCAGGTTACTTGCAAATATAAGAGAAGGGACTGAGCAGTGGTTGCTGATAATCTTTTGAATGCCAGACACTATATTTGAGTTAAATCATTTTACGCTCATACCACACTAGGTATGTGTTTTTGTTTTTGTCTTATAGATGAGGAAACCACGCTTTAGAGAAGTTAACTGGTTTTGACCAAGGTCACTGTGTGTAGGTGGTAGAGCCAGGACTCAAAGCCAGGCAGGCTAATTCAGACTGACCTCTTAACCACTGAGTGTGCTTAAGGATGAGGAGTTGGGACAAATGGTGCAAAGCCCAACAGGAAGAAAACACCTACCTAATGCCCTTGGTCTAATGCCTTCATTAATTAACTGAGGCAGTTGTGATTATTACCCTGTGGAATCACAGTTCAGGTTTATTTGTTTGCTTGCTTAAGGAGGAAAAATGTAGTATTCAAAATGGGAATACTCTGCTTCTAGACTTTTCAGAATTCTTTAATTATGTTATGCAAGATGATCTGTATAGCAACACCTCACGTTTGAATAGTATTGTGTACTTTTCAACTAAAGATGCTTTCATATTTTACTTAAGCCTCATAATAGCCCTGAAAGGCAGATGGTACAGATTTCTCCCCTTACATTTGAGGAATTAGGAAGCTGAGACTGAAAAAGTTTAAATGACAAGGTCATTTACAAGTCAAAAAGGAACAGTTGAAATAAATTTTACTATGTAACCCAATATATAACCAAATATTAACATCTAATCAGTATAAATAAAGTATTGAATTAGTTTCCTTTTTTAATACTAAATAATAGTAATCTGCTATGTATTTTATACAAATGAATTTGGACTAGCTATTTTTCAGTGGCCAGCAGCCACATCCTAGTAGTGGCTACCATTTTAAACAGTGCAGACAAACACTCAAAAAGTTTGAGTAATATGCTAGGTCCTGGATCAGTTCACAAAAATCAGTTTCAGCGGAAGCCGGTTTGGCTCAGTGGTAGAGCTTCGGTCTGCGGACTGAAGGGTCCCGGGTTCGATTCCGGTCAAGGGCATGTACATTGGTTGCAGGCACATCCCCGGTGGGGGGTGTGCAGGAGGCAGCTGGTAGATGTTTCTCTCTCATTGACGTTTCTAGCTCTCTATCTCTCTTCCTCTCTGTAAAATATCAATAAAATATATATTTTTTAAAAAAATCAGTTTCATTTTCTCCTTGTCAGGAGTGCTTGGATTCCATGACTTAGATTTCTTCACTACATTAATCAGTGTTCTGATTAGCAGACACCTTCAGGTGTCTCTGTTGCTATTCTCTGTAGATGACAGGCAACTGAATGAGATTGGTCATTGTTCTGAAGCAACATGGAGCTGTTCCAAAGGATTGCAGACAAGGTGTCCTTTATGTTGTAAGGTCTAGAGGAAGCAGCACTGTATATCTTGGAGTTTAGTAATGTGGTCATGGTTCTCTGTACTGTAACTTAGTTTCCTTTGAAAGTTAATTATGGAAGAGATGGGAGAGTTTTAAAAAAGAGAGATTTTTTAACTTGTAAAATAATTTTATGCTAAATTTTTGGCTTTAGAAAACTATGTTATTGTTTGATGTGACACTTCTATACTTCAAGGTGTTTATACACCAAGTTCTCTCTAATAAGACTGTTTACTACTGCTAGATTTTTAAAACAATTTCTCCAGAAATAAATTAAGTGTTATGCTAATTGGCTCATCTTTTGCCATTGTCTTTCCATCAATTTTTAAAAATTACTTGATCCATATAAAGTAAAAGATGGGCCTCTATTATTTAACATATCACTAATGCTCTAAAACTTGGTAAAGCATGTCAAAACCTGGACTGATTCTGGCTCTCTGGGGAGAAAGATAATGTTTGGTGTGTCTTCAATATTAAGGTAATTGCCATATAGTTTTTTACCATATAACTCTATAATAATATGGTTAAAAATTGGTATTTTTGTTAACAGTAATTTTATATGACAAAGCAAATGTGAATTATCAAATCAAACCCATGGCAGGCAGTTAAGAAATGTTTCACTTAGAAATAATTTCTGGTTATCCGTTACAATTCAGTCTTTCCTCGCTTCCCTGCCTGCCCTTGTATCTTTTATTTTTAGGACTCCCATAATTAAAAAAAAAAAAAAAAGTTGATTTTTGCTGTTGCTTCTGTGTATAATCAGTTCTCTCTTTTGGGCCGCGGTAAGGAATCTGTATAGTGCCAGAGCCCCTCTCCCTCTGTGTCACAGACAGTGGAAGTAGGGTAGGCATGGAAAGCAGGGCTCATGTCCATGTGAGTTTACCTTCTGAACATGGATATTTTAATGAAGTGTCAGATAAGTCAGAAGTGACATGTATTTTAAAATTTTTCCCAATCAAAAATACTCAAAAGTTAACTATGTTTAACTGTAATAGCAGCCTAATTATTACTAATTTGGCTAAAGTGTTATCTTCAACCTTTCTTTCAGAAAACTTAAATTCATTTTTTATCATTTGAAAACAATTTTTTAAGCCATTTAAACGTGTAGACCTAATTAGATGCAATAATGGAAAGGTGACGATTATATAAAAATCATTTAAAATTTAAGTGATAAATGCAGTCCCATTTTTTTTGTTGTACATTTTCACAGTGTCTTCTGTGTTGCATCTACAGAAACATTTTTTAAAATTTTATTAATAAACATCGGATCACGAGACAATCGGGCACATCTCTGGGAAAAGCATGTTGTCTTTGCATATCTTTTCCAATGTATTTCACCTAAATGACAAATTCCTTATAAAAGTGTATGTCTTATATAATAGTAATCTATTAACATTTTATCATAACAATCCATTTCTTTCAGTTTCATATTTACATTGTTTTTTATTTGTTTTTATTTTAGGCCACTGAACAAAAAATCAAAGGTACGTTTAAAGCTATTTTTATTCTTTTTTATTTTATTTTTATTCACCTCTAGGGTGGGAGAGAGACATGAATGAAAGAATCAGAAGGGTGGGGGCAGACTTTTTCAGAGGCTTCACATTGGAGTCATCCTTTGGGGTTTGTGTTTTATTGTGATGGATATTACACTTTTAGAATAAACTGCCTCAGGGCCTGTTTTACAGCTGTCTCTGGATATGAACACCACTTCCTAACAACAAACTTCCTTGGTTTAAGTCTATGAGCACAGTACCTTTGCTTCTGTCTTCCATCAGAAGTCCTATCTGGGGCTATCTCTAGGACACACCTCATCCCCTGTTTATTTCTTGTTCTCTGTATACATTGTGCCCCACTCCTTCCTGTAGGCAGACCTGCGATCCACTCTATTTTTAAAAAAATATATTTTATTGATATTTTTCAGAGAGGAAGAGAGAGAGATAGAGAGCTAGAAACGTCAATGAGAGAGAAACATCGACCAGCTGCCTCTTGCACATCCCCCATTGGGGATGTGCCCACAACCAATGTACATGCCCTTGGCCGGAATCGAACCCGGGACCTTTCAGTCCGCAGACCGACGCTCTACCGCTGAGCCAAACCGGTTTCGGCCACTCTGTATTATCACTGAAGATAGGAGATTGCTAACCCTATGGTCATTAGTACCAGGTTGAACAGCTCCTAGTATATAGCAGGCAAAAGACTTCAGGGAGGTAAGGTAATAGGAACTGACTTCCTTTTAGATCCTAAATCAGGAATTCTTCACTCTCCCAGGAGTTGATTTACTTGCTAATGAAATTGATAGATCCTCCCTTCCTTCAATTGATGGACAGACATAAACCCCACCTTCGGCCAGACATTCCTGAGCTTTGAACCACCAATCAGCACCTGCCAAATACCCTAAGCCCCGTCCCTATCCTTAAAGGTGCTGGTATGCCCAGCGCCTGCTCTTTTTCTCTCTGGAAGCAGCCTGCGGAGGTACCCTCTCCAATAAAAGCCTGTCTCCTGGCATCCCAGTCTCAGCTACCTTCTTTTTTTTTTTTTTTTAATATATTTTATTGATATTTTACAGAGAGGAAGGGAGAGAGAGAGAGAGAGCTAGAAATGTCGATGAGAGAGAAACACCGACCAGCTGCCTCTTGCACACCCCCTACTGGGGATGTGCCCGCAACCAATGTACATGCCCTTGACCGGAATCGAACCTGGGACCTTTCAGTCCGCAGACCGACGCTCTACCACTGAGCCAAACCGGTTTGGCTCAGCTACCTTCTTTAATTAATCTATCAGAAATGTGTAGGGCTTTCAGATGCTGAACTTATTAGGCCTAAAAATTCTGAATTTTTACTTTGAACTGTAGCAAAAGTATGATCTGTGCATTTGATTGATAAACAGTATTGCCTATTTTAATTTGAGGTCATTGTTGGTGAAGGTAGCATTTATTAGGTACAGTTGTATAAGAGGGAACAAAAAATATTTGTAGCTTATATCTTATTGGAGAAAGTGACAATAGAAGGGCATACCCAAACAGATATATAATATGATGTGTTAAGGTAAAAATGTCTGAGTTGTCCTGGAGTCTAGAGGGGTAATAATTAGCTTAACACAGTGGATTAAGGAAGGCCTCCTTGAGATTATGACTCTTAAAAGATAAAGGAGCCAGTCCCCCGTTCCGCTCCCCCCCTCCCCCCAAAAAAAGAGGAATGAAAAGGTAGAGGGATCAGCATGATGGAGGCAAGAGATGGGCAACAATGTAATATTATGCATAGTGGTGGAATTTCTAGAACATTAAATACCCAGTGATGAGTGGACAGGTAGGAAGGGTTTCTCTGGAGAGAAGTAGGGGTCAGGTAAAAAAGAGCTTCATATCCTGTGTGTACCAAGATGGGACTTTCATAGGCAGCTAGGAGGCACTGAAGAGTTTAAGAGGAGTGACATGATTGGTGTTTTTTGTTCCATCTTTAAAGCTTTCAATGATAGCTGAACGTTAGAGAGTGTTGGCTGAAAGATGGAGCTGAGAAAAAGCACCCAGAGCAGAGGAGGCAGGTGGACAAGACAAGGGAATATTTAGGGAGTGATTATAAGGTTGTTGGGAAGTGGCAGAATATAGGCCTGGAGGTAGGCAGACGAGTGCTTATGTTGGCTAGAGAGTGGAGAGCCAGCAAAGGTTTCTGCATTTAGAGGTCATGGTCATAAGCTGTGCTTTAGGAACATCTCTTTGTCAGTAGTGTTCAGCGTCACCAATAAAAGCAATATCAGAGGGTAGAGAAGGCGTAGAAAGGGTAACGAAGATCTCAGCCTTGGTCTTGGCAGTAGGGGTGGAGGATGGATGACAGATGTGTAGGGCATAAACAACTGGTGAGATCAGAAGGATTGAAAGCGATACATGGCTTTGAACCTGGATGTCTGAGAACATTGCAGGGATGTAAAATTGATGCTGGGAGGAACGGTTGTCACATTACTTGAGTAGGAATGTGAGCAAATTTTCTTAAAACTCCACTTTCCTCACACCACTTAGAAGTTGTCCTTTGCTCTTTGCTTGAAGACCAGACTCCTCTGGTGGTTGGCTCTCAAGGCCCTCTTTAATCTGACTTCCCATGGTCTAACCACCCTGCTTCTATCACTCCCTTACACTTTTCAGAGCGGTCTTCTCAGCTAAGGATGCCTTTTAGGCTTTCTAACCTTCTCAGAGTTAACTTTAAATCGATCGCCCCAATTGCCATTTTTTCCTCCTCTTCTGATTTCTTAGGATGTGATGCTGTGTCTTAACTCTGGGGCACTGGATTATGTTTTCTTGGATTTTTGACTGGATGTTTCTCCAACACAACCTTTCAGTACCTATTGTTTGCGTCCTTTCCAAATATGTTATTTTTTTAGATCCATACATCAAATATAAACAGATTTGAATCTTCTGATAATGTTAGGCTTCAGAATGCAGTATGTTGTTTTGCCTGCTTTTTACTCACTCATCCTTACATTGACAGCAGGTACCTTCATAATTGGTCGTGTTTGTTTGGATTCATGCAGGTGTATTGCTGACCTTTGTGCTCTGTGTAATGTTTATATGGTTTGGGAATTAGAGATTACCAGTTGGAAACTCGTGGACAGGTTTGGCCCATACTTGTTGGTGTTTACTAAATTCTGTATTTTGGTATAATTTGTGATTTATAGAAAAGTTGAGAAGATACTGCAGAGAGTTTCCCATATACACCTCACCCAATTTTTCATTTATTGACATCTTCCATTTCTGTGGTACATTTGTCAAAACTAAGAAACCGGCAGTGGTACTAACTGAACTCCAGACTTGATTTAGATTTCTCCATTTCTTCCATTAATGTCTTTCTGTTCTGGGAGCCAATGCAAGATGCATGACACATTTAGTTGTCATGTCTTCCCAGACTCCTCTGGTCTCCATAGAGTGTTTGTATTATTATCCTTTAAATTTTTTATTGCCAAGCATTAAAAAAACAGGAGACACCCCCATCCAAAATTGCAATTTTTATTGCAGTTTGTACTGTCAGCATCATTTTTTGTCTTTCTGTATTAGAAAGTCTATATAAAGCCCAAGGTTAGTCACATGTGGCTACTGAGTCCTTGAAATGTGGCCGAGGAGCAGAATATTAATTTTTTTGGTCTGCGTAACTCTAGAGCCTTCTTGATTGTTGAGAGTCAAACTGAGCATTACTAGTTAGCCGCAGCACCCCGTGGGGTTTTGCAGTAATGAGTTGGTTCTTCCTAAGGCTGCTGCCATTTTCAGTTAAGTAACACCCACTAATGTTGCTGCCGCTCAGTGGTTCAGCTGTTTATATGAAAGTTGGATTTTTGTCAAGCGTCATAAATTAAATTCTTGACCAGCTTTTAATGTGTAGATAACTAAATGCTTATTTCTTGGTGCAGTGGATACATGATTCACCTAATAAAAACATGAACTAGTATGAGTGGCAATGAAATTCTTAAATGTTTTATTTTTACCTTGTGCAAAACTGTAAAGAGCATGAATAGTTGAATGTTTGACTATTTGAAATATATTTATTTATTTATTATGGCTCTGGCCGTGTAGCTCAGTTTTTAGAGCTTCATCCTGACATGCCAAGGTTGCCAGGTTCAATCCCCAGTCAGGGCACATACAAGAATCAAATAAAATTAATTAATAAGTGGAACAACAAATCCATGTTTCTCTCCTTTCTCCCTTCTTCCCTCCCTCCATCCCCCCACCCCAAATAAATAAATAACAATTTTTAAAAATTGTATATTATGATTATTTCCTTGAAACAGTAGGGGGGTGAAGTGTTGAAAAATTTACAGTGGAGGTACAGGAATAGATGGATAACCTTATAACATGCCCTGTGGCTTTTATCATGTAGAGCACATGCCTGGGTTGTGGGCTCAATTCCCAGCAGGGGGTGTGCAAGAGACAGTCAGTCAATGATTCTCTTTCATCATTGATGTTTCTATTTCTCTCCCTTCCCCTCTCCATCTGACATTTAAAAAGGAGTAATCCTTTTTATTGAATTTTGGGGAATGTTTGGGATTTAGAGGAGGAACCACAGCAGCAGGCAGGGAATTCAGACTGTCCTTGGAAACCTGGGGAAGAATAAAGGTCATTTAAAAACAAACCAACAGGTTTTTAGTTCTTATTTTGGAAGCATGCTGATTGTACATTCCTTACAAAAGAACACACACTGCTGCCTCTGCTGGTATGGCTCAGCTGGTATAGTGTTATCCCATGCACCAAAAGGTGGCAGTTCCATTTTCAGTCAGGGCACATGCCCAGGTTGTGGGTTGGGTCTCCCAGTCTATTTTTTTTCTCTATCCCGCCCTTCCTTCTTCTCTCAAAACATACATGCATACATGCAGATTTATGTAAAAAAAGTACACTGATAATTTTTGACAGCTCATATTTATTGGTCTCTCTCTCTCTACTTATGAATCTATCATTCCAGTGCTTTCTTTAGGTGACTTCATAAGCAAGCTGTATTTCAGGGACTAACAAACTCAGAGCCCCTAGAGGAGGAGAGGGGAACCTGGGATAGAAGAAGGAATAGAGGAAAACAGATTTGTTTTGTTTTGTGGTGGTTACATGGGGAAGCATAGTTTATTACTGCTGTTCTCATTCTGGATTAAAAACTCATGAAAATTGAATCAATATTTAAAACACATTTTTGTTCCTGCCACAGTTGGAAACCGTTATTCTTAATTCTATCCTTACAATTTCTAAAATCAAACACAATCTTGTTGCTTAAAATCGTTGATCTAGGAAGTGATTAAAATACATGTCAAATAGTTTTGGAGACATCCTGACATCTAACTGCGTATTTACTATGTGCATTTCACTGTGCTTTATTTATATACTTCATTTAGTTAAGGAAAATATTCTAAAATTTTAATTACCAATAACAAATGGGCCCTGGCCGGTATAGATCAGTTCGTTGGTTGGTTGGTTGGTTGGTTGGTTGGTTCGTTGGAGCATCATCCTGTGCACCAAAAGGTAGCAGGTTTGAATCCCGGTCAGGGCACATTCAGAAGACAACCGATCCATGTTTCTCTTTTGCTTCTCTCCTCTCCTCCCTTCCTTTGCCCTCCCTTCTCATCCTCTTCCAGCCTCCTTCTCTCTAAAATAATTTTAAAACATTAAAAACAGTAAACAAATGGGTACCAGTGATTCAGAATATGTACTGGAACAGGGTCCTACAGCTTAATGTCTTAAGAGTAATTCTTTTATCTTAGCTGGTTTGACTCAGTGGATAGAGTGTAGATCTGTAGACTGAAGAGTCCTGGGTTTGATTTAGTTAAGGGCACATGTCCAAGTTGTGGGCTTGATCTCCAGTAGGGGGCATACAGGAGGCAGGCAAACAGTGATTCTCTCTCAGCATTGATGTCTCTATCTTTCCCTCTCCCTTCCTCTCTGAAATAAATAAAAATAAAGGAGTAATCCTTTTTATTGGGAAATATTTGGGAACCAGGAGAGGGGCCACAGCAGCAGGTTGGGAATTCTTTTTAAAAAAATATGTATTTTATTGATATTTCACAGAGAGGAAGGTAGAGGGATAGAGAGCTAGAAACGTCAATGAGAGAGAAACAGCTGCCTCTTGCACACCCCCTTCCGGGGATGTGCCCGCAACCAATGTACATGCCCTTGACCAGAATTGAACCCAGGACCTTTCAGTCCGCAGACCGACGCTCTACCACTGAGCCAAACCGGTTTCAGCAGGTTGGGAATTCTGAGATTTGTGCATCGGATATTTAAAAACTAAAGTACGACTGGGGCTTCATCAATGTGTACTAGAGCAAAACATTTATCAGCTACCTCCTGCATGCACCCTACTGGAGTTCAAGCCAAAACCTGAGCATGTGCCCTGCCCAGAAATTGAACTGGCAACCTTTCGATGCGTGGGACAATGCCCAATCAATTGTCACTGCTGGGATCAGCCATGTTTCATAATCTCATGAGGTCTTGGGAAACAAAAATGAAAAATAATTGTGTACTAATTCATTATCCCAAACTTAGGATCCAGAAAGTACCATTGTTTTCTTCAACATTTATGAAATATTTATTGTGTGCCAACCCTGTGTCATGCACTATTGCACATGAACAACAAACCCAAGTCCTCGTCCCCGCTGCTTTTCTGTTCTCGCCTTTGTTTTAGTTTAGTAAAGGTAAATACATGGACCTGGGATCTCAGCTTACCACTCGCTTTATCCACAAAGGCTCACGTCTCTTAATCACAAAGCCTCCTACAATAAGGGAATTTAGGAACTTGGGTGTCTTGACAAAGGATTCCTTTACTGCATAGATGTGAGATATGAGGCACAGATAGGTTGTGACTTGGAGCACATTGCCTGACCTTGTTCACATAATGTACATAGAAAATGGTATCTGCGGGACTATTAGAGTACAAGAAACAGTTTTAAAATTATTGTTTAAAACATGATTCAGATATTAATGAACCCATAGTTGGAGGCTTGTGGGAGCATTCTGGAATTGTGTCCTGAGTGCTAAAATTCTTCCTTGGCACAATAGGTCTTCAGTTTCAAAGAAAACAAATCAGGAGTCTTCGTGTTTAAATATTGGAGTAAAAATCAGGATTGATTAGCAAGAATAGCTTTATCAGTTATAACCAGGTAATAGGAAGCACAAGACTAGGAAAAAAGACTGTATGTGTCATAATTTGCACTTTCATTCGGTTCTAGTAAGAGTAGTAGCTGTGCCTCAGGATGCGTCCTGAGTGAGAGCTCTCAGTGCTGTATCCTTAGCAAAAATGTGCCTGATAAAACAGGGCAATCATTCCCCCCCATCCACAAGGAACATGTATCAGACCCCTAGTGGGTGCCTAAAACCTCCGATGGAGAGTACTGAGCCCTATATATAGTATGTTTTTCTTATATATATATGTACCTATGATAAAGTTTAATTTATAAATTAGACACTATATGAGGTTAACAAAAATAATAACATAGAAAAATTTTAGCACTATACTGTGATAAAAGTTAGGTGAATATGGTTTCTTTTAAAGTATCTTACTGTACTGCACTCACACTTGTGATACAATACCTGCGTGATGAGATGAAGTAAGATCTTCAGAATGACAGGCAGTTTAAAACTGGTTTATTTTTGGAGTTTCCCATATAATTTTATTAGGACCGTGGTTGACTGAAGTAACTGAAACTGGGAAAAGTGAAAACGGAGATAAGGTAGGGAGTGGGTGCTACTACTGTACTTACAGGCGACATTTAGCTAGAAGTAGAAAGCATTGAATGATCTAAATATAATCCTGGCATTTTAGCACAAACTTAGCATAGTGGGTAAAAGTTCAAACTTCTGAGTTAGATAGACTTGAATTTAAATATTTCCTTTGTAGTTCTTATTTCTGTGACTTGGGCAGGTTCCTTAACCTCTGATCCTCAGTTTGACTCTATGAAAAGGAAATAATCCAGGCAATTTCATATTGTGGGAATGAAATGATATAACATAGATCTCAGGACCCAGAGGGTAGTAGATACTGAGTATGGAATAGATATTTTATTAAAAATGCTAAGTGACTTTGTACCAAGGTGACTGTGCCACATACTTAGTCATTCCCTTATTCTTGGAGAGTTTAATTTTGCATTTACAGGTAAGATAAACTTAATTTATACTAGAAGGAACGTTGAACTGATGGTCAGATTTGGTGTTGCATTTCAGTTGTAGATGTTTGATCATGGGCAGTCTTTTCTGAGCCTTAGCTGCCTAATCTGTAAAATGGAAATAATACTTCAAATTTATAGAATCATAATGAGGGTAAAGAGATACCAATTATATTGTCTGACTTCAGCTGATATTTGGTTCATTTTAATTTCCACCACTATAGTTTTCAGTACCCTAACAACTTTTCATCCCCTTAAAACAACATATAAGTAGTTTTCCCATCATTTCCAAGTTCATCCTCACCCACAATATGACCTGCTTTTTCCTCTCATTAAAGTAGAACCCATTCTAGTGTGGGTGAGTCACAGTGCTGTGTCTCTGTCAGAATGCAGGAAATATGTCTTGTAGCACGAGAACAGGACATAATGTCCTTGTGAGTTTGGTAGGCCAAGATTGGTATATTATTGCCTTGATTTATATTTACTTGTATAAAGGTGAAATGGGATATTTTGAGCCTAAATCACAGCAGGGCCATTGGAGACAGAAGCATGCATTTGAATTATCTCAAGGAGGTATCTGCTGGACCTGTTGATGGACTAGATTTAGTGATAGAACTGGAGGAAGATATGTTTTTTTGTTTAGTTATGTGTACTTTTTTTTAAATTAACCATTCTTGTTTCTTACCCCTTTGCCTCTTGGGCCTAGAGTTTTTGTTATCAATTTACGTGAACTCATTGTATAAGAAGCTTATTAGCACTCTAGCTGATGTATTTGATCATCAGCAGATATTTTCAACATTATGGACTATAATATATGTTTGAAGTTGTTCTGAGGTTGGCATCCCAGGTAGAAATATCTAACTTTTCCCTAGTAACAGACACTGTAAGGGATACATACACAGAAGATACAAATATATTTTCAGAAGAAGTAAAGCAAAATTAATAAGTTATGCAGGGGTTGGGAACCTTTTTCTGACAAAGGGCATTTGGGTATTTATATCATTTGTGGGCTATATACAAAATTATCAACATAAGAATTAGGCTGCTATATTAGGTCAAACATTTAATTAACTCACCCCTAATGCTTTGGCAGGGCCAGACCAAATGACATTGTGGACTCTATATGGCCTGTAGGAGTCATAGTCTTAGCTGGAACTCCAGTCCTGAACTCTAGTGACTCTGATGAAGGGTTCCCTGTGTCAGGCTTAACAGCCTTAACCAAAATAGCCCCTCCTTTCCTTCATTTGGGGAAAACAGGTGGGCAATGGGAGGGAGAGAGAGAATGCATCCCTTTAACTTATTTTTCAGTTTGCCCTTTACTTTGGAATAAACACATATCCCTTGAAAAAATAAAATTTACTCATGATTTTATTTGGTCACTTAATTTTTCTTGTTTCTCTTTTATACTCTTATGCTGGAGGAAAAAAAAAAAAAAAACTACCTTTCCCCCCCCATATTTAGTACATTTTTGGTCTATGTTTTCTAAAAGCTTAATTTTTATATATTTAATTTATCAAAACTTTATTTTTAAATATTTGGAACTTTTTCTACTTAAAAAAATCAGTTAACCATCCTATATTTGTTAAATGATTTGTGTCTTTAGTGATTTATGATAAATACTTTACTGTATAACTTTTGCAACCCTTCTTAAACTTTATTTTAGTGTGTTTGGAATGTTTTTCTTATTCTTGTTACAAACTTTTAGTTGATGGTTAGGTCTTATTTTTCTTTTCTTTTTTGAGTCACAAATAAAGGTCAGAAGTGTTTGACATGATGCTATAATTCTACTAAAAGAACTTTTCAAATTTACTTAGACATGAGAAAGAACCACATGATGAATTAAAAAACATTCTGATTTGACAAATCTATGAAGCTATAAAATCTGTTTTGTTAACAAGTGACTATAGCAATTCTGAAACAAGTTTGGGGGATAATTTCTAGAATTGTAAATTATGAAAGAGACTTTCAGAAATGTCTAACTTAAAAAATATATTTTATTGATTTTTACAGAGAGGAAGGGAGAGAGATAAAGAGTTAGAAACATTCATAAGAGAAGCATCAATCAGCTGCCTCCTGCACAGCCCCCACTCAGGATGTGCCTTGCAACCCTTCAGTCTGCAGGTTGACACTCTATCCACCGAGCCAAACCAGCTAAGTCTAACTTTTAAAATTTTTTTTAAAGTGTGTTCCTCTATCTGAAAAATCAATTTTTCATTATCCCACTTTTCTGAATCTCATGTTGGATAAGATTTAAAGGACAGGTTAACCAAAGATCTTGGAAATACCATATACTGAATATTAGGCAGTACCTTCCAACTCTTAAACAAGATATGTGCTTTAGAACCATTCCTTGCTGATAGTGTAGAAATTTTGCTTTATTTTATCGATTATGCCTAATCTCATTGATTGAGAAGGCAGGAAATTTTTTCTTAAATATAAAAGATTCTTAAGCAAATCTTACAATGTTGCTCTTATGTGAGAATATTTTCTGAGTAGCTTTAATTAGTACATATCATCTTGTCTTCTAAGAGCTTAACTTGATAGTTTTGTTTTTCCTATGTAATGTGAGATAAAAATAGAAATTATAGGTGAATATAAAATTTGCCAAAAGAAGTTTTAAAAAGCATTCTGTTCTCCAAATGCTCATTAAATATACTTTTAGCAGCTAACATTTTAACTGTTTCAGCCCTTTTAAGGATTCAGATGCAAATCTACATATTCAAATAATTTCAGAAGATTTACAGTATAGCCAATATGAAAACTATTATACAAAGCTGAATTGTAGACTTTAGAAGAATAAGAATAAAGGAAGGGCTTGAGGTACAAAGGCCTGGTGATTGATGTTTTGGGGACTTTGGGAGTAATCCAAGATGATTGATGGCTGGTTCATATTTAAACTCTTGTTTCTATTAAACTTACAGAGAGCCAAAAACAGGGCCATTTGTTTATTGTTTCCTAAAATAAATATACTAAAATGCATTATAAAAAACTTTAATGACTTAGAAAAGTATTAATTTAAAATAATTTTAATTATTGAACTGTATGGAGTTTCCTCAAAAAGTTAAAAATGGAACTCTCATTTGACCCAGTGATCTCACTTCTAGGACTGTATCCCAAGAAATCAGAAACACCAATCAGAAAGGACATATGCACCCCTGTGTTCATAGCAGCTAATTTACAATAGCTAAGGTTTGGAAACAGCCTAAGTACCCATCAGCAGATGAGTGGATTAGAAAACAATGGTACATCTACACAGTGGAATTCTATGCTGCTGTAAAAAAAGGAATTCCTACTATTTAAAACATCATGGATGAAACTGAAGACCATTATGCTAAGCAAAATGAGCCAGTCAGAGAAAGATAAATATCACATGATCTCACTCATATGTGGGATCTAATGATCAATATAAACTAATGAACAAAAATCCAGAGACAAGGTGGCACTGAACAGACTGTCCAACCTTGTAGAGAATGCAGGGTTAGGGGGGTTAGAGATCAACCAAAAGACTTGTATGCATGCATATTAGCATGACCAGTGAACACAGACACTGGGGCAGTGGGGGCTTCCCCTGAGGGGTGGGCGTGACGAGGCAGGGGAGAGGGGGTTAATCTGGGAAAAAAAGAGACTTGTAATTCTTTAACCAATAAAAAGTTAATTAGATCACATAATGTATGTGGATTTTCATACCTTAATAATAAATAAAATAATAAAAGATAAGAAACGTTAATGATTTAGAAAAGTATTAATTTAAAATAATTTTAATTAGTGAATAAGAGTAAATAAAATTTGCTTCTACAAATTTAGGACCTGGTATATTTAGAACTTTGGATAGTAAACAGTTTATCTTTTACTTCAACATAAGACAATTGCTAGGTTATTTTTTTTCAATTAATAAACTTTTTTAGAATTTTTAGATTTACAGAATGATAGGTTCTTTTTACATAAGAAATTTTATCAGAAAATGCATAAATGTAGCAAATATTAACAATCTAATTATAGTATTGGTTCATTTCACTATTTCACAAAGTTGTGAAGTCTTGATTTGGAACACTGTAGAAAAATTTTGGTTTAAATGAGCAATGCTTTCATTCTTAACAATTAGAAATTTTTTTTTTCTGGGACAATTCAAAGTTTGCTCGCCTCCTTTAAATTTTGCAAAAGATAATTCACAATATGACAAGAAAAAATATAATAAAAGTTTGTAGTGAGTCTATTTATATTTTATTTTATTTTTCTTTTCTTTTTTTTTAGTTTTTAAATATATTTTATTGATATTTTACAGAGAGGAAGGGAGAGAGAGATAGAGAGCCAGAAACGTCAATGAGAGAGAAACATCGACTAGCTGCCTCCTGCACATCCCCGGGATGTGCCCTCAACCAATGTACATGCCCTTGACCGGAATCAAACCCGGGACCTTTCAGTCCGCAGACCGACGCTCTACCACTGAGCCAAACCGACCTCGGCTTATTTATATTTTATACTAGCTGAATGAAATTCTTTCAGAATATTAGTTTGTTGTTACATAGAATTTCTCCACATTAAGGACCAAGTTGACTGAACTTATTTTCTGCTGATGGTGGCTTAATTTATAGCAGAGATTTGTTACAGCAGCACACTAACCAGCTACCATCATTGCCTTACCCTTTCTACTACTCTTGATCATTCTCCTTCCCTCTCATTTACTGGTTCGAAATTATTCCGCCTCTTGAATGTCAGTGTTCTACAATGTTTCATCCTCAACACCGTTCTGTATTGTTCTTTGGATTCAATCACCTCATATATGCTGACAGTTCTTACTTTTGTCATTCAAACAGTAGTTCTATAGCATTTTCTGTGCTTGCAGTCGGAAATGCCTGTGATAAAGGGGGGCGAAATAAGAAAACGGCACTTAGGAGCACATGCAGTTTAAGGGATACTTAAGAACTCTATGAGAGCCAAGGACTCATAAAATGCTTCCAAGATTAGTTGAATCTAGGAGCAAGATGATTAGTTGTTTCCTAGGAAAGCAGGATAAGATTTTGCAAGAAAGGTACCATGGCATTTTAGGCAAAAAGAATAGTATGAAAAAAGCATGATACCTTTTACAGAAAGAATTGCAGGTGTTTGGTGTGGAAGAGAAGGAAATATAGTTTGTGGATGTAGCAGGATATGAATCTGGAAAAGTGGCCTTGCTAAGAACTTTAGATTAATTCTGAAAGCACTTTAATTATATAGGAAACTTGGGGCTGAGAGATTTTGGAAGAGGTGAAAGTGTGTATGGGTGGTGGGTTAGGATATAATCAAGACTTGATCCAGGGAGACCAGTTAGGTTTTTGTAAGAGTAAACCGATTTGAGCCTAAATCACAGCAGGGCCATTGGAGACAGAAGCATGCATTTGAATTATCTGAAGGAGGTATCTGCTGGACCTATTGATGGACTAGATTTAGTGATAGAACTGGAGGAAGATATCCCTGCTTGAGTAACAATAGATGGTGAGGCTATTTACTGAAATAAATAAATGACTTCTCTTCCTTCCCTCTGGCACTTAGGACTTAATCTTGCCTTTGCTTCTTTTGTTTGCTATGCAAACCTATTCTCTTTCCTGAGGATATTTTTCCTCCGTTGATTTTTTTTTTAGAGAGTGGAGAGACTTCTAAGTGAAACATAGTGATTGGTTGCTTCCCAAATGCACCCCCACTGGAGCTGAGAATTTAAAAAATAGATAAATATTTATTGTTGAAAGTATTACATTTATCCCTCTTTTTTCCCATTGACCCCTTCCAACCTGCTTATGCCCCCCGCCCCAGGCATTCACCACCCCACTGCCTGTGTCCATGGGGGATGCATATATGCATACAAGATCACCTCCCACCCACCCTCTCCCCCGCCTTCCCTCCAAAATTCTGCACTCTGTTCCATGTTTCCATGTCTCTGGATCCACTCTGTTCATCAGTTTATTTTGTTAATTAGATTCCACACATGAGTGAGATCATGTGATATTTATCTTTCTCTGACTTATTTCACTTAGCATGATATAGAGCTGAGGATTTAACCTGAGACTCTTTGGTACATGGGCAATGCTCTAACCACTTAAACACACTGGCAAGGGCCAAATCTATTTTTTTTTTTTTTTTTGGTCTTTATTATTTTAAAAAAATAAATCTTTATTGCAGTTGTTCCTCTCCCCCCACCCCCAACTTCCTTCCACCCGGTTCCCACCCCACCCTCTGCCCTTACCCCCCCTCCTCCCAAAACTATTCTTTTTAAAAATATATATATATTATTGATTTTTTACAGAGTTGAAAAGAGAGTTAGAAACATTGATGAGAGAGAATCATCAACCAGCTGCCTCTTGCACACTGGGGATGCAAGGGGATGTGCCCACAACCAAGGTACATGCCCTTGGCGGGAATCGAACCTGGGACCTTTCAGTCCACAGCCCAACGCTCTATCCACTGAGCCAAACCGATTTCAGCCCAAACCTATTATTTAGGTCTTGCCATTTCTTCTCATTCTACAATGCTTGTGACTAGGTCTTTTCTACCTGTATGCTGAAACCTAAACCTGTACTTTGAGTTCAGATTTTCACTGAAGTCTAGGATTGTCTATTCAGTTGCATTCTACTCATGATTATCCTACAGCACGGTTTTCTGAGTTTGAGACTTCTTGAGAGGCTGCTTGAAACTTTCATGAGATCCACAATGTCAAAATTATTTTCATAATAGGAAGACTGTTCACTCTTATTCCCTCATTAGTAGTAGTAGAGTTTTCTAGAGACCAAACTTAATTTTTTAAATTATTGATTTCAGAGAGGGAGGGAAGGAGGGAGGAAAACATACATCGTGATGAGAGAGAATCACCAACTAGCTGTCTCCAGCACACCCCCCACCAGGAACTGAGCCCTCAACCCAGGCATATGCCCTTGACCTAAATCGAAACTTGAACCCCCAGTACACAGGTTGATGCTCTATCCACTGAGCCAAACCAACCAGGACCCAAACTTAATTTTTGTGTTCTATTTCATATCTTGGTAATGGTACCACTGTTTGCCAGATTCCAGACCAGCAACTTGGGGGATCATCCTTATTTTTTTCCCAATTTTTTTTATTAAGGTATTATATGTGTACATATCTTACCATTGCCCCCCCCCCCACACACACACACACCTCCCATTCATGCCCTCCCTCCCTAGAGTTCTGTGTTCGTTGGTTGTACTTATATTCATGCATACCAGTCCTTCGGTTGTTCTCTTATCTCCCCCCAGGTCTCCTTCCCCTCCCCACTGTCATTTGACAATCTGCTTGTTTTATGGTGACTATCTCAGGATCACATGAATAGAATCTGCTCCTCATTTGGCAGTCTGCTTGTTTTATGATGACTATCTCAGGACCACACGAATAGAGTCCGCTCCTCCTCTGGTTCTCATCTCCCCTCCCCCTGGGTCCCACTGCTTCCCCTGGGACACACGGCTCACCCAGGATACCTGGCCCCCTGGGACACCCGCTCACCCGGGGCACCTGGCTCCCTGGGACACACGGTTCGCCCGGGGCACATGGCCCCTTTGGGGGACACGGCTCGCCCGGGGCACACAGCCCCCTGGGACACACGGCTCACCCGGGACACCTGGCCCGCCCGGGACACCTGGCCCCCTTAGGGGACACAGCTCATCCGGGGCACACGGCCCCTCTGGGGCGCTGGGGTCGAGTATTGGAGGGGCCGCTCTAGCTCCTTGCTAGCATGACGGGCAGACTGGGACGGTTGCAGGTGGGCTGAGATGGCTGTAGGCGGGTAAACCGCCCTCAAAGGTGTCTCGTTTGGTGCGGAAGCGGAGCAGCTGCGGACACGGAGGCTAAGTTCTGAGGCCGCCCACTCCCTGAGCCCGGGGCGTAGTGAGCTCTGTTCTCGGTGGATTTCCTTTATTTGCGGCGGCGGCGGTGGCAGGTAGCGGTGGCGGGTGTGGCAGCGATGGTTGCTCCTGTGATTCAATTTCCACTGTAGTTTTAAAGTTCACATGGCAGCAGTGGCAGGAGCTCGCCCATGCGGCAGCTGAGGGAGGACTTGCCGGGGCTGCTAACGGAAAGCGCCGTGCCGGCGGAAGCGACCGTAGCTCCTGTGGCTCAATTTCCCCTGTAGTATTAAAATCCACATGGTGGTAGTGGCAGAAGTTTTGGAGCTGGCTGCTGGCGGTGGTGGCAGAAAGACTCGCCAGGGCGCAAACGGTAGGCGCCGCGCCCTCTCCCCACCAGCACTTGCGAGGAGGCTGGGCGAGTCGGCCGCAGGCCGGGAGACACCGGGCCATCTCTTTGCCAGCACAGCGCTCGGAGACTGGGCCGAGCCGGCTGCTGGCGGCGGCGGTGGCGGCGGCGACGCAAGGACTTGCCGGGAGTCGCAAATGGAAGGCACCGTGCCAGCTCCCTACCAGTAAGGTGCACGCGGAGCCCGGGCCGAGCCGGACGCGGGCCGGGAGACGCCGTGCCAGTTACTCAGGATGGTTGCGGGCAGGCGGCAGAGGTGCCATATCAGCTCTCTGGTTCCCACGGCAGCCAGTGGGCTGGCCCAGTCCCTGGGCCCCGGGGCGGAGCGAGGTCTGGCTTTCCTCATTCCCGGTGGCAGCGGCCCCGGCAGGTCCAGTTTCGCCGTAGTTTTAAACTCCACATGCAGTTTTAAACTCCTGCAGCAGCGGCGCCCTGCTTGGTGTCTAGTTGTAGCCTTCCCATTTCTGGGCCGAGCTGGCTGCTGGCGAGGAGACGCTGAGGGATCTCTTTGCTACCACAGCGAGCGTGGGGGCTGGGCCGAGCTGGCTGTGGACGGGGAAACACTGCGCCCGCTCCTCACCAGCACAGCGGGCGGGCTGGGATGGCTGTGGCCCGGGATGGTTGCGGGCAGGGAGGTCGCACTCACAGGCTTCTTGTCCAGGCAGGAGCCAAAGGCGCGGCGGAGGCCCGCATCAGCTCCCTGGCTCCCACGGCGGCCGGCAGGACTGGCCCACTCCCTGGGCCCCCGGGTGGAGCGAGGTCTGGCTTCCCTCATTCCCGGCGGCAGCGGCTCTGGCAGGTCCAGTTTCGCCATAGTTTTAAACTCCACATGGCAGCAGCGGCGTCCTGCTTTGTGTCTAGTTGTAGCCTTCCCATTTTGCCAGTTTTCCTGTGGGTCTGGTGTGATCCCTTTCGATTTTAGCTGTTGTTTTTTTCCAAATTGTTGAGGAGGTGGCAGCTTCAGAGACTTCCTAGGCCGCCATCTTGTTTCGGTCTCCCGGATTATCCTTATTTCTCCTCCTTTTCTTAACCTAGAATGGTAATAGTAATCACTAACTTTTAATGAGTTCTAACCGTGTGCTAGAACCATTCTTAGTGGTTTATACATAAATATTATCTTTTAAAGCCTCACAACAACCCTACATTTTGTAGGTATTAATACTTCAATTT
Source organism: Vespertilio murinus (assembly GCA_963924515.1). Classification (NCBI taxonomy): domain Eukaryota; kingdom Metazoa; phylum Chordata; class Mammalia; order Chiroptera; family Vespertilionidae; genus Vespertilio; species Vespertilio murinus. The sequence continues at coordinate 104,129,026 of OZ004705.1, read as the reverse complement.
TTACAGATGAGGAAGCAGAGATACAGAGTAATTTAAGTACCTTGCCCATATAAATAGATGAGTACTTTTATAAATCAAACCTTAGTCTCAAAATAAGTGGTTTAGTCATATCATGGTCATGCAGCTAGTAAATTGCAGAGCCAAAATTTGAATCCATCCAGTCTTTTGAACCAGTACTTTCTGTTTAATTAGCATAGATTTGATAAATTCAGAAATAATGTCTTCTACTTTTTGCAACTTGTTGATGCTTTCTTTTTTTATTTTTTTTTTTATTTTTTTATGTTTATTTTTTCTTTTTTTCTTTAATATAATAAATCTTTATTGTTAAGATTATTACAGGTGTTCCTCCCCCCCCCAGCTCCCCTCCACCTGATTCCCTACCCCACTTCATGCCCTTACCCCCTGCCACTGTCTTTATCTATAGGTGTAAGATTTTTGTCCAATCTCTTCCCGCACCCCTCAAATCCCCTTCCCCCTGAAAATTGTCAGTCCACTCCCTTTCTTTGTCCCTGATTTTATTATATTCACCAGTCCATTCTGTTATTAAGATTTTTTATTCACTTGATTTTTAGATTCACTTGTTGGTAGGTATGTATTTGATGACTTTTTGTGGTTCATAGTTTTTACCTTTACCTTTTTTTTCTTCTTCCTATTCTTAAAGAATACCCTTCAGCATTTCATGTAATTCTGGTTTGATGGTGATGAAGTCCTTTAGCTTTTTCTTGTCTGTAAAGTTCTTTATCTGACCTTCAATTCTGAATGATAGCTTTGCTGGGTAGAGTAATCTTGGTTGTAGGTTCTTGCTGTTCTTCACTTTGAATATTTCTTGCCACTCCCTTCTGGCCTACATAGTTTCTGTTTAGAAATCAGCTGACAGTCTTATGGGTGCTCCCTTGAAGGTAATTAACTGTTTTTCTCTTGCTGCTTTTAATATTCTCTCTTTGTCTTTTGCTCTTGGCATTTTAATTATAATGTGTCTTGGTGTGGTCCTCATTGAACTCCTTTTGTTTGGGGTTCTGTGTGCTTCCTGGAAGTCTATTTCTTTCACCAGGTAGGGAAAGTTTCCTGTCATTATTTCTTTCAATAGGCCTTCAATATTCTGTTCTCTTCTAGCAACCCAAAAATCCGGATGTTGGTATGCTTAAATCCGTCCAAGAGGCTCCTTACACTATCCTCACACTTTTGGATTCTTCTTTATTTCTGCCTCTCTAGTTGGGTGTTTTTTGTTTCCTCATATTCCATTTCTTTGGTTTGACTATTGAGGTATGTTGATCTATAGTTGAGTTTCTGTATATTCTTTATTTCAGATAGTGTATGCTTAATTTCTGAGTGGTCCTTTTCCATTTTTTTTTTTTTTTGTATTCTCATTAAGGTCCTTTTGACAAAGGTCCTTCCTTTTCTCATTAAGTTTCTCAGCAGTTTTTAGGAGATTCTTGAGTAACCTTATAAATGTGATTCTGAACTCTGTGTCCTCCAGTAGTTTACTTTCCTCTGTCTCTCCCATTCGTGACATCCTTCTGTATCTCCACATTTTGGTTGCCTCCCTGTGTTGATGGAGTGGCTTTGTGTGGTTGGTTGCCTATAGGGGCCAATAGCTCAGCTTCCTCAATCACCCAAGGTGGTTGCTCTTGGTACACCCCTTTGTGGGCTGAGTGCAAAGTCTTGGTGTAGTTATGCCTTGATTGCTGTTGGTACTATGGGAGGAATTGACCTCCAGGCCAATTGGCTGTGAGGACTTGCTGTATCTATAATGCAAGAACTGCTGTGTTGGAGACACACTTATAGTGCAAGCCTTGTTTCAGTGGGGCTTTGGTGTTCACTGAGTCTGCCTCCTGAATGTGTCACTTATGGATGTGAGGAGTTGAAATCTGGTGTCTCATACTAACCACTGGCTTTTGGATCTCCAATGGGGTGCAGTTCAGCTACTGTCTGAGGCCACCCTACAGGAGCTACAGCGAGAACCACAGTCCTCTCCTCCCTCCTTGAAGCTTGGAAACTTTGGAGCTGTCTGCACCAGGTTACAAGTTTGCTAGGTTAAACTGCACTAGAGAAGGCCATTCATATGCAAAAGCCACTGCTTGGAGCTTGGGCGTGTTTGTAGATTGTTCAGGGTGGAATCTCAGGGTGGAGTCTCAGGGTATCACTAGGCTAAGGCATGGCAAATAGTGATGGCTTCCAGACAACCATCTCTGCCTCTATTACCTTGTGCCCCAGCACAGCAAATAATTATTCTTGCACTCAGCTCTGCAAACAAGCCACCCTCACTTTCCGACCCAATGGCAGACAGCTTTTTTCCCCAGGAACTGGATATCAGAGAGATTGGGAGATTGCCTCTCTTCAGGTTGAAGAAAGCAATGCCCTCTGCCAGCCAGTATCCACCACCAGCCCATATCACAAGCATGCCCCCATACCTCAGTTTTTCAGTGCCTGTGCCCTGATTGCTCCTTTCTTTTTCAGTCTAGTTGTAGAACTTCCACTCAGCCAGCTTTCCCGTGGTTCAGGGTGGTAGACATTTGGACTTTTAGTTGTAATTTTGAAATTGTGCATGGCAGCAGTTTAGGTGTGTTTCCCTAAGCCGCCATCTTGGATTTCCTATTTTTTCTTAATCATTTATTTAAGAAACGATATATTTTTTTTCTTTTTCCTTACTTGATATTACCTTTATAATTATTACATTTTTTATTTGTAAGTAGTATTATTACTATTACTATTTTTAATATTTTTATAAATATTTTAATAAATATTTTAATATCATTTTTTAATGTGGCATTTTACTTTCTCTTTATTTTATTTTGGGATTAGTGCTCTACATTCTATTTTCATCTTTACTTTAGCATCATTTACTCTATGTAAACATTACATTTATGCCATCAATCTCTGCCTCACTTTACCCTTTTTTTTTCTTTTTTTTTCAATTTTATTTTATTAAGGTATTTTCTGTGTACATAGTTTACCATTGCCCCCCCCACCTCCCATTTATGCCCTCCCTCCCCAGAGTTCTGTGTTCATTGGTTGTACTTATGTTCGTGCATACCAGTCCCTCTGTTGTTCTCCTATCTCCCCCCAGGTCTCCTTCCCCTCCCCGCTGTCATTTGGCAGTCTGCTTGTTTTACAGTGACTATCTCAGGACCATATGAATAGAGTCCGCTCCTCCTCTGGTTTTCACTGCCCCTTCCCCTGGGTCCCAGTGCTTCCCCTGGGACACAAGGCTCGCCCGGGGCACACTGCACCCTGGGACACTCGGCTCACCCGGGGCACTCGGCCCCCTGGGACACATGGCTCACCCGGGACACCCTTCCCCTTTGGGGGGTACGGCTTACCCAGGGCACATGGCCCCCTGGGACACTCGGCTCACCCGGGGCACTCGGCCCAATGGGACACTCGGCTCACCCGGGGCACTCGGACCAATGGGACACTCGGCTCACCCGGGGCACTCGGACCCGTGGGGCACTCGGACCCGTGGGACACTCGGCTCACCCGGGGCACTCGGCCCCATGGGACACTCGGCTCACCCGGGGCACTTGGCCCCCTGGGACACACGGCTCACCCGGGACACCCTTCCCCTTTGGGGGGTACGGCTTACCCGGGGCACATGGCCCCCTGGGACACTCGGCTCACCCGGGGCACTCGGCCCCCTGGGAAACTCGGCTCACCCGGGGCACTCGGCCCCCTGGGACTCTCGGCTCACCCGGGGCACTCGGCCCCCTGGGACACTCGGCTCACCCGGGGCACTCGGCCCCCTGGGACACTCGGCTCACCCGGGGCACTCAGGCCCCTGGGACACTCGGCTCACCCGGGGCACTCGGCCCCATGGGACACTCGGCTCACCCGGGGCACTCGGCCCCCTGGGACTCTCGGCTCACCCGGGGCACTCGGCACCCTTGGACACTCGGCTCACCCGGGGTACTCGGCCCCCTGGGACACATGGCTCACCCGGGACACCCTTCCCCTTTGGGGGGTACGGCTTACCCAGGGCACATGGCCCCCTGGGACACTCGGCTCACCCGGGGCACTCGGCCCAATGGGACACTCGGCTCACCCGGGGCACTCGGCCCCATGGGACACTCGGCTCACCCGGGGCACTCGGACCCGTGGGACACTCGGCTCACCTGGGACACTCGGCTCACCCGGGGCACTCGGCCCCATGGGACACTCGGGTCACCCGGGGCACTCGGCCCCCTGGGACACACGGCTCACCCGGGATCTCCTTCCCCTTTGGGGGGTACGGTTCACCCGGGGCACATGGCCCCCTGGGACACTCGGCTCACCCGGGGCACTCGGCCTCCTGGGACACTCGGCTCACCCGGGGCACACGGCCCCTCTAGGGTGTTGGGGTCATATATTGGAGATGCCGCACTAGCTCCTTGCTAGCATGGCGGGCAGGCTGGGACAGCTGCAGTTGGGCTGAGATGGTTGCAGGCGGGGGGACCACCTTCAAAGGTGTCTCATTCGGTGTGGGAGCGGAGCAGCTGCAGACATGGAGGCTAAGTTCTGAGGTCGCCCACTCCCTGAGCCCAAGGCGTGGTGAGCTCTGTTCTTGGTGGATTTCCTTTATTCTCGGCGGCAGTGGCGGGTGGCAGTGCCAGGTGCAATATTTACGGTCGCTCCTGTGGTTCAATTACCACTGTAGTTTTAAAGTGCACATGGCGGCGGTGGTGAGAGCTTCGGGTTGGCCATGTGGCATCGGAGGATGGGCTCGCCTGGGTGGGTAATGGAAGGCACCGTGCCATTTCCTCACCAGCGCGCTCCATCTCCCTCCCAGCATGGTGGATGTGCTGGGAAGATTGTGGGCGGGCTGTGATGGCTGCATGGGGAGAGTCCGCCCTCAATGGTGTCCTCTTTGTTGCGGATGTGGAGCTGCTGTGGATGCAGAGGCTAATTTCTGAAGCCACACTCTCTATGAGCCCGGGGCGTAGTGAGCTCTGATTTCGGTGGATTCCCATTCTTGGGGGCGGCGGTGGGTGCGGCAGCGATGGTAGCTCCTGTGGGTCAATTTCCCCTGTAGTTTTAAAATCCGCATGGTGGTAGTGTCTGATGCTTTGTCCTGGCCATGTGGCAGTGGAGAGAGGATTGTCCGGGTCTGCCAATGGAAGGCGCAGCGCCAGCACAGCGTGCGCAAAGGCCTGGCAGAGCAGGCCGCGGGCAGTGATGGAGAGTCCCCGCGATGTCTTAGTCTTTCAGACTTAGTGGAACGCTTCCCCTGAGCCAGGACAAGCAGCACCACCACAAATATTGGCCAGCTCAGTGCTGCCCCTCTACAGGTGACAGTAGGGGCATCCTCACCTTGGTAGGCCTTTGCTCTTGGAGGTCTTAACCAGTGGAAGGCAGCACGGTACAGAACTGCCCCACCTTCTCAGTCCTCCGCTGTTGATGCTTTCTTTAGAGAGAGATGGTGTGTGCATGTGAGAGGGAGAGAGCGAGCTTTTTATGACTGTTTCTTGGGTACTTGTACAGAGTACTTTCTTATCTTTCTAGAATCTCTAAATTTGAAATTATCTTTTATATATATATATATATATATATTCCAAGTACTGTTTCTATCTGTGTTGCGCCCCCCTCCCCCATTGTTTGGGAGTACTACTGTTTTGTCTGACTTATGGTATCTGTTGTTTATGTTCCATCTTATGCTGTTTCTTAAAAGTATGCTAGTAAGAAAAAGGAATGCATGGTTATATTGATCATTGAAACCATTTGATACTGATCGGTGATTTTATAAATTTCTTCTGAGCTTATTAATCTGTATTTCTTCTCCCTCTTCTGAGATCAGTGTTAAATGCTTCCTTCCTCCAGCTTTTCAAATTATTTATAGAGTTGAACTTAAACAAATATTTTAATTTTAGAATTTTTTTTCTTTTTTTGTATTTAAAATTTTTAAAAATCGGGTTAACTAGTAGTTTATTCTTCCATAGAACTGTGCCTAGGACTTATTGGTTCACTTTTAAAGTCATCAGTTCCTATTTTATCTTTACTAATTCCTTCCTTCTGCTTCATTTGATTTGTTTTTAATTTGAGTTGGATGGATTATATTCTTGTTTGCTGAAAATAAGGCTATGAATTTTTCTTTGAGCATTGGTTTAGTCCTATCTTAAAATTTATTATGTATGTTGTTTTTGCTGTTATTTTCTTGATAACCCTGCAGTTTTGGTACTATTTAACTCAAAATTTAAGGCAATATTATTTGCTAGCTTTATTGTTTCTACTGTGATTGCATTGTAATTCAGAAATATCTGTCTTCTACTTTTTACAGTTTGTTGATGTTTTCTTTAGAAAACACGTGTGTGTACTTTTTATTACTATTTCTTGGGTACTTGTCAAAAAGGTGTTATATTATCTGTTTTCAGAATATATTGTTTTGCTTTTATTCAGTTTTTCTTAATCTGTCTCCATTTGGTTTTATATATTTTGAGACTAAGGTTTGACATATAAAAGTACTTAGCTATCTATATCTTTTTAATTGGCTTTTTAATAAATGTAGAATATCTTTTAGCCTTTATAATGCTTTTCTCCTTTAACTTAAAAAATCTGATATTACTGCTGCTTTCTTTAAATTTTGTTAGCATTTCTTGGTAGTATCTGTTTCTATATTCCCATCCCTATTCCCCAACCCCCAATTTCCCTGCATTGTTTTGTTTCAGGAGCAGTTTTTTTAAAAAACATATTTGTATTGATTTCAGAGAGGAAAGAAGAGGGAGAGAGAGATAGAAATATCAATAATAAGAAAGAATCATTGATTGGCTGCCTTCTGCACACCCTCTTTTGGGGATCAAGCCTGCAACCCAGGCATGTGCCCTTGACATGAATCGAACCTGGGAACCTTCAGTTCGCAGACTAAGGCCACTGAGTGAAATCGGTTAGGGCTCAGGAGCAATTTTTACAAAGTATATTCCTTAAGTTTGATTTTTATTTTCTTAACTCTGTTTAAGAGCTTTAATTAACAATTTAACACATGCGCATTTATTAACAACAATATTGGGATAGTTCTTTTTATTGCATTTTCTGTATCTGTTGAATGGATCAAGTTTTGTTGTTTTTTTCTTATTCCATTGGTTTGGATATTTACTGATATGATTATCCTAAATTTTAACTACACATGCAAAATAGCCAATGTTTTAAATAAATTTTATAGTGTTTATTTATAGTTATTACCCTGCAACTTTGCCCTCCACTCCATCTACATACACTGTTAGTTTCTCCTTTGCTCTTTACTACTGTATCTCATGTTTATACTTGAGATTAACTTCAGGTTACTTAGTTTCATTTTGTAATTAATAATTACATTGTCTTAGATGTTTTTGGTTTTTATTTTCTGCATTATTTTTTTGTCTTAATGTTTTCACTTATTTCTAGCCCCAGAACTGAGTACCTATCTCAGTTTTAGTTTCCTTGTGGCACTTGACTGATAAGAATAGCAATTGTTTGAAATAGGAGTGGAGTTGCTGGGTGGCATGTAAATCCTGCTTTCAAATTCTCCGTCACTCTTGTAGTGTTAGGGTTCTCATACGTGTCTTCATGTGGGTCATTCAAGTGTTTTATATAAGTTATATTCTGATTCCTTGACTGCATTAAAGAACATTTTCCTGTTGCGCTCACACAAATATAATCTTGTTTAGGTATTAAATTGTTGTCACCATCATTTCCTCTTCATAAGTAGCAGGCAAGCCTGTTTTGTTTTGTTTTGTTTTGTTTTGTTTTGTTTTGTTTTTAGCAGAGTGTAGCTATACCACTTATAGGTATATTCAAGTGCCAAAAACCACTCTGAGTCCCAGGACTAAGTGTGTAAAAGCTGAGTGTTTTTTTCCTTATACTTTTATATTCTTTTGTTTGTTTTAGAGGTGCTTTAGAATACCCAATGCTCTATATTTTTAATGACAAAGGAATATATATTATTGCTATATTCTGGGAGCATTAAATTGTCTGGGAGACAAAAATTTCATACATAAAGAATTTTGACCTAGAATGTACTTGGCCCAAATAATTATTAATAAGAGGCTTTTCAGTTGCCCCCCAAAAAAATTTTTTAATGGAAAGGAGCCTGGCTGGTATGGTTCAGCGGTTGAGCATTGACCTATGAACCAGGAGGTAATGGTTCAATTCCCTATTGGGGCACGCGTCATGGTTGTAGGCTTGATCCCCAGTGTGGGGCATGCAGGAAGCAGCTGATCAGTGATTCTCTCTTATCATTGATGCTTCTATATCTCCCTCTTCCTTCCTCTTTGAAGTCAATAAATATATTTTTTAATAAGAGGCCAAAATCATATGTTAAAAGGTATTAGTATTGCCCTGGCTGATTTGGCATAGTGATTAGAGAGTCAGACCAAAGGGTTGTGTGTTCGATTCCCAGTACCTTGCTTATGGTTTTGATACCTAACCCCAGTTGGGCACATGTGAGAGGCAACCAGTTGATATATCTCTCTCACATTCTCTCCCCCAATTCTCTTTCCACCCTTCCACTCTGTTTGAAAATCAGTGGAAAAAAATATCCTCGGGTGAAGAATTAAAAAAAGTAAGTATTGCTGAAACCGGTTTGGCTCAGTGGTAGAGCGTCGGTCTGTGGACTGAAAGGTCCCGGGTTCGATTCCGGCTAAGGGCATGTACATTGGTTGCGGGCACATCCCCGGTAGGGGGTGTGCAAGAGGCAGCTGGACGATGTTTCTCTCTCATCGATGTTTCTAGTTCTCTATCTCTCTCCCTTCCTCTCTGTAAAATATCAATAAAATATATTTAAAAAAAAAAAAAAAAGTAAGTATTGCCCAGCCAGTGTTTTTCAGTGGTTGAACATCTACCCAGGAACCAAGGGATCCCCTGTTTAATTCCCAGACAGGGTGACTGCCCAGCTTGTGGGCTTGATCCCTGTTAGAGGATGTGCAGGAGGCAGCCAGTCAATGATGTTCCTCTCTCATTGATGTTTCTATCTATCCCTCTCCCTTCCTCTCTAAAAATCAATAAAAACATATTTTTTTTAAAAACTGTTAGTGATATATCTAAATCCATCAGTTTTTTCAGAGAAAGGAAACACTAGTGGGGCTAGATTGTTAAATGAGAGGAGGCTCTAGAACTGAGGGTGTGTAAGTGGAAATTGGATAACTATTGGAAACAACACAGGTGACCAACACTTTATCACTGTAGGCATTTGAATAAACACTTGTAAAAGCTCTGTTTACTGAGTGTTTACATTATGCTGGATACTAGAACAAGACTGGACTGTGTACACAAGAAGAAAGACAGGGATAACTCAGCTAGTGAGCTGTGGCTGTTTTAATTTCAGGCCTGGGGGTTTTAATCCTTGAACAGTTTTCTGTGAGTGTCCTCACAACTCATGTGGAGACATTTCACTTTATTTATGTGACAGTGGCATTTGTAAATGTGTGTCAGAATCTCAGAAACATTAAGCTGCTACAGAAGTTGAAGGTGGTATTGTGCCACTGTTTATATAGCCTTGTGTTTGTGCCATGTGAACAATCCACATATGTAATCTAGGGACAGCCTGCACAGTTTTATCCCTGAGCCACGGGCTCAGTTAGCTTCCTGCACCTCGCCCAAAGGCACAGAACTTAAGGGAGGCAACCTGGGCTGGAAACCTGGTCAGTCTTGCATCAGAAGTTCATGTACCATGCTGTCTCTCTGTAGTTCTAGAGATTGGGCATATCTTAACTGGCTTAAGGCATGTTGTCTGTCCATTTGTTTACTTATTTAATCTCTTCTAGGAGTTCAAAAATTCACTATCTAATTTCTGGTTGTTCATATAGTGGACAAATAGCTATTTCTGAGATTTATTTCTTCAATTTTGATCAGTCTCATAGATTTCATCCTGTTATCTTTGTATTTACTTCCTTGTTCTCAGTTTGATACAGACTTTACATTTTAACACAAAAACATCAACCTTGCCTTTTTGTAAAGAAACAGATTGTTTCTTTCCTTCCTTTTTTCCTTCCTTTTATTTTCAAGCCTCATCTGAAGATATTTTTTCCCATTGATTTTTTTTTTTTTTTTTTAAGAAAGGGAGTGGAGGGGAGGGGAGGAGAGAGAAAGGAACATCTATGTGAGAACGGCGCATCGATTGGTTGCCTTCTGCACGTGTCCTGGCCAGGGAACCAAACCTGCAACTCAGATGTATGCCCTTGACTGGGGATTGAACCCAAAACCCTTCAGTGATCAGGCTGGTGTTAAGCGACAGATTTTCTACTCTTATTTTTGTGTTGTGTTGTCTTTCGAAAAAGAAAATAGAGGCCAAATACATTAAACATGAAGCAGATTAAGAACAGTTACCAGGGAATCGAGGATTCTTTTAGGGTTACCAAAACTTTATTGTGAGTTCCTTAGTTGTATAATCAGTGTTTGTTCTCCAATCAGAGAATGGATAGGGGTGGTAAGCTCAAGCTGTCATGGACCCAGGAATGGCGGTGGTCTCCATGACCTCTCTGGATAGGGAGTTAGCAGAAGGCAACGTGACTACTGGAAGTGATCTCTCCTAGGAAAACGAGCCCGTGAATGAGGATGTCCCCACACATTTAAAGTTTTGTTCCTTTAGGATTGTTTTTCTTAGTGCCTTTTTACTTAGATGGCTAACCTATGGAGGTACACTTTACTGGCTAATCTTTTCCACCCCTTTTCTTTTGTCGGGATCAGTGCCAGAACAGATAAAGCCCAGTGTAAGCCAGCCTCAGCCTGCCAACTCTAATAACGGCACTTCCACAGCAACCAGCACTAATAATAATGCCAAACGAGCCACAGCCAACAGTCAGCAGCAGCCGCAGCCGCCACAGCAGCAGCCACAGCAGCCACAGCCACAGCCACAGCCACAACAGCCGCAGCCATCACAGGCCTTGCCTCGGTATCCTCGTGAAGTACCACCACGATTCCGCCACCAGGAACATAAGCAGCTTCTAAAGAGGGGTCAGCATTTTCCTGTCATAGCAGCAAACCTGGGATCTGCTGTTAAAGTGTTAAGCAGCCAGTCAGAAAGCAGTGCTTTAACAAACCAACAGCCACAAAATAACGGAGAGGTGCAGAACAGCAAAAACCAGTCAGGTGAGAGAAGGTGTTTCTTACGAGACTTGAGTTGTCATCACTAGCGGTGGAGCAGGGTTATGAATTCATGGCTTTGGGGGTAATGGATTTGTATTCATTAGTATCTGGGTGACAAAATAAAGATCTGTACAGTGAGTTATGAACAGGGAGTCTTGAAATGTTGCCTGTAAGGTCACTGTTCATCCTACTTTAAAAACCTTTTTAATCATTCTCCCTCCAGATTCTACCTATTTTAATAAGCAGCTTAGAGTTAAAATTGATCATGAGACTATAACTAAAATCGAACACTTCCCTCAAGTTATATTCTAAGCAGTTAGACATATCATTGCATTGAATCCTCAGCAACCCTGTAAGGTGTAAGCTGTTCTTCTCTCCACTTTTCATTGGAGGAAACTGAGGCACCAAGCCATGAAATAACTTGCCTAGATCACTCAGTTACCATGTGCCACTGAAAGGCTACCACTCATGAAAATCATGTTCCCACAGCACATGCCTTCAAGTTGTTGCCTCGATTGGCTTTTCTCAGCTCACTAATTATGATGAGGCAGAAAGTACACCTAGTGTGTGGTTACAATTTTCTCAAAGCCCAGTGCATTACGATATGTTGTTCTGATAGGTTCTAAGAGTTGGTTGCTCGTTCATTCTCTTTTCAAAATGCTTTGAAGCTTTTATCACAGGCCAGATAGAGAATTGAGAATCAAGGTTCTCACACATGGCAACACTAGCATACTGGCAATGAATCGAGTCTCTGAAGCCAAAAGGACCTGGTTTTTGTATCTTAGCTCTGCCTACACGCTCCATGTATGTGATCTCACCCGAGCAGTCCTCTCGGCTGTCCCAGGCAGATATCACTGTCTCTTTCTACACTCTTGTCTGTGGAGCAGGAGCTGTTCTACATGCTACGGTATTTCACAGCTAGTAAGTAGCAGAGTCTGGACTCGGCAATGTCTGTCTGACTCCATAACAACCATGCTGTGCTTTGGCAACATACTGGCTGTGATGGGTAAGGAGGAAGAGGACAGAAATGCAATTTTTCTAGTGTAGGTAATTAAAACAGCATGTTGCTATTAGAAAGGATAAAAACTTGAATTATCATCCTGAGTTAATACTACCTCCCCTCCAGACAGTTATTACCATATGAGCTTAGCTAGATCACTCAGCTCACCTGAGTCCCTTTCCTACTCTGTCAGTGTAGGCAATAATATCCATCCAATCTGTGAGATTGCTCTGAGGATTGAATTGTGGCATGCTAAAGCAAATAGCTTTGGCACTGGATGAATTCTCTCCCTCAAAAGTTGTACATAGGACCTCCACTTTTCAGAACAGTCTGCTTTAGACGCAGGCCTGATACTAAACAATTGATAAGTTAGTTTCAAGTTCATCTGGGAAGTCAGATTGGAAGCAGATGTCTTGAGTCATCAGCATAATAAGAAATGCAGTTAAAAACTTAAGCGAGGTTATTATACAACACGAGTACCTACTGCAAGCTAAGCAATAGTGGTATGGTAATTAAACAGGGAAGTGGGTGGGAAATTGAGAAAATGATAATGTTGAATATGCTTTTTCAGTTTGGGAAATGAAAGAACAAAGCTGTTTTTGAAATGTAAACAACTGGAGTGTAAGAATCTTGCTTCTCAAAAAGGGATATGGTTCAAAAAATCCAAAAGTGTTACAGATGTACGTTCAGATGACAAGAAGGCCTAAGATGTAGGCATAGGAAGATGTCTTCAAAAGAGTCTGAGAAGGAAAAGTATCCCACCTCTTCCAAAAGGACTTGACAAGTGCAAACAGCGTTCATACGGAGAGTGGGTGGAAGTGAGGAGAGTGTAGCTGCCTGACTGCAGTCTGAGTTAGTCCCAGCAACTAGAGTGCAGATGTTGAGGAAAAACACTCTGCAGGAGAACCAGATTTGTGCTTTTGTCTCTGTAAACATTTATGAATTCCCACCTACCAGCAGATGTCACACATTTACATTAAAATTTCTTTGTGGTACTGCTAGGAATGGTTGTAGAAACATTAGCCACAGAATAGACCCCTGGGTATCTGTGAGTCAGGGAAGACTTCTTAGACAGTTAACATTGTCCCAGCTCCTGATAGGTTAATATAACAATATAGTGACCAACCCTTAAGTTAGCCTGGTGGTTGTGAGGAGCAGTATTGTGGACAGCATCACAGCACACGCAGTGTCCCAGAAACAGGCATTCTGTGTTGTGAACTATATGCAGTTCAGAATTGTGGGGGCTGATCTGTTTTCATTTTTGTCTTTTTGTATTTACATTTGGCTTTTTGTTTCCTGAGTAGAGATAGTTAATGGAGTAGAGTTGACATTTAAGTAACTACATTCAGTACATACATAGAAATGTTTTTACAGTCTTTGTGCAATGCTGGATCTGTCTCACTTTTCTTCATACAATGCATTTCTCATTTATTCAGTGCAGTCTGGGAGTAGGGATACTATCTACATGAGATTGGGTACTTTATAAATCAGAGGTTGCAAACTAAAATGCCTTCACGAGCTGGCAGGTAAGTGAAGTAAAAGGTGAAAAGGAGTGATGGGACCAGGGGTAAATGTACTGATTTTTGTACCCTGCTTGAAATACCTTTGCATTCTCATGTCACGTTTTTTAGAATCCTGTGCTGGTCAAACTAAACAACTCTGCAAGCTGAGCTGAAACACTTAGTGACGTTTCAGTTGGTGCTCTGAAACCTTTGGGAGTTGATTCCTTAGAGCTGTGAGGCATCAGGCCCTGCTACTGCCCGAATGACACTGGAATTTGCAGAGGACCAATGCTTAACAGGGTTGGCTGCATTATTTTTTTGTGGGCCTAAGGGTTCCCAACCCACATTTTATATTCAAGCTTACCGTATTTGCCGGCGTATAAGACGATTTTTTGGCCCTGAAAAATATGCCTCCAAGTGGGGGGTAGTCTTATACGGCGAGTATATAACAAACTCTGTATTTTGAGTGGAAATGTTAGGGGGTCGTCTTATACGCCGGCAAATACGGTACATGATAAATACAGAGACATTGAGCAAATAGAACAGTGAACCCCTATATGCTGTCCACCAAATCTATTAGTTGTTACCACTTACCTGTGCACATCCTCCCCCCTCATGTAGACATACATGTGCTCAAACATTCATTTCTCTTCATCTTAAATACTTCCACAGGTAATTTCCTAAGAATAAGGACAGCCGTAGTATTATGATCACCCCTAAGCAAAAGTGGGACACTTATATTTCTACTGGTTGTCCCAAGAATGTCTTTCTGTTTCTTCACAGTATGGTATCACTTATCCTATATAATAAAAAGGTAATATGCTAATTAACCCTCACTCCCTCACAAGATTGCTGCCTATGACCAGGCCGGCATGGGGAGGTTAGTGAGGGACAACTAAACAACTGAACTAGCAGGCTGCATAGGGCGACCAGGCCAGCAAGGGGGAGCAGTTGGGAGTGACCAGGCTGGCAGGAGGGGGCAGTTAGGGGAGACCAGGCAGGCAGGCAGGCAGGTGAGTGATCACGGATTGTGAGAGGGATGTCTGATTGCTGGTTTATGCCCAATCCCTGAGTTCGGGCGTAAACAGGCAGTCGGACATCCCCCAAGGGGTCCCAGATTGGAGATGGTGCAGGCTGGGTTGAGAGGGGGGAACCCCCCCACACACCCCCATGCACAAATTTCATACACTGGGCCTCTAGTATAAAATATAAAGCATACAAACCAACATAATGTATTGCTTAGTGATGAATTAAAATAACAATATTTTGAGAAGTTACCACTTGGTTATGCATTGGGAAAGGAAGGAGATATACTAGTAATCAAAAGGGTTACACAAGGGTTTCATACTAAAGTGAGTAGTATATTTCTTAAGGTGAGCAGCAGGCAGGTGTTTTTATATTATTGTTTGTACCCTTTCTTGCTTTAGAACTTTTTTTTAAAAGGAGCTCAGGGTCATTGATCTATAATGGTGAAACACCAAACTTGGGAGAAATATTAATGAAAAAAATGTTAAAATTTCCAGTGATGGTTAAAGATTAAAATACGGTCCATCCACCTGTGCTCTTCACTGTCTTTTTTTGTTTTGTTTTAAGTTTTTATTGACTTCAGAGGGAGTTAGAAACATCCATGATGAGAACAAATCATCAATTGGCTGCCTCCTGCACTCTTTCTCCTCTCCCACCCTCCCATACTGGGGATCGAGCAACCCAAGCATGTGCCCCAGCTGGGAATTGAACCATGAACTCTTGGTTCATAAGCCAGTGCTCAACCATTGAGCCACACGGGCCAGGCTTGCTGTCTTTTCAATGAATGTGGAACATATCCTTGCTGCCCTGTAACTTCCATTTCTCACTCAACCTGTACCCTCCCCTTAGTCTATGAACATACTCAAGTCTCTTATCACCCTTTATTTATTTATTTATTTATTTATTTAATATATTAATTTTTTACAAAGAGAAAGAGAGAGGGATAGAGAGTTAGAAACCTCGATGAGAGAAAATCATCGTATCAGCTGCCTCTTCCACACCCCCTACTGGGGATATGCCTGCAACCAAGGTACATGCCCTTGACTGGAATCGAATCCGGGACCTTTCAGTCCGCAGGCTGATGTTCTATCCACTGAGCCAAACTGATTTAGGCTCTATCACCCTTTAAAAAATAAATTCCTTTAGGAGGGAGGGAGGTGACAAAAATAAAAAAGAAGAAGAAAAATGAATAAATAAAATAAATTCCTTTAAACTCCCATTCTCTTGAGACTATTATAGAATTTCTTTTCTCCACTTTGTCTCAGAGTTCTTGAAGTAGTAGCCTATACTTGCAATCTACTTCAGTCCTTTGTAATCTAACTCTACTCACTTGATTAATAGCATAACTCTTTCCAAGGTCACTCACTGATCTGTAAATGTCAAGTACAGACTTGATTTTACTTTTAAATGTGATAAAAAACAAACTTTTTATTTTTATCTTAGTAGGTATCTACATGTTTTATTGTTTACTTTCTTCTTAAAGCCCTTTCATTGTTTTCATTTTTCATTAACCAGTTTTCAGGTTTTATTCCTTCCCATAGCTTTGTTTCAGAATACTCCCATTTTTAGGTTCACATGTTCCAGTCTGCATGTTTTCAGCTGATTTGGGACTCATCATGCTCAACATGTCCAAAATTGAATTCATCATCTTACCACATGCCAGTTTCTCCTCCTGAATCCATTACTCAAAAGTTTGGCATCCCCATTCATCCAGTCACCCATCTAGAAATCTTAAAATCACGCTGACTCTCCTCTTCCTTCTTAAAGTCATGGGTTTACCATGCCCTGCTCATTTTAATTCCACAATGTCTCTGAGCTTTTCTCTCTTGTCTGCATTGCTGCCACCATTGGTCTGGCCGAGGCACTCACCCTCTAATCTAGAGCCCAGCCACAGAATGCCCTTTAGCTGTCCCCCTCTTCCCCCACTCCAGTTCTCAAACCAGAATCCAGTCATGGTCCACGTGTTGCATTTAGTTGTGGTATAACCATTGCCTTTAATCTAGAACAGAGGTTGGCTTGTAACCTGTTGGTTTCCACTACCAGTTATTTGCATGTTGTCTGACTGCTTTCAGTGACAGAGTATTCATTGGCAGAGTAGTTGCCACAGGGAACACCTGGCTGGCAAAACCTAAAATACTTTCTGATTGGACTTTTACAGAAGTTTGCCAAATCCTGGACTAGAGGCTAGAATGACTGAAAGAAACATTTTGTATTTTCTCATGTAAGTGATACTTGAAATTATACATCTAAGATTCTCATATTTCCAATGATACCATTTCATACTTTCTGAAAATACTGTACAATTTCAAGTATCATTTCTTAAGATCTTTCCTTTCTGGAGAGATTGAAAGTCTTCAAGGCAGAAAGCACATATTTACCTAAATATGCTAAAAATTTAATTATAAAAATACATGAGCTTTCCTGGCTCTAATTTTATACTGAATCAATCACTTGACTTACCGCAGTCTCGGTCCTGCCCCACACAAGCTCTCCGTGGTCCTGGGCAGGGCTGTGGGACACTGCTGCATTCTTTCCCAGCTGCTCCACTCTCTAAAGTAATTGTGTGAGAGCAGGGTGCTGGTGACATTTTGAACTTCAGCTGTTTCTCAGTGAAATACAGTCATCCAAATCTTAGTGGCCTCAGCAGTGCAGTGTGTAAAATTTTGTACTTTGCATACACTCACCAAAACTCCACTGTGCCCTTTGCTCCACATGCACTGTTTCTTACTATTTCCTGTAAGAGTTTTATGGTCATCTTTTACTTAATCATGTTTCTATTCATGTGTTCTCCAGGTCATTTATAATGATGGGTTTTAGCTTCCTTGTCTCTAAGGAACTACCGTATTTGCCGGCGTATAAGACGATTTTTTGGCCCTGAAAAATACCGTATTTGCCGGCGTATAAGAGACTGGGTGTATAAGACGACCCCCTAACATTTCCACTCAAAATACAGAGTTTGTTATATACTCACCGTATAAGACTACCCCCCACTTGGAGGCATATTTTTCAGGGCCAAAAAATCGTCTTATACGCCGGCAAATACGGTAGATTATTTGTCTTCTTCCAAATCTAAAATACTCTGGGAAATGTTATAGTTGTGATTGTTGAGGAGTCTTATTCTTTTACAACTTGTTAGATTAGTATATATACACACACACCTCTGCATTTTGTAGCTAAGCTGCAACATTTTCCATAACTAGAAGGTCCTTGTGATTCACCCTTGGTAAATGCAATTTTGAAAAGGTCTTTTAATTTAGTGTTTTTGGAAGTATCAAGTTCCAACTTAAAAAATGGAATTTTATTGAATAATTACTGTGGGCATATTGTTTTATTAGAATACATAGCAGACTGTGAACTTAGACCATCACCACCTCCCAATGAAGCTGGGACCAAATTCTGAGAGAAATTTTCACTAACAATTAAAAGTCTAGGATAGAGTTAGTTTGAAAATGTGTATTTTACTGGCTTTTTTTCTTCTTTTTTTCACTTTCGATGTATGATGACATTTTAAAAGCTTTATTTTTTTTGGCAAGTAGTCAAGCCTGCCATTTTGTAAATTTCTTTAATTTTATGTATAGAAAGTTCTCATTCGCTGATAATGTCATGTTTTCCTCTTTTAACACTTAGATTTATTTGGAAAATTGCCTCATTTAAAAAAATCTTTTAAAAGTATTGTACATTCTTTTTCTCCTATGGATTTAAAAAGCTAACCTTCAGCATGCTTCCGGGTAACGCTCTGCTCAGTTGAAGTGCCTACATGCTCTGGCAGGGCAGTGCTGTGTAATACAGGAGATACTGTTCTGCCCCCTTCCCGTCCGGCACTCTTCTTTTTGAGGTTTTTAAAAATTCTCATTTGTTTTATATGAATTTTTAATCATTCCTACTCAAGTTACAGACTCTTGTTAGCCATTTCTTATAATTGGATTAAACTTCAAACATTGTTGCAGCTTCCTCTTGAGAAAGTTGCCTTCAATATGGCATGCAATAAATTCAATCACATGTTACTTGAAGGGTTTTTGTAGCTTTATTCCAGATGGCTTTATAGTTTTTTCGTGATTGTTACAATGAGGCTCTTTTTTCCCATTATATTTTCTTGTTGATTATTCCTGGAATATAGAAAATATTATTTTTAAAATGTTAGTCTTTTCTGTTTCTTTTTTACTATCTTTGCCTCATTTTGGAATCATGTTTCATTGGTTAGTATTTCTAACACAAGATTGATTAGTAGTGCTGATAACAAATATTCCATCTTTTTCCTGTTATGGAAATGTATCTGATGTTTCATTGTTAAATTTCAGGTCCCTCCCTTTATTTTCAACTTGGGTAATTTTGTCTAATATTCCTAGTCTTATATTCTTATCCCTGCTATGTGAATGTGGCAACACACATACAAATATATATACACCAAAGAGCAAATAATGGCAAGAGAAATACTTTTGTTATAGCTGGTAAAGAGGCAACGATGGTGGCTTCATTGCTTTAGATTTGGAGAAAAGTGGATGGATTTGGGCTTGATAACGTTTGAATTTGCTGTACACAGCAAAGAATCGAGGATAAATCTTACTGAGATGAGGAAAGGGAGTAAATAACTGGGATTATTCTTTTCTTTGGGGAGAAGGTACCTCGAGAGGTTACTTGGAGGACTCGGTGACAGGGCCCATGAAGCTGAGGGGTGTTGCTGGTAGTTCAGGTGCTGGTGTGTTGATTTCTTTTTATCTAGTAGGACAGACTGGTTTTTGATACCCTTAATTTCCTGTGGGTACTGAAAGATGTCAGCTTAAAAAAGCGATTCTTGCCCGGCCATTGCAGCTCAGTCAACCTGGTTCACAGTTCAATTCCCGCTCAGGGCACATGCCTGGGTTGCGGGCTCAATCCCCAGCTTGGGGGGGCGGGGCTGACGGGACACGGACACACTGCAGAAGGCATCCGATCAATGATTCTTTTGTCATTTGTTTCTATCTCTTTCTCTCTCCCTATCTCTTCCTCTTTGAAATCAGTGCAGGTGTGTGTGTGTGTGTGTGTGTGTATCTTTTTAAATGATTCTTAAATGGAGTGAAAATCAGTCACTTATAGAACTTTAAAATAAATATATGTTGAATTATATATACATTTTTGGTGTCTTTGTAGTAAAACTTTTTCTGTTATATCTCATTCCATCACCTTTTGCTGTTCAACAGTAGTGCTTTGAGAGAAAATGGTGTTACTGATAGGACCTGGTTTTCCCATTAGTGACACCCTAATAATGAGTTACGTTTATTTTGTAGGCCTACAGCCCAGTGGTGGGTTCACTAGGTCTAGGGCATGACTTGAGCATGTGTGTTAGAAGCACTGCAGCCAGGCTGCCATGGTTCGGTGGCTGACCATTGACCTGTGAACCAAAGTTGTGGGCCCAGTATAGGGTATGCAGGAGGTAACTGATCGGTGATTCTCTATCATCTTGATGTTTCTATCTCTCCTCTCCTTCCCCTCTGAAATCAATAAAAATACATAAAAATAAAAGCACTGCATATGCTGATTACTTCTCTAAAGAGAACTGAAATTTAAGTTACCCCCTAAGGACTGTCAAAATGCAGCCATCTTCAATGAGGAATTGCTAACTATACCAGATACTTAAATTGATTTAGAAATACTAAAACTGCCTGTCCTGCCTGCTGTAAAGTAACTAGATGATAATAAAAAGCAGTAAATGTAAGATTATTGGGTTATATGACTGATCATTAATAGTCTTCAATATCAGCAATTGATATTTTTTTAAAAATGCATTTTTATTTATTTCAGAGAGGAAGGAAAGGGAAAGAAAAATAGAAATATCAATGATAAGGGAGAATCATTGACCGGTTGTCTCCTGCATGTCCCCCACTGGGGACCAAGCCTGAAACCTGGGCATGTTCCCTTGTCCGGAGTTGAACCTGGGACCCCTCAGTCCACAGGCCAATGCTCTATCCGCTAAGCCAAACCAGCTAGGGCCAGCAATTGATTTTTAATCATAGTCATTTGGTGATCTTCAAAATATTAATTAACTTTTCCGTTGTCTTTCGATTAACTTATGGCTATGCAGATAAGTTAAATTTTTATGAAGAAGAGAAGAACTGAAATTGTTCTTTCTTGTGTGTATCTCTGGGGTTGAATTTAAACACTATGGAAATGGAAATATAATAGCAAAGACCTTGTAAACTTGTCTACAATATTTCAGGTTGAATATGAATACCAATTAATGGAAATATAATGGAAAAGACTTTGTAATTCTTAAAAAACAAACAAAAAAAACTTGTTATAGGACCCCAAACAGATACGTGAAAAAACTATTTTAGCTTGGCCAAAGTGGCGCAGTTGGTTGAGCATCGCTCTGTATGCACCAAAAGGTTGCCAGTTTGATTTCTGGTCAAGGCACTTGTAGAGTGTTTCTCTATAATATCTATGTTTCTCTCTCTCTCTCCTACTCTCCCTCTTTCCCTCCCTCTAAGTATGTCCTCCGGTGAGGATTTAAAAATAAACAGCCCAGCCAGCGTATTCAGTGGTTGAGCGTCAACCAATGAACCAGGAGGTCACGGTTTGATTCCCAGTCAAGGCACATGCCCAGGTTGTGGGCTTGATCCCCAGTGTGGGGCATGCAGGAGACAGCCAGTCAATGATTCACTCTCATTGATGTTGCTATCTCTCTCTCTCCCTCTGCCTTTCCTCTCTCTGAAGTCAATAAAAATATATTTAAAAATAAACAAACAAACCAACAGTTGTTCTAAGAAAGAAAGGGTAGGGAAAGATTCCTAATATACAGCAGTGGGCAAAAGTAGGTTTTGCAGTTGTAGGTGACACAGAATTTATTCTTGTGTTAGTTATTATTGAATTTGTATTGCAACTGTAATTGTACTTTTGTCCATCCCTGTATTTCTAATACATTTCCTTAAGTTTGGCCTACTCACTTGCCCTTACCCATTGGCATCTCAGACCCTTTTCCCATGTGGGTCTCTAAGGCTGGGTTGCTTCATACACACTAATACATTATTACCACCACATCCTTCCTCGCTTGAAATTCTTCTACTTACTGATAAGTTAGGAATTAATTCATTCAGCAAATATTTATTGAGTAGCTCTTATGTTTCAGATACTGCTCTGGGCTCTTAGGACAACATTGGTGAGCAAAGTGCAGACCTCCCTGCCTGTGTGGAACTCTTCTATGTGCTGATAAGATAGGATGTGGAAAGTGGCTGGGGTGTAACCATTGCCCTTGTAACTGTACTGCAAAGTGTGTGTGTGTGTGTGTGTTTTAAGAAATTAGTTATTTTTTTCATTAATTTTTAATCCTCAACCAAGGATATTTTTCCATTGATATTTTTTTTTAAGAGAGAGAGTGGAAGAGAAGAGGGAAAGAGAGAGAAGCATTGATGTGAGAGAAACACATTGATTTGTTGCCTCCTGCACACAGCCAGGCCAGGGAGGAGCCTGCAACCAAGGTACATGCCCTTGATCAGAATCGAACCCAGGATCCTTTGGTCCACAGGCAACACTTTATCCACTGAGCCAAACTGGCCAGGACTGTACTGCCAAATATTAATATCTTGTTGATGATGAGTAGCCACATACATTTATCTTATAGCCATCAGTTGTTCAAACACTTCATAAACTTTTGTATTTTTATTTTAGATACTAACCTCAACGCTTCCAGATCTCATTATGAAAATTCACAGCAGGGACCTGTGTCTTCTTCGAGCAACTCCAGCACAAACTCTAAGGATGCTGTTGTAAACAACTCTCCTGAGAAAGAAGCATGGCCCTTGGTCCCTGGCAGTGATCCAGAGTTGGCTTCAGAATGCATGGATGCTGATTCTGCCTCCAGTTCTGAATCAGAAAGAAACATTACTATCATGGCTTCAGGGAGCACAGGCGGTGAGAAAGATTTCCTTCGAAACAGCACTGGACTTGGTTCCCAAAACAAGTTTGTGGTTGGCGGCAGCAGCAATAGTTTGGGTCGTGGAAGTAGTACTGGGCCCTGGGGCTTCTCCCATGGAGCCGTGATAAGCACATGTCAGGTCTCTGGGGATGCTCCTGAAAGCAAATCAGAAAGTAGCAACAATAGAGTGAATGCTTGGAGCACTGTAAGCTCTTCATCAAATGGAGGGGTAAATCCAAGCACTTTGACTTCAGCTAGCAACCATGGTGCCTGGCCAGTATTAGAGAACAACGGACTTGCCCTAAAAGGGCCTGTAGGGAGTAGTAGTCCTGGCATCAATATTCAGTGCAGTACTATAGGCCAGATGCCTAACAATCAGAGTATTAACTCTAAAGTGGGTGGTTCTTCTACCCATGGTACCTGGGGAAGCCTTCAGGAAACTTGTGAATCCGAAGTAAGTGGTACACAAAAGATTTCATTCAGTGGTCAACCTCAGAATATCACCACTGAAATGACTGGACCAAATAACACTACTAATTTTATGACCTCTAGTTTACCAAACTCCGGTTCAGTACAGAATAATGAGCTGCCCAGTAACTCCGGGGCCTGGCGTGTGAGCACAATGAATCATCCTCAGATACAGGTTCCATCGGTTATGAATGGCACTTCCCTTCCTCACCTTAGCAACGGGGAGTCAAAAAGTGCAGGCTCTTATGGTACTACCTGGGGTGCCTATGGTTCTAACTACTCTGGAGACAAATGTGCAAGCCCCGACAGCCAAGCTGATGGTGACACTGTGAACACAACTCTGATGCAGCCTGGCATGAATGGGCCTGTGGGCACGAACTTTCCAGGCAACACAAATAAAGGAGGAGGCCTGTGGGAGTCTGGGGCCACAAATTCCCAGGGTGCATCCTGGGGAAGTGGAAATGGTGCAAACTTGGGAGGAAGTCGAAGAGGATGGGGAACTCCTGCACAAAACACTGGCACTAATGTACCCAGCGTGGAGTGGAGCAAACTGACTGGCAATCAGCATTCCAGTGACAGTGCAAACGGCAATGGTAAGCAGTTTACAAATGGATGGAATTCTACTGAGGAAGAGGATCAGGGTTCTGCCACATCTCAGACAAATGAGCAAAATAGCATGTGGGCCAAAACAGGAGGTACAGTGGACAGTGAAGGTAGTACAGAGAGCACTGGACGCCTCGAAGAAAAAGTAACTGGGGAGACTCAGAGTAGAGACAGAAGAAGAACTGATCAGCACACATTACTCCAAAGCATTGTTAACAGAACTGACTTAGATCCACGTGTCCTCTCCAACTCTGGTTGGGGACAGACTCCTATTAAGCAGAATACTGCCTGGGATACTGAGACATCACCTAGAGGGGAAAGAAAGACTGACAATGGGACAGAGGCTTGGGGAAGCTCTGCAACACAGACTTTTAACTCAGGGGCGTGTATAGACAAGACTAGCCCTAACAGTAATGATACCTCATCTATATCGGGGTGGGGAGATCCCAAGCCTGCCCTGAGGTGGGGAGATTCCAAAGGCTCAAACTGCCAGGGGGGATGGGAAGATGATTCTGCTGCTACAGGAATGGTCAAGAGCAATCAGTGGGGGCATTGCAAAGAAGAGAAGCCCATGTGGAATGATTCACAAAAGAACAAACAGGGCTGGGGTGATGGACAGAAGTCAAACCAAGCGTGGTCTGTTTCTGCCAGTGATAACTGGGGAGACACATCAAGGAGTAACCATTGGGGTGAGGCTAATAAGAAATCTAGCTCAGGAGGTAGTGACAGTGACAGGTCTGTTTCTGGTTGGAATGAACTTAGTAAAACTAGTTCTTTTACTTGGGGAAATAATATAAATCCAAATAATTCATCAGGATGGGATGAATCTTCTAAACCTAACTCCTCCCAGGGGTGGGGAGATCCTCCAAAGCCTAGTCAGTCGCTGGGTTGGGGAGATTCAGCAAAGCCAGTCAGCTCTCCAGACTGGAACAAGCAACCAGACGTGATTGGGTCTTGGGGAGTCCCTCCAGCTCCAGGCAAACCCTCCGGTACAGGCTGGCTGGGAGGACCTATTCCAGCCCCAGCAAAAGAAGAACCCACAGGCTGGGAGGAACCATCCCCGGAGTCCATACGGCGCAAAATGGACATTGATGATGGAACCTCAGCTTGGGGAGATCCCAGCAAATACAACTATAAGAATGTGAACATGTGGAACAAAAATGTCCCAAACGGTGGCAGCCGCTCAGACCAGCAAGCACAGGTGCACCAGCTGCTGCCGTCTGCAAGTGCCATCTCAACCCCAGAGGCAGGCGGTGGTTCCGGTGAGTTGTTACTTAGTGGGGTCTGATGGTCTTACACTTAACAGGACTGTGGGCCTTGTTTGAGCATACTTTATGATAAGATGTGTTTAACGGTATTTGCTATGCACACAGAGGCCTGCTTTACTCTAATACAGAAGCTTATAGGGAAGAAAAGTATAGGTAAGGTGTTCGCCATCAGGGAGCAGCTTTGCCTTCGGCAGATTGGGTGTGAGTCCTGCATACTCTGTTCTCTTAGGAATGATGCAGAAGGCGGAATTGGAAAGGTGGTGTCAGGTGGGGATGCTGTACACTTTTCTCAGTTCTTCTGAGTCAAGCTGCACTTTTTCTTCTATTACTGGACTAAAATATCCTCAGAAATAAAGCAAGTGTTAATGGCCATGCTCTAAATACTAGCTACTATATTTGGCCTTAGCAGGGATTTATCTAAGTAGGCATGAAATCCAAATCTATTAGATGCATTGTGTATGAATGTGTGTGCCTGAAACATTTGACAGTGCCTTTCAAGTATATTCCCACTTTTCCTCATAACAAACTGATTTCTGTCTTTGCAAATGATCTTGACAGTGACATTTTCATTGGGTGTCATTGGAATGTATTGTCTTAGTTATTAATTGGATGTGGCAATAGGAGTGTTTTCATGAACTAAACTTTCAAATGCCCAATTTTTATCCTGAGTATAGTTCATTGAATTAATTTAACTAGTTTAATTCTTAGAAACAGCTGGGTATCTAAGGGGAAGGCTGTTTTTTTTTTTTTACAAATATGTTTATGGCTTTCCCTTTCTTTGCTTTGGACAACTTAATAATACTTCAAAATTTTTAAGAAGCATTGTCCAGCACATAGAAACGTAGGGTGCGTTTTTCCCAAATGATATTGATGAAAGGTTACATGTATGGTAAACATTCTATACACTCACTATTACCCAGCATGATCACCTGCTTTAATTCACTAGGTATAGTTCAGGCAGACTTGACTTTTCAGAAATTAAATTTAACTTTTTTAAAGGAGATAACTTGCCATGAATAAGGTTACCGAAAAGAATCTACTCTATACCCAGAGGGCAGTTATTGCAGTTAAATTACAATGATGGGAAATGACTTGTCTTTACATAATACAGATGCCATCTGTTTTGCTCATCACAGCATCACTATATAATACAAAAAATGTGAAATTCTTCATCTTTTGTTCCCTAAGTATTCCTCATTGCCTCTGATTCCACTGTACTTCCCTACCATGTGCTGATGACTTCTTTTCCCACACTTTCTAAAGGCTGGGGTGAGCCCTGGGGGGAGCCTTCTACTCCAGCCACAACTGTGGATAATGGTACTTCAGCGTGGGGTAAACCCATAGACAGTGGTCCCAGCTGGGGGGAACCCATTGCTGTGGCATCCAACACTTCCACGTGGGGCTCCAGCTCTGTTGGTCCACAAGCGTTAAGCAAATCTGGTAAGTGACTGATGACCCCTGGTAGCTCTTTTAGAGTAGTGGTGATCTCATTGAACATAACTAATTGGATCATAGCAGTTTTTGTTAAGGTAGCAATGTGTCCTCATACTAGATGCCATTCACTGTTTGGCTCTTTGAATTTGTAACATAGTTCGCTCTTTATCTTTCTGAACTTTCCTCTTCTCAGTTTCTTTGGAACTGCAACTATTAATGATTTGCATATATTTTACCAAGTCTAAATTATATTTTACCAGATTGGGTTATCTGGAAATAGTCAAGCAGCTGTCAGGCTATCCAGCATGAGAGATGTAATATAATAGTCACGGGGACACATATACCAATCGTTTGGCATAGGTTCCAGATGATCCCCTGGACATTATACAGAAAATGAGCAAATTTTAGGAAGCACCCGGTATTCAGATGAGCATTGTCATTGTCCCATAGATTGTGTACAGGACACACCATAGAAATCCCAAAAGCCGAGTGTGTAGACAGGATGCTTTCTGCAAGGGACTTGCAATCCTTTTGGCCACTCGCCCTGAAAATATATATGAAATTGAACTCGTCTGAGTTTCATCTACCTTCTTTGTTCTGTGTTGCCATGCAGATTAAATGCGTGCAAACAAGAATGCCACTACTGTCCTGTGTTTAGGAGCCCTTAGATTTGTAAAAAGCATGGAAGATTTTTTTAGAACTTTTAATAAAAGTAAATTTTTGCTTAATGAAACTTTTAACTCAGTATTGCTATGCAAATGTGGGAGGGAAATAAAAGTGGGCTTTTTATTCCCACACCCTGTCCCCTTACTCTATGCTCAGTCCTCCAGAATAAGTTGTTTTATTAAAGTATGTTTCTCTTTATATCACAAATCCACAACCAGGACCAAAATCTATGCAAGATGGCTGGTGTGGTGATGATATACCATTGCCTGGAAATCGCCCCACTGGCTGGGAAGAGGAAGAGGACGTGGAGATTGGAATGTGGAATAGTAATTCATCTCAAGAGCTTAACTCATCTTTAAATTGGCCACCATATACAAAGAAAATGTCATCGAAGGTAAACATTTCAAGGGCAATGCCCTTGCAACTTTAAATTCCAAAGGTAGTTTACCCACAGAAAGTTAATGTTCTGCCCATTTATGGCAATCAATATAGTCCAGGCAGTCCCCAACGTAGGCATAGCGTCCTATATGGGCAACCACCTAGGAAAATAAGACCACAGGAACTTCCTTTCTCCCCACTGCTACAGCTTGGGATTTCTCTCCTCCTCCCCTCACACCAGTGCTGCCTGGGACAACCCTTCACCCTAAGGTGTTGTCTGCAGTGGTGAGAAGGAAGAGAAGGGCAAATCTCCATGTTGACTCTTGCCATCACACTGCCAGTTCATCTCCCATTCCACCTCCTCACCTGGAGTCCTGACTTCCCCTGTACCCAGAGTCATCCTCCTCCACCCATTACCTTTGCCCCTTTCCATCCCAAAAGGTTCTATGACAAAAATCCCTAGGAATGAGCCCAGCTCAGTTTTGCTTTTATATGTGGGCAAATCTTATTCCCAGACCTGGCTGTACATCAAAATCATGTGGGATTTGTCAGAAGTACAGCTTCCTGTATCCCAGGCCTACTGTACTTTGGAAATTGAGCCATGTTGCGTGTCCTAGACAAATTTCCCAATGTTTATGCTGCAGAGCCAGGCTTGAGAAGCACAGGTGTAGAGCTCCAGTTCTTAAGAGGCGGTGTTGGATGCTGGTGTCTGATTCTCCTGGAGACCATTTTCAAAACACGTGCCCACTCTCCCAGGTGATTCTGAAACATCCTCCCCATCCTCCTTGAAACTGTTCCTTTTTAAGAGACCCTAGGAGTCAAGTATTTTGTAGTACAACTACCTGACTGCCAGGGTCCCTCTCTTTTAATCCTGGGATTCTAAGTCTAGGACCTGTCATTTTCATTAAAAAACGTTTTTATTTGCCTGAATTTGCCCATTGCCTCACCATATAGCTTACGAAGTGCTTTCCCATATTTTACATAAATCATTTGATCCTTTTAACCTTCCGAGATAGAATATTGATGAATTTGAGACTAGAAAAGTGGTGACTTGCCCAAAGCTTCATAGCTAGTAAGTGACAGAGCAAGGACTTAAGTTTAGGCCTTCCAGCTCCAAACCCCGTATTCTTCCCACTGGACCATGCTATTTTGTGACTTTGTCTTTCCTTACAGGGTCTGAGTGGCAAAAAAAGGAGAAGGGAAAGGGTGTGTAGCCTTTTTACTCTTTCTCCTTTGTCTCTACTAGTAAAAACCTTTTAGAAACAACTGCAAACATTTATTTAGCCTCTGCTGTGTGCCAGGTACTGTGCTTGGTGCTGGGGGTTCAAAATACTAACCTGCGAGCTGCGCCTTCAAGGAGCTCAGTGTCTAGTGCGGCCATTGGAGCTCTCCGAGCTCTCTTCAGGTGTCAGCTTGACATTGGAACATGCCTGCGGGGGGAAGGGGGTGTTTTAAGGAAAATAGCAGCCTGACATGACAAAAATGTAGTTGTTTTTTTGTTTTGTTTTTAGGAGGTCTGGCTATGTAGTTAGGCAGATTGTAAAGGGTTCTCACTACATGCCCAAGAATTTGAACTTTAGTCTGTATAAGTATGGAGCCAATGAATTGAATAGAAGGTAGCATCAGTTTGATTTTTTTAAATTAACTTCTTTAAAGAACTTTAACCAGTGATAGGATGAAAGGTAAATTGGAAGAGGAAAGACCAGCATTAGGGATCTGAGTTGGGAAGCAAGAATGAATACATAGTGAAGCATGAATAGACTGATTTGAGAGACATTTGGATAGGACAGAAAGCCTTGGCAACCAGTAGTCTTGGGGTGGGAGTAAAAGAGGAAAAGGAATCAAAGACACTTCAAAACCTCACAAAGGGTTAGGTGCTTGCTTCAGAGACCTGCCTTTAGTGGGAAATTAAGCTGTGTTCTGTTCCACAGTCAGAAGGAATAGGTAGTAGCATTGGGGAAGGGAAATTAAGCTAGCAGACTAGGAATGGTCCTGTGAGCTTTACAGTAAGTGGGAGATGTTGGTCCCTGTGGCTTCCAATCTCCCTGTCTACCACCCTGCTAACCATGGACCATTCGTTCTCTCAACTCACCCAGCCAGCCTCTGAAAGCAAACTCGAAATAGGAGGAACCCCAGGTTTAACTGCTGCTGGGGTGGTGTATTCTTGGCAACACAAATTGGAATGCTGAAATGCTTTACATATAGAAACGTGTTTTTTCAAGTATGGGGTATACAGGATAATTAAGTTATGGGGTAAGCTGGCTGTGTTCACTCTATAAATCCAAACTATAATTATCTTTCCCAACACAGTCCGTTTGAAAATTAGAAACTGAACAGTTCTTTGTTATTCTGAGGCCCTTTTTGTGGGTCATGGAGGCCCTTTGCTTCTGCCTTTTCCTTCTGACTGCTTGCCTTCAGGGAGTTCTCTGTACATTACAGCTATACCAGAGGACTGGAGCAAAGGAAGTTGAAAATCAAACAAGTTGATTTAAAATTTTTGACAACTCTGTTACGAGTTGATTGGAGGAGCAATTGGCTAAAAATGAGAGTTGAGAATTGTCTTATTTATTAATCCACCACTATTCCCAGATAAATAGAAATGGCCATGGCATCTTTCTACTCTCTTATTTCACAAAGGGAATGATGAAGGGTGGAAACAAACAAGAAGAAGCATGGATAAATCCATTTGTTAAACAGTTTTCAAATATCGGTTTTTCGGTAAGTGTGTTCTGTTTTCTTAAAAAATTCTTTATCTTTGAGTTCTCACTAGAGGTTAGAGTAAAATTGGCCACAGAGCCTTTATTTTTATATTTTGAGCTAATAAACTGTAGTCACTTAACTTATTCAAGAGGGATTTTTTTAATTAGGCAGTGAAAAATGTTTTATGATGTACTTGAATTTCACAAATAATGAAATAGCAAGAAAAATTCTTTACGTTTTATTTTCATTGATAAATTAAGGTCTGCTAACAGGCTACTTTTTCTTAACTTCAGAGAGACTCACCAGAAGAAAATGTGCAGAGCAATAAGATGGACCTTCCTGGAGGTAAGGAAAAATAAAATTAGTTTGAGTTTATATTCATCCTGATGGACAGACATGTCTATGGCATGGTCCTACTAAAAGTGCACTGGGCTCTGGGTGCAGAGTCGATGTGCATATGTATGTATGTATGTATAAGTGTATGTATATGTATATATGTGTGTGTTATATAATTTATGTTTTTTTTTAATTAAGGTATTATATGTGTACATAGCTTACCATTGCCGCCGCCCCCCCCTCCCCCCCCCCCCCCCCCCCCCCCCCCCCGCTCGCATTCATGCCCTTCCTCCCCAGAGTTCTGTGTTCGTTGGTTGTACTTATATTCATGCATACCAGTCCTTCGGTTGTTCTCTTATCTCCCCCCCAGGTCTCCTTCCCCTCCCTGCTGTCATTTGACAATCTGCTTGTTTTATGGTGACTATCTCAGAATCACATGAATAGAATCCGCTCTTCATTTGGCAGTCTGCTTGTTTTATGGTGACTATCTCAGGACCACATGAATAGAGTCCTCTCCTCCTCTGGTTCACACTGCCCCTCCCCCGGGTCTCACTGCTTCCCCTGGGACACATGGCTCACCCATGGCACATGGCCCCCTAGGACACACGGCTCACCCGGGACACCCGGCCCCCTGGGACACATGGCTCACCCGGGGCAATTTATGTTTTTTAATCTTCATCTGAGGATATATTCATTGATTTTAGAGAGAGAGAAAGAGAGGGGTAGGGAGAGAGAAATACCTATGAGAGAGAAACATCGATCAGTTGCTTTCATTATCCACTCCACCGATGGGATCAAACACTCAACCTTTTTGGTGTACAGGATGATGCTCCATCCAACTGAGCCACCCGGGCAAGGTGTGTCGATGTGCCTTTAAAGTGCAAATCACTGCGAAACTAAAGTAGTTTTAGTCTGAAGTATGGGATTGAAAATTTTTAAGCAGGAGAATGACATGATTTGGATTCATGTTTTAGAAAAATAATCTTGCCTGTAGATTGAAGATATCTTAGGCCAGAAAACATTGGTAGCAGAGGACAGACAGAAAGATACTAAACACAGCAAAACCATTAGATATTTGTTGCAAAAAAGAGTGAGAGTTTCTAAGCTCCAAACCAAGAAGAATCTAATTCAGTGAAGATGTGGGATTTAGAATCAACGGAAGTTGAACTAGTTTGCTGTGGAGGGTGAGGGTATGGGAATGGTAAATGGTGATCCCCAGTGTTCTTGCCTGGGCAGTTCAGCAATGGTTGCATTAAGTCTGAGTCTAGGCAGGAGAGGGAAACTACAT
This sequence comes from Vespertilio murinus, assembly GCA_963924515.1. Classification (NCBI taxonomy): domain Eukaryota; kingdom Metazoa; phylum Chordata; class Mammalia; order Chiroptera; family Vespertilionidae; genus Vespertilio; species Vespertilio murinus. The sequence goes on along the minus strand of OZ004705.1, from coordinate 104,097,444 downwards.
AGTAACTTGAACAGGGAAAGTTTAATATAAGTATAAATTAGTATTGTAATAATGATGGCTTGGCCAATAAGAGGTAAAGAGAAAGAATGTTGTAAGTATTCTACAGAATATAGAAAGAGCAGATATAAGGAGAAGTCACTAATCTTGGGCCTGAGATAGCCTGCCCCACCCGCCTCACCCCAGGGCTGGGATCAAGACTCTTGGACATGCCCTAGCTGGTTTGGCTCAGTGGATAGAGTGTCAGCCTGCCGACTGAATGGTCCCAGGTTCAATTCCAGTGAAGCGCACATACCCAGGTTGCATGCTCAGTCCCCAATAGTGGGGGGGCATCCAGGAAGTCACCGATCAATGATTCTCTCTCATCATTGATCTCTCTCTCTCTCTCTCTCTCTCTCTCTCTCTCTCTCTCTCTCCCCTCTCTTCCCCCCTCCCTCTCTCTCCCTTCCTCTGTGAAATTAATTATATATATATATATATATATATATATATATATATATATATATATATATATAAAAAGACTCTTGGACATGGCCTTAGCTCAGTGCATGGCAGAGAAGTCACTGAGGTATCACCCCTGTGTGACTATTGGAAGCCCACCTTTTAGAGGGATTGTCTCCCTGGAGGCGCTCTGCTATAAAACTGCCTGGGGCTGCTGACAGGAGCTGCTAGCCAGTGGTGAGCAGGCATGGCCGGAGCTGAGCTGGAGCCACCCACTGCCTGTGCTTCAGGGGGGGAACCCTCGGACCAGGAAGCAGCCTTTCCTCCGACAGTGTCTCCCTGCACCTCTGCTGAGAGCTTCAGTGTCTGGCAAAGGAAATAATATGGAAACCAACTGCATTTCTAAAATGTGTCTACTCTAGGAATATTTTTGTTTTTTAAAAGCTTTTCTTTTCCATTTGCCTGGAATGAAGTTTTGTGGTGGTGGCAGTAACAGATACCTCAAAGGACAACAGTTACAAAGAAATCAATGAGTGAGATTGGAGGACAGAGAAAATATGGAGAATGAGAGCCAGGGAGACAGAGAAAGAGATTTTCAAATCTGTATGACTGCTCTGGTGAAGGAAATCCGGGGAAATGTGCTTGGTGTCACCTGTGAGAGGTCATGCTTATGAGCAGGCAGTTAAAGATGTGGGACTACTTACAGGCGTGAAATTAAAGTAGACGTTTGTATTTGAGGAGCACATGCATGGGAGTGGCTGTCAACACATTGGGAGCAAAAGAGTAAGGGAAGCATTTGTAGAGAGAGTATTTTGAGTTTCTCTGCTTTGGCTGAGTTAGCCTTGGCATATCCCAGCATTTAGGAAGCACAAGGAAGTGGGCCCACCTGTGGAGAGAGGGTTGGAAACCAGGATGGGCATTTGGTAAGGACGTGGAGACAGACAGCAGTGTCCATGGCTGTTTCAAGCAAAGGTGATTTTGCAGGATGGGAGTTTCCAGGAGAGGAGATCCTGTTTGTTGCAAAGAAATCAAAGGAGATTAATGGGCAGAGCAAGACCTGTTTGGCCTCCAGCCTCCTCATCTGCTGGCAGGAGTGAATAGGAGCTGTGGGCACTAGCTTGGAAGACACAGAGCACATAGAAGAGTGCCTGGCAGTTGGTCATGCTGCTGTTTTCTTATTGTTATTAGAAATTGTTTATTATGAAATTAGCCAGACTAGCAATGACCAAAGATGTCTCAGCCTCTGTTTTCAAGTTAACTGGCTCAGTAGAATAACAGTGTTAGCCAAGCCCAGCTTGGTTTGTGAGGAGCACGGGGTTTACTAAAGGCGAGTGCATTTCCCATGTTCTTGTCCAGGCAGAAGACGGGTCAGTTGGAAAGGGAGGATTTTGCTTTCCCCTGCAAATTTGTCTGAAACCAAGTAGATTGTCTTCCTGCTGGATAACGTCATTTCCTGCTTTTGTTAGGAATGTTACAAGACAAACGAATGGAGATAGATAAACATAGCCTAAATATTGGTGATTACAATCGAACGGTCGGGAAAGGCCCTGGTTCTCGGCCTCAGATGCCCAAAGAGTCTTCCATGGAGCGCAGCCCTTATTTTGATAAGGTGAGCTGTTTCTTGTTTTACCTCTGGGGCTATAAACCACGACACTGAATAGCATAATTTTCTCATTTAACCGTTTAGAACATTTCATGTAATATAAAGTATTATGATCCAGTGCCAAATCCTCTTACTGGATTTGTAGTTCATTGTCTTTTCTATGTCTCAATTTATCATAGGGATTGCATTTGTATTTTCTTCTTAACCCCATAAAATGTGTTTGGTTCTTTTTATGTGCTCTAGAATTAACACTAATCTGATCTCTTCTGTTTTCTGCCTGTTTCCTGTTGATGCTGGAATGTCATGTGACTTCTCTTCTGTTCCTGCAATGATTTCTCCCTTCCACTTGTTTGCTTGGCTGGTGTTGCGCATCTTTCTGTCTGTCCAATCAGGATGGCATTGTAGCAGATGAATCCCAAAACTTGCAATTTATGTCCAGTCAGAGCATGAAGCTTCCCCCTTCAAATAGTGCACTACCTAACCAGGCCCTCGGCTCCATAGCAGGGCTGGGTATGCAAAACTTGAATTCTGTTAGACAGGTAAGTCCATGTGTGTATTAGGCTCTCTGTTGAATGATTTGTAGAAGCAATAAGCTCTCTCTTATGTGTAGTTACTGTACTTAAATCAGTAGTGTGATGTGGTAATGAGCTGTTGGTCCTGAAGAACACTGGCTGTTTGTTTTTGTAGAATGGCAATCCCAGTATGTTTGGTGTTGGAAACACAGCAGCACAACCCCGGGGCCTGCAGCAGCCTCCAGCACAACCTCTCAGTTCATCTCAGCCTAATCTCCGTGCTCAAGTGCCTCCTCCATTACTCTCCCCTCAGGTTGATAAATTTCTATGGTATTTCCTTCTACTTACCTGGAAAAGAATCTTGAATAATTTTATAATTGAACTAGAGACTCAGCGCATGAAATTCCTGCAAGAGTAGACCTTCCTTCACCCAGCTGCTGACACCAGCTTCCCTCTGGCCGCTGGTTTTACCTCCTGTTGCTGGCACCCAGGACCCGGCCTTCCCTCACAGAGGGAGGCCCCACCCACCTGCCGAAGCCTAGGCCTCCCCCAATTGATTGCTCTGCTGGTCGGAGGCCTGGGCCTCTCTCTATGGTAGGCATGGGCAAACTACGGCCCATGGGCCGGATCTGGCTCATTTGGCTGTTCTATCCGGCCCGCAGAGCCGGAAGAGCAGAGAGTTCTCTTGCTCTCCCCTCCACTTTTTCACCAGCAGCCCAAGATGGGAGTGCCAGCATGGTCAGGTTGCTTTTATTCCGGCCCTCCGGTCCAGTTTAAGAACCCATTGTGGCCCTCGAGGCAAAAAGTTTGCCCACCCCTGGGAGAGTGATCATGGAGTGATGACCAGGCCCCCGACCAAGGGCATCGCACCCGCCCCTGCTGGCCTGGCACCAGTGGGTGTCATAGATGGTCCTCCTGCTATTCAGTTGTTCGGTTAGTTTGCATATTATGCTTTTATTACATAGGATTAGGTGAATGGTTGGTTATGATACATTTTTTAAAATATGTATATTTTATTGATTTTAGAGACAGGAGAGGGAGAGAGAGAGAAACATCAGTCAACTGCCTCCAGCATGCCCCACACTGGGGATTGAGCTGCAACCTGGGCATGTGTCCCGACCTGAAATCAAACCTTTACCTGTTCATGGGTCAACACTTAACCACTGAGCCACATCGGCTGGGCAGTTGTAATACTTTTTATTGACATCTTTGAAAAGCAGCTAATTCAAAGGCTGTAGGGAAGGTGAAGAAAGTGAGTCAAAGGTAATTTAAAATTTACCATTATATTTCATAAAACTCCTGAAGGGTGACAATAGCAAAGTTCATTTACTGATTTAAAATTCATCTGTCTTTTACTTAATTCATGAAAGTATATGTGAATAGTAAGTTAGTAAAGCAGGGAAAACAGGTACAAGGTACATGATATGCTCTCCAAAACAGTCGTCTATAAATTTAATTGCTATGTTGATAATTTAAAATACATTGTACCTGTAGCTAGTTTACATTATTTTATCCCATTATTAACTTACCATTGTGGTTCTCAGGTTCCAGTTTCATTGCTGAAGTATGCACCAAACAACGGTGGCCTGAATCCGCTCTTTGGCCCTCAACAGGTAGCCATGCTGAACCAGCTCTCCCAACTCAACCAGCTTTCTCAGATCTCCCAGTTACAGGTGCGTGGAGTGCTGGCCTGTCATATGGTGTGCATTCGGTGTGTCCACTGTGGGCTAGACTGCAGGAGGTAGTGCAGTGGGCATACTAGCAGTCATGATTCTCATGGAGCTTCCAGTGTGTCCTTGAAGAAAATGGTGAGCCCAGTGGGCATGATGCTATGAGAGCAAGCCCAGCCGAGTTGGGAGTGCAGTGGGAGAGTAGAGTGATTAGGTAGAAGTTTAGATGAAGTAGAAGTTTAGATTGAACAGATCTGCTGGAGGCCAGAGTCCAGGAAGAGATTGTGTTCAATTAGGCAGGACATGTTGGTGCTGAGCAGATGAAGCCCTACCTCTACAGGTACACCTGTCGCAGTCACTGAAGCTTGATCTGCGATAGCGTGGCACTGACATCTCTGCATTCTTCCCACAGCGGTTTTTAGCACAGCAGCAAAGGACGCAGAGTCAGAGAAGCGTGCCTTCTGGGAACCGGCCACAGCAAGACCAGCAGGTAGGTTCAAGTCTTCCCCTCGCTGTGCTAACCTGCCCCTCATATCGCTTCCATTGTAGAGACTCACAATGCCTTCCTGAAAACATAATGCAGTCAGTTGTTTACTAAGTCCTCTGCTCAGAGTTTAACCAGCTGGTACAGGATAACTGTGCACCTTCTGAGGAGAGGGAAGTGGATGAAAAAGTGAAGAGGAATATCTATCTGGAAAGTCTTCTCCACAGTTTTTCCCAATTGTTTTGTTGTTTTAAGGGTCGACCTCTTAGTGTGCAGCAGCAGATGATGCAACAATCTCGCCAACTTGATCCAAACCTGTTGGTGAAGCAGCAGACGCCACCATCTCAGCAGCAGTCACTCCATCAGCCAGCCATGAAATCTTTCCTTGAAAATGTCCTGCCCCACACTACACCTGAGCTGCAAAAAGGGCCATCTCCAGTAAATGCTTTCAGCAACTTCCCTATAGGTGGGTTTCTCCTTGGCCACACGGTCAGTTGGTGCGTGGAAATCCCCAACCTGGCTGGGCTGTCCCCTCTGAAGACAACACTGGTCCTATAGCTGTTCCTTTTTGTAGGTGTAGCCTGTCTTTGTTTCAGGGAATGTGCTTTATGCTGTCCGTTTAAGAAAACGACAGTTTCAAAAAACACATTGATACTTGCATGGGTTAGAATAAAGATAATATTTCTCTTAATACTCTCAGATATTTTAATTGTAGAATATGAAGAGAAGTGGAATGGGCCAGTGAGACATTGAGCAGCTGCTTTGACAAAACAGCTGAGAACAGTAGCATTGTAGTTTTCAGAAGCTAGAAATTTGTTGTCTAAATATTTATACTTTACTAGAGTCCTAGTGCACGAAATTTGTGTGTGGGGGGGAGGGGGGCACTTCCCCTCGGCCCAGCCTGTACCCTCTACAATCCAGGATCACTGGCTCCTAACTGCTCGCCTGCCTGCCTGATCACCCCTAACTGCTCTCTCTGCTGGCCTGGTCACCCCCAACTGCCACCCCCTTCCAGCCTGGTTGCCCCACACAGCCTGCTGTTTGGTCGTCCCTCACTAACCCCTCTGCCGGCCTGGTTGCCCCACATGGCCTGTTCAGTCATCTGTTCAGTTTTGGTTGCCATGGTCACTTAGGCTTTTATATAGAGAGATTACTGGGGTAAATGTAGAAAATGGGGGTTGCCTTTGTCACATTTTCTGTAACTTTCCTTTCCCTTTCTCACTCTGTCTCCAAACTTGTACTCCCTCTGGAAATGTCAGGCTTGTACATGTTCCCTTGCCTTTAGGTCCCTAAAGGTCTCCATATACCTTTGATTCTATTTTGACCCTTGTTTGATCCCATCCTATTCATTTTAATTTTATGTCTCTTCCCTGACAGTTGTTGGTTGCTCACCCTGCTGATCCAGCTGTGTTGAAGATGGTTTGTTTCCTTGCACCTTCTGGGCTGTGGGCAAGGGTGGGGTCTGCTCCTGCTGCTCCTTCACTCTGCTTAGCTGATGCAGGATTGGCTCTCCCTGGTATTGCCATGGACTCTCAGCTGGGGCCTACACTGCACTTTGAGTTCTGGGGACTGTTCACTGTCTCTTTCCATTCCCAAATGTGGTTTCCTTGTCAGTTACTACTGCAAGGGGTGACCAGGTGGCCCAGAAACAACAGTATATGTAATAGTAGTGAAAGAATACCCACAGACATTGGAAGGTTTTGGTCTCTCCAGCAAAGGGAAGTGATGCACTGTTTGGTTGCATACTGGTCATATATATTGGGCCAGTGGGGAGGTAACTGTACAGTGGAATCTTGTTTCTCAAACATCTCCCATTTCGAACAATTCGCTTCTCAATCTGACAGCCCTTTCATACTGATGCCTGTATGATCAGCCACTTATCTCTTAGGTGACAAAGGAGAGAATGCACGAATATGAGTTGGGTTAGCACTGTTAACATCTCAGGATATTGTGCTGTGAATATTTTTGTGTTTTGTTGCTTTTGTTAAATTTTCATTTTTTTACTGTACCTTTTTCTTTTTGTTAAATTTTCATTTATGTTTCATGTTTTTTGGATTTTTTTAAGTGTTAATAGATTAAACAGTACAATAGACATGTACAGTACATGAGAAAGGCTAAAATGGGGGGATATTTAAGGACCTGGAATGGATTAATTCAATTTACATTATTTCTAATGGGGAAAAAAGATTTGGTTTTCCAACAGCCTTCTGGAACAAAAGTAAGTTTAAGAAACAAGGTTCCACTGTCTATGGATTTCCTAATTAAAAAAGTCTGCTTAGTTTATGCAAACACCAGGATAGTTCTCTAAATTTGTTGTGAAAAACTAGAGCCTGTTGCCCGGATTTGACCAGCTGCCTAATTTTATAAATAAAGTTTTATTGGAACACAGTCCTGCTCTTTCATTAATGCATTTTCTGTAGTTTTTGTGCTGTAACAACAGTAGTGTAGAAACAGACCTTTTGGCCCCAGAGCCTAAGATATTTTACTCTCTGAACTATTAAAGAATTTGCCTCACTTGGGTTTAATTGACGGGTCCAGAGAATAGCAACTGTAATTGCTCTTTTCAAAAATAGATATGATATTAGAGAATTCATGTTAAAGTTCTTAAGTATGGCTGACCTAATATCCCACAAACTGTCATGAGACCAAAGTATTTAAAACCATTTGTTTTTAAAACTTTAGGATAACCAGCTGGATGTGTGTGAAAGATCTGACTTCATTTTTGATAAGCATCTCAGATGATTCTGATGTTGACTGTCCCCAAATCACATTTTAAGAAACATTGGAGTAATAGGTCCGTTTTCTTACCATAGTTCTAAAGATAGACATTTCATGCTTGTTCCATGAGACTAATCCTGACATATCATTGTTAGAGTTGTAGTAAATTGCACCTTAGAATATGGGGCTCTGGCCCTGAGGTGCGATTGTTCGAGCAAGACAGTTCTTTTGTTTGTTTTTTATTTAAATACTAGAGGCCTGGTGTACAAAATATGTACACAGGGAGGGTCCCTAGGCCTGGCCAGCGATCAGGGTTGATTGGGGCCTTCCAGCTGCCAGCCGGGGCCTTCCTTCACTCCGCACCACCCCCTGGTAGTTCACACATGTCTTGAGCTATCAAACTCCTAGCCAAACTTCCCCTCAGGGACACTTTGCATATGTGCTTTTTATATATTTAAATATATTTTTATTGATCTCAGAGAGGAAGGGAGTGAGATGGAAATGTCAATGGTGAGAATCACTGATTGACCCCTTCTGCACACCCTCTCAACCTGGGCAAGTGCCAGGACAGTCTTTGGTCAGCGAGTTAAAAATTATTCAGTTTGCAAGCAAAAGTTAGCAACTGAGTCATCATATATAATATGCATGGTACTCTTGGAAAGTAGCTAAAGAGAAATATGTTATTAGAGATAAGCTTATAAACTTCAGTATTTGGCCTCCTTAAATTTTTTTCTCTTACTCTGCCAAGGAATCCTATATAAATAATCCTATATAATAAAAGGATGCAAATCCGAATGGTGGAATGACCGATCGCTATGACATGCACTGACCACCAGGGGGCAGATGTTCAATGCAGGAGCTGCCACCTGGAGGTCAGTGCACTCCCACAGGAGGCAAACCGCTCATCCAGAAGTCTCATGGCTGGCAAATGCAGTGGCGGTGGCAGGCTCCCTCTTCTGCAGCAGCACTAAGGATCTCTGACCACTGTTTAGCATCCCCCGAAGGCTCCTGGACTGCTAAGGGCACAGGCTGGGCTGAGGGACCTTCCCTCCTCCTGAGTGTACAAATGTTATGCACCAGGCCTCTAGTTTAAAAATAATCAAAATTACGTGGAGAAATATTTTCCAAAGATAATGCAGTTTTATAGTAGTAGCAGTTTTATGGTTTGAAAACGTATTATTGAGTATCAGACTAACCACTTAGGAGTTCTGCATTATGCTCTCTGGTAACCTCACTGGCTCTTTCTCCCCACACTGTGTGCATGACATTGGCCAGGGACAGAGTGTCGGTTCCACCTGCCCGGCCTTTGTCTAATTATTTGGCTGTGTCACATTTGCAGGATTATCTTTATTAAGGAATCCAGGCAAGATTGAAAACATTACTTAGTTTTTCTAGGAAGTGGAACTTATACAGGAAGAACATGCTATATATTATAAACTTTTGTAATTTTTATTTTTAAGGCTTGAACTCAAACTTGAATGTGAATATGGATATGAACAGTATTAAAGAGCCACAGTCAAGACTAAGGAAGTGGACTACAGTGGACAGCATTTCTGTGAACACATCTTTGGATCAAAACTCCAGCAAACATGGTATAAAATGCATTCTTATTTTAAAAAACAACTGGAATATTAACTTTAGGTCTTTATTTTAAATACATATTTTTAAAAGCCAAGTTCTCTTAGAACCTTTCCTCATTTTTAAAAGTGCTTTATTAATAAATCTTAGTTGAAACAAAAAAAAGCAAAAGTAATCTTTATTATGTTGTTATAAAAAATAAAAATAAGATTATACATTTTTTAAAAAATATTTTCTTTTTTGATGGTTTTTCTTTTTTTGATTAGTTTTTTCTTTTTTGATTAGTTTTTTGCAATTGATTTTATTGTTCTAATGTTCTATTTGTTAACATTTACATAATTTATTGTGATGTAGGGTATTAAACACTTCACCATAATTTGGTTTCTAGCATTTTCTTATATATTGACACATTTTCTTTATATATTTGTTATGTGTAAATCACATAGATTCAGAATTCTTTTCACCTGTTAATTACAGTTTTTAAATATCATTTTCATCTTATTTAATATCCATTCATAATAGCCACTGTAAATAGACTGACTACCTTCTGCTTTCCCAGGACTGTTCCTGGGATGCATAGGTACATATGTACCTATGCAGTTGAGTATGTAAGCAAGTGAAAAAGTTGGAGCCAAATGGAGGATATAACAGGGAGTGACAGTGATTAAGGGGGTGGGGGAGGCGGGAATGGCTTTAGAGAGACTCATCATGGGCAAAACCTACAAGTACACCAACTGAATAAGAGAGAGAACAATAAAGAATGTATGTAGCACGAGCCCTAGCTGGTATGTTCAGTGGTTAGAGCACTGGCCCACCCACCAAAGGGTTGCAGGTTCACTCCCCACCCCCAACCCTGTGGGGGCTTGTGCAGAAGGTGACCAATAAATGTATCTCTCTCCCTCTCTCCCTCTTTCTCTCTCTCTCTCTCTCCTTCCCCCACTCTCCCCTTGCAGGTTCACTCCCCATCCCCACCCCTGTGGGGGCTCTTGTGGAAGGTGACCAATCAATGTATCTCTCTCCCTCTCTCTCTCTCTTCTTCCCCCTCATTACATACACTCCCCCCAATAAAAAATAGAAGTAGCTAGAAGAGGAAGCCAGAAAAGAAGGGAATTGGTGGATTGACCGCATCGGGGCAGGTCATGCCCTGCCGAGTGGCATGGGGGCCTGGCGAGGTCCTGCCTGGCCACCCTCAGTGACTGTCATAGGAATTTTGGAGGCTGTGACCTGCCTCCAGGGGAACCTGTGTTTCACCGGAAGCTCCAGCTAGAGCAGCTCAAGTCCATGAACCAGAGCTTCTCCCGCCCATGGAAATTTAAGGCTAGTGGCCAGATCCTGGCTCTCCTTTCTCACCTTGCCCTCCCATTCAATAAATTGTGCCACTTTCCATCAAGTTATCGAAGCTGGAAACTTAGAGACATTTGCTTTTTAGTCAACGTCCATTGAGATAATTTACAGATAATACCTTTTTTGAGGTGAATGACTCAGTGGCTTTCAGTATATTCTCAGAGTTATGAATCCCTCACCACAACCAATTTTTGAACATTTTCTTGCACCAGAAGAGCCCCTCAGGTATCACTCTTTCTGCCTCTACTTGTCTATCTCTCCTGGCCATAAGCAAAGCTCATCTTTCTGTGCTCAGTACACTTGTCTATAATGCGCATTTGATGTAGGTGGTAGCAGGTACTATCTGGTCTTTGTGAGTAGCATTTTGGCTTAGCACAGTGCTTTCAAGGCTCATTCATGTTGCAGTATGCCGAAGTGCTTCATTCCTTCTTCATTCAGCAGTCGACCGCTCTTTGGGTCTAGGAGATTTTCTTGAGTTCTTTCTTGCTCCCACCTCCACATCCAGTCTACCTGTGACGAGTGCCCCTTCCACTTCCCGAATGCATGTTATGCGTACATAACACCCATGTGTTCCGCTGTCTCCTGACGTCAGACACTTCTGTGCACACTTGCCTTTCCGTGTCCTGAAACATAGCCCCAGGCTCACTTCTCTTAAAACGCTTCAAAGTGAGGTCCTCCATGTTGCTCACAAAAGGTCTTTCAGTTCTCAAACTGCTCCTCCGTTCCTCTCCTCAGGTCCTTGCAGGCTGCACCTGCCCCTAGAATCCCACCCCAGCCTTTTGCATGAGGGCTCGGCCCCTCCTTGCCTTATGCTCTGTCCTTCCATTGCTGATCACTTGGTCACCTCTTTGTGACAATCCATTGTCATTAAGGGCGAGGACTCCATTCATCTCCCTCAGCTTTCTGTGTCCAGCACTGAACACAGCGCCTGGCCTGGCCTCAGAAAACACTGGTTGCCAAGCAGACTGTCAAATGACAGCCGGGAGGGATGGGAGATCTGGGGGAGATAAGAGATCAACCGAAGGATGTGTATACATGCAAATAAGTACAAACAATGGACACAAAACTCTGGGGAGGGAGGGCATGTATGGGAGGAGGGGGCAATGGTAATATATAAGTCCTTTGGTTGATCTCTTACTCCCTTCCCCTGTCTTCCTTCTGAGGTTGGATGGTCTGTTTGATGCTTCTATGACTCTGGCTCTATTTTTGTTCATCAGTTTATGTTGTTCATTATATTACACAAATGAGTGAGATTGTGTGATATTTATCTTTCTCTAATGGCTTAATTTCACTTAGCATAATGCTCTCCAGGTCCATCCATGCTGTTGTAAGAGTTCCTTCTTTCTTTACAGCAGCATAGTATTCCATTGTGCAGATGTACTACAGCAGTGGTTGACAAACTCATTAGTCAACAAAGCCAAATATCAACAGTATGATTGAAATTTCTTTGGAGAGCCAAATTTTTTAACTTAAACTTCTTCTAATGCCACTTCTTCAAAACAGACTCGCCCAGGCCGTGGTATTTTGTGGAAGAACCACACTCAAGGGGCCAAACAGCCGCATGTGGCTCGCAAGCCACAGTTTGCCAACCAACCACGATTTTGTAATCCACTCATCTGCTGATGAGCATTAGGCTGTTTCCAAATCCTAGCTATTGTAAATAGTACTATGAACACAGGGGTGCATATGTCCTTTCTGATTGGGTGTTTCTGATTTCTTGGGATAGAGTCCTAGAAGTGGGGTTACTAGGTCAAATGGGAGTTCCATTTTTAGTTTTTTGAGGAAACTCCATACTGTTCTCCACAGTGGCTGCACCAGTCTGCATTCCCATCAGCAGTGCACGAGGGTTCCCTTTTCTCCACATCCTTGCCAGCACTGTCGTTTGTGATGTTCTTGACTGTAGCTCTTTCTTCCCCCCAGTACCTCTCGTGCTCCCCCAGCAGGAATCCCACAAAGGGTGCACTGTGCTTGTTCTTATTTTAGGCCTCAGTATGAGTGTCTTCATGACTTGGCAATAATTTTGTACTCTTATCCTGGTCATTCACGCCCTTCTTGGAATGACATGAGCCATAACACTATCAGCTCTCAGCTGTGCATCTTCACACCCCACAAAGCACAGGACAGACCTTGGTCCTGTATTTTGCTCCCATCTCATGGTCATCTTTCTCTTTAGGTGCTATTTCAAGTGGTTTCAGGCTGGAAGAGTCTCCATTTGTTCCTTATGACTTCATGAACAGCAGTACTTCACCAGCCAGCCCTCCAGGCTCAGTGGGAGATGGCTGGCCACGTGCCAAATCGCCCAATGGCTCTAGCAGTGTTAACTGGCCACCAGGTAAGATGCCAGCAGCTCCCGTCATGACTTAGTAATGATTTAGCCTAGTTCTGGCTGTTGGACTGAGTGCTCAGTACAAATGAATGCCAAGGGACAGTGAAGTCAGGTATCACGTCTGCCCTATGGCTAGTGCCTTCTGCTCCAAGCAGTAAGAGTGGGACTGTCCCACCACTGGCACTCATGCCCCGTCTTCACCTGTGCCAGGGACCCTCTGGGCAGCATCTCAGTTGTGCTGCAGCATAGGCAGAAATGCTCCTGTGGCCTGCACCGCCTGCTCAGTTGCCGTGGCTTTGTGCCTGGTGATAGAGCACTGTAGGACGTTACTGTTTGAGGTGTACAAACCCAGAGCATTGGTTCCTGTTGTAAAAATCTACACCGTTGTTCATAAATAACAGCCTATGTTCATCTCATTTTGTTAACAAATCAAAATGCTTGTGATTTACATAGGTCTTAGGAGTATTTTACATTATTTAGTAATGGTGATTTAGCCTGAACTAATTTAAAATTTTCATTTCCAGAATTTCGTCCTGGTGAACCATGGAAAGGTTATCCAAACATTGACCCAGAAACTGACCCTTACGTCACTCCTGGCAGTGTCATCAACAATCTTTCAATTAACACTGTGCGGGAAGTTGACCACCTCAGGGACAGGAACAGTGGTATGTAGGCGGGTACACTTCCGCTTCTGGACAGCACGGTGTAAGCATGGCTCAGAGTAGGTGTGACACCTCCGCAGCAAGATTCCTGGCACATCTCAGCCCCTGGTGCCAGGAAACCGGGCAGTGGGAGCAAAAGGGTCTCATTTCGTAGGCTACTCTTCAGCACTCTTTAAGTGAGAAGGATTTATTCTCACTTGATATAGTAAACACACAGGTGCAGTTAACGAAGGACCAACAACTATTTGCTTTCCAGTCATTGTATTAGCAGCTGCAGGTTGTTGCCTCCTTTATCCTATTGTGGTTAGTAAGAAATGGGTGTTTTTTGTAAAAGGTGTATCTTCATTATTATTTATTTATACACTCTGAATATTAAAGGACTGTCATCTGGAAAAGCAATTTGACTTTCTCTGTCTTTCAGAGAGTGGAAATAATACCAATTTTAAGGATCCCTATATTCCAGATGCACTTTTTAATGTGTTATCAAATAAAATCATCCTACTGCCTACACGTGGTTATATTTACAGTATTTCATGGGTGCACTGGAAGGAAGGAGAATGAAGTGAAAGTATTTTTTGTTCTTGTAACATTTATCCTTCCATCTGTCCCTTTAAAAAATTTTTAATAAAATATGCGCCAGTCTGCATCTTACATTAGACGTGTCATTGGCGAGCAGGTGTTTACCATGTCACAGTGGTGAGGAGTCGTCCTTCTAGCACAGTTGGGCAAACAGCTCTGCAGAAGTAGATAGAGCCACTACCTTCCCAGGGGAGGAGTAGGGGCAGCCACAAGGCATCCTCTGTTGTGGTGGCTCGTGGGAGATTGCTCGCAGAGATAGCGGCTTCTTATCTGGGGGAGATTCTGAAAGTCACGGGGGTTAGTTTTGATATTAAGAGAAACCATTGAAGGTTTTGAGTGAAAGAGTCAACCTTTATTTAAGGTGGGTGAACAGGTGGATTGGAGTGGGAGACCTAGCAGGAGCTGTTCGAGCAATCAGATAATGGTCAATGGAGTTAAACTAGAGAAAAGGGGCATGGGCTAGGTTTTGGAGACTGAATCTGGGGCATGATGAAGGAGAAGAAAGGCCTGGCCAGGTCGAGCTGGCCAGGGAGACAGCTCTCAGCATGCTGTTTTGAGTAAGAAGGGTGGTCTCGGGTAGGTCTGTGAGCCTGAGCATGCCTGTCCTTTCTCGAGATGGCCGTGAAGTTGCCGTTTTGCTAGGCGCCTTTGCTTATTCTAAGATACCAGGTCACTTACTCTGGGGATGACTAACTGGGCTCTTCCCCCACATAGGGTCATCCTCATCCTTGAACACCACGCTGCCTTCAACTAGTGCCTGGTCATCCATTCGTGCCTCCAACTACAACGTTCCCCTCAGCAGTACAGCACAAAGCACTTCAGGTGGGCGGGGCGGGGTGGTGGGGTGGGCCCTCTCCCCTGTCTGCTGAGATGCGTGCTCTCAGCAAGCTCTCCGCTCTCTGGTGGAACAGTGCTGTCTGTTCACCTCACACCTGCTTCCGTGAGGCCATAGCCAGGAAATTAGCCTTCTCTCGCTCTTTTTTTTATATATATATATATATATTTTTATTGACTTCAGAAAGGATGGGAGAGGGAGAGATAGAAACATCAATGATGAGAGAGAATCATTGATCGCTGCCTACAGGTTCTGGGGTTTGGAGGTGAAGGAGCACTTTCTTGGCTTGTTTTCTTCGGCAGTTTGGTTTGCATTAGGGATTTTTAATAATCTCACTTTGTTTGATTTGGTTTTAGGGGGAGAGTGGATGTTACTATTTAAATTTGATCTTTTCTAAAAGCATTATCTCCCCCGTCCCACTTTTTGTTCCTTTGAGTAGCCAGAAGTAGTGATTCCAAATTGACGTGGTCTCCGGGGTCAGTCACAAACACCTCTCTGGCCCATGAGCTGTGGAAGGTCCCTTTACCACCTAAAAACATCACTGCTCCATCCCGCCCGCCTCCGGGGCTCACTGGTCAGAAGCCTCCCTTGTCTACGTGGGATAATTCTCCTCTTCGTGTAGGTGGAGGATGGGGAAATTCTGACGCCAGGTATACCCCAGGTAAGATGAGGTGCCGAGCACTGGCCAACATGCGGGCTGGGGTGATGGAGGCAGTGCTCCCTGTCATGGGGGCTGGAACTAGCACAGCATGCTCCCTCTGCACACTCTTCGCGGTCTCCACGTCACCCATTCACCTAAGAACACTTGGCAGACAGTGGTCAGTGGGTTCCTTTCTTTGAGAAGTTCCTCATCTGCTCCTCTTAAAATGTGCAGTAACTTCTCACTCCTGGCCGGCCTTCAGAGCACACCGCGTGTGGCACAGGGCAGAAGCCGCCATGGCGGCGCCGGGAAAGCCTGGCCTTGATGTAGGGGCTCATAAAATGTATTGCGGGGTTTTTTTCTTTGTTTTATGTATTTCTCTCTCTCTCTCTCTCTCTCTCTCTCTCTCTCTCTCTCTCTCTCTTTTTCTTGAAGGGGGGGGCGGAGGGGAGAGGGATAGAAACATTGATTGGCTGCCTCCTGCACAGCCCCCACTAGGGATCGAGCCCACAACCAGGCAGATGCCCCGGCTGGGAATCAAACTGTGACCTGGTTCATAGGTCAATGCTCAACCACTGAGTCATGCCATCTGATCTTAACAGAGACCTTTGAGAGGGACTGGGTGCTGCTAGTCAGACAGCCAGCAGGCATAAAGCAGACTTAGGAAAGGGGCAGAGGGCTCCCCTCCTGCTGTTCCTGCACATGACCAGCTCCCCAGCAAGCCCAGGTTGGACTCAGAGCTGTCTGCCGGTTCTTACTTCGTTGTGCCCTGCCCCCGGACTATACCACACTTGGTCATCTCCAGGCTGGAAATAGTAATATCTAAGGGATTTCTGATCTTTAGACAGGTGATTGGCTAAAATAAAACTCAGAGTGTTTCCTTTGGGGGAAGTTTTGATTACATGAAAATACTTGAGTCTATTTTAAGCTATTAAATGCAAATTAATGTACTGGGTGTTGTGTATATGTTGTTCTTTCTGGCCACAGCCACCTGGGGCCAGCTCCTCTAAGTGGCTAGTGTAGAGTGAGGGGATGCCTGCGAGCCGCCCTAGGGAGGCTTGGTGGAGCTGAGTGGGATCAGGAAGCCAAGCAAAGCAGAGGGAGCAGCATAAGGCTCATCCTGGGGATGCACTAGTCCCTGTTGGACTTAGAAGAAGGTTCAAGAGCCGTGGGTGGAGCTACCTCCCGAGTGATAGGGAGTGTCTGTGAGGCACCTGGGAGCAGTTGTAAACTGCACTGACTTGATCACATCTTCCAGGTCTGTTGCAGGGAGAGCAGAAAGCAGGTGGCATGCCCCATGGGGATCCAGACAAAAAGGCTGTCTGCTCAGTTACCAGCTCGAGTGTCCCTCAGGGCTCCAGTTCATCAGAGGACACGAAAGGCCTTCCCCAAGTGGTAGTTTTTTGAGATAGCTTTAGTTTCATAAATGAAAATATCCAAAGGGAGGCCTTCCTTTGTGCCTCACTAGCCAGGAGCCCCATGACTACCATGTGCCGTGATGAGACTGGGATGTGCTTGTCCTAAGTTACCGCTCCAGCCACAGTCTCGGGAACTGACTTGTCCTCTTTCTTCCTTGTTCAGGGTCCAGCTGGGGTGAGAGCAGCTCAGGGAGAATAACAAATTGGCTTGTTCTAAAAAACCTTACACCTCAGGTAAGAGCACGGGCACTGGTGGGTGCGGATGCACGCGGCGGCCTGGGAGAGGAGATCTCTGGGCTCTTAAGTGGGGGAAGGGCTGCCGGGCCTGAGTGGGAGTCGGGGCTAGCAGAGGAGATGGCTTTAGGTACCAGGCGGGCTCTAGTCTGGTGCAGCCCTTCTGCCTTGGGAAATGTGCCAATTTCCTGGTCTTAGCCCAAGACGGGCAGTGATGTGCGCTAGCGTCAGGGCTGGCATTTCAC
This sequence comes from Vespertilio murinus, assembly GCA_963924515.1. Lineage (NCBI taxonomy): Eukaryota > Metazoa > Chordata > Mammalia > Chiroptera > Vespertilionidae > Vespertilio > Vespertilio murinus. The sequence goes on along the minus strand of OZ004705.1, from coordinate 104,080,158 downwards.
CAGGCCAGCAGATGAGCTTGATGCACTTGGAGAGCCCTGGTCTGCCCTGTTCAATGAGGCTGTTTTCTTAATGCCTGGGCCACATCCTTGGAGGCTGATGTTCGAGCCCACCCACCTCCCACATGGAGCAGTGCCTGGATGGGTCCTGCCTCAGGGCCCCGGAGAGAAGACTTGAAGCCACAGCAGCTCCATGGCTGACTCAGGAATTGAGGACATGGGAAATGACCCAGGGACCAGAGGCCAGGGAGGTATGGCTCTGGGACCAGTGAAAGTGCATACTGGTCCCAGAGCCATACCTCTGTGGCCTCTGGACCCCATCACAGCAGAGAGTTCCAGGTAAAGTGGCACCAGGAGTGAAACATCTCAGGCGACAAGGAGGACGAGAATCGCATCCGGGACAACTTCCCTAGTGTCCTCGCGTCGCGCGGTGCCGCTAACTGGCACTCGCACTGTCTCCTAGATCGACGGCTCGACTCTGCGCACCCTGTGCATGCAGCATGGCCCCCTGATAACATTCCACCTGAACCTCCCGCACGGAAATGCTTTGGTTCGCTACAGCTCGAAGGAAGAGGTAGTGAAGGCACAGAAGTCTCTGCACATGTAAGTGGGCTGCTCTGCGCCCCCGGAGCCCTCCTGCCTGGAGAGCTTGGGGTGAGAGCACACCTCCCGCAGCACCCTGGTGTGGTGGCCCAGAAAATCCCCTGCACTGCTGCCCTGTGGGGGATGGTTTCGCAGGCACGTGCTCATGGAGGGAGGCGGGAGGGTGCTGGGTACCTGATGTGTCCTAGACACTCTGGTGCCACCCTCACTGGAGTCCGTGGGCGCCTCCGGTTGCTGGGTCCTCACGTGCGCTTCTCCCTCCCCAGGTGTGTGCTGGGGAACACTACTATTCTCGCTGAGTTTGCCAGTGAAGAGGAGATCAGTCGTTTCTTTGCACAAAGTCAGTCTCTGACCCCTTCCCCTGGCTGGCAGTCCCTTGGGTCCAGCCAGAACCGGCTGGGCTCCCTCGACTGTTCCCACCCGTTCTCCAGCCGGACTGATCTCAGTCACTGGAATGGTGCTGGGCTGGCGGGGACTAACTGTGGAGACCTCCATGGCACTTCCCTTTGGGGGACCCCCCACTATTCCACAAGCCTGTGGGGCCCTCCAAGCAGCAGTGACCCCCGAGGAATGAGCAGCCCATCCCCCATCAATGCTTTTCTTTCTGTTGACCACCTCGGTGGGGGCGGAGAGTCCATGTGACAGGTAGAGGTAGACTCGTGACCGCGACCTCAAGATGCAAAGGAAAGGGGCACTAAGTTGAGCTCGCCGCCTGCAGCGGGGCGCCTGTGGGAACAGCTCTTCTGCACATTTTCCACTTTGTTTTCCCCGAAACATATCAGTTGAATACTTGAATCATGCAGGCCAATACTATAATGTGAAGGTGTCTCGTTACACTCCCACTGGCGCCATACGTGCTGACCACGTAGTGAGCTCACCTGTGCGAACTCATCATGTTTAGCCTTTGGGTTTTTTTGTGTGTTTTTTTCTATTCCCACACCCCCACCCTTACCATTTTTTTTTTCCAAAACCATTGTTTGGGCTGATAACGTATGAGCTTTTACCTTTGCACTGAATGATGTTCTCTCCGTCTAATCGGCAATATGGGGGGGGGGGGGGCGCAGCTGTTCCGTGTGATGTTTACTCAAGGATGTCCTTAAGGTGTGCGCTCTCTACTATGCCTTGATGTCCGCTACCTTACTATGTGTCGTGGAGTTGGAGATCACGTTATGATGCTGACTTAGGACGATAAATGAAAGTGTTGCACCGTTTCTTCATGTTCTAAAACTAAAGAATTTCGCTCTGCAGTTTGAAAAACTGTGGCCACAGCTGTGACTTGCAGCCCGCCTGCACCAGGGGCCCTGCACTTTGAACGGGCTTTCCATTTTCTTTTGAAGGCTCTCACGTTGACCTTCTTGTTTACAGATTTTTTTTGTTTGTTTTTTGAGAAAAAAAAAATGTTTACTCTTCCATCATTAAAAAAAAAAATGTAAAAGACAAAAAAAAAAAAAAAGGAGGATTTAAAAGATGCTTTCTATCTCTGGGAAAAGGAGCAGCATTTGGCCATGTTCTTGTTTTCTATTCCTGTCCTAAATCAAAGAGCATGGTTCTCAGGAAAACCGGGTCCCCAGTCAAACAAAAACAAAACCTTGTAGTTTCTTATAGGAAAAAAGAAAACCCCCAAGTTTTAGCACTGATACTATGTATTGCTCTGTTAAAGAATTTTCTCTGCCAAAAACAAAAAAAAAACAAAAAAGAAAAAAAAAACGCTTCAAGCTGGAGTTTGACGTTCTGCTTCAGATGCTGTCTTTTTATTAGTGTGATGATGGTTTGCTAATGATCAGTAGGGAATCATTTTTGTAATTCCATCAAGTGGCTCTGTTCCTGCTGTCGTGACTGTGTTATGTCTAATGTTGTACCTTAAAGCCGAAATCAGTAACTATGCATCCTGTAAGCACAGTTTTGGGGCTTACAGAGTCGTTCATTGTAGAAAGGAAATTTTAAATGTTGTTGCAAACTAACGAGTTACACCATTTTTACAGTTTCTTTCTCCCCTCCCCCCTTTTTTGCCCACAAATGGTATTATAATGCTTGCTTAGTCGAAGGAGAGACTAAACAAGGGTAAAAATTTTAACACAGAGAATTTGCCATCATTTCATTGCCTTGATTCTAACTGTTTGTGTCCTATGATGCAAAAGAAGTCAGTGGCTTTTAACTGTTTACAAATAGAATGTGATTGTAAATGTACAGTTTGGTTGTGTTTAATTATGAAATTTCTTCAGATATAATAAACCATGACTTTTTGGCTGCTCAACATCAATTGTCTCTTTTTTTGTGAATTTATTTGTATGCTCTTTTTTATAATGAAAGTTTTCAAGTTGCTGTGTATGAGGATTCTCATAGAGCAACCGATTAAAGATATAAGCAAATGTTGGAACATTTTAACTGAACTTATCCACAATCTCACCCTGAAACAATGTGAGAACAATGGGAGACGTAGCTGGCTCCCGCCTGCCCTCCGCGCCTGTGGGACCTGCTGCTCAGCGCTCCTGTGACTCATCTTCCCCGCCATCCGTGCCCATCGCAGGCCTCAGCAGACACGCGGAGCAGGAGGCCACTGCCCGGAGTGTCTGGTGTAGCTCAGACCTCTGTTACCGAGCAGGAGCCGCCGGACGGGCCCTCCCGCTCCAGCACTCCCGCGGCCTGTGCTCGCAGCGCCAGGCTTCACTGCGGCCGCATGCCGGGTGTAAGCCATGTTCTGTGCATTCAATGTGTATTGACTTCCACACTGGTTTTTCCAAAAACCAAAGGTAGCTTCGAAAAACCACGTCTGGAAAGGTTTGGGACGTCACGCTAATTGACCTTTGGGGCTTTGAGTAGTACATGATTGACTTCATAACTGCGTTAATTGTATTGTTCAAGTGTTTGGGAGTTTTTTGCGCTTGTTATGTGGAAATAAAGTGTTTGATTAAAAAATGAGCCAGTGGTTGGTTTTTGCTTGGTCCTTCCAATAACAGCTCTGCTCCCTAAGCCCCTGGCTTCACCAAAGCCCGCTTTCACCTCCCACCTGCCCGCCTTCGTCCTGCTGGGAGTCTGATGTTTCCGGGGCCTGGTGCAGGAGCCCAGACACACACACACACACACACACGTCCACATCCACGCCAGAGCATGGCCAGGCATTTCTGAGGGCGCTCATGATGCCTCCGCTGCCCGAGGTGAGGTGCTCCTGCTGCCGCCGGGCATGCTGGGCTCTGACAGTGCCTCGCTCTTGCAGACGTTCCGACTGTGCACCGTCCGCAAGGGGCCTCGTTGCTCCCGTTGCTAACGTATCTGGCTGTCCCAGCAGGACCTCCAGGTCCTGTGCCAGGTGACAAGGAAGCTCCTGCTCCGACGCGTGGTAGTTGCTAAATATGGGAAGGAAATAAACTGTTACCTAGTGGCACTTGAGGACCAAAGACGGTGGGTGAGCCAGGGAAGGTGGAGGTGAGGTTCTTAACAGCAGGACAGGTTTCGATCCAGACCCGAGTGCAGACTACTGTTGCATCGAGCAACGTGGCTGTAGGACCATTGGCACGTGACTGTTCCCCTCCTCTCCAAAGTTTAGATCGTCCCCTGTTGATCCTTCATTTTCAGATGTCTCTGAATGAGGGCCAGACTGCAACCCGAAAGGACCTGAGAGCTGCTGAGACCAGGTGCTGGCCCAGGGACCTCCTCCCAGCAGACATTGGGAAAGCGGGAGGGGAGGGACAATAATGGTGCTAGGCTTACACACCAGGGACTCCTACATGGTTCCCACCTCACAACTGGGCGCCCCAGCCTCCCCGGGACTGGGAACCACCATAGTGCAGTGTTTTCTCAATTGTGTGGCTCCCAAAGCTCAGGACAGGGTGAGCCTCCCTCGGGATCTGGGCCAGAACTTGAAGCTTTGCATAAAGCTGAGTGTGTTGCATTCTGCTCTCTCACATTTGTATTCATCCAAAACTAACGTTGGAGCTAGCCAGTTAAACTCTCTTCAGAAAGTGGGGCCACGCAGGGCGAGCTGTGCACAAGCTCACGTCCCAAGAAGCAGAGAACTGGCCGGCGGCCCGCTGGCAGGGAGAGCCCCGACCTGCCAGGAGAGCAGGACTTGGCTTTGGGCAGCTGTGTCCACAGTTCATCCCCAAGAGGGCCGGCTTCCGGTGATGGCAGAACCTGACAGCCCAGGGCCTGACGCCAACTCAGGCCCCGAGACAGCGTCACCGAGCCCCCTGGCTTTTCGTTGAGTTCATGCTTTTCAGAGTCAACTATGGACCAAGTTGAGGGTGTACAGAGCATCAGTGTTCTTTGCCATCCACTAAAGGGAACTGCTGTGTATAACAGAAACAAGACCCACTGTTTGATTCCTGGTGGAGATGGCTGTCACATTTGGAGGGGAGAGGAGACGGTGGGGGAGAGGGCGGTGCCAGACACCTGACTGCTGCAGGGAAAAGCCATCTTTGCTTGTGACTCAGTGTCTCTTCAGCTGAAAAGCCTGTCAGATACCCCCACTCCTGGGGCCAGGAACCACCCTTTAGAAATTGCTCCTCCCGAGACTCGAGGTGCACGCAGAGGTGGGGGTTCACCTCCGAAATGGGTCTGCTGTGAGGCTTGGCTCAGCATCCTATGGAAGCATCCTCTGGCCTCGGCTCATGTCTCCACAGAGTGGCACTGGTGACCACCCGAGCAGCTGGGGGGACCGAGCAGGCCCCTGGCAAGGAGTACAGCCTGAAGACCACAGGCCCAGGTGTCTGACCCACAAGCCAGGGGCTAGTGAGGGGGCAGGTGAGGGAGGTGGGGACAGTGCTGCCTGCCAGGGTCTCCTGGGCCTTCAGGGAAGTACCTGAGCTCCCAGCCACCACAGAGGCATGGCGGGGCCACCAGCACGGGCCAGCACGTTGTGGACCCGGATTGCTCACCACTCAGGTTACAGCTCTGCCGTCCGGCCTGAGGCTTTCCAGCCAGGAAAGAGCCAAGCCCTTATCCAGGCGCTGCCCTTCCTCACTCTGCACCAAGCCACCCTCCCTCAGATCCCTCCTCGACGGCTCCCCTTCAGGCCGCTCTCCATCAGGGCACCTGGCCCCATCCCAAGGAACAATTGGCAGTGCCTGGAGCTGTTTTGGCTGTTACAATGGGGGGGGGGAGGGGAGGGATGACATGTGACATGTGGGGAGGCTGCTCCTGACACCTTGCATGTACAGGCAGAGAAGCAAGGTGCACAGGCAGCCAGCCTCAGCCAGAGGCCCCAGTGCTGGCATGGCCTGTGCCAGGCAAGGCCCAAGGCCCATTCACAGCCTCCCTCACACGGAGGAGGACCCGAGCACACCCTCCTGCAGGGGAGTCTGCAGGTCGCCCAGCCTCCAGCCCCTCAGGGCTGTGCTCAGCACAGACCCGGCCCTCCTTGTGCCCTGTGGCCCATGTGGCCTGTGTGACCACCCCCGCTGACCTCTGACCTCATCTGGATGGCACAGCCATCCACAGTTCTAAAACCCAAGCAGCTTAGAGGCCAGAGGCTGTGGTCTTTCCTGGTCTGCCTCCCGGTGCGAAGAGCCAGGCCTCACCGCCGAGGTGGGGTGGACAGTGGTCCTGGCCCCATGGGGTGCTGGGTGAGACGTAGGGATAACAGTGAGGGCGGCTTCCTCACTGCCACCACCACGATGAGGTGTTAGAGATGGGCATGAGAGTGGGGAAGGGTGGGCCCGCTCCAAGGCATGAAGGGCGTAGAGGCAACGCCGTGTCCCGGGTGGCACTGTGGTCATCGTGCGCACACGCGCGCACGTGTGTGTGTGTGTGTGTGTGTGTGTGTGTGTGTGTGTGAGAGAGAGAAAGAGAGAGAGAGAGAGAGAGTGTGTGTGTGTGTGTGTGTGTGTGTGTGTGTGAGAGAGAGAGAGAGAGAGAGAGAGAGAGAGAGAGAGTGTGTGTGTGTGTGTGTGTGTGTGTGTGTGTGTAAGGGCAGGCGCCCGTGTGGGACACACAGGCACAGTCACAGGGCCACAGCGGGAGGCTCGGACTAGAGTGCCCAACACCAAGCAACAAATCAGACCGGTACACAGGCGTTCAGAAGTTCAAGACTGACCCCAGGGCCGGTGGCAAGAGCCACTCCGTCCGAGCCCTGTGATTTCGGCCCGCGGCCTCAGGAAGGGCAGGAGCCCAAACCAGCAGAGCCCCGGCCCCTACGCTGGGAGTGTAAATGTACAACCCCCCGGAAGCCAGTTAACTGCCCTGACCACGTGACAAGCCATTTCCTGAGAAGCATTTACTCACGAGGAAGGACTTTATTGCAGTCACCCCAAGCCATCAGCAGATCCAAGGATAAACAGATTGTAGTATATCCGAACAATGGAGCTACTGATAACCGTAACAGTATGGATGAATCCCAAAATAATTTTGCTGAGCAAAAAATAAAAAGCCAGACAAAAAAAGAGTACATATCACATAATGCCATTTATATAAAATTCTGGAATATGTGAATTAATCTGCAGTGAAAGAGAACGAGTGGCATCTAGGGCTGGGGGGGGTGGAGGGCAGAGGGTCTCGGCAACTATTGGAAGCGGTGGTGGTCACTGCGGCAGTACTTTCCGAGGTTATGCATATGTCACAGCTCACCCAGGGGCCGTTTCTAATATGCATGTTTGTTTGTTTGTTTGTTTGTTTGTTTGTTTAAATGCCATCACAGTGGTCATTATACCTATTGTAATGGTTTCTGTTTTTGTTTTTAAATATGTTTTTATTGATCTCAGAGAGGAAGGGAGAGGGAGAGATAGAAACATCAGTGATGAGAGAGAATCATTGATTGGCTGCTGCCTGCACGCCCTCCACTGGGGATTGAGCCCACAACCCGGGCATTTGCCTGACCAGAATCAAACCCCGACCTTTCAGTCCGCAGACTGATGCTCTATCCGCTGAGCCAAACCGGCTAGGGCTGCTTGGTTTTTTTGTGCATCAAATCATTCCATATAGACTTTTTTCAAAACAACAAAAAAAAAACTCCCTTTTGCACTAAAATGTTGAAGTAACTTGGAAACAGCCCTTTGTTGCATCAATTCTGATGGAAGTGGCCTCTAAACTCTAGTGAGAGTGGAACCCTCACTTGTTGTGGGATGAACTAACCTAGCCCTTGATGGGTTTGAAGTTGCAAATTCCTTTGGAACCACTGCTAGTAAGTGGAGAAAGCAGCCATCAGGGGGCGCACAGTGAGTTCCTTTTCCTGAAAGAAGCTTTGAGAAATCCAGTCATCTAAAAGAGAGGATAGCAAGCAAGCATTGTAATTAAATCTTAAAAAAAAAAATAGAAAATAGCAAATCAAGTCAAAACCTTTAGTAATCCTGGCCTACCAGTTGGGTGTTGTCCCCTGCTCCAAAAGGTTGCTGGTTTGATTCCTGGTCAGGGCACATGTCTGGTTGGGGGCTCCATCCCAGGTGGGGCGTGCAGGAGGCAGCTGATTGATGCTTTGTTCTCTCCCTTTTCCTTCCTCTCTCTCTAAAATCAGTAAAGATATTGAAACAAAAATCTTTGGTAAAGGTCTTTCTTCCAGGGGTCAGCAATCCCTGTCCAGGATCTGACCTGGGACCTTTATCCCAGAGAGTAAGTACATTGAACACCAGACCACCATATTCGCGGCAACCTCACTTGTCATCGCAGACTGATAAATGTTTTGTCGGTCTCACAGAACCCACACCTGGGAACTTGCCCACAGCAGGAGTCACCGCAGAGGTGACGTCGACGGCCTGCCTGTCTCTAGGACAGGACACACCGTACCCCGGCCTCTGCCTCCCAATGCCTGCAGTGCCCTCCTCCCTTGGGAGCCCAGGCCCCACTGCCCCCACCTCAGCTCAGAACCCTCCTCCATCCCCTCCTTCTGTCTCCGAGGGCTTCCCTGCCTGTGCCTAATGGAACCGGTGATTCTCTCACATTAACTGACGTGCAGAGCTCACATACACCAGCCTGGAGGCCATGAAGGGAGGGGCTCCGCCCCCCACAGTGACAGGCACGCGGGACGGGACGGGGCCTTTTTGGGTCGGTGTGGAGGAGGCACAGCCTGGACCCCCTCCTCACTCCCCATGCAGGAGAGGCAGAAGCTGCTCAGACCACAGCCCTCGGGCCTGTGCAGGCTGGCCACGTCACTCGAACACACACAGCACTCCCCACCCCCCGGGGCGCTCTCACTGATCTTCCCAACAGCCTGACTGTGACGGACGGACTGGGACGAGGACAGAGAGGTGAAGTGACTACCAAAGCTGCCCAGTCAGTCCCCCAGGAGTTAGCTGGAGCCTGCAGGCCGCCGGCCCCGCGCGGGCCCGGGTACAGCGGACATCGGCCCCAGCCTGAGCCAGGCCTCCTCCTGGACCCCAACTGCTTCCCATTCTCTCCCTGACAGTCCTCCGGTGGGACTCACCCTCCAATGCCCACCGTGCACGGGCCCTGAGAGGGTATAGGATTCGTTGACGGGAGTCCTAGTTCTCGGTTGGGTCTTCTGCACTGAGCAGGGTGCCTTCCCACTGACCCACTGCTCCGGGGTCCGGGGTGCTCCCCAGACCCCGGAGGCGCACACCTGCCGCCTCGGGCCTGACCAGACACTCCGAGAGCCGGTGCAGCCCGGGCGCCACAGAGCAGCTGGGCCTCACAGCCACGGATTCCACCAGAGCCTCACCAGACAAACGCAGGCGGGAGGAAACAGTGTTACTCACTCGTTTTAGAGCCAGAGCCACGCGTGTTAAGTAACGTTCTCAGGAAAACCAGCCACTGGCCCGAAAGACTTTTGAGGAGAGTGACATCCTCCTGCGGATTGGCAAACGTCCCTGGCGACGGGCTCCCGGCTTCTGCCTCAGCTCTGGACCCCCATGCCACGCAGCCCACGCAGCCCCTGTGAGGGGGACCCACAGCTGGGAGGGGGGATCCACAGCTGGAAGGGGTGCCCACAGCTGGGAGCAGACAGGCGGGATGAGGACGGGTCCCCTCCTCATTCCTCCATCTGCCTGAGGCCGCTTGGGGGAGGGGGCCGCCCGGGTTTGTGAGCGACGCTCCTCTGGGAGCAGGAAACAAAGAACCCCAAAAATGTGGCGGAGAGGCAGTTTGCCCGCTGACCGCAGAAAAGGAGTCTTGAGCGCCAGGTGCGCAGCAGGCGCCGTGGGCGGCGGGACTCGCTCCGGAGGCGCGCAGTCCCGAGGCTCCCTGGTCCCTCACCCCTGCCAAGTGGGCGCTGCCGGAGCCTCCCAGTCCCCAGGCAGAGAGCGGCAGGTGGCACGCAGACACCATCCCGCTTGCCGCGCGGAAAAGCTGGCCTGCGTCAGGCTTGGGCTGGCTCTCCAGCCGTCTTCTCTGTAACTGCGGGCTCCGTCTGTTCCCCCCCAGACTGCGCAGCCCCCGCCAGAGCACGCAGCCTCCCTCCCCCCAGAGCGCGCAGCCCCCCCCCCCAACACACACACACACACACACACACACACACACACACACACACACGCCCGCCAGAGCGCTCAGAGCCGCTCTGCGCCCGGGAGACCCCGGTTTGTCAGGAAAGGATGTGGCTTCCGCACCTCCAGTGCACAGATGCGGAGCAAGGCCTAGGGAAGGGGCGGGGCATCATGCCCTCTCTGGGGGGTCCCAGCCCCCCTCCCCCCGTGTTCACCCATCTGGGAGCCCTCAGAAGCCACCTTTCCTGAGTTTTACGGAGGCTTCGCTGGTCATGATGGACCACTAGTGAGTCACTGACTCTGGGCAACGGACTCAGCCCAGCCCCGCCCCTCCTGTCTTGGAGGCGGGACCGCGACCGGAGTAGCGTGGTCCGCTCCAGGGGGAGTTCACCGTCACCTCGGCCTCACACAGCTTGCGGAGGGGGGCGCCTAAAGCAGCACCAGTCCTGGGTCCCGTGCGGCTCCTGAAACAGGCCCCTGTCCGGACCCCGGACCTCGTCAGCACTCCGGAGTCCTCCTGAACCCTGGACCCTGCCCACTGGCCCCCACCGAACCTGTGAGGCGGCCTGGGGTAGCCTGTGCGGAGTGCCCGTGGTTTCCCTAAAACCTCCTACTCGCCAAGCCGGATGCGGCTCCCGCCCTCTGCTCGCGTGGGGAAACACCCGAGAGTGGGACCGCTGGGCCGCTGGGCCGCTGGGCCGGTGTGTGTTAACTTTAAGAGAACCTTCCAAGAGGCCCCAGGATGGCACCATCGCTTCCTCCTGCTCTTTGTGGCAGCAAGAGGGGATGAGGGCCGGCTGATCCAGAGGCTGTTGGAGGTAACAAGCCAGTGCCAGTGGCGGTATCTGGTCCTCAGGTGTTAACCATGAGGCACTGCACACATTGCTGGGCTTCCCATTTTTCTAGGAGCTCAAACTCTGGCCCTGTTGGCCCCGTGCTCCCCGGTTTGGAGCTGAGTGGTGGCTGTCCCCTTCACTGGGACACGGGCTCCCAGTCGACCACAGCCCTGCGGCCTGCCTCACTCACCGGCTGGCCTCCTGTGTGGGCACGGGGACCCTGGGACACACCCACCGCCCCTAGGCCCCAAGGACTCAGGACCAGAGCCAGGCTGCGGACGCATCCTGCGGCCTTCCTGGGATTGTGCCTCTGGAGGCAGGTCGCAGGGTCAGGCCGTCTGTCTGTCCCGCTTCTGTCTATCTGTGTGACCCATTCTCCCTCCTCCATCCGGGCAGGCCCCCCTGCAGGCCCCCACTCATGCTGGTGTCAGTTTCATGACCAGGCTTTGTGCAACCGACCGCCCTTGTCTGGTGGACACAGCTCTGGGTTCAAATCCTGGCCCTGCTGCTACTGGCCTGGAGCCTGTGGGCGAGTTTTCTCATCGGTGAACTGGGGATGACAGGATCTGTCTTCCGGGGTGACTGGGGAGGGGGGTGAGCCCCAGACAGAACCTGCGGTCTGCCACCGGCCTCCTGAGCCCCTCAGGACTGCAGTGGCAGCATCTTCAGATGATTCTTGGTGGGACATCTGGAGCCTGTGAAAGTCTCATGTTTTGCAAGTGCTATTTTTCCATCTTGGATGATCTGAGTGCCCCGCAAAAGCCTTCCTCTGCCCCTGCCTGTCCTGGAGTCGTGGGCAACACAGGCCCTGGCTGTGGCCTGGCCACCCCTGACGGCTGTCTGGACTCCAGACGCCTGTCTGCACCGCCTTGGTCTGGGGAGCACAAAGAAGGTCACTGTCACTGCCGCAGAGGCCGGGCTGCTCTCTTGGGACTCCTCTGTCCCCTGCCTCCCCCGCCAGCATCTGCCCCGCCTCCAGCTGTCCCAAGCCTGCCCGTCCCAGAGAGGAGGCGGCCACGGGAGGGCGGTGAGTGGAGCTGGGTGGTACCTGGTAGGGTCGCTGAAGGAGGAACACACGAGGCCCTAAGTGGTAAGGAATGATAAATGTATTAGGGCGCCTGAGACAGGTTGCTGAGCCTCCGGGGTGGGGCCTGAGGCTTTAACGGACTCCAGGTGGGCTTTTCAGGTGGGGGGCCTCTGGGCGATCTGGATCCTGGGAGGTCCGGAGGGGAGAGATAATTGTGGTCTTAGCATCGGGATGTGATCTCAGCAAGTGCAATGTGGTCGAAGCGAAAGGGGATGTCGGTTCTGAGTGGTCTGAAGGCCAGTTCCCAGGGGAGGAGGTATCGATTCAATTATTTGATCAGACCCAGGAGTGCCCTTCAGTGAGGGCCCAGGAGGCTGAGAGCAGAGCTCGGGGCCTGCCACTTTCCCGCAGGGGCTGGCCTCAGCTCCAGCTCAGGGCTGGGCTGGGCCCACCTCTCCCTGACCCCAGAAAGATCATTCTCACTTTCCCTAATCTCACTCAGCTGCACTGGAATTTGGAGTTTGACCTGCAAGAAAGTCCACCAGCTGAGGCGGGGCGGGAGGGAGACCGAAACTGCCCTCCCGAGCTCCGGCTGCAGGGAAAGGAGCCCACGTCCCCTCCTCACTGCCGGCGCTGCCTCCTCCTGCCTCCGAAGCCTCCAGGCCCCAGAGCAGGGGGCTGCACCCAGAGGAAGGTAAGAACCCCCCCGCCCCCCCCCCCATGCTACTTTTGCAAACTGGGGAGCAGGCTGGAAACAGGACTCAGGGAGGCAGGAACCCTGCCGCTGAGAGGCACCGGGGCTCGCAGCTCCTCCCCTCAAAGACGGCTCCTCACCAGCAGGCAAATGGTGCTGGGAGGTGGGCACAGCCAGCGGCACCAGCGGTGGGCCCCACCTCTCCCACCGGCAGTGTCACTGGCCAGCGCTGAGCCGCAGGTCTGGAGGACCCAGGGAAGGGGCAGGGGCAATCTACGTAACAATAAGCCTGAGGTTCCTGCAGCGCAGCCTGCAAGCGAAAGGGTTGCCACCGGCACCGCTGGGCACCGGTGGTGGTCCTGGCCTGGTCCAACAGGCACGGCCACCCTGGGAGGGCACAGCCCGAGAATCACAAAGGGCCTTTAAGAAACCGGCCCAAGGTCTCAGAGTGGCAGCTGGGACTCACCCCCATGACTGAGCTAACCACGACATCAGATTCCAGTGGCTTTCTGCTGGATAGTTCGGGGCAGTGGCTGTCCCACAAAGTGGGGATGTGTCGGGGGAGAGAGGGCGGGTCACGATGGGCCCGGGCACGTGGCCAGGCTCTGAAAACCCCATGCTGCCGTCTCACAAACGTTTCCTGAATGCTGCTGTTAGAGCAAAATTCAGATTCAACTGAGACCTCCTGCAGGTCTAATCGGCTTCATCCAGGGGTTGGTAGGTGGGGCAATAGCCCCTCCGGCAACTAGATGGGCGCTTCGAAGCGGGAGGCTTACTTAGGAGACAGAGGGCAGGACTGAGAAGTTAACAAGTGGATTACTTCAGGTCTGGACAGTGTCCCGCCCGGGAAGGCGACTGACCTCACTAGTGCTGAGCAGGGAATTCCAGGGGGTTCTAAGTTCCGCTCCCGGGAGAGGCTGAGCGGTGGGCAGGCTGGCGTTGCTTGGTGTGGAGACAGGCTGACTCCATTGGGCTGTTTCTCTTTCTCATGCTGCTTTGGAGGCCCCACGTGCGTCTTGCCTTCCAGCGCAGCAGGGACAGGCAGTGATGAGATTCGTGCACGTGTCATCTCAGTGGTGATGAGGAGTCATGCTTGCTGTCAGGACAAATAACTTAAGGGCCACACTTAGACTGAGGTCAAGAGAAAGCTCTTTGGGGTGACATCTGAAGGGTGAGTAGGAGTCCATCAAGCCAAGAGTGGAGGGAACAGCATGTCAGGCAAAGGGAACAGAAGAGCAAAGACTCTGAGGTATGAAATGCTGCTCAGGGGATAAAAGAAGCCCCGAGTGAGAGGGCAGGGCCTCAGCAGAGCAGGCACGGGGGTGCTCAGAGCAGGAAAGTGAAATATGACCTGATGGAGGTTCCGTGTGAGGGTGGACTGGAGCAAGAGTGGTGCCAGGAAGGTACGACGGAGGTTCCTGCTCCAGTGGCTTGGACGAAAGTGGGAGAAGCCGGGGGCGGGGAAGGGGGAGGGCGAGTGGATGGATTTGGCTGTACCTCGGGAGTGGAACAGGATGGGAGGAAGAGTCATGGACTGTGGGACCGGGACAGGGAAGCAGGCTGCCAGCCCAGGAAGCGGGTGGGAGAAGTGGCATTCAGTGGGACGGGAGGAGAAGCGCCGACCAGCTGGTGTCCAGCTCGGTCAGCTCAGTCTGCAGTCCCTGCTGCACCCCCCTGAGATGCCACGTTGGCCTTTGGATAGAAGGTGTGGAGCTCCCCAGGTGCTCTGTGACTGTCGGTCTCCCTGGGATTTGTGAGACGAGATCATCTCTGGAAGGACAAGAAGGTGGAGCAGAAAGCTGACCCAAGGTCACACCGAGGGACAGGGGCGCTCACATGGGTGACCTCCTGTTGGCTGGCTGGGAACAGCTGCCATGCCCTGCCTGTCCATGGCCCTTCCCAACGGGCGGGACGGTGTGGCCTCCACTCCAACCCAAAGTCCCCAGGATCATCCTCCCTTCTTTTGTCTGAGGACCGGTCGCCGATGAGCCCAGAGTACCCGCTGCTCAGGCTGGCAGAGTCCTCCAGATCCTCCCCCTGCAGTTCCAGGCCCAGCCGCCACTCCACCTCCGAGAATGGAGCACCCTGGCTGGGCTGCCTCCACCACAGCCTTGCTGGGCATCCCAGACCCGAACTGGTCACCAGCCGGGCAGGGAGAGGGCAGCCACCTCCACTGGGCACAGGGGATGCTGGAGGGTGAGTGGCTGCCGCTGGAGTTCCACCGTTTTCACCCTGGACTTCTGCCAGGGTCCACGCGCAGGCCAGGCTGGCAGCTGAGGGGGAGGCTGGGTTGGAGCCCCGCTTCAGAGCTTCAGGTGGCCTTGGCCCAGGACCGGCTGTGTTTCCTGTATCTGTTCCCTAGGGGCCTCACACCTGACCTCTCAGGGATGCTGTGTGCTTCAAAGGAGACACACATAGCTGGGGGCCAGGTCTTCCTGATCTCGAAGTCTATGCTCTTTTTCTAAATGGTTTTATAAGAAGGACAGGGACAGACCAAGTACTTGGACCCAATCATCCTATATAATAAAGAGGGAATATACTAATTGACTGTCACGCCCTCAAAGATGGCAGCACACACAGCCACAAGATGGCAGTACCCAGTCCCCTCAGCCCCATGGCATGTGGCATAGCCGAGACCGCCCCCAGGCAGGTCCGGCCACTCTGCACGCCTGCCTCCAAAGTCCCCCAGTTCCCTCAGCCCCCAGGCCCCCAGGGCTGGCTTAAGGTGCAGGCAGCCTCAGATGGTGGCTGCCCAGCCTCCCAGGCTTCCCGAGGCTCAGGTAACCAGGGCCGGCCGAGGCCTGCTCTGCCGGCAGTGGCAGCAGCAGAGGTGTGATGGGTGCTTCACCTTCCCCTGGTGGCTGGGTCGCCTCCCACCCTTAGCTCCCGGTCTGTGAGAGGGGGGCAGGCCAGGCTGAGGGACACCCCCTCTGGTGCATGAATTTTCATGTACCGGGCCTCTAGTGTTATATAATGAGCTTTCAGCAAACCTGTGACACACGTAGGATTTTTAGACCCATTCTTAGATGGGGAAACAGCCCGAGAGGTTGCTGGCCCATGATCTTGGAGTGAATACTAATAAGAGGCAGAGGCGGGACCTGAAGGGGCAGGGCCACTCGCACCTCATCACACTGTCACGACAGCCATTCTGGGAGAGTGCTGGCCTGAAGTTGACCTTTGCGGTTCAATGGCCACTGTCCCTGCTCGATGCAGGCCGTCCAAGGCTCTCGTCTCTCTCTGTCCCAGTTCCTGTCCCTGCCTGTGAGTTTGTGACCCTCGGCAGCTGTGCCATGTCCTAGCCAAACACCACACACTGCTGTGTCTCTGAGTGCACTGAGTACACAGGCGGTTTTATGTTGTAGATCTTGTTCATTTTTTTACTTTCGTTATGAAATGTTTCAGACACAAGTTATAAAGGATAGTAAACCCCCACAGTGGACACCACACAGGCATGAACGCTGCCCCCTGCCCACGCAGCCGGCTGTGGAAAATTCCCACATCTGTGATGGGGATTATGTAACCCACCGAGGGAACAGGGTGAGTGGCCCGCGGCTCCCTTTTGTTCTTTGGCACATCGGTGGCCCTAGGGGAGGGTGTTCTTGCAAACAAAGCCATTGTTATGGAGCCAGCTTTGCAGGACTCTGCCCTCCCATCCCAGGAGCACAGCTCGCAAAACATGAGCAGGAGCCCACCCCAGTGTGCCTGCCTGGGGCCGTGCGAGGGGCAAAGGCCTTGGTGTCATTGCATCGAGTGGATCTGGCCACGTGCAGTCCAGGGCCAGGTCGGCCTTGCTCGCCACTGTGTCCTCCATGCCTAGCACAGAGCCTGGCGCACAGCTGGTGCCTAATGAGTGTTTGTTCACTGAGTGCCCAGGGCTTAGCATGGAGCCAGGCATAGAGTTGGTGCCTAATGAGTGCTTATGGAAAAGACACGGAGAAAGGGAGCCAAGCACTGCAGGAGAAGAGAGCAGGAGCGAGGGGCCGGAGGGATAAAAGAGACAGACCTGCCAGTTGGAAGATGCAATGAGCGTCAGCTAGAGACCCACTCCTGCTGCACTGTGGCCTTGGAGCAAGTGGCACCGCAGGCCCAGGGCCAGCTCACTGTTGCCTCTTGGGGCCTCGTTTCCTGCCTGCAGGTGGATGTGCCATGTGCTCGCTCACCACTGGCGAGGAGATGAGAGCACACTGGGAGCTTGTGGCCAGGGCAGCAGCATGGGGCTCTGTGGTTTCTCTGGTCTGTGCTCCCACCCCCACGGGGGAGGCAGCTGTCCCTCCTGGCCCAGCAGGTCCTGTAAGAACCCCAGAAGGAGACCCTCACTCTGTCCCAAGGATCGACGGCGACCCAATCATCCGCAGGAGGCGTCACTTGATGCAAACAGCAAGAGGCTTTATTCCAGCGCGCTGGGGCTTGACTCATAATTCACACAGGAGCAGAGGAGTCCAGCCCCGAGCAGAAAATTTTACAAGCATATATAGGCAAAAGTCACGCATAGGAGGGGTTACACATGGAGGGGGAAGAAGGGAACAAAGGAATTCCAAAAAGGGGAGCTGGGCTCGTTAATTACTTGTTTTATGAGAGGGTCTACACTTAGTCAACAGTCCCACCTGGTAATCTTATCTTATCTATCAGAGCACTGTTCAGGGGCTATAACTCTCAGAGCACTAATTGGGGCTATTTCCTTGAGCAGTTTTAAGAGCTATGTTCCCATTACTAATGGTGGACCTTGGGAGTTGAGATAAGACAGACAGCCTTCTTAAAAAGATGTTTATTCTTTGAACAACTCAGGGCAGCCACAGGCCACATGCCAATGAGAAATTCCAGCTTCCTCACTGCAGGGTGGAGGCAGGGGGGTTTGCGTCTCTCAGTCCCACCTCCTGGGACTCAGGAAGAGCCCAGAGCGCACCAGCCTGCCCAACAATGAGTAACTTGTTTCTCTGCCCCATCCCTCCCGGTGCCTGGCAGGCCTTCCAGAGGGGCTGGGGACCAGGAGAGCTGCCCCTCCTTACCCTCCCTCCCATTTAGACTCGCTGACTTCTAGAACTATCTATCTTAAGCCCCAATTAAGCTGATTCCTAAGCCCCTTGTTCTCAGTTCTCATCATTGAGAGCAGCAGGTTGACAGTTTGGAAATGCAGGCTCTGAAGTCAGACAGGTTCGGATCTGAGGCTGAGCCCAGGGAGCCTCCTCCCAGCCTCAGCTGGAGGAGTTCAAAGCCACCCTTGGGGTGGGCGGGGAACTCAAATTTGTCTGAGCCCTCCTCAGGCTGCTCCTCTAAGGGGACCCGGCCAGGTGCAGGCTTGGCGTTGGGTCTCCAGGGGATGCAGTCTGTCAGCGCTATGGCCTGTGTGTATGTGGCAGCATGGGAGGGTGCAGGGTGGGGGGGGGAGGGGTAGAGGCCAGGGCTGCTGCGAGCATCCTGCAGTGCCAGCGTGGAACACAGCTACCTGGTCCCTCGGGCAAGTAGTGAAGACCAGCAGCGACGAGGACAGGAAAACCCTGCACAGCAGCCGGTCGCTCTGTTCACAGTTCTGATCAGGAGCAGGAAACTGCTCCCGGTTCTCCCCGTGGCCTTCCCTGTCCTGAGTCACCTGCGGTGACCACATACCTTCCTGCTTCTAGTCAGGCCTCCCCCTGACCACGCCGCTTCCTGGTTCGAGATCCTCCGATGGACGCCCCTGGCTCAGCAGGGGTGCAGTGGGCCTGTGGTTGCTCCACACACAGAGGCGTGGTGAGCATTTGTGGGGCACCTCTTGGTTGTCAGGGTGATTTGGGACACTGCTGGCATTCCGTGCACGGAGGCCAGAGAAGGCAGCCACCCCGAAACGCACCGAGCTGCCGGGTAGCCCTCCTGAGGTCCCACCAGACATTCGGTGGGCGAGGCTGCTTAGGCCTCTGAAGCTGGAGCCCACATCTAGCTTACACAGCGCCATCTGTGGGGCACTTTCGTTGTAGAAATGTCCCCACTGTTGATTCCCCAATATGTCTCAGATATGTTTCAGGGGCCCTACCTTACATTAGGAGCACAATACTCATTGCTCTTGTTTGGACTTCCCCATAATGTTTACAATCGCAAAAACACTTTCACACATTTAAACATTGAGTGGACACAGCTCTAGTCGTGCTTGTAGACTCGCTCTTTATTCCGTGCTTCTGGAGAACAATGGCTTCTGCATCTCCTCTCTCTTCAGAGACCCTTTCGCACGTTTGAAAGCATCCTACCGCCCATTGCATCATGGGGAGGGGGGTGTCAGAGCAGTTTTCAGTTGAAGCAGCATTATTCTATCATAAATCGTCCTTTTATTCCTTAGGCAAGTTTCTCTGAGTCCTCTGGCCCCTTCTGGCAAGTGGTTTGAACCCAAGGCAAGTGTGAGAGTCCTGGACCCTCCGACCTACAGCCAGCCAGTCGGAAGCACAGGTGAAGACTTGGACATGTGTGTGTGTGAGTGTGTGTGTGTGTGTGTGTGTGTGTGTGTGTGTAGGGGAGCACAGTCTTATAGGTCCAAACCCTTAACCTTAATCCTGTGGGTCTCAGAGCTGTTTTTAAGGGCTAATACAAAATACTTGCTATAAAAATGGGTATGAAAGGATGAGACCCCTGACTTTATATTTTCCTGTAAATGATACCAAAGGGCTGTGCAATCGCCTTCATGTCTGACCAGCCTCACTGGCCCCTCCCCTCCCACGCAATACTCAGGCAAGCGTCTTTAAACGGGTCCTGCTCATCACACCTCACTCTCTGCAGGTGCTGTGGTCTCAGCCCCGAAAGTTCCCCAGCCCTCACCCCACTCCCGTCCACACAGGACCACCTCCTCATCCATCAAAACCCAGGTCAGGTGCTGCATCCCATGGAAAAGCAGGCGTCCTGCCTCCCTCCACCTTGTGGAGAACAGTAACAGCACCATGAGGTGCTGGGCGCAGCTGTGCCAGCGCAGGGCTCACACAGCACAGGCTCATGGCATCCTGGGAATTAGAGTTAAAGGCTCTGAGAGCCAAGCAGTCATAGTTTGCCTATGACCCACTCATTCACGAGAGCATTAGGAAGTCAACCACAGGAGCAGCTGTGTTCAGTATTTACAAGTAAGCTGGAAAACTCAGGTTCGAACTTCCCACGTGGTCAGGTCCTGGCCTGTGCCGCCGGGAGGAAAGAGGGTACACTGCGGGCAGGGTGAGCCTGCTGCGTCCTTGGGGTCATGGGCCTCGTCCTCGCACCCTCCCTGCACCTATGATCAGAGATGAATAAATTATTTTTAAAGAAATAAAAACAGCATGTTTATTACCTTATAGTTCTGAAAGTCATGTGTTTCCAGTGCGTCTTAAAGGGCCGGACCCCTGTGTGTGCTTTTTCAGCATCTAGCAGCCACCTGCTGTCCTTGGCTCCGGCTCTGTTACTCCACCTTTAAAGCCAGCAGCATTGGGCCAAGTCCTCCCCGCACTGTCCTCTCTGATTTCCTCTCCCACGGGAAAGGACCGGGGCTGCAGTCGCTCTCAGAGCATTAGGACATGCTCCCTATTGGAAGGAGACTGGTTAAAACCTTAATTTCATCTGCAAACTCCATTGTCTTTGCCATGTGACTTGTTTTGTTCATCTTCAGCAGAGGACATTTTTCCTATTGATTTTTTAGAGAGAGTGGGAGGGAAGAGGAGGGACATAGAAAGAGAAACATTGATGTGAGAGGCACGTAGATTGGTTGCCTTCTGCATGAGCCTGGCCCAGGGTCCAGGGCTCAGGGATCGAGCCTGCCACTGAGATACATGTCCTTGACCGGAATGGAACCCGAGACCCTTGAGTCCTCAGGCCGATGCTCTAACCACTGAGAAAAACAGAGTAGGGCCTTTGCCATGTTCCTTAACATATTCACAGGTTCTGGAGAGTGGGGAATAAAGACCTTTGAGGAGACATAATTCTGCCTACCGCAGATGCCTGAAATCACCATGACAGTGCAGTGCCCTTCGAAACAGCTCAGAACAGAGATTCAAAACGGATCCTGGAGCACCTCACAGCTCCCCCACTGAGCTCTATTACCTTGGGCAACTTCCCTACCTTGTCTGTGCCTCAGTTTTCCCATCTGGAAAATGATAGAACAACAGTGCCCACTTTGCAGATTCGTAAACACTTAGAATAAGGCCTGGCATGCAGTAGGTGTTACATAGGCATTTGCTAAATATATGCAATTTTTTTTCTTTTTTTTTCCTCTACTTATTTTTCTTTATTTTTTTTATTCTTTTTTTCCCCTCACATGAATTTTATTAAGGTATTATATGTGTACATATCTTACCATTGCCCCCCCCCCACTCACATTCATGCCCTCCCTCCCCAGAGTTCTGTGTTCGTTGGTTGTATTCATGCATACCAGTCCTTAGGTTGTTCTCTTATCTCCCCCCAGGTCTCCTTCCCCTCCCTGCTGTCATTTGACAATTTGCTTGTTTTATGGTGACTATCTCAGGATCTCATGAATAGAATCCGCTCCTCGTTTGGCAGTCTGCTTGTTTTATGGTGGCTATCTCAGGACCACACGAATAGAATCCACTCCTCCTCTGGTTCTCTCCGCCCCCCCCCCTGGGTCCCACTGCTTCCCTAGGGACACACGGCTCACCCGGGGCACAGGGCCCCCTGGGACACACGGCTCACCCGGGGCACAGGGCCTTCTGGGACACACGGCTCACCCGGGGCACACGGCCCCCTGGACACATGGCTCACCCAGGGCACACGACCCCTCTTGGGTGCTGGGGTCTCGTATTGGGGGTGCCGCGCTAGCTCCTTGCTAGCATGGCAGGCAGGCTGGGACAGTTGCAGGCGGGCTGAGATGGCTGCAGGCGGGTAGACCTCCCTCAAAGGTGTCTCGTTTGTTGCGGAAGCGGAGCAGCTGCGGACGCGGAGGCTAAGTTCTGAGGCCGCCCACTCTCTGAGCCCAGGGCGTAGTGAGCTCTGTTCTCGGTGAATTTCCTTTATTTGCAGTGGTGGTGGGGGGTGGCGGTGGCTGGTGCGGCAGCAACGGTCGTTCCTGTGGTTCAATTTCCGCTGTAGTTTTAAAGTTCACATGGCGGCAGTGGTGGGAGCTTCGGCCCAGCCATGCAGCGGCTGAGGGAGGACTCGCCGGGGCTGCTAACAGAAGGTGTGCTGGGAAGGTTGTGGGCGGGCTGAGGTGGCTGTGGGCAGAGAATTCCCCCTCAATGGTGTCTCCTTTGTTGTGGAAGCAGAGCTGCTGTGGACGCAGAGGCTAAATTCTGAAGCCACACTCTCTCTGAGCCAGGGGCGTAGTGAGCTCTGATTTTGGTGGATTCCCATTCGCGGGGGCGGCAGTGGGTGTGGCAGCGACGGTAGCTCCCGTGTCTCAATTTCCCCTGTAGTATTAAAATCCACATGGCGGTAGTGGCGTAAGCTTTGGAGCTGGCTGCTGGTGGTAGCAGCGGAAAGACTCGCCGGGGCGCAAAGGGAATGCGCCGCGCCAGCTCTCCACCAATAACGTGTGTGCGGAGACTGGGCCCAGCTGGCCGCAGGCCGGGAGACGCTGAGTCAGCTCCTCGGGATGGTTGTGGGCAGGCGCCGAAGGATCCATAACAGCTCCCTGGTTCCCATGGCCGGCGGGCTGGCCCAGTCCTTGGGCCCCAGGGCGGAGCGAGGTCTGGCTTCCCTCATTCCCAGCAGCAGCGGCTCTAGCAGGTTCAGTTTCGCTGTAGTTTTAAACTCCACATGGCAGCCACGGCGCCCTGCTTGGTGTCTAGTTGTAGCCTTCCCATTTCTGGGCTGGTTGCGGGCGGGGAGACGCTGCGTGATTTCTTCGCCAGCACAGTAGGCGCGGGGGCTGGGCCGAGCTGACTGCGGGCGGGGAGATACTACACCATCTCTTCGCCCGCCTGGCAGTGGCGAGCGCGGGACCGAGCCGAGGCGCCTGCTCCTCTCCAGCACTGTGGGCGGGTCTGGGAGGTCGCACTCACAGGCTTCTCGTCCAGGCAGGAGCCGAAGGCGCAGCAGTGGCAGCGGCGTAGGCCCCCATCCGCTCCTGTGGCGGCCGGCAGGGCTGGCCCACTCCCTGGGCCCCGGGGCAGAGCGAGGTCTGGCTTCCCTCATTTCTGGCGGCAGCAGCTCCGGCAGGTTCAGTTTCACTGTAGTTTTAAACTCCACATGGCAGCAGCAGCGTCCTGCTTTGTGTCTAGTTGTAGCCTTCCCATTTTGCCAGCTTTCCTGTGGGTCTGGTGCGATCCCTTTTGGTTTTATCTGTTGTTTTTTTCCAAATTGTTGAGGAGATGGCGGCCCAGGAGACTTCCTAGGCCGCCATCTGGCTTCCATCTCTGAATATATGCAATTTTATTGGAACAAGTTTGTAGTGTCTGGCCAAGCCTCTGGCACCACTGTTGGCCGGGCCTTGACCTGGCTTCACGTACCTGGGAATCAGAAACTGACTCAGGAATCTTGTTTTTCTGTCATTCCTGTAGTGTTTGTTAAGTGGCAGAGGTGGGGAAACCATCTGTACTATTTAAATTGTTTATCCTCCTTTATATTTTGCCGAGTGTGTGATTAAATTGGTAAAAATTAACTATGGATTTGATAAAACTTCACTGTAAGCATTTGCTGAGTGAATGAGTGAAGGGCTGGATGGATGAATCTTCCCTCAGCTTTGTCTCCTCACACATCCCTCCACGTGCCTCACCGTGCTGGGCTCTCCCAAGGAGGCAGGTGAGAGAGAGGTTCTGGGCGCCAGGTCTGACGCGCATGTGCCCTCCCACAGGATGGAAAGTGTGTTCAGCACCACGGAGAGTGGCCCCGGCAGTCCTGGGCCCACACCGCCGGATCCCCTGGAGGCCTTTCCCCAGAGGAGCCTGGAGGCCGGCGACATCGCGGTGCTGGCTCTGTACTTCCTCTTCGTCCTGGCCGTGGGGCTGTGGGTAAGCCAGCCAGGGGCAGCAGGGAGGGAAAGAAACTACAGTCACAACTTTACCTTTTAAAAATGCACTGGAGTTGACTTATGTCATCTCATGCAATATGCACAGGTCCTAATGAAGAAGGTGCTGTTACCATACCCATTTCATAGATATGGAAACTGAGGCCTGGAGAATTTCAGTTTCTTATTCTGTTGGGAAGTTAGGAGAACAGCGGTTAAAATCCACATCTCCTTCACTTTGAAACCCATGCTCTTTTTCTAAAGGGAGTTTTTCTTCAGTCACATGATTCAAAAATAAAAACAATTTTAAAATGAGATACAGTGCAAAGTCTCATGACTACCCTTCCCTCCACTGGTAACCTCTGTCATTAATCCTGTAGTAACTTAGTGTAGTCTCTCATGGCTTCTTTATGCAAAATCCAAATAAATATTGTGTACATTTTCCACCTTTTAAAATAGGCAGCCCTTGCTGATTTGGCTCAGTGGATAGAGCCTTGGCCTGTGCTCCAAAGGGTCCCGGATTCGATTCCGGTCAAGGGCATGTACCTTGATTACAGGCTCCTCTCAGCCCAGGCCCTGGTACAGGAGGCAACCAATGAATGTGATTCTCTCACATTGATATTTCTCTCTGCCTTGCCCTCTCTTGTTCACTCTCTAAAAATCAATGGAAAAATCTCCTCAGGTGAGGATTTTAAAAAAAGGTACATATTTGTCGCTTGTTACCTTTTCTTATCCTGATATCTATTTTGTCTAAATACAGCCACACTCACTTTTCTCTGAATACCGTTTGCTTGGAGCATCATTTTCCACCCCTTTCTTTTAGCCTCTGTCTGCTTTTGGAGCTGAGTTGGGTCTCCTGAAGGCAGCACACAGTGGGTCTTGCTTCCTAATCCATTTAACTACTGTGTGCCTTGTGATTGGTGAGTTCAGTCCTTTTCTTTCTGATGGCATCGTATCTTCACTCACCTGCACACGCTCTGTCCTTTAACTCCCCCATCTGTGCTTTTGCTATCACACGTTATCCCTTATAACGTTGTGCATTCATTACCAAATTGCAGTAGCTGCCATTATTGTTAATGTTTTCCCCCTTTAACCTCTATGTTCTAATTAAGTGTTTAACACCCTATTCTGAAATAGAGTTGCAGTTTTCTGCTTCAGTCTGTCTCTCAACTTACTCAGTTTCATCATTTTAGTTCAGGTAGAAGAGCTCCTTCCAATATTTTTTTTAATCAGATCACTCAACTTTTATTTATCCGGGAAGCCTTTATTTCTCCTTAATCTAAAGGACAACTTTGCTTAACAGGGGTATATTATTCTCAGCTGATGGTTGCCATCTTTCAATATTTTGAATACATCTTTCCACTCTTTCCTGGCCTATATGGTTTCTTCTGACAAATCTGATGGAATTTCTTTCCCTGGATGCCTTGAGAATTCTTTCTTTATCAGTAATTTTTGACAGTTGTAACATAATGTGTCTTGGAGAGGTCTTTTTGAATTGAGATAAGTAGGCGTCCTGTTAGCTTCCCGTACTTGAATGTAAAGTTTCTTTTCTAGGTTTGGGAAGTTCTCATCAATTATTTGTTTGAATAGGCTCTCTCTTCCCTTCACCACCTCTTCCCTTCTAGGAGACTCATTATCTTATGTTGCCCTTCCTAATGAAACTAGGTAGCTCTCATAAGGTTCTTTCATTTAAAAAAAATGCATAGTTATCTCTTTTTCTCTGCATGAATCATTTCTAGATTTCTGTCTTCAAGCTTGCCAACTCTCTCTTCCATATGGTTTGCTCTGTTTTCAGTTGTTCTAATGAATTGTTTATCTCATTTATTGAGTTCTTCAGAACTTCTGATTATTTTTTTCTTGGAAGCTCTTTATTTCTCCTTCAATTTTAAATGTTAGCTTTGCTTGATAGAGTAATCTTGGTTGTAGGTCCTTGCTTTTCACCACTTTGAATATTCTGTGCCAATCTCCTCTGGCCTGCAAATTTTCTGTTGGGAAAGCAACTGACACTTATGGGAGTTCCATTATAGGTAACTAGCTGTCTTTCTCTTGCTGCTTTTAAGATTCTCTCTTTTGATATTTTAATTATGATTTGTCTGGGCATGGGCCTCTTTGGGTTCATCTTGTTTGGGACTCTGTGCTTTCTGGACTTGTATGTCTATTTCTTTCACCAGGTTAGGGAGGTTTTCAGCCATTATTTCTTCACAAAGGTCCATGATCCCTTGCTCTCTCTCTTCTCCTTCTGGTACCCGAATGATGTAGATGTTGTTATGCTTCATGTTGGCACAAAGCTCTCTTAAACTGTCCTTATTTTTTTATTCTTTCTGTTCTGATGGGTTGTGTTTTTTTCCTACCTTGTCTTCTAAATTACTGATTTGATCCTCTGCTTCATCCAGCCAACTGTTTATTCTTTCCAGTGTATTATTACTATTAGTTATTATTATTATTAATCCTCATATGTAATCTCCCTTACCCCATTGATTTTTAGAGACAGTGGAAGGGATGGAGGGGGAAAGAGAGAGAAACATTGGTGCAAGAGAGACACTTTGACTGGTTGCCTTCCACATGCACCCCACAGGGGCTGGTGGTTAAACCTACAACCCAGTCACACACCCTTGACTTGGAATAGAACTTGTGACCCTTTGGTTCATGGGCTGATGCTCTATCACCAAGCCACACTGCCCAGGGTCCTTCCAGTGTATTTTTTATTTTAGATATTCTATTCTTCATTTCTGCCTTTTTTATGGTTTCTGTGTCCTTTTTCATGCTGTTGGACATTCTTATAATCATTGGTTTGAACTCTACATCTAATAAATTGCTTGCCTCCATTTTATTTAGCTCTTTTTCTGGAGACTTCTCCTGTTCTTTCATTTGGGGCATGTTTCTTTGTCTCCCCATTTGGCTGCTTCTTTTGTTTGTTTCTATAAATTAGATCAGTGTTTCCCAAAATGTAGTGCTCATACCCCCAGGGGTATGGGAAGAGTTTGGTGGGGGTATGCACTGCACCATGCTTAGTTGCACCTAATTCTACATTCTCATGAGTCAAGTCAAGACAGTCTTGTGAGGTGTCAGATGGTCTGGTGTGCAAATAAATGTTATTTATAATATAACTTTTATTTATATTTTATTATGAATAATTTTATTTTTCATTCATTATTATTTTTTGTATGTACCAAAAAAATAAAAAATAAATATATTTTTATTATTATTAAAATACATACCGTCTTTGCCGGCGTATAAGATGAGTTTTTGGCCCTGAAAAATACTGTATTTGCCGGCGTATAAGAGACTGGGCGTATAAGACGACCCCCTAACATTTCCACTCAAAATACAGAGTTTGTTATATACTCGCCGTATAAGACTACCCCCCACTTGGAGGCATATTTTTCAGGGCCAAAAAATCGTCTTATACGCCGGCAAATACGGTACTTTTTTTGACGAGGGGCACTCAGTGTTACCCCCTTATTATAGAAGGGGTACACATATGTCAAAAGTTTGGGAAACACTGTATTAGATAGATCTGCTGTGACTCCCCATGTTGGTGGGGTGGCCTTATGTACTGCATGTCCTGTGGGATCCAGTGGTGCAGTTTCCTTGATCACCTGAGCCAGGTGCTCCAAGAATGTCCCTGGTGTAGGTTATGTGGTCCTTCTGTTGTAATTGAGTCTTAATTACTATTGGCCCTTTCATGCATGGGACCCACCCTGTGGCTGGCTGACTGTGAGGCTCAACCTTGACCTCTGGTGAGCTGCTGTGTAGATGCTGACCACATGAAGCAGAATTCACCTCTGCAGGGCCTGGTGCCTGCTAAGTCTCCCTTTGGATACTTTTGGAGCCTGCTCTGGCCCCTGGGTGTGTTGGTTCTGGGCCTCTTTGGAGAGACTCTAGTGCAGGCCAATCTCAGAAGCTGCCTGTGACTGGCCCAGGTGGAGCTACAACTGATCCATAGTTTGTGGGCTGCCTCTGCTGGACCTGGGTGTACACAGGAAGGGTCAAGCTGCACACCAAGGCTGGCTTTTACCGGCACCGACCCAAGGTCAGCAAAAGGCCCAAGGCACTTCAAGATCCACCTCTGCCTGCCGGCTGCCTGACAGGCTCACTCTGAAGGAGCATCTGGTGGTGCTGGAGTTGCATGAGGTAGGTTTGCAGTGAGTTACCATGTAGGGTCAATTGGTGGTCACCAGACTGATACAGCTTCACACTCAGTGCCAGTCTGAGGCCACTCAGCTCATGTCCCAAGGTATACCAAGTATGGTTGCCACCTGATGAGTGCTGTGTACCTTTGTGATGGGATGGGGTCTCAGGGAGTCATCAGGGTGAGGCCAGCAGAATTCAGGCCCAAACACACTGAGATTTGTTTGTGTGAAGCGGGGGCTCTGATGGGTTGGGCATGTGAGGAAAAATAGCCCCTGTTCAAGAGCCACACAACTCAGTCTGCCACAGATTGTGCTGGGAGGAGACTGAGCTCAGTAAGGTGGGGCTTCTGGGAGCTGGGAGGATGGGACTAGTGAATCTCCATGAAGGGGAGGTGCTGTTAAGGCTTTGGGGAAGTTGGGGGGGGGGGTAGGATCCACCCCAAAGCCACACAACGTGGCCACTGACACCTGCTAAGTCTGCCAGGACCTCTACATTCTGGCCAAAGCAGCTGACTCCTCAGCAGGCCCCAAGCTCCACAGGATGCAGTGACAAGGAGACTAGAGGGTGAGGCTTTGCATTCCCCCTGGCTGGTGTCCTATGAGAGGGAGTGCTCCACCCAGGGAAGATGGTGTTCTGCAGTATGGGAGAGGGACGCAGCACAGTGATTCCGCCAGCTGTTCCTTCAGCTCTCTCCCAAGCCACAAACTCTAGACTCTCCTCATGTGACTCTAGTCCCTTCTGCTGTCCCTTTGCTGGAGCCCAGGGTGAGTGATGCAGATGAAGTTTTGCGCATTCGCCCTCTCGCCTCTTCCTGACAGACAGAAACCCTGCATTATTACACAGCCAGATGTTATGTGGGAGCCTCTTTCTGGCTCTTTGCTCAGAGAGAACCCCCTGCAGCTGAGAGTCTCAGCCACATCTCTGGTTGTGGGGCCAACCCTTGTGTGTCTCCACCCTTCCTACCCGTCATGATGTGGCTTTTTCTGTAAATTCTTCAGCTGGTCTTCAGATTATTCTATAATTCAGTTGTAATTCCACTTCGGTGTTAGGAGGAGGTGAGTGTAGCTTCCACCTACTCCATTGCCATCTTAGATCCTCTGTTTGGTTCTCTTTTATAGTTTCAATCTCTTTAGTAAAGTACTCTGCTGTTTATTAATTGTATCACTGAGCTCATTGAGCTGCCTTTCTGAGTTTCTTAGTATCTGAGTTTTTTCATGACTATTTCAAATTCTCTCTCATTTAGATCCTAATTTTCCATGACTTTGAGTTTGGTTTATGGACAATTGTCATTTATTTCTGTGCGACTATGTTACCTTGGTTGTTCATGCATCTTGATGGGTTGTTCCTCTACTGACACATTTGAAAAAGGGAACACTTTTTCTATTTAGGAACCATTTTGATTTTTAACAATTTTGTAGGTTGAGAAAAACTTTCTTACCTGTGTTACTTGTGCCTCTTGGGTCCTGATGGAGGGGTGTCACTGTGGTCATGGGAGTCACTGCCTGGGTGAGCAGGATGGTGGGTGCCCCTGCTGTGCCAGGTCATCTGGGTCTCAGGGCACTACCACCATACTGCGGGGTATGGCTGGTTGGGGAGAGCCAGGTTCACGAGCTCACTGTGCTGTTACGTGGTTCCCTATGACTATCGGCACCACCGAGCTGAACCAAGAGGCCATACTTGTGTCAACTCCACCACAGTCATGGGAGGTGCTGACGCTGCTTCGGCCCTCTTACCCTCCCCAGGCTGTGTTGTGGGGCTGCACCCTGTCTTCTCCATCTCATTAGCTGGGGTTGTGGGCTCAGCTGCAGCAGCCAGGGAACTGCATTAGCAGGCACCATCTCTGTCCTTCTTCCCATCCTGCCTCTTTACACATTCCAACACACCCTGGCTCTCTCAGGCATGCTGGTGTATTGAGCAGAGGAACCTTGGTTGAATTATAGATGTCCAACTTGTTAACGAAAAAACCATTGAAACCTGTAAAGGAATTTTTTGTGAGTTTATTTGAGCCAAAACTGTCGACAATTGCCGGGAAGCAGAACCTCAACGGATTGAGATAATGCTCCGAAGAATGGCGGGTTACATTTCTGTATTTATACATTGCAATCAAAGGAGGGACATAGGTGGGTTACATGAATATTCATTGGTGATGGAGTAAGGAGGCGGGAGAAAGCAAGCCTGTGGGAAAGCCCTAGGATACTTAGGTGAGTGCAGGAACAATTAACATGATAACGAAGGAATTTGAGGCATCTGTCCTGGCGCCCACCACATTTAGTTGTACCCCAGGGGCTCCAGAGAAAAGGGAAGTTACAGGTTACTCAGACATCTCACAGATAGGTTATCTTAGAGGCAGGAAGGCAGATGGGCTCAGTAAAGATCAAAGCTGATCTTTGTCTGGGAAACATTGGCCTAGAAAATGACTGCCCACTATAACCTGTTGGAAGTAAGATATTTAATTTTCAAACCATCCTTTGTGGTTACTTCAGGTCTCTGAGTCTGCAAGACTGCCACGCAGGCCTTCCCTGAGCTCATCAGGTCAGCAAGTGGCTGTTTTCGTTCACAAACTAATTATAGACACAGGGGGGGGGTGTGTCTCACTTTGCCATGAAGCTGACTTCATTCTATAGGGTCTATTTTCATAGGAAGATTATTTGCAGGGATGAAAAGACACCATGTCATGCCATCTTCCATCCAGTAAGAATCCTCTCACCAACATTCACGCCCAGAAGCTCAGAGAAGTTAAACAACTTACTCAATATCACACAAACCACTCAGTGGTCAAAATGTCTGTATTACAATACCTTCAATGCTGGGAAGCTTACTTCTACAGATGGTTTTGTGGGCCAGCTAAAAACATGGGCTCCAAAATCAAGCTGTGCTAGGCTTGAATTCCTGTCCTTTCTGCTCTCTGGAAATGTGTCACTAGATAACTGACTTCAATTCTGAGCCTCAGTTCCTTACCAACTCCCAACCTCACAGGAGTTAATAAAAATTAAAATGAGATAATGCTTTGAAATGCTAACACAGAATAAATGATACACATTAGGAGCTATCATAGATAAGCCATGGGTAAAACTCAAATGACTAGAGATCAGTAGGTTACTATAAATGTGTGCAGCTGAGACTAGTAGTTATGCATTCCAACACAAACTCTTGACCTAAAGAGTTTGTGTTGGAATGCGTAAAAGTATTCAAATAAAATCTTCTTTATAACCACGGGTCAAACAAAATCTGTTTGATGTTTAAATCTGGCCCTTTGGACTCGCACTATATCATCTGCAGCCCAGGGATGCCTCTGTTTGTCCTTATTTCCCTCACCCACCCTTCTTCTTTGTTTCAGTCCACAGTGAAGACCAAAAGAGACACGGTGAAAGGCTACTTCCTCGCTGGAGGGGACATGCTGTGGTGGCCGGTAAGTGAACCTTGTTTCAATTAAAGTCACTTCTGAAAGAATTTTCCAGTGCTGATGCTGATGTTCTGTCAGGCCTTTGCCTTTTCAGGACTCTTCAGTTGCACATTGTGTGGAAGTGTCAGTATAAACTAATTGCAACCCAAATTTGTTTAACCAAAAAAGAATTGATCAGCTCACCTAAGGAAAAAAATCTAGAGTTCCAGTTTTGGCTGAGTACAGGGGTTCAAGCGATATTATTAGGACCTGATTTCCCCCTCTGTTTATTCTCCTTACCTCTATGTAATCTTTATATTTCTATCTACCTATCATGTCTCCTTCTGGATGGGTGCTATTCTCAAACAGACTCGACTTCATGTCAACAAGATGGTGGGTGCAGACCACCAGACCACCATCTGCTGCTGCAGACCTTCCATCTGCCTAAGTTCTAGCCCAGCATGGGATGAGCATCTGCTTCCATGGGAGTATCCCTGGAAAACACCTCATTTCTGATTGTGGCTCGTGCTCATCCGCTGCCAGAAACTGTGGCCAGGGTAGTTTGATGTGCTTAATGACTCAAGCCCGGGCCACACACTCAATGCCTGAGCATATATGATGAGAAATGAGGGGAACTAAAGCCTTTGGGAGATTTGGACAGTATGTTATTTTCAAGTAGATAAAGGACATTGCCAAACACACGTGCACACACACTCACATCCCCCATACACATCACATATATAGACAAGTCTCTACTTAGTAGACCCAGGGAAGATGATCAGGAATAATACTTTTATGTATGATCCTAAAACTAGGGTTAACCTTTTGAACTAAGAAGAGGGAGAATTTCCCCCATTTGCAGTAAGTTAAAAAAAAATGCAGAGCTTAAGATGCAGAGAGATAATAGGTGTCTGGCCTCTGGTCAGAATAGGATCAGAGCTCCTTTAAAACCCATTCCTCATAGAGTTGTGGGTATTTTCCTCTTCCTGAAGTTCCCTGGGAGACCCCGCTTGCAAGAGCAGCCTTTTCCCCAGGACATTTGTCAAAAACAATCAGTGGCAACTGTTTAACATTGCAATTGTCTGAGGCAGCAGTACTGTTGGGGCATACAATGGACTAATCAAGGC
Organism: Vespertilio murinus; assembly: GCA_963924515.1. NCBI lineage: Eukaryota > Metazoa > Chordata > Mammalia > Chiroptera > Vespertilionidae > Vespertilio > Vespertilio murinus. Next base: position 104,048,114 of record OZ004705.1, on the reverse strand, counting down.
ACTTAAAGGAAAAGCCTGAGAATGAAACTTTCCTGGAGTGTTTTGAGAAGCTCTGACCTAGTCCTGGGAATATAGAAGGTCATGTGATAGCCAGGGCTGTGCACATGCTCAGAAAAGAACTGACAAGGTCCTAAGTGCTCACCTCTGGCTCATCTTCAGGCTCTGCATGAACAGAAGTGAAAACTAGGACAGAAATATCCAGGTTGAGTGTAGAAGGCATACCCTGATATGCACACAAAGTTTTTTTTGACAAAGACTGGGAAAACTATTTGCTTTAGATATGTAAGAAAATCTCTGCCTAGTTACTAACTGGCCACTAAACTAAGTGGACACATCATAAAGAACGCAGACTTTATAGAATTCATTCCAGAACAGGAAGCATTATTCTATAAACAAATAAACAGTAGCAACAACAACAAAAATTGCTAAAACAATCAACTCAGGGGAATGAGGAACAATCAAATTTCTAGACTTGCCATGTGATGTTATGTTAAATGGCCACTTTTAACAAAAATTATGAGTCATGCAAAAAAATAAGAAAGTATGATCTCTATATACAGGAAGAAAAGCAGCCCATTGAAAGTTGGATTCACTGACTAAAGACACTAATCCTTCACAAACTCACAAACTCTTCTTCAGTCAAAGGACTGAAAAATTGGGAACACAGCCTGTCTTCATTGATTTGAAGACTTAATATTGTTAAGATGGTAATATTTCCCAAACTGCTTGAGAGATTCAACATTCCAGCTGCCTTTTGTTGCAGAAATTGACAAGCAGGTCCAAAAATTTAGGTGGAAATGTGAAGACCCGGAATAGCCAAAACAACCTGGAAAAAGAACAAAGTTAGAGGATTCACGTCTCCTGATTTCAATACTTAACTACAAAACAACAGTAATCAGAAAGAAATGTGGTAGTGGCAGAAGGATAGAGCAATAGAATAGAACTGGATGAAAACCAGAAAATCAACAGGAGGCCCACGAGCCTCTCAGACAGTCTGTCTTCTCTCCCTCTTAACCCCTCTCACCCCTTCTCCCCCCATTTCTACTCTATCCCCATCTTCACTTCCACCCCTCTGGCTCTTGCTCAGTGCTCACCTGATCATGTCTCTGCCATGCCCCTTCCCTCAGCAGAGTGGCAGTGATAATCACATACCTGAACATGCCCCACCCCACCCCCACCCGGATTACACACGCTCAGTCTGAAGGACCAGTTCCAGATTCCCAGGAGGGAGAATGTCACCGGCCAGCCTGGTGCCCAAGCCTATCTGGTCCAATCAATCGAGACCAGGGATGGGGTCATCAAGTCCAGTTCAGGCTGGAGAGTTCTACCGGAGGCTGGGCTCTCTGCTTTGCTCCTCTGGAAGCAAAGCTGGGATAACACAGGCCTCCTGGTCCTCATGGGAAGCACTTCCTGCAACACCTGGTGTCCTCCACCAGGGATGCCCTGTGCTGCGCTGCACTGCACAGCCCTTTGAGGTACAATGCACAGGGCAGGCAGCATAGGTCTGAGTGCTTATTATGCTAATTTATGGTAAGTGGAAGTAAGAGTCTTGGGGAAGGAGTCTTTTCTAATTGGAGGAAAAGGTGCCAGATACTCTAGGGAGAGCCCTGCCTTTTCCCTTCTCCTCTGTCCTCTCTAGAGCAGAGTGGGGTGGGGGAAGCGAGGGATAGGAGGGAGGAGGAAGGTTCCCAGACCTTGCCTCCAGCTTATAACCTGTCGCTCTCCCCACAGGTGGGTGCGTCCTTGTTTGCCAGCAACATAGGAAGTGGACATTTCGTAGGCCTGGCAGGGTCCGGCGCTGCGGCAGGCATTTCCGTAGCTGCTTATGAGTTTAGTGTGAGTACTTACCTCGGAGCGGGCAGCTCCCTCTCGGCCTAACATCCTGGGGTTGGTCCTGGGGCAGTTGTGTGCACGCCTGCACCTTTCACAGAGCGATGCCTTCTGAGACGAACGGGAAGCATCAGGCACCCCTGGCCGGCAAAGGTCAGTCTGACTACCTGCTCAGCCTGGGTCCAGGCCTGTGTGCTTGATGGGGAGACCTGTGCGGGGAGCGCCAGGCATCTGCCCTGGTGGCCGGATGCCCGCGGGCCATCACAAAGCCTGTGTGGTCCAGTGGCCCTGACGCGTTGCCACCCCACAGACGCCAGGCACGGGCGCTCTCATGGAGCGGGCTCGGCGCGGTGTGCGAAGGCGGTGCTGTCATCAAAGTGACCACCTTTACACTGAGTAACCTTTAGTGGTACTCTGTGCACGGACTCTGTGGGGTTCAAGTGCAGACTAGAGCCAGGCTGCCCGGGTCCGCACCCTGGCTGCATCGCTTGCCGGCTGTGCGACCTCTTGGAGCCTAGTGTACAAAATGGGGATATAGTCACAGTCCCTGCCACATGGGACATTGTGAGGATGGGGCTTAATACTTGTAAAGGGTTCAGGGCGGGGGGCTGTGTATAGTAAGGGCTCATAAGCATAAGCTCAGCGATTTCCTTGCGACCACCCCCTGAGGAATGGGGCTCAGAGACTGAGCGGGCTCTCCTCAGCGGGCTCTGGACATTATTTCTGATCTTATTGACACCTTCCTGTCACTTTCACTGTTCCCCCTTCTCTTCGGAGCCTGCTGCCCTCCCGCCTCCTGACCCCTCTCCGCGGAGGGGAGGGAATGACGTGAAGTTTAGGGGACACTGTGCTGGCATACGTCGCTGCCTCCATTTGTCCCACGTCATCCCCACTCCCATTTAAACATGGAAATATGACATCAGGGAGGGTGAGCCACTCAACCAGTAAGAGCCAGACAGACTGGAGGCGGAGCATACCAGGTCACGGGAGGGGGCGCAGGAACCCGGGGCGCCTGGCGGCCGAGCCGACTCCGTGTCCTCCGCAGGGCATATTTTCCGTGCTGACGCTGGCCTGGGTCTTCCTCCCCATCTACATTGCAGGCCAGGTGAGTCTGGGGCACCGCGGGGACAGGATGAGAGGCCTTTGGGAAGGGACCAGCCTGCACTCCCTCCCTCCCCTCCCCCAGCGCCCCGCCCCTCCCCAGCACCCCGCCCCTCCCCAGCACCCCGCCCCTCCCCAGCGCCCCGCCCCTCCCAGCGCCCCGCCCCTCCCCAGCACCCCGCCCCACCCCAGCGCCCCGCCCCTCCCCAGCGCCCCGCCCCTCCCAGCGCCCCGCCCCTCCCCAGCACCCCGCCCCACCCCAGCGCCCCGCCCCTCCCCAGCACCCCGCCCCTCCCAGCGCCCCGCCCCTCCCAGCGCCCCGCCCTCCCCAGCACCCCGCCCCTCCCAGCGCCCCGCCCCTCCCCAGCACCCCGCCCCTCCCCAGCGCCCCTCCCCTCCCCAACACCCAGCCCCTCCCCAGCGCCCCGCCCTCCCTGGCACCCCGCCCTCCCGGCGCCCCGCCCTCCCCAGCGCCCCGCCCTCCTCAGCGCCTCGCCCCTCCCCAGCGCCCCGCCCTCCTCAGCACCCCGCCCCTCCCCAGCGCCCCGCCCCTCCCCAGTGCCCCGCCCTCCCCGGCGCCCCGTCCTCCCGGCGCCCCGCCCCTCCCCAGCACCCCGCCCTCCTCAGCATCCCGCCCTCCCCGGCGCCCCGCCCTCTGCATATGGACACCCGCTGGACAGTGCCTAAGCGGCCCCACATGGAGAGAGATGATGCGCCTGTGAGACAGCTAGGAGCCTGGTCCTCAGGGAGTCTGAAAGTTTACGGCATAGCACGTTACTCTTTTAAACTTAAGAAAAATCCAGTCCAGTAACTTCTTTCTTTGCATGCAAAACTACAATAGTTGAGTAATTTCTGACTGAAATGAAATATTATAATTTTTGTTACCAAATAATGCTGCTTTAGGATTTTGAAAAAAGCAGTTTTGGACATTATTTCTGATCTTATTGACACCTTCCTGTCACTTTCACTGTTTCTGTCTTAGATGTTTAACACACACGGCAAGATCATACAATATCATAGAGTTGTAAAGCAATAATTGATTTTCACTTTCTATTATGAAAAGTTTTTAAATACACAAAGTAGAAAGAGCTGTTACTGATGAGACAAATCATTAGAAAATGTGTCGGAAGCAGTGTGATCCGTGGAAAGGGCGGTCATGTGGGCACAAATGGTCCCAGTTGGAGACAACAGGAGCCTGAATAAGAGAGGCCTTGGGTGGCTGGGCCCTGTGACCAGCTCCTGCATAGCCAACGTGTCTGGGTGTAGCGTGTGGGCGCTGGGCCAAAGCATCAGTAAGCATTCACTGAGCACCTGCCATGGAAAGGTGTCAAGGACGGTTAGGGAGGCAGCTAGTTCACAGGCAGGTGGCCAGGCGTCCTCAGCCGACAGGTGCCGTGTTCTGTGGCGAGCAGATGACTGTGCCACCTGCCGGGAGTGAGGAAGGAGCTCTGTGGCTGGAGGCTGAGAGGCCGGTGCCCATTAGTCACCCCCATGGTAGATGAGCTGCAGCTGGAGGACGGGTGCAGACACCATCATTGCTCCGTCCTTTTCCACCCAAGACCTTGTTCCTCCTGGAAGAACAGCTATTGACTTGAAGGCCTAGAGCCTAGAGGTGACATTTTCAACCCTAAGTCGGGGGGTACAGAGGAAATGAGGAGGTGGACAGGCGTGCCAAACCCCAAGAACAGTGCTGCCCCCTAGATGGTGCTCAGCAACATGGCTCAGCCACTGGTGTGTCCCATCTGCCAAGGACACCTGGCTCGGGCCTCCCCCAGGCATGTGGAGCCTCCCTCGGCCGGTGCCTCCGGGTCCCCAAGATTTGCTGTTAGAATCCCCAGGTGTTGATGGGAATCTGGCTAAAGGTCACAGTAGAGTACCTTCCCCAAAGGTCAGCACACGGGTACAGGGAGTCATGAGCAGACCTGAGGGTGCCTGTGGCCAGCGATACTGAACCCCATGGCGAGTGACTTTCCTGGTCAGTCAGCTGTTGGGTGAACCCTGGGGGCAGCTCACGCTGGTGCTGGCAGGCCTTCAACCCCTGTCCAGTGCTTCGTTGACACTCTTTTCTTTTTTCTTAAAGAAAGAATGAGCCGCCTCTGAGCCCAGAGTCTTTGCTGTGCAACAGCAAGTTGCCAGAAAAGAAGAGAAACCAAACAAATTGTTATATTATGCATGCGTTTATTTTTGCTGGCTCCGGTACATTTTGAATCAATTTTCCATTTACAGTGCTGACTTGAAATTTCCTTTGTAGATCAATTTATTTAAATAAAAATGTGAGTTGATTGAAAGGGAAACAGCTATTCTAATAAAAGGGTAATATGCTAATTAAACTGGGTTGATCAGCCATCTTTCAGACATCTGAATTCCTTCCAGACAAAGCCATGGTGGTAGGGGACGAGGCAGAGGCAGTTAGGGGCGATCAGGCAGGTAGGGGTGGGCAGTTTGGGGTGAGATCAGGCCAGCAGGGGAGGGCAGATGGAGGCCAGATCGTGCCAGCAGGGAAGGGCAGTTAGGGGTGATTGGGCAGGCAAGCAGAGACAGGGGCAATCAGGCAGGCAAGCAGAGAGGTTAGGGGCAATCAAGCTGGCAGGAGGGCAAAGTAGGGGTGATCAGGCAGGCAGGCAGGTGGTTAGGAGCCAGTCGTCCCAGATTGTGAGGATGTCTGATTGCCCATGGGATCTGGCCTAAACTGGCAGTTAGACATCCCCTGAGAGGTCCCAGATTGGAGAGGGTGCAGGCCAGGCTGAGGAACCCCCCTCCATGCATAAATTTTGTGCACTGGGCCTCTAATTACTAATAATAGTAGAGATGGCAAAAATTTGGATGGGATACACAAATGCCTCACATTTGGGAAATATGATAGTTGACTACATACTCCTGCACAGAACCCCAATTCCTCCACTCACCTCTTTGCTCCCATTTTCTTCTCCCTTCTGAGTCCCCCACTGTGACTCCCAAGACCATGTATGTGCAGTGTTGGGGCGGGAGGTGGGGGGAGGGAGGAGAATGGCAGGTGCCCTGAGGCCATGGCCAGCTGGGGTGAAAGCTGGGCTCTGGCCTCAGGTCACCACGATGCCAGAATACCTCAGGAAACGCTTTGGCGGCAACAGGATCCCTACTCTCCTGGCTGTGCTCTACCTGTTTATCTACATCTTCACCAAGATCTCGGTAAGGTGGGAACCTGGGGGGTGGGGGGATTGGCCATGGTCCCTGCTGGGTGTCTCCGCCTGAACTTTCTCCTTCCCTTGGGCAAGCTTCAGGGCGCCTATAGGATGTTGGGCGGGGTAGGTGAGCACAGGCAGAGGGTGTCAGGAGAAAAGGTGGGGGAAGGACCCCCCCAGCTCCTGCCAAAGCTTCTTTGGCAGTGTCTCGGGGTGGGGCAGGTCACTGACTGCATGGGACTTCCATCTTCTCCTGAAATAGACCGTGATCAGCAGAGATCTGCAGTGCTGATGGCCTTGGGCCTGCCCACCCCGCCCGTGGATGGGCAGAGCTCCTGGAAAGTGGCCAAGAGCAGGGGCATGTGCCGTTTAGCCAGCCTGGCTCACGCTGACTCATCTAGCTGGAGCGGGGGATAGCTTGTCCTGTGTGAGGGTGAGCGGGCTGAAGGAGTTCCATTCCATCTGAACAGTAACTGGCTCCACGCTGGGAAGCCTCCACAAGGGAAGTTATGTCAGAGGAGGATCTGGAGAGAGGGGAATTGCCATTCCAGAAAGATAAACTAGAACACGCCAAAGCTGGGAGGCATGGGTGAATGTGACTTGTTCCCGAGGACCCGGAGGACTGGGAATAGGAGGCAAGTGAAGGAAATGAAGCCAGGCAGCAGTCAGATCGATGGGCCTGGCATGAAACTAACTTATTCAAGACCCTGTGGGCCTGGAGCCACTGAAGGGCTTTACTGGGGGAAGGACCAGGTGACCACGCCCACGTGATTAGGCGCACTGTGAGGATGGGGTATATGAAGACCAAGGGCAGAAACGGGACCTCTGAGGAGGTTGTTGTATTAGCCCAGGGAAGGGGTCTCAGATGTAATTGCCCACGAGGCTCTAGTCTGAGACCCCAAATCTGGAAGGAGATGGGAGAAGAAACAACAATGTATGATTCTTTTATGTTTGCCTGAATCTAGGCTGGGGGAACCTCTGCTACATACATCTCTCCATGCATCCATTCACTCACCCACCCATCCACCCACTCATCCATCCACCCATCCATCCTCCCATGCATCCATCCACCCACACTTCCATCCATCCACACATTCACACATTCATCCATCCACCCATATACTCATCCATCCACACATCCATCCTTCCACCCACCCATCCACACATCCACACATCCATCCATCCACCCATCTACCCATCCATCCACCGACACATCCATCTACCCACATATCCATCCATCCACCCACACATCCACCCACCCATCTACACATCCACACATCCATCCATCTATCTATCTGCCCATCCATCCACCCACACTTCCATCCATTCACCCACACATCCATCCACCCACATTTCCATCCATTCACTTTATGTTTCTACAGGTAGACATGTATGCAGGTGCCATCTTTATTCAGCAGTCTTTGAAACTGGATCTATACATAGCCATAGTTGGGCTCTTGGCCATCACAGCTCTATACACGATTGCAGGTATGATGGAATAAGGGGTGATGCTGGGAGGGGTGGTGGGCAGGGATTGTGCCACCCCATCTTTTCCCAGCCCATCTACTGTGTTCAGACCATTTATCCATTAAACTCCACTTCATCCTCAGATAACATGATTTCTCTTGGCTGTAGTCCTAAGGAAGGAGGTTGCCTGATAAGAGAGAGGATTGTAAAATGCAGCACAGCTGCATCAAGCATTTTCCATTCACTCAGACCCTTTTATTGAGGACCTACAGGTGCTGAGCCTGTGTCTTCACACACACTGAACAAAGCTGGGCCACAGACCGCTTTATGCGGGAGCCCGAGGTGGGGCAGCCTCATCTTTGCCCCTCAGACTTCCTTCCTAGACCTACTGGACTCAGACTGGCTCAGAGCAGAGTAGTGTCTGGTTTTGAATCCTCCCCTTCTCTGCCTCTTATTGGTGTAATTGACTTACTCTGTTGTATGTACTAGTATACAGCACCTCCCATAGGCCAGACATTGTGCTGGGAGAAGGGTGAAGCAGCAAACAGATAGACAAAATCTTTATCCTAGTTGGGAAGGGAGATGTGAACTAGGAAACCAGTACACAATGTCAGGTGTGTTGTCCTAACAAACAGACGCCCAGCAGGAAAGTCAGCGGGTGAGCTGGAAGGGGGAGGTTTCTTCATGGAGTGCTGAGCTGAGGCGACAGTTGAACCAGAATTAAGGGAGGGCGGAAGGAGTCGTGAAGAGCAGGGAAGCGTTCCAGGCAGAGGGAAGGACAGGCGCAGGGTTCTGACATGAGAGCACGTTTGCCTGTTTGAGGGACAGCAAGGGCGATAGAGGTGGCTGAGGCTGAGCAAGCACAGGTCCAGGCTGTGCCCGCCCACAGGCAAGGCAGTGACACGGAGGGCTGGGACTGCAGCCTGGAAGGACACAAAATGAGCCTATGAGGGCTGTGCGCTGTAGGACACGGCGGGGGGGGGGGGGGGGGGGCGCCCAGCAGAGAAGCCACCAACTTGAACAACGTGAATGCCTCTGCTGCCGGGCGAGCTCGGCTGAGGGTCAGCAGAGGAGCATGTGCCTGAGCCCAGGGAAAGGGCAGGGCAGGCCACGGCACAATGCATCCTTCTGTCTCCTTGTGTGGGGGTCTGTCTCCCCATGAGGCTGTCGGCTGGGTGAGGCCCGGCAGCCTGCTGTTTTGTTTGCCTCTGCATCCCGCTGCGTAGAACTAGGTGGGACTCACAAGATGTAAGCGATGACTCAATACAATACTAAGCCCAGCGCCTGGCACATGGTAAATGCCCCTGAACCCTGGCATCAAAATGGTGGTGGGCCTCAGTGTTCTCACCACGCTCCGGGCACTGAAAGACGTGGCAGGGCAGCGGGTTATGGAGGCCGGGAGCTGGGCAGGTCTCTCCAGTGGGGGCAGGACCTGTTGGCAAGGAAGGAGAGTCCCAGGAGAACACCACACCCCTGGCCTGGGCTTTTATTGCCCAGTGACCTTGCCCACTAGTACATGTGTGTGCCAGACAAGGAAGGAGGGAGTGATAGGGAGTGATAGGGAAAGACTGCCCTGCCCAGCGTTATTACAAGCATTGTGTTGGTGGCAAAACCAAGATTCCTCTGAGACCAGCCACCATGACCCTGGTCGGGAAGCCTGTTACGGCTCTGAAGACCGCACATTCTTTTTCTCATGTTAAAAGCAAAGGTATTCAGAGAGTGGACTGTGGCCCAAGCACTACTTCCCGTACCACTTGGAAACTACTGTGTATGGACACTGGCAAACTTAGGGGCTTAAAACAATGGTGATCATTGCCCACGGTTGGTTTCCTGGATTGTCTGCGGGTGGGGTTCTGCTGGCCCGCTGCTCAGCTGAACTGCGGTTAGGTGGCACCTGACAGCTGGCTGGGGCCAGAGGGCCTCACTCCCAGGGCTGGAGGTCCCTCCATGGGGACCGTTCTCCACTGGCTAGGCGGGGCTTCTTTGTCCTAATATATTTCATTGGTTTTTACAGAGGGGAAGGGAGAGGGATAGAGAGTTAGAAATATCCATGAGAGAGAAACATCCATCAGCTGCCTCTTGCACACCCCCTACTGAGGATGTGCCCACAACCAAGGTACATGCCCTTGACCTGGGACCCTTGAGTCCGCAGGCCAATGCTCTAACTACTGAGCCAAACCAATTAGGGCTAGGCAGGCCAGCGTGGCTCAGTGAGTCCCAGATTTAATTCTCGGCCCAGACCAGTCGGGGCGCATTTGGGAGGCAACTGGTCGATGTGTCTCTCTCACATTAATGTTTTTCTCTCTCACTCTCTCCCCCTCCCTCCCTTCCACTCTCCCTAAAAAAAAAAATAAAAAAATAAAAAAAAATAATGCGGAAATATTCTCCGGTGAGGATTAAGAAAAGGAAAAGGAAGCATATTCTCAGGGCAACAGAAGAGCAAGCACAGGAGCCCAAGGTCCCCGGAGGCCTCAGCTTGGAGCTGCACGATGTCACTGGTCAGAGCAAGCCATGCTTGGGAGGCAGAGAAATCAACCCCACCTCAACCCAAACGGGGCAGCAACACAGAGCTGCAAACGGGAATGTGCAGGGGTGTGTGGCCATCTTTGCAGAGTTAACCTAGAGCGATCACCACCTCTGGTTGGTGACCTGTCAGGTTCCCTCTGTGACAGAGTGACTCCTCTCTGCCAGGGTGCCCGGCCCTCAACTCAGTCCCCGCCCTCCCTCCCCAGGTGGCCTGGCTGCTGTGATCTACACGGATACTCTGCAGACTGTGATCATGCTCATAGGCGCATTCACCCTGATGGGCTACAGTAAGTGGGGTCCCCGGTCACTTGGGGGGAGGCCAGCACTCTCAGCAGGGACATCTGCCCTCAGCACACCCAGCTGTCAGAGGTCCTGCTTCAGGCAGGTGACTTAGCAGAAAGAGAACTGTGCTCATCATGAGCACTTGCTGGTTTTATTTAAGTAAAAATTAATATGGATGAGTGATTAAATAAATAAATAAATAAATAAATATATGGGGGCATTTTTTCATCATTTCACTCTTAGCCTATCTACTATATTTTAAGCAGATTCCTTGTAGACATCATACACCATAGTTGTTTTTAAATCTAATCTGACAATCTCCACCTTGTGTGTCTTCAGTTTAATTCCATTCATGTCATTATTTTTAAAAATATATATTTTATTGATATTTTACAGAGAGGAAGGGAGAGAGATAGAGAGCCAGAAACATCGATGAGAGAGAAACATCGACCGGCCGCCTCCTGCACACCCCCCACTGGGGATGTGCCCGCAACCAATGTACATGCCCTTGGCCGGAATCGAACCCGGGACCTTTCAGTCTGCAGACCGACGCTCTACCACTGAGCCAAACCGACCTCGGCCATTCATGTCATTATTGATAGGGTTGCATTAAAATCTATTACTGGATAGGAGGAAACAAGATGGCGACCTAGGCAGCCTCCTAGGTGGCCACCTCCTCAACAATTTGGAAAAAAAAACAACAGCTAAAAACAAATGGGATCGAGAAATGGGAAGGCTACAACTAGACACCAAGCAGGGCGCCGCTGCTGCCATGTGGAGTTTAAAACTACGGCAAAAGCGGACCTACTGGAGCCGCTGCCGCTGGGAATGAGGGAAGCCAGACCTCGCTCCGCCCTGGGGCCCAAGGACTGTGCCAGCCCCACCGGCTGCCATGGGAGCTGATGTGGACCTCCACCTTGCCTTCGGCTCCTGCCTGGACGAGAAGCCCGTGAGCACGACCTCCCAGCCTGCCCGCAGTGCTGGAGAGGAGCGGGCGCAGCGTCTCCCCGCCCGCAACCAGCCCAGAAATGGGAAGGCTACAACTAGACACCAAGCAGGGCGCCGCGGCTGCCATGTGGAGTTTAAAACTACAGCGAAACTGAACCTGCCGGAGCCGCTGCTGCTGGGAATGAGGGAAGCCAGACCTCACTCTGCCCCGGGGCCCAGGGAGTGGGCCAGCCAGGCCGGCTGCCACGGGAGCTGATAGGGGCCTACGCCGCTGCCACTGCCGCCATGCCTTCGGCTCCTGCCTGGACGAGAAGCCCGTGGGCGCGACCTCCCAGCCTGCCCGCAGTGCTGGAGAGGAGCGGGCACAGCATCTCCCTGCCCGCAACCAGCCCAGAAATGGGAAGGCTACAACTAGACACCAAGCAGGGCGCCGCAGCTGCCATGTGGAGTTTAAAACTACGGCGAAACAGGACCTACCAGAGACGCTGCCACCGGGAATGAGGGAAGCCAGACCTCGCTCCGCCCTGGGGCCCAAGGACTGGGCCAGCCCGCCGGTCATGGGAACCAGGGAGCTGTTATGGATCCTTCGGCGCCTGCCCACAACCATCCCGAGGAGCTGACTCAGCGTCTCCCGGCCTGCGGCCAGCTGGGCCCAGTCTCCACACACACCTTATTGGTGGGGAGCTGGCGCGGCGCATTCCCTTTGCGCCCCGGCGAGTCTTTCCGCTGCTACCGCCAGCAGCCGGCTCCAAAGCTTACGCCACTACCGCCATGTGGATTTTAATACTACAGGGGAAATTGAGACACGGGAGCTACCGTCGCTGCCGCACCCACTGCCGCCCCCGCGAATGGGAATCCACCAAAATCAGAGCTCACTACGCCCCTGGCTCAGAGAGAGTGTGGCTTCAGAAATTAGCCTCTGCGTCCACAGCAGCTCTGCTTCCACAACAAAGGAGACACCATTGAGGGGGAATTCTCTGCCCACAGCCACCTCAGCCCACCCACAACCTTCCCAGCACACCTTCTGTTAGCGGCCCCGGCGAGTCCTCCCTCAGCCGCCACATGGCCGGGCCGAAGCTCCCACCACTGCCGCCATGTGATCTTTAAAACTACAGGGGAAATTGAACCACAGGAGCGACCATCGCTGCCGCTCCAGCCACCGCCACCCCCCACCACCACTGCAAATAAAGGAAATCCACCGAGAACAGAGCTCACTACGCCCTGGGCTCAGAGAGTGGGCGGCCTCAGAACTTAGCCTCTGCGTCCGCAGCTGCTCCTCTTCCGCAGCAAATGAGACACCTTTGAGGGCGGTCTACCCACCTGCAGCCATCTCAGCCCGCCTGCAACCGTCCCAGCCTGCCTGCCGTGCTAGCAAGGAGCTAGCGCGGCACCCCCAATACGAGACCCCAGCACCCAAGAGGGGTCGTGTGCCCCGGGTGAGCCATATGTCCCAGGGGGCCCTGTGCCCCGGGTGAGCCGTGTGTCCCAGGGGACCCTGTGCCCCAGGTGAGCCGTGTGTCCCTAGGGAAGCAGTGGGACCCAGGGGGAGGGGCGGTGAGAACCAGAGGAGGAGCGGACTCTATTCGGGTGATCCTGAGATAGCCACCATAAAACAAGCAGACTGCCAAATGAGGAGCGGATTCTATTCATGAGATCCTGAGATAGTCACCATAAAACAAGCAAACTGTCAAATGACAGCAGGGAGGGGAAGGAGACCTGGGGGAGATAAGAGAACAACCTAAGGACTGGTATGCATGAATACAACCAACAAACACAGAACTCTGGGGAGGGAGGGCATGAATGGGAGGTGTGGGGGGGGGGCAATGGTAAGATATGTACACATATAATACCTTAATAAAATTCATGTGAAAAAAGAAAAGAAAACAAACAAACAAATAGGATTGCACCAGACCCACAGGAAAGCTGGCAAAATGGGAAGGCTACAACTAGACACCAAGCAGGGTGCCGCTGCTGCCATGTGGAGCTTAAAACTATAGCAAAACTGGACTGGCCGGAGCCGCTACTGCCGGGAATGAGGGAAGCCAGACCTTGCTCTGCCCCGGCCAGCCCCGCCTCCACCCACGGGTCTCTATGCCGCTGCAGCCGCCACCGCCCGAGACCTGCTCGGCCCTGCCTTTGCATTTGCCCATGACCTGCTAGGCACTGCCTCTGCGCATGCCCCCCACGGGTCCCTCGCCTGCTGCCACTGCACCTGCCGCCCTCGGCCTGCTCTGCCTGGCCTTCACGCGTGCAGTGCTGGCGCGGCACCTTCCGTTAGCAGACCCGGTGAGTTCTCTCTCCGCTGCCACATGGCTGGACCAAAGCATCAGAAACTACCGCCATGTTGATTTTAAAACTACAGGGGAAATTAAACCACAGGAGCTACCATCGCTACTGCACCCGCCGCCACCCCCACGAATGGGAATCCTCCAAAATCAGAGCTCACTACACCCCGGGCTCACAGAGAGTGCGGCTTCAGAAATTAGCCTCTGCGTCCACAGCAGCTCCGCATCCACACCAAAGAGGACACCATTGAGGGCGGACTCTCCCCCCGCAGCCATCACAGCCCGCCCACAACCTTCCCAGCACACCCACCATGCTGGTGAGGAGATGGAGGGTGCTGATGAGGAACTGGCATGGCGCCTTCCGTTAGCAGCCCAGGCTAGTCCTTCCTCCGATGCCGCATGGCTGAGCCGAAGCTCTCGCCACTGCCGCCATGTGAACTTTAAAACTATAGTGGAAATTGAACCACAGGAGCGACCATCGCTGCTGCACCCACCACCGCCACCCGCCACCGCCGCCGCGAATAAAGGAAATCCACCAAGAACAGAGCTCACTACACCCAGGCCTCAGGGAGTGGGCGGCCTCAGAACTTAGCCTCCACGTCCACAGCTGCTCCACTTCCCCACCAAACAAGACACCTTTGAGGGCGGTCTACCCGCCTACAGCCATCTCAGCCCGCCTGCAACTGTCCCAGCCTGCCTGCCGTGCTAGCTCGGCCCCTCCAATACGCGACCCCAGCGCCCGAGAGGGGTCGTGTGTCCTGGGTGAGCTGTGTCCCCCAAAGGGGCCGTGTGCCCCGGGCGAGCCGTATGTCCCAGGGGGCCGTGTTCCCCGGGTGAGCCGTGTGTCCCAGGGGGCCGTGTGCCCCGGGTGAGCCGTGTCCCCCAAAGGGGCTGGGTGTCCCGGGTGAGCCGTGTGTCCCAGGGGAAGCAGTGGGACTCAGGGGGAGGGGCGGTGAGAACCAGAGGAGGAGCGTACTCTATTCGTGTGGTCCTGAGATAGTCACCATAAAACATGCAGACTGCCAAATGAGGAGCAGATTCTATTCATGTGATCCTGAGATAGTCACCATAAAACAAGCAGATTGTCAAATGACAGCAGGGAGGGGAAGGAGGCCTGGGGGGAGATAAGAGAACAACCGATGGACTGGTATGCAAGAATACAACCAACGAACACAGAACTCTGGGGAGGGAGGGCATGAATGGGAGGTGGCGGGGGGCAATGGTAAGATATGTACACATATAATACCTTAATTAAAAAATTGGGGGAAAAAAATCTATTACTAGCCAGTTGTTAATTGTTCCATTTGTCCTCCAATTCCAAAATTTCTTCTTTTTAATCCTCACCCAAGGATATCATTTTAGTTTGCTTGGTTCCATTTCTTTCATTTGTGACATGTTTCTTTGTCTCTGCATTTTGACTGCTCCCCTGTCTTTGTTTCTATGTATTGGGTAGAGCTGCTATGTCTCTTGGAATTGATAGGGTGGCTTTGTGTGCTAGGTGTGCTATAGGGCCCAGTGGCTCAGCCTCCCCAGTCACCTGAGCCGGGTGCACTAGGTGTACCTCATGTGTGGGCTGTGTGTTGTTGAGCCTTGCTTGCTGTTGGTACTGGGAAGAATGGACCTCCAGGCCAGTTGGCTGTGAGGACCAGCTGTGCCTACAATGGAAGAGCTGCTGTGCAGGAGACACCCTACGGAGTAGGACTTGCTTCAATGGGCTTTGGTGCTTACTGAGTCTGCCCTCTGAGTGTGTCACTTGTGTGTGTGTGGAGTTGTTATCTGCCTTGATCTGACGCTGTCCACTGGGTTCACTGGCTCTAGGGCAGCCATGGGCAAACTACGGCCCGCAGGCCGGATCCGACCGGTTCAGCTGTTCTATCCAGCCCGCGGAGCCGAAAGAGCGGAGGGTTCTCTTGCTCTCCTCTCCGCTCCTTCACCAGCAGCCCAAGATGAGAGTGCCAGCATGGTCAGGTTGCTTTTGTTCCGGTCCTCTGGTCCAGTTTAAGAACCCATTGTGGCCCTCGAGTCAAAAAGTTTGCCCACCCCTGCTCTAGGGCCTCCCGGGAGGTGCAAAGTCAGCCACTGTGTGGGGCCACCCGGCAGGAGCTACTGAAGTACACATGTTGCTTATTATCAGTTATTGACAACACCCATCACCACCACTACCACAAAATAACTTCCAGGGAAGTAAAACTTGACAATTTATCAGCACAGTAATTCTTCCCTGGTAGTCATTCCTACCCAAGTGGTAGCACCAATCTCCTGTCTTCTATTTTTTTTTTTTTAAAGCCTTCCAATATGCAATCTGGTGGGAGCCACATTATTTTGAGGTAACCCTAAACCCTCCTAATTACTGAAAAGCAGCAGATTCCACATGACAATACTTGGTTCTCTTTAGAGCCACTCATGCTTATGCAGACTCGGTGCCTTGTGGGTAGTGTTTCCATGAGCCAGCCCCAGCCGTGAGGTTGGCACCACGTGGCCCCACTAACAGATGAGAAAACAGCCTCAGAGAGGGAGCCACTAGCTCCAGGTCACAAGTCTGTGCTCCACTTTTTCAACTGAGAGACGCTGAGAAGTTCCAAGGAGAAAGAATGCTTCCTTAAAGTAAGGTTGCTGAGCCTGGGGCCTGTGAGCAGAATTCAGGGTGTCTGTGAACCTTGGATTGAAACAAACAAACAAACCACCTCTATTTGATGAATCTATCATTGAAATTTTGCATTTTTCAATTATAAATGTAGGCAATAAACCATGGCAATATTAGCCATATCTGCCTTTGATACCTCAGATGTTCTTTTCCAGGTGTTCTGACAATTGATGCATTGAAATCCTGTTTGTGCTCAGGGCGACTTTGAAACAAAATTAGCCCTTCTGCTAGGTTTTTACTACTTCATGGGCAAATAAATAAATTACTAGCTCATAGTACTTTTTACGTTTTGATGATTGCCTTTTCTGCATTTGATTTTCTTTGCAAGCCTACATATTTTGTTATTCATTTAGCAATATTATTCTGAAAAGCAATCCATACTCGCTCCCAAAGGCGTTAAAAACAAAAAAAGAGGCTGAGACCTTGAGGGTGCTAACTTCCCTTGGTTGCTGTCCTCTGAGTGGGGTTTCACTGTCCCCCAAAACCCTGCTACTGCTGGGATCCCTCTGAGCCCCTGGCAAGTGCTTCCTCTGGTCTCCAGGTTTTGTCGCGGTCGGAGGACTGGAGGGCCTGGTGGAGAAGTATTTCCTGGCCCTGGCCGCCAACCGGACGGAGAACAGTAGCTGTGGGCTGCCCCGAGAAGACGCCTTTCACATTTTCCGAGACCCGCTGACCTCTGACCTCCCATGGCCCGGGATCCTGTTTGGAATGACCATGCCATCCCTTTGGTACTGGTGCACGGACCAGGTACGGGCCTCACTCTCAGCACGCTGACCTCAGACTCCTCCCCACTGTCCTCTCGCCTGCCTTTCTCCCCCACCATCCTTGATCACGCCTCTCTTTTCCTACTGTTCTACACGTTATCTTCTTGCTCTGCTCACATGATAGCCAAGTCTAATATACTCTGCTGGCTGCCTGGGATGGTCCGGTGAGCCAGGGAGAGAAAACCTCCTCAGGGAGGGTAACACTGGAGCTGGGAATTGTTTGCTCAACACTCAGTGGGCATCATCTAAGCACCAGGCACTTAGACATCACCAGTCAACAAACCGCAGGCTCTCGGAGCTCGTGAAGGGAGGGAGCTTGTGGAGGAACTTACGACGGTAAGTAAGTGATGTGCACGTCACAGGTGGTGAGTGGCATTAACAAAAGCAGAGCAGGGCCCAAGGGCCGAGCATCACGCTTCAGGACGTCACGCCTCCATTCCCGGTCAGGGCACATGCCCAGGTGCGGGTTAGTCCCCAGTAGGGGGCGTGCAGGAGGCAGCCTATCAATGATTCCCTTTCATCACTGATGTTTCTATTTCTCTCTCTCTCCCTTCTTCTCTGAAATCAATACAAATATATATTCTTTAAAAAGCAGAGCAGGTGAGCCGTGTGCCCCAGGGGGCCATGTGCCCCGGGTGAGCTGTGTGCCACAGGGGGCCGTGTGCCCCGGGGAAGTGGTGGGACCCGGGGGTGGTGGCGGTGTGAACCAGAGGAGGAGCGGATTCTATCCGTGTGGTCCTGAGATAGTCACCATAAAACAAGCAGACTGCCAAATGACAGCGGGGAGGGGAAGGAAACCTGGGGGGAGATAAGAGATCAACCAAAGGACTGGTATGCATGCCTATAAGTACAACCAAAGAACACAGAACTCTGGGGAGGGAGGGTATGAATGGGAGGTGGGGGGGGGGGGAGCAATGGTAAGCTATGTACACATATAATACCTTAAAAAATTATGAACAACAAATATGTAACTATCAACAAGTGAATCTAAAAACCAAGGGAAGAAAAAAATCACGATGAACAATATCAACTGGTGAATATAATAGAATCAGAGATATGGAAGGGGAGTGGACTGATGATTCTCGGGTAAATGGGGAGGGGGGGTAGTGGGAAGAGACTGAACATAAACTGCACCTATGGATGAGGACAATGGGGGATGGGGAAAGGGCAGAGGGTGGGATGGAAACTTGGTGGAGGGGAGCAATGGAGGTGGGGAAAAATGAGGAACATTTGTAATAATATGAACAATAAAGATTTTTATTAAAAAAAAAAAAAAAAAAAAGCAGAGCAGGGACAGAGAGTTGGGTGTGGGAGGGGAGGTAGATGTGCCTGGGTGACCTGAGCAGAGGCTGCAGGGAGGAGAGCAGGGCTCCACAGGCTGGGGCGGGAGGAGGTTGGCAGCAGAGGGCACCGCAGAGGGCACAGCCAGGCACAGCTGTCAGGCACACACAGCTGGTGTGAGAATACACGGAGGAAAGCACAGACCACAGTGTGTACCAAGCCCGTCTGAAGAGGAAAGGGCACAGGCTGCATCTCGCACCCACTTGGACATGCACGAAGGCCCTCCGGGTGGGCGCACCTAACCCGGAAAAGCACGGATATGTGGGCAGAGGCGTCTGTGCAGCCACTTTCTCAGGCCTCAAACCCAGTGACTCTGTCAGCAGTTGAAATGTTCTGTTTTCTGTTACATCGACATCAGATCCCAGTACCATTTAGAGGCTAAATAGCATAGTTAGAGCTGGCGCAGTTTTACGACGGGAGGCCCTGCCGAGACTGCAGCGAGGTCATGCCCGGGCTGACCTCCAAGTGAGAGCTGAGCCCACCACAGCCCAGCCGGTGCAATACCACACACGGCCCCTTTAAGCAGCAGGCTCCTCCCCTTCCGAAATCTCAGGTGGGAGAGCCCAGGGGGATAGACCCGGTCTAGGCCAACAGCGAACAGACTCAGAACCCGGTGCAGGCAGCTAACTGTGGACACGATTAGTGGGTTACCGGAAGTTTGAAAGGGGAGTGTGAGGAACTGGGTCACAATGCCTTTGCTGCAGGGACAGTGAATGCAAAGCCATCACGAACGCCTACGTGTTACACGGGTTATGGTACCGCTTGGGCACAGCTGGCCAGCTTACGTCCATCAGCCGCACCCGCTTCCTTGCGAGTCCTCAGGCCATGTGAGCTGCACGCCAGTGTGTACCCCCAGGCCACTGCCGGCCGCCCTGCTTGGTTCAAGAATTGGAGGCTGATCCAAGGGGCTTGGCCTCCTTCCAAGTGCCAAGTGCCAAGTGCCAGGGAGGGCGAGGGGGCCAGAGACAGCCGGAGACCAAGCCAGAGCCCAGGCCCACGATGTGATGACGGCGGCGAGGTGACTGCTGTTAAGCGGAATTGGCAGAGCCCAAAGCCTGGGTCTTGGCCAGCACAGCATTAGGCTCGTGGCGGAGCAGAGGACAGGCAAGGCGACAGCCATTGCTGAGGATTGCGAGCCAGTGTGGCCCAGATCAGAGGCGACTAGCGATCGCTGGACAGGAGTAACACACGCTTATTGGCTATGGACACTGCAGGTGCCTGTCGCCATCTCCCCACGCCTATACATGAGTGCGCTCCCCTCCCCGAGCAGTGCCCAGCCTGGAGGCTGCTGCCCAGGGACACCCTCCCCGGTGGTGGGTTTCTGAGCAGCGCAGCTGCCTGGACACGTGCTCAGCTGTCTCTTAAATTCACAGCTGGAGGCTCTACTTCGAGGAATAAGAGCCAGGATTCGCCCCAGTCCCAGCTCCTCTCTAGAAATGGCGGTTTCAGAGTAGACGCTTCCCAGGAACTGGGAGGAAGCACCTGCAGGCACCACACCCTCTGTTCCACACCCATTCCCAGGGCCTGGTTTGCCGGGCCTGCTTAGAGTCCTGAGAAACGATAGCAACAGTGACAGCAACTTCTAAACCACCAGGCCCCCGGGCCCTGGAGGGAGGCCACACAGCAGCTCCACACCTTAGTCTTTCCCGTGCAGCCTCCAAACGGAACGGGAGCAGTGCAGGGGGGACGGGGGAGTGGTATCAAACATGAATGAGCTCCGGGAGAGGTGGGCATCCGTTAGCTCATGGAGCACTGACTGCAGGCGCTGAAGCGGCTCCGGGAACCGCAGACTCGGTCCAGTTCCCTCAGCGTTGCCTTCCTTTGCTTTGCTAATCCTCAATCCAGGATATTTTTTTCTATTGATTTTTTTAGAGAGAGTGGAGCAGAAGGAGGAAGGGGAGAGAGAGAGAGAAACATCCATGGGACAGAGACATATCGATTGGTTGCCTTCCACCTGTGTCCCGACGGGGTCGGGGATCAAGCCTGCAACTGAGGTACCTGCCCTTGACCAGAAATCAAACCCACGACCCGACACGCTGATGGCTGAGCCACACCGGCCAGTGCACCATCGTCTTCTTCCCTCACCGCTGACTTCACTGTCTCCCGCCGCAGGCCAACGGGAAGGGGCTGGCAGTTCCGAAGTCCAAACCCAGAGCTGCAGTGCCGGCTCTGAAGGGCCAGCGCAGGGCGGGGGCGGCCCCGGGGCCCAGGGTGATAGGCAGCTGTGTGAAGAGGGCATGGATTTCTAAGGAAGGACACTAGGAAGACTCCCACCCTGATGTCCACTGTAAAACTAAGGGGTTCCCACATGGTCACCATGGCAACGGCACAGTTCACTCCTGCTTGTCCACAGCTCACTCATCTGCGCAGAGAGAGGCTGGTACCCGCCAAGGCTTCTGCCTTCTCCAGATGCTCCAGGACCCAGCGCCTGAGGAAGCGGGAGAGGAAGCTCTGAGCCCGTGGGATGCCATCTGGAGGCTGGAGGGGGATTGAGGGGACCAGTCTTCTTGGCAGAAAACGCTCTGGGGAAAACCAGGCCCTTTGAGGGGGTAGGTCTTGGCAAGGCCTACCTTCATCCCACTGGGCAGAGAGTCTTTGAGGAGGCGCCAGACAAGATATAGGCACATTGTGTGCGGTAGCCAAGAGCCCAGACTTCCCAGTCCTGTCAGCAGCCATGCGCTCGGCCCTCGCCGGTCCCTCTCTTAACTCCTCGCTCCAACCAGACCCGGGCGCTGCGCTTCTCACCGTCCTCCTTCCTGCTCTTCCCTTCTCGGCCCGTCCTTTGGGCCCCTCCACTCCAGGACAAAGGTCACTCATGAAGAGCAGCCACGCTATTCCACCTGCCAGGTATCCCCCACGACCACCTTCCTGCTTTGGCCACGGCCAGTGTGAGCTGTTTTCCCGTGTCTGCATTGTGGTTGCCTGGCTGTCTGATCTGGTTTCCAAGCTCTCGCTCCCTTCTCTCCTGGGACCTGACTGAACGTCCTTCTCTGGTTTCACCCAACAACAGCCTGACCATGACAATAACCACTAATGGTCTCTCTGTGTAGACCGCTGAGCACCTCAGAGCAAGCTGCTGTGACCCCCATTCAGCAGATGGAAAGATTGAGGGCTCACGGAGATTTGGGGGGGGGGGGGAGATCCACGCTTGAGTCTGTCTGCACTTCTAACCTCTCCATTCATTTGCTCTGACTCACCAACTGGATGGTCTTCATTTTGGGTTCATCCAGAACCTCCCCAGCTGCATGCCCACCGCCTGTTGCCAAACCACTTCCACGACCTCTCCGGACAGGCC
Source organism: Vespertilio murinus (assembly GCA_963924515.1). NCBI lineage: Eukaryota > Metazoa > Chordata > Mammalia > Chiroptera > Vespertilionidae > Vespertilio > Vespertilio murinus. Next base: position 104,026,470 of record OZ004705.1, on the reverse strand, counting down.
TCCCACTTCCCACCCAGAGGGACGCCTGTGCCCACTGTTGTGGGAGGTGGAGGAGGCAGGTGGTGCCGGGTGCTGGGCGGGTGAGCTGGAGCTGGAGGGCCCTGCTCCCACGTGTTCATTCCTCCTGGCCACCTTTCCCCGGCCAGAGATTGGTTACTTATTCAGTGCACCTGACGCTGTCCCTGTGGGGCCTGAGAGTGACAAAAGCAGGTCCTCAGTCTGGTGGCCGCTGTGACCAGGGCTCTTTGGAGCTCTGGCTGGCTGACGGGGTGTCCAGGGGCACAGGTGCCTGCCCTGGGGCCCGCAGCTCAGGCGGTGCTGTTGTTACGGGCTTGGACATTGGACTTGGTCATGCTGACATTTTCTGGCAGTTATGTGACAGGGTCAAACAGTTTCCCCCCAAAGAGAGTGTGTGTGTCTGCAACGCGGAGCCTGCAGCAAGCGGGGTGTGGTGGGTGGGGGCAGATCCTGCCTCCTGATACTTCCCACTCAGGATTCTTGGCGGATTTGGTCAGGGTCTTGGTTGTCTGCAGGAAAAAGACAGTTTAAGTCTTTATTTCCTTTAACTTGCCTGATTGACAGGTAGGTAATATCAACAGTAACAATGACTATATGCTGGGTAGTTATTATTTGTCAGACCCTATTCTAAATGGCTAGACTTCATTTAACTGTCAAAATAGTTCTAATATTCTCCCCATTTTATAGATTGGGAAACTGAGGCAGGAAGAGATTCAAGTGTCTGCCCACGACCACAAGCAGAGAAGTGGGGAATGGGACTTGAACCCCAGCTATCAGTTTGCAATTGGCACCGCTGGACTGAGGGCTCCCACAGTGCTATTTGAACGGCTCCTCTGTCCTCAGCCCCTCAGCCTCCTTCCCCTGATAACTCCGGTCTCAGGCCGGCTTCCTTCTTGGCAGCTGCGGCAGCCCTGGCAGGGAGCCTCCAGTGGGGCTGCAGGCGGGAGGGGCTCTGGACTTTGCCCGTTTAGGGGAAGGTCGGCATGGAGCGGTGACTGGTCTGCATGGGGTACGTACGGCAGCCAGGGGAGTGAGGACTCTGTGGCGAGGTCCCAGCCCGGAAGAAGGAGCGGGAAGGAGGGTGGGGTCGTAGTTGCCCCTCTGACTACAGGCGTTGAGGGGAGGAGAGGCCTCCTCCAAGAGGGGCTGGGAACTGAGGCTGAGTGCACTGCCCTGCGAGGAGGTGCCTCTGGGGGTGCAAAGGCCACCCGACATCCAGTACCCCCATCTTCCAGGTGATCGTCCAGCGGAGCCTGGCGGCCAAGAACCTGTCCCACGCCAAAGCTGGCTCGCTGATGGCCGCGTACCTAAAGGTGCTGCCCCTCTTCCTTATGGTCTTCCCCGGGATGGTCAGCCGCATCCTCTTCCCAGGTGAGAGGCTGTGGGAGGGGAGGCCACGGGAGGAGAGTGGAAGATGAGACAGAGGGATGGAAACCAGGACACAGGTTTTATGAGAGGAGAGGGACCCTGCCTGGCTGCCTCCCAAAGGAAGAGAGCACATGTGCAGGGGTGGAGACGCCTTTTGAGGGGAGGAAAGGAAGGGATGGGGCTTAGGGTACTCGGCAGGCGCTGATTGGTGGTTTCATATAGGACTTAGGGACTTAGGAATTGGGGGGGGGGGGACTTAGGGTATTTGGCAGGTGCTGATTGGTGGTTCAATGTACAGTCCATATAAGGTACCTGGTTAGGTGCTCAGGAGCGTTTGACTGCAGGTGGAGTTTACGTCATTATCCGTCCATCAGTTGGGGGAAGGGAGGATCTATCATTCCAGGCTTTTTGGTAATATTTTTTTTTTTTTAAATTGAGAGTCCAGGCAAGGTCAGGAGGTAAAGGTCCATCTTCCGTAGCTACTTCCAGCTGAGAGGGGGCATTGTTAGGGGCGTCTACCCAGGGTCTCAAGGATTCTGGTGTTAGGTTCTGAATTCAGTGCCAGATAGATTTCTCCCATCTTCTGGCTGGCGAACACCTGCATTCTGTTCTGCAAAAGACTAGTAAAATAGCACATGAGACAGGTGCCAAAGAGCAAAATTAAAAGAATAAATACCAGTGGGCCTAATAGTGGGAGGAGCCATGGGTTACATGAGCCCAAAACAGGCAGTGTTTTCTGTGCTGGATGAGGGGTGCAGCAGCATGATTTCTCCAAGAGACTGGTCGGTGAAGGCTTGAGAGCGATCCTGTTGAGTCACTTGGGAAGTAAAAGCTGGTCTTGAGGCTGCCATAGAGTCACTTGTCTGGTTTTGCTGCTTTCCTGACCCTGGAGCTGAAAGACAACTGAGACCTAGATGTTATTTTTAGGGGGGAAAGAGTAGGGGTCTCAGTTGCCTCCCTCACTAGAGATATGAAAGGGGAGAATAGGTTACCCTATAGGTGAGGTTCTTGTTTTCCCAGTTTTGCCCCTTGCTGGGCATCCATATGTTTCTTATAGGTCCTGAGACAGGAATTCAAAATAGGGAGAGCAGTCGGTAAGTTCCCTGTGGCAGTTCCAACTCCTGCTGTGATGCTGAGGGTTAGGAGGAGAGGGATAATCTCTTTTGTGTCAGATATGATGGGTTAGAGGACAGGTAGAGACTGATTATTGGGGGCTGCATCTACATTGGGTGAGAGATAGATGAGAGTACAGGCTCCTGTCCAGCTGATGGGGAGACAGATGTAAGTGTTTTCCCCACAGGGGAAGAAAAATCCCTATCATGGAGACAAGCCAAAAGGTGTAAGGAGAAGAGGTGGGCTAAAGGGTATGAGGTTCCTTTTTCTAGTTCCACATTCCAAGCTGAGAGGGTGGTCACCATGGCACTACCAATAAGGGGTGACCGATGAGTGATTGAGACTGTATTGCAGTGAAAGTGGGAGGGAAAAGGAAGGAAAGGAGTAGTGAAAGCCAGGGACCTGGATGGTTGGATAAGAGGTTAGACACTGGTTTAGCTTAAGAAGTATCCTGCAACCTTGTCCTGCCAAGATGGAGACTGAAGCCTCACTTTCTTCCTTCCTTCCTTCCTTCCTTCCTTCCTTCCTTCCTTCCTTCCTTCCTTCCTTCCTTCCTTCCTCTCTCTCTTCTTTCTTTCTTTCTTTCTTTCTTTCTTTCTTTCTTTCTTTCTTTCTTTCTTTCTTTCTTTCTACTTTTCTCTGTTCCATCTCATCACATGCACAGCCTTCACAAAAACCTTCACAATTTCAAATTAGCCTTCAAACCTTCTTTCTATGTCCTTCAAAAATGCATAACCATGCCTCAGACTTTCTATTAAGTATTTCTAAACATGTCTAGCAATCAATGTTTCAGTATTGTATGCTTAAAAAGGCAGTGGGGGAGGGAGCATGCTTCACAGCCCATTCCCAGGCTAGCTAGGCCTCTAGCCACTTGAATTTTTAAACTGCCACATTCTTCCTAGAGATAATGATCATATTTGAGATAATGAGATAAGGCCTTTACAGTCTAAGGAATGGCTCAGCCTTGTGGGGTGAGAGAGTGAAACCGAGGAAGGTGACTGGTTTGGGACAACTGGGCTTTATGAGGGGATGCATGGTAGCCCTGGCCAGGCACCGGGGTAGAATGGGAAAAGATTGAATGGGGACATTTAGTAAGATGCAGTGTAGAGGTGAGGTGGCTAATGGCTGTGAGACTAATCTGTCAACCCCCATAATAGAGATTGAGGAGTGGACAAGGGTCCCAGCAAATTCAGAGAGGGCAGAATGAGTGGCCCTAGTGTCAAGAAGAAGATCGGCTTACCTGCCACCACAGTGGTAACTGAGGCTCTGTCCTGGTGATGTGAGTCTGTGGAGCTCTGTCAGGGCCTGGGCAGCTTCTTCAGTGGCCAGTCCCAGATCTGGGAGCTCCAAACCCGATCTAGAAGGCAGCCATGCTGGACTGGCTAAGGTCTAACACAGAGGATCCAGACGACAGTCTGACTTCCAGTGGCCTTCCCTCCGCACCTTGGGCAGGGCCCAGGCAGGGGTGTCGGGTTTGAGCAGGACTTGGCTCAGTGTCCTTCCTTGCTGCACTTGAAGCATGGGCCCGGAGGAGGCTTAGCCCCTGACTTACCTGAGGTTGGAGGACCAGCACTTTGTTTGGGGTTTGAAAGTGGTGGCTAGGAGCTGGAAGACTTCCTTCTGGGCCTGATCTTGCTTTTGATTTTGGATTTGGGTCTCCTCGTCTCTATTATTAAATACCTTAAAGGTCATGTTAACAAGGTCCTTTTGAGGGGTTTGTGGACCTGTATCTATTTTTTGAAGTTTGTGACATATGTCGGGGAGTAAAGGTGGTCAGGTCAGTGGAAAAAGAAACCTGAGGTGCCTCTCAATCTGTGAGGCTGGACATAGAGAATGGGGCATGGACTCAGACTATGCCCTCAGTTCCCGCTGCCTCCCTCAGGGTAGAATGGACACGGGAATAGAAGAGGCTGTTGTGGAAGGCAGTCTCTGGGTGGCCTGAGAATGAGTGTTAGATGGGAAAGGCTGTTTTGGAACTCACTTTCTCAGGATTTGGGCTCAGGGACTGGGGATGTTATGCCCAGACTTCGTGATCCCCAAGGACCACCAGGGAGCCGAGTCCGATGCAATAAACAAAAGAGCCTCTTCCATGCTAGCATGGGCTCTGTCCCACTCACACCGACAGCATGGTGGAAGAGAGCCCGAACTTCGACAAGTCCAGGGGTTTTATAAGGGCGGTGATGTCACTGCTTTGGCTGACCCTGATTGGTTGGGTGAGGGCTAGGATAGTTACACAAAATGGAGGATAGCTCCGCCCTGTTCTGCCCTACCCCACAATACAAAATGGAGTCAGGAGCTAGCCTCACCCTGCCCTCTCAGGGAGAAGGTGACTGCTGGTTAAGAGGGTCTGAAGAGAAAGAGCCAAGGCATTTTTCAATTTGAGAAAGATCAGAGAGTAAGAAGGGAATGGCAAGCCACCTGTGAATTAGGTTCCTGGTGGTTACGGGGGCAGAGATTAGGCGGAGAGCACAGGGGAAGGCAGGCGGTTAGAATTCTCAGAGGTTAGAGATGCCCCATACTATAACCTAGGGAGTTTCTTGGGAGTTTTTGGAGTTTCTTGGGAGCTCGGTCTGCCCCCCATAATGAGGGTGTGACTAGGAGGGGCATTTCAGGTAGACTGAGGCTCAGGAAGTGAACACCCTGAGGGAGAGGAGGGGCGTGCAAATGCCACCACAGGTTAGTGGGCGGGGCTGGTGTGTGTGAGGAGAAAAAATAAGTTAAACATACTCCGAGGGGAAAGTTATCCTGCAGTCTGGCATTGATCTGGGAAAAAGAGTGCTTAGTCAGTGAAGGTCAGGTTCAGGGTTGTAAGGAGGTGGCGGGAGTGAGACACGTGGAGAGGAATGACCTACTGGATCAAAAGAGTCAGAAGACAGAGAAAGGGGCTGAAGACAGGTTTGAGAGGTTAAAGAGGTCTTTGCAAGGAAGATCGGATGGGTGGAACATGATGAGTAAAGCAAGGGGGAGACCAGGGGTAGGGGTGGGGAGGGAAGCCTGTTTGTAGGGATCTCTAAGGCTTCCTTGTTCAGTGGCAAAAATTATCTACCGTGTTTCCCCGAAAATAAGACATCCTCCGAAAATAGGACCTACTTCATGGAAACATAATACATCCCCTGAAAATAAGACCTAGAGCATCTTTGGAAGCAAAAATTAATATAAGACACTGTCTTATTTTCAGGGAAACAGGGTAGATATCGGAGGATATTGGAATTGAAAGTGCCATTTTCGGGCCTCAAAGAGGTTGTGGCTAGGTAGAGCTTCTTTGGTTTGATGTAGCCAGAAAAACCAAGGGTCAAGAGATGGTGAGGAGACACCCTAAAGGTGTATAGAGGGGGGTTTATGAGAGGTTCTCATGACCAGAGGGAAGGGCTACTGGGAAGTTGGGGAAGGAACAAGAAGCATCCTTCTTTTCCCTCAGCCACCCTGTAGAGAGAGTCTAGAGAAGGTTCCAAGGTCGTCACCCGAGACCTTTCCCGTGGAGTAGAGCAGAGTTTTTCTGGCTTTTGTAGAAGGTACAACATATAACCAAGTACACTGGAAAACTCTGAGGCCCTTCCAGGTCAAGGGAGTGGGGGCAGGGGAGGGGGGGTGGACTGGAAAATCCCTGAAGCCTACTGGTTAGAAGGAAGCAACCAGATTCCCACGTGTCCTAGCACGGCAGGTTTGAGAAGTGTTCTGAGCGGGCCAATCAACTCAGAACCATGCCACCGAGCAGAACCAGAGCAGGAGTCAGAAGCTCGGGGCTAGGTCCAAGGATCATCCATGCTCACCCAGGCTAGGCACCAGATGAAAGATGAGACAGAGGGCCAGAGACCAGGATACAGGCTTTATTAGAGGAGAAGACCCTGCCGGGCTGTCTCCCAAAGGAAGAGAGCACATGTGCAGGGGTGGAGACGCCTTTTGAGGGGAGGAAAGGGAAGGAATGGGGCTTAGAGTACTCGGCTTGACAGGTGCTGATTGGTGGTTTCATATAAGGCACAGAATTAGGGACTTAGGAATCGGGGGCTCAGGGTATTTGGCAGGTGCTGATTGGTGGTTCAATGTACAGTCCATATAAGGTGCCTGGTTAGGTGCTCAGGAATGTTAGGGCTGCAGTGCATATTAACTCATACTCCATCCATCAGTTGCGGGAAGGGAGGATCTATCAGAGAGGCCACGGGAGGAGAGGCCTCGGGGCTGTGTCTCAGGCCTGTGAAGTGTCCGGAACCTTCTACCCACCCACCAAAAGCACATGGCTGGAGGCTCTTCCTGGTGATGCAGGGGTGCCTGCCCGGCACTGATAGATTCTCCACCACCTCCCAGCCCTGGGCACATCCGAGGGCGCCCAGTGAGTGGGGGAGACACTGGGGCCTTACCACAAACGGGCTGAGAGCTGTGGTCTGAGGTGGTCCCTGTGGCCCCATGTTGAGAATTCCTTCCACACCTCAGTGTCCGAGCCAGTGGCCCAATGGAACCCTCTGGAGAACTTTCCTTAACAAGCACCCGGGCCTGCAAAGTGTGTGTGTGCGCGTGTTGGTGTGTGTATGTGTTGGTGTGTGTGTGTATGTTGGCGTGCGTGTGCATGTGTGTTGGTGTGTGTGTTGGAGAGTGTGTGTGTGTGTGTGTGTGTGTGTGTGTGTGTGTGTGTGTGTGTGAAGGGATGAGATTTGCATTGTGGGGATTGAGCAGGACTGGGTGGTGTTACTGGGAGTCCTGGGGTGCTAGGCATGGTGATCTGGATGGAAGAAGCTCCTCAATGTCCACCCAGGAGCTCTGAGGGAGGGCAGGGCAGAGCGTTCCACCCAATGCCTCACCTCCTGGGCCACACAGAGGGTGGGAACTTGTTTCCCAACAGGCACCTTCCTCTTCATGCATCCTCCACCGGTGGCAGCCCTGCCTCAGCACACTCATCCTTCCAGGGCAGGCGGGGGCTATCTGGGGGCCAGGGAAGGTGGTGGGGGACTACCTGGGGGCCAGGGAAGGAGGGGGGTCAGGGAAGGTGGGGGGGCTACTTTGGGGCCAGTTTTGAGGGTAACTAGGGGAGCTGGTGTGAGTGCCGTGGGGGGCTGGCCCCCGACCTGCAGTGCTGGAGGGTTTATGTGAGAGCACGCTGCCCAGGGAGGCACAGGACCCATAAAAGGGCAGGAAGAGGGGGTGAGAGGTCAGAGCCAGCACAGCTGGGTGTGCATGGGTCTAATGAGAAACAGCAGTTGACCTACTGGAGCTCCTGGGAAGATGGGGAGAGAAAGTTAAAACACATTTGCCATTCGTCAAGCCATGGTGCTCTCCTTTGCACTGGGAGCTCAGGCGTTGCTGGGGTCCCTTGTGGGAGGTGGGGTGGAGCCAATGCAGGCCGCTGTGCTAGGCCTGCCGCCAGGTGCCAGCCGCACCTGAGCCCCCGTGGTGGCAGCACACTGCCCACTGCCTGTCAGACCTGTGCCAAGCATGATGCTCCTGGCCCACCCTCACCAGAGTTTCAGTTACTGTCCCAATTCACAGATGAGGAAACCGAGGTTCAGGCAGGGGAGGCAGAAGGGACATGCTTGCAAAGCCCAGGCTCCTTTGCATGTCACGGAGCAAGGAACTCACGCACCTAATCCTCCTCCCGGCGCTTCTGGCTGTCTCCTCCCAGATCAAGTGGCCTGTGCTGATCCTGAGATCTGCCAGAAGGTCTGCGGTAACCCCTCGGGCTGCTCGGACATCGCGTACCCCAAACTCGTGCTGGAACTCCTGCCCACAGGTAACGGGGCCTCCCCAACTCCTGAAGCACCTGGGAGGAGGGCACTGGCTGACTCTGCTTGGAGGGAGGGACACAAGGTGGTGGTGGGAGGCAATAGGCTGGGGTCGAAGGACTGAGCCCCAGTGCCAGGCCCCGGATGAAGCCCTAACCCTGCCCTCTCCCGCCCCTGCCCTTCCTCACGGCCCCCACCGGAGCGCTGCTTCCTCAGAGGTGAGCCTTGGGTCGGGTCATGAGCGAAGGCAGGGCAGTGAGCGGGGAAGCCCAAGGCCCACAGACCTCCCTTCTGCCCCCAGGGCTCCGAGGGCTCATGATTGCTGTGATGGTGGCCGCGCTCATGTCCTCCCTCACCTCCATCTTTAACAGTGCCAGCACCATCTTCACCATGGACCTCTGGAACCGCCTGCGGCCTCAGGCGTCTGAGAGAGAGCTCATGATTGTGGGCAGGTGAGGTCTTCCGGGGGGGAGGGGCAGGGAGGAGCTGCTGGTACTGAGTACTGGGTTTTGGGTAGTGGGTACTGCGAGGGGCAAGCTGAGCCCACCAGGGCAACGTCCAGCTGCAACTCACCCAGCCTCAGCCTCCACTGATGGCGTAAACGAGGCACATTAGGACCTCATTCATTCATTTATTCATTCATTCAAGAGATGTTTGCTCTGGCCAGTGGCTCAGGGGCTAGAGCGTCCATCCACATACAGACTGAAGGGTCTCAAGTTTAATTTCTGCGCAAGGGCTCAGATCTGGGTGCAGGTTTGATCCCCATCCCAGTCAGGGCATGGTGATTCTCATTCTCTCTCTCTCTCTCTCTCTCTCTCTCTCTCTCTCTCTCTCTCTTCTTTCTCCCCCCCCCCCCCCCACTCCACTCTTATGGAAAAAAATATCCTCAAGTGCGGATTAACAAAAATAAGAGATGTTCAATGAGCACCTACTGTGTGCCCAATGCTGGACATAAAGTAACAAAAAGAAACTGCTCAGCTCTGTATTCATGGAGCTAGTGAAGGATAAATAGCCAGGCAATGCAACTCCAACAGTGTATGACTGGGAGCCAGGAGACCTAGGGTTCAGAGGGGTCCCCAACCTGGACTGGGACCTGAGGGTGAAAAGCAGTGAGCCAGGTAAAGGGAGGAGGATGTCCTGGTTTTTCTATGAAGGAGAGGGGTTAGGTTTCTCTACCAAGCCTTCCGCAAGTCCTGAAGTCTAACGGAAACAGAAGTGACAGGAATGAGGAGCATGTAAATTTTATGTAAAATACATGTAAACAAGCACCTCTGTGTGCGGAGGTGCATCCTGAGAGCTGGCTCAGCCTTGGGCTAGGGAGAGTTCCTCGGTCTGACACCAAAAGCACGGCTGTAAGAGAAAAAACGGTGACTTTGCCGGCATGAAAGAGTGCAAGACAAGCACAGACCGGGAGGAAATATTTGCACACCATATGTCTGATAAGGACTTGTAATGCAGAATAAGCTACCAGACAGGGCTGTAACCTAGGAAACCACAGCGTGACACCACATGCTACATGGAAAAGACAGGCCGGATGCAGGACATGGGAACTCTCATGCGTGCAGATCACAAGGCCAAGGGCTCAGCCGTTCACCAGTTTGGCAGTTTGTTAAACAGCTAAACATACACTTACACCCCCCCCCACCCCCAGCGACCGCTGTCCTGGAGATGGAACAGAAGTCTGCACCTGTCCACAGTGTCCTTACGACGGCGTGCGCGGGGAGGACACACGGGGCTTCTATGGGACAGTCGTCACAATGAAAAGGAATGAAATGGGTGCAGGATGCAGGGGTGAATGAACTTCAAAGGCATGCTACGTGCAGGAAGCCCCTGCCCAGACACTGGCTGTAGGGCCTTTTCCGTGAAGTGTCCGAAGGGGCAACCTGCTTGCTTAGGGTGGGCTGTTCCTCCCGCCCCCTCTCTCTCCCACAAGCATGACCTGTGCATGCGGGAGCTTTCTGCTCGGTGCATGTCCTAAAACGTGATTGTGGTGCTGGCTGCCGAAGTGACTGGATTGTAACCACCTCCATAGAGCTATGAAGTGGAGAACTATGCGGGGAGATGGCACTGACGGCGCCTCTCACCTGCTCTAGGGTGTTTGTGCTGCTTCTGGTGCTGGTCTCCATCCTCTGGATCCCGGTGATCCAGGCCAGCCAGGGCGGCCAGCTCTTCATCTATATCCAGTCCATCAGCTCCTACCTGCAGCCGCCTGTGGCCGTGGTCTTCATCATGGGGTGCTTCTGGAAGCGGAGCACGGAGAAGGTGGGTGAGACCCCAGGCCGCCCGCAGAGAGGGAACTAGAGGGAGTCAGGACTGGGGTGTCGCTGGGGGGATGAGTTCTGTGGAGGAAGAAATGGGGAGGGTGCTACCTGTCTGTCAAAAAACAGCGGGTTCTATTCTGATGGACTTGGCCATGAACGGGAAGCGGATGGGCTGCATGTGGAAAGCAGAGAGGCAGGTCACTAGAGGCGGCGTGGGGACGGCTCACTGAGGTCTCTGGAGGCCCGAGCAGTCCCCGCAGCCTGGGCGGCACTCAGCCAGCCTGGCTCTGGTTTGCAGGGCGCCTTCGCCGGTCTGACCGTGGGCCTTCTCCTGGGCTTGGTCCGGCTGGTCCTGGACTTCGTCTACCCACAACCGCAGTGTCACCAGCCCGACAAGCGCCCCGCGGTGGTGAAGGACGTGCACTACCTCTACCTCTCTACCATCCTGTCTGCGGTCACCCTGGTTACCATGTCTGCCGTGAGCTGGCTCACAGAGCCGCCCTCCATGGAGAGGGTACGTTTGGGTTTGCTGTTGGACCCACAGAGACAGGAAGGGCCCGCTCTGGGCATTAGGCGCACTTGGCTGCAGCTCAGCCTGCCGGTCAGAACCCCCTTCCCCACTGCTTCTCTTCTAGGCCCGTGACGGCTGGCAGCTTCTGGGGGTTATCCTCTCTAAGGTCACTCACTGAGCAAAAGCACAAGCATTTGTCCAGCATCTCCAGCCAAGCTCCCTATTCTCACCGCTTGCCTGCGAACCCAGAGTCCCCAGGGCCTGAAACGGTGGAACGGAGGGGCTGACCGCTGGGTCCCACCCCCAGGGCCGGCTCGCTAGGAAGCTGGGGAGTGCATGTGGGTCCGCAGCTCTGAGCCTGGGGGGCTGAACTCGGAGGGGCGTGGAGCGAGGGGGCTGGGCGCGGGCAGCGAGAGGGCAGGCTGAGCTCGGGGCCGGCAGGGCGCGGAGGGAGAGACGACCACACATCTCACGGCCATCTCTGCTCCCTAGGTCAGTCGCCTGACCTGGTTCACACGCCATGACCCCGTGGTCCACAAGGAACAGGTGCCACCAGCCACTCCACCGCCCACCACCCTCCCTCCGAAGGGGCCGGTGGAGACCGGCAGCCACGACCTGCCGCTGGGGGCCCTTCGGGGCAGCGAGGCCAGACCGCACGGTGAGTGCTCCCTCAGCGTGGGCGCCTCCGGAGCAGAGCCAGGGCTTCCTGCTGACGTGGGCTCTTCAGTTGCTCCCAGAAGCTGCCTCGGGTGGGCGACTTCACACGCACCGGCTGAGGTTTCCCCCAAATCCCCGATTTCCATCTTCTCTTGATAAACGGGAAGACCTGGCAGCAATGCCCACGCATGTGGCCGTGACATGTCTAGAGCTGTGAGCAGACGCCCCTGAGGCCCGATTGCCCTCCAGTTAGCCAAGGTCCACCAGCCCCTACTGTCTCCATGACCCTGGGCGGGATGTCACCGACCATCCCCCATGGCCATTACAAGCTACTGATGGCTATGAAGCCATGCCAACCTAAAGTGGGCACAAGGCCACACGTTTCAAGTAAAACGAGAGAGTAGTTCCTGGTGGGAGTGAGGAATCTCCGGACATGCTGACCATGCCAAGGGGCCGGACTACTGCCCTCCACTGCCTGGCTCCAGGGGCAGCTGAGACCTGAGAGTGGTGCAAGCTCTAAACATCCCCTTTCCCAGAGGAGAGCAGCCTCCCAGAAATAAGGTGCTAAGCGCACCTGCCAAGAAAGGTGCCAGGGAAGGTCAGACGGTCCCGATCACAGTGCGTGGCCCTCTCTTCTCCTGTCCTCCGGAAGACACGGCCTTCCTGACAGCCTGGCTCTGGGCTCTTCGCAGGTGCCAGAGCGCAGAAGCAGCAGTCCCGCGCGGTGAGGGCCCTGCTCTGGCTGTGTGGCATGGACGGCAAGGGCCCGGCAGAGCCCAGCAGCAGTGCGGAGCCCGCCATCGTGTCCCTGGAAGAGCGCCCCCTGGTGAAGACCCTTCTGGACATCAACCTCATCCTCTGCATGGGCTGCGGCGTCTTCCTCTGGGGCTACTTTGCTTAGTGTGGGGAGCAGGCCTGCCTCGATGGGTGTCCAATGCCCCTTGTAATGAGGAGAATAAAGCTGTGCTTACCTCGAGGCTTCACACGTGTTTTATGGGCCATTTTCCACAAGACATTTAGCTCCTTTCTTCTAAAAAGGCATGAAGGAGCCAGAGAGCAGTGTAAAAGCTTCCTTGTCTCCAGAACCTGGTTGTTCCCCTTCCTGCCCACGTGCCAGCAATGGCCACAGCCGCAGGGAGCCTGGTGCTAGGCCTCCAGCTGCAGCAGCCGCTCTGGGCCGCGCTGGCCCTTGACCTCTCCCCGCCGACATGCGAGGTGTTGGGTGGACTACACCCTGCCCCCCCACCCCCCCAACCACTCTTGCCGCCCACTCAGGCTTTCTCACTGCAATACTTGCTCCTGATATGGTCTTGCGCACGCGCCTGGGTTGGTGCTGGAATCACACTTACAAAGAATCGGGGAATTGTGTGCCTCCCCTGGTGCTGCTCTGTGTTTCTCTGCCTGATTCCCCACAAGGACACTCCCCTAAACCTCCAGCCAGGACGGATGACTCTACCACGAACCTCTACAGTGAGGGCTTTCGACCTGATGAGCCCCCCTACTTGATGCGGAGCCCCCCCCCCGATTCCTCTACTTGGGGTCACAAAGGGGCCTGAGGGATGACCTGGAGGGGCAGTTTGCCCATGCACAGCCCAGAGCAATGACCACCCTGGGAGCCGAGCCACGTGCTCCCACCCTCTCCTGGGATAAGGGGCGGGAGCCATGCATTACTGGCCTGATGGTGACAAGAGGGGCAGACTCTCAAGGGACCCTGGTTTCCAGACTTCAAAGGCACACGGACAGGAAACCCCGGGGCTGCGCAAAAGCCGCTTGTGCCACTCGCTTGGTAACACCTTGATGCCCTCGACACAAAGGGGAGTGGGCTTGCTCGGGACGTGGCCTGTCCACACCTCGCTTTTCCACGCTAATAAAAGTGGCAGCTGTGGCCTGGGTAAGGGCACCGACCTCCTGGGAAAGGGCCCATGCACGAATGAGGCCACTATGCAGATCCCACCTCCGATCAGCGAGAGCCTGAGCTGGTGTGGGCACGTGGCGCCATGGAGGCTGAGGGCCCCTCTTCTGGCCGCAGGGTGGGAGCTGGGCACTGCCCCGGATGGACAGTCGGTCGCACTGAGCTCTGTGGCCGGCCACCGGTTGGGTTGGGGTCAGACGTGCATTTCAGAGGGAGTTGTCTCCAGGCACGCCCAGGCCACCCCACCTCCCCTTGGACGCCTTCCCGCCCTCCTCGCTCCTGCTCTCAAGCCACAGGCAAGAGGCCCCTCACTGCCCTTCCCAGACCCGGGGCGGGCGCTAAGGGCAGGCTCTCCGGGTTCCACTCGGACTCGCTCCCTCTACAGTCTCATCAGACTCACCCCTCCCCCCCTCCTCAGGCAGCACAGGGGCTGCACACAGTGGCCCTGAGCCTGATTACAATATCCTCCTCCCTCTGCCTAACGCCCTCCATCTTCGAGCCAACACACTTCCTCCAGGGGGCCCTGCTCCCCTGCCCACCAGCCTTCAAGGCTGGGATCACACTTCGCTGACTACTTGTCTTCCCCCCGGGAGCTTACGTCCCTGAGGGCAGCACATCTGCCCTCGCACTGACGCCCAGCACAGTGCGTGGTGCCCGGATGGATGACCCTCAATACGAATGTCTTCCGGCTCCATCTCTCACGTCCACAGCCCACACCCTGCCGGCATGGCTGCCCACCCCTGCCCAGGTTCCAGTGTCCGAGGAACACCACTATTTCTGCAATTAGTTCCTCGAGGTCTGAGCTTGAGCTGGTGGCCGAAGGGCTGACCAGCCATCCTGCCTCTGGCTTGGGAACCGTGGACTTTGCTGCCCTGTGACCAGCTCTCCCTTTGGAAGGGCCACGGTCAGTCATCAGACTACGCCATGTGCCACCCTAAGTAACGTGTTCACCGTAACGTGCCAGCCTCAGCTCTCCCCTTAGGCTCTCCCCTTCCAGCCTTGCCCACCCAGGCCATGCCCTGCACTGCAGCCACGGGGACAGAAAACACACATTGGCCTGGCACACCCCTGTCCCTCACAGCCCCTCTGCCCACGACAACTTCCCAGCCAGGAAGAAGGCTCCAGCTGCTCCCACCGCCTGCCTCCCCCTGCTTCCTCACTGCCTCTGGCCCTCAGCGGCTGCACCAGCTGTCTCTTCTCTTGGAGCAGAGGTGCCACCTCCCCTCCGTGCTGTCCCACTGCTCCTCCCTCTGCACACCTGCCTCCTGGTAGCCAGTGTCACTGCTGTGACCTGGTTCTCTATTCCTTCAAACATCTCCAGCCAGTGAGACCCAGGTGACCAGTCAGTGAGACCCAGGTGGCCCAGCCACCATTCTTTGGTTAAATGCATACACACACACACACACACACACACACACACACACACACACACACGTTTTCCTCCAAGAGCAATCAAGTTTTCATATGAACCATAGAATATATTTAATTCAAATTAAACATGAAACTAGAATAATGTCGGTCCTTATCAAGTAGCAATTACATTGTTTTTAAAGAACAGTACATTTCTTTCTACATCCTGGCAATCCAGCAAGGCACAGTACATCCAGTTGGCCGAGGTGGCGGATCCAGCAGCCACCATCGACGCTCATGGTGTGAGGATTGGGACACACCGCACTGCACGCCAACGACTCTGCAGCAAGAATGAAGGTCCAAGGAGCGGGAGGAGGCCAGTTGCATAGTGAACAGTTATTAAAGGGACAGTAACGTGCTGCTTCTGATCCACCCTGAGTGGCCGCCAGGGCCACACTGACGCCGCGAGGAACACGGCAAGAGCGCTGCCTCCACGCTAGCTTGCTTGGTCTTGTCTGGCGTGATTTCTTTCCCACGTAAAGAAAGCCAAGGTCCTCGAGAAACAGGTCATTCAGCTTCCGTGGCAGCACTGCCACTGGCCGTGACAGGCGACGTCCCTGTGTGGTCAGGCTCTCTGCCACGAAAGCTGCTCACTGTCTGCAGAGATCCATCTGCCTGCCGTTCCCTCAGAGGGCAGGGCTGCGGGGGGCTTTCCTCACAGGGCGGTGCTTTCTGTGTCATTGTCCATGTCCAACAAAAGGCGGCCGGGCAGGTCTTTGCTGTCTGAGTCTGAGTGCAGGTCAAGAAAGACGCCGCGAAGCGGTTCTGACCCCCTCGAATTGGCGTCTGGACAAAAACACGAGACGTGTTATCAGTGCATGGTCACACCTGAGAGGCTGCCCAGGGGGCTCCGAGGAGAAGCTGAGCCAACCCATGCGCACACATTCCCTTACTAGAGGCACCAGGAGCCCCGGGAAGGTGAGTCAAGCCTCCGAGACCCAGGGGCAGCTGCATGGCAGAGCCCACTCCCACCTGCCGGCCCTCTGGGAGCAGTGGCAGTCCTGCAGTGCCACCTCGCCAACTGGCTTTCTGAGGGAGGAAGGGAACTTCTCTCACCAGCGCCTCTGGCACTACCGGAGCGCTCCTGAGCACACCAGGGCTGCAGGGCGAGGCACTGGGAGGCCGTTTCCTACTGGCAATGCTAGGCCCTCCACCTCAGCACAGGAGCCACTTGGGCTGGTCACTGGGTTGTGGGGCTGTGCCTTGCAGGATGTTCAGCAGTAGCCTTGCCTTCTACCCACGGGATGAAGGTGGCACACGGCCCTCTCCCACTGTGACAGCCAGAGATGGCTCTAGGTACTGCCAATCGTACCCCTGGTTGACGATTACTAAGGTAGATCACAAATCTCCTGCAAGCATTAATTTTGTTTCTAAAATTTACATTTCCGCTTTTTTCATGTCTTATTATGTTGTAAGGCACTCCTTTATCAACATGCATATACATGGACTTCCTCAAGCCACTGCCCCTCACTCCCATGCCCACAAGACACCTCGACAATCACAGCCCTCTTCCTAGCGAGGCGATACGTCTCCGGAGATTCACTCATGCACAAACACTTACTGAGCACTGCCATGGCCAGGCACCTCCCTGCCTGTGAGGACACAGCAGTGAGACACAGCCCTAAGGAAGCCCGGGCCGAGCAGAGGAACTGTTTTCCCAGGAGATGGGTTCTAGCAAAGGACAGAGCTCCACTGACATCTCAGGGCTGGGGCGAGAGGGAGTGCTCAGGTCTGCTGGGGTTTCACTCTGCTGGTGAGAGCTCATCGTGTCGGGAGCAGGAAGAGCAGGAGAGGGAGGTGGTGTGCTGGGAACTCCCCTGTGCGCTCAGCTGCGGGCTGTCCTTGCTGTGGGGGCTTCACCAGCTCTGACCCTGCTGGGAGCTGCCCTGGGCATACTTCTTCCACCGGCTCCTCACCCACAGGCAGAGCTGGCAGTGCAGGTGCACTTCTGAGAGACTCCGTTTTTGGGACTGGTTTCTCCTCCCCCCCCCCTCCCCCCATGTCCCTATCGCACTGAGCTATGAGATCAATTTACATCCTGGGGTGTCCTTTCCTAACATGGAATCCAGGGTTGGCAGACCTGTCCCTCAAGGCTTCCTATGCACTGCAACTCAAGAGCAATTTCTAGATTTATGAACGCAAGGTGTCCCAGAGTTTAGGTGCTGAATGCCATTTCCGTATGGTCTGATGGCTACTGCAAAAACAACTGGATTGTCTGAACTTCACCCCTAATCGTACAGTTGAGGATGGTCTAGTGCACAGAAAAGGGGGTGTCTTGGATTGTCCTCAGCAGAAGAGAAGTCAGCAGGGCAGGGGCTGTGTCTGTCTTGTCCACTGTGCCTCCAACAGTGACTGGGTAAAGCAGATGCTCAATAAATTTTGTGGCTGGATGGATGAGTGAATGGATGGAGAAAGAACAAATGAATGAAGACTCATCCAGCCCAACTATCTTTCCAATCCTCTCTTTCTAAAGCCTCAGGTAAAGAAGCAGCCATGCCTCAAAGACAATGGTGGAACAACAAGAAATCCATTGCAAACTCAATCCCCTTTCCCGAGCCCAACAAGACAGGAACTATGGAAAGAGCATGCCGGGGGATGCACGATGCAAGGGCTGTACACACTAATTAGATTCCTGCCAGTTAATATCTGCAGTTGCATGCAAACTCAACACCTACCAGGCACAGGTGTCTTCAGAGGACAAATGTGCTTTTTGTCACATATAAACTCGGGATTTGAACTTTTCTGAATGTCTCTAGCTATTCACTGATGAACACACTTTACTGTGTTCAGAAGTTCCTTTCCTCTCCTCCAGCCTGCACTGTCTGCTTACCGAGGTTGGCAGCTATGTCTTTCCCCAGTCAGTCTCTCTCACATCCATCATTTCTTCAAAGAAAGCAACACATCTATTTACCCACAAAAGGCCATAACGTGTGCAGCGCCACCTTCAGGAGAAGCGGCCTCCGTCACAATGGCTGACAGCATCAGTGCCCTCCCCAGCCACAGCCCTAAGCACACACCACAGCTCCCACTGAGCCCGGGGAGCTCTGGACCACCGTCCACATAAGGGAGGGACTCTCAGAGTCTCAATCTGAGGTGACAAGGACAGCGCTGGCCAGGGCTTTGGAGCCAGACTGGGTGGACTCTGACTGGGAGCCCATTATATCAGCAGAATGCACTCCCTCCTCCCTAAGGGAGTTTGTATGCTCTGTGGTGAGGCTCTTGAGAGAGGTTGAATCTTAAGCAGTCTGGTTTATTTTAGTAAAAAGGTTATTTTAGAAAATTTTAACATACTTCTAAAACTTTCTGGCTCTGAATTTACATCAGGCACCATTTTTCATTACATGCATTGAGCACAGGTTGCTTGGAGCCAAGTTCATATGGCAGATGTTACATTAACCAAACAAAAACAGAAGGAGGAGCCTCCGCTCAGGCAGCACATGAGGCGTGCACCACTGATGTGGCTCAGACAGCACGTGCCACGTGCACCACTGATCTGGGGCTCAGGCAACCACAACCAGGTTCCTTCCTTTCCTCAGGAAGTGGCCCTCCAAGGCCAGGACTGGCACTCCGCACTTTAGGGTACGGTCCCAGAAGACTTCTCTGGCACACCAACACTGTTCATTATGTGCTGAGGTCGTAAATCCACCCTTCAAAGCTCTGGGTTATTCTGACAGCCACTTGGTCAGGTATCAAACCCAAACCCATTCTTGAATTAAACAATTGCAGGTCCATTATCCCTCCCCAGCGCTCATCCCTCTCCGTAAACTGGAGTCTGAGGGACGACTCCTTCCCACTCCTCTTCAGCTTCGAGGTTGGGGAGGCTCTTCTGCCTGCAGCAGCTCTCAGGCACCCTCTCATCCTTTTAGCCAAAGGAGACTCAGTACCAGTCTCACCAGCTCTTCACTGCGACATGGTTCTGATATCTACTTACGAACAATAAACTGCAAACACAAACCACTTAAATGTCCAGCTATAAGCAATAATACATCTGCTTAATATTATATAGTCACTGAAAAGATGGTTATAAAAACTACATTATAACATAGGAAAGAGTATTTGATGTAAAGTAAAATAAAAATACAAGACCTGTATATGCTAAATAATTATGATCATTTACTTTCTTAACTTTTAGGGGGAAAAATGATGTATGGTAAGTCACACATCTAAATTGTTTAATAACAAGAAGGAAAAACAACAGAATATGAATACTGGACTTCTTCAATTGTAGAAGGGAGATTTGCTATTATTTCTAGGCCCCCAATCTGCTTTAATATTTACGCTTATTTTTTAATGCATTATTTTCATGATATAAAAAGTTTAATTTGAATAAGAGGTTGCTGAGAACCAGCAAAGTGTCGAATTTGTAATGACCACTGTGAGAGCAACCTGTCCCACCGCCACCGGGACCCTCAGGGTAAGGAGTGTCTCACACTCCTGGACCTGTCTTTTCAACCCACTGCACCCGAGTCAAACTGTGGACCCCTGGCTCCATCCCCTACATCCCCTAGCAGGCTGGGCCAGGCAGAGAAGTTTTAAAATGCTGACATGACATAACTCTTTTTCCTAGATAAAAATGATAAAAGCTTCCCTTATTTTGGACCCACTGTGTATTAAGAACTGCAAGTTGTTTTTCTCATTTCATCAAATGCAATCCCTTCACCGGTCATTCTTACAAACGCCACCGTTTTACAGATGATCCCAGCTGTGCTTGCCTGCTATTACATCAGAGGGGCGTGCAGACCCGCATGTTCGACCCTGCATGCACTTCCTGCACCTCAGCCTTCCCGGGACAGAGAAGAGTGGACGGACCCCTGCCACAGTCCCAAGTCCAGCCTGTGACCCTGCCACACACTGTGAACACACTGTACTCAGAGAATTAACAGCAAGCATGAACGAACAAAGCCAGCTTCCTTTGGTGCATGCACTGTTAGTGGGGTCACAAGCAGGCAGGGTTAGAGTGACTGGTTAGTAACAAGCATTAGTGCACAAATATGATCATAAAGTAGCAAAAATGCTTTGGCCAATCAGGTGCCTTTTCCTTACCATTAAATATTCCAATTTCAGTTCTGACTGATTATGGCAGGTCATACATCTAAATTGTTTAATAAAATGTTTAAGTTAGAACACTCTGCTAAAATCCACTACTTTAACAACAGCAAGATGTGAACTCCTGTACTTGTGAAGCTGACATCCACTGCTGTTTACAGTAACAGTGAAGAGGAGACTCAGATGGCGCTGATGGCCCACCCAGGTGCCGCCCCGCGCAGCCAGAGGCTGCCCGAACCTAACAATCTCCCCAAGAGTGTATCTGAACCCCAGCTCCATCCAGCGGTTTAAGATGAGATGCTCTACCAACAGCCTGTCTTCAGAAATGTGTCTGTAACGCTTCCCAGGTGCAAACCCAAGGATGCGATAAAGGACTGCCTGTCAGAGGAAGCTCCGTTGTTCCTTGAAATACCCAACCCTGATTCACAGCAGCACGACCAACACCTGTGACTCATAATTTAAACACTGGTCTTGTGTGGCTTCTAACCACAGCTTAGGGATTTTAATACATTAGAAGTTGGTTCTGTAATACAAGATAACTGTGGTGACCAGGCATTTCTTTAATTAAGAGAATTCATTGCATAGATTTGACTTTTAAACATTTAGCTAATAAAAGAAAATTAATTTTACTACAAATTTCCACTTATCAGATTACAGTAAAGTACAGAGCATTACAATGTTGAAGCAGTTGAAACCGGTTTGGCTCAGTGGTAGAGCGTCGGTCTGGGGACTGAAAGGTCCCGGGTTCGATTCCGGTCAGGGGCATGTACATTGGTTGCGGGCGCATCCCCGGTGTGGGGTGTGCAAGAGGCGACTGGTCGATGTTTCTCTCTCATCGACCTTTCTAGCTCTCTATCTCTCTTCCTTCCTCTCTGTAAAATATCAATAAAATATATTTTTTTAAAAAACAAAAAACAATGTTGAAGCATATCAAAAAACAAAACAAAAAAAACTTCTGGAATAAATACAACCCAAGTAATAAAAAGGTACTAAAGAACAGACCTAGCCAAAACCGGTTTGGCTCAGTGTATAGAGCGTCGGCCTGCGGACTGAAAGGTCCCAGGTTCGATTCCAGTCAAGAGCATGTACCTGGGTTGTGGGCACATCCCCAGCAGGGGGTGTGCAAGAGGCAGCTGATCGATGATTCTCTCTCATCGATGTTTCTAACTCTCTATCCCTTTCCCTTCCTCTCTGTAAAAAAATCAATAAAATATATTTTTAAAAAAAGAACAGACCTAATTCTGGTTCATAGTCTTGCATATAAATAAAAGGAAATATCTGGGAAATAATAAAAAATATTTTTTAAAGGACCCGCTGGTCTCGAACCATCCTGAGAGCAAGACTGGTGGCAAGTGAAAGCTCGGCTGGAAGGAACTGCTGAGCTGAGTAAGGAAAGCCCGCGCCTGGGAAACCCCTGCTGGTGAGTCACAAATGCTAGTGACAGGCCCAGCCTTAACAGGGCTTAGTCACTCCACTCTGTGCCTTCCACACTGAGTGCCCAGCCTTCTGGGCTCATCTCCAAGGAGTCGGGAAGGCAGAACCATGCCGGTCCCCTCCTCCGCCTCTTACAGGGCAGGCTGCTGTTTTCTCCATCTGGTTTCTCAGAAAGTCTTCCTCAGACCCAAACTGTTAAGCAGACACTGCAGGCTAAGGCGGGGATCCACTGGGGAGAGCCACTGCTCACTAGAGCCTACGCCATCTATTGTGTGGACCCAAAGGCAAGATTCAGAAGACCTCACGGTGCCTTTTAAAAGCTCCCGTGGTTTAAGAAAGCAAATGGAAGCATGCTAGAATGCAAAAGGATTTAGTGTGGGATTTTTGGAAGATAAATTTTTTTTTTTGGTCCTGAAAATTTAAAACATTAAATTAAGAAGCTCCATGCAGTTAACTTGCACTTAAAATTAAATTTTATAAAATTAAAGCTCAAGATACAAGGGACACGTTTCCCATGCTGATTGCAACCGAGCCCTCCTTGACTGGGTGTGACGAGCCAATCACTGACAGGCAAACTATGCCAAGAGGAGCAGATGCTTCTGAAAGGTTTACAAAGGGTACAGTCTTAGCATCTTATCTGAGCAGCTCCAACTCAGGCTCTCTGCCTACTGACCTCTGCCCTTGAATCCAAGCTCTGCAGCTCCCAGAGCTTCTGGTAAAACAAGTCCTGTCCCTGCTGCAGAGCGAGTGAGCGGCGTGGGCCAGGGCTGCTCCTGGGCTCCAGCTCAAAAGCACACACACAACACAGCTAGGCAGGGCAACGGGGCAAGCTGCTTGGGCGCTACAAACCTTAGTCCTGGGAGCCTTCCCCACCTGAGAGGGCGCTAGGGAGGGCATCTATTGGGAAACAACAAACCAGATGTGGCTTTATTTTCCTAAAACAGCAGAGTTGTCATCAGAAAAAAGTTATTAACCATGCAAGTTATACATTCTAGTCCTGAAAAAAAATGTTACCAACAGATAGACTAGTTGGTTAACCCTCATTACATGGGGTACTAGTTTGGGGTGCCCCATGGTTCATCTCCAGCTGAGAAGTTCCTCAGTATGGTTGGGGAGCCAGAGATATGTTCAGCTTCCTCTCTAAAAATAGCTCCACTACAACAACAACAAAAAAAGAAAAAGAAAATAGATAAAAATATCTCAATTGAGAAAAATTTACAACTTAGTTGTTATAAAAAATGATTCAAAGGTCCTAATTACCATTCCTAAAAACACATTTAAAGGAAAATCCAATCACCTTACCCTTAAATTAAATAGTAAATCAAAGCACTTTGGATGGAGTTTTGTTTGAACCCATAATTAAATAAGAAGTCATGCTGTGGACAGCCTGTGAAGAATGTCCTCGGGCAGCCTACTGAATTGGCGTGTCAGCCCACCAGGGTCCCAGGTGACCATGAGGACATCTTGCCCCTCCCACTCTCTGGTGATCAAGAACTCTCTTCCCACCAAAACCGGTTTGGCTCAGAGGATAGAGTGTCGGCCTGCGGACTGAAAGGTCCCAGGTTCAATTCTGGTCAAGGGCATGTACCTTGGTTGTGGGCACATCCCCAGTAGGGGTGTGCAAGAGGCAGCTGATCAATGATTCTCTCTCATTGATGTTTCTGACTCTCTATCTCTCTCTTCCTCTCTGTAAAAAAAAAAAAAAATCAATTATATATATATATATATATATATATATATATATATATATATATATATATAAAAGTGATTGTCATATGGGAGTAAAGAAAGCAAAATCCAACTTAAAAAAAGAAAAGAAAAAAAGAACTCCCTTCCCTGAGCATCCAATTTGGCACAAACCACGTGTTTCTTTTGTTTTTGTTTTTTAAATATATAGTTTATTGATTTTTTCACAGAGAGGAAGAGAGAGGGACAGAGAGCTAGAAACATCGATCAGCTGTCTCCTGTACATCCCCCACCGGGGATGTGTCCGCAACCAAGGCACATGCCCTTGACCAGAATCGAACTTGGGACCCTTCAGTCCACAGGCCGATGCTCCATCCACTGAGCCAAACAGGTTTTGGCACAAACCAAGTTTTAAAGTTATTCCTGAGATGCTTCACCATGAACATGAGGCATTTGCTGAAAAATAAAGCTCACGCTTGTGCAATCCAGTGCCTGCCACCTGGATTAGGTCACTGTCTTCAGACAAACGTACATGGAGGCAGGTCCTGGACACGCATTGAAACTACCCATCAGGCTCAGCAGACTTCCGGGCTCTGCACCATGTGCCTCTCCAACGGCTGGGCCAGGTTTGCGGTTAACCTGCTGTAGACCAGCCTGCAGGAGGGTACAGAAGCCTGGTGCAAGTTCATACTCACCTGTCACTATTTTGGAGGCGGTAGGCACTGTGCTGGAGAGGCTGCCATCGGCCGCTGGGTGGGCCCCAGGAGGGTGCGGGGGTGGGGGCACGCTGGGTCGGTTCCTGGGCTTTGGCACTGGTCTCGGTCTCGGTAAGGTCCCGGCATGTGGCTGTGCAGTCTCAGGGTGGCCCGCCACAGGGTGCTGGGTGGCCAGCAGGCCCGGGCTCTGCTTAGCTAAGGGCGGAGTGCTGGGGGGAGTGGGCGTCCTTGGTGGGGTGTGTGTGGGCTGCTCCAGTCCCTGCTCCCCCGGCCTGGACTGTGACTGCAGTGCCTGCGTAGGGGGCTGCGGAGGAGGGTGACTGGGTGCCTGCATGGGAGCCAGGCTGCCTGAGGCTCTCCGGGGCCCACCCAGCTGTGCGGTGGCACACAGCTGCCCGGGGGCTGGGCCTGCATGCGGGACAGGAGGAGACGGGTTTCCAGTGGCTGGCTTCAGTGACAAGCTGGGTGTCTGCTGCACTGTCACTGGGGCGCTCTGGCCCCCAGGCTGGCCAGGAGGTGGGTTTCCTGGTTTCGGAGGTGCTGGAGCAGGTTTCTTAACAGCTGCACAAAGAGGGAAACCTTTCAGTAAGAACAACACAGTGACAGCCAACACCCGCTGACCCAGGGACCAAGGGCGGTCCCATTGTTTAAGCCATGCTGATGTCACTGCTCCTAGGACGGATCAGGTGGCACTTCACCTTGTGGTCTTCTTCCTCGAGCCCAGAGACCCCATCTCACCAAGAGAAAAGCATGTGACAAATGCAAATTAAGGGACTTCAAAATGCCTGCCTAGTGCCCTCACAAACTGCCTGGGGGGGGGGGGGGAGAGAGAGAGAGAGAGAGAGAGAGAGAGAGAGAGAGAGAGAGAGAGAGAGAGAGAGAGAGAGAAGAGGCCACTATGCAGACAGGATAACTGAGTGCCATGTGCCCTGGGTGGGAGCAAGCCTGGAACAGGACATGGCCATGAGTAAAAAACTGGGGGCATCTGAACAAACAGGGACGTTAGTTGGTTTCCAACCGTGACCAATGAGGTAAGACTGGAAGGGCACACCTAGCCCTATGTTTGCAATTCTTGTGTAAATCTAATATTATTCCAGAGTAAAAAGGCTATTTAAAAAATTTTTTTTAAATTGATTTTTTACAGAGAGGAAGAGAGAGGGATAGAGAGTCAGAAACACCGATGAGAGAGAAACATCGATCAGATGCCTCTTGCACACCCCCTACTGGGGATGTGCCCACAACCAAGGTACATGCCCTTGACTGGAATTGAACCTAGGACCTTTCAGTCCACAGGCTGACACTCTATCCACTGAGCCAAACCGGTTTTGGCTAAAAAGGCTATTTTTAAGAAATAGATGATACATTTATAGGCCTTTCAAGACCTGCCACAAGTTCAATAAGACTCAGCAGCTGCCCTGCCCACAGGAGGCGCCCTGTCGGTGCCTGCACATGAAGGAGAGCAGGGAGAGGAGAGGAGCGAGCTAAGGGCAACCCCGAGCTCGACTGTCTGCTTCACACAGCACAGACATTGCTCTAAGTTCTCTTCTCCTAGAGGGCTTGACTTTTTTTTAATAACAGAAATTCTACCAATTCCAGAATCATTCAAGCTATATAATTCTGGATAAAAGTAAAACCCATCTGGCAGATGGCCTCAAAACTACTTTTCTAGGGAGAGCCGACCCACACCCTCCCTCCTAACACCAGCTGAGGTCAGCGGCACTGCGAGGTGGGAAGTTGGTACTGAGAAGGGTGGGATGGAAAACGATGGCTGTGGAGTTCTGGTGTAGGACTGGGAGGGGTGGTGGAAAGGAGAGACTTAAGCATTTTTCAAATTCTGCTGAGATTCCACCAATCCTTCCCCATTGGAGAGGAAATGACCTTGCACCATTCACCTAACACATCACGAGCACCAAGTCAGGCCCTTTGCATGAACTGTCTCACCAAGTGTCATAAGCTCCCTGCAAGGCAGGCACTGCTGTACCCATTTCACAGTGGAGAAAACCGAGGCCAAGTGTTTGCAGGAGATCATACAGTGGTTTAGTGGCAGGACAGAGGCCCACCACCATGTCCTTGGACTCTTTTCCTCTTCCTCGTTCCTATAGTGCCTGGCTCCCTGCTCACAGGGCCCAATTCAGGAAGGAAAAGGGATGGAGTTTGCACTGCTCTGCTGTCCTGGAACTTTTGACCCGGAGACTCGGAAGACCTTTTCCCACAGAAACAACCAACCAGCTGACAAAGAAATCTGGAATATTAGCTGTACTTTGCTTGCCACAAGCAACCGAGGAAGAAAAATGCCTAGTTTTCTGTTCTAAGCAATATACCTGCAAGTGCAGACTGAGCAGGATTATTCCTGACATTGAAGGGTGCCGAAGGAATCGGAGCAGAAGCATGTGATAGCAGACAGGGCGACCGACCCCAGTACCATGTGGAGACCAGGCTGGGAGAAGGCAGGCCTTGTCTAAGACCACCTAGAAGCCTGCGGTCTGCGTCTGCAGGGAGTAGGAGAGGTAATACCCCTAATGTGCTCAGAAGTAAAGTCTCAATCTGCAAGCAGCGTTACCCCTGAAATCTAGATAGAAAAGATAAATTTTCCTCAAACATCAGTGGGACACAGATGAAGACAATGGGGCTCAGAAGTGAGGTAGACAGCTTTAGGGAGGAGAGTGGGTCTATGACCTAAATTTCTCTCTCTGTCTGCAACCTACAAAAATTCCACCTAACATGCATGTAGTGCTTTAAAAAGACAAAGCTTTCATAGGCACACATTCCATTTAATCCCCAAAATGTTCCCCTTATGAAGGCACTTTATTTCTACTTTACAAGAATTGAGTTAGGAAAGGTCAAATTGTCAGACTTCAACCAGCCACGTGAAATTAGGCAAAAGCTAGAACTCCAATTTTGAGTCTAAGACTTTTTCCCACTGATCACAAGGGCCTCTTATGAGCAGCACCAACCAATCCACAGGAAACTGTCCAACTCTCTAGAGTCCACCTGACCCTGTGGCCACAGCCACCCCCGAGGTGTGGCCTCATCATTTTGTGGGCATCACTTCAATAATGTGCCTCCACCATGGCCAGGTCAACCTTCTAAAAACGCTGCTGCTGTGCCCACTCCACTCTGCTCAGAAGGACCCGCTGCTCGGCGGTCCTTCCCTCGTGCTGGCACTAAGGATGCCCACTGCTGCCTGCCTGGCCTACCCCCCCTCCCTGCTTTGCATTAGACCCTGGGAAGCAGGAGCAGTGTCTCTGTTGTGCCCCATGGGAGTGACATGCATTTACACATGAGCCTCAATAACAGGAGTGCAGCCAGAGAGAGATGGGGGAGGGAGGAGGAGAGACAGAGGAGACCCAAGTCAACAAGTGCATGGGGGGTGGGCTGTCACCATAAACACACCTCAGTGTGGGCATCCCTCATGCTGGCATTATTTTTGGTTCTCACTGAAAACATTTTTTTAAATAGCACTCCCCTAAACTCAAGGCAACAACTGAAACTGAGCTCCATTAGGCAGAAGCCTAGACAGGCTGGTTTCTCTGAGCCTGCCGCCAGGGCCCTCCGGAGATCCGAGGTCCTGCACATGATTTCTGTTAGGTGCTGGCCCAAGACCTGGCTCGAGGCAGAGATACGACCTCCCTGTGTGCAGCTCATCTCGGTTCAGTGAGAGGTGTTTATCCACAATATCTGATGTTTACCCAAAAGAACTGAAATCAGCGCCTCAGACATACACTCCCATGTCCACTACAGCACTAGCCACAGTAGCCTCAGTGGCCATCAGCGGAGGATTGGACAGAGAGTTGTCTATACGTGCAATGGGATGTTCAGCTTTAAAAAGAAGGAAATTCTTCTATAAATGACAGTTTGGATGAAACTTAAGGACCCTATGCTAAGTGAAATAAGCCAGTCACAAAAGGACAAACAGTACATGATTCTGTTTATGAGAAGTCTAAAACAGTCAAATTCTAGAACTGGAGAGTGGAATGGTGGCTTCCAGGGCATCTGGGTCCAGAGCATTAGGGAGTAACTAGCAACAGGAATACAATTGTTTATTTTATTGATTTTTTTACAGAGAGGAAGGAAGAGGGATAGAGTTAGAAACATCAATGAGAGAGAAACATCGATCAGCTGCCTCCTGCACACCTCCCACCGGGGATGTGCCTGCAACAAAGGTACATGCCCTTGACCGGAATTGAACCTGGGACCTTTCAGTCCATAGGCTGATGCTCCATCCACTGAGCCAAACCAGTTAGGGCAACAAGAATAAAATTTCAATTACACAAGAAAACAAATCCTAGAAACTTGCTGTAGCTATTGTCCTATCACACATCTTGCACACTTAAAGCTGTGAGACAGCAGATCTCATGTTGTGTTCTTATCACAAAACTAAACTAAAAAGACACTTGAAGGTGTGGGTCAGAAAATTCTGGAAAAGGAGTGCAGAGCTCTGAAGAGGGAATGAGCTTGGTGTCTGACCTGCGTGGCTGGCGGGCAGTCTTGGGGAGGGCTACAGGGAGCCACCGGCATTCCAGCCCAGAGCTGACAGGACTTGCAGCCTGCTCGATGCTTTACAACATCCCTGGCTGCTGGGAGGAGGGCCCCGGGGATGCCGATGTGAACAGTTTGACTTCATATTAATTAGGGCCCAGAAACCCACCCCACCCCCAGGCCAGTGGCTCCCAGGCCTGAGTCTGTGGCAGCTCCACACCAGAGAGAGGGTTGAAATGCCAGACTCCTAGAAAACGGGTGCGCTGTGGGAGATGACTTTTGTTTGTCAGGCTCCCTTGCTTAAACATTTTCTTAAATGACTGCCTTTCTGTTCTCCATTTTCATTTCCCTTTAGTGACTTCTGTTAATGACTGACCTTTCTGCCTGCCGTTTCTGGGGATAGGCACAGCCCGGTCTGCTGGGAAGTCTGGAACCCGCCCTGGCTTGCACGCCCGAAGCGCTGTGCGCATCCCTGCGAGGCACAGAGCAAAGGAGGCCACTTACCTCGCCGCAATGCATGAGGACTGGAGCCAGTGGAGCTGTGCGCTGGGCTGACAGAGAGCTGATGGGAGCCGGCAGGGGGCTGCCCCTGCCCCTGGCCACTGGCCACCTGACTGCTGTTTCTTCCCGGGGCCAGCGTGGGCAAGGCTGCAGCTGCAGAGTCCTTGGGTTTGGGAGGACTGAGGGGAGTAAAAGTCTGGTTAGATGGCCGGCAGGCAGGCAGGCTGAGCCAGAAAAGCTAAGCACACTGAAACACGATGAAGTTTAAATAGTTCACACCGTCCTACAGAGCTAACCTTTATTGGTGCCACACGGGAATCACCGCATCAGACTGTCTCCAACCGCTGTGCCACTCAAACATCATGATAGAGACCATTTACAGCAACCAGGTCATTTCAAGTACTTAAATATTTAAAAATGTGGAAGGCTTTCGGACTTCAAAATAATGTGATTTTGACACACATTATACAAAACTAAGCAAAAGCTATGGCCAAGCACCAAAGCTCTGAAATATAAGGTGCTCAGCTGCCATCACCAGTGTGGCCTCAGGAAAGAGGAACTCTGAGAATCCAAGTGACTCCCCGTTCAGAGCTGGGGCAGTGAGTGGAAATCAAAACTCAGGCTCTTGATGTCCTGGCTCAGAATTTCTCTCTACTCTAAACTTTACAGCTATGTTTTGTCAAGATCAGCAAAGAGGGCAACGTACACAAAATCTCTGAAATATAGAGGTGAGAGAGCAAAGTGATGACTGACATTTCACCTGCCCTGATGTGGTGAGGACTCACTATTGTCTCAAATAACATATTTAGTCTTTTTAAAAAAATATATTTTATTGATTTTTTGCAGAGAAGAGAAAGGGATAGAGAGTTAGAAACATCGATGAAAGAGAAACATCGATCAGCTGCCTCCTGCACACCCCCTCTGGAGATGTGCCCACAACCAAGGTACATGCCCTTGACCAGAATTGAACCTGGGACCTTTCAGTCCACAGGCCTACGCTCTACCCACTGAGCCAAACCGGTTTCGGCTATATTTAGTCTTGATTAGACCAATGGAATGCTACGATAAGTAAAAATATGTGAGTTCACTAGAACTATTTTCTCAAAAAAGAAAAAAAAAATTAAATCAAAACATTACATGTAAGGAGTAGCAATGACTGGCAAGCCAACATGGAGCCCTGGTTAGTTGAAGATATTTATTTTTAACCAAAAAGGGAACTTCCCTGAGTTACACAAGCAGAAAGGATTCAGGATGCTCAGAGCTTTGAGGCCAGCTCTGAGGAGTTAAGAGTTCCTTATCTCTTAAGCAGCATCAGGCATCACCAGGCACTCCCTCCAAAGAAGATAACGGGAGAGTTCTTCCACACAAATCCATCTCCATGTGGGGAAAATTCCCCTGTGGATAAACAGGCCATCCTTGTTTTATGCCACTTATTTTCCTTTTTATATGATCGTTTGGTGCTTTGCGGGCAGCCAAAGTAGTGCAAATGACAAGAGTCAGCACACGGCTCATCTTTTATAGCTGCTGCCTGGCCTGAACCACCTGAGATGCCACCTGAAGTGGTCCTCTGCCCAGGTTAGTGTGAAGAACGAAATTCATGTGGGCTCAATAAAACTCTCAAGCTCAAAGGCATTTTTCCTGGAAGTTGCTATGCATTTATAGTCCACTCCAGGTGACTGAGCAGAAGATAAAGCAACAGAAAAGCCTTTTAAGAAGATCTATCATCTTATTTTATACCTTATACTCATGCATCAATTCCCTGTAAGTCAGAAAGCTAGGGAGTCACCCGGTGTGCCTAGCACAGCACTGGCACACACTCCTCAGCACTCAGGTAGTCAGTAAGTCTAACTGGATGGGTGGATGGGTGGATGGGTGGATGGGATGGATGGACGCACCAGAATGAATGAACACCAGGAATATTATAATCTTACTTGCTACATTGAAACATTTACTTTAGCATATTAGATGACAATAAGCAAATGGTACACAAACACTGAGTACACATCAAACAGGTAAAGGATATTTATAATATTGCTAGACACCTCCTGGTTGCCAGCTCCCAGCACTGAAGCAATACAGTAAAGAATGCAAATGAATGTGCATTCTTTTGAAAACAGGAAAAAAAGGAAGCAAGCAATTTACAGTCTTTTTCTCCATCCAGTGCTCACCAGAGGAGTGAAGGCAAGTATGTTTTACTGCATGCCAGGTGACTCTTGGGGCGTGGATGCTGTGCCCACAGACCAGCACCTGTAGGAAGGCGAGGGCGTCCAGCACCCACTGCCAGCAAAAGCCAGCCCCCTTACCTGCTGTCGCCTGGGCTCGGCCCTTGCTCCAGTGTGCCCACAGAGGAGGGAACAGGCCCACCCCCTGCGCTGCTTTCAGCCCTAGAGCTCTGGGAAGGGGGCTCTGGGCCCGCAGGAGCCAAGGTGCTGCCATCTGTGGGCGGGAGTGGCGGCTGGAAAGCAGGGGATACGTGCTTTCTATTTAGGGTGCCACCCCGCCGGTAGGCCTGGAAGTCCATAAGCTTCACACCAAAGCTACACAGAGAGAAGAAACAGTCAACACACCATGCGAGCCAATAACGGACACAGAAGCCCATTGGTCCACGCGTGTTAAAACCCACACGGTACAGCCACCCAAGTTGCCCAGCATGCAGTGCAGCAACAAAGACCAAGTAGATGGCCATCCCTATTACCGAGGCAAGCAACTCAACTTGGCCTCACCCCTGCGAGAACCAATGGGCCTGGTACTGACCAGTGTCCTCCTCAATTGGGCAGGAACAGCTGACGCACGCAGGCAGACTGCAGATGAGTGCATGACATCACATGAGCCTGTTTAAGTCCAAATTATCACACACAAGGGCATGGTCTCAAATCTGTGCCAGAGTCCTGCCAGGGCCTCTCAGCCCTGGGCAGAACAGGGGTGTGTGCAAGAGCAACCGAAAGCGCAGGGCTGGGAAGCCACTGTGGGGCTGGACATGGGGTCTAGAAGGGCAGAGGAAGGCTCACTTTCACTTAAGCCCACTGTCTATAAACGTCAAAATATAAAACTTATTTTTAGTTCAAAAAATAAGATTCATGGTTCCCTGAGCACGTGTTTCCGGTGGGAGCCTCCCCAGGCAGAGGCCTGCGAAGTGTTTCCTGTGTGCTAACGGGAACCTGACGCTGAAATAGCATTCTGTAACGAATAGATGAAGGCCATTTGCTATGGCGTTTGCCATCAGGAAGCATTGCTGCTGTGTGAGTGAAAACTTCTGCACAGCAAACGGGGCTTCAAAAGGACAGACGAGGAAAGCATTTCCCTTTGCGATGGGTTAAAAAAAAATCAAAACAGAAAAACCAAACCTCACTATAAGACTGAGCAACTAAAATAAGAGCTTGTGTTTTAACGTAATGACTTCGAGTAACAGTACCACCTACAAGCAAACAGGCACGCCCTGAGCAGTGCCTCTGCCTCCCAGCCCTGACGGGGACACAGCGCCTTGTCTTATAGCCCTCTGCGACCCGGGAGCCCTCCACCTGAGCCGGGAGCCTCTACGGAGACAAGCGGCTCCCGCTAAATTCAACACAGACCTTTCTCTTCCAGAATCGGCCAAGACTGAGGCTTCTCAGCTGAGCATCAGATTCAGTGGCTGGCTTCGACCAAGGGCCAAGTTATGCCAAAAATATGCCTCTTTTCAACACTAAATCACACACTCACCATGAGTGGTGGGTTGTTCTCATGCCCACTCTTGGATGTAAGTCCATAATGTTTAACTTTTTCTTATTCCCTCCACCACCAGGTGACATGTAAGATGTCAGTGCACTGTGGGGGTAACCGAGCAGCAGGTAAAGCGTGAATGCCCACTGTACATGTG
Organism: Vespertilio murinus; assembly: GCA_963924515.1. Lineage (NCBI taxonomy): Eukaryota > Metazoa > Chordata > Mammalia > Chiroptera > Vespertilionidae > Vespertilio > Vespertilio murinus. The sequence goes on along the minus strand of OZ004705.1, from coordinate 103,993,791 downwards.
GCCTGAGAGGCTGGGGACCGACTTTCTGGCCAGAGCAAGGTTTGCAATGAACTAGCACTGAGTGCCAAAACTCTCTGGGCTCTCTCAGGCCTGGGCCGCACAGGTCTCCGAGGCAGTACCACTGCCGAGGGTTTAACAGCACCCATCTGAAGTGATGGCTCTCACACACCTCTCCTTCTTCACCAAGTCCCCTTCCATCACCGCCATGCTGGCTGGTCGCTTTCTCTCCAGGGTCCCCGAGTCAGATTCATTTCCAGTGTGGGATGAGTGGTTGGAGTTTGGGGGGGCAACAGGTACGAATGCTTCTGATACATTAAATTCCACCTCTGCAGGAAGAGAAAGGAACAGTGAACATGAGACGCAGAGGCGGGATGGGGGGAGGGGCTGTAAGACACCACTGGAACAGGAGCTTCCTCTTCACCCGTGAAGCCTCACTGCTTCCTAAGCAGAAGCCCACTGTCCTCTGCTACAGGATGCTGATGACACCAGGGAGGCAAGCTGGGACCAGCCGGGGGCATGACTCAGAACATGTACATGACCATGCTGTCTTTTTTATAAACACACAAATATGAAAAAGGAGCATGGATAACTTATTTGAATAATGAAAAGTGTGAATTATTCAGTCTGATAAAAGAGAAATAAATGCCAACATGAACTCCATACTGCCTATAGCAGCTTTCACATGCCTCTTTTTCTCAAAGGAGATCTTGGGCAGAATGCCAAGCAGAACCTCAGTTCTCGAACTTAATTCATTCCAGGAGGCTGCTCGAACACCGAAGCATTTTTTCCTTAGAAATAACATAAACTGATTAATCCATTCCAATGATTCCCTGTTTTAACCCTTCTTACATAGTGCCTGTATAATGTACTGTTTAATCTATAAACACTTTAAAAACAAAAAGGAAAGGAAATGTACAAAAAATGAAAATTCAGTAATAAGAAGCAGTAACAAAAGCAAAAAAACCCATGAAACTATTCACAGCACACATTCCTGGGATGCGAACAGTACTGACTCAAGCTCGAGCATCTCTCTGTTTGTTGTCCGAGATGTGTGACTGATGACACAGGCATCAGCACGAACAGGTTGTCGGTTGAGAAGTGGACTGTCTGAGAGGGGAGATATTGAGAACCGAGGTGTGACTGCACTCACTCATTCATTCATTCATTCATTCATTCACCCATCCTACATTCTTCAGGACCTGGACTGGTGAAGAAGAGATGAGCGTGGCTCTGGCATCACGGAGCTTACACTCCAGGGGACCTGAAAGTAGGGCTGCTCCGGGCAAAGTAGGGATGGGAGGTCCAGACTTGGACCAATCTTCTAACACTTGCCCAGCCAGTACCCTCAAAGGGGCCATGGAGTCTAAGATCCCAAGACTGCAATGCAGGTAGTTTACAAACTGATTGCCTACTAGGGGCGGGGAACGTCTGGCTCATGATGGTGTAAATCCCAAGAAATCATTTAGTCTGGCCCTGTCAAGGCACTAGAGGTGATTAACTGTTAGACCAAATATAGCAAGCTAATTTTTAAGTTAACCTTAATAATTATGTATGGCCCACAAATCTATATTTTATATGCAAAGTATCCCCACAGGATTTGACCGGGCAGAATGAAGGAAGGTCTGGCTGGCAGCTGGAAGCCCCCTGTCGGCCCTGATCGCCAGTAGGGACCCTACCCATGCACAAATTTCGTGCACCAGGCCTCTAGTGATGTTATAAATAACCAAATGGCCCTTGGCAGAGAAAGGTTCCCCACTCCTGGCCTAGAGAATGAAACCCAAATCCTGACAGCCAGAGCAGAAGGGGCCCAGCCAACCTTTCCTGCTTGCTCTGCACTCGGCACAAAGACAGCCATTTGCCTAGATAAACAAAAAGCCTGCCTCCAAGAGGAAACCCCTGCCTATTCAGTGCTGCTTCTTCTATCATGCAACCCGATTCTCTTTCCCAACCTGAGTTTGTCAAATTACTGTTCACCCGCCTATCCTTCTTGTTTGCCATGTATTATAATTTCTCTGTTTACGTGGCTTCTTGCAGTGGTCCGAGTTCTTCTAGGGAAGACAGCAAGTCTTATCAGCACACATATGGCATCTAGTGGGGTATTCAGTATATGCTGAAAATGGGTGGTTGGTGTTAAGTGAAACAAAATAATGTGGTCACCATGGTGTCAAAATACAAATGCAAACCATTAGTCTGGAAAGAAACATGAAAAAGAGACACCAATTATGCAATCACGAAGGACTGATGCATTTGCTTCTTGAAAAAGACTTTCCACATAGTTACAATATTATCAAGTTGCTCCGGCAGCCAGTGCAGCTGCAAAGCCAGTTACCTCCAGGGAAGAACCAGTCGGCGTGCTGAATGATGGGCTCAATGACCGCAACCACGTGCACGGAGGTGGCGGCTGCCATCTCAGCCAGCGTCCTGCAAGGAAGTGCACAGAGTTCACACGCTTCCCCGGGCAGCCTGTAAGTTCCCTGGTCTGGCTCAGAGCCAGTCCGTGACTTTCAAAGGATGAGATATTGGAGAATAATGCAAACGTTAAATCCATAAGGCCCGGCCTATGTGCGTATGGGTCCTCCAGACTCAGTCTGCCCTGAGGTAACCGCAAGGCTAGGGAGCCTGTGATGGCTGTACTCTATGCTGGGCTGACACTGGCAGGGACAGAGCTGTGGTTCCCAAGGGGATGGTGTTACCCATGGTAGTGACTGGTGAGACCCAACATCACACCCAACAATTTCACCTACGACAGAACCAAAGACATGGATTGTGAGAGTGTCCCTCTGTCATGTCAGAAATGTGAGCCCCCATTTATGAAGGTTGCCATATAGATGAACAGGTCCCAAGATGCATGTTCACAAATTGAAAGTGTCTGGAAAAGGATCAGAAGGAAGAATGTGAGAATAGTTACCCCGCAACCCAGCATGTTCGTTTGGGGTCAGATCGCCACAAAAGCAAACAGGGTGCAAAGACCCAGTGGCCATAGAGCGCCTACCATGTGGCAGCGCTTCACCTCGTTTAATTCCATCTTTCATCACATTGCATTACATCATGTTAATTTATTTATCAAAGATGCAGTATTCGGAGAAGCAGGGTCCTGGGTCTGGCCGCCCCAAACTGATCTCCTCTCTATTATCACTCTGACCTCCCTTCCCTATGGGAAGAGTATTTTCGCCCCAATTTCCAACCAACCCAAAGTTGTAGCTCCTTTCACATTCCAGCTTAAAAGGCGAGCTCCCCCTAGTGTTTCCCCTCACCCCCAATCTGGATTCGGATCGCTTGGGCCTCAGGATCCTGTCACCTAGAGGGGAGCTGCTGTCTGTCCACTGACAAGCAGGACCTTTCGGATATTGTGGCCATTTCTGGAGGAACTCCTTCCTGCTTTGTGAATTCCCATTCGTTTAGGAGCTTTCTGACATACAAAAGTTTCTAGCTGTTATCGAGCCAAATCTATCAATTTTAAAAATTCTTTCTTGCACTGCTTTTATGTTTGGAAAATTATTCTCTTATCTCAAAAGCTAAAAGACATTTACCTTTATTGCATTACTTTTTATATTTAACTCCTTGGTCTACATGGATGTATCTGCTATAAGATATGATGTATGCAGTTAACTTTGTATATCTACTTGTCTTCCACTTCACTGTATACCAGATCTTTGTAAATAATCTTACAAGTACTTTCTGGAACAAGATTGGGCACACACGAGTAAATAAATGAATGAGAGGTAGAAAGACTTTGATTCAGAAGGCTACGGCACTTTTTAATGCAAACTTGAACCACTTGTGATATTTTGCAGCTGAGCAGCAGTGATGGGAGGCAAGGAAGGGAGGTAGAGCTTAGGGACACAGATGTAACCAGCATCTCGGCTCTACCATTTCCCTGCTGTGCAACCTTAAGCAAAGTACTTGTCTTCTCTAAGCTTCAGACTCATCTGTAAGAACGAGGACAACAGTGCCCACTTCAAAGGTTATTTGTGAGGATTAAGCGAGACCATCAATAATGCCACCATCAGAGTAAACGCCACTGCTGGTGGCTTCCCCGGAGCTTTCTAACCAATCTCCCTGACCCCTCCCCTGTTCCATCTATGCTTCTCAATGCCAACAAAGCCACCTTCTAAATGCAATCTGATCACGTCATTCCTCTGCTTAGAAATGTGGATGGCCACCCTCACCACATGACCCACAAAAGGAGTTTTAAACACCCCAGCAAGAGATGCGAGGCCTTTGGTACCTGGCTCCGGCTTCATTAACCTCAGTCACAGCCTCATGTCCCCTGTGCTCATTAATAAGAACATGTAACACCCCCCCCCCCCCCCCCGCCGCCAAAATTAGGGGCTTAGCACTTCCATCCTGTAACACCTTTGCTCAGTCAGGACCACTGTAGGGAGCCATTTATCAAGGTTCAGCTCCAAGGCCACTTCCTGAGCAGAGCTCTCTCTGAACTCGGCTGACCTGTGTCCCTCCAACAAGCACCAGAGCCATCAGACTTTGTAATGCCTGTAGTATCTGCACACAGGTGTGCAGGCAGAGCTGATCCCTGTACTGTAGCCACCAATCTGCCCAAATGCCTGAGGATGGGGCCCTATGAGGACTGGGGCGTCCCCCACACTCTGCATGGCCAGATCTGGGACAGGCGCAGCTCACAGGAGGGTTTTGAGAATGTCAGCTCAAGGAAAGGTCAACTTCAGAACATGCCCAAGTGCTCCTTACGCTGGAATGTGTGTCTTGAGTTATATGCTTACTCTTCCGTCAGGTGGGAAGAAGGCATGAACATAATCCGATATGGGGAAAGGTTACTTACCCTTCATTTCTGGCCCACAACAAGTTAGGGCCTAAGACAATGGCAATATTGCTGGGGGTCATTTTATTAACGTCGCTGGTCTGAGCAAGCTTTGCGAGGAACTTGATCAAATACCTGTGGCACAAAAGATAAGGGGAAAGCACCAACGCTGAACAGGTTGCAGAAATAGCATCTTCTTGCCCATGTGCCCAGGCCCAGAGTGCTTAGGTGCAGCTAACTCAGAATCTAGCTCAGGATAAACATTTTACAGATTTCCTGTGTTCTGCATTTCAGAAAACAGACAAATTTAGGGCTTAGAAGTGGAAAACAGCTCAGAGATGAACCTCTACTTGCTGTGTATCTCTAATCCATTTCTCCTTTATTCGCTGTCTACTCTACCCCTAAATAAACTGCAGTGTGAGTCACAGTGGGCTCAATATACATGAACTCAGGAAAAACAAACTCAGTAACACAAAAACAGGAGCACATACTAACACATTAAGACAGAAATGTAGGTATACTGCTTAGAGGAAACTGTATTTGAAAATGCTTCATGTTGTAAATATAAAAAATACCAAATTTATCATACAAATGTATTCTCTAGCACTATAAAAAACGAAGAACCCAACTATTTATCAATAGAAGGCTAATTAAATAAATAACAATAGATTCACACAGTGGAATACTGTGCAGCCATGAAAAACTACTAGGTGCTGATGTGGGAAAATCCCCAAGATATATATTAAGCAAAAAGGGCAAGGAAGAAAATGATGTATAGAGTATATGTTACCACTTGGTTTTGAAAAACAGTGGGGGCTGTGAGAGAAGAAAACATATGCACGTATGCATGCACATGTCTGCTTACACAGGCACCAACTCTGACAGGCTCCACGTGCTCGTGCCTCAGGAGGGGAATGAGGTGGCTGAGGGACAGGAGCGAGGAGACTCTTCACTGTACACTTTTGAATTCTGAGCCATGGAAAGGTACTCCCTATACAAAAGACAACTAGTAAATGTTATAAAGAGTAAAACAAAACAAAGGCCAGATTCCAGAGTACCAAGAACCAGGACTGACACAGAACAGGGCAAGAGTAACTGCAATGGCAGCTGGATGTGCCTGTGAGCCCGTGAGGGCCATCACAAGCACTGCCCTTCTCTGGAGGCAAGGTAGAGCCTAGGGCGGAGAGGCGTTTCCTCAGCTTAGCCACAGACCCCGGGGCTGATAACATGCTAGGTAACAGGCCAGGCATTTCACCAGGGAAGTCTGTGCCATTTTGAACCCAGGCCCCTTACAAAATATTCTTTGATTTTAAGCAATTTCATTGCCAATGGCCACGCTTTTTCCTTCTCTCTCACCTTCTTCAAAGCCACATTTTAAGTGAGATGTAAAATAGAGATTAAACTCCAGAACTTTATCCTATGGTAAATTTTCTTAGAAACATAGTTATTCTATAAAATCGCATACAATGTCCATTTCCTGAGAATTTATTTAGTAGGATGATTTATGCCCTACTTAAAACTATGTAGCATATATGAAAGATATTATGGAAAGTACTGTTGGTTAATTTTTACCTTTTACCCACTAGGCAATTTAGACTCCAAAACCTACATACAGTCAACCGAACCGTCCACAAGACTTGTCTTCAGTGACTGGAGGGGTGAGATGACTGGGCAGCTTACCCATGAATGCTGCTGTGCTTCAGAATGGCCACAGTACCACCCCATCAGGTTCCCTTTCTCCCAGCACCCCTCAGGAACCCCCAGCACTGTGAGTGTGCAAGCAAGCTTGCATTAAACAGCCTCATTGCTGGAGATTAAGATTTTCACTGTCGAGTCACTAAATTGGTGGCTTTATTTATAGAATGTCAATCATACATACCTAAAGTTAACAAAATTTTGTGGTGGCAACTTCTGACATATTCGCCATAAATCTTGAAGTTTTTTGTCTTGATCCTGTACACTAAGAAAAAATTTTATCCATAACCACAATGAAAATTCATATAGTAACCTGCGTCATATGTTACAAACAGTGATGCCTCCATTGACGGAGAGCAACCAGATTTGGAGTCAGATACCAACTAACGACTGAACTGAGCAGTTCACTGACCTCACCAAGACCCATGTGCATCCCCTAGGCCAGTCAATGCCTGGCACGCCGGAGACAGTAAGCCCAGATCTCGTCTTAAACGCAGTGTGGCACAGAGGAGTGGCTACGCCCAGGCTCCAGCCCATCGTGGACCCCCCTCCCCCCCAATCCTGCGCCAAGGCTCCAGGCAGCCAGACCGCTTCTGGTCTGAAGGTTCAATGTGCAAACTTTCACAGACACAGAAAGGGCCAGCCCGCAGCCCACAGGGCTGAGTTCATTCGGGCCACCAGTGGGAGACAGTGTCAGAAGTTATCAGTATGTGCTCCACCCCTGAGCCAGTCTGGAGAGTTATGGGCAGAGTTAAGTGAAGTTATACTCGAGGCCAGGTGATGTGTCACGGGTGGACCGATCATTCTCAGGCACAGAATCAATACACCGAATGACAGGCACTGTCTTTAAAAGCACATTTCCTCACAGGGACGAGTGAGAGTCTCAGAACAGAGAACAGTCACGGTTCAGGTCGGGCAGATGTCCCCGTAGAAAACCCGGAGCTCTCCCCCGCCTGGCCGAGTGCCAGGCTCCGTTACCCAGTCCCACAGACAGGATGCTCACATCAGACTGAGCCCCATGCGGGCTCCAAGGAGACAACCACCACTAGGAACTTGCTCTGACTTTAAAATCCTCCCCAGAGTCTCACTCCACAGAGACAGAGGGAAAAGCTCCACTGCAAACCCCTGGTGAATGTGACAGGGATGGTCTCACCTCCCCTGAACTATAATGGCCAGAGCAAATGGCTCATTTCTAAGGGAGCGGGTGACAGTATCTGAGGATGGGGAGGGAAATAGAAGGGGAAGTCTATTCTTCTTCCCTTAGGGGAGAAGAGGAGGGTTTTACCCACTCTATCCACTGAGCCCTGACTGGTTTTGCTCAGTGGATAGAGCGTTGGCCTACGGAGTGAAGGGTCCCAGGTTCAATTCTGGTCAAGGGCAAGTACCTTGGTTGCCAGCACAGGCAGCTGATCGATGATTCTCTCTCATCGATGCTTCTAACTCTCTATCCCTCTCCCTTCCTTTTTGTAAAAAAATCAATAAAATATATTAAAAATAAAAAAATAGAAGAGGGACAAGAGACTAGGAGGCAGGCTGGCCAGCAGTGAGAAGTCTTTAGGACTTTTCAAACAATTCTGCTCTGCTTAAAACCAATTATTCCTCGACAGGTGGTGCTGGGGCTGAAGGGACGGGACCAAGAAGGGAGCACAGTCTCTGGGTCACACAGGTCTGGGTCTGATTCCAGCTCTGCCAACTACTTGCTACTACTGTTTGAAACTTTCAAGCTTCAGTTTCCTCATCTGTAAAACAATCACAGCAACATCTGCTCTTTAAGTTATTAGCTACAGATGACACGAGGCGACAGGTATTCGATGAGTACAGTACTCAGAACAAAGCACAAGCCCAGTAAGCATGAACTTTTATGACCAGTTATGTCAACATTACATTACTGCATAGCTGAGTTCCCACGCAGCTCAACAGGCACTGGCCAGTACAACACATATCCGCAGTGACAGGACTTTCTTCAATAGGAAAGGGGCTGTGACCAGACAATCCATAATGTGGGAACCACTGTGTGTCTTCACCCACTAAATGACACATTTACATCAGTGCCTAAGTGGTGACCTTCCCACACAAGAATCACAATAGGCAGTGTTTCACCTGAACCTTCAGAACGGAGGCGTAGGCCATTTAACAAATGTGTTGTGGCAATGTTCTTCTCTCATCCAGGAGAGTGAGACAATTTACAATGAGACACACAGTGCTTCATTTCCTTTCAGTTTTAACACTCAGGCTCTGAACTTACCTGGCAACTTGCGTCCATTCTTCATACAGATGAAAGGTCATCAGCGGTTCAGGCAGTTCCCGTAGGTAGGATTTCAAAGCACCTGGAAGCAGGAACACTCTCTTTGAGGATACAATGGGGAGCTGGACCCTCAGGACATATTACTTTGCAAAATGAAATTATCTCAGTTATAACTTTCCAACTATATAGAACAAATCATGACTTGGCGGGAACGGTTAAAGAATAAAATGCCCCTAAAACAATTTCTGTCCCTTGCAACACACAGGGTGGGCAAAGTAGGTATACAGTTGTTTATATGGAAAATAATAAAATAATTAAGAAATATTATACAGCTGAAACTGGTTTTGCTCAGTGGATAGAGCGTCGGTCTGCGAACTGAGGGGTCCCAGGTTCGATTCCGGTCAAGGACATGTACACTGGTTGTGGGCACATCCCCGGTAAGGGGTGTGCAGGAGGCAGCTGGTTGATGTTTCTCTCTCATAGATGTTTCTGGCTCTCTATCCCTCTCTCTTCCTCTCTGTAAAAAAATAAATAAATAAATAAATAAAAATAAATAAATAAAATATATTAAAAAAGAAAGAAATATTATACAATAAACTGTGGTGTTTCGAATACTCACACCTATAAACCTACTTTTGCCCACCCTGTATACTGAGAGACCAATGAAAATCAACTCAGCTACGAGCCATCTTCTTAACAGATAGCACTTCCCCAGGCTGAGCACCATGTGGAGGGGAGAGAAGGGAGAAAATACAAGCACATCTCCAAAGACTTGGGTTATAAGCCTTTATGTGATAACCAGGAAAAAAACAAACAGGAATACAAAAGGCAGGTGTGTGTTATCTACTTTTTTCCTTTTGTAGCTTACGCCTAGAAGGAGATCATTTCACCTAAAACTAAAATCAACACTGGAACCTGGGAGACCTGTCTGAGACAGCACTCCCCCACCACTGGAGGGCTCTCCTTGGAGCTCACCTGCTACAGCATGGGGATCAGAATAAAACTCATCCAGGTGAGAAGTAGAACAGTCTAAGGCAGCTTTCAGTTTCTTTAATCTGGAGGCCCCAGCCGCAATTCGGAAAAGGCCCTAAAAATAATACAAAGCCATTAGCATCAAGTTCATGTTGGAGGCCAGCACTGAGCAGCAGTAAGACCCTGATGGAGGACCCGCAGCGCCACGGCCAGCACATGTCACCTGCAGGTGGGGAAACACTGCCAACCTAGTAGTCCTTGTCTCCCCCCCCCCCGCCCCCACTAAAATACCGGTGCCCATTAGAAACCTATTTAAAAATAAGATAATATACTTCCACAAGGGTGATGCTACAGGTTTTTTAAACTTAAGAAATATTTTTTAAAATGGATACCTCAGGAAAAAAATTGTAAGACTGAACTGCTAGCCTCTTTCACTGCCCTACACAGACTTGAGAGGAAATCCCACAAAGGGTCAACAGTGAACTGTGAAGACACTGGGCCAGGAACCAAGTCCAGGTTTCTCAAGCACAGCGGTACTGACATTTGGGCTGAGGGTTCTGTGCTGTAGGCCATCCTGTGAGTTTTAGGATGGCTAGCAAATGCCCTGGTCTCTACTCTCTGAAGACAGAGCCAATGTCTCTCACCCGCCCCCGACAATTAGAGAGTATCACCCCAAGGTAAGACTTGCTATACAAACGGGAACTCATGGAGATCTGGTCCCTCAGTGACCATGCCATTCACTCCTGCGAAGACACTGTGCCGTGTGGGACTAACAGAGCGAGCTGCAGGGCGGGGCAGCACCGGCTGTGCTGGGAAACCGCAGCGCGTTCAGGTGCTGTGATGGGGTCACAGGGAGAAAAGGGGCCCGCCGTGCTGCACATCCCGAAGGGGCTGTGTGCAAAGGGCGGAGCAGCTCAGAGTCCGGCCGTGCCCTCACCTCCTCCTTCATGCCCGTCTCCAGCAGCAGCATCACACAGGCTTCGATGGGCAGCGCGATCTCTCGGCCACTCCGCTTCAGGTGTTCCTCCAACGGAGTCCCAAAGGCTGGCTTCTCCGCCCACTTATCTAGAGCAGCAAACCGTCAGTAAGACCTGACAACCCTGCGGCATCCATGTGCTGCCCCCCCCCCCAGGCTCCCACAGGACTGAAGATGGCGAGTGTGACCTGGGACGCAGAGCCCAGGCCCACAACGCAAGGCTGGAAGCCGTGCTGACAGCACACAGGTAACTGTTTATTTCCAGGTCACAGGTTATGCTTGGACCACAAAGAGTTGAGGCAGTGTGGCAGAAACACATCCAACAGAGCAGGAGAACAGAAACAAGACTCCAGGAAGGGCTGCAGTGAGCCAGGCAGGCAGCAAGGGGCCTGGCCTGGCCTGTGGGACCCAGCGCTGCCTGAGGCGCAGAGGGAACCAGCTGGCAGAAACACTCCCACTTAGCTCTTCCCAGGGACAGGAAGGGCTCCCACTGTCAGTGGGCATTTGCCTTTCAGCCACTTTGCTGTTCGCACTTGGATGGAGCAGTGCCGTGTCCCTGACACTCACACACATGTAAGAGCAGGTGTAGAGCCCACTGCCTGAGCCGGCTGTCGGGGAGGAAGAGCAAACCCCACAAGTCCATGGAGAAAGGTGGGCAGAGGCTGAGGAACGAAGTGATGGAGGGGGCAGGGAACAAAATCAGAGAGCAGGCCACTGTTGGAAGTGTCAGGAGCCCCTCGTCTCTGGTCCAGCCCCAGCGAAGGGGAATTACTAACAAAAAAAAGCAGCCAGGGCCTGGCCCTTCTCAGGCACAGAGCTCTGTGACGGCCCCTAGAGGGATCTCACTGTGAATGCTTTGTCCTTTTTATCTAAAGCAGAACACGGCCACTGACCCTTCTGGGGGGAAACAACAGAACCACCCAGGGAGGCTGGGCCAAGACACCTGTCACCAGAGACCTCCTGGAACTTTCTAGTAAATACTGCGTCTGTCCTAATCCCCAGCCTGCTGAAATGTGAGAACCACTGATCTAGAAACAGCTCGTGTGGCAAACTCCACCAAGGTTGCTGGCCTCTCAAACAATACACCCACTATGTGCCCAGCGCTGCACAGGACCGGAGCTCAGAGCCCTCCTCGGTGTGAGAGCCGTCTAATTGTGAAGAAAGTACAGGACAAACATGTGAACACACATCAGCAACGAACAAGACAAGACACGTCTGCTGCATCCAGGCAGAAAGACGACATAGACAAGGGGCACAAGCGTGGTCTCTATTGGGCCAAGAGGACCCCGCCCCGTCGGTGCTCCATCAGGGAGAGAGCACAGGGTCTCCCGAAAGGCCGCAGTTGCCCTCGGAGCCACACCATGCTGCACACAACAAGCAGACCCTGGGTCACCAGACCTTCTGAACTTCCAAGGGAAGCCAGGATGGTACTGGTTTTTTAATGATGGAGTAGTTTAAAAATGTTTAATGAGATACGGCACTTGGCAACTTCTGGTGTAGACCACACGTGAGAGCAATTCCGAGACAGGCTGGCTGCTAGCTTCTGCTATGGGAGAAAGAGCCTGGGGCTTAGAAGACAGACTGGAAGTAAACAGACCAGGAAGACGGACTGAAGAGAGACCCGGAGCTCGGGAATTTGCATGTCACCCCACAGCAGGCACTGCAAGGGGAACCGACCGCGGGGCGAGAAGGGAAGGAGCTGCTCCCACAATTCAAGCAGGGCTGCCTGGAGAGAACGACAGACAGCTGGTGTGAGAGCACCGTTAGGGCAGCCAGGGGTCTGGGACTGCCTTGCAGCAGCTGCGAGGACTGAGCACAGGTGAGAGCGGAGGTGGTCAGAATGGGGGGCGCAAGGGAAAAGGATGAGGGAGGGTTTGGGGAAGGGAGTGAAGAACTCAGAGCAAGGACCTGGCCCTGGAAAAGGGGCAGGGGAAGAAATGGAGAAAATACAGACCTAAGAGTGAAATGAGGGAAAACTTTAACCAGGAAGAAATGGCCCAAGTCACATCAAGCGCCAGGACATGACAATTAAGAGGTCACTGTTCCTTTGGAAATTAGTGTTTTCTGTGTGTGTGTGTTTAAATGTGTTTTTATTGATTTCAGAGAGTAAGAGAGAGAGAAATAGAAACATCAATGGTGAGAAAGAATCATTGATTGGCTGCCTCCTGCATGCCACCTACAACCAAGGTACGTGCCCTTGACCAGAATCGAACCCAGGACACTTCAGTCCACAGGCCAATGCTCTAGCCACTGAGCAAGCCGGCTAGGGCTATTGTTTTTAACTAGCAATGATTGAGAACAGAAACCAGATGCAGTGTTCGGGAGTGGGACGGAGGTAAGAAGATGCAGTGGCAGGTGGAGATGAGTCACGCACTCCAAGATCCCACCAGTAGATAGAGAAGGTTAAAGGGGACCCTAACCAAAGGCCAGCTGACCGTGAGCGTGAGATCGGGGCACGCAGGGGCATGGGGCAGTGGAGTCGAATTTTTCCCTATCTAAGGATACTCCGAGTCTTTCTGAAAACAGAGAAGAAGGGAAAGGAAAAGGAGACAGGCTACAATGAGAGGCAGATACTAGGACAGGCTGAATTAGGCTGGGAGGCAGCAGCCTCAGGGAGAGAAAAGGTCACATTGCCATCCCCATCTGTGTCCCCACCAATGTTCCTTATTCCACCTCAACCCCGACTCTGCCCGCTCCTCCTCCCTGTGACTTTCTGACATGCTTCTCTAGGGAAAATAGGCTTGGGAGAAAAATAGAATGAACATTTTTAAAAAAAAAAAAAAAAGGACTGCTAAATAAATCTTTTCTTTTTTGTGCTTGTTTACTACTTGGTCCTCTGCGGGGGCCCGCACACAGTAGGTGTCCCATGAACATACTCTGTGCTCTGCCCGTGCTGTGCGAGGCTGAATGCTCTGTACTGTGGCTCCCACCTGTCAGACAGAAACTAGGAAGTGGGACCCCAGAAGAGCAGGGGGAGCTCGTCTTGTGGAGAACTGGCCGGCCAAGCAGTTACACACCAAGATGGCTAAAGATCAAACTCGGCGGTCATCGGGGCACAGAACTGCCCAATTCCAGTCTAGAAACTTGCAGCCACAAAGCCCAACCTGCTGGGCCCTCCTAAGAGTTAGTGAAGTGGCACTCTTGAGGGTGCTGAGTGTGTGCACACTGCAGCACACACCTCTACCCACACACATGTCACTCTTTCACAATCACAGTGACCACGTGCAGCACCTGGCTGCATCCTCTCAGCTCCAGACCACTGATTTGCTGGGAGAACCTAAGCTCCAAATGTCAGGTCAAACAGTAGAATAGGACCAGGCACTGCACCTTCTGCCTCAGCCATGTCCACTTATTTCTGCTGGCAAGTACTGATGGCAAGTCAGAGAGAATTAGAACCAAAAGCTTAATGTTCAGTAAAGCCATCAAACTGAACATCCACTCATCCCGGCGGGCGGAATCTGCCCTGTGCCAGAAAAGGGTGGCTAGAGTACCAGTGCCGATAAGCACAAGAGCCCATGTCCAGACACAGAGGAGGTCTGAACGGTGTGGCCGCAGTCTTACCACTTGCTCAATCACCAAAAAAGTGCCTGATGATGGAGCACCACGGACTGGCTTCTAAAATTCCTTTTGCAAATTCCCAACCATTTTCCCTAGGATGTATGCTCATGTAGTCACAGGGTCAGAATCAAGTCTGTGGGACTAATCACTGAATTGGGAAAAGATCGTCAGAGGCTAGAATGTGTCAAGCATATATAGAAGAGAAAAACCACCAGGAACTGCCCCTTTCCCCTCAAAAGAGTCCAGTTCTCTCTTCAACTGAAGATCCTAGAAGACGTTTACATGTCCCATTAGTGTGTTAATGGGGGTTAGGAGAAATAAGAGAATGCAGCAAGGAAAGATGAAACTGTGCTGAGCACTGGGCGCTCCAGCCAGGCTGCACCCGCAGGGAAGGCATGCAGAGGGCTGGGGCGGGGCAGAGGAGAGGCGCAGAGGAGAGGCGGCAGCAGCACGCAGGTTACATTACCTTGATGGGCTTGCATTTCGGGAAGGGCCTTTTCTAAGACTGCTAATGCTTTTCTATGGTAATCTGCTTGGGCTTCTAATAACTGAGAACAGACCCACATTCAAAAACAAAAGTAATGTTAGCAATGGATGGACACACACACAATGGCTGAGCAAAACTAAAAATAAAATATTTTGCAAAAAACCCTAAAATGACTCAATTTTTACAACACTACCATTCTGTCAGGGCCAAGGGCTTACCGTGACAAAGAACTTGCTGTACTCCCCCTCTTTGGCCATGAAGCTGTACATGTCTGCTGCCAGCTGGTCCTGGTGAGAGAAGACACGTCACTGAGAAACAGCTGAAGAAAATGGCACCTAAAATTAACCTCTGGGAGCTCCTCTCACAAAACGATGGAAACAGTGCAGGAGTGTCCATCAGCTGATGACAACCAGATGTGGGGACAACAAAAACAAACAAGGAAGTTTATGAGGGATGCACATGGAAAGACCTCCATAGTATGTAGTTAATATACCATTAAGAAGTGAATAGAGCCCTATTTACGGTATGTTATTACTTTGGTAAAAAGAGAAAAAAAAGTTATATATTTTTTGCCATAATTATATAAAAACTAGAGGCCTGGTGCACGAATTCATGCATGGGTAGGGCCGGCCAGGCCACCTGATTGTGCCGATCAGGCCAGGCCAGCCAGGGGCAGGGGGATAAGGGAGGCTGGCTGGCCCCGCCCCCTGGTCGAATTCCCAATCAAGGGGACAATTTGCATATTAGCCTTTTATTATATAGGATATCGCTAGAAGAAATTAGTAACAGTGGTTACCTGTTGGAGGTGGTAGAAATTAGGTAGGAGGAAGACAAGGGTGGAAGAAAAACTTTATTATACATTATTTTATACTTTTGATATTTTTTAATTAATGTAAGCGATTTACATAAAAATTAAACAGGCCCGTCTGGTGTGGCTCAGTGGTTGAGTGTCGACCTGTGAACCAGGAGGTCATGGGTTCAATTCTTGGTCAGGGCACATGCCTGAGCTGCAGGCTTGGTCCCCAGTGGGAAATGTATAAGAGGTTGCTGATCAATGATTCTCTCTCATTGATATTTCTACCTATCTCCCTCTCCCTTCCTCTCTGTCTAAAATCAATAATAAAAAAAAAAGTTAAAAAAAAATAAGTAAAACTTAAACAGTTTTTAAAAAATTGATTAGGCAATTGGATACACACACACACATTGCATACACATATATATAATTTTCATATATATATATATATATATATATATATATATATATATATATACCAGAATTTCATATATATTTAATGTACTGCTTTCTGTTTTTAGCATCAAGGTGCATAAAATTCACATGAAGGCCTGTTATTTAAAAAAAAATCTGAACATGATAGTAGTAATAGACAACTAGAAATGTAACAAAGCAAATTCATGGATCCCCACCAGACCTACCCTAACCCACCCTCCCCCCCCAAAAAAAAAAAAAGAGAAAAAGAAAGAGAGTAAGGAGAGAGAGGGAGGGAGAGAAAGAAAGGAGGAAGGGAAGATGGATGGATGGGGAGAGGAAAACCCTGACATGCACAGAAGCTGAATGGGAATGACTTGGTGAGAGTCTGTGCTAATTGTGGTAGCCAAGGTGTTTGAGTCCAGTAGTCATGTGGGACCAGAGGACAGAAAATGAATCCTTGGGCCTGGTGAGGTGAGGTGCATGCATGTCACCCATAAAGATAACATTTCTGAAACGATACCCTCAAAGAAGAGTGGATTAGGAAAAAGTCGCTAAGCAGGCATAGACATCATAGAACACACCTGTTTGGGATTGGGCTCTGGGACAGTAAAACATCTATCTCCCTGAGATCTCATAAACATAGACCTGCTTTCATGAGGGTTACATGTTTGACTATCTATATGGGTGGTCCAGGAATCTTCCAACTAAGAAAGTTGTTAAAAATGGCCCATACTAGTAATAAATGCTCCCTGGGAATCTCTGGGAGCCTCACAGATAAAGTAAGCCCCTCTTAAAACGAGCTTGTGATACAAAATTGCAAAACAAGGAGGAGACAATCTACCATAGAGCACAGCGAACCACTCTCCCAGAGAACTTCCGAAAACAGAATTGCCAAAGACTGTTAAAATAAGCACACATAAAATAAGTATGAAAGAAGATTGTAGTATAAAAAAGGCAGTCTTGAAGAATTAGAACTTTAGAAATGAAAAATATACTCAATGAAATTTAAAATTCAATGTGAATTCATTAAACAGCAGATCAAACACAACTAACAAGTCAGTGACACAGAATAGGTCTCAGGGAATTAATTACCCAGAAGTTAGCATAAAGAGAGGAAGAGAATAGTTTCTTAGATTGTCACCCCTTAAATGACAAGCCATGGTGTGGAAGTTTAGAGAAGCATTATCAGCCATAATGTACCAGTTCAGACTCCTTAAACCTCTAAGCAAATTCTGTGCAAGAAGTGGCCAACAGCCAAGACCTAGGTTAGATTAGATCTAATACAGTGAAAATGCTGGGCAAATGACACTGGCATTTTGAACACAAGTCAGGCACTGTGAGGCTACTTTATCAAAGGATAGCTCTGAATATCAACTCTTTAAATGCAAGGCATGCCGTGATTTTGGGAGTTTAATTCTTATCCACTATACTATTTTAAACAAGTCATTTTACTATACTTAACTGATCAAGGTTTGCTATGTTATTGCTGGACCCAAATAAACTGAAATAACAGACTTAAGGTTATCCAGTAGAATAAAGAGGCCATTTTTGGAAAATGTTGAATAACAGGAGGAGGAAAAGTCCAAGTTGATCATCCTACAAGTCATCCTAAAGACCTATTTCTTTACCACCTCAAATAACATGTGGAATAAAGATCTATTTTCATGGATAAATGCACAGAAAACGAGATTACTTAGCCATCTAATCTGAAATTTAATTTACAAGATACAAAGTTCTGCTTCTCCCTAATTATAAACTAACTGTTATAGCAACACTTAAAAAAATAATGCTTCCCTTCCCTACGGACATAAAATAACGCTTTACTAGAAATTCAATCTTTAAATATAATCACATTTGTTCCAAAAAATTGGATCTATTGTGCATTGTCTTCATTGCTATAACTTTATGTGTTGCTCTCCTTTTTCTTCACATATTCCTTAAAAAAAATTTTTTTTAAATTCATTTCAGAGAGGAAAAGGAGATAGAGATAGAAACATCAATGATGAGAATAACTAATCGGCTGCCTCCTGCACGCTCCACACTAGGATTGAGCCCCTAACCCGGCCATGTGACCTGACCCGGTCAATGCTCACCTCCAAACCACACCAGTTGGGCACCTACTCTTTATTTTAAATAAGCTTAGGCATTTTTGTCAAATTTTAAAAAATATACTACTTGACTTTTTTTAAGTAATTATTTTATTCTGATTGTAAAGGAATGTAGAGTCTTACAAAATAAAGAAAAAATTAAAACCACCTTTAATATCAGAGAGAAACCAAGATGGCGGCATAGGTAAACACCTGAACTTGCTGCCTTACACAACAACTTCAAAACTACAACTAACAGCCGAAACCGGTTTGGCTCAGTGGTGGAGCGTCGGTCTGCGGACTGAAAGGTCCCGGGTTCGATTCCGGCCAAGGGCATGTACATTGGTTGCGGGCACATCCCCGGTAGGGGGTGTGCAAGAGGCAGCTGGTCGATGTTTCTCTCTCATCGATGTTTCTGGCTCTCTATCTTTCTCTTCCTCTCTATAAAATATCAATAAAATATATTTAAAAACAAACAAACAAACAAAAAAAACTACAACTAACAGACAAAACAAACATCATCCAGAACCATAGGAAGGCTGGCTAAGAGGAAATTCTACAACTAGAAGGGAAGAGAAAAGCACACTGAGACTCAGAGGAGCTGCAGAAGTAAAGGCAGAGGTACAAAGGCACACACGAGGAGAGGGTGGGCAACTGAGTACGCAGCTGGCTTTCTCAAGTGGGAGGGGGACACAAACTCCCGACTGCTCTGAAGTCCAGTTCCAGGTGAGACTTTGGGCACCCAGACTCATTCGGAGAGAAACTGGACTCTCTGGCATCAGGCAGAACTCCAGGGCAGCTTTCTCTCAGAGGTGCTTGCAGCGATTACCAAGGGACACCGAGACCCGGGCTGATGGGAAGCCATTGCTGTTTGCTCTGCCCTGAGACTCTACCCTATCCAAGCTGTGCGCAGAGGCTTTTGCATATGAATGGCCTGGTCCTTTGAAATATAAACTCACCTAACAAAAGGCAGCTAAGTCAGAGAGACCCAGAACATCCAAAAGAAGGGCCAAGGCCCCACAGCAGCTTGTATTGCTTCACAGCTGGGCCTCATCTAGGCACTTCCAAACCCCTAACAAAAAAGAGAAATCTGCAGATCTCTCTGCAGCTCCTGCTTGGTGGCCTAGGGCAGCAGTTAAATTAGCACCTCCTTGGAGATCCAAGAGTCAGTGTACCCAGAGGTCAGAGTGGGACCATCCATATTACAACTCCTCAGATCCATAAGGGACACACTCGAGGGGGCAGACTCAGTGAGCAAGAAAGCCCCACTGAAGCAAGTCTTGCCTCATAAGGGTGTCTCCAGCACAGAAGTTATCCCATCATAGACACACTGATCCTCACAGACAATTAGCCTAGAGGTCAATTCCTCCCAGTGATATCAACAACAATCAAGGCTTAACTACAAAAAGACTGTACACACAGCCCACAAAGGGGTGCACCAACAGTGTCCACCTCAGGTAACTGGGGAGGCTGAGGCACTGGGCCCTATAAAACACCTAGAACACAAAGCCACCCTATCAACTCAGGGAAGCAGCCAAAATAGAGACAAAGAAACAGGTCACAAATGAAAGAAATGGAGAGCAAACTACTGGATATAGAGTTCAAAACCACAATTATAAGGTTTTTCAAGAATTTTCTAGAAAAGGCTGATAAATTTAGTGAGACCCTCAAAGATGTGAAAAAGGACCACATAGAAATTAAGCATAAACTTACTGAAATCAAAATAATATACAGAGATCCAACAACAGACTAGAGGATTGCAAGAATCAAGTCAAAGATTTGAAATACAAAGAAGCAAAAAACACACAACCAGAAAAACAAAAGAAGAAAAAAATATGAAGATAGTGCAAGGAGCCTCCGGGACAACTTTAAGCATACCAACACCTGAATTATGGGGATGCTGGAAGAAGAGAGAGCACAAGATACTGAAAACCTACTTGAAAAAATAATAACTGAAAACTTCCCCCACCTGGTGAAAGAAATAGTCCAACAAGTCCAGGAAGCACACAGAACCCCAAACAAAAGGAATCCAAAGAGGACCACACCAAGACACATCATAATTAAAATGCCAAGAGCCAAAGACAAAGAGAAAATATTAAAAGCAGCAAGAGAAAAACAGTTAGTTACCTATAAGGGAGCACTCATATAATTGTCAGCTGATTTCTCAATAGAAACCATGCAGGCCAGAAGGGAGTGGCAAAAAATATTCAAAGTAATGAATAGCAAGAACCTCTAACTAATATTACTCTATCCAGCAAAGCTATCATTCAGAATTGAAGATCAGATAAAGAGCTGCACAGATAAGACAAGGCAAAAGGAGTTCATCACCGCCAAACCAGTATTATATGAAATGCTAAAATGTATTTTTTTTAAGAAAAGGAAGAAGAAAAAGATAAAGATAAAAATCATGAACAGCCGAAATAGATTTGGCTCAGTGGATAGAGCGTCGGCCTGCGGATTGAAAGGTCCCAGCTTCAATTCCGGTCAGGGGCATGTGCCTTGGTTGCGGGCACATCCCCAGTGGGGGGTGTGCAAGAGGCAGTGATTGATGATTCTCTCTCATCGATGTTTCTAACTCTCTATCCCTCTCTTTTCCTCTCTGTAAAAAAATCAATAAAATATATTTTTTTAAAATCATGAACAACGAATACATATCTATCAAATGAATCTAAAAATCAAGTGAATAAAAAATCTGATTAACAGAATAAACTGGTGAATATAATAGAATTAGGAGCACAGAAAGGGAGTAGACTGACAATTATCTGGGAAAATGGGTGTGGGGTGCGGGAAGAGGCTGGACAAAAATCATACACCAATGGATGAAGAAAGTGGGAGGGGGTGGTAAGGGGCAGAAGGGGGAGGAGGAAAAATGTAATAATCTGAATAAAGATTTATTAAAAAATAAAACAAAATCACCTTTAATATCATTTATAGCATTTTGATAGAAATTATGTAAAATACTAAATAATTTGCAACCTTTCACACATCATTTGAAAAACCCAAAAGATTGATGCAAGCACATGTTCTCAGACCTTGCACTGTTCTACTTTATTCCCAGCTTCGTCCATCTCTTCCTTCAGGGTGTCTATTTTTGACGGAAGCCCCTGAAAGTTGGTTCCTGAAGATTTGTGAGCCTGGTTCCACCTGCAAAGCATGAGGGTAGTCAGGATCTGAGAACCAGCTTACACACTCAACCTTACGGATCTCACGAAGCCAAACTCCTTCCCTAAAACTGATTCTGCCTGGGACAAGCGCCAGTACCTAGGATGCCAGCTTCTCTTACGTTTACCCTCTAAGAATGGAAGAAGGCAAAAGAGCTTCCCACTGTGCAGGATCTGTAGTGCTGGGAGGAGCGGTCTGCTCCCGGCAGGACTGACCACATCTTGTCTCGCACAAGCCCCACCGCTGAACCTCAGACCACGAAACCCCTTGCTAGTGTCTAGTCATGGAATTCTTGCCATGAAACACCACTCCCCTCCTGCCTTGATTGGAATGTTCCCTGTATCACTGAGCATCAGTGCATTTCTTGCAACCTCTTCCTACTACCATTCTGGGCTGTGATTACTTGCAGCAAGAAAAAGCCAGAACCCTAGTCATGCATCCTATACCTAGCAAGCCATAACTATGGAAGCATTTTAAGAATTGAAAACACTTATAAGAAGGAATATTCTAAAGACCTATCTACAGCAAATCTCAAATGTAACATGGAATATTTATGTTCCTTTTATTATAGTAAGTAAAAATGACAAACAAAAAACAGCATTGTGCTACAGCAATATGGGGGTTTACAGAGTAATAACTGAGTAGTACATATGATAGAGCGGTGTTTCTCCCCGCCTCCCAAGCAAACAGCAATAGGTGGTGCACATGACCGCCTACAACAGCTCAGGAGTGAGGAAGGGAGCACCATTACAGCTTTGCTAAACTGCAGTGACAGCAGCTGACATGAAGAAACTCAGTAAAGGACAGCTATATTGCCTTGTCTGCCAGACAGAATAATCATATCTACTTCACAGGACTGCAGTGAGAGTTAAGAGCTAACAAACAGGTGTAGCAAAGCCACGTGGGTTTGTAAATAAAGCTTTATTGGAACACAGCCATACTCATTCATGTACAGATTGTCCAGGGCTGCCTCTGTGCTACACCAGCAGAGCTGAGCAGTTGCAACAGGACCCATCTGAGTTGCAGAGACAAAAACATTTACTACCTGGCCCTTTACTGAGGTTGTCAACCCGTGTGAGAAAAGGCCTGGTGTGGTGGCTGCGTCTCTATTCCCTGCTCTCAGGCCCAAGGAGAAGCTCAGGGAGGTCACTGATACCAACTTCCACTGAGGCTGTGGCCAGGCCATGAGCATGAAACTGGTTGTATGACATTAGCCCACAGCCCTTGGGGGTTAGTTTTACATCAGTGCCTCCCTTCTGGAGCATGGCATTTGACTGTGAAGGTGATCATAACCACACAGGGGCTCTAACACGCTGGACCCTCAGGAGCTGCTAAAATCTCAGATCTAATTATTCCCACACTCTACTTTGCCAAGAGCAATGCTCTAGAACTGCCTGCCACTTCGGACACTTGCTTCTTTTTTCTTTCCTGTCCCTTTTCGTTATTGGTGCACTAAGACCAGGCTGGTCAAACACCATCCCTCCTGCCATGCTTGGGAGAATGAGGCCTAAAAGCTAGTGTAAGCATGTCAGGTGGATGAACCTGCAACAACTTCCAACTGTCCATATGGCATTCTCTCACCCATGCTGGGGATGGTGGCTGGGAGGTGACATGATGCCACTTTATTGGTTACTCTTCTAGCTGTCCTTACCTGGCTCTGACTGAGTCCCAGTCTAACACCAACTTGGCAAGCTGTTTCCTCTGTTTCTGGATGTTGGGAATCTCCACCTAGAAAAAAACATGCCTTACACCAATTGGGATGAGTTTTGGGTTTCTTGTTTAACATTTAAAAGTGCAGTATTTGTTTACAAACTAGAGGTCTGGTACAGGAAAATCATGCGCGGGTAGGGTCTAAGCCTGGCCAGGGCCTTCCTTTGTTCCGTGCGCCCCCTGGTGGTCAGTGCATGTCATAGCGAGCAATAGAACTCCTGGTCTCCTAGTCAAACTCCCGTGGGGACACTTTGCATATTAGCCTTTATATATATATATAAAGGCTATAAAATATACATATATATTTCTTTTATCTTTCTCTTAGGGAAAGGGTTATGTATGTCAAAGGCACTGATTACTGTTAAAGTTGCAGAGAAATACTTGCTGCCCAGCCCCCACCAAAGCACCCACCTCTGCTATGCAACACAGGGGGTCCACAATCTCCTTCTCAACAAAGACCTCGTGCTGAGAGAGTTCAAGAGCCAGCTGATTCTCAGCATCTCCACACGTCTCCAGCATCCTCCTAAAAAATAAGATGCCCCAGAACAAACTTGTGTTCACTGAATGAGGCACCTAGTTAGCACAGCCAGTTCTGCCCTCTGTATGACGGAAACACACAATGGCTGCCTTGGACACACCCACCCATCCACTTCTGCCCACCGGGCCCCTGGCTCTCTTTCTCAAAATAGTGCCTCTTACCCCAGGAGAGAGTCCTCTAGCTGTGTCGATGCCTCTTGCATGTTCTGAGCAAGAGCTGTCAGAGGGAGCTTTTTCTGGAAGGCAGAAGACAGTGTGTCTTTTCGTTAGCATTGAAATCCATTCTAGGTTACCTGCTTCAGATCATCATTCACTTGTTTCTCCTCCAGACAAACTACACAGGTAAGAGACAGCCTGGGTCTAGTCTCAAAGGTATGAGTGGTGTGACTTAAGCTCTGTGTCAGTTTCCTGTGCCTGGACTATAGGGATGAGAATGGGGCAAGGTCCCAGGGCTGTGGCTGCCCTAAGGAGGGATTCAACACCAAGTACTCAGCACACATTCAGTCCTCAGTAAATGGCAGCAGCCATGTTGCTGTTGCTGTACTACTACTATTATTATTTTTATTATTATTATTATTAATTGATCAAGTGCATACTATGTCCCAGGCACTAGACACAGAGTTACTTTGATTATCACAACAAATAAATACAGTAAGGTGCTCTGTTTTAAAAACTTTTGCTAGAACAAGCATTCTTAAACTGGCTGTTAATTTGGCTGTTATAATAATAAAGATTTAGCTTTAGTTATATGTCTAAAACTATCTAGCCAAATTTCCAAATAAACTTTTTTAGGGTTTTAAGCACAAAGCCACCTCTTTTCCTATCAGATTTGTTTTTCAGCTGAAAATGGCCATAATTAATCATTTGATTAATGTTCTAATTGCACAGCCAAGGAAGCTGGAGGCGGGAGGTGAGATGGAATGGCCAGGCACCCGGGTGAGGGATGGCAGAGGCAGACCCCACTGCCAGTGGCCTGAGCCCCGGATGTGGGTTTCCACCACTGGCTGATAGCTTATCTCAGAATCCGAGTAAAAGAGGAGGAGAAGTAACCAGTGGGGGGTGGCTACACCACTGCAATCTGCTCACAGAAGGAACTTCCCATGCTATAGTGCCCATGGAACTCTGCCTCCCCACTAGAAAGGGCACTCACAGTAGAGCAGGCTCCCCTCACTAGGGCACAGTGCCTTGACCTCAGCATGTCCCTCTCTTTCCTGCTTTCGCAGGGCTCCACCCGACATGCTCACACGTATCTGCTTGTCTCACACAGAGTCTCTCTGGGAGAAGAGTACCAGGGACACAGGCTGCAAGGTCTCACTTTATCTTCTTTGGTATATTGTAGATTTGACCATGTAAATGGATAGCTTGCTGAAATGTAAAAGTAATCACAAATATGTTTTCCTCTCTGCCTTCCTCCCAAGTTATTTTCAAACAAGTAGTAGGCTTCACCTGGCCCTACTGCCATCTCCACATTGCTAAACTAGGAAGACCCCTGAAAACGGGGAGCCTGCTTGATCTCAACAGAGGAGAAGTTGCACATTTCAGTCTGCTGCCTTCCAAGGGCATTTTACACAGGTAACGGTGACAATCAAGAGAAATACACTTGGTGCAGCCCCGGAGGCTTTTGTGGTAGAGTCTGTTTATTAAGCATCACTCCAGCTCTCAGTGTCAACAGCCTGTGGCTCCCCTGCCGACCCCAATGCCACAACAACCCTGTCCCCTAAGGTGCCAACATTAGGACATTCTGCTTATTTGACATGTGAGCTCATTGATGAAGATGCAGTCCACCAAAATCCAACTTCTCCAAGGAGAGGTGAGGCCTAGGGCTTCAGGGAAAAAGCCTCAAGTCGTGATCTATAAAAGGCATGCCAACTGCACACAGAGAAGCAATTTCAGATAGATACAACCCACAATATGAGCTCTGCTGTGTCAATGGCTTGGGCTCTGTCTCCCCACAATTCTTTCCTCTTCACATGTTGGAGCTACTGGTGGGGCTTGTGGAATTTCCTCCCGTCACTCCTAGAGCCCTAGAGACTGCTGCGACTTTCTCCATATTATATATATGACCTCTTCTGGTCACCCCTCTCCTATTTCCATGGTGATGCCTCTTCCTACATGCAGAGTGCAGACTTCCACAGAGGGCAGTCTCGGGCACTTTTGTTTGAGATTGGGAAAGGAAGCTTAAGGCATGAGGTTTTAAAAATGAGGACCAGACACCCTTGCCCCTGCTCCCTGGAATATGCCCATCACCTGCCATTCATTTCTCTTCTGTAAAGCTAGGATACCACCTCCTCTAGGAAGCCCACCTGACTACCCCTCTCCTCCTCTGGTGTCCATTCTTGGTCCTTATATACCATATGCAGATTTTATTTAGAATGTTGCTTTATAGTCATCTATTTGTGTATATCTTCCCCATGAGGCTGTGGGCACCTTCAGGGTGAAGGCGACCTGTTACTCATCCAGCATTTGCATGTGGTATGTCTTATTCCTTGGTGTCTGCTTTGAGGCACAGCCCTGCTGTCACATAAACTCATTAGACACAAATAAACATTGATAAAACACCAAACTGTGTGGACAATGCATACAGGACAAAGGAAAGGAAACAGAAACAATGGGACTGATAAGGGGAATTTAATCAGAAGAGCAAGGGCATAAGTCAGGCTAACAGCCTGGACCTTAACCCGAAAAGGTAGCAGCACGTCCCTGATAGACGCTGCTGGCACTGGGGCACCTTTAAGTGTAGAACTGTTCCTCAGACGCTGCAGATGTTGGGCATTTTGGTGCCAGTAGTGTACATCAGTCCCTATGGCAACCAAAAATGTTCCTACACATCTCCAAAAATCCCAGGAGTGTAGCCTGGTCCCTGTTGAGAACTAAATGAAGATTTTTTGTGGGTTTTGTCGGTCTCTTTGTTTTAAGGCAGGAGGATGACAGGATCGATCTGTACTTCAGGAAACCAACTCTGGTGATCAGACTGAAGACAGTCTGGAAAAGAGGGTGATCAGGGCAGACAAGGCCACTCCGGAGGTGCCTGTGGCAGCCCAGGTCTCGCTTTGGGACCAGGTGGCAGAGTGGGAGGAGAGGGGAGAAAATCAAACAACATTCATAGGGAATCGCAAGATATGCTCACTGAGCTGCTCCAGGACACTGAGGGCAAACTGAACTGACAGGACGTAAGATAACTCGCAGTTTCTAGCTTGCGGAACCGAGGGACAGAATTTGAGTCAGCTCAGAAGAACTGGTTGTGCATGCCAGAACAGACAGTGAGGGCAGGGAGCTTTCTACTTGGCTGAAAATGGTTCAGAAGTCCCTGTATACAGACATCAGTTAGAACCCATGAGACCAGAGGAAGTGGCCCAAAGCACAAGACTGTGAGACTGAGAAGGACAGACCTCAGGAAACAATATTAAAAGGGCAGGCAGAACAGAAGTCGTGGCAAGAGAAGGAGTGGCAGGGGCAGCCCCAGGGCACTGGGTTGATTCTGAAGAACGGGACCTGTGCAGGCACTCCTGGGATTGTAGGTGTTTGCAAACTTCCACTCCTTGACATACACACTGCAGAATGCTTGGTGCTATGCAAGAGAGGAATGACCCAGTTGTCAAAATGCCCCATAAATGTCTGTAGGGAATATAAAACAAAGTGACACAGGTCATCTGCGTACCAGTTCTTCCTTTTGAGACATCAGGTGACAAACCAAACAACCTAGTAAAAAGGTTTCTCGCCCCAGTAAGACAACCACTGGAAGCCCTGGCCAACGTGGGTCAGTAGGTTGGACATTGCCTGGTGCACTGAGCAGTTGCCGGTTTGATTCCCAGTCAGGGTACATGCCTGGGTTGAGAGTTCAATTCCTATTAGAGGATGTGCAGAAGGCAGCCAACTGATGTTTCTTCTCTTTCTCTCTCTCTCTCTCTCTCTCTCTCTCTCTCTCTCTCTCTCTCTCTCAAATCAATAAAAAACATATTTAAAAAACAAAACAAAACACAAAAAGACAACTACTGAAAAGAGATGCTTTCTACTCCAGGTGGACAAACACAGAAGAGAGAGCCCAGGGAAGCTGCGGACAGCCAACTGGCAACTAGGAGGGGTGTCCACTAGGGGCCAAGTGGACACTGAGGGGAGAAATGAGAGAAGGAAAGACACTGGGCTTGTGGCTTAATCACTGAAATGCTAGCTAGGAAGCCAATAAACTCTACTTTCTAAGTGAATTTCAGACAAGCCTTCAGCTTCTGACATTAAAGGATTCCTAACTGACATGTCCATTCTCTAATCAATGACAAATGGCTCAAGTCAAAAGCATTGGAGTGGGCAGGGCTTTCAGCTCATGATATCTTAAGCTCAAAAGAATGTTGTGGGCGGGCAGGGGTTGTGAGCAGGGACGTGAGATAAGGTACAATCTGCAGGCAAAGCTGCTGGTGCCACTTGGGGAATCCAGCGATAAAGGAGAAAGCCCCTCAAAGAGATAATAACCGAGAGCCGAGTCGCATCTGCTACTCACGTGTCTCTTGTCGGCATCTGTGCCATGCTGGCCCTGGAAGCATGCCGTGAGGCGCTTGTGAGAGTGATGGCACATTGACCGCACCGCATCCAGACGCCGTTCAATCTGGCAAACAGAGACAAATGAGCCATTGCAGGGCTGAAGAACCAACTCAGCCTCTTCCTTATGTGGTGCCTGCATTGGGCAGTGAAGCACCCTGCAGTCAGACTTGTTGGCTCCTGGTAAAAATGCGAATGGTTCCTGTCCACTGACACCAGGTAACTGTGGGCTGTGGGGAACTGTCTTGTGAATGATAGCATGTGTGGTATCATCTCTGGCCTTTATGCACTAGATGTCAGTAGTTGTGACAACCAAAACTGTCTCTAGAAAATGTCCAATAACCCCTCAGAGAGCAAAGTTACCTCTGGGTGAGACCCACTGACCTCCCTCATTACACAGATCCCCGAGAAGCTGAATCTAAGCCCACCCCAGAAAGAGCAGTGGTAGTGACATCACACGCCACAGCACCAGGAACGTGCCAGGTCCGACCTCCAGCGCAGACCAGGCTCACAGCAGGGAGGGAGAAGCCACAGGGCCCTCAGCAGCTCTCCTGCACATGGCAATGTGGCCGTCCACACACAGACAGCAAGTAGAAGAGACACAGCAAATGTCCACAATTTAACCTCAGGGTCCGTGTTTTCAAAACTATTCCTTATTGGGCTTGGGGTGGGTTTTTGTCTTTGTTTCTGAAATAAGCCTCTAAACAGAATGGCAGCCAGTAGTAAGAAACACTGACTTAGGGGACCCCCGCATCATGATTTGCTTCCCAAAATATTACTGCTGGGATATGGCCATTTATGGCAAAGGAGCTGCTTTTTACAGGAAGGAATGCCAAAAATGTGTATTCTGATGACTTACTAAGAATGAACAGGCCCTTAGGGATGCTTTCTATTTCAAAGAAAAATCAACAAATTCAAAGCAGAATGCACTTTTACCCCAAACATTTTACCCAATGAGGAGGTTCTGTGCCTCTTTCCCTCAGGCCCTCACATACGGAGCAGCTTTCGTCCCGAGGCAAGCCTGGTGGGTCACCAGGGGGGCTAGCAGGCACATTTATATTTAGCAGCAAATGCCACATCAGCTTCCCCAAAGCTTACAATGGCCAGATTTTAAAACATTAGAAAATTAATACACACTCTTCACTGGCCACAAAAGCATGGGGGAAGCCCCCCGCCCCCCCCCCCAAAAAAAAAAACCCTCCATTTCATTTTGACTCCCATTTGCACTAGAATGTACAGTCAGCGGGACAAGGTCTGTTCTGCTCACTCTATATCCCAAGTACCTGGAGCGTGTCTGGCACATAAATGGAAGGTGCTCACTCACTATCTGTTGAAAGGACACGTATCTACTGAGGCCCTGTGCAAGGCTTTAGAAAAAGAACAGTACTTGCATGGTGGCTCTGCCTCCTGGGAATCACAGATGCCCAGGAAACAACATGCAAGCTAAATAAAAAGGCAGCCTCTTGAACAACTCTCACGGAGATCCAAGAATGGATGCAGGACAGCGATTTTCAATAGTTGTGCCATGGCAAGAATTTTTAAAATACGCAATACTAGGAGCCCTGACCTCTTTTCCCTTAGATTGTCAACGAAAAAAATGACAACAGCCATCAATGTGAATGAATCAAAATTATACCTATTTTTTGTCAGATGGGCAAAAAATGTTTTTTTGGTGTATTTTTTTGGTGTACCACATGACTACCGTATTTGCCGGCGTATAAGACGACTGGGCATATAAGACGACCCCCTAACATTTCCACTCAAAATACAGAGTTTATTATATACTCGCCGTATAAGACTACCCCCTCTTCTGCACACCTTCCACACACCAAATAAAAGGTAAAACAATATCAGATTTGATTTCAACATTTTAATTTATATTCAAATGCTTATGACATGCAGGAAAACTGTCACAAGGCTGTATGTAATCAAACATATACCGTATTTGCCGGCGTATAAGACGACTGGGCGTATAAGACGACCCCCCACTTGGAGGCATATTTTTCAGGGCCAAAAAATCGTCTTATACGCCGGCAAATACGGTAATTAGTTTATGTGTGCCATGACATGAAAAGGCTGAAAATCGCTGACGTAGGAGGACAGAGCAAGTTAAGGGACATTTCACACCAGAAACAAAATCATCTCCGGCCGCAAAAGTGGGAGCAAACAACACACCGCCCTTCAGCAGGACCATGCACCGAGCTCCGCGCTCCACCCCATGCTCTCCAGGGTTAACTATGAGATGGATACAGCTGTTACCCGCCTTTCACAGAACTGGAAACTGAGGCATGGGATGGTTAGGTAAATCCCTAAGGCCACAGAGCTAGGCAGGGGCAAACCTGGAGTTTGAATCCAGATAGCTGGGCACCAGACTTCACACCTTTAAACACTATTCTCCCTCTTTATATTTAAAAACAACAGAAATCAGGAAAACATCTACAGCCAATTATGGTGGACAAGGCTATCTGTGTCACAAAATAAGGAGTTCCTAGAATCTGGCAGCCAGCAGATGTTTGGGCAAGGGGACAAGAGCAGATGGCTGCTGCCTGCGCTCCAGGGACGGGGCCTGCTGGCCTCATCTCAAGGCTTCAAGGAGTGAGTGAGGCGATGTATGCCACTAAGGTGGGATACTGACATTTATGAAAATGAGTGTGGGTGAGGCTTAACTGGACCAAACAATATTTCTGAACATCTGAAAATGAGTTAGAAATATATGACAAATAAAACAATGGGAAAATATTAAGACTATAATTCTTTAATAAATCTTTGGGGAAAGGGGGTCTTCTAATCCTTAATGAAAACCTCCAGTCCTCAAAAAAAAAAGAGTAAGAAATGAAACTGTGCTCTTAAAATATTCTACTGCAGATGGCTGTCATAATTAGGATGTTGCGGCGTGACGTGGTAGAAGCAGCATTTTTTAAAAAAGCATGCGCCTTCCCTGCACAGGGAGTCACCAGGGAGCAAGCCTTTGGTTCTCAGGGACGCCCTGGATCAGACGGGCAGTTAACAGAAATGAGAAGCAAGGAGGCGGGTAAAGAGGGCTCTGTCCTTCCTGAAGTGTCTGGTGTGGGTGGGGATGGAGTAGGGTAGGGTGAAGTGATATGTATCAAGGGTCCAGGGCCTTCAACTCAGCCCTAAAGTTAGGGAAACCTGCTGAGAGATGGAGGGGAGTGGACCTGGCTCAGGCCGGGGGCAGCAAGCCTCTCCCTACAAAGAGAAAAGAAAGTTTGAGCTAATGACTTGAGGCCACCTGCTTGCCTCATGGTGGTTCTGACATCCAATCAACTGTCACTGAGACCCTAAGTCCTGCGGGGCCCAACTCAACTCAGTCAGGAAACCAGATTGTAAGAGGGCGCAAGGAGACAAAACTCTAGGCCCTGGCTGGTTTGGCTCATCTTGCAGACTGATGGGTCCTAGTTCGATTATGGTCAAGGGCACATGCCTGGGTTTCGGGCTCAGTCCCCAAGTGGGGGCGTGCAGGAGGCAGCCGATTGATGATTCTCTCTCATCATCGATGTTTCTATCTCTCCCTCACCCTTCCTCTTTGAAATCAATAAAAATTAAAAGAAACAACTCTAGGATGAGCCCTGGCTACATGTGTAGTTCAGTGGTTAGAATGTCTGCCTGCACACCAAAGGTCAATGGCACATGACTGGGATGCAGATTCGATCCCCATCCCCAGGTGGAATATGTATGGGAGACAAACAAATTGCTGTTTCTCTCTCTCTCCCCCCTCCCTCCCTTCTACTCTATAAAAATCAATGGAAAAAAAATATCCTTGGGTGAGGATTAACCAAAAACAAACAAATAAAAACCCCCACACAACTCTAGGCTGAAGCCAGTGGGGCTTCTGCTGCAGCTGGCAGGGCCTCTCCCATCAAAGGCATCATCACAGCAGCAAAATGCAGCCCCTCGACCTGCCAGGACCCGTGACCAGGCCCTGACCCCCCTTCCAACACCTGGTGCTAGAAAGCAAGACCAGCCCCATGTGAACACCACAGCATGACCAGTTTCACATCCCCTTTATCACCATGCAACAACGGCCATTCTTTCCTGCTCAAACCATGCTAGCCATGTCATTCTGCTTGAGGCTTAAAAAAAACCAATAAGCTTCGGCTCTCACCTATGGATTTTTTTTTAGCATGCCTTTAAACAGAACATTTTAAAATATGTTAGTTACCTGTAGCAGATCTTCACTGAGGACTTCTGTTTTCTCAGCTCTGAAGGAAAATTAAAGTTCAGAGTTAGAGACCCAGAAATGAAAAGTAACTCAGGACAATTAATAATTATTACCCCAGAATTTAAAACAAAACAGGCAGAAATGAATGTAATCAGTGGAGAAATTCTATCAATTTTTACATTAGAGGACAACTTGCAAAACCCAAATTATTGTTGTTGTTGTTTTTTTTGTTTTTTTTACTACAATCTAAGTGCCATTTGGACTCCTGACTCAGTGATTTAAGCCAAGCTATTTAGCAAACCTACCAAATTATCTTGGAAATAAACAGGACATTTCTAAGAGAAAGGAAAAAGTCTGTTGCAGTCCTCAACACTGGGGAGTGGAAGAGAAAGAGTAGGCAATGAACCAGGAACTGAGCCTTTGTATAAGATTTATTGCAGAATGGAAGTGCTTGTCTTGACCAGGAACTATTGCAAGAAAAGGAAAAGTCATGAGGCCAGAAAGTGAATGGAACCCACTAAAATGACCGCAAAACATTGCTGGGTCCAGAAGAGCACCAGCTGCCACCAGTATGGTGGTGCACACCTCCAGCCGCCCGTAAAGCCAAGATTGCCACAGAGGTCTCCAATACCCGCTGCCACAGCAGTGCCCATGGACTTGGATGGCCACGAGAGTGGTTCCTTCACCAGTTTCTGCAGGAAACCAAACACTGATCTGACTCCAATATCTCCCAGGTCTGGAGGAGCAGGGCCTGCAGCAGGGCAAGGCCTGGCTCCCGAGGAGGCCAACTCCCAGCTCTCTGAACAGGTCCTGCAAGCAGCAGGCCAAAATATGCCAGCTGAGAACTCACTGGGCATGTAGGGGGCCAGGAGTGACGCCAGTCAGGAAAGTGGAGGCCAGGGCTCCAGCTGGCCTATGAGCTCAAGGAACCAGCCTCAAACAGAACTCCAGCAGTCAACTAACAAGGACAGGCCTGGCATGCGCCTGCGCCCCATAGCCTCTCCCTGTCTCTAGCAAAACTCCACCAGGGACTGTGGGACTTTAACAGTGTCTTCTCTGGCCAACACCCAGAGGCCTGAGCCGGGCCTCTGACACCTCTGCCCTCTGCAAGGTAAGTGTACACACAGGAAACCCCCAACTCTAACAGCACACATAGGACACCTGAACAAGAAGAGTTAGGAGCAGCAAATACCCCCACAGCCAAAAAGGCACAGATAACTTTGCACTCTCCCCACCCTCACTACTAACAGCCTACTCAACTGGAAGCCTGACTGGTAGCAGTTAACACATACTTTGTATGTAGTAATATGTATTGTATACTGTATTCTTACAATAAAGGCAGAGAAAGAAAATACACTTTTAGTGTTTACTACAATTTAAACAAATCTTTAAAAACATGGGCCTGTGCAGTTCAAGCCCGTGTTTCTTTAGGGTCAGCTGTATTCATAAGTTCAAAAGAAGAGATTCAGAGCAAATATATCCTCTTATGAAATGAACTTGTTTTATATATTTATTTTTAATATATTTTTATTGATTCCAGAATGACGAAGGGAGAGGGAGAGGGAGATGGAAATATCAATGATGAGAGAGAATCACTGATTGGCTGGTCTGCAGACACTGGGAATGGAGCTTGCAACCTTGGCATGTGCCCTGAACAGGAATTGAACTGTGACCTCCTAATTCATAGGTCGATGCTCAACCACCGAGCCAGGCCAGCTGGGCTGAAATGAACCTATTTCAAAACTGTAACCAAAGAGGAGGAAAGCAAGCATTACAATCCCACTGTGGGATGTCAGCAGAGATGTGCTGGGATTTGTGCAGGAGAATCACTGCATGCAACTTTTTCTAGCTCCTTTTTCAGGGGCCTTACACTAGTAATTTGAAAAGGAAAAGAAAAACAATACAAATAAGCACAAACAATACAAATCAGAGATTTTGTGGGGTAGGAGGGGATGTTAAAATATTTATGAGCACAGCATTGCAATAGTTCCCCCCTCCCCCCCAAGCCAAGTTTTAACTTCAGGGGGGAAAAAACAAACACCAAAAAGTCCATCAGAAAGGTAATCATAGTACACTACTATGCTCACCTTCAAATATTTACTATGATAACAAATAGTTAAATCCAAAAATTGTAATGTAATTGTATTGGCAAGGTAAGGGAGCAGAAGCAGAGAGGAAGATTACACAAAAACCTTAAGCCATCATTTATCATAAGAGGTCAATAAATTATACCTAAACTTGGTAACTCAAAGGGTAGCAGCTTATACATATTTACAAACATGAATGAGTAAAGGCCGGAATAAACAGATAAAATGTGAAAGGAATTGCCTCTTTGGTTGGGGAATCTCAACCAAGATAGTGAGATGTGTGGGGGAGAACCCACTCTACTTTGTGGTAAGCCTTTTACGGTTATTTGACTTTCTAAACTAAACAGATACTAAGTTTCATATTTTTAAAAATAAAGTTAGTTACATTTTCACGTAACATGCTTGATCTGATTTTAAGTGAAGCATAGCTGCTTTAAGGCACTGGATCCAACGGCCAACCTACAAAAGTACAACAGAACACATACCTCAGAGTATCCAAAATACAAGGCAAATCAGCATTATTTTCCCACTAACAAATTAACAACTGGATCCTTTGTTTTAAATTTAGAGGCCTTTTACCTGAAAAGGGATCTGGAGGCTGAAAAATATATGAAAATGTGTACACGCTATTCAAAAATAAATTTGTACTATCTCACCTGCCTTTGTGAACACTGTATACTGCACTGATAAAATTAATTTTAGGAAGATTTCCAATGTATCTCCTTAATCAGATTTTAGGGTTTACTGAAATAATCTAAAATTACCTATAATCAGGAGAGATTACTTTTTCTCCCAGTTTTACTGAGGTATAACTGACAAACAAAACTGTATCTATTTAAAGTATAAAATGTCCTGATTTGATTTACACTGTGAAATGATTATCACAAACTCATCTATCACCTCCTACAGTTACCCTTTTTGTTATAGTTGTAAGAATGCTTAGTAAACTTCCAGTATCTAATACACTATTATTAGCTGTGGTCACTATGCTGTATATTAGATCCCAGAACTCATCTTACAACTGAAGGTTTGTATCCTTTGACCAACATCTTCCCATTTCCCCCACTCCCTAGCTCCTGGCAACTATGACTGTACTCTGTTTCAATGAATTCATTTTTATTTTTATTCCACATATAAGTGAGGTCATACACAGTTTGTGTCTGTGTCTGGCTAATTTCACTTGTATAATGTCCTTCAAGTTCACCATGTTGTTGCAAATGACAGGATTCCTTCTTTCTTATGGCTGAGTAATATTCCAGTATGTGTGCGTGTTGCATCTTTGTCCTTTCACACAATGGTAGGTTGTTTTCACATCTTAGCTATTGTGAATGCTGCTGCATTGAACATAAAAGTGCAGATATCTGAGATACTGATTTTGTTTCCCTCAGATATATACCCAGAACTGAGATTGCTGGACCATAAATAAGGTAGTTCTATTTTTAATTTTTTGAGGAGCCTCCATACTGTTTTCCATGGTGGTTGTATTAATTGACATTAACAGTGTAAAAGTGCTCTAATTAATTTCTCCATATTCTAACATTTGTTATTTCTTTTTTAAAAAAATATATTTTATTGAGTTTTTACAGAGAGGAAGAGAGAGGGACAAAAAGCCAGAAACATCAATGAGAGAGATACATCGATCAGCTGCCTCCTGCACACCCGCCACTGGGGATGTGCCCACAACCAAGGTACATGCCCTTGACCAGAACTGAACCTGGGACCTTTCAGTCCACAGGCCGAAGCTCTATCCATTGAGCCAAACCGGTTTCGGCTAACATTTGTTATTTCTTGTATTTTTGATAACAGACATCCTAACAGGAATGAGGTGATATCTCACTGTGGTTTTTCAGATACCTGTTAGACATTTATTTATCTTAAAAAAAATATATCTGCAACCATGCCCCCTTTGGAAAAATGTCCACAATCATGCCCTGCATAATGGCCAACAACAGACAGCACACACACCAGCAGTCCCATAAGATTATAATGAAGCTGACAATTCCCATTGCCTGCTGATGCTGTACCATTGCGATGTAGTTGCATAAAGGTTGCAAAAATCAATAAGGCTGTGGTTGAGATGGCAATGACTTAGGAGGAAGAGCTCAGCGAGGTGGTTCCTAAGGAACTGACTAATGAGGAGTTGTTGGAACTGAACAGGAATACAGCTGAAGAGGAGGCAAGAGAAAAGGAAACTGCAGAAGAAAAAGAACCCCAAGAAAATTCATAGGGAAGGGTTCAGTTCAGCAGATGTTTTTGCAGACCTCAACAAGCTCTTTAAAATGTTTTAAAAACATGCTCAACACTGAAAGGTTTTCATTCATAGAGAGGGAATGTTGTCCTAACCGGTTTGGCTCAGTGGATAGAGCATGGCCTGTAGACTCGAGTCTCGGGTTTGATTAAGGTCAAGGGCATATACCTTGGTTGCAGGCATATACCCAGTGGGGGGTGTGTAGGAGGCAGCTGATCAATGTTTCTCTCTCATCAACATTTCTAACTCTCTATCCCTCTCCTTTCCGCTCTGTAAAAAATCAATAAAAAATATATATATTTAAAAATAGAGAGGGAATGTTCATGGTACATTATCTTCTAACAAGCAAATCTATGATGAAAAAAAAAATTAAACAAACCAAGCAAAGCACGGTGGACCTAGTTCTGGAAAGGGACACTGCCTTGCAAAAAGCCAGAGGCAGGTGCTTTGGGAGGAATTCCAGAAGAAGGCATCATTATCATAGAAGATGACAGCTCCATGTATTACCACACTGAAGACTTCCAGTGGGCAGGAAGTGGAGGTGGAAAAGGTGATTCTGGCCCTGTGTAGGCCTAAGCTAATGTGTGTGTTTGTGTCTTCTGGGTTTTTTGTTTTTTGTGTTTTTATTTTTAAATATATTTTTATTGATTTCAGAGAGGAAGGGAGAGGGAAAGATAGAAACATCAATGATAATAGAAAATCATTGATTGCCTCCTTTATACCTCCTTCACCCCCACTGGAGATGGAGACTGCAAGCTAGGCATGTGCTCTGGGAATCAAACCATGATCTCCTGATTCATAAGTCGATGCTTAGCCACTGAGCCACGCTGGCCTAACAGTGTCACATCCATTACATCATTGCCAAGACCAATTTCAAAAGGCTTCCCTGTTTTCTTCTAGGAGTTTTAGGGTTTCAGGCCTTACATTTTACCCTTTAATCCATTTTGAGTTAATTTTTGTGAGTGGTATAAGGTAGAGTTCAGTTTCATTATTTTGCATAAAAGTATCTGGTTTTTTTTTAGTGCCATTTTATTGAAGAGACTGTCCTTTTCCCTATTGTGTATTCATGGTGCCTTTGTCAATAGTTGACCATATTTGGGTGGTTCTAGTATGTCCCATTGGTCTATATGTCTGTCCTTATGCCAGTAGTGTACTCATTACTACAGCTTCATGGTATAGTGTGAAATCAGGAAGTGTGATGCCTTGTCCTTTTTGCTCAGGATTGCTTTGGTTTTTTAGTGTCTTTTGTGCTTCCATATGAATTTTAAGATCATTTTTCTATTTCTGTGAAATATACCATTGGAATTCAATATAAATGGACTACATATATTGACCCATAATCACTTTGAGTAGCATGGACATTTTAATAATATTAATTCTTCCAATTCATGAATATGAGACATCTAGGAAAGATTACTTTTAAGTAAGAAATTATGATTCCAGAATGTAATATACAAATCAGGGTGTTTCCCTCCCTCAGAGATTTCCCCATTGGCCTATCCAACTTAACCTTCATTTTAGAGAACCACCACCATCCCCACCTCACCCACTATATGGTCTAATGACCTGATCCTCTTCATTATTGTCCTGGTCCAAGGCTCAACCCTTTCATGCTGAACTAGGTGTCTGTTCACCTTTACCAGAGACATGGAACTCTTACCTAAGGAAAGTCCACAAATTATTCAGAACACTGGCCCAGGTGCTCAACCAAAAAGCATGTACATTAGCCAAAGGAATTTGGTTTTTACTAAGATGTGTTATCTTTGATATATTTTTTAATTCATTAGTAAAGCAAGGGAGAACAACATATTGAATTAGTCAAGGCATAGAACTTGGGGGTCAACAGAGGTGGGGCACAGACCCTTACCACCCCCACCCCCTGCAACGTGGCAGGCACTTGAACCTTCTCCCATTCTGAGGGAGGTCTCCTGCCCCCATTGCTGCTTCACTTCCCATGCACAGCTCAAATTGGGAACCAGGTAACAGAGAGAGACTTGGCTGACAGCAGCTGCCCTCTCACTGCAACAAGACTTGTTTGAGAGGCCTTGTACCCATGGTGTGGGCAAGTGGGTTTTTCATATCCAAGTCCAGCCTAGTAGCAGGAATGCTCAGGCCCTTCTCAAAAAGGCAAATAATCAATTCCACTAATACACACGTGGTAAATAAGATTGTTGCTAGAGTGTTGAGTTTGACAGTTGAATAGCAGCCAATTTCTCAGAGTAAATTAATGTGGCTAATGGAAATAAATGAATATTCTAGAAAAACTGATTGTACTGTACAAAAAGCTATTCCTAAAGTGTTAACAAAAATTCTTATTGGCAGAGCGTCTCATGGTAAAATTGCATAACATGTTATGAACCTAAAGCAGTCATAGTTTAGCACAAATAAAATGTAAAAGCTATCAAGACTACATTATAAAATTTCCAAAAGTCTCCTAATATTTAAATTTAAAAAGGGGGTAACAGTGGAAGAATATCATGTAAGGAAAAATATCCTGCGAATAATTTACATCTAAAAAATTTGTACTTTAGAAAATTAACCTTCATTCGAAACGCTAACAGCAAGATACCTATGAAAATACACACATGGTGTCAAAACAAGCCAGAGGAAAATCATTTGGGGGAAAAAAATGAAAAAGGATCCCAAGTAAAATTTATAGAAAATATCCCTCTATTAACTTTTGGCAGAGAATATGTTTGTATATTTTCAGAAAACAACTCCGAGACTATCTGGAATCATGTAACAGAGAGGAATAGATAGAAGTGCTCCAGCCATGAAGACAGAAGAGAAACAATTCAGGGATAGAAGATACTGACTACACCTCGCAATACCAGCAGGCAGCAGCTGTGTGTTGCTGAAAGATGCCCAGGACCAAACCAGAGACGGTCGGACCTGCATCACCACCATTTGTCCACCAACCAGATCTGAAATAGCATGGCTAACATATACACATAAGGAACTATTTGACATTGAAATTGGGACTCAAAAGAACTGTTGGTCCAGAAAGGAACTCACTACAGACTGATTCATTTGCCTCTCAGCATAACCATTATGGCTTGTCTCAGTTTAGGTTCTTACAAGGGTATTTATTAGATCAAATGATCTCACACATCTAAAGGAAATAATGAACAACATAAACTGATGAACAAAAACAGACCCAGAGAAAGAGAAGCAGCGATTAGACTCTCAAACCTCAGAGGGTAAGTAGGGGAGGGTGGGGATAAGGGGAAGAGATCAACCAAAGGACTTGTGTGCATGCACATGGGCCTACCTAGCCAGTGGCTATGGGCAACAGGGGGTGAGGGCATATGTAGGGAGGGGTTTGGGATGGGAATGGGGGAGATGAGGACAATTATGTGATACCATAATCAATAAAAATAAATAAAAAATAAATATAGACCAAAACAATAAAATGGTAGTCAAAGTTATCCAACTAAAAAAATAATGTTTTCGCCTGGTCAGCATGGCTCAGAGGTTGAGTAAAGATCTAGGAACCAGGAAGTCGTGGCCTGATTCCCGGTCAGGGTATATGCCCGGCTTGTGGGCCTGCGGGCTCGATCCCCAGTATGGGGTGTGCAGGAGGCACCGATCAATGATTTTCTCTCATCATTGCTGTTTCTATCTTTCTTTTCCTCTACCTTACTCTCTGAAATAAGTAAAAATATATTTAAAAAATAATAATAATGCTTGCTACATAGGTTTTAAATTTCACTCACAGACCTACACATTTTATATTGTTTTTTTTCTGCTTTGTCAGAGCCTTCTTTGTGTCCAATGTTCTGTGCTTGGAAACACTCCACTTGAATGTTTCCTGTCTGTAACTGGAAAAACAATACAAGCAGGAAGGCAGGTCCCGCTCACCATTTTACTCTGGGTGTTGTTTTTTCCTATGCAAGTCACTGGGCGATTTCACTCGTCATTCAATCACGGCTTAGGTCAGGCAGGATTTTTCATGTATTTATCACTTGTTGGTAAAGCCTAAGGTTTCTTCTCATAATTCTCAAAGCCTAAAAGCAGTGCTGTGCTGGCCTTGGTATGTTTGCCTTTCCCTGGACTGGCTGTGGTAACGCCCCCCTCAGTCTTCTCTAACAGGATATGACTCTCGGCCCACTCACCTGACCGGGAGCAAACAGGAACATTCCCAATCTGAAGCAGCCCGTCAGAAAATGCTTCAACTAGAAGACAGGGTCAAAGGAAAATTCCCAGTGGGCCTGACAATTTGCATACCAACCTATAGACTAATTTCTAGAGGAGTTTCTGCCACCACTACTCTCAAATGCCAAACGCCACCATTATGAACCATCACTGTTTCTCCCTCTGCATTCAGAACACACATATTTCCATAAAGTATGGATTCTGGGAGCCAGGGGAATAGAGGCTCAAGTCCACACCTTCTCGTGCTGTGATCTTCTGAGCAGAGCATCACTGACCTCCGCCCCACTAGCGGAGGAGTGAGGGCTAAAGTGGACGTGGGTCCCAGAACCTTAGCTTAGCAACTGCCTGACACACAATGCATACTTAATATAGACTGAATGAGTAAATAAAAAAATAGATGACTGTCACACTGATATAATAAGGTTTGAAAATAGTCTAGATTTCAAAACATGTAGCAAGAAGAAAGTTCAATAACACTAGGCAGGAAAGCAGCCTCGTGTTAACCTCGCTGGCAGGCAGGCCTGGTATGTGAGGCCGGTCTTGAAGTGAATTTCTCTTCCTAGACATTCTGCTTCATGTTCGAGAAGCAGCTGCCAAAGTGAGGGGGGGTGGCTGACTCTGACAATAAGAGTCCAAATGTGGAGGCACAGCCCAGTGCTGGTGACAGAGAAATCAGAAATTAGGTCTGTCCTCCACCTCCCTATTTTTGTCCCCCCAGGCGTCCCTCTAAATGCTGAGATATTACAATGATTGTTTTCTCTCTGATCCCTACTTATAAACAGATTTCAGGACAAGATCTGAATAAATACCATTATCTGTGCCAGGCATTAGCAAGACCAAACAATAAGCATTTCAGGCCGCAGCCACACGGTCTTCTGCCACAGTGCTCCGCTCCCTGTTGTAGTATGACAGCCACAGCCACAAATAGACAAATGAACTGGTGGTGTCCCAATACACTTTATTTAAGGGCATGGGAATTTGAATTCACACAATTATCATAAGTCATTAAAAATTATTCTTCTGCCGAAACCGGTTTGGCTCAGTGGTAGAGCGTCGGTCTGCGGACTGGAAGGTCCCAGGTTCGATTCCGGTCAAGGGCATGTACCTTGGTCGCGGGCACATCCCCGGTGGAGGACGTGCAGGAGGCGGCTGGCCGATGTTTCTCTCTCATCGGCGTTTCTAGCTCTCTATCCCTCTCCCTTCCTCTCTGTAAAAAATCAATAAAATATATTTTTTTTTAAAAAAAAAATTATTCTTCTTTTGATTTCCCCCAACCATTTAAGAATGCAAACATCACTCTGAACCACTGCAGCCAGACTTGCCAAAGACCACAGTGTGCCATCCTCTGACCTGGGTACAAGTGGAGTGTGGTTCCCACGGACACCATTCCTTTTCAACACTTCCCAACTCTTACGTTAAAAGGGGATTCCTGCACTGTCCCAACCTGTTTCAGAAGTTGAGAGACACTGGCTTTTCCAGACTCCACAAAGTCGCTCCTGGTTAATCCTTACAGCCCCTCTGGGGCCTGAGGACAGCTCGTCTTCCTGCCACCCAGAAGGGCAAACTGAGCCAACAGAACAAACATCCCCGCTCCCGAGACCACAGCACTGTGGGTTACAAATCACAGATCAGCCGAAACCGGTTTGGCTCAGTGGTAGAGCGTTGGTCTGTGGACTGAAAGGTCCTGGGTTCGATTTCGGTCAAGGGCATGTACATTGGTTGTGGGCACATCCCCGGTAGGGGGTGTGCAAGAGGCGGCTGGTCGATGTTTCTCTCTCATCGACGTTTCTACCTCTCTATCTCTCTCCCTTCCTCTCTGTGAAATATCAATAAAATATATATTTTTAAAAACAAACAAACAAAAAAACAAATCACAGATCACAGTTTTGTTGTCAATATGACATAGCTCAACAGCACATGACCACTTCACGCAGTGAAATTACTGTGGCCAGACCCACAGCCAACCAGTGCATTTCATGCCGCTGGGAACCAGACTATGTAGCATTGTCATCTCCTGTTACAGGTGTTTACAAAACCCACTGGAGCCTTGGCGCCCAGTGGGAAGGCACACGTTGGATTTCATAGTGAGTCGAGTGACTTTTTCCTGTTTTATCTCAGTAGATCAGCTTAATTAAATTTCTGGGAAGGAACCTGAAATCCACAGAATTGGATTTTTAAAATAAAGGATCCTCTGACAATAAATGAAGCAATTTGTTATATATTCCACAAAGTAGTTTTAAAAATCTTAAAAGAGTTTGAAGAACTCTAATGAGATAATATGGGAAAAGAAAAAATTACCCCCAAGCATAACATTGAAAAAGAAGGGGGGAGTATTTATCAGAAGGGAAAATGGTCCAATAGAAAATATTTTGATAACATGGGCAAGATACATATTACAGCTCTATATTCTAATTATTTCCTTAAATGGTGGAATTGTTCCCACA
Source organism: Vespertilio murinus (assembly GCA_963924515.1). Lineage (NCBI taxonomy): Eukaryota > Metazoa > Chordata > Mammalia > Chiroptera > Vespertilionidae > Vespertilio > Vespertilio murinus. The sequence continues at coordinate 103,950,731 of OZ004705.1, read as the reverse complement.
TATTGACAGCTTCTCTAAAGTAACAATTAGTTTTTATTTTAAACAACAATAACAAAACTCTTATTGTTGTTTAAAATAAAAACTAATTGTTACTTTAGAGAAGCTGACTGTCCATAGTATTATTTGAACTCCAATCAATGCTGAGGATGACCTGCCGTGTGTCAAAATAAATGGAACTGAGTGTTATCATTTTCCTACAAGTGTAAGCGTATCCCTGAATCTTTGTTTGGTCAGTTGGTTTCCCCCCAACATATGAAACGGAACCTATTTGCTAGTCCTGCTGTAACCACGTGTCGTCTCAAAGCTCCACCAATAAACTATTCCTGCTATGGCAAGTCAGAAGAAAACTTTGAGGCCACCGGCACATTGTGGGACTCCTCTGGATGGTCTCTCAAGGAACTTCCAAGTCCCTCTCTACTAACCCTGCTCTAGTCATGCTGAGTACCTGCTTGGATCTGGAGGCAGTTGAGTTGAGATTTCAAAATTTATTTAAGCAAGCAAAAATATGTAAGAAATATTTTGCAAAGTATCATAATGAGGACATTAGACACGGAGCTAAGACCTGGGAGCACATGGAGGAGGGCCGTTTGCTGCCATGACAGTGCAAGAGGCCTGAAGGAGCTGAAAAGCCCCACAAGAAAATCTAAAACGAATTATCAGTAGCCAAAGGCAAGGCTACTGGGCACCCAGAGGCTTAGCTCTGGCCCTGCAGGGAGGCGCTCTGCATCTTCAGATGGGTTGTGCAGACACTTCCAACGCTTCATCCTAAGTCACACATGGACTTTGTATCTCAAAAGAGTTTTTTAGAGAACCAAGATGGCAGCATAGGTGAACACCTGTACTTGCCTCTCACAACCACATCAAAACTACAACTAAAAGACAAAACAACTATTATCCAGAACTGTGGGAAAGCTGGCTGAGTGGAAATTCTACAACTAGAAGGAAAGAAAAAAGTGCACTGAGACAGGTAGGGAGTAAAAAAGTGCAGAGGCCAGTCACAGAATGGGCTGGTAACCGGGTACACTGTTGTTTTTTCAATCAGGAGGGAGATACAAGCTCCCAATTACTCTGAACTCCAGTTCTGGGCGAGACTCTGGGGATCCAAACTCATAAAAGGAGAAACTGGACTGTCTGGCATCAGGCTGGAACACGAGGGTGGTTTTCTCTCAGAGGTGCTCGCAGTAATCATTGTTCCTGCGCGGATACGAGGGGACCTTCCGGTGCAGAGCTGACTGGCAGCCATTACTGTTCTGCTCCAGTGATTCCTAGAGATCCCGCCCCACCCAAGCTGTGTACAGAGGATTTTGCATATGAATGGCCTGTCCTTTCTCAGCTTAAAACCTGTCAAACTGCACCTGGGTCAGAGCCCCAGAGCTTCCAAAAGAAGGCAAAAGGCCCAGCAGCAGCAGCCTGTCTTGCTTCACAGCTGGGCCTCCTCTGGGCACTTCCATACCCCATACAAAGAGGAGGCATCTGCAGGTCTCTCTGTAGCCCCAGCTGGGTGGCCTCAGGCAGTGGCTGACTTTGCACCTCCTTGAAGATCCAAGAGCCAGTATACCCAGTGGTCATTGTGAGACCATACTGGATTACAACTCTTCAAATTAATAAGCGACACACTCAAGGGGCAGACTCAGTAAACACCAAAGCCCCACTGAAGCAAGCCCCACCCCATAAGGGTGTCTCCTGCACAGCAGTCCTTACATTGTAGACATAGCTGGTCCTCACAGCCAACTGGCCTGGAGGTTAATTCCTCCCAGTGATACCAACGACAATCAAGGCTTAACTATAACAAGACTGTGCACAGAGCCCACAAAGGGGTGCACCAAGAGTGCCCACCTCATGTGATTGGGAAGGCTGAGCTGCTGGGCCCTATAAGACAACTAGCAAACAAAGCCACTCTATCAACTCAGGAAGCAGCCAAAGAAACATATCATGAATGAAAGAAATGGAGGAAAGCAAACAACTGGATATAGAGTTCAAAACCTCAGTTATAAGGTTACTCAAAAATCTTCTAAAAATCCCCGAGGAATTTAGTGAGACCTTCAAGGATCTTAGTGAGAATGCCAAAAAAATGGAAAGGACCAGTCAGAAATTAAGCATACACTGACTGAAATAAAGAATAATATACAGAGATTCAACAGCAGACTAGAGGATCCCATGAATCAAATATAAGATTTGAAATATGAGGAAGCAAAAAAACACCCAAGCAGAAGAGCAAAAAGAAAAAAGAATGCAGACCGAAACAAGATGGGGGCCTAGGTAGTCTCCTAAGCTGCCAACTCATCAACAATTTGGAAAAAAACAACAGCTAAAATCAAAAGGGATCGTACCAGACCCACAGGAAAGCTGGCGGAATGGGATGGATACAACTAGATACAAAGCAGGGCGCCGCTGCTGCCATGTGGAGTTTAAAACTACAGCGGAACCAGAGCTGCCGGAGCCGCCACCGCAGGGAATGAGGGAAGCCAGACCTTGCTCCACCCCGCCCTGGGCCCAGGAAGTGGGCCATCCTGGCCGTCCCGCCGGGGGAGCGAGGGAGCCGATGCCAGGCCTCCACCACACCTTCGGCTCCTGCCCGGAACGAGAGGCCTTTGAGCGCGGTCTCCTCGCCCACAACCATCTCAGCCTCCGCGCACACCCTGCTGGTGAGGAGTTGGCGCAGCGCATTCCGTCAGCGGCCCCGGCGAGTCCTTCCTCCGCTGCCGCATAGCCAGGCTGAAGTTTCTGCCACTGCCGCCATTTGGATTTTTAAAACTACAGGGGAAATTGAACCACAGGAGCGACCGTCACTGCCGCACCCGCAGCGGCACCTGCTGCCGCTGCGAGTGGGGGGGGGGGGGGCGCGAGAGCAGGGCTCGCTCCGCTCCAGGCACAGGGAGTGGGCGGCTTCAGAACTTAACCTCTGCATCTGCAGCTGCTCCGCTTCTGCCCCCAATGAGACACCTTTGAGCGCAGTCTCCCCACCCGCAGCCATTTCAGCCTGCCTGCAGCAGTCCCATCCCAGCCACCGTGCTGGTGGGGAGATGGCGAGGTGCCTTCCGTTCACGGCCCCGGCGAGCCCTTCGCCCGTCCAGCCCACCGCAACAGGGCCGAGCCGGAGCCTCTGCTGGGACCCCAGGGAGGGGCGCCGCTGCTGCCATGTGGATTTTAAAAATACTGTGAAAATTGAGCCACAAAAACCACAAAAACCTCAGCCGCGCCTGCCGCCACTGCCGTGAGTGAGGGAAGCCCACCGAGAACAGAGCTCACTCCACCCGGAGCCCAGGAGTGTGGGCGGCTTCAGAGCTTGGCCTCCGTGTCCGAAGCCGTTCCACTGAGACTCCTTGGAGCGCGGTCTCCCTGGCCGCAGCCGTCCCAACCCACCCGCCGTGCTAGCGAGGAGCTAGCGTGGTACCTCCAATTGGTGACCCCAGCGCCCCAGAGGGGCCGTGTGCCCCGGGTGAGCCGTGTGTCCCAGGGGACCGTGTGCCCCGGGTGAGCCGTGTTCCCCAGGGGGCTGTGTGTCCTGGGTGAGCCGTGTGTCCCAGGGGGCCATGTACCCCGGGTGAGCCATGTGCCCCAAGAGGGTCGGGTGTCCTGGGAGAGCCGTGTGCCCCAGGGAAGCAGTGGGACCCGGGGGGAGGGGCGGTGTAGAGGGCCAAATTGGAAGATACCTGGACATTCTTTAGATTGTTGCTGACTGGGCCTGGGATATTGGCAGAATCATGTCAGTTGCACTCCCGCCCTAGGAGTGAGGAGATGTTCTTAGTTCCTGCTTGTGTTTGTCAGGCAGGAAGGAGTGGGTGGGATCTGGCCCCTCCTAGGCTTCTTGTTTTTTCCTGTGAAAACCCCACCTTTTGTGTATTTGAGAATAAATAGAGGTGCTGTGTGGCTCAGGAGGTCGCCAGTCTGCCTCTCCAGCAGAGGAGGGTGGTGGCCCTCCCAGCTCCCAGCTTAAAATCTATCTCTGTGTCTTCTCTCTTTATTTCTAATATTTCTCAATCCCTAGCTGCCTCCCTTTAGAACTGGTTTGTTCACCTCTTTCCGTGCGGGACACGGAGAAGGGAGATCCCGCCACATCAGGCCCTCGCAGGGCAGTGTGAACCAGAAGAGGAGCGGATTCTATTCGTGTGGTCCTGAGATAGTCACCATAGAACAAGCAGACTGCCAAATGACAGCGGGGATGGGAAGGAGACCTGGGGGGAGATAAGTGAACAACCAAAGGACTGCAAGGAGCCTCTGGGACAACTTCAAGCATACCAACATTTGCATTATGGGGGTGCCAAAAGAAGAGAGAGAGCAAGATATTGAAAACCTATTTGAAGAAATAATGACAGAAAACTTCCCCTGTCTGGTGAAAGAAATACTTACAAGTCCAGGAAGCATAGAGAACCCCAAGCAAAAGGAATCCAAAGAGGACCACACCAAGACACATCATAATTAAAATGCCAAGAGCAAAAGACAAAGAGAGAATATTAAAAAGCAGTAAGAGAAAAACAGCTAGTTACCTACAAGGGATTATCCATATGACTGTCAGCTGATTTCTCAACAGAAACTATGCAGGCCAGAAGGGAGTGGCAAGAAATATTCAAAGTGATGAATAGCAAGAACCTACAACCAAGATTACTCTACCTAGCAAAGCTATCATTCAGAATTGAAGGTCAGATAAAGAGCTTCACAGACAAGAAAAAGCTAATGGAGTTCATTACCACCAAACCAGTATTATATGAAATTCTGAAGGTTATTCTTTTAGAAGAGGAAGAAGAAAAAGATAAAGATAAAAAATTATGAACAAAGTAACAATAACTACATATCTATCAACAAGTGAATCTAAAAATCTGATGAACAGAATAAACTGGTGAATGTAATAGAATTAGGGGCAAGAAAAGGGAGCAGACAATTCTCAGGCAGAAGAGGGTGTGGGGGTACAGGAAGGGACTGGACAAAAATCTTACACCTATGGACGAGGACAGTGGGGGGGGAGGGGGTTGAGAGCATGAGGGTGGCTGGGAACTGGGTGGAGGGAAGCTATGGGGAGTGGGGGAAGAGGAACATCTATAATCATCTGAACAATAAAGATTTTTTAAAAAGTTGTTTAACATGTTAAGCACCCAGACGCTTTTATCTGCCAAATGGAAAGTATAGTGTGAACCACTGGTGACTGACTGGGCATTTAACGTGTTAAAAAAAATAACTACTACCTGGACTCCCACCCTGAATGACTGAATAGAAACCTTTAAAAGCTCCCCATTCCACTCCAAAGTGCAGTCCCCACTGAGAACCCCCACACTGGAAGGTCAGAATGCTGAGAGTTGCCAGGTGGCAGAGTAACTACCAGGACAAGGCGGAAAGAGGGCCCAGCAGTAAGTGGTGGGCAGCAGCAGACGGTCTGCCGGGGTCCTGTAGAACAGGCCATCAACACCCTTTTCTACTCAAGACCGCCTGGAATGTTTCTCATGTGCATGATTCATGGGTGAAAGGGCAGAGCAGGGCAAAGCTAACTCCTGATTCCATTTTGTATTGTAGGGCAGGGTGGAGCTATCCTCCATTTTGTGTAACTGGAGCCTAGCCCTCACCCAACCAACCTGGGTCAGCCAAAGCAGTGACATCACCAACCTTATAAAACCCCTTGACCTGTCGAAGTGCGGCCTCTCTTCTGCCATGCTGTCGGTGTGAGTGGGACAGAGCCCATGCTAGCATGGAAGAGGCTCTTTTGTTTATTGCATCAGACTCGGCTTCCTAGTGATCCTTGGGGATCACGAAGTCTGGGTGTAACAACAGGCAGAGGAAGCTGAGTGATAAGAAGCTGATAGATTCCAGATTCTAAGTTTCATCTTTAGCAAAGACTGAGGAGACTCTGCAGTGGGAGCTAGGGTTAGGCTCTGGAGTTAGACAGATTGCACTTGAGTCCAGTGTTGTCGCTTGATAAACTATAAAGGTGAGTCTGACTCCTCCACTGTAAAATGGAATGATCCTACAGTAAACCAGAAGTAATGATTGTGCCATCACAAAGTGGCTGTTTAGAACCCACAGTTATCTCATTTATCCCATTTATCTTGTTAAATTGGTCCCTGGTACTCAGTGAGGGTTCATGGACATTAGCTATTCTAAGAATGACAACAAATAATCAGCATCAGATAAATCCCAAGCAGCAAATCTTATCTCAGAATGACCTTTCTGAAGGTATTCAAGCAGTTCTAGCTTCTTCTGCAAGAGTTAAGGTAGAGCCGAATCACAAAGACAAGAGGCGTGTCAAACTTAGAGCAGGAGGGAGGCAGGCAGCTCACTTAAAACAAAGGGCTGGTTATGATAAGGCTGCATAGCCTGGGGACCACCAAAAACACAGGCACACAATACACAAAAACTCAGAGAAAGAGTATGTGGTGAGCTGACAAAACCCTGCATCAAAGGATCATATGTCCTGCACTGTGTTCACACTGCCGGTGAGGAGGCTTAAAAATGCCAGTGCTGGGGTGCTCACGTGCGGCCAGAGAGGGAGGGCCTACCGTCTCAGGATGGACATGTTCAATATACTTAGATTTCCACTCACTCAGCCAGCACTCGGGGAACTCTCAAGGAATGTCAAGAACTGGGGAAGAAGAAAAGGAGAGCAATGAGCCACAGTTCCATCCTTGGGGAGCTAATGGGAAACACAGGGATGTAAACAACCAACTTCTTCAGAGTGCAGGGAGCAGAGACAAGAGCCATGCACTGTGTGGCCAGGACAGCTTCACAGGGAAGCAGTCTGAGCAGATCTCAGATTAAGATGGACACACCCAAAAAACACAGGGCAGGGGATTTAGAGGGTGTCCTGCACTGGGGAACAGAATAGGGGGCGTGGGACCAGCTGTAAAAAAAAAAAGGCACTGTCTGCTAAGAACTAGGAGGCAATGGGGGGGGGGGGGGCATTGACCGTTTCTCCATAATGGAGTGGCAAATCTAAAACTCAGATCTGAGACCGAAACAAGATGGCGGCCTAGGAAGTCTCCTAAACTGCCACCTCATCAACAATTTGGAAAAAAACAACAGCTAAAATCGAAAGGGATCGCACCAGACCCACAGGAAAGCTGGCGGAATGGGAAGGCTACAACTGGACATAAAGCAGGGCGCCGCTGCTGCCATGGGGAGTTTAAAACTAAGGCGGAACCGATGCCGCCGGAGCCGCCGCCCGGCCGGCCCGCTGTGGGAGCGAGGGAGCTGATGTCGGACCTCAGCCGCGCCTGCCGCCACTGCCGTGAGTGAGGGAAGCCCACCGAGAACAGAGCTCACTCCACCCGGAGCCCAGGAGTGTGGGCGGCTTCGGAGCTTGGCCTCCATGTCAGCAGCTGTTCCGCTGAGACTCCTTGGAGCGAGGAGCTAGCGCGGCGCCTCCAATTGGCAACCCCAGCGCCCCAGAGGGGCCTTGTGCCCTGGGTGAGCCGTGTGCCCCAAGGGGGCTGGGTGTCCTGGGAGAGCCATGTTCCCCAGGGGGGCTGTGCCCCGGGAGAGACATGTGCCCCAGGAGAGCCATGTGCCCCAGGGAAGCAATGGGACTCGGGGGGAGGGGCGGTGTGAACCAGAAGAGGAGAGGATTCTATTTGTGTGGTCCTGAGATAGTCACCATAAAACAAGCAGACTGCCAAATGAGGAGCGGATTCTATTCATGTGGTCCTGAGATAGTAACCATAAAACAAGCAGACTGACAAATGACAGCGGGGAGGGGAAGGAGACCTGGGGGGAGATAAGGGAACAACCGAAGGACTGGTATGCATGAATATAAGTACAACCAACGAACACAGAACTCTGGGGAGGGAGGGCATGAATGGGAGGTGGGAGAGGGGGGCAATGGTAAGCTATGTACACATATAATACCTTAATACATTTTAAATAAATAAATAAATAAATAAAACTCAGATCTGAACTTCAGAATAGCAGTTCCTGCAGTAGAGTCAGAATGGAGGCAGCGAGAATATGTAGGGGCAGAAGAGTAGGAGGTGCTCTGCAACTATCCATGGACAGTAAGAACAGACTCACAACCTGGTCCTGGCCAATAAGGACTTACCACTATTGTAAGAGAAATAGTGTGGCAGAATCACTGGCTATAAACTATCAACTTAAAAAACATTTCTGAAAGTTCAAAAAATTCATAAAATAAGGAACTCTCTCTGGTCAAAAGATAAATCATAAAAAGAAATTTATTCTTCTTTTATGAAAGTGCTTTCACATATTTTATTTTGTACTCTTATGGTACAACTGTTATTAGCACTATTTCTTAGGAGTAGAAATTGAGGCAGGCATCCATTAAATAAAATGCTTAGAGCCTTGGTTGCTGTTGCTCAGTGGTTAGAGTGTCAGTCCAAGCACTGAAGGCTCGAGGGTTTGATTCCCAGTCAAGGGCACATGCCTGGGTTGAGGGTTTCCTCCCTACCCCTAGTCAGGGTATGTGCAAGAGACAACCAGTTAATGTGTCTCTTTCACATTAAGGTTTCTCTCTGTCCCTCTCTCCCTTCTGCTCTCTGAAAAGCAATGGAAAAAATATCCTCTAGTGAAGAGTTAACACACACACACACACACACACACACACACAACACAGAGTCTTTGGGCCCTCAGAATGAGAACAATTTCAAGATCAATGATCAAGCCTGAGTCTTTCTTAATTAATTTTCATGCTAGATGCTGGTTCTAGCTCCACTACAAACTAATCTTATGATCTAAAAATAAATATAGGTGGGCCTTTCAGCACCTCACTTTTATATTTGCATCAACTATCTCAGACAACTTTTAAAAGACCACAATAAGACAGCAAACAAAAGAATATTTTAAAACCTTTGAAGCTGTGCTTTGCAAATTAGGACTGTATCTCTATAAACAAAGATACACATTACCTATTCTTTTTTTTAAATATACTACAGGCCTGGTGCACGAAATTCGTGCACCCCCCCCCAGTGGGGGAGGGGGTTGTCTATTAGCCCAGCCTGCACCCTCTCCAATCTGGAATCTCTCTCCCAATCAGGACTGCTGGCTCCCAAACACTCACCTGCCTGCCTGCCTGCCTGCCTACCTGATTGCCTCTAACTGCTTCTGCCTACCAACCTGATCACCCCCAAACCAACCTAATCACTTCCCCTGCCACGACGCCTAACTGCTCCTTTGCCGGCCTGATTATCTCCAACTGCCCTCACCTGCTGGCCTGATTGCCCAAACTGCCCTCCCCTGCTGGCCATCTTGTGTCCAAATGGGGGCCGCCATCTTGTGTGTTGGAGTGATGGTCAATTTGCATATTACCCCTTTATTATATAGGATTTTTATTTATTTCAGAGAGAAAGGGAGAAGAGATAGAAGCATCAATAATGAGAATCATCAATGGGTTGCCTCCTGCACACCCTCTACTGGAGATCAAGTCTGCAACCCAGGGAATGAGCAGGAATCAAATCTTGACCTCCTGGTTCATAGGTCGACACTCAACCTCTGAGGAGCATTACCTATTCTTAAAAAGCATGTAATGCTGAGAAATTGGGTAAGTTTCTACAAGGAATATACATCACAGATGTAGCCCAGAAAGTTCTATGATTAGGGTGATGCACCAAATTAAGGGAAAACGGGTGAGGCTGCTTTAAGGGATGTTGGGTGGACTCTGGGCGGAGAACACCATAAATCTTCACTTGCCCTTTTTTAAAGGTCAAAGAAAAGAGTATTCCAACACCATAGCTTGGTGGCTGAGGACACTGCAGATGACTCAAAATAGAAAATCAACCTTTTTTAAACGAGGCTTTGACTCAAAAGGACATTAAGAGGAATGAAATAACAATGCAGCCACACAGCCCATCACTGGGCTCATCCTCAGGCTGCTCTCAGGCTTGCTTCACCGCTAATCTTTCACTCAGTCATTAACGAAGCATGTGTGAGTCCCCTTCCATGAGCCATCACAAGTAAGAGATGTGGCCCTGTGCGGACAGAGCTCGAGGGCTGTCAAAGAAAATAAGGGCTCATACTCCCTGCCGTGAGAGCTCGGACAGGATTGCCAGGGCCCTCTGGGAGGAGTGGGGTGGCATCACCAGCATCCCAGATAACATTTACCAAGCTCATACCATGTGCTTGACACTGTTTTAGGTGTTCTGCAAGGATAAATTCCTTTAAAATTCACAATAACTCCATGGGGTGTGTATTATCATCTCCACATTACAGATGAGAAAATCAAGGCACAGAGAAGTTTAGTGACTTGCCCAACGTTTCACAGCTAGACACTGAATCTGAGCAAGTTTGCTCCAGAGATCCTGTTAACTTCTATGTTCAGGTGCTTTATACATGTTAACTCACTTAATCCTGAAGATAACAGGAGACCAAAAGTATTATTACACCCTCTTTAGAGATGAGAAACCTAGGCGTAAAAAAGTTAATTAACTTGCCAAAGGTTACAGAGATGACAGGAGGGTATCAATGCAGATCCAGGGTACCAGAAAGGTCCTCTAAAACCGGTGATGGCTTTTGAGACCTAAGAGATAAGTTGAAGTTAGAAGCATGCAACTTGGCTAGCAGAAGGGTGCATTAAGGCAGTGAGGGAGGGCAAAGATGAGGGAGAGCAACAGAAGAATGGACACAGGTGATCTACCAGGGGGAGAACCCTTGCCCTTCACCCCACCCCCAGCTCAGGTGCATGGGCCTGCTGAAGTCTGCGAGCAAAGTAAGGGAACTGATGGCAACACGGCAGCACTCTTCCCCTTACCATGGGCATCAGACAGTGGTCCTCAACCACAGGGAGTGGCAGGGGGCTGAGAAAAACTCTCTTGATGCAAAACTCTCTACAAGTCCTATTGAAAAGTGTGAGGTAAGGCACAGAGAACTGAGATAAACACACTTGCCAAAGAAAGTTTTAATCCTGCCTCAAAGAAACAGAAACCTGTGGAGAACTGAAGGTACCAAAAATAGCCATGCAATTGCGAAACAAGATGGCGGCCTAGGTGTTCTAGGCTGCTGCCTCATCAACAATTTGGAAAAAAACAACAGCTAAAATCGAAAGGGATCACATCAAATCTACAGGAGAGCTGGCGGAATGGGATGGCTACAACTAGAGACAAGGAAAAATGCCGATGCCGCCATGTGGAGTTTAAAGCAGCAGTGGAACTGGAGCCACAGCCACCGCCACTGCAGCCACTGCCATTGAGGGAGGCCCACCGGGAGCGGAGCACGCCCGGCCCTGGTCCCAGGGAGCCGGCTGCCTCGAAGCCCGGCCTCTGCGCCCGCAGACTTCCCGGCCCACCCGCCTTGCTGGCGAGGGAACTAGCCCAGGGCCTTGACCTCGCCTCCCACTCTCAGCCCGAGCGAGGCCTTCGCCCATCTGTCTCCCCACAGCCGGGCCTGGCCAGAGCCTCTGCAGAGCCCCTGAGAGCCAGCGCCAGGGCAGAGCATGCTCATGGAGCATGACGGAGGACAGAGAGGTAGTACCAGGGAGTAGTACCCAGGGCACTCGTTGTGGCCTGGGACTCTGAACACCTAAACCCTGGGGATTGAAAGCCTGAACGTGTGAAATCAGAGCTGCTGAGGTTGCTAGGGTGGAGTCAGCCGGAGCCTCCCCGTTCTTCCCCCTCGTTGTCCTGCAGCTCGCCTGCAGCTCGGGCCCCGGGGGATCCAGGATAGGAGGGCATCAATTGATGATCCCAGAGGGGCCGTGTGGCCCAGGAGAGCCTTGTGACCCGGGGGAGTACTCTGTCCCGGGAGAGCCGTGTGCCCCAGGGGAGCAGTGGGACCCGGGGGACCCATGTACCCTGGGGGAGCGGTGGGATCCAGGGGAGCTGTCTGCCCCGGGAGAACCATGAGCCCCAGGGGGACCCTATGCCCCGGGGGAGCTGTGTGACCCGGGGGGGGCAGTGGGATCTGGGGGAGCCGTATGACCCAGGGGAGCCGTGTGCCCTGGGAGAGCCTTGTGCCCCGGGGGAGTGGTGGGATCAGGGGGAGCCGTGTGCCCCAGGGGAGCAGTGGGACCCGGGAGAGCCGTGTGCCCCGGGGGAGCAGTGAGACCTTGGGGGGGGGGCGGTGAGACCCAGGAGAGCCGTGGGCCTCGGGGGAGGGGTGAGACCCGGGGGAGCCCCTATGTTCATAGCAGCACGATTTACAATAGCTAGGAGTTGGAAACAGGCTAGGTGCCCGTCAGCAGATGAATGGAGCAGAAAACTATGGTATATCTACACAATGGAATACTATGCTGCCATAAAAAAGAAGGAATTCTCATCATTAGCAGCAACCTGGATGGAATTGGAGAACATCATGCTGAGTGAAATAAGCCAGTCAATGAAAGAGAAACACCACATGTCCTCACTCATTTATGGATAATAAAGAACAGTATAAACTAATGAACAGAAAGATAGATATAGTGACAGTAAAGCAACAAACAGACTGTCAAATGACAGCGGGGAGGGTAGGGTGATCTGGGGGAGATAAGAGATCAACTGAAGGACTAGTATGCATGCATATACTGTATTTTTCGGACCATAAGACGCACTTTTTCTTCACCAAATAGTGGGAAAAGTCCAAATAGAAGAAGTGCCTGCATCTTCATGAATTCTGACTCTAGTGAAGAACAGTTCTTGGGGTTTTCTGAAGACTAGAGTACTCAAACCTTTGTCTCTATGTGTTAATGACAGTGATAATGGTTCTCAATGCCACTGTTGATTGCTGTTCAGTTTATATGGTTCAAATATTATTCTGTTATACTTTATTAAATATTTTATTACACTATTTGGTTCAGAATATTTTTTTTCCTATTTTTCTCCTCTAAAAACCAGGTGCGTCTTATGGTTGGGTGCGTCTTATGGTGCGAAAAATATGGTAAGTACAACCAATGGACACAAAACTCTGGGGAGGGAGGGCATGTATGGGAGGTAGGGGGGCAATGGTAAGCAATGTACATATATAATACCTTAAAGAAAAAAAAAGTAACCATGCAACAACATGCTTGGGCTAGATGGATTGGAGTCCACACACAAGGAGCCCGGCAGAGCACAGGCACGTGGCAGTTTCTGCACAAGGCTGGCATTCAATGCAAATGTTCCTCAGGGGGTGGGGCAAAACAACAGAAAACATGAGGCCTTTTCAAGATAGAATGCAGTCAACACAACTAGATCCAAAGAGAGGCAAGATGCTGAAATTATCCTGCATATATAACAGCCATGATAAAATATGTTAAAGGAGCCAGTGAAAAATATGGACAAAATGCAGGAGTAGAGGAATTTCAGCAGTTTTGGAAATTGAACAATTTATCCAGACTAAAATACAAAAAGAAAAAAACTGGAACAAAGTATTCAGGATTTGTGGGACACTATCTAAGGGTCTCAGTGGAACCTCTGTTCTGGAACTTAATTTGTTCCAGAAGACTGTTCAAAACCGAGCACTTTTCCCCGTTAGAAAAAAAATGTAAATTTAATTAATCCATTCCAGATCCCCAAATGATTCCCTAGTTTTAACCTTTCTTATATACAGTACCTGTCTAATGTATTGTTTAATCTAAAAACAAGTACTTCAAAAACAAAAATATGAAATGGAAATGAAAATTTTAAAGGAAATAAAATGTTCAGTAAAAAATGAAAATTTAGTAATAGTAATAAGCGGTAACAAAAGCAAAAACACATGAAAATATTCACAGCACAATTTCTTGAGATGTTAGCAGCAGACTCATGTTCTCGCATTCTCTCCTTTGGTTGTCACCTGAGAGAGGCATGAGATCATACAGCCATCAGCTTGAAGAAGTTGTGGGGTTGAGAAGTGAACTGTTCAAGATGGGAAATGTTCACAAATCAAGCGTGACGGCATATTGTATGTGAATTAGAGAGACAGAGGGAAGAGAGAGAGAACATAAAAAGGAGAAACAATGAAGACTCGATGGCCAAGAAGTTTCCAAAATAAATGAACAATATCAATTCACTGACCCAAGCTCAGAGAACTCTAAGCAGGATAAACACACACAAAACACACCTAAGATCATGGTCAAACTGCTAAAAAAAACAAACATTATATATATATATATTGCCCTAGCAGGCTTGGCTCAGTGGATAGAGCATCAGCCTGCAGACTGAAGGGTCCCAGGTTCAATTCTGGCCAAGGGCACATGCCTGGGTTTCGGGCTCAATCCCCAGTGGGGACTATGTGGGAGGCAGCAGATCAATGGTTCTCTCTTGTCATTGATGTTTCTGTCTCTCTCTTCTTCTCCCTTCCTCTCTGAAATCAATAAAGAAAAAGATTTAAGTTTTAAATATATGTGTGTGTGTGTGTGTGTGTGTGTGTGTGTGTGTGTTTTTGTGTGTGTGTGTAGCAGATGGGGGGTATTTCACATAGAAGGAGGCAACAGTAGTGATGATGGCTGGCTTGTCCTCAGAGATACAAGACTAGACAACAATGGAATGGTATATTTAAAGTGCTGAAAGATAAAATAGCCAACTTAAATTTTACATCAAATGAAAATATTCCTCAAAAATGAAGGCAAGCCAGGATGGCATGGCTCCTATGAACCAGGAGGTCATGGTTCAATTCCCAGTCAGGGCACATACCTGGGTTGCAGGGTTGATCCCCAGTGTGGGGTGTGCAGGAAACAGTCGATCAATGATTCTCATCACTGATGTCTCTCTCTCTCTCTCTCTCTCTCTCTCTCTCTCTCTCTCTCTCTCTCTCTCTCCCAGTCAGGGCACATACCTGGGTTGCAGGGTTGATCCCCAGTGTGGGGTGTGCAGGAAACAGTCGATCAATGATTCTCATCACTGATGTCTCTCTCTCTCTCTCTCTCTCTCTCTCTCTCTCTCTCTCTCTCTCTCTCTCCCTTCCTCTCTAAAATCAATTTTTAAAAATATTTTTTAAAAGATGAAGACATTTTTAGAGACACAAAGCTGAAAAGAATTTTACCCCCTAAAGATCTCACTACAATATTGTGGTGGGGAAAAGGAGGAAAATGGAAAAACCTGAGGCATAGAACATCTATGCAGAACCTGTTTGGGGAGGGAAGAGTGGCGAATAGCTTTACTTCCCACGCCAACTATGATTAGTCATGACTGCTGTAGTTCTGGTCAGAGAAGGCTTGGGACTGCACCCAAGTCCCTGGGAAAGAGAGCCAGACAGACAGACAATGGCAGAGAGCGGCAGAAATATGTCCCAGTCATTCTAACTGTAGATAATTTTTGCCCCACTAAATGTCATTCTTAAATTTCACTATGCAGGCAGATTTGGCATAATAAAGAGTTTGAGATTTTATCTGCTTTCTAGTCAAGTATTAGGATACTCAGGGATATAGGAAAAGTCTGAGCTGCAAATCTGCTGTACAATTGACAGCTAACTATTTCTCAACCTTGGCACTACGTATAGACATTTTGGTCACTCGATGACCACCAAAAATGTCTAGAGATATTGCCAAATCAAGTGTGTGTGTGTGTGTGTGGGGGGGTGTCTTCAAAATTCCCCTAGTTACTAAGAACCATTTGGTTAATGAAAAGAATCTTATAGTTGCCAAAAAGGCACAAAGGTGGCAGACTTTCTGGGTGAAGATCAATGTTAACAGTGATTTTTAACTTTTTTCATCTTATGGCACATAAACTACTAAAATTCTGTGGCACACCAAAAATATGTTTTGCCAATCTGACCAAAAAAAAAAAAAATAGGTATGATTTTGATTAATTCACACTGTGTGTGTGTGTGTGTGTGTGTGTGTGTGTGTGTATAATTGATTTTTACAGAGAGGAAGAGAGAAGGACAGAGTCAGAAACATTGATCAGCCGCATCCTGCACACCTCCTACTGGGGATGAGCCCGAAACCAAGGAACATGCCCTTGACTGGAATTGAACCTGGGACCCTTTAGTCCATAGGTGGACGCTCTATCCACTGAGTCAAACCGTTAGGGCGTAAACAACTCTTCTTTGTTTTATAAGTGTTACTAGAGGCCCTGTGCATGAAATTCATACGAGTGGGGGGGGGGGGAGTAGGGAGAGGAAGGGTGTCCCTCAACCTAGCCCACACCCTCAGGGGATGTCTGACTGCCTGTTTAGGTCCAATCCTCACATTGGACATCCCTCTCGCAATCTAGGATGCTGCATGCACCAGTGACGATAGTTTTCATACAAGTTAAAGGCAACTTGCTGTTGTATTGGGCAGCTGCATTTTTTTTTGCCCCAATTATAGAAAATAGTACATAACATGACCTTCTGAGGTGTAGTACCATTTCCCCCATCTTATGAAGCAGAAAGAAGTTAAGTAATTGGCTTTGTCACACAGTTATAAGTGTCAGAATCAGGGCTGACCACAAAATGTGCAAGCCAGAGTCCATGTATGTCATCACTGCATCATCCTGTTTTTGCAGTGTTAGAGTAGCCTTGCCAGGTTTTAATTTTTAAATCTAAGACACTGTTCCCAATATATATATGTATAGGGTAGGGTCCCTAGGCCTGGTCGGTGATCAGGGCCAATCTGTGGGGGTGACCAGTGGGCGGGGCGACTGAGTGTGTGCGCCCTCCCCCCCCCCCCCCCCCCCCGCACCTGCATTGGCTGGTAGCCTCGCACTGCCTGCTGGCCAGCCCCACCCTCCCATCACTACCTCTGGTCACCCACGTCACAGTGACTGGTTGTTCTGCCAGTTATTCAGCTGTTTGGTCGATTTGCATATTAGGGCTTATTATTATAGGATTTCTGATTATGTAAATTTGGGAGAGTCCTATCTCCTGGAAATGAAAGAACACAGAAACTCACTTTACTCCCTTCCCAGTCCTTCCTGAAATGTTTTATTAACTGGTGACAGTATTACATAGTTTTGAATTTCCAAGAACTCAGTATCTTTCCTTGGTAGTCTGCTTTTTAATTTTGATGCAAGAGCCTTTCTGAAGATTTTCCTTACATCTTGCTGTCCTGCCTTCAACAATAAATTAACGAGGAAAATGGCATTTGCTTTAATCATTCACAGAGCTACTCCTCAATAAGACTTTTTCTGAACGGCTTTCTGCACCACATTTCTTAATTTCCAAGAATTTTTAAGCATACCTTTTCTAGCATTTAACTGGATTGTAATGGGGGAGAAGAAATAAGCACAGGCATCCAGACTAGACTGTCTCCCATAATGTCCCCAGTTCCTCCTTCATTAGAGAACTGAACTGCATGAAAAACAGTGCAATCCTGTGCTGTCACAGGTTGTTATGCTAGTTGTGCTCCTAAGAACTTATCAAAAATTTCAAACTATGAGATCCATCAATACAGTGACAGGAGGAGTGGTCAGAATGGAGCATTTTAAACAGGCATAGGAATTTCTACTGTATCACTGAGCAACGCAGTACTTCATCATATCTGGATGTGGGTCAAACAGGATGCTGGTCTCTTCTTATCATCACAAGTTCTCTTTATTAGCAAGAACACCTCATGCATGCTTATCTCATTTGCCATCCACAATCCTGAAAGCAAAACAGGAGGATACCCATAACACTTTGAGTTCAGAATTTGTAGGTACTTCTGAGGTAACCGTTGTAGTTGGGTGAACTGGCTAAGAGGGAGAGCCTGGAGCAATGTGGCTGAGGCTCAAAGCCCAGTCCACCTAAAAGCTGTTTAACTATGAGCAAGTTACTTAACATCTCTGAGCCTCTATTTTCCCACTTGTAAAAATGGAGATATTAGGAGTTTCTAATTTATAGAGTTGGAAGGACTAAAAGAGAGAATATATGCAATGTGCTAATTGCTAGAAAGCTCAGGACATGGTTTCTGTTGTTACGACATGGTAGGTAAGAGTATATAGACTCTCGAAACAGACTTACTAGCTCTATGACCTCAGATGTGCCTGTTTTCTCGACAACTGTTTGGGGGGCAGGGTCTTTCTGGCAATAGTGAGGAAGATGTGTGGAGGCCAGGGATGCTGAGGAGGAGAACATTAAGAGACCCCTAAGCACGACACCCAAGTAGGAACGGAGAAGGGCCCACCCATCAAGTGAGAAAGCAGTAAGTGGAGGGGAGACAGAGCTACAATGAACAGGAGCAGTGACATGGTATGGGTGCGAGTGAGATCAAAGAGCCCGGCAAGGGTCACCAAGTTTCCAACTTGAGTAACTGACTAGACAGCAGGCTCTTCACCTGGAGAGACAGTCAGGGGGATGTGAGGGTGAGCCAGAGGTCAGCTCCAGAAATGCTGAGCTGAAAGGGTCTGCTGACCACTCACTCAGGTAGATGCCCTGGAGGGTGTGGCTGTGCCTCTGCGGCATCACAGGCGCTGAAGGGAAATTCAGCGCATGCTGTGGGCACGGAATGAATTCATCAGAACGCAGATTCTGCAGAGAAGGTGAAGGTTAAACACAGAAGTGCTGGGAACACATCGGATGAAGAGCCAAAGCTCCTCTGGGAACAAAGGAGGAGTCCCAGGAAGGGCAGAAGCGGAGTGTGGTGTCAGTGAAGCAACAGGGACCAGCGACTGACAGGACAGGAAAATGTGAGGAGAATGGCTATTGGAATCAAGATGCAGGGCATGGATGGAGAGGGAGAAGCAAGGTCACAGGAATAGAGAAGAAAGCTAAGAAAAAACCTGAGTGTGCTGCACACTGAAGCAGAAAGAGCCAGTGGAGGAGGAAGGCTGACAATGAAGGAGAGCCGGGGCATTGGCTTGGGGGGGGGGGGGGGGGACAAATGGGACAGCTTCCAGTTTTCTGGGGAAATGAGGAGAGTGAGTGTGCCTGGGTAGGGTGGAGTAAGTCTGAGAAAAGTAAAAGTCTGGCAAAAGCACTTAGGAAAATGGGAAAGGAAACCAGCCAAGGACTGGAAGGCGTAGTAAAAGCCCAGCTGAGCGTGGAGGCTGCAAAATTTTGGCCGTGCTAAGCTTCAAAACTGGATGGTCTCTCCGGGCCACACCCTGCACCCCATGTACAGGAGTGAAGAAGCCAAATGGATACACAAGTCAGGCCGTGTGCAAACGGGTCAAAGAAGAAGGCCCTCCGGACAGAGTTCTGGAAGTGATGTCCAGCAGAGCCTGCCTGCCTGAGGCCCCATGGAAGGGGACTGGCTGGACAAAGGGCAGGAGAAACTGATTGGGAAAGAGAATCTGAAAGGGTCAGAGATGGTGGATGAGAATTAGAGTTCAGATTTAAAAGTATCTTAAGACACACAGGGAATTTCTCTCCGGAAAGGATGCCATTCCCCAGCAGTATATCACACAGCCTTTCTCACCTCTCCCAAGGAAGTAACATATCACTGAACTTTGCCAATTTGGTAAGTGAATAACAGTCTCAAGCTTTGTGCTTCTTCAATTGCTTGTAATTTTGAAGACTCATATATTTACTAGTTACCGTTCTTTCATCTGTTCCTTCTTCTCATAGTATTTGAGTGAAGTTCTTTAAATGAAGAGAACTTTCTACTTTAAGAATACTAATCCTATTGTGGCCATTCTCAACTGTTTCCAGTTAATCATTCATCATAGTTTTAATGACCAATTTAATTATTAGGTGGCTAAAACTAAGGCTAACTTTTAAAATATATTTTTTTATTGATTTCAGAGAGAAAGAGAGATGGAAAGAGAAATAGAAAAATCAATGATGAGAGAGAATCATTGACGGGCTGCCTCCACCCCACACTGGGGATCAAGCCCACAACCAAGGCATGTGTCCTGACCTGGAATCAAACCTGTAACCTCCTGGTTCATAGGTTGATGCTCAACCCCTGAGCCACACCAACTGGGCTTTAGGTTATCTTTTGTTGCTCATTGTCTGCACTTTTATACCAGAGCATGAAATACTTTCCATATTTTCCTCTATTTATTTTACAGATGTTGGTTGTTGTTTGTTTTCAGGAAACTTCATCTGTTTGCAATTTCTTTTGGCCTGTAGTGGTGAGGGGATAGCTAATCTGACAATTTTCCCGACTCTTATGATGCCTCCTTATCACACACCAGCTTCTCCCACACACCAGGCTTGTTCTATGCGGTACCAGGAGCTGACTTGCCAGTGTGGGAACACAGCAGGGAGATTCAGTCAAATTCAGAGAGTGAGCTAGCCAATAACACAGAAAACTCAACTCCTCAGACCCAGCCCAGCATACCCTTTACTGCACTCCACTGCCCTAAAGCAGTTTCGGGTTTTTTTAAGCCCACATCTGCTTAAAAAACACAACTGAACTAACTAATCACCCCCAAGCTGATTGTTAAGGGAAGGTAATTTGATATGATCACAAAATCTCATCAAAAGCAGGTATCTGCTTTTGGAGGAAGGCTCTCATACAGATGACTAGTGTGTTTTGGGACAAGCAGAACACACACAGCAGATGTGTGAGTGCACATATAGCGAGCAATTCACAGCCTGGGAGCCATAGCTAAGCTTCTGCCCATGAACCAGTAGGCTTCTGAGTGGAACCATAGTGGGTTTCCTTTCAGCCTGTGCTTGTGCAAAGGCCTGGGGATGTCTGTGAAATCCATGAGGTTATGTGCAAACGTGGGTGTGGCTGATTTTTCTAGAGAGAGGGCTATTAGAACCTCCCTCTAAATCCACAGCAGCAAGGTTTCCATTCCTAAAGACTGCTCTAAGACTCATGGACTGTATGTAATTAAATCCACTGCCCAGGACTGTAACCACTTCTTCAAAGCTTGTGCTAACATACTAGTACTGCCAATTCCTCTCACCATTTCTCAACGTTCTCTTCCAATTACTTCCTCATTCAAGGGCAATGCCATTGTTTTCTCCATACCCATACAGTTGGACTACTACAAATTCAGCACTGCCTTTAAGATCACCCGCCAATTTTATGACTAAAACACAATAAAGGCTCAAATATCAGACATACCAAAAGATGTGTAGTTCAAAAAAAGTGAGGAAAAATATTTGTGGATTTCTACCGGGAACAATTCAGATGAGGACATTTGCATTTTAGCAGGACAAGCCTTCCTCACCATGTTTCTGGAATGACCAATGGGGGTGCAGTTGTATGGCCTTTATACAACGCTGCTATAAACAATTCAACAGCCACACCTCATGTCATGGAGTCTAAGCAAGTAAATAGGGTTGAAAAAGAAATCTCTGAAGAACAGAAAGAAAATGAAGTATAACAAAGGTAATATATACACAGAAAAGCCAAGGAAGTAACAGAATTGCCAATTGCAGCTAATAAGGTAAAGGTATAAAGTAAACAAGTATGTATACAAACATTAATATCACCCATGTTTACCAGCTAAACTAATTAGGCCTCATTCTCAACAACAACAATAAAATACTTTGAATGCACACAAAAGCACATGTAAGGAGACATGCCGTGCTTTGTAGCCAAAGTATCATCAATTCTCCCCACATGTTAGTTCACAAATTTACCAGACCATAATTCCTGGGTTTTAGCTATTTTTATATCCTCCGACCTGATCCATATCAGCCCCCAATAAATATTTGAATAAATGAGCTCCAAACCAAATTCCTATTTTAATTTTTCAATAACTAGAAAAGAAGTGGTACCAAAATTCATCTTTATACAAAATAAGAGAGATAGCTGAAAAAGAAAAGTTGAAGGAGACCAGTTCTACCACATTTAAAACACGTTACAGATCAACAGTGTGGTATTGGTGCACAAATGCACACACACCCAAAGCCATACATCCGTGGGAGAAAAAGCCTGACAAAAAAGTAGATACAACAAATTACATGTTTAAAAAAGAGGATTGCCTGGCTGGTATGGCTCAGCCATTTAGCATCAACCCAGAAACCGATAGGTAATTGTGTGGATTCCTGGTCAGGGGATAGGTTGGGGTTGTGAGCTCGATCCCCAGTAGATGTCATGCAGGAGGCAGCTGATCCTGATCGATATTCCTTTCTCATAGATGTTTCTATCTCTATCCTTCTTCCTCCCCCTCTCTCTGTAAAAATTAATAAAAACATATTTTTAAAAAATAAAAGAAACAGTATATTTTCAGAAAACAACTCCAAAACCATGTGGATTCCGGTAACAGAGAGGAATTGACAGGACTGCTCCAGCCATAAAGACAGAAGAGAAGCAGTCCAGAGATGGAAGACATTGACTTCACCTTGCCATATTAGCAGTCAACAGCTGTGCATCACTGCAGGTTGCCCAGGACCAAACCAGAGAGGTTCGGACCTGCATTACCACCATTTGTCCACCATCCAGAACTGAAATATCATAGCTGATATGTACACATAAGAACTGTTTGACATTAAAATTGGGTCTCAAAAGAATTGCTAGCCCAGAAAGAAAACTACCTACAGATTGATTCATTTGCCTTTCAGCATAACCATTATTGCTTGTCTCATTTCAGTTCTTATAAGTGTATTTCTAGTAGGACATGAGCTCACTTATCTAGGGGAAATGACAACATAGACTGATGAACAAGAACAGACCCAGAGACAAGGAGGCATGGATCAGACTGTTGGACCTCAGAGGGAGTGTAGGGGAGGGTGGGAATGAAGGGGAGAGATCAACCAAAGGACTTTTGTGCATACATATGAGCCACAGTGGGGTGAGGGCATGTGTGTGGAGGGGTGTGACAAGGGAATGGGGGGATGAGGAAAAATATGTGATACCTTAATCAATAAAGAAATTTTAAAAATAAATAAGAGATAAAGAGAAGCATTACAAAATAATGAAAGAGTGAATAACTATTGTTACCTATTTCTAACACCAACCATAACCAGAATCTCCTCAGCTCTTTCTTTTCTTCTTCTCCCCAACACTTCGGTGTTGAATTCTTCTCAACCTAATCTGCAATGCCACTGTCTTAGCTCGGGCTGTCAGCACCTCTTCCTCCACCCCTGCAATAGCTTCCTAACGAGGTTCCTGTCACCTTCTCTTCTCTTCCTCCACAGTCCAAACTCCACCTGCCACCAGACTGTCTTCCTAAAAAGCACCACTTAATTCTCAACCTTCTGTATATAAGAACCATCCACACCCTAGCCAGTTTGGCTCAGTGGATAGAGCGTCAGCCTGCGGGCTGAAAGGTCCTAGGTTCATTTCCAGCCAAGGGCACATGCCTGGTTGTGGGCTCGATTCCCCAGTGGAGGGTGTGCATGAGGCAGCTGATCAATGATTCTCTTTCATCATTGATGTTTCTATCTCTCTCTCCCTCTCTCTCTGAAATATATATATATATATATATATATATATATATATATATATATATATATATATTCTTAAAGAACCCCCCAAATTCTATTGCAGTGGTCTTCAAACCATGATCCCCACAGAACTGGAACCTAAGATTTTTTAATAATGGTCTTCCACAGATGACAGCAAAAGCCAATGAATTCTGCCTGTTTCCAAAAGTTGTTTACAGTCATGGGTGGTCATATATTGATCCTGCCATCTTGGTGTTGTATGGGGAATATTAATAATCCTAGCACATCCAACGAATGCAAAAGCAGTGAGAATCGTGAAAGGCTACAAGAGGAGATAAACAAGTATAAGGAAAATTAAAAGCCACACTGCGAGAAATGCTTAGTAAATTTTCAATGTACAACAAAACTGCGTTTTCAGAAAAGGTGGCCATCAGTTTATTCTGGGCAAAGAAAACTGAGTATTGGTGGCTTTAAAACCTTTTAAAAATAGTTTTATTGATTTTTTAGAAAGAGAAGAAGGGAAAGGGGGAGAGAGAGAAACATCAATGTAACATCAATCGCCCTCTGCTGGGTATTAAGCCCACAAAAATGTGGCCCAACAGGGAATCAGTCAGGCAACCTTTTGGTGCAGAGGATGGAGCCCAACCAACTGAGCCACACAGGTCAGGGCAAAACTTTTGTGGTTGTTGCTAATCTTCATATGAGGATATTTTTCCATTGATTTTAAGAGAGTGGAAAGGAGGGTGAGAAGACAGAGAGAAAGAAACATCGATGTGAGAGAGACACAACAATTGGTTGCTTCCTGCACGCATCCTGACCAGGACCAAGGATTGAGCCTGCCCTTGAGTGGACTTGAACTCAGGATCCTTCAATCCACGGGCTGATGATCTATCCACTGAGCCAAACCAGCTAGGGCAGGGCAAAACTTTTTAAACCTTTAAAGAACTTACTCCTTCTATTGGATGGAAATGCACCCAGGAAATGGTATACTTAAATACCACAGTCTCTGAACTTGAGGACACAAGGTTACTACCTAATGAATTTGAAAATAAGTGTTGGATACTTTTCTGCTATCAGATACGATTGTCTTTTTCCAATTTTTTGAACAAAAATATTAAGTTAAAAGATGAAATTTTTAGTGTGTTAGGTTTCCCCTATTTTCCTTCCCTCTTGAATTTTCCATCACCCATACGTCTACTTGCCTGTTATCAAGATTGCTCCAGTGGCACATGACACAGGAAGCCTTCCCTGCACCCCAAGTACATCTGAGATCCCAGTCCTGGGCCCATGCACCCTGATGTGAGCACTCACCTTGTCTAGGGAAGCAGAAATACTGTGGTGTCTTTCCCCAATGTACAGCTGGGCATGGGTTCAAGTGGCCACTCTAGTCCATGCCTCTAAAAGGATCCAATGACCAGGTGAAATCCAACCTGGTAGATTTATAGATATTCACACTTGACAGGTGGCAGGTAGCTGGTATTGGCTTAGAAAAAAATTCTGTGCCGTTCTAAATATGTATTTACTCAGTGTGTATCTGTATTCATTTGAGCACCTGCCGGGTCTACCATTTATGATTTAAACTCTCTAGAAGGAATAAATTTGACTAACCCATGTGGAAGAACATTGAGAAACTAGAGAAGAAATGCTAATAAAACATTAAAGAAAAGATCAAGTTGACTACTAGACCCAAAGGTAACTCTGATAAGGAAGATACCTAAGAAGAACTGTGTGAAAGGGGAGGAAGGGAGAAATATCTTAGGACTGATTAATCAAAAATAAGTAACCAAATCAAATAATCAATAAGCTGTAATTAAGTATAATATCCAGACATAGGAAACAAGTCTTACAACTTATAGGACTTAGATGAACTGAACAATGTTTTCATATCACTTACTGCAAGTAGGCTGTACCTAATCAAGAGTAGTTTCTTTTATAAATCATAGGGTCAGATTGTCAACAGAATTTGCTTGACCTGTGGAAACTGGTATCAAACCTGTACCGGGTCATAAATGTACTCCTTCAAGATTCCATCAATGCATTCATTAAGTGATGTATTTGAGAACAAAAATATTCAAGACATGGATTTAACATTTCATTATTAATACCCAAGGTTTTCTAAAATAGGTATAACTGGCCCTATTCAAATTATCTGTCTGTATGTCTGCCTCCCATTCAAGTTCCCAGAAATTGGTTATATTTTAACCCAAGCCCCTAGAATTAGACAGGTTCTAAAAAGATACTTGTTGAACTGAATTGGTGGTTGATCAATGAAAGTGACAATTGAACATTATCAATAAACAAATGATACACATCAAAATCTCACATGAGGAAATACAAGTAAAGGGGCACACTCATTCCAACCTTGCTGAAATAGTACCCTTATATCACCGTGCATGCCGTGCGTGGCAGTGGGCATCACCCGCTTCACTGTACATGGGATGATAGCAACTCCTCCCCCGCCCCACAGCAGAGGCAATTTGACAAAACTCTGATACATAAATATCAACTTCCAAATGTAGCAATTCAAAACTCCAGAGATTTCACAAGGAGAAGAAGATCATTTAGAGTAGCAATTATCAATGGGTGTGCCATTAGCATTTTTTACTAGTCAATACCTATCTATTCAGGCAATACAGTGCCTATTTAGTCAAGGGCACTGAACTCTTTTCCCTTAGGTTGTCAAATTAAAAAAATGACAAAGCCAACACAACAGCCATCCAATATGAATGAATCAAAAATTATACCTACCGCCGAAACCGGTTTGGCTCAGTGGATAGAGCTTGGGCCTGCGGCCAGAAAGGTCCTGGGTTTAATTCCAGTCAAGGGCATGTACCTTGGTTTCGGGCACATCCCCAGTAGGGGGTGTGCAAGAGGCAGCTGATCGATGATTCTCTCTCATCGATGTTTCTAACTCTATCCCTCTCTCTTCCTCTCTGTAAAAAAATAATAAAATATATTTAAAAAATTATACCTACCTTTTGTCAGATTGGCAAAATATGGATACTAGAGGCCAGGAATACGAAAATTCGTGCACTGGGGGGAAGCTGTCCCTCAGCCCAGCCTGAGCCCTTTCACAGTCCAGAGTCCTCAGGGAATGTCCCCATCACTATGCCGCTGCAGCCGCCCTGCCTACCTCTGCGAGAGCAAGGACAGGGATCAGGGGATGGCACGGCCCCCATCACCCACCGTTGCTGCCTAGCCTCCCTCTGCAAAAGGTGACCAGACAGGTGGATCAGAGGACGGTGGCAGGGTCCCCCCACCTCCCACATCGCTGTCCCCTCCCTCTGCCTGCAGTCAAGCACCTTGCTGGCCTGGCACTGGCTGCTCACTGGCCTCGCCCCCCGCCAACTGGTCATTCCACAGTTCAGTCGATTTGCATTATTTGTTATATAGGATTCTTTAGTGTGTTGCAGAATTTTAATAATTAGTGTATGTGCCATGAGATTTTTAAGAAAGGTTGAAAATCACTGATTTAGAGGGGAATGGCTATACTCACTAAAATGGTGACTGGCCATGTCAAAACAGGAGGTCTACTAGATGTCCCTCGAAAAGGGAGACAATGGGGGAATATGTACGGAGGGGCTTGGGATAGGAATGGGGGGATAAGGATAATTATGTGATACCATAATCAATAAAAAATATTTTTTTTTTAAAAAAAGGGAGACAAACCAAGCCAGAATGCCACTTAGGAAGACAACTGTGAGTCCAAGTAGGGAAAAAGAAAGAAAATTCAAACTAAAGTACCGTATTTGCCGGCGTATAAGACGATTTTTTGGCCCTGAAAAATATGCCTCCAAGTGGGGGGTAGTCTTATACGGCGAGTATATAACAAACTCTGTATTTTTAGTGGAAATGTTAGGGGGTTGTCTGATACGCCCAGTCGTCTTATACGCCGGCAAATACGTATTTTTCTGGGCCAAAAAATCGTCTTATGCGCCGGCAAATACAGTAACAGGAAAACTGGCTACCAAGAGGCAGAGACTGCATCATCAGGAGGCAGGCTTGCCAGATCCTGGTGAAAACCTGAGACTGACAGGGACTGGGCAGAGTGGTGGCATTTGACGCAACAGGGTCAGTGCCAGCACTCTTTCTGGAAAGGGCCAGACAGTAATGGCATGACTCTGTGAGCCATACAGTGTGTTACAAATACTCAACTCCGCCACTGCAGTGCATGGCTGTGTGCCCATAATCTTGTCCACAAAACAGGCGGTGGGCGGGACTGAGCCTAAAGGCCAGACTAGGAAAGAAGGGCCAACTCAAGGATGTAGTTCATGAGCTGAACTTCAGCAGGACATACAAAGTGGATATGTTCAAGATAAAGATCTAGCAATGAAGAGATGCAAGGGCTAGAGGCATAAAGATGAGAGTCATCGCTAGGGGTGGCATTAAGGGGTTGAGACCACCCTGGGGAATGATCTGAGAAGGGAGGAGACACAGGACACTCCCTGCCTGAATCCAGAGCAGACACACAATGCCACCTGGAATCACTATGGCCCTGAAAGGGTCGGAACGTTGTAATTCAGCAGTCACCAACCGGTGGTCCACAGACCACTAGTGGTCCATGAAGTCCGAAAGGCTGGTGACAGCTGCTATAATCTAACCTCCCTAACTCAAACTTCTCATTAAAAAAATTTTTTAAAAGCTCTATTGTTTAAAGTATTACATATGCCCCTTTTTCTTCTTCTAGCCCAACCTGACCCACCCTCACCATCCCACCACTGCTCAGACCTCCACCGCCCTATTGTCTGTGTCCTTGAGTTATTCATATATGCATTCAAGTTATTTTTGCCTGATCTCTTCCCACCCACCTCCCACCTCCACCTTCACGCTGAGATTAGACAAACTTTTTTTAAAAAAAATATTTTATTGATGTTTTACAGAGAGGGAGGGAGAGAGATAGAGAGTTAGAAACGTCCATGAGAGAGAAACATTGACCAGCTGCCTCCTACACACCCCCTACCGGGGATGTGCCCGCAACCAATGTACATGCCCCTGACCGGAATCGAACCCAGGACCCTTCAGTCTGCAGACCGATGCTCTACCACGGAGCCAAACCGGTTTTGGCAGAGATTAGACAAACTTTTTAAAAAGAGGTTCCTATTTTAACTTGGAGCTTTCATTCATTCCCTTTTCCAAGATAAATAATTTAAAGTTTCAAATCATAGATTGAAAAAAGAAAACTTCCTACTTGTTTTACAAAACTAAAAAAAAACTAATAAACTAGAAATAAAGCAATTCTAAAGTTTCTAATAATTCTTCTATGGTCTTTGTGTCTTCCTGGTTCATAGGTCGACACTCAACCACTGAGCAACTATGGTCTATTTTTATTATAAAATATTTTACACTAAAATATACATATATCAACCTTAGCTAGTTTGGCACAGTGGCTAGAGTGTTGGCCCTTGGACTGAACAGTCCCAGGTTGGATTCCAGTCAAGGGCACGTATCTTGGTTGTAGGTTCCCGGCCCAGGTCAGGGTGTGTGCAGGAGCCAACCAATTGATGTGTCTCTCTCACATCGATGTTTCTCTCTGTCTCTCCCTCTCTCTAAAAATCAATAGAAAAATATCCTTAGGTGAGGATTAACAAAATTAAAATTAAAATAGCTGAGGAAATCCATGGGAGCAAAAATAGTGGCATAGGTGTCAAATGTTAGACACCGGAAGGGCTTTCACGAAAGAGGAGTGCTCTGGGATTTGGAGGGAGAAATGCATGTTGATTCAGCATCTGAGAATTCCTGCCGCCCCTATGGAACAGGCTATCTCAGGAGGGACTGCATCTTCTCCGAGAAGGTCATCTGATTTCTGTGATCAGGGAGGGGTTAGTAAGGAATGTAACTAGATTAAAACAAGCCAGACAGGGACTGGGCGAGCTGGATGGCTAGTACCCCAGCCAGGAGGGCCAGCTACTGGTTGGCTATTGGAGAATGCCAGATATTTCTAGGTCTTCCAGGATTTTAGAAGCCAAAAATCCAGGTTTTTGTGTGATAACTCTCCATTTTTACATATAGGCCAATGACTATAAAAAAATACACATATGCATACTGAATAGGTCAAAAAGAACACAGGTATGCCCAGCAAGCAGAAATGTGAAACTGGTTGAAAATTCACATATCTGGAACCTGAAAGGACTAGACCAGGGCTTCTCAATCGCAGCACTCTTGGCATTTGGGACCTGGTCATTCTGCGTGTGGGGGACAGTCCTATGCATTGTAAGATGTCAGCAGCATCCCTGGCTCCACCGACAAAATGATCCCAGTAGCAACTCCACCCCAAACTCCCCCCCAAAAGAACACACAAGTCCTGACAGTCAAAGCCGTCTCCAGACCTTGCCTTGGCGAGGGGTGGGGGAAACCATACCTGATAAGAGCCACTGTAGAAACATCAACTCCTGGCCTCCAGGATTTTATAAAAGTGTCATCCAGAACTCAAACAAGTGGTTTTCTCATGTAAGAGCTGCCCATGAAGTATGGATTTTTAGTTGCCTCGGAATCAAGAGACCTAGGTTTGAACCATCCCAGCTCTGTCATTCTCTAGCCAGAAATAAATAACATCACCCCTTAAGAGTTGCTTTAAAAATACAGAGCTAGTCAGTTTAGCTCAGTGAATAGAGCTTCATCCCACGGAATGAAGGGTCACAGGTTTCATTCCGAGTCAAGAGCACATACCTTGGTTGCAGGCTCAATCCCCAGCCCCAGTCAGGGCACATGCAGAAGGCAACCAATCATGTGTCTTTCTCACATTGAGGTTTCTCTCTGTCTCTCCCCTTCCCTTCCACTAAATTCTCTCTAAAATTCAATGGAAAAATATCCTTGGATAAGGATTAATAACAACAAAAACAGAGATGCCCAGCCAGTGTGGCTCAATGGTTGAGTGTTGATGCATGAACCAGGTCACAGTTTGATTCCAGGTCAGGGCACATAATCAGGTTACGGGCTCGCTCCCCAGTAGGGGGTATGCAGGAGGAAGTCAATAGATTATTATCTCTCATCACTGATGTTTCTATCTTTCTCTCCCTCTCCCCTTCTCTCTCTAAAATCAACAAAAACATGTTGTTGTTTTTTAAGTTGGTGCTCTCCCTCCAGGGAGCAAACCCATGTCATTCTCTTCTCCTTCCCCCACAGGCATATATCCTCTAATTTCTAAGGGACCCCATGAGACTTGCAACCAGGGGAGTAATGGGCAACAGAGCTCGTACCAGGCTAATCCCTGAACCTGGCTCCAAGACCACTTTTTTCTTGACTTCCCAGAGAGACAAAGCAGCCCAGCCTAGGCTCCCGTTGCTTCTATGCCTTCCTTGTTTCACTGTCCTAAATATACTTTTGCTATGGTCAACAATTCTTGCTTTTTATTTCTAATAAAAGCTAAAAATTAAAAAACTAAAAGAATACAAGGAGGTAATTTATTCAAAGCACCTAGCTCAGCAGTTTAATAAGCAGCAAAGACATTTAGTGATTAGTAATCCTTCCCTGGGGAAGAGGCAGCCCAGTGTCTGTGGTTGGAAGCAAATAGAATCCAGTCAGAAGCTCTGGACACCCACCACCCACGCCCCATGTTGTGCCTTGGTCACCTAGGAGCTGTGTGGACTTAACAAGGCATTCTTCCTTTATAAAACAGAAATGATCATCTCTGTAGGCGAGGGCCAAGCCAGGTGGTTTGCACAGCACTTAGTAAAATGGTAATGATTATTCTTATCAGATCTTTTAAAGATTTCTGAAAAGGAAAGAACAGTTCTTTAACAAACTCAAAGAACTTAGAATGTAGTAATAAGTACAGAACACAAAACAATAATAACAGGGATCATTAAGTTCCAGGTCCTTTAGACAAGCAACTGCCAACAGATGACCCACAGGCCAAATCTGGCCCTGGATAATTGCTTAGCCCCATACAGTGTCATATTGGTTGTTTAATTTGCATTAAATGCCATCTGATTTTCATTAAAATCCTAATTTCATGCTTTTCTCAAAAATCCAAAAATTGTCATGCCCCTTGGGTGAGACAAGTACCATTCAGCCCCCTCCCATCGCCCCCTTCCCTGCCAGCCCTCACCTAGCCTAAGTCACTAGTTGATTTTACTGGCCTGCCCCTCTAGGCATTGGAGCTTGTGACTGGCTTATCTGAAGACAACTCATCTGGGAAAGCATTGGGATCTCTGGAGACACTCCCTCCCAGAGGCTCACCACATCATAAACCCTCCCAGTCACTAGAGTCCTTTACTCCTGGACACTCCTAGCCCATCACTAGCCGTTCCTCAGGTTCCTTATCCTGGTGTACACCTTCCGGGATTCAGGGCATCGCCTCCCCCAATTACCACCTTGTCCCCCTGGATTACATACAGGAAGCATTTTCAAAAACAAAATACTTACTTTTTTAGCAGGACTACAAAAGATATGACATGGCGTCTATTGTTTGCGAGACCAGCACACCTCCTCCCCTTCTGCTGGCAATAGCATCAGTGCTCCCCGACTCAGTCCATGTGATTCGAGTGGGCCTAACTCCATCCCCATTTCCAGGAAAAGGCATGTGATCGGTCAGAAACATTGGGTGTCATTCCTGGGACTTTGGCCACGGTGACTGGGAGGAAAGTATTCTTTATCCCCCTGGGACTTGAACTGAGGATGAGGGAAGACGGGGATCTCCTTGGGGACACAGCCTGTAGAGAGGAGCCCCTGGACCCCACCCAGCCTGTAGCCATATTACTTTTGTACTCTTGATCACATAGGAGCCAATTAATTTCCACCTTTACTTGAAGGACATTTAAATTGAGTTTTCTTACAACCAAAAGAGACTTATCAATATAAGATGAAATTGAAAAAAATGCTTGAAAATGGAGGGGGGGCTCTGCTCAAATTCCCCATTTTTGTTACCTCCCCTCCATCCAATAAGAGCTGGGTTCTGCTCTGTGCAGTAGCCATCCCTCTAGCCTAAGTCACTATATACCATGAGATAAGCTTTTATCTCACAGTGTACAGTATAATTATTTTTTGCTTCACTTATTTCACAAATCTATCGAGCTCCTTCAGGGCAGAAACTGTATTTTCACTTTTGATTCTTTAATATTTTGCACAATGGTACACAGTTTGGGCTTAACAAATGTCTGCTGAATTGATGGATCAACAAAAGGCAGGTGGACAACAGGAACCATCGTAATTCTCTTCCTTGGTGGTCCCTGTCATGAGACCACCTCAGAAGCCTGGCCCCTGTGATGCACAAACCACCTTCTTCACCCACCACTGTAAACAAGTTGCATCATGAGAACTCACTCCTTCCAGCCATTACTAATCCTCCCACATGTCCATCCCATGGAATCTCACTGTGGGGTTACACACAAGGTACTAAGTCTGGGAAGAAAATACTTCACTGCAAGACAACATCTAGAACTCTATGAATTGGAACCCACACAGTGGGCATGGCAGTCACACATATAACTTCATTCATGGGGTCAGGGGGACCCTCCTTTGCTGTCTATACTTCATCTTTACCCAAATATACCCAGAATCCTGATGCTGATGGCCACCAACCATCTGCTTCCACAAAATAACAATTCCAGGCTCTCTCCTGCCTTAATTTTTTCCTCCCTATTCCTTTATAATTACTATATAAGTGGGGAAAAATATATATCTAGGAAATCAACAGCTGTAAAGCAACAGGTTTCCCCGTAAAAAGTTTTGACTTTGGGTGCATAATTGCCACACCCTTAATTGCTCTGTAATAGCTGCAGCTTCCACTGGCATCTAGCAATTAAGATTTTCAAATAGTCAAAGGTCAGGGCCAGAATGGCAGTCCTAGTATGAATCACCATCGCCTCTATCCAGTTCTCATTTTCCCATACTTGGACCCATACCACCAGAGCAATCTAGTAAGAACTAGACTGACAATAAATTAACTATGTGCTGAGTATCTACTATTGACAGCAAGCACAGCAGACCCTGGAATCAAAAGAGTAAGTCATAGCAAGGCCTCTCAAGGCGTGCAGTCTAATGGAGAACATGGACAAGTAAAGAGGCAATTATATTACCTCTTAGAAAAGGTATTAGAAATTATTAGAAAAACAGGTGCTTCGTGAAGTTATGAAAGTACCAGGAGGGATAGCAGGTCTGTGCTGGAGTATCAGGGAGGGCCTGTTAGGGGCAGGAACCTTTACTAGGAGACCCAAAAAATAAATGGGAGGTGGTGGCTGTAGGGCAGGTATGCTGAAAAGGCTTCCAGAGAGTTCCAGGCTAATTGGTGAGAAAGCATGGCCTCGATGGAAACTGAAAGTAGGCAAGTGTGGCTGGAATCTACAAGTGTGAAGAGAGAAGCTGCCCCAGAGGAAGCAGGGGTCAGGGACCTTGAGTGGCTCTGCAACTTTAAAAAGCCTCCCAACTTCATTGAAGAAGAGCAAACATCCTTTGCCTGATAGTGTACCAGCAGGCCAAGATGACAACCTGATAAATGTATCTAGACCCTCCCGAAGTATTGATTTCACAATTAGCCCTCACTACCACTATGTCTACCTCCTTCCCATGTCTATTATTTTCCTACCAACAACAGAAAATCAGGCGCATGGAGAGGACAGGGAGTCACTTTGGAAATAGGATAAATGCACACCACCGTAATAGGGTGGGTGCCAAAAAATTGAGCAACGAAACCTAAGCAAAAAGTTGAGGGAAATGAAACAGTGAAAAGCAAATTTGGAAAATTCAAGAGGAAGTAAAAGTATTTTTATACACACCAAAGAAAGAAGTGTCCCCACGTGCTTTGGCCAAACCGAGTCCCCCACCCCCTTTCACTCAACTGTCTTGAGGAAAAAAAAGCGAAAGCTGTGAAAAATTCACACTTTCATATCTCATCACAGAATGAACAGGAAATCGGGACAGTCCAGCAACCGCCCTGGAAGACCTTGAAATAGCTGCCCCAGAAAATGCCACGCATGTCAATCACCTGGAGAAGTTCCACAAACCACAAGCCATTCCTGTCCCAACACCTGATCATCTGCACAGACTGGGGTATTCTGTCACTTCAGAATAACTGTAATCACTATGGATGGTGTCAGGAGGGGTATCACCTTGTTAAGTTTATAGGTGTATAGTCACTGTGCTTTAAACCTGGAACTAATAACATTGTATGCCAACTGTAATTGTAAAAGGAAATATAAATGCTTAAGAGTAACAGTGCTTTTACGCCAGAAGTTTAGAGTTTTAAAGGGTCAAAGCTTGTCTGGTATTAAAGCAGAACCAAAGACACATTGGTAAGTATCTGCTTCCAAATCCAAAGTGAGAAAGAGGTTTTATAAAAGGTGTTTTGTTTTTCCATTGAGCCACGACGTTTCCTCCCAGTTCCCAACGTGTGAAAGTCAAGACGAGGGTGCCAGCCTCTGGTGCCCGTTCGCCGGGTTTGGAGACACAGCACCTTGAGTCCCCGAAGGGCGTAGTGAAGCTGGCTCAGCGAGGGGCGGGCGGCAGTGACCCGGTCCCCGCGGAGTGCCATCGCACACTGGCAGGGACAGGCTGTCCCGGCGACCACCCCCCCCCCCCCAAGGCTGGGAACGCGTTCCAGGCAGGGCGCCCCCTGGTCAGGCCTCCGGGCAGATCCCGGGGCTGAGAGCCCATAAGCCCAAGGGGAGGCGCGGCCCTCCACCGGCTGCCGCCCCTCGCCCCGTTCACTCGCCCCGCCGCCCCGCCCCGCCGCGCACTCGCCTGCCCACGGTCTGGTTGGCCAGCTGCTTCATGCGGTTGAATTGCTTCTTCATGGCGGCGGTGGGGCTCGGGCTCAGCCGGCGGGACGCAGGGCAAGTCGGGCTGCGGTTCCTACATCGCTTCCCGGCCGGCGGCGGCGACTCCCCAGCCTGGGCCCGCCCCCGCGCGTCACTTCCAGCGGCGCCGCCCGCCGGCCCAGGACTGCGCCGGAAGGCCGGGCAGCCAGGCCTGCGCACAAGTTGCTTCCGCCCGCCCCACCGGAAGCCCGCCCGCCGGAAGTCCAACCTGCCGAAAGTCCGCCGCGTGCAGAGCGCTCCAAGGGTCCCTCATGCCGCCTTCTGTCACTGGTGCAGTCCCCAATGATGTCCCCCCCCCCCCAGTTTTTCTTCTATTTTTCACCCCATAATTATAAAATATTTTTGTTTTACATTTTTATACCAATGTAGCAAAAAGGTGAGAGGAAAGGGGAGGCAGTGTATTTTATGCCTATAAGTGGGGAAGGGGCAGAGGCGGAGGCAAATAAAACAACTCGCTCTTTAAGGAAAGAGTTTTGATACCAAAACGTGGTAGGAAGTAGGCCTTGGAGTCTAGAAGGTCGTTAGGTTGTTTAGCGGCTTTAATTCTCAGGAGGCATGGTGTTGTGCGGGTCGGTGATGCAAGTTGTGTAACCTTTCCCTGAAGGAAGAGAGCAGAAAAGTTTTCTAAGAAAGGAATCTAATGAGTGTATGACAGACATGTCTGGTTTAGCGTGAAGCAAACATTTAACATTGCTGCTTTCTCTTCAAAGCCTCCAAGAGGACGTTCTGTGGTAGGCAGTTAGACATGAGCAGAGCAAGGACCATAGGCCAGGTACAAAAGGTCACCAGAGTGGAAGCCCCAGTGCCTATCAAAGGACAATTGTAGGGTGGGACCTTGCCCCCAAGGTCTTGTGGTTTGAACCACTTGACCTTTTGATAACATCTAGGCCTCAGTTGTGTGTCAGCTGAAAAGCCCAGAAAAGCTGCAAAACCAGACAAGTGACCCCACAGCTGCCCTCAGGACCAGCAGAATTGGATAATGACCCTCTGCTTTAGCACCAACCAATCAGTGGAGACCTAGAGCTGAAAGGACACGCCTGAAAGCAGCTGAATATTCTATTACTATCTTCCCCTGCAAACTTCCCTAAAATATCCACTTTTAAAACCCTTAGGATGGAAGTGCTCTCCCTCCCAAGAACAAGTTTGTGCTTTTCCTTTCCTTTCTCTTACCCCTGTCCAACTGTAGGGACACATCAGTTTTACCTTCCTCACTTCCAGCTCCAAGGAACCTTCCTTTACCTTTATAACATGTTTCCTAAGCCCAGTTCTTTTACAAATTACTTCTACCTCTGTGATTTCCCAAATAACTGTTCTTTTAAAATTTGAGTCTTGTCTCTGAATTTTTTCCTAGCTAGAGCTCAAGTACAGAGAGGTTGCTGAGCCCAAGTCTAGTCTGACCTCACGTGGCTAACACCTGGTAGCATTCCCGTTGCCTACAACAGTTCTTAAGAGCTT
Source organism: Vespertilio murinus (assembly GCA_963924515.1). Classification (NCBI taxonomy): domain Eukaryota; kingdom Metazoa; phylum Chordata; class Mammalia; order Chiroptera; family Vespertilionidae; genus Vespertilio; species Vespertilio murinus. The sequence goes on along the minus strand of OZ004705.1, from coordinate 103,914,528 downwards.
CTTGTTTTGATTTGTCTGCAAAACTGCACATACCTCAGCCCATTTATGATGTCCTTTGTTTTTCAAAAGTAGATCTCAATCATACTTCTGATTTTGTTTTTCACATCCTTTATGAGGTGCCCAATATTGGCCAGGTATGGGGAGCATTCACTCACAGTTCTGTCTTTATCCCTCTGTCTGGTAAGGCTGTCTCAGAGGTTCTGGTGCCAGAGCCTGATTTGTTGGTAATGGGCGGTTTCTCCTTTACTTTTGCCATGTGGATGGAATCCCAGAAGCCTTTGATCTTTGATCCCACCCCAGTCTTCTTTATGAGGATCAATCCAACAAAACCACGATCCAGATCCCAGAGGTAGACAGATGAGATACCACCTTCAAAATACAGGTCACCATAGTAATCAAAGGGCTTGTTGGTTTCCACCTCCAGCTTTCTCGGTGAAGAGAAAACATGGCCTCGTCCTCCAAAGGAAGGCCTTGCTTGTTGCCCTTGCTTGGTAGCTTACAAAAGTCCCCATCTCTGCTGTAGTCACACAAAAGGTAATCCTTTCCCACTACCTTGTCTCTGGTGATTTTCAGTAGCTAGTCAACAGAAGATAGGAGGACCAGGTACATCAGGTTGCTGAGGTTTTCCTAGATTTGCTGTGGAAGCAAGCACCTCATTAAGTCCAAGGCACTGTCCAGCTGCTGATGATTCACAGAGGCAGTGCTGGCATATATGGCTTTCTCCCCAACAGCAGGGCCCAGCACATCCACTTCTCCCAGTGCCCAGGAGTGAAAATCCCAGTCAGGGCTCACCTTCTTCCTAGATGTGGCCCATTGGTTTTCATTAAATGTACTGCCAGCAACACTAGTTAATGTCATATAGGTTTCAGGCAGACGGTATAACTTGGCATCTATGTCACCACCTAAATCCACTTTCCTTCTGTCACCTTATATTGGACGATCTTGCCCACTTATTCCCTGCGTGATATGAAACACATGCTGGCCAAAGGCAGCACCAGGGCTGTCATGGCACCCCACCCCTTCTCTAAAGCTCAGGTGATTCTTGGCTGGCTGACCCCCTCCAGGCAGGACTGTGGGTGAGGAGCCATTGCCCATCCTCCCAGGTTACTGCTGAGCAAGCAGACACTTGTCCAATGGCACTCACTATTGGTCTTAAGATGACTGTGAGTAACTCGGAATTTTACCTCAAATTTTTGTTGAAAAAATATGGTGACATGGATATCAAGCTGCATGACAAAGTCAAAGGCATTGTGTGTTTGGTTAGCACAGGAACAGTGTTGCAGGTGGTGCCTCCTGGGCAGCTGTCACTGTGGTGGTGTGGAGGTGGCAGGGGCAGGGCAGCATGAGAACAGTCATAGAGGCAGAGGGGCCAGCAGAGGCTCATGGGCTGCATCACCAGACGAGGACTCTGTGTCAGGCCAAGGCTAGGCCTCAGGGTTCCCAGGCCCACCACCACCGCCACCTCCCTGCACCCCTGGGCCATTGCCTAGCAAGACATCATTGTGATTTACTTTACTGTGATTTAGACCCTTGGGCAGAATTTCCATAGGAGGGGGTGCTGTTCCACGAATGGGCTGGATGCTTTTGGCAAGAGGACCAGGTCAGTCCTATGACTCACAGTGAAGACCTGGTATGGTGGCTGTGGCTGTGGCTTAGGCCACTCCCCAGGGTTGGGTGGCAGTGTGGCTTACTTCACTGGCCAAATCTCTAACTTCACAAAAGAGGTGCTAATCAAGGAAATTGAAAAAGAGGAAGAGTCCCCTGACTCTAAGAGAAAGGATGCTGAAGCCATAAAAGCAACCTTAAGATCAGAGAATCAGAGACTTGAAATTCTTTGTAGTAATTTAGATCAGAAAAATAAAACATCAGAGCTTCAACTAAAGCAACAAATTGCTGCTTACTGACATCAACAATGACAGAAAGACATAGAAACCAAATTCTGAAAGGAGAGACATCTTGCTAAAAGGATTGGCTGTTGAAGTTGCAGCCAGCCACTCAGTAAATGTGGAGCTGGCCTTGTATCACCTTCATTGGCTTATGGTACCAACCATCTTGCTTCAGCTTACAGGGGAGATGACATGGCCTTGCTGACCTAATTCATTACTACAAGAAAAAACAAACAAGTTGTTCAATGAAGTTCTAAGACTTGAGGCTGAAGTGAGCCCTTGGAGGCATTTTATGCAGAGCATGAGGCACAAACAGCTTTGATCACAATGAAATCTGCAAACTAAAAAATAGCATCAAGGAACTTCAACAGAATCAAAATAAGGAAATTGATGACCACCAACTTGAAATGGCCATACTGCAAAATGTTGATCCACAGAAACTGGCAGAAATAACTCACGGAAACTAAGACAAGAAATAAGAGACTATAAAGAAATGATTAAAACCCTAACCAGTTTGGCTCAGTGGATAGAGCGTTGGCCTGTGTATTGAAGGATACCAGGTTCGATTCCAGTCAAAGGCATGTACCTAGGTTGCAGACTCAATCCCCAGCCTTGGTCAAGGTGCATGCAAGAAACAACCAATCAATGTGTCTCTCATCATTGATGTTTCTATCTCCCTCCCTCTTCCTTCCTCTCTTAAATCAATAAAAATATTTTTTTAAAGAAAGAATTGAAGAACTGGAAGAACTAATATAGCAGGGTGGCAGACCACAATAGAACAAATCAAAACTCAGTTGTCTGAAAAACACACACCACACAACACATTCAAGCAAAGCAACCTGACAGTTTTCAAGTAACAAAAGTTTGGAGTCCTAATATAGGAAACAGAAGTGAAAAATATGATTTATCTCAAACCAAAACTGAGAAATTACTAAAGAAATAAAAGAACAAGAATTGGAGATTAGACTTCTAACTGAAAAGAATAGCCCTTTCACTGAACAGATCGATTAGCTGTCCAAAGAGGAGATTGGTAAACTAATTCAGAGTTCCCAGCAAAAGGAATTAGAGCTATAAGGTCTTCACACTAGAATATCTTCAGCTTCCTATATCCAGCAGCAAATGAGAAAACTATGGAAAACAGAAACCTAAAAAGAGGGAACCATACTGATGGATGTCATTGATGCCAAAGATGCAGATCCACGAAGCTGCAAGATGAAAAGAAAAACTGTCTCCTAGATATGAAAGTACTGGTCAGATTATGTTTAGACAAACTATCATTTATCACACATAATTTGGGAAGAAAAAAACACACATTAAGATCAACACATTAGGGCAGACTGTCAGACTTGACTGACAATTTTGCAAGCATCCAGCATTAGTAACAAGGTTAGAGGTGTTAATGTGAATCAGTTTGCAGGAGTGCAATAAATTTAAACAAGTTAAGATTTTGGAAGGGTGGAAACAACAATAGTCAATGCACAGAGGGAGACAACCCAACTTCAGAAACAACTGTAGGCTAGGGTTTTCACTGACAGTGATATCAATTCTAAACTACAGATGAACTCTACTGACATGGCTCAAAATTTTAAAGGAAATGAAACCAAGCTCAAAAACTTAGAGAGGGAATCAGAACAGATTCAGCTCAACATAGGGCAGGTTTGCAATGCCAAGAATGTTCTTGTAGGTGATCTTGACTTTATTTCACCAGCACCAGGTCATTTACTTCAGAGCCTGCAGACTCTCTTAAGGCAACTGAGTCTGACAAACTGAGTGAGTCTTTGAAATTATCCCAAGAAGAGTTAGAAGAGCTAAGAAAATCAACGCAGGAAAAAAAATGCAGCCATTAAAACCCTCCAGAAAGGTAACAGGAAATTGTCTGATTCCATTGCCGCCATCTCTGAACTAGAAAGTGAACCAACTTATTCAGAAATTAAGCAGGAAAAGAAAAACAAGATGTTTTCTAAAACTTACTTAAGGAAAAGGAGCTCTACTCAAAGCAAAAGGTGATGAATTACTTTCCTTAAATGTGAATTTCACTAATGAAGTGGGTGAAAATGAAATTTTGAGGCAGCCGGTCACACAGCTGAAGGAGAGACTGTTTAATTTTGAAATGGATATATGTAAGCTATAATAGGAAAATGAAAAAAAAATGTAGAAACATCCAGAGAAAAGGAATAGAAGTCAAGCATTATAAGAGACAAATATGCAAGTTTCTAAGATGAGGAAAGAAAAGGATTTGAAATATGTTGCATTGAAGAAAATGGCTCTTGCTTTGGAGCAGCTATTGAAAGAAAAAGAACAGGACAAGACCAGGGAATTAAATTGGCTTTTAAATGCAGTTACATCCATGCAGGAAAAGACAGGTATGTTTCCACAAGAGAGAGATAAAGTCGTGCTGGCTGGCACTGAAACAGATACAAATGGAGGGTTGTGCCTTATAGAATGAGTCTCATCATTTACTTGACAACCAGGTAAATGACATTTACTTGACAACCTGGTTTACAATTAAACCAGGAGCTGGAGAGATGGTTTAAACATGCTTTAGAATCAGAAAGGTTCGTGTCCACGAAGCTTGGGCTGCAGAAGGTAGAGCAGTTAAGCTAAAAGTGAAGGTGGTGGTATTAGAGGAAAAGCTACATTCACCTTCTGGTGCAATGACCATTAAAGCCATCAGGCCTGGTTGCAGGCAGTCACTGCAGGAGAAGCCTGAACCTGCGCTGCAGCTTTCTGCCTCTCAGAGACAGGGGAAGCAGCATGCTCACACACTAGCCAAGCTGAAGTTGATACTAGCTGAATGGATAGAGAAGGCAGACGGTCTAGAGGGAAAACTGATTTGTTACAAGGATTTCGGCAGAAAGCAAATGCTGGTTTGCAACTGAAAGAAGAACTAACTGAAGAATTTAAAAAACAAAATGAAGTCCAACAGTACCATAGGCTTCATGGATTAGTACCATAGGCTGCATGGATCAGTACCATAGACTCTTTGCTGACCTTGCTGGTTTCACTCTTTTGAATCTATTTCCCACACTGCTGTGAGGGTGAACTCGCTTAGAAGATCTGAATTATTTTAGGGGTCCCCATTAGAGTTCTCACGAGAAACCTTTTTAGGGGATACTTTCAAACACCAAAGCAAAAACATTGTCTTAACCTACAGGGACCTAGAACTGCTGAGTTTGGGCATCTTCTTTTTATTTTTTTATTTTTTTAAAATAAATCTTTATTGTTCATATTATTACAAATGTTCCTCATTCCCCCCCCCTCCATTGCTCCCCTCCACCAAGTTTCCATTCAACTCTCTGCCCTTTCCCCATCCCCCATTGTCCTCATCCATAGGTGCAGTTTATGTTCAGTCTCTTCCTACCCCTCCCTCCCCATTTCCCCGAGAATCATCCCCTTCCATACCTCTGATTCTATTATATTCACCAGTTAATATTGTTCATCATAATTTTGACTTCCCTTGGTTTTTAGATTCACTTGTTGATAGTTACGTGTTTGTTCATAATTTTTATCTTTATTTTCTTCCTCTTCCTAAAGAACCCCTTTTAGCAATTCATATAATTCTGGGTTGGCAGTGATGAACTCCTTTAGCTTAAATTTATTTGTGAAGCTCTTTATCTGGCCTTCGATTCTGAGTGATAGCTTTGCTGGGTAGAGTATTTTTGGCTGTAGGTTCTTGTTATTCATCACCTTGAATATTTCTTGCCATTCCCGTCTGGCCTGCATGGTTTCTGTTGAGAAATCAGCTGACAGTCGTATGGGTGCCCCTTTATAGGTAACTACCTGCTTTTCTCTTGCTGCTTTTAATATTCTCTCTTTGTCTTTAGCTCTTGGAATTTTAATTATGATGTGTCTTGGTGTGGTCCTCTTTGGATTCCTTTTGTTTGGGGTTCTGTGTGCTTCCTGGACGTGTAAGTCTATTTCTTTCACCAGGTGGGGGAAGTTTTCTGTCACTATTTCTTTCAATATGTTTTCAGTATCTTGCTCTCTGTCATCTTCTGGGATGCCCATAATTCTGATGTTGGTTCGCTTATGCATCTAATTTTGAAGTTGTCCCAGAGGTTTCTTACACCATCTTCAACTTTCTGGATTCTCTTGTCTTCTTGCTTTTGAGGGGAATGTCCTCTGGCTCTTTGTGTTCCAAATCTTGGACTTGATTCTTGCAATCTTCCAATCTGTTTTTAGGACTCTGTATAATATTTTTTATTTCAGAGAATGTATTCTTTATTTCTAGTTGACCTTTTATTATTTCTAGTTGACCCTTTATTATTTCTTGTTGATCCCTTTTCATATCCTCATAGGTCTCATTTATTTTATCGGCCTTTTCTAGGAGATTGTTGAACAACCCTATAAGCGTGGTTTTGAACTCTATATCCAGTCGCTTTTTGTCCTCTATTTCTTCGTTTGTGATCTGTTTCCTCGTTTTGACATTTTCGCTGCTTCCCTGAGTTGGTAGGTTGGGAGGATCAGCTGTGTTTATGCCAGGAGACAACCTTATTCCACTAGATTTGGAAACCTGCAAAAGCCTCTGTGATCAGCTTGGATGGGACAGAGTTTCAGGGCGGAGCCTACAGCCTTGGCTTCTGGTTAGCCCCGCCCTCTCAAGTTCCTGAGTCTCAGTGTACCTCAGTGTCCTTTGGTACTCGCTGCAAGCACCTCTGAGAGAAAGGCGCCCTAGAGCTTCGCCCGCTACCAGACAGTCTAGTCTCTCCCCCAACAAGCCCACAACTGGGGTTCAGAGCAGTTGGAAGAGGGGTTAAGAACAGTCGGAGCTTATGTCTCCTTCCTGCTAGGGCAATCTCGCAGCCCAATCAACCATCTGTCTTCTGTGCGCATAATGTGCGCAACTCCAGAGTTCTGCCTTTCACCGCTCCCCTGAGCTTACAGCCTTACAGCCCAGATTCCCCCTGTATGAGGCTGGGGCCCGAGGGTCTTGCCCAGGACTGGGGTTCAGTGCAGTCAGAACTGGGGCTCAGCACATTCCTGAGCTTTTGAGTCCTTCCCGCTGGGGCAATTCAGCAGCTCAGCGAACAGTCCGTCCTCTGCGCACAATGTGCGCAACTCCGGGGCTCTGCACTTCGCAGCTCCCCTGAGCTTCTGCCTTACAGCCCAGATTCCCTCTGTGTGAGCCTGCGACCCCAGGGTCTCGCCCAGAACTGGGGTTCAGTGCAGTCGGAGTTGGGGTTCAGCACAGTCCGGAGCTTTTATCTCCTTCCCGCTAGGGAACACCAGCCAGGCACTCAGCTGCCCCTCCTCTCCGGCTCCGTCCTCTCCCTGCGCGCACACTGTGTCTCCGTACCTTAGGCTTTTACAGCTCCTCTGATTGTCCTTCAGGTTTTCTCTTTCCTTCTAGTTGTAGAATTTCCAGTCAGTCAACTTTCCTGTAGTTCTGGATAGTGTCCACTTTATATTTTAGTTGTATTTTTTGAAATTGTTGAGTGCGGCTGCAGTTAGGCTTTTACCTCTGCCGTCATCTTGTTGCCTCGGGCATCTTCTTTTTAAATGCTATTACTAATGATTTGCCTACATACACATGTTCACTACTGTCACTTGACAACAATGCTTGAGTGGGGCTGAATGACCTTCAAAAACATTAGGTGGTTCTCAAGACAGAGATGAGACAGTACTTTAAAGCAGTGGACTTTTGGGGAAAAGTCACATGTTGTTTTGCTATATATATGCTATATATATATATATATTTGCTATATATATATATAAATATATATATATATATATATATATATATATATATAGAGAGAGAGAGAGAGAGAGAGAGAGAGAGAGATATGTTAATTAACCAGGACACCATAGCGGCTTAACAGAAAGGAGGAAGTTGCGCCTGCAGAGTAGAGGGCAGGGTGGCAGGGGCCTCCACGCACCTGCGCTGGGGGAGAGCCTGATCAACAGTGGCTGCGTCTGCTTCAAGGACTGGAGAGGGAGGCAGGGCTGAACTGGCAGAGGCCATGGTGCTGCAGGGCCTGGGGAGCAAGGCAGGGCCGGACTGGCGACTCGAGGGTGGGTGGCGCCACAATTTCAAATTATGTACTGGGCTCCTAGTGTTTAATAAAAACATAATTAATATTTAACAGTGTCATATTTTTAAAAATGCAAAAGAATTCACCAAATTTAGCCCTAGCTGGTTTTGCTCAGCAGATAGAGTGTCAGCCTTCGGACTGAAGGGTCCTGGGTTCGATTCTGGTCAAGGGCACATACCTGGGTTGAGGATTCAACCCCCACTAGGGGGTGTGTAGGAGGTAGCTGATCAATGATACTCTTGCATCATTGATGTTTCTATCTCTCTCTCCTTTTTCCTTCCTCTCTGAAATAAATAAATTGTATATATTTAAATAATTTACTGCCCTAACTGGTTTGGATCAGTGGATAGAGTGTTGACCTGTGGACTCAAGGGTCCCAGATTCATTTCCAGTCAAGCGCATGTACCTTTTTTTCGGGCACATCCCCGGTAGGAGGTGTGTAGGAAGCAGCTGATTGATGTTTCTCTCTCATTGATGTTTCTAACTCTCTCTCCCTCTCCCTTCCTCTCTGTAAAAATCACAAAAGTTAAAACAGTGGTTACTTTTTGTAAGAGTGGGTATTGGTGGGATTGAAGGCTGTGGTCAATGACTGTTTAAATATTGTTTGTAATGATTTAGGTGTTTATGTATACTTTGTGTCATTAAACCATCAAACTTTGGGTTCATCTATTAATGTTCAAAAATTATATCAAATACAGAGGTGTGCACTCCTTGTAGAAGAAAAGGTGGTGAACAATGCAAAAGTACAAGATGCATAAAATTTAAGAAAGGGAAGTTAGTTTTTCCTGGCTAAGTTGCGTGCCTCTTTCCTAATGCTTAGGAAACTCCCTGGTAACCTGAATTCTTTCAGGTCTTTTAGAAATATATGTACATTTGTATAATGGAACTGTTTTATTCTCTGACTTGCTTTAAAAAAAAATCATTACACCTTTAAAGAGCTTTCCAAATGTGAATGATTTCCATATCCAACCAACTACTACATATTTCTTAATTCCTTCCCTTCTTGTCTGTTTCCAGTGCTGTGCTCCATCCCTTCCTGTCCCCTGCAGGGATCAGTACATAGGCTCTTTGCTGACCTTGCTGGTTTCACTCTTTTGAATCTATTTCCCACACTGCTGTGAGGGTGAACTCGCTTAGAAGAAGATCTGAAAGTACTTCCCTGATTAAAATTATTTTAGGGGTCCCCATTACCAGAAGTCCGACATTTCACAGAATCCCCAAGTCTTGTTTTTGAAACCTTACTTCCAATGCATTCACACATTGGACACTCTCCAGCCACATGTGACTTCTTGCAAACCCAAATAATTTTAATCTTATGCATCTAATCATAGCAGGGTAAAGTGTTTAACTTTCCTCCTCTTCAATGTCAGTGGGGAGGAATTTCCACCCTCACGTTATGGGGATGGCCAAATGCTGAAGAGATGAGCTCGACAGCAGTGTATTGGTCACATATACTCCTGTCCAGCCCAGGAGAGGACAGCACACAAGGCCACATGGCAGTTGCACTTGGGAATAGAGTGAACAAGCAGGGGTGTAGTAACAAGAGGGTGGGTGAGCCCTGGTTCCTGAAAGAGGACACCCCACACAGGTGGACTAATTTGTAAGGTGCAACATAAATGGGCTTAGGTAAAATTTGATGTTGAAATTTGCACTGAACAAACAAATAAGCCAAACCTGTCATAGCAAAATAGTTCCCAAATCTAAATTTAGTGAGCTTCCAGGTGTGTTAAGGGTCCTTGGGATTTGTTTTAATCAGGCACATAAGATACAAAGCTACAGACACAGCCGTCATGAGGAAAGAAGCTTATTATACACAGATCCCAAGAAGCAGGAGACACCCCATTGGAGGGCCACATGGGGAGGCACCATGGGCAGACAGGAGGCAGAGGGAGTGAGGGGAAATGTGAGCATGAACCTTGTTGTGTTTTCCATGAAAATGAATAGTGAGGCAGGGTGAACAGCCTTAGGATTGGCTAGTTTGAGTCATTTCAGTGGGCACTGGGGAACAGTGGCCTAGAGTGGTGGCCTGGACTGGAAAGCTGACACCTGGAAGCTATACTCACAGGTGAGCCATTGACTACCTCTAAGAATTTAACTAACCCTGGCAGGGGCAGTCCCTCCAAGGTAGCAAGGCCTCAGATATCAAAGCATTAAATACAAAAACTAGAAAACATGGTGGTTACACTAGATAGAACCAAAAGGTGAACCCTCATATTAAGTCTATGAAAGTCTATGCCAACTGGTACATTTTAGCAGATGTTAAAATTTTAATTCAAAACCGATTAATAGCCCTAACCAGTTTGGCTCAGTGGATAGAGCGTCTGCCTACGAACTGAAAGGTCCCAGGTTTGATTCTGGTCAGGGGCACATGCCTGGGTTGCAGGCTGGATCCTCGGTTGGGGGGCTTGCAGGAGGCAGCCGATCAATGATTCTCTCTCATCATTGATGTTTCTGGCTCTATTCCCTTCTTCCTTCCTCTCTGAAATCAATAAAAATATATTAAAACAAAAAACAAAAAAAAACCAACTATGTAATAAGGCACAAAAGCCAATCAGGAACTTTAATCTTTTTGCCACATACATTATTTTAGTAAGTTTTGGACTTCCAATTGGGTCAAATTGTGAACCTCTGTTTAATTAAATTTTTGTGTGTCCTCCACCTGTATCCAGGTTTCTTTGTTCCTTGTCCCTTTTTATGGTTTGTTTATCACTGGATATAGTGGGGGTGGGGGAGTGCCTCTTTACCCTACTCATACCGGTATTTATCACTTTCCCCACAGAGAGTATCAGGTCAGTATCTTCAGTGTTAGGGCCCTCTAATGGCAATGGTTTGAGGACACTGGGTTTAACTCGGGTTTGAATGATCATTGTCACTGTGCCATGGGGCTGCCATAGCATTCCCCCATCCCTTGGAAGATCAGGGTGTTGTGCCACCAAGGGGCGTGGTGGGAGAGCACAGGCCCACGCTGCAGGAGCTGATGGATCAAACTATCTCATGCTGCAGCCCCACCTTTTCCATGTGTGGACTGCTTCCCTCCCCACCTTTTTTCTACACAAGGCCCCGCTGGGTATTTTTGGTTTCTAGGTGGAAAGTCACAGTTTTTGTTTCTGTCTTTATCCAACCACATGGAAAAAGGGCTGGGTGGTGGGCCCCATTGATGGCCATCCTCTTCCGGGAAATGTCAGTCTTTTCCAGTGTTGGAGTCCACGGCCAGTGGGACTATTTTGTCCAGGGCCGAGGTAGGAAGCACAAGCCCCTTACTCACAAGGCAAATCTTCTGCCTGCTGGTAAGCAACAAGACTAAGCAAAGCCCAAGTGTGGTGCCAACAAGACTAACCAAAGCCCAAGTGTGGTGGCGAGGGGTTTTGCACTCCGAGAGAAGTTAAATATCGTATGCCCCTCCCCCACATTTTTTTTTCTTCAGTGCCTGAGCCATGGGCTGCCTTAGGAGTCAAGAGAGCACATGAGAGCAGCAAGTGGATCAGCATCTCAGGAGACGGGCAAGGTCACTCACTACCTTTTTCTGAACGACAGTGATTCAGGAGGCAACCATGGAGCCATTCTTAAATCTGGCCTCCATTTTTTTCACAAACAACACAAGGGGTCATCCCCAGGACTGTACTGAAAGTGCACTTTCCTAAGCACTGTCTGTATTGCTGTCCCAAAGAGTTCATGATGGTCATCAGCTAGACACAGTGACCAAAGTTCTAGCCCCACACCCACTGAATGAAACTCAAGCACCCATCAATTAAAATGTTGTGCTGTCACTGCCTTCAGGTGGGAGCCTGGGAGCCCACCTGGCAGACGGTGGTCACACCAACGGCATCTCTGCATGGTAAATGGGACCACAGACCCCTTCCCTTGCACCAACTGTTAAGGGGGCCTGGCCCTTGGCAGGTCTGTCTAGAGCTGGCTGGTAGTATGTGGGTTCTTGACTTTGTGCAGGAAAAACTTCACAACACAGATCCAGGTGACTATGAGGGAACATATATTAAAGCTGGGGACAGTAAAACAAGAGATTAGCATAGAAGAAGCAACAGGAGAGCCTAGGCTGGGAAGTCAGAGAAAAGGGGTCTTGGGATCAGCTTCATGGGTTAGCCTAGGATGAGCTGCTACTGCCCATCACTCCCCTGGTTGCAAGTGTAGTGGGGTCCCTTAGAATTTAGGAGATCCATGCCTGTGGGGGGTGGGGAGAAGGGGGAAATGAGGATGATGGGAACTGTTCTCCAGGGGGAGAGCATGAGCGGGTTCCTCTGTTTTAAGGCGTCATCTTTTTCTAAAGGCAGGAATCTTGGAGGTATCAGGGAGGGTTTCAGCAGAATATTCATCAGTTTTCTAGGTGTGATTCTCCAGGGCTGTTGTCCACCCAGTTCTGCCATTTTCTGGGGCTGGGGCTGAAATACAAACGAGGCCTACATGTTATTTCTAGGGAGGTGACCTTCTGTATCTGTGGTAAATTGCTCTGCCAATTTGTCTGCTGTCTCCGTTTCCTATTCCACTTGTCCTGGCTTACTGGCCTATCTCACAGCTCCTTCTCCCACCCTGTTAAAAGACATGAAGGCCATCAGTAAGCAGACTGAGAGACCTCGGGGGCCTAGCCAGCTTTTCAATCAAGAAACAGCAGTTTTATCTCACACAGCTTGAGCAAAAACACCTCTCTCTTCCCTTGCATGCCCCGTTTTTCTGTTCTCTGTACTCTATAAACCTGGTGTTGGGGAAAAAATAGCACTTGCCAGCCACTCCTGGTGAGGTCCTTCGGCAGGCCCGACGGGACTTAGTGATTTAACGTTACCAGTGGCAATAAACATCATGTATTGGCTGCCACCTGTGTGTGTGTAAGGCCTAATAAACCCACATCTTTCACAGCCATGCCTATTTTTAATTTTGGTGTCCACATGTTTACTACTAATATATAGAAATGCAACTGACTTTAATGTTTACTTTACAGCTTTTGACATTGTGTAATTCAGTACTATTCTAGGAATAATTTCTTTTTAATAAACTCATGTGGTATAAAGCCTGAAATTAAGATTCATTATTAAGAGCTGTCTTGACATCTGAAAAAATCAAGTTTCATAGTTAATGCCCAACCTTTTGCTCCTGATATTAATTTTTATATAGGTTTTAAACTCCAGTTTCTCTTTTCTTGATTTTGTCAAAGGATGGTGATTAGTGGCTTTTATCCAGCTGGGAAAACTTTCACAACTATTCAGCAGTCTCATATTTGGAGACTAAGATCTCTTATCAGCCTGAGATTGCTAAACTTGCTATTTCCAGACTCTACTCCTGGTCATAAAGTTCTAACCCCTTGACCAGGAATTTAAATGGAATGAGCTGGCTCTGCCTGCGGGAAGCCTTTGGTGGTGGCCCTCAGTGAAACATTGACCAAAGTCTTCTGAATCACATCTTTTTCTAAATCAAAGGCTCAGCAAAGAACGGAAGTGTATCAGACTATCTGCCACCTTCTTCTAGTCATGCTAATTTTCACCTTCCACTCCTGTGGTATCCATAGCTTAGTCTATTTGCTGTTGACACTTATTACATCCATGGAATGTGTACACTGCCGACCTAGGAGGCTGTGTTTGATCAGTGGTTTGCATTACCCTCTTGGCAAAGGACCACTAAAAGAAAATGGTGTAGCCCTAGCCAGTTTGGCTCAGTGAATAGAGCATAAGCTGAAGGGTCCTGGGTTTGATTCTGGTCAAGGGCACAAACCTGGGTTGCAGGTTCCCTAGCCCTGCCTGGTGAGCATGCAGGAGGCAAACAATCAATGTATCTCTCTCACCTTGATGTTTCTTTCAATCTCCACCCCTCCCTTTCATTCTCTCTAAAAATCAGTGGGGGGAAAAATCCTTGGGTGATATTTTCTGTTCTTTGCTGAGCTTTCGATTTAGAAAAAGATGGTGATTTAGAAGACTTTGGTCAGTGTTTCACTGAGGGCCACCACCAAAGGCTTCCCGCAGGCAGAGCCAGCTCATTCCATTTAAGCTCTTGGTCTGGGGTTAGAATTTTATGAGACAAAAACAAACAAAACACCCTGATTCTTGCCCCACCCTCCATTTCTTTACCTTCCTGTATAGTATTTTTTACCATATAGGTATGCTTCTCTAAACAACATTAATTTTGCTTGCTTTGAACTTTACAAAGATGTTATATTTCCTTCTTTCAGTGAATATTATGTTTCTGAAATTCAGGTCGATGCTTGCAACTAGCAGCTCTAGTTCACTCATTTTCATTACTACATAGTTTTCAATTATATTAGTTTTCCACAGATCCTTCCTTTGTTTTTTGTAAGATTTTTTTTTTTTTTTTTTTTTTTTATTGATTCCAGAGAGGAAAGGAGAGGGAGAGAGAGAGGTGGTAACATCAATGATTAGCTGATTCCTGCATGCCCCACACTGGCAATTGAGCCCACAACCCAGCCATGTGCCCTGACCAGGAATGGAATCGTGACTTCCAGATTCATACATTGATATTCAACCATTGAGCCACGCCGCTGGGCCACATATTCCTTCCTTCATGACATCTCAAAGACTATTACATGTGCTGAGCCCAGCTCCTGGCTCAGAGGGAACACAATAATTGTTAAATGAGACTGAGCCTCGACTGACTGTCACAATGACACTTGTTACCTTTGGCTGGTTTCTCTGCTCTTGGCCCCAGTGCTAGGATCCCTGACCTGAGTTAAATACAGTTATAAAATTTCGTGACCAGCAATAATAATCTCAGTGTCCTCCCAACTCACCTAAGACTACAATTCCCAGAAAGTATTGCGGTGCCATAGTGTGTCAAATTCACTTTACTTCCCCCGTCCTGGCAAACTTCCGTGTTTTGTGGGCGGGCTAAAGGAGTTGTCCAATGAGCACCTCCGTAGGCTGAGAGGCTGGGAAATTACTCAATGAGCGTCCCGTCAGAGGCTCCAATAAGCGCGAAGGTTGCTGGGACAGTGGTCGTGGGCGGCCTCACTGAGCCGCGCCAGCTGAGCGGGCGGAACCCAGCCCCTCTCTCCTGCCTTCTTGGAGGTTCGGTAATCCCCCCCCGCGGCTGTCGACCCCGCTTTCATGTGCCAGGTGGGCACAGCACCCCGGAACCTCCACGCCCATGGCCACTAACCTGAGGACGACCACTTTCAACTCCTGTCCTTCCTCGACCGAAACTGACGACGAAGGCGTGCAAGGCACCTGCGAAGATGCTTCGATCTGCAAGAGGTGCCTGCGGGACGCGGGTTAGGGCCGGCGGCTCCGGGGTGCTGGGGCCCAGGTGGGTGGCGGGCCTGTCTGTGGAATGCGCTTGCACGCCACCAGGCGCTCGCCGGCTCCCGAGACCCTGGCTTCTCACTTGTGAATTTCACAGGGCAGGGGTCCATTTATGAAACTCACAATGATTTACCTTCTGCTGTGTGCCAGGCTAGGTGCAAGCCCGGATCGTGCCTAGAGTATAGTGAGCGTCCTGTCAGAGGCTCCAATAAGCGCCAAGGTTGCTGGGACAGTGGTCGTGGGCGGCTTGTCAGAGGCTCCAAGAAGCCTGAGGGGCAGAAATCCGGGTGTTTTGTTTGTTTTTGTGTTGTTGACTGAGGAGCCTCTGACAGGACGATCATTGAGTACTGTAGGCACGAGGCACACGTGGTCTTGGCCTACCTGGAGCTAAAGCCTTGTCAGAAAGACGAACGTGAAGCACATACTAACTACAGGCTCGATGGTTAGGGGAAGTGCGGGCTCTCCCTCTTTCATAGGTTACATTCCGCTGGGTTTGTCATGATCCCCATTGTGCACCTGAAACTCATGCCAATCAAGAGGAGAAATGGTGTATCCACGACCACATCATATTGGTGTGCAGAGCCAGTACTTTCCAGAGTTCTCACCTGTATGTTACAGGAGTCCACACTATTAGGGGTGTAGTGTGTGTGAGTGTGTGTGTGTGTGGGGGGCGGGGCTTGTGAGCACAGGTATACATCACACACCTGGAAGCATGAGAAAGAAAGCATGAGACTTGAAAGTACTCCATTTATTCATTCAACAAAATTATTGAGAGTTTACTTTGCCCCGGGCCCTTCATTTGTGCACGGTGGTGGGGTTCAGTGATTGGGACCACATAATGAATGAGACTGACATGGCGCCTGACATACAGCCCAGTTGGAAAAGAGACAGGAGACAAGTACCGTATTTTTCGGACCATAAGACGCACCTTTTCTTCACCAAATAGTGGGAGGAAAAGTGCCTGCGTCTTATGGTCTGAATAGAAGTAGTGCCTGCGTCTTATGGTCCGAGTTGCAGAGCGGCAGCGGGTCCCCCGGGACCTTCCGTGTCCCTGGGGACTGCATATTTGGTGAAGAAAAAGTGCGTCTTATGGTCCGGTAATTACCCATAAAACACATAATGACAATTTTGCATGGAGCGCTGAGATTACATTTTGTAATTTAGGCAGTGATGTTTAAACTGAGAACAGAAGGCTTAAAAAACAGTGTAGGAGACTGTTCAGGCAGAGCAAGTAAAATGTGGACTTTTGGAGGAACAGAACCAATGCCCTGGCTTCTGGGGCCATGCGGGTGGGGATTGTCGGGTGGGGTTAAGGATTGCGCTTTTTGTGGGTTCTTGGAGACCAAGCTCAGTGAAGCAGGCCATGGACTCTGGAGCCAGAAGGCCACACTGATCTGAGCCCTGCTGTTTACAAGTTGTGTAAGACCTTGGGCAAGTTACTAAACCAGTCTGTGTTCTCAGTTTTCTGGTCTGTAAAGTGGGGATGATCGTAAGATTAAATGATACTTAATATTAGGAAAACACTTAAAGCAGTGTCTGGCATGTGGTATGTGTGAGTGGTGGTAGATTAAATACTAGTAAATAGATAAATGCATGCATATGTATTAAAGTCGTGGAGGCGGTCCTTGGTGAAATTTGTGAATTTAAAGACACGCAGCTTTATTTCTTCTGTTTTCAGTTGCTATTGATCACATGTATAGCACTGTTGAATTAGAAATAATTGTTCTCATGTTGACTGCTTTTTAGTAAGAGAATCTACAGTGTCATCTAAATTATGAGAGGGAAATAAAATACTTTCCTGGCCCTGGCCCGTGTGCTCAGTGGTTAGAGTGTCTGCCTGAGTGCCAAATGGTGTTGTTTGATTCCTGGTCAAGAGGTCAAGGGCGTGCCTGGGTTGCAGGTTTGATTCCCCTCAGGACGCATGTGGGAAACAACCAATTGATATGTCTCTCTCCAATTGATGTTTCTCCCTCTCTCTCTCTCCCCCTCTCTCCTTTCTGCTCTTTCTAAAAATCAATGGGAAAAATATCCTTGAGTGAGGATTAACCAACCAACCAACCAACCAACCAACAAACAAACACACACACACACACACACACACACACACACAAAGGTTTTCTGTAGCACATTAGGGTTAGGTTTATTTAATATTTATTGATAGTATTGGTTTACTTAATATTTATTGGAAATGTATTTTGCATATTTAAAAAAAGAAAATTAGCTAAAAATAGTTCAGACGCAAAGGAAAGTACAGATAAACAGCAGGACTAGAGCATGGCTGTCCTTGACTCTCAGTCGGGTTGTTTTCATCATTTAGCTTCTCTGCCTTGGTTTCCGGGCCTTTGGTATCCACAGACACCTGAGCATTGTAGGGGAAGTGCAGGTTTGAACTGCAGGTAATTCCAGGCAGTAGTTCCCAGCCTGACCTGCAGGGCAGCATGATCTGTGGGCTGGGGCCTGCTCTGGCCCACTGCACAGACGCTCTGGCTGGGTCCACGCTGTGAAGACCGGATGTGCTGGCCACGCAGATGCGGTTCCTTGAAGCTTTTTTGCACTCTTCCTTTCAGCTCTCTTAGTCAGTTATTCCTGTTCCGCCCCCAGCAGATGTTCCCTCAGGACCTCCCTGGTTTCACACCTCAAGGACCATCAGCGGCCTGAGGACGGAGGACCACCTGTTGGCTACTACTGCTCTAGGCTGTTACTGCTCAATTTTTTTGTTTTTTTTTGTTTTTTTTTTTGACTTTTTTTTTATTTTTTTAATTTTATTTTATTAAGGTATTTTCTGTGTACATAGTTTACCATTGCCCCCCCCCCCACCTCCCATTTATGCCCTCCCTCCCCAGAATTCTGTGTTCATTGGTTGTACTTATGTTCATGCATACCAGTCCCTCGGTTGTTCTCCTATCTCCCCCCAGGTCTCCTTCCCCTCCCCGCTGTCATTTGACAATCTGCTTGTTTTATGGTGACCATCTCAGGACCCCATGAATAACATCTGCTCCTCATTTGGCAGTCTGCTTGCTTTATGGTGACTATCTCAGGACCTTATGAATAGAGTCCGCTCCTCCTCTGGTTCTCACCGCCCCTTCCCCTAGGTCCCACTGCTTCCCCTGGGACACACGGCTCGCCCGGGGCACTCGGCCCCCTGGGACACTCGGCTCACCCGGGGCACTCGGCCCCATGGGACACTCGGCTCACCCGGGGCACTCGGCCCCCTGGGACACTCGGCTCACCCGGGGCACTCGGCCCCATGGGACACTCGGCTCACCCGGGGCACTCGGCCCCCTGGGACACTCGGCTCACCCGGGGCACTCGGCCCCCTGGGACACACGGCTCACCCAGGACACCCTTCCCCTTTGGGGGGTATGGCTTACCTGGGGCACATGGCCCCCTGGGACACTCGGCTCACCCGGGGCACTCGGCCCCCTGGGACACTCGGCTCACCCGGGGCACTCGGCCCCCTGGGACACTCGGCTCACCCGGGGCACTCGGCCCCAAGGGACACTCGGCTCACCCGGGGCACTCGGCCCCCTGGGACACTCGGCTCACCCGGGGCACTCGGCCCCCTGGGACACTCGGCTCACCCGGGGCACTCGGCCCCCTGGGACACTCGGCTCACCCGGGGCACTCGGCCCCATGGGACACTCGGCTCACCCGGGGCACTCGGCCCCATGGGACACTCGGCTCACCCGGGGCACTCGGCCCCCTGGGACACACGGCTCACCCGGGGCACTCGGCCCCCTGGGACACACGGCTCACCCGGGACACCCTTCCCCTTTGGGGGGTACGGCTTACCCGGGGCACATGGCCCCCTGGGACACTCGGCTCACCCGGGGCACTCGGCCCCCTGGGACACTCGGCTCACCCAGGGCACTCGGCCCCCTGGGACACTCGGCTCACCCGGGGCACCCGGCCCCCTGGGACACTCGGCTCACCCGGGGCACTCGGCCCCCTGGGACACTCGGCTCACCCGGGGCACACGGCCCCTCTAGGGTGTTGGGGTCGCATATTGGAGGCGCCACGCTAGCTCCTTGCTAGCATGGCGGGCAGGCTGGGACAGCTGCAGTTGGGCTGAGATGGTTGCAGGCGGGGGGACCACCTTCAAAGGTGTCTCATTCGGTGTGGGAGCGGAGCAGCTGCAGACATGGAGGCCAAGTTCTGAGGTCGCCCACTCCCTGAGCCCAAGGCGTGGTGAGCCCTGTTCTTGGTGGATTTCCTTTATTCTCGGCGGCATTGGCGGGTGGCGGTGCCAGGTGCAATATTGATGGTCGCTCCTGTGGTTCAATTACCACTGTAGTTTTAAAGTTCACATGGCGGTGGTGTGAGAGCTTCGGTTTGGCCATGTGGCATCGGAGGATGGGCTCGCCTGGGTGGGTAATGGAAGGCACCGTGCCATTTCCTCACCAGCGCGCTCCATTTCCCTCCCAGCATGGTGGGTGTGCTGGGAAGATTGTGGGCAGGCTGTGATGGCTGCATGGGGAGAGTCCGCCCTCAATGGTGTCCTCTTCGTTGCGGATGTGGAGCTGTTGTGGATGCAGAGGCTAATTTCTGAAGCCACACTCTCTATGAGCCCGGTGTGTAGTGAGCTCTGATTTCGGTGGATTCCCATTCTTGGGGGCGGCGGTGGGAGCGGCAGCGATGGTAGCTCCTGTGGCTCAATTTCCCCTGTAGTTTTAAAATCCGCATGGTGGTAGTGTCTGATGCTTTGGCTTGGCCATGTGGCAGCGGAGAGAGGATTCTCCGGGTCTGCCAATGGAAGGCGCAGCGCCAGCTCAGCGTGCGTGAAGGCCTGGCAGAGCAGGCCGCGGGGGGTTGGCGGAGAGTCCCTGCGATGTCTTAGTCTTTCAGACTTAGTGGAACGCTTCCCCTGAGCCAGGGCAAGCAGCACCACCACAAGTATTGGCCAGCTCAGTGCTGCCCCTCTACAGGTGACAGTAGGGGCATCCTCACCTCAGTAGGCCTTTGCTCTTGGAGGTCTTAACCAGTGGAAGGCAGCACGGTACAGAACTGCCCCACCTTCTCAGTCCTCCGGTGTTACTGCTCAATTGAGCTTAGAGTTCATGGTCAGTCATTCTGCCCTTCTCCTGGCAGTGACTTGATCTCCCCTGCCCTCCAGTGCTGGTAAACCCCAAACCCTGATTGAATAAAACTCTCCTTTCTCACCCAGAATACTATGGTGACAATCACCCAGCGGGGAGGCTTGGGATTGCTGTGAATTCATGTCAGAAAATGGAAGCCTTCAGGTTGGAATTCACCCACCTCCCACCCAGAAAGTAGCCATCCTTTCTTGTTATGGCTGTCCATGTCTTCTGGCAGAGACCATTAGAAACCACTTGTAGTTAAGCAGTTGGGTTTAGTGACTCATAGTAGGGGGAGCACTCACACCAGGGGAACTTACGGGCCTGCCAGTGGGGGGCGAGGGGTGTTAGAGAGACCTTTAGGACGTGGGCTGTAGTTGCATACTTTTGGGGAGAGTTCAAGGAAGCGAGGACATGCTCTGGGTTGGGTGTGACAAGGGTGGGCAGTCCTGTGGTTGGTACTTCAGTCAGCCTTTTCTAGAAGGAGGTGTGACTGAGTGAGAATCCCTGCCATTCATCAAGGAGCCGCAGTCACTCCTGGCAAGGGGAGGTCTGGTGTTTTGTGGATGGCACCATGGCTTTATTTTGTCCTTGAGGCTGAGTTATGAAGTGGTCTTCTTTTGTCTCCGGTTATCGCCGGCGCAGTATGACCTTGTGTCTTTGAGGTGATCTCGGTGGGCGCCCGCCAGCGCCTAGATGTCAGCCTGCTTTGTGTCTCACAGAGGGGCCTGTGGGTCTTCAGAAGGCAAATGGGGTCTGCCAGGCAAAAGGAGAGAGCCTGAGCTGGATACATGGCCATGGAAGCACAGCATGCCTTAGGGGAACTTTATTTACACTGGCTGGAGGCATGGTGGCCAGAGAGAATTGTGGAGAGGTCCTAAGAGAACGAAATGTGGAAGGTCCTTAGCCATTTTAAGTGGGTACCTGACATGATCTGGTTTTGTGTTTTAGAAAAATTGCCAGCAGCTGCACGAGATGTGTTTCCATTTCCTGCCCGCAGCAGCCTTGCTCAGGTCTGCTGGCCCACCTGGCTTACTGCAGCGGCCTCACTTTCTCCCTGCTTCTAGACTAGCCCCTCCCCCACCCACCTGTTTACACTGTGGCCAGGGTGACTTTTCAGAACCACAATCTTATCCTGCCACTTGATTACTGTCAGACACCAGGTACAAATCTCCACGGCCTCGCAGGACATACCACACTTTTCAGGATCTGCCCCTGTTGCCCTGGGTGTCTCACTGCCACTGCAGATTCCTCAGTGATCTCAAATTCATTATTTCCAGCACTGCGCAAGTTCACCTTCCCACGGTCTCCTTGCCATCCCTCCCCACCTCGGAGTGGTGCTGCCCATTCAGCTCACAGGAAAGGTGATCTTGAAGCTGCCCTTTCACTTCCCCCCATAATCAGACCTTTGATTCTTATCTGCTAAATATGCCTGGAATCTGCTTCCGTTTCTTCACCTCCACTTCTGCCACCTCCGTCCTAGCTGAGGTCACCTGTGGTCTGAGTTATGGCACCAGTCCACTAGCTGAGCTTCCCCTTTTTCCTCCCCCAAATCCATGTCTCTCTGAGGTGAGACTTTTATAAAAGGCCTGCCTGGTCAGGCCACTCCCCAGTGTAGTGGCTTCTTGTTGCTGTTAGAAGCCCCAGCTCCTTAGGGGCCTCCATGGCCCTGCCTGCTCTCACCTGCTTCTCCAGCCTCATCTCCCCCTCCCTCCCCGCCACCCTCGCAGTTCTTCTGGTGTGTTCTGTTCCCACCTTCCTCGCCTTCCTCTGGCCTTCCAGCCTGCTGCTCCCTCCTTTTATCCCTCCCTCCCTGTTTTATCCCTCCTTGCCTGTTTAGTTCCACATCATCTGGGGTTAATGCATTCATTCGGCTTTTTTGACTGAGCGCCTCAGTTGTTCTGCTGTGGAGGCTGTTCTGCTGTGGAACAGAAGCGAGCAATTTAGACAGCATGGAGCTCTTACAGGGCATTCGTTCCAGTGGGGGCGCAGCTGGGAAACAAGACATTTGGTGTGCCAGCTGGTGATCAGCACTGTGGGAGGCCTTGTCCTCTGGGGTGGGATGGCCAGGGAGGGCTCTGCTGGGAAGGTAGTGCTGGGAGAGACTGGGGGCAGAAGGGAGGAGCCCTGTGTGTAAGTGGGAATCCACATCCCAGGCCCCAGATGGGGTCAACAGAGTAGGCGGGCCCTGAGGCCAGAGCTGGCCTGCCCGGCTGCCTGGGGCTGGGACAGATGGAGCAGGCTCTTGCAAGACTAACTCTTCCTTGGAGAGGGGGCTGTTGGGGATGTTGAACAGAATGAAGAATGAGCTCACTGACGGGTTTTAACAGGATCATGTCAGCTTCTCTGTGGGGACCGACCTGCAGGGCAGGATGGGAGCCAGGAGACCAGTTAGGCTTTGGGATAGCCCAGGCCTGAGGCTGGTGGACTGCCCGGGTGGGAGCCTTGGAGGTGCTGAGGGTCTGTCAGGTGGAGCCCATAAAAGATGCTGGCAGATTGGATGGGGGGTGGGGGACTGGGAGCCTTAGCTCTCATGGGCTCCCTCAAGCTAGGAGGGCTCTCTGATACCGCAACCTGAACGTACACCCTGTGTGGCTCCTTTGTGGGAACCGGCCATTTGTAATTCAGACATCGGTTTAGTTTTTGTGTTCCACCAGAACAAACATACAAAGCGGGCTGCGTCCACCTCAGAGCTGTGTGCATTGTAGATGTAATACGCATCCGTCAATGGCTACAGTGATGAGGAACTGGATGCGAACACTCAAGCTTACATCACCCTGTAAAGCCTTAAACAGCTGCTTTTCTTCTTTACTGGTTCTGAGTGGTCTGTGCAGTTCAGAAACCAGACCAGGGGCTGTAAGGCTGAGATGCCAGTGTGAAGATTATAGAAGTGAATCTGGTTTCTGAAAACTGGCCACCTGGAGGCGTGTACCCCAGGAGAGCCTTATCCCCTGGGGGAGCAGTGGGACCAGGGGACCCGTGTGACCTGGGGGAGCAGTGGGACCCGGGGGAGCCAAGTGTCCTGGGAGAGCTGTGTACCCCTTGGGAGTGGTGGGACCCAGGGGAGCCGTGTTCCCCAGGAGAGCCATGGGCCCCTCGGGAGTGATGGGACCATGGGGAGCCATGTGACGGGGGGGGGGGGGGGCGGTGGGACCCGGGGGAGCCCCTATGTTCATAGCAGCACAATTTATAATAGCTAGGATTAGGAAACAGACTAGGTACCTGTCAGCAGATGATTGGAGCAGAAAACTATGGTACATCTACACAATGGAATACTATGCTGCCATAAAAAAGAAGGAATTCTCATCATTAGCAGCAATCTGGATGGAATTGGAGAACATCATGCTGCCAGTCAATGAAAGAGAAACACCACATGCCCTCACTCATTTATGGATAATAAAGAATATTATAAACTAATGAACAGAAAGATAGATATAGTGACAGTAAAGCAACAAGCAGACTGTCAAATGACAGTGGGGAGGGGAGGGTGATCTAGGGGAGATAACAGATCAACTGAAGGACTGGTATGCATGCATATAAGTACAACCAATGGACACAAAACTCTGGGGAGGGAGGGCATGTATAGGAGGTGGGGGGGCAATGGTAAGCAATGTACACATATAATACCTTAATAAAAAAATTACAACTAAAAATAAAAATTAAATTAAATTAAAAAAATAAAAAATAATAAAATTTCTAACACTCTTGGAAAAAAAAAAAGGCCATGGATATCTTGGTGTCAATTTTGTATACTGCTACATTGCCAAATTCATTTATTAGGTCTAGCAGTTTTTTAATGGAGTCTTTGGGGTTTTCTATGTATGGTATGATGTCATCTTCAAATAAGGACAGTTTTACTTCTTTTCCAATTTAGATGCCGTTTATTTCTTCTTCTTGTCTGATCTATTTTTGAATAGGAATGGTGAGAGTGGGTATCCTTGTCCTGTTTCTGTTCTTAGGGGAAATGGGTTTAGTTTTCCCCCATTGAGTATGATGTTGGCTGTAGGTTTATCATATAGGCTTTTATGTTGAAGAATGATCTCTCTCTATTCCCACTTTGCTGAGAGTTTTTATCAAGAAAGTTGGATTTTTTCAAATGTTTTTTCTGCATCAATTGACATACTTAAGTGATTTATGTCTCTCAGTTTGTTTATTTATTCATTTACAGATATTGTACCATCCTTGCATCCCCAGAATAAATCCGCCTTGGTCATGGTATATGATCTTTCTAAAAACAAACAAACAAACAAACAAACAAACAAAACAAAACAAAAACTGGCCCCCTGGAGATGCAGGTGGTCTCAGGGTCACCTCACTGGAATCTAGGTGTCTTCCTGCAAGCCTGGACCTGTCTCCACCCCATCACAGCTGCCCCTCCCATCACAGCTGCCCACCACAGCTGCCTGGGGAGCATGCTGAGACTTTGACCAAGGATGGCCTCTGCACCTCCAGAGAAGATGTGCCACTTTAGCTCTAGGACTTTGTGTTGAGGAGAAATTAGCTGCCAAACTTGCTCATCAAGAAAGTCAAATAAATTCTGGATGTTAGGGGAAGGAGACCTGGGGGGAGATAAGAGAACAACCGAAGGACTGGTATGCATGAATATAAGTACAACCAACGAACACAGAACTCTGGGGAGGGAGGGCATGAATGGGAGGTAGGGGGGGGGGCAGTGGTAAGCTATGTACACATATAATACCTTAATAAAATAAAAATAAAAAATAAATAAAATAAAAAATAAAAAGAACCATAACAAACAAACAAACAAAAAATCTAAAAAAAAAAAAAAAATTCTGGATGTTAAGCCCTCCCCTGTTGTTTTTTTTAAAATGAGTGAAATAAATATTGGAAAATACCTGTGAAAGGTAATGATTTAATATCTAGAATAGTAATAGTCACATCATTTTTTCTCTCTTATAAACTTAATTTTTTAAATGATAAACTGAGAAGCTTCTGCAAAATGGTTAATGGGAGAGGTTGTGTCAGTTTTCATTCCCACCTGTGGCGAATGAGATGCTAATCATAGAATTTTCTGGGTGACCAATGGCTCATCAGCTGGTGGATGGAGAATAATCCCTCTCTGATCTGTGTTTCTGTCATCACTGGTGAGACTGAGCACTTTGCTCACTGTCATTGATATTTCTATGTGAATCCTTTCTCCAGTCATTTTCCAACTGGGTCGTTGTCTTCTTGTTTGGATACTTGTATTTCTATTTCTGCTTTATAGGAACTTTTTATATGAGGGATGGTACCCCATGGCCTGTGTTTGTTGCAGTATTTCCTCTCAGATGGATGCTTGGTTTTCACTGTAGCTTGTTAGTGCATTTCATAATACATAAATTGTGACTTTTCATAGTGCAAAATCTGACAACCTAACTTTGTGGCTTGTGTTTTCTGAGCAGTGCTTTGAAAGGCTGTTCTCAATCATTACATTTACTTTGAGTACTTACGTGGTTTTGTCTTTTATGTTTTTTTTTTCATTAAAAAAAAATTTATTAAGGTATTATATGTGTACATAGCTTACCATTGCCCCCCCCCCATTCATGCCGTCCCTCCCCAGAGTTCTGTGTTCGTTGGTTGTACTTATATGCATGCATACCAGTCCTTCGGTTGATCTCTTATCTCCCGCCAGGTCTCCTTCCCCTCCCCGCTGTCATTTGACAGTTTGCTTGTTTTATGGTGACTATCTCAGGACCACATGAATAGAATCCGCTCCTCATTTGACAGTCTGCTTGTTCTATGGTGACTATCTCAGGACCACACGAATAGAATCCGCTCCTCCTCTGATTCACACCACCCCTCCCCCGGGGTCCCACTGCTTCCCTGGGGCACATGGCTCTCCTGGGGTACATGTCTCCCCCCGGGGCACACGGCTCTCCCGGGACACCCGGCCCCCCTGGGGCACACGGCTCACACGGGGCACACGGCCCCCTGGGACACACGGCTCACCCGGGGCACATGGCCCCCCTGGGGTGCTGGGGTTGCGAACGGGAAGCGCAGCGCCAGCTCCTCTCTAGCATGGCGGGCCGGCTGGGATGGCTGTGGGCGGGGAGACTGCACTCCAAGGAGTCTTGTTCCGGGTGGGAGTGGAAAAGCTGCGGGCGCGGAGGCCAAGCTCCGAAGCAGCCCACTCCCTGGGCCCGGGGCAGAGTGAGCTCTGCTCTTGGTGGGCTGCCCTCACTTGCGGCGGCAGTGACAGCGGTGGCCCCCGTGGCTCCTCTTCCACTGTATTTTTAAAATCCACATTTTTAAAATCCTCCCAGCCCGCCCACCGTGTTGGTGAGGAGCTGGCGAGCCCTTCGCCCGTCAAGCCCGCTGTTGCAGGGCCAAGCTGGAGCCTCTGCCGAGACCCCAAGGAGGGGCGCGGTGATGGTGGCTCAATCTCCATTGTAGTTTCAAAATCCACAAGGCAGCAGCGGCAAAAACTCCGGCCCGGCCATGTGGTGGTGGACAAAGGACTCGCCGGGGCTGCGAACGGAAGGTGCTGCGCCAGCTCCTCACCAACATGGAGGGTGCGGAGGCCGGGCTCAAAGGCGTCTCATTCCAGGCAGGAGCGGAAGGCGCGGTCCAGGCCCAGCATGGGTTCCTCAGCTCCCACGGTAGGCCGGCCGGGAAGGCCCACTCCCTGGGCCCAGGGCGGAGCGAGCTCTGCTCTCGGTGGGCTTCCCTCACTCACGGCGGCTCTGGCCAGTCTGGTTCCACCGTAGTTTTAAACTCCACATGGCGGCAGTGGCGCCTTGCTTTGTCTCTAGTTGTAGCCTTCCCATTCTGCCAGCTTTCCTCTGTCTTTTATGTTTAAATCAATCATATGTATATATAAGAATATAGCAGATTTAACTTAGTTTTGTCTGAAAGCGTTAGCTAGTTGTCCCTACACTATCTATTAAATGGTCTCTATTTCCCAATTGATTTGAGAAGTCATATATAATATACTAAATTCTTTTAAAAATATATATTTTATGGACTTTTTACAGAGAGGAAGGGAGAGGGATATAGAGTCAGAAACATTGATGAGAGAGAATCATCGATCAGCTGCCTCCTGCACAACCCCCACTGGGGATGTGCCCGCAACACAGGTACATGCCCTTGACCGGAATCGAATCCGGGACCCTTCAGTCTGCAGGCCGACACTCTATCCACTGAGCCAAACCGGTTTCAGCTATATACTATGCCAGGAGACAACCTTATTCCACTAGACTTGGAAACCTGCAAAAGCCTCTCTGAGTTCAGCTTGGATGGGGCAGAGTTTCAGGGTGGAGCCTACAGCCTTGGCTTCCGGTTAGCCCCGCCCTCTGAGGTTCCTTAGTCTCAGTGTTCCTCAGTGTCCTTTGGTACTCGCTGCAAGCACCTCTGAGAGAAAGGCGCCCTAGAGCTTCGCCCGCTACCAGACAGTGTAGTCTCTCCCCCAATGAGCCCGGAACTGGGGTTCAGTGCAGTTGGAAGTGGGGTTAAGAACAGTCCGGAGCTTATGTCTCCTTCCTGCTAGGGCAATCTCGCGGCCCAGTCTGTCCTCTGTGTGCACAAATGTGCGTGACTCCAGAGCTCGGCCTTTCACTGCTCCCCTGAGCTTCTGCCTTACAGCCCAGATTCCCCCTGTATGAGGCTGGGGCCCGAGGGTCTTGCCCAGGACTGGGGTTCAGTGCAGTCAGAACTGGGGCTCAGCACATTCCTGAGCTTTTGAGTTCTTCCCGCTGGGGCAATTCAGCAGCTCAGTGAACAGTCCCTCCTCTGCGCGCAATGTGCGCTACTCCGGGGTTCTGCCTTTCTCGCCGCTCCGCTGAGCTTCTGCCTTACAGCCCAGATTCCCTCTGTATGAGCCTGGGAGCCCCGGGGTCTCGCCTAGAACTGGGGTTCAGTGCAGTCGGAGTTGGGGTTCAGCACAGTCCGGAGCTTTTGTCTCCTTCCCGCTAGGGAACTCCAGCCAGGCACTCAGCGCCCCTCCTCTCTGGCTCCGTCCTCTCCCTGCGCTGCACCGCGCCTCCGTACCTTAGGCTTTTACAGCTCCTCTGATTTTCCTTCTGTTTTTCTCTTTTCTTCTAGTTGTAGAATTTCCAGTCAGTCAACTTTCCTGTAGTTCTGGATAGTGTCCACTCTATATTTTAGTTGTATCTTTTTAAATTGTTGAGGGCGGCTGCAGTTAGGCTTTTACATCTGCCGCCATCTTGTTGTCTCTCTATATACTAAAATCTTATATATACTTGAACACAGCGATGACATTCTTGATTTCTAATTGAAATGCCTTTTCTTTCATTTCGATGCCTTAAAACTATTAATTACAAAGCTACTTAGTTGTGAATTGATTTAGAGCTCCCGTAGCTTACTTGGCAGGGCAAGAACAGGGAAGAAAGGGGTACCCGCAAAAGACATGTGTCTGAGTGTGTGTCTCTTCATCAGGAAAGCTGTGGATATTTGGGAAGCCTGTGTAGACTTCTTTGTACTAGGACATATGGCCCCACCCCCAGCTGCAGGAAAATGTGGGGAGGTAAGAATTTCTAATTGGGCAGATTGATGCCTCAAACAAAACTGGGGTTCTTTTAGTAAGGAAGAAGGGGTGAGTGGATATTAGAAAGGGAACTTGAAGGCCCTGCTTTTTCCTCATACTTTTTCCCCTTAGAATGGGGGATGAGAGGGAGAGGGAGAGAGGGAGAGAGGGAGAGAGGGAGAGAGGGAGAGAGGGAGAGAGAGAGAGAGAGAGAGAGAGAGAGAGAGAGAGAGAGAGAAAAGGAGTGGGAGAGAGGGAAGAAGGGAAAGAGAGATAGAGGAAGAGGCGGAGGGGGAGAGAAGGGAGTAGGGGATAGGGGAGGGGAAGAGAAGAAAATAAAGGAGGGAGAGAGAGACATAATTTATATATAGGATGTTCTAAAAATCTGCACATTTTAACAGCTAATAGCTCGATTTTGAAAATGAAATGTATTTTAATAAACACTGCCTTTATAATTATTCAAAGTATATATACATTTCTGTGGACACCCTATAAATTGAGTGCTCAAGTCTTCAGTTTTCAGTTTGATGGGTGTTGACAGTTGTATATGTCTGTGAACCACCACTTGATGCAAAATATTTCTGAAACTCCAGAAAGGCCGCTTTTATCTCTTTTGGTTGGTCTCCTTAACCCCACCTCACTACCCTGTTTCCCCGAAAATAAGACAGTGTCTTATATTAATTTTTGCTCCCAAAGATGCGCTAGATCTTATTTTCAGGATATGTCTTATTTTCCCATGAAGAAGAATACGGTACACATTTATTGTTAAATGAAAATAAAGGAAATTTATTACCTGTATACGGTACGGTAGTACGGTAGTTGTCAACACAAACCAGACAAACTGTGAATCCTACAGTATCAAGAATTTACTCATTTATTCAATGACAATCATGTCATCATCTTTTGGAACATCATCATAACAATCCAATTCCTGAATTTCCTGGTGAATTTCTTGTGACTCCATTCCTTTCAGAATCAGTGGACCAAATCTCTCATGTTTAGCAATAGCACTGTCTTTAAATGAGTACTTCTTGTCAAGGTAGCCTGCTTGCAGTGCATTTGCAATGCAACTGTCACTGATTTTCTCCCATGAATTCTTCACCCAAGTCACAACTTCTTGCAGTTTAGGTTTCACAAAGTTTCCATGCTGATTTCTCTCCATTCTATTTTCAATGTAGTCATTAATTTCCATGTGCAAATTGTCTTTGAATGGCTTGTTTATTGCAATATCAAGAGTCTGGAAATAGGCCGTCATTCCTGCGAGAATCATTATCTGATCTATTTTTCTTTTGTGAAGAAATGTCTTCATGTCTTTAGCACGGTGAGTGCTGGCTGCATCCCAGACTAGCAGACCTCTTTGGCTCCCTCGCATAACAAGCGGCAGCATTAAATCGACCCACTTCCTTATAACTGCTTGTGTGGCACAGGCCTTTTCAGTTTCAAGAATAAAAACGCCCAAAACACGTTCAGTTGTTTCCTTCTTGCCCTTAGAAATGATTAAAGGTGGGATTTTAGTGCCATGCAGACGAATTGCCAAAATACAGGAAACACGTGCACTTTTGTAAGCAGTGGAGGGAATGTACACTAAGGAGGCACCCTGCTGTTCAATTGTTGTTTGAGATGATTGGCCCATAAACTCTGCAGTTTCTTCCATAGCAATCATGTTGGCAAGATTGTACTTAGAGAAGTCAGCATCATCAGTAAAGGACTTGAATGCAAGTGCTCGCTTAATAACTTGAGTATCTTCCAACCTAAACAATGTTGTAGATCTTCTTAAAGACAGTTCACTTCGCTGAAGGAAATTATCCAGCCTCTGTTGTGATGCTTTGAAGTCTTCGGGGGCTATGTCGAACTGTGGTGCCATTGCAAGGGCAAATTCTTGAATCTGAGCCCTATTCACAACCAAAGCCTTTGCTCTCCTGTCAACAACCCATTCACAGATCAGGTCTTCCAGCTTGGAAAATAATGGTTGCCGACTTGATCCACACTTGTGCTTTTTAGCATTTCCCTTGTCCACTTGTTCAATGAGGTTACCATACTCTGCTCGCCATTTTCGGACCAATCGGATTCTCAACATCTTCTCTTTGCAGAAAGCAGTAAGATTTTGGCCCCGAGAGTCTTCCACAGTTCCTTTCTTGTACTCCACGGAGTAGCTTTTTCTTTTTGCGCTCATTTCTAGGGGTAAAAAAAAGGAATTGGGGTATCAAGGTGGGGGGAGGGGGATCACTTAAAATGACACAGGGGGGATCAAAGGGGAGAATCAAAATGGCACAGGAGAATCAGAGGGGGGATTACCATTCTAGTAACCCCTTTTGATCCTCCTGTGTCATTTTGATTGCCCCCTCTGATCCTCCTGTGTCATTTTAAGTGCTCCCCCTCTTCCCACCCCCGTGCCACTGATCACCTTCACCAGACATCCCCCCTACCCCTTTATCAGACATTTACCCCTTGGGGCCTGCCTGGGGACTGTCACTGGGCTTTCTGGTGCCTGGATCTGGGCTGGAGCAGGGTCTGCCACTGACTGTGAACCTTCAGTCATCATGAAGGTGGCCGGGAGCATCAGGTAGTATCACCAGAGACAGACCAGCACTCACTACCTTTGCCGTGACCCATCCGCTCTAATCCTCCTGTTCTTCTACAAGCATCTGCGAAAGTCTCCTCCTCTTTCCCGTCCCAGGCTCACCTCTCACTCTGACCTCAGCTCTGCCTCCTCACAGCAGTGACGTCAGGACTCCGAGTAATGTTACTGGTTGCTAGATGCCAGTTGGGGTGGCCCTAGCGACCAGTTCACAGTAAATTAATTTTCATTCTGAAACAGAGCCTGGGGCTTTATTTTCAGGGGGATGCCTTATATTTCACTCAGAAGGAAACCTATAAATAGGTCTTATTTTCGGAGGATATTTTATTTTTGGGGAAACACGGTAGTATGTTCTTATTTTAGCTACAATGGATCAGATTTGCCTGTTCTTGAACCTCATATGAATGAGTCAGACAGTATGCATTCTTTTTGTAATTTCTTTCACTCAGCATGTTTGTTGAGATTCATTCAGAGATAAAGCCAGATATTGGTTAACGTGGTAAGGTCAGGCTTTAGCCAGCAATAACTATTGCAACAGGGGAATAGTCCTGTGTGAATAACTTGCCTGCAGCTCTACAGGGGGCATTTTTAGGGAGATGGGGAAGTCAGGAGTCGGGGAGCAGGCAGAAGAGTGAGAGAAGTGAAAAATTACAAAAAGAGGGAGGGAGGAAGGGGTTGCCCATGGGAAGCCATCTGGGTTTGCTACCTGGAGAAGGGGCGTATCCTTAATGCTGGCTGCACAATTAGTGCTCCTGGTGGCCTGGCATTCTCTCAGGCTCTTTAGGTGGGACTATCGCCACCTGGGGTTGTAGCCTTGAGCTTTTAGAAACTGTTGGTGTTTGTCCATATTCAGGCCAAGGTTACAGCCTGTTTGAGAAGACAGCTCAGAGGAACCTGGCTCGTGTTAGGTGAGGAGAGAACCCCTGTCCATGTAAAGTGGCTTGGTCCTTTTTATGCTGTGTAACCACACTCTGACTTGTTTGTCCTTTCACTGGATGAGGGTCATTGGAGTTGTGCCCAGTTTTGGGCTATTGTGAATGGGCTGCCATGAACATTCTTACATGTCCTTCATTTCTCTTGGGTAGATGTCTAGGAGTAGAATTGTGTGGTCATAGGCTGGGTCTATATTTTATTGCCAGATTAATCCCCTAAGTTGTTTATCGGTTTACACTTCCCACCAGCAAAGGATGAAAACTCCACATCCTTGTTAAGATGCCATATTGTCAGTAGGTGTGAAATATATCTCACTATGGTTTTACATTGCATTTTCCTGTGACTAATTTATGTTTATTGTTGAAAGTACTACAGATGTGTTCCCCCCCCCCCCCCCCCATTGATCCTCTCCAGGGTCAAGCACCTTAAAAATATATATATATATATATACATATATATGTGTGTGTATATATATATATATATATATATATATATATATATAATTGATTTCAGAGAGAAGGAAGAGGGAGATAGAGATAGAAACATCAATGATGAGAGAGACTCATTGGTCGGCTGCCTCCTGCACTGGGGGTGATTGAGCCCACAACCTAGGCATGTGTTCTTAACCGGAATCAAACTTGGGACCCTTCAGTCCATAGGCCGATGCTCTATCCATTGAGCCAAACTAGCTAGGGCTTAATCACCTTTTCTTTTTTTATGTGCTCATTGGCCATTCCTACATCTTTTGTGAACTGTCCAAGTTTTTTGCCCATTTTTATTGATGATGTCACCATTGGTTTTGACTTACAGTTCATTGCATAGCTGGGTAAGAGTCTTTTAAAAAAAATATTTTACTGATTTTTTTACAGAGAGGAAGAAGAGAGAGATAGAGAGTTAGAAACATCGATGAGAGAGAATCATCGGTCAGCTCCCTCTTGCACACCCCCTACTGGGGATGTGCCCACAATCAAGGTACATGCCCTTGATCGGAATCGAACCTGGGACCTTTCAGTCCGCAAGCCGACGCTCTATTCATTGAGCCAAACCGGTGTCGGTTGGGTAGAAGTGTTTTGTCAGATGAATTGTAAATATGCATTCATGTATAGGAAAAATGAATTTTTCGTTGTTAATATTCACCTGAGGATATTTTTTCCATTGGTTTTTTGAGACAGTGGAAAGGAGAGAGTAGCAGGGGACAGGGGGTAGGGGGAGAAGAGAGAAAGAGAGAGAAAAGAGAAGAGAGGAGAAATATCTAGAAAGAGACACATCAATTGGTTGCCTCCTGCATGTGCCCAACCAGGGCTAGGGATCAAACCTGGAATCCAGGTATGTGCCCTTGACTGGAATAGAATCTGAGACCCTTTTGTGGATGGACATTCTAACTACCTAGCAACACTGGCCAGGGCGAAAAATGAAATTTAAAAATATTATTTATAATAGCATCAAAAATGTAAACTGTCTAAGATTAAATCTAATGAAAGGTATGAAATACTTTTAGACAGAAAACTATAAAGCACTTCTGAGAGAAATTCTAAGAGAATTACATAAATGGGAGGCATACTTTGTTCATGCGTTAGAAGACTTGGTGTTGGTGAGATTTCTGTTCACCCCTAATTGACCCATAGAGTCAGTGTAGTCTCAATCAAAATCCTAGCCGTCTTTTTAATAAATGAATACTTTGATTCTAAAATGCACATAGAAACGCAAAGGATCTAGAATACCCAAAAAATCTTCTAAAGAAGAACAAAGTGGGAGAACTTAGGCTGCTTAATACTACTTAAAGACTTACTGTCAAGCTACGTTAATCAAAACTGTGGTCTTAACATAAAGGTAGGTCAGTGAGAGAACAGAGAGTTCAGAAATAGGCCTATATACATACTGCCAGTTGACTTTTGCCTAGATGCCAAATCAGTTCAGTGGGGAAAGGGAAGTCTTTTTAACCAATGACTGTGGGTCAACTGGAATTTCAAGTGGCAACATCTTGACCCGCACCTCATTCCAAACACACACATTAATTTGGGATGGTTCATAAACCTAAATGGAAAGCTAGGGCCATCAAGCTTGTATGTGAGAACATAGGAGAGTATCTTGGCATGCGCACTAAACACTAAGGAAAAATAGAGACACTAAGGAAATGAAGAGGCATGCTGCAGATTGGGTGGCAACATTCAGAATACATGTTTGTAAATGTTTCATTTTCCCCCAAAAGGTTCACATTGTTCAGGTCCATGATCTTGTTATGTCCTGTACTGACTACTTTTTGTTAATGTTGGATACAGAGGACTGACTGGATTCTTCTTATTTTACCCTCTGTGAGAGGTTTCTTTTCTGTTAATGCTTTGCCCACCATACAATGACTGCTTACAACAGACACCGGAGATTTTAGATTACATTAGTCCTCGTCACGTGATTGGGTGTGGGGTGGAGCCAGAGAGTGGAACCAGAGACTCTCCTCTGGGAGGACACCAGCCTGCAGGACTTCTTGGTTCTGAAGCCCAGTTTTTTAGGGGATTCCCATAGTGGGCCTTATAGATCTACTTAGGAGAGTGACCAGAAGCTTTCAAGAGCTCATAGAGGGGAAACAAATCTAGACTCTGTTTAGGTAAAGAGTCTATTGCCCTGAAGACTTTGCTGAAGTCTTCTGAACCAAGCATAAAACATACAGGAAAATAGGAACTAAAAAATGAAACTAAACATGTAAAAGAAGAACAATAAAATTTAAAATGAGAGGTGGAGCAATATCTTTTTAAAAAAATGTATTTTTATTGACTTCAGAGAGAGGAAAGGAGAGGGAGAGAGAGATTGAAACATCATTATGAGAGCCATTGATTGGCTCTCTCCCGCACACCCCCCTACTTGGGATTGAACCCACAACCTGGGCATGTGCCCTTGACTAGAATTGAACCCAGGCCCCTTCAGTCTGCAGGCTGATGCTCTATCCATTGAGCCAAACTGGATAGGGCAAGGTGGAGCAATATCTTAAAGACCACAATTATATGCAGTTAAAACCCCAAACTTGAAAAAGAATGCTAAGAATGTTCAGTTGATTTTTGCAGTTGCATATATATGGGTGTGTATATATATATATATATATATATATATATATATATATATACACACACACACACACACACACACACAAATACACATTTGCATCTATACACATATGTATTTGCATGTATACATGTACTCAATACAAGCACACATACATACATCCACACTAATAAAAGAGAAACATGCAAATTGACCATATCTCTGCTACAACCACAAACCACGCCTACCAGCCAATCAGAGGTGAGTATGCAAATTAACTCAACCAAGATGGCTGTGACCACGGAGCGAGTAGGAGGCTTGGGTTTCCCTAGCAATGGAGGAAGCCAAGCTTCCTGCCCTGGCTGGCCCTGGCTTCCACTCAAGGCTACAAAGTTTCAATTATAGAAGATAAATAAATCCCAACAAAAATGGCAGCAGCCATGGAGCTGGAGAGAGCAGAAAGCTTGGGTTGCCCCCGGTGATGGAGAAAGCCAAGCTTCCCGTCCACCCTGGCTGACCCTGGCCTCTGCTCAAGGCTACAAAGTTTCAACTATAGAAGATAAATTAATCCCAGATACCAGGGCCGCCACTTGGGTTGCCATGGGCGTGGCTGGCCTGCAAACCATCACAGGCCTCTCGCCCAGGCCACCCCATGTCCCAAGGAAACCCCCACCATGATCTGGGACACCCCCCCGGACTCCACCCATGCACCAGGCCTCTATTCTATCTAACAAAAGAGTAATATGCATATTGACCATCACTTCAACACACAAGATGGCTAGCAGGGGAGGGCAGTTGGGAGAGACCAGGCCTTCAAGGGAGGGCAGTTGGGGGCGATCAAGCCTGCAGGGGAGGGCAGTTAGGGGTGATCAGGCTGGGAGAGGAGGGAAGTTGGGGATGACCAGGCCTGCAGGGAAGGGCAGTTGTGGGGGACACAGGCCTGCAGGGGAGGACAGTTGGGGGCAGTCAGACTGGCAGGGGAGTGGTTAAGGGGTGATCAGACTGGCAAGCAGAAGCGGTTAGGGATAATCAGGAAGGCAGGCAGGTGAGCAATTGGGAGCCAGCAGTCCAGATTGTAAGAGGGATGTTCAACTGCCCGTTTAAGGATCGGGACTAAATGGGCAGTTGGACATCCCTCGAGGGGTTCCAGATTGGAGAGGGTACAGGCTGGGCTGAGGGACACACCCCCACCCCCGTGCACAAATTTTGTGCACTGGGCCTCTAGTATCTACATCATACCCACACATACCCGTGTTTCCCCGAAAATAAGACATCCTCCGAAAATAAATCTACTTAATGGAAACATAATACATCCCTTGACAATAAGACCTAGCGCATCTTTGGGAGCAAAAATTAATATAAGACACTGTCTTATTTTCGGGGAAACGGTACATACACAATACACATACATATACAGGGTTCAAAACACATATGCATTGCTCAGTGGTCCAAAAGAATGTTTCACAAACAGTAAGTTGTGGCCCATCGATACCATGAAATCAATGGAATAATCTGAAAACCTGCATTTAAAAAATGAAGTAGAATACAGAAAAACAGAAAACACCCATGTGCAGTTTTACAGTTGTGAGGAGTGGAGAGACACTTGTTAAAAACACTGGAAATTAGGACTCAAGGGATGGTGGTCAGATGTGCTGGGTACTGTTCAGGTCATTCTCATTCTCCTGCCAGGCTCCGTGTGGCCTGAGCTTGCATCTTTCTTTAATCCCTTCCCTGGTTTTCCCTGTTTCCTTACTGCTCTCCAGTCCTCCTCATCCCCTGCCCCCCACCTTCTGCTACTGGGACACTCCAAGTCCATTCCCACGCCAGAGCGTGTCTGTCAGCTGTGCCTCCTGTCTACACATTGACTCTCCTTTGCACATTGACTCTCCATTTTGAAGGGCTCAACTTGCCATCCCTCTTCCAGAAGCCTTTCCCTCCCCTTCTCTCAGTAAGATCTCTTTATTCTCCTTGTTACTCATGTCCTTCACTGCTCATAATCCCACATTTATCTTTGCCTCTGGCCCTTCTCCGTCTTGCCTGGCATAGAGCAGACAATAAATATTGCTTGACTGAATCAATGGTCTAACATCAACTGATAGTACAGAGTTGAGAGGAATAGAAACTGCTCCTTGTTATCCATCAGTACAGTAATAGCCCAACAAGGAGTGCTTGGAGGGAGGCCAGCTTCGCAGAGGAGTAAGTGGCTTGATACCAAGAAAAGGATTCTTGCACTGGATGTTGGGACCTACCAGATCATTTCCAAGGCCCCTTCCAACCCTTTAACTCAAGCATGTCAATCTCCAAGGCTAACACAGGCCAAATAAACAACGTTTACATTTATGTGGGTCGCAAAAAGCAAAAGCCTCAATTTTCATAGAACCGTAGGTTTATTTCATAGAGACATGCTGAATACAAAGGGCTGAAATAAATGAATCATCGTTAACATAAAATAATAGAACATTTTAATAAAAATTAATATTTTTTCTTGAACATTAACTTACCAGACACTGAATAACTGCACAAATTAGTAAGGATAATGCAAATAAACCTATTTTTCTTGTTCTCTGAAAATGAAATATTTCTTGCTGCACACACCAAACAAGTCAATACAAGATTAGTGATGTGGCAATCAGCTCTAAAATAATTGCTGCTAGTATTAGTGGAGGGAAACCGTGTGCTGCAAATAAGGGAAATGAATACAGCACAATTATAGTAATCAGTCATTAGCAAACATTGTAGTTGGTTATTAATAACTAGAGGCCCAGCCTGCATGAGTAGTTCGCTTGCTTCCATTTGCCTCAGCTGGCAGCCCCGCCCTCCACTGCTAGTAGCTCTCCACCCCTCTAGCTTTCCACAGCTAGTAGCTCATGTCCCACCCCGTCCTCTGTGAGAGCCGATGCTCATTTGGTCCTGACAGTGTTATGGCGTGCCGGCCACGGCCTTTTATATAAGAGATTATGTATAATAAAATATTGTAAAAATTATGAAAAGTTATGAAATTTTATGAAGACATTTCTTTTTTATAAAAAATATATTTTATTGATTTTTTTACAGAGAGGAAGAGAGAGGGAGAGTTAGAAACATTGATGAAAAAGAATCATCAATCAGCTGCCTCTTGCACACTGGGGATGTGCCCGCAACCAAGGTACATGCCCTTGTCCAGAATCGAACCCAGGACCCTCCAGACTGGGTCGACACTCTTTCTACTGAGCCAAACCGGTTTTGGCTATGAAAACATTTCTTACATTCCGTTATATTGGCTGGGCTGCAAAAATATTCCTTGTGAGCCGCATGTGGTCTGCCAGCCAAAAGTTTGACAGGCTTGCTTTAACTGTTCGATGGTGTTCTCATCAGTAGGCAGTGACCACTAGATGGCACTGGATGAATCCTTTGAAATCTGTTCATCAAACTCGGTGAGGAAACTTACTTCCTCCAACACAGACGGGAAACAAAATCTTCACAGAAGTCTCATCCCTTTCTGTGTATAACGCACAGGGGTGTTTCCTGTTTTACTGCATTCTACTTCATTTTTAAATGCAGGCTTTCAGATTTTTCAGTAATTTCATGATATATTGTGAAATACTCTTCTGGGCCATTGAGAAAGTTTACTCTTGTAATACAGTAGGAGATCTGTTTCTATGGTGCAACATTATGCAATTTTCACCGTAAGTTGGAACCCACACAGAAGCACATTCAGTCAAGCAATATGGAGCACATACACAGCAGCAATGAAGTGAAACAGTAAAAAAACTTAAAAGAAAGATAATTCCTGACCTTTACTTGTGGTAAATAAATAATAAAAAACATAAAGCAAATACCGTGTTTTCCCGAAAATAAAACATCCTCTGAAAATAAGGCCTACTTACAGGTTTCTTTCTGAGTGAAAAATAAGGCATCCTCCCGAAAATATGGCCCCCAGGCTCTGTCTCAGAATGAAAACTAATTTACCGAAAACTGGTCGCTAGACAGGAAGATCAAAAGGGGTTACTAAAATGGTAATCCCCCCTCTGATTCTCCTGTGCCATTTTGATTCTCCCCTTTGATCCCCCCTGTGTCATTTTAAGTGATCCCCCTCCCCCCACCTTGATACCCCAATTCCTTTTTTTTACCCCTAGAAATGAGCGCAAAAAGAAAAAGCTACTCCGTGGAGTACAAGAAAGGAACTGTGGAAGACTCTCGGGGCCAAAATCTTACTGCTTTCTGCAAAGAGAAGATGTTGAGAATCCGATTGGTCCGAAAATGGCGAGCAGAGTATGGTAACCTCATTGAACAAGTGGACAAGGGAAATGCTAAAAAGCACAAGTGTGGATCAAGTCGGCAACCATTATTTTCCAAGCTGGAAGACCTGATCTGTGAATGGGTTGTTGACAGGAGAGCAAAGGCTTTGGTTGTGAATAGGGCTCAGATTCAAGAATTTGCCCTTGCAATGGCACCACAGTTCGACATAGCCCCCGAAGACTTCAAAGCATCACAACAGAGGCTGGATAATTTCCTTCAGCGAAGTGAACTGTCTTTAAGAAGATCTACAACATTGTTTAGGTTGGAAGATACTCAAGTTATTAAGCGAGCACTTGCATTCAAGTCCTTTACTGATGATGCTGACTTCTCTAAGTACAATCTTGCCAACATGATTGCTATGGAAGAAACTGCAGAGTTTATGGGCCAATCATCTCAAACAACAATTGAACAGCAGGGTGCCTCCTTAGTGTACATTCCCTCCACTGCTTACAAAAGTGCACGTGTTTCCTGTATTTTGGCAATTCGTCTGCATGGCACTAAAATCCCACCTTTAATCATTTCTAAGGGCAAGAAGGAAACAACTGAACGTGTTTTGGGCGTTTTTATTCTTGAAACTGAAAAGGCCTGTGCCACACAAGCAGTTATAAGGAAGTGGGTCGATTTAATGCTGCCGCTTGTTATGCGAGGGAGCCAAAGAGGTCTGCTAGTCTGGGATGCAGCCAGCACTCACCGTGCTAAAGACATGAAGACATTTCTTCACAAAAGAAAAATAGATCAGATAATGATTCTCGCAGGAATGACGGCCTATTTCCAGACTCTTGATATTGCAATAAACAAGCCATTCAAAGACAATTTGCACATGGAAATTAATGACTACATTGAAAATAGAATGGAGAGAAATCAGCATGGAAACTTTGTGAAACCTAAACTGCAAGAAGTTGTGACTTGGGTGAAGAATTCATGGGAGAAAATCAGTGACAGTTGCATTGCAAATGCACTGCAAGCAGGCTACCTTGACAAGAAGTACTCATTTAAAGACAGTGCTATTGCTAAACATGAGAGATTTGGTCCACTGATTCTGAAAGGAATGGAGTCACAAGAAATTCACCAGGAAATTCAGGAATTGGATTGTTATGATGATGTTCCAAAAGATGATGACATGATTGTCATTGAATAAATGAGTAAATTCTTGATACTGTAGGATTCACAGTTTGTCTGGTTTGTGTTGACAACTACCGTACTACCGTACCGTATACAGGTAATAAATTTCCTTTATTTTCATTTAACAATAAATGTGTACCGTATTCTTCTTCATGGGAAAATAAGACATATCCTGAAAATAAGATCTAGCGCATCTTTGGGAGCAAAAATTAATATAAGACACTGTCTTATTTCTGGGGAAACAGAGTATGTACATATGTTGAAATGATGGAACTTTAAAAAATATATTTTTTTAATAAATAAATGGGAAATGGCGATGTAACCAAATGAAATGACGTACGTCCAGTCCTACGGAACTGAGGACTGCCTGTACTGTGTTTTCCTCAGGTAGTTCAGGCTTGTAGCAAGTGGTGTTCTTAGCGTGGACTTTGTTTCTGTGTTGGGTGGCTGTACTGACTAGCTGAATGTAGGTACTTTCTTATAAGTGTCTGTGGTTGTGTAAACAAATGTGAGGTACTATGGGTGAATCTTTTCTCAGAATCAGCACCTGTTGCAGTCAGGGCTGCAGTAAACCTTGTCTGTAGATATAAAGAAAAGAAAAGCAATAGTATCTGCTTTTGGGAGCTCAGAACCTACCTGGGGGACACACACATCTACACCCCTTAAATTTCTGCTTCCTTATCAAGCAACATGGAATTGAGTGTATTTCTCGGGTAGTAGGTAGGATGCTTTAGGCTGAAAGTCACACCAGCCTGGCTCAGGTTGGCTCAAATGGTGAAGAATTACCTCACCAATGTCCTTGGGGAGGTAGAGCAGGCTCCAGGGCCTTAGGGACCCAAGTTCCTTCCGTGACTCATCAGTGGTCCTAGGCTGGTGCCACTTGAGGTCGCCAGGAGGCTTCTAGTGTAATCCGGCTTCAGCTTCCAGACTCGGAACACTAGAATCTTCCTGAGTAGGTGTAGACTGGGGTAGAGAGAGGTTAGACACCAGAGCATTGTGCAAGGTGTAGTTGTCTTGTTTCTTCCTGGTCTCCCCACTGTGACCACCTCAAGGGATGTGCAATGACTGGCACAAAATGCAGTCAGGAGAAAACGTAGGCCATTATTAGTGATACTTGTAAAATATTTCTGAATTTCCTTTCTCTCGATATAGAACTTTTTAGTTATCTGATAAAATCTTTGGCCTGTGAGTTTGCAGAGTGAATAAATTGTTGTGATGATGGGGTGAGGTTATTTGCTGTTTAAGGCTCTGGGGAAGGAATTAGTCATAAGAGGAAAGAGGTGAGAAATGGCCACTGTAGGAAATGTGATGGGAAGTGTGTAAATATAAAGGGGGTGGTGAGTCTGTCCAATGTGTCATGGAGCACTGCATGGGCAGTTAGTGGCCTTTGAGGCCGATGATTTCCTTCTGGATCCTTGACCTGGTTCCTGGGAATGTGGTCTTGGTCAGAATATACACAGATCTTTACCCACATGCCTTCTCTTTCATTCCTCTCAGGTTTGCAGTGAGCATTGGCTACTGGGATGACCCTTACCTCCAGCACTTTGTGAGGCTGTGCAAAGAGAGAAAGGCCCCTGAAATTAACAGAGGTAAGTGGCATCTTCTCATCAGCTGAGTGGTCTGAAGTTTCAGGGATTCATTGTTTTTTAAAAATATGAATTTGTATTGATTTCAGAGGGAGAGGGAGAGGGAGAAAGAAACAGCAGTGGTGAGAGAGAATCATCGATCAGCTGCCTCCTACACGCCCCACACTGGAGATGTGATGGGAACCTGGGCTTGTGCCCTGACTGGGAATCTAACCTGTGACCTTCTGAACACGTGACCTTCTGACTCATAGGTCATCGCTTAACCACTGAGCCACACCTGGTGGGCTGTGGATTCATTCTTAAACCAGAGTTCCAAGATGCACTCTCTTCAGTAGTATATGAAAATGCTCATTTCCTAACTTCCTCACCAACAAGTGTATTATGAAACTTCTTATTTAGAAGTAATTTCTATTTTTATTTTAAAAAATACTTTTATTATGGAAAGTTTCAAACCATACAAAAGTGGAATTACATGTGGATCAATTTTAGTAATTATCAAATCTTGGCCATCAGTATGAAGTTAAAAAAAAAAAAAATATATATATTTATTTCAGGGAGGAAGGGAGAGAGAGAGAGAATCACCAATGATGAGAGAGAATCATTAATAGCTGCCTTCTGTACACTCCCTACTGGGGATCGAGTCCACAGCCTAAGCATATGCCCTTGACTGGAATCGAACCCGGGACCCTTCAATCGGACAACTGATGCTCTGTCCACTGAGCCAAACTGGCTAGGGCTCAGTGTGAAAAATTTTAATCTTTGTTAATTTGATATTGAGAAATGCTATCATGGAGTAGTTTTAGTTTTATTCCTTTTAC
Source organism: Vespertilio murinus (assembly GCA_963924515.1). Taxonomy (NCBI): domain Eukaryota; kingdom Metazoa; phylum Chordata; class Mammalia; order Chiroptera; family Vespertilionidae; genus Vespertilio; species Vespertilio murinus. The sequence goes on along the minus strand of OZ004705.1, from coordinate 103,871,449 downwards.
TTAAGAGTAAGGTTGAAGATCGTATGTTGAAAAGCCATATATTCCTTTTACTGTGAAGTGCCTGTTACATAGGGATTACTTTTTGCTGCCTTACTGAATGGTTGCTGACACCATCAGCAAGTCAAAGGATTTGACTGAGAAGTTGACCATGTGACAGTCACTCCTGTGAGAGCAGGGAGTCTTGGCCCTGAAGACCCTAAGAGGGTCCATAAGAAATACAGACATTTTAAATGGGCATTTCTGAGAATAAGGACTTGGTGTTTGCTTTGAACAGAGGGTAAGCTTGCGGGGAGCCTGGCTGAGTGGGCTCTGCCCCCTCCCTCCGGCTCTCTGTGAGTGCCCCAGGCTGGGAACTGTCAGGCTGACTGGCTCGCTGCACCTGGTCAGCCTCCTGCCTCCCTTCCCCTCTCTCTGGGTTTGAGTGTCTCATTTGGGGACCTGCAACCCACTCGGAGAGTGCTTTCCACTGTGCAGAAAGGCTATGTGTTTTCCAGGATCCGCGCTGACTATGCAAAAGCTCAAGAGGCCAAATGCTCCTAGAGGCCATTTTCAAGAGGAACATTTAGATCAGAGGAACAAAAAAAAAAAAAAAAAAAAAAAAAAAAAAATAGATCAGAGGAACATTTGAAGTAAAACCTTTGTCTTCCTGAAGTAAGATTATAGGACATTTTAGTTCTCTTAGGATAGATAGTTGATTCCACCCTTACGTAGGTTGTGCTCAGTTTGCTTCAGATGGCTTAAAGAAAAAGAGGGAGAGAACCTCAAAGTTGCCCTGTCTCTGGTGAAGTCTGCAGCCCCCTGCCAATCCCACAGGAGGCAGGCGGGGTGTTCGAGTGTGCTCTTCGGGGGGCTTTGCAAGGCCACTGCTGTCGGCACTGAGGGACCGTTGCTTGTGCCTCTCTCTCTTCCTTAGGATATTTTGCTCGAGTCCAAGGCATCAGTCAGCTCATAAAGGCATTCCTACAGAAGACAGAATGTCACTGTCAGATTTTAAACCTTGGGGCTGGGATGGATACCACCTTCTGGATATTAAAGGTGAGTTAAAATTCCCCTACCTCTTTTCCCAGTTGTTTGCATTTATTTTTGCAGATGTTCGCCTGGTTCAAAAAATTTTAAACATATTAAAATGGATGTAGTGATACCCCTGTCCCAGCCCTTCCATGTCCCCAGTGACCATCAGCCCCGGCTTCATCGCACCAGGTCCCGTGAAGGACGCGTGGGTTGTTTCTCAGCTTTTGCTGTTGCAAGTAGGGCATTAATCAAAATTCGTGTAAGATATGGAAACATACCAGGGAAAACATTCTGTTAGTGGAATTGCTGAGATAAAGAACACGTGATTTTGAAGCTAGGATTTTATTGTGGGCATAACAATGTCTGTACAATTTGAAGACTTGCGCAGCTGGGTGATGGTAATGTGACGCAGAGCCTTTTGCAGCCATTCTTTGATTGGATCCCTTAACTGCCCTGTGAGGGGCCGGGAGCAGGCGCACTGACGCACAGGAAAGGGGACTTGGGTCTAATCCAGGGGTGGGCAAACTTTTTGACTCGAGGGCCACAATGGATTCTTAAACTGGACCGGAGGGCCGGAACAAAAGCAACCTGACCATGCTGGCACTCTCATCTTGGGCTGCTGGTGAAGGAGCGGAGGGGAGAGCAAGATCCGGCCCGCGGGCCATAGTTTGCCCACAGCTGGTCTAGTCAGTGGCAGAACCATGACTGCAGTGCTGGTCTTTGATGTCTGGGCCGGAATTCTACCCCCAAAACCTTTCTCTACAAAGACCTCACTGGTTGCATTTCCTTTTTTTAGGTATACATTTTTCTTGGTTCTTCTCTGAGATGTCACGGGGTACCTGCACCCCCACATTTCTTGCAGACAGACACACAGATAAGTTAGAGCATGTGGTATACCCTGGCCTGCATGTCTGGTCCCAGAGCAGATCACCTGGCAAGGTCTGTCATCTTGGAGCTCCCAGCCTTTCTTTCCTGGAGCAAGAACTCAGCGGCCTCTACTTGGTCTTAGGATTGAGTGCTTGGCCTGCAGTCTCCATTCAGATAAGAACACCTCCCATTGGCGAAGGGCTTTTACAAGCAGGACTTCATGAGTTTCCATGAGAGCTCCGCGAGGCGGGTGTACACAGCCGGGGCTGCAAGAGCTGCTTCTTCTCCAGATTGGCTAGCCAATGGCTGGGAACGTGGGACAGCTCAGCCTCCGCTTCCTTGCTCTCTACTCTGTGTGCAGCTCTGTGCTTGTTTGGAGGCATCTTTTCTGTGGGTCGATTGTGCCTCTAACACAGTGGCCACAACGTGGCACAAGGCACTGGACAGAAAGCAGTGGAGAGAGGGGGGCAGGGAGTGGACAGGGGCCTCTAATACAGTGGCCACAACGTGGCGCAAGACAGTGGAGGGATTGGGCAGGGGGTGGGCAGGGGGCCTCTGGAGAAATCCCTCTCTGGGCCTGCCACCTTTGGACTTGGTGTGGTTACTTTGGTTGTATTTCTCCTGTCTTGCAGGTGGGTCAATAGTAAATAAATAGGTTTTATTTCTGAGTGAGGTACGCTGAGGCTCCTGTGCTCCTCCCAGGAACAAGACTGTCCGTTAGCAGTGAGGAGGAATAGCACAGCTTCTGAGCGTTCTTTGTGGAGGTGTTTTTGTTGCTCTAAGGAGTTTTTTAAAAATGGAAAGTTCCTCTTTTTGCAAAGCACAGAATTATGCTTGTTTACGCTTTTAGAGCCCAGGCTGCACGGGCCACCTGTTTTTGTGACTCGGTTTATCGCACGCAGCCTGCCCAGGGAGGCGCATCTCCTCTATGGCTGCTTTAGCACAGCACTGCCGTATCCAGTCGTCAGGACACATGGGGCCTGCAAAGGCTATAATGCTTCCTGGCTCTTTGCAGAAAGTTTGCTGAGCCTGTGTTAGGGACATACACGCTTCTCTGAAGGGGCAGGAAACCGTGTCCACTGGTCTCACTGTCTCCTGCAGCTTCCACCTGCATGGTCCATGCTGTGTCCACAGAGGCGTGGCTGGAGTCACAGGCTTTCTGCCACCCTACTGTGTGAGCTCGGTCTCGGGCTCATGAGCCCAGGCTCTATCTTCAGTTAGCAGGCAAGAACAGGCAGGGGAAGGCCAAGCCTCGTCACAAAGGAAGAATAAGGGCGAGTGGAACCTTCCAGGCCCGAGCCCCCTGTGTCCCTGGAACGCCATTCATGCACAGAGGCCAGCTCCGCCAGGGAAGCAGTGCCGACTTTGCAGCTTGTGAAGCAGTGGGCCCTGCTGGGTCCCCTCTGAGTTGAATGGTTCCTGGCTGCTCCTAGCTGCCCCCTGGGAGTTACACGTGGAGTCGGGTGTCCCCCTGCTCCTGTGACATGCGAGCTACTTGGAGTGGAGTGTCAGAGACTCAGAGTAAAAAGTTGGATCTCCAACATTTACAGGGAACTCATACAACTTAACAAAAAGAAGATAACCCAATCAAAAAATGGGGAACTGATGTAAACAGAAACTTTTCGAAAGAGGACATACAGAAAGCCAAGAGACATATGAAAACATGCTCAAATCACTAATCACCACAGAGATACAAATCAAAACAACAATGCAGTACCACCTCACACCTCTCAGAATGGCTTTCATCAACAAATCAACAAACAGCAAGTGCTGGTGAGGATGCGGAGAAAAAGGAACCCTCGTACACTGCTGATGGGAATGCAGACTGGTGCAGCCACTGTGGAGATCAGTATGGAGCTTCCTCCAAAAACTGAAAATGGAACTCCCATTTGACCCAGTAATCCCACTACTAGGAATATATCCCAAGAAACTAGAAACACGAATCAGAAAGGATATGTGCATCCCTATGTTCATAGCAGCTCAATCCACCATAGCTAAGATTTGGAAACAGCCTAAATGCCATCAGCAGATGAGTGGATTAGAAAACTGTGGTACATCTACACCATGGAATACTATGCTGCGGTAAAAAAGAAAGAGTTCCTACCATTTGCAGCAACCTGGATGGAGATGGAGAGCATTATGCTAAGTGAAATAAGCCAGAGAAAGATAAATATCACATGATCTCACTCATTTGTGGAATATAATGAACTGCCTAGACTGATGAACAAGAACAGATCCAGAGACAGAAACATTGATCATAATGTCATACCTCAGGGAAGGTAGGGGAAGGTGGGGATGTGGTGGAGAGTTCAACCAAGGGACTTGTGTGCATGCATATGAGCCTAATCAATGGACACAGACAACAAGGGGGTGGGGCATAAGTGGGGGGTGGGGATTATGGGGGAATAAGGACACATATATTAAAAAAATAATAAAAAAATTAAAAAAGTGCCAAAACTGGTTTGGCTCAGTGGTGGAGCATCGGTCTGCGGACTGAAAGGTCCTGGGTTCGATTCTGGTTAAGGGCATGTACATTGGTTGCGGGCTCATCCCCGGTGAGGGGTGTGCAGGAGGCGGCTGGTCGATGTTTCTCTCTCATCGATGTTTCTAGCTCTCTATCTCTCACCCTTCCTCTCTATAAAAATATACCGTATATACATTTTTTTTTAAGTTGCAGCCTCGACCTGGCCCCTTTGGCACAGTGGATAGAGCATTGGCCTGTGGACTGAAGAGTCCTGGGTTCAATTCTGGTCAAGATCATGTACCTCGGTTGCTGGCTCAATCCCTAGCCCCTGGTTGGGGCATGCAGGAGGCAAACAATCGACATGTCTCTTTCACATTGATGTTTCTCTCTCTCTCCCTCTTTGAAATTAATAAAAATATATTTTAAAAATATTTGAATTTTAAAAAAAAAGTTGCAGCCTCACTTGCCATAGCTATGAAAGCGAGAGAGATGGTGTCTGTTTTGTGAATGCTCTAGGTGTGCGTGTTAGAAGCTTTCCTTCCACAGAGACCTCTATTCAGAATCTTACCAAGATCAAGTGAGCTAGTACATGGGCAGCTCTTCAAAAAGGAACAAGTCTTGCCCTAGCCTACTTGGCTCAGTGGATGTGTCTCTCTCATATCCATGTTTCTCTCTCTCTCTTCTACCTCCTTTCTCCCTCCCACCATCTCTAAATATCAATGGAAAGATATCCTTGGGTGAGGATTAACAAAAACAAAAAAAGAAAGGAAATAAAAAGGAACAAGTCCTATAGAAGATGGACTCTGGGCCACCTTCCTTCATTTCCTCTCCCTCTCTCTTTTTTCAAAAGGGCAAAATTTCAGCAATCTTTATGGACTGCCTCTTAAAAGCCTGTGCTGCTGTTTACAAGGAATGACAGACCAGCTTATCTGGTCAAAGAGGTCTAATTCATTAGCTTGAACTAGCTCTTACAGAAGCAGTCACAGCATCGAAAGAGTTAAGGCGAGTTGGAACTCACAGAAAAGGATAAGATACTCCATACCATGTTGCAGGGAAAATGGGAGCAAAGAGGAGACATGGAGGGCACCACTGAATTCCATTCGAGCTGCAGGCCCAGAGGCGTGGGTGCCGTGGACTAGCTGGATGTTGGAAAGCCCGTTTCCTACACCGAGAAAACACTATACACACAGTTCACTAACCCAAACCTACCATGTGCTGGGTTAGGTCTGCATGGTCTGCACACCCAGAAAATGGAAGTTTTCTTTCTGTTTTTCTCCTCCGTTTTCCTCCTCTTCTTGCATTGTAACATTTGATAAAAATCCTTTATTTTGCTTTTTTACTAAAATCACATTTTACCCTTCATTACAATACCGCTATGAACCAACTAGGGCAGTGGTCGGCAAACTCATTAGTCGACAGAGCTAGATATCAGCAGTACAACGATTGAAATTTCTTTTGAGAGCCAAATTTTTTAAATTTAAACTTCTTCTAGTGCCACTTCTTCAAAATAGACTCGCCCAGGCCGTGGAATTTTGTGGAAGATCACACTCAAGGGGCCAAAGAGCCACATGCAGCTTGTGAGCTGCAGTTTGCTGACCACGGAACTAGGGGAACAACTACTAGATTAATTTAAGGGTTCTATTCACCTTAAAAAACTTACAACAAAAGTAGTTTCTGTTGATTTCCTTAGAAGTCGAGTTTTCAGGACCTGTACAGCGCTCTGATTTCCTTAGCACCAGGGGAGAGCTGTCCTCGCCTGTTGGCCTCAAACCTTCTTCACGTACAAACACCCATCTGTCCGTCCCACAGGGTGTACTGGGTGGAAGGTTATGGAGGGGGGTCATTAGTATCTGTAGCCGCCTCAGTGGGAGCCGCCGGGGTCTGCATGTGTGTGCAGGGCAGGTAAGCTCCTTGCAGAGCAGGAGTGGCAGGTGCACGTTCGCTGCTACCCAGTGCAAGATGCCTCGTGCAGGGCCAGGCTGCTCAGAGATGCGGCTGCAGTGACACAGTGCGCTCCATTGAGGCAGTTAGCCATGGCACAGGGTGCTGTAGGTTGCATCCCATAGGGACTTTGCACCTGGTAGGCAGGTACAGGAGACACAGTTGACAGGGTGTAGAAATTTGAGTGATGGTTTGGTTTGTAGCGATACTGTGTGTGTTGAAGGGTAAATCTGTTCTTGTCCATTTTTTCCACTTTCTGCCTCCTCCTCCTTCCCTCCCCTCAGCCCTAGACCAGATCCCCTGAGATTTTAACTGGGGACCATTCTCTACGTGGGTGGGGATGGCTGGATCCCACAATTCCGATACTACTCGCCTTTTGGGGTTCCCTTCTTCGTGATTTCTGCCTCTTTTATGCAGCCCAGGGGCCTGTCCACTGTCCTGTGTACTATTTTCTGTCTCATGTGGCTCTGCATGTGTTATCCTCTCACCCGCCCAATTGCTCAAGCCAGAAATGGGGCTGGCCTTGCTTTTCCTGCACCAGTGATGCCACCAGGCTCTGCAAGCCAGCAGCTTTCTTTTCTTTCTTCTGCTTTGTCTCTCTTACAATACATAGTTCTGTATTTCTGGGATATGGTGCACGTGGGCGCGAGAGGGTTAAAGCGTCTCTGGAGGGAGACGCTGGGCAGGTGGGCCAGGTGTGGGCACCTTGTCTCCTGCTGGGTCTTAGAGGAGTGAGGAGCTGCTGCAATGTGACTGACCTGGAGAGACACTGGGGGTGTTGTTATAGTCTGTGCAGGTGGTGACAGCCGACAGAGGGGGCATTCGAGACTGTCTCGCCGAGCTAGCAAAAGCAGAAAAGGGAAGCAGGCAATGATTGTGTGTGTGTGTGTGTGTGTGTGTTTGTGTTTTAGGCTTTTTTTTACTGCAGCCCACAGTGTGAAATAAAGGTAGGACCCACATTTGTGTACCTGTGTCTTTAAAGGATAAAGGCACACAGGTGGCACTTACTGAGGCAGGCCCTGTTCTAAGGGTCTCATGTATTTCCTCTTTAGTCTTCACAACCCCATAAGTTGCTATCCTTTTTCTACTTTTTGCCCAGGGAGTGGCGTGCCGTTCCCGAGGCCTCACAGCAAACAAGTGGTGAGCTGGGATTTGAACCCCCATCCGGCTCTAGTGCCTGCACTTTATCTCCCACCGTTCTCCTCTCACAGAAAAAGCAAAATGTATCACTAAACAATACTAGTCCTCATCATGTGCTTTTTTCCCTTTTTATCTGATGATTGCTATTTTATTCTATTTCAGCCCCAAACTGCTGGTCAGACCCGCTACATACATTGATTTCCTGACCTGTTAGTTCCTAAACTGATTTTTGAAAAATACTATCATGTCCTTCTTCCAAAGTATCTCTTACTCCCACCTCCCTTGCAGCGGCCACCCCCCTGTTTAGGTTCCCAATCACTTCTTACATAGATGACCTCAGTGGCCTCCTAACTTCCCTCCACCCGTTCTTCATGCTGAGCCCAAAATCATTTGGAAAATGCATTTCTCACTGTATCATTCCCCTGGCTTAAAGTCCTAGGTGCATATTGCTCTTCGGGGCCTCACACTTGCTCCGTGAAGATGACCAGTAAATGTAGGCATGAATATGTCATTCTAAAGATTTCTCTGTGTTTTTTTTCTCAGGATCAAGATCTTCTCCCACATAAATATTTTGAAGTCGACTTTCCACTCATAGTCACGAGAAAGGTGCACAGCATCAGGTAAGTGTGGTTTTTGCCTGAAGAGTGAATTCAGAGCCAGCCTCAGTAAGGGACCTGTGGGTAGCCAGGACCTCATTTCGTGCTCAGCTTTCCTTTGCCCACTGCCCACCTTCATTCTTGCCCTGGGACCCCCATTCCAACATGTGCAATCTTCAAAATGCAACACCCCTTCTCCTGGGACAGCTCTCCAGGAAGAGTAGTGTTATACTTTGATTTCTCATGTGCATTTTGTTTGCTGCTTTATTCCCAGGGCAGAGAGAGGATCTGGTTCAGAGTAGATGTGCAGTAAGTGTTTTTTGAATGAGTGAACAGACTGAAGTTATAGTGAGGATGATGCTTAGCTGACATGACCGAGATGCGTGTCCCCAGAAGTTTTCCCCAGGTGCCTTGGGCCACAGGGAATTGAACAGAGTCCCCACCGCAGCAGCCATCGCATTGGTGCTTTTCTAGTGGGGTCTGCCTTTGTGCAGCGAATAAACCACCTGACTCCTTTTTCCTCTTTCCACCTCCTGTAGATCCAGGCCTCTCCTGTCAAAGCCCATTTTAGAGTTACATTCAGAGGACTCACTTCAAGGCGGCAAGTATCCCCACAGGTGGTGCTGTATGGGCCAGATCGCCATCTTTGATTGCTTCCCCCTTTCCTTTTTTTTTGAATTGGCTGTACTTTTATTTATTTATTTTTTTAATTTATTAAGGTATTATATGTGTACATAGCTTACCTTTACCCCCCCCTCCTATACATGCCCTCCCTCCCCAGAGTTTTGTGTCCATTGGTTGTACTTATATGCATGCATACCAGTCCTTCGGTTGATCTCTTATCTTCCCCAGATCTCCCTACCCCCTCCCCCACTGTCAATTGACAGTCTGCTTGTTTTACTGTCTCTATATCTATCTTTCTATTCATTAGTTTATAATGTTCTTTAATATCCATAAATGAGTGAAGTCATGTGGTGTTTCTCTTTCATTGACTGGCTTATTTCACTCAGCATGATGCTCTCCAATTCCATCCAGGTTACTGCAAATGATGAGAATTCCTTCCTTTTTATGGCCGCATAGTATTCCATGGTGTAGATGTACCATAGTTTTCTGATCCAATCATCTGCTGACGGGCACCTAGGCTGTTTCCAAATCCTAGCTATTGTAAATTGTGCTGCTATGAACATAGGGGTACATATATCCTTTCTGATAGGTGTTTCTGGTTTCTTAGGATATATTCCTAGTAGTGGGATTACTGGGTCAAATGGGAGTTCCATTTTCAGTTTTTGGAGGAAGCTCCATACTGATCTCCACAGTGGTTGCACCAACCTGCAATCCCACCAGGAGTGCACGAGGGTTCCTTTTTCTCCGCAACCTCACCAACATTTGTTGTTTGTTGTTTTGTTGATGTTGGCCATTCTGACAGGTGTGAGATGGTATTGCATTGTTGTTTTGATTTGCATCTCTCGGATGATTAGTGACTTTGAGCATGTTTTCATGTGCCTCTTGGCCTTCCTTCTGTCGTCTTTTGAGAGGATTCTATTCAGGTCCATTTCCCATTTTTTAATTGGATCATTTATTTTCCTTTTATTGAGTTGTATAAGCTGTCTGTAGATGTTGGAGACTAAACCTTTATCAGTGATATCATTTGCAAATATGTTCTCCCATACCGTGGGACTTCTTGTTGTTTTGTTGATGGTTTCTTTTGCTGTAATAAAGCTTTTTATTTTGATGTAGTCCCATTTGTTCATTCTCTCTTTAGCTTCCATTGCCCTTGGGGCAGTATCAGTGAAGAAGTTCTTTTGGCATATATCTGAGATTTTGCTGCCTGTGGATGCCTCTAGTATTTTTATGGTTTCCCGTCTTATGTTTAAGTCCTGTAACCATTTCGAATTTATTTTTGTGTATGGAGTAAGTTGGTGCTCTAGTTTCATTCTTTTGCATGTATCTGTCCAATTTTCCCAACACCATTTACTGAAGAGACTGTCTTGACTCCATTGTATGCTCGTGCCTCCTTTGTCAAATATTAATTGAGCATATTGATTTGAATAGATATCTGGATTCTCTAATCTATTCCATTGATCTATATGTCTGTTCTTATGCCAGTACCAGGCTGTTTTGAGAACAGTGGCTTTGTAATACAGCTTGAAATCTGGTATTGAGATACCTCCTACTTTACTCTTCTTTCTCAGAATTGCTGCGGCTATTCGGGGTCTTTTATTGTTCCAAATGAACTTTTGGAGAGTTCCTTTCTAGGTCTGTGAAGTATGTTGTTGGTATTTTAATAGGGAGTGCGTTGAACTTATAAATTGCTTTGGGAAGTATGGACATTTTGATGATGTTGATTCTACCAATCCATGAACATGGTATGTTCTTCCATCAGTTTACATCTTCCTCTATCTCTTTTTTCAGTGTCGTGTAGTTTTCAGCATATAGGTCTTTTAGCTCCTTAGTTAAGTTTATTCCTAGGTATCTCAATTTTTTTGGTGTGATGGTAAATGGGATTGCTTTTTTAGTCTCTGTTTCTATGAGTTCACTATTGGTGTATAGAAATGCCATAGATTTCTTGGCGTTGATTTTGTATCCTGCTACATTGCCAAATTCGTTTATTAAGTCTATTAGTTTTTTGATGGAGTCTTTTGGATTTTTATGTACAACATCATGTCATCTGCAAATAGGGACAACTTCACTTCTTCTTTTCCAATTTGGATGCCTTTTATTTCCTCTTCTTCTCTAATTGCAATGGCTAGTACTTCCAGTACTATGTCAAACAGAAGTGGTGAGAGTGGGCATCCCTGTCTTGTTCCTGTTCTTAGGTGGAATGGTTTTAGTTTTTGCCCATTGAGTATGATGTTCGCTGTGGGTTTATCATATATAGCTTTTATTATGTTGAGGTATGATCCGTGTACTCCCATCTTGTTGAGAGTTTTTATCAGGAAAGGATGTTGGATTTTGTCAAATGCTTTTTCTGCATCAATTGATATGACTATATGATTTTTAACTTTCAGTTTGTTTATGTGATGTATCACGTTTATTGATTTGCGGATATTGTACCATCCTTGCATTCTGGGAATAAATCCTACTTGGTCATGGTGTATGATCTTTCTGATGTTCTGTTGGAGCCGATTTGCTAGAATTTTGTTGAGGATTTTGGCATCTATGTTCATGAGGGATATTGGCCTGTAATTCTCTTTCATTGTGTTATCTTTATCTGGTTTTGGTATTAGGGTGATGCTGGCTTCATAGAAGGAGTTTGGAAGTGTTCCTCCGTCTTGAATTTTTTTGGATAGTCTGAGGAGGATAGGTTTTACTTCTTCCTTGAATGTTTGGTAAAACTCTCCTGTGAAGCCATCTGGCCCTGGGCTTTTGTTTGCTGGAAGCTTTTTGATGACTGTTTCAATTTCTTCCCAAGTAACTGGTCTATTGAGATTTTTAGATTCTTCCTGATTGAGTTTTGGCAGGTTATATTTTTCTAGGAATATGTCCATTTCCTCTAGGTTGTCCAGTTTGTTGGAATAGAGTTGTTCGTAGTATTTTGTAACAATCCTTTGTATTTCAGCCGGGTCTGTTGTTATTTCACCTCTTTCATTTCTGATTTTGTTTATTTGGCTCCTCTCTCTTTGTTTCTTGGTTAGCCTGGCTAGAGGTTCATCAATCTTGTTTATTCTTTCAAAGAACCAGCTCTTGGTTTTGTTGATTTTATGGATTGTTTCTTTGGTCTCTATGTCATTTATCTCTGCTCTGATTTTTGTTATTTACTTCCTTCTGCTTACACTGGTCTTTTCTTGTTGCTCTTTTTCTAACTGTTTGAGTTGTAGAGTTAGATAATTTGTTGCCGTTTTTTCTAGTCTTTCACAATAGGCTTGCAGAGATATGAACTTCCCTCTCAAGATTGCTTTGCTGTGTCCCATAGATTTTGGATTGTTGTGTTTTCATTGTCATTTGTTGCCATTATGTTTTTAATTTCTTCCTTGATTTCCCTGGTAACCCAGGGAAACTGCATGCTATTCAGTTTCCATGTGTTTGATTTCCCTGGATTATTTTTATTGTAGTTGATTTCCAATTTTATACCATTATGATCTGAGAAGATGCTTGATATGATTTCTAACTTCTTGAATTTGAAGAGACTTTGCCTATGTCCCAACATGTGGTCTATCTTTGAAAATGACCCATGTGCACTTGAGAAGAATGTGTATTCTGTGGCTTTGGGGTGGAATGTTCTGAAGATGTGGATTAATTCCATCTGGTCTAGTGTGTCATTTAGCGTTGATGTTTCTTTGCTGATTTTTTGTTTAGATGATTTGTCCAAAGGTGACAGTGGAGTATTAAAATCTCCTACTATGATTGTATTGCTATTAATCTCTCCCTTAATGTCTTCCAGCAGTTTTTTTATGTATTTGGGTGCTCCTGTATTCGGTGCATATATGTTTACCAGGGTTATTTCTTCCTGTTGTATTGCTCCCCTTAGTATTATGAAGTGGCCTTCATTGTCTCTTGTTATGTCCTTCACTTTGAGGTCTAATTTGTCAGATATAAGTATTGCTACCCCAGCTTTTTCTTCATTTCCATTTGCCTGGAAAACCTTTTTCCATCTTTTCACCTTCAGTCTGTGGGCGTCTTTTTTTCTGAGGCGGGTTTCTTGTAGACAGCAGATGTATGGGTTTTGCTTTCTTATCCAATCTGTTAGCCTATGTCTTTTGATTGGAGCATTTAAACCATTTACATTTAAAGTAATTATTGATAGGTAGGTATTTGATGCCATTTTTATTCTATCCCCCTGTGTTCCTTCTTCGCTTCCTATTTCTTTATTTTTACAGTAGATCCTTTAGCATTTCTTGCATTGCAGGTTTGTTGGAGATATATTCCTTTAGTCTGTTTTTGTCAGTGAAGCTCCTGATTACACCTTCAATTTTGATTGACAGCCTTGCAGGGTACAGTATTCTTGGGTTCAGACCCTTCCTTTGCATGACTTTGTATATGTCATCCCATTCCCTTCTGGCCTGATGAGTTTCTGTTGAGAAATCAGTTGCTAGTCTGATGGGGGTTCCTTTATATGTAACTTTCTGTCTCTCTCTGGCTACTTTTAAGATTCTGGTTTTGTCAATGTTTTTTGCCAGTTTGATTACAATGTGTCTGTGTGTTGATCTTTGGGGGTTCATTTTGTTGGGGACTCTTCGAGCCTCTTGGATTTGTGTCAGTTTTTTCTTCTCTATCTCGGGAAAGTTTTCTGTCATTATTTCTTGAAATACTTTTTTCCATATCTTGCTCAGTTTCCTTTCCTTCTGGGATCCCTATTATTCTAATATTGTTTTGTTTTGTATTGTCCCAAAGCTCCCGTAGGCTCTCCTCCTGTTTTTTTTTTTTTTTTTTCTAGCAGCTGCTCTAATTGTGTATTTTTTTCCATCTTGTCTTCTAGCTCACTGATGAGGTCCTCTGCTTCTTCTAGTCTACTCTTGATGCTTTCTATTGAGTTCTTCATAGAAGCAATGTCATTTTTCATTTCTTCTTGGGTCACCTTCATTTCCTCTTGGTTCTTCTTCAGATCCTCTTGGTTCTTCTTCATTTCCTCTTGGGTCTTACTCATATTGTCAAATTTGTCTTCCATTCTTTTTAGCCATCCCATGATCATTACTCTGAATTCTTGTTCTGGTAGGTTGCTTGCCTCTAAATCATTTACTTCCTTTTCTGGTGGTGGCTGATTTTCTTTCATAGACGGGATGTTTCTTAGCCTCCCTATGATCTTTCTTTTTAGGATGCCTGTTTATGTAGTTCTCTCTCTTCTGCTTAGATTTAAAGGTACAAAATACAACACAACCAGGTACAACACACAAGGCACTGAACAGAAAAGCGTTTGCAATATTAATATCCTCCAATAAAGGTGACTAGAACCCAGCTAACAAAATCATACAATCAAATAAAAAGAATAAGCAAACCAATCTTACAAAAAAGCATAAAACTTTGATATAGTTAGCATTTAGCATACAACTACAAAGGGGTGGAGAGAAGGATTATTAGTATTTTTTTTTTTACGACAGCGACAAGGTAGGTGTGAATGGGCTTGGAGTAGGGGTTTGGGAATTAGATATACACAGGAAGGGTGAAATTTTAGGAGGGGGTAATTAGAAAAAATAGGGAAAATCTAGAGCAGTAAAGAGTTAAGATAAGCAGGACACCAAAGGGTAAGAGTTAGGAAGAGAGTGATGGCATAAAGGTAGGGTTAAGTTAGAATAGAGCGTTGGAGAAGGAAAGGTATAAATAGTCTGTTGAATAGTAATCCCAAAGGGGGAAAAAAGAGAAAAGAAAAGAAAAGAAAAAAAAGAAAAAGAAAAAAAAAGTATATAATATGGCCCTTAAAAGATAATGATAAAAATGAACAAAAGAAAATAAGATTAAAAAGATAAAAAAGGCAAAATAGTAGTAGTAATAATATTGATTACATATAAAAGTGAATTAATTAAAAAGGTAAAATCAAGTGAGGAAAGATGAAAAAAATATCTTCTTAAGTAAACTTTGCAACTAATGTAACTTGTAAAACAAAACAAAAACAGAAAAAATTAGACAATTAGAAAATCAAAATAAAAAATTGAATAAAATTTGCAGTAATGAAGGTCATTCATTTCCTCTGTTGTTCTGTCTAGCTCACCAGTTCCCAGTCTGGGCGTTAATTGTCGTTCCCTGTGATTCTTCCGTGTTGTAATCAGGTCTTGATTTTTCAGCCGTTCTAGAGTCCATATGTACTGTATCCTCTAGGTGCCGGTGTTTCTTGGTGGCAGAGAGCCAGGGTTCTGAGGCCTTTCTAGCTTTTTTCCCCTCTCTGTGTCCCTGATCTTTGGAGGGGTGGGGGTTGGGCAGGAGGAGCCGACCACACTTGCCTGTAACTCTGAGTCAGATCCAGACGTGCTGCTCCTTAGATATCCCCCCACTTAGGAGCCCTGACCACAGTAAGGGGTGCCTCCAGCCCAGCTCTGGGTTTCTTATAAACACAGACTCCTCTGTGCGCCTGGTGCGCGCGGGCTGCTGTGTGTGAGCTGCTGCGCGGGGGATGCGCGCGCCACGGGGGGAAGCGCGCCGAGGTGGGAACTCACCCGATCTCCACAAAATCTGATTTTTCACCCTAGGGTGGAGCAGTCCTTTGTTTTTTTTTTTTTCTGTTTTTTTTTTAATTAATTTTTTTATTAAATTATTATCTGTGTACATATATTACCATTGCCCCCCCCCCAAAAAAAAACATTCCCTCCCTCCCCAGAGTTTTGTGTCCATTGGTTATACTTATATGCATGTGTACAAGTCCTTCGGTTGATCTCTTATTTCCCTCATATTTCCCTCCCCTCCCCGTTGTAATTAGACAGTCTGCTTGTTGCTTTACTGTCGCTATATTTAACTTATGGTTCATCAGTTTATAATGTTCTTTAATATTCATAAATGAGTGAAGTCATATGGTGTTTCTCTTTCATTGACTGGCTTATTTCACTCAGCATGATATTCTCCAATTCCATCCAGGTTGCTGCAAATGATGAGAATTCCTTCTTTTTTATGGCAGCATAGTATTCCATTGTGTAGATGTACCATAGTTTTCTGATCCAATCATCTGCTGACAGGCACCTAGGCTGTTTCCAAATCCTAGCTATTGTAAACTGTGCTGCTATGAATAAAGGGGTGCATATATCCTTTCTGATTGGTGTTCCTATTTTCTTGGGATATATTCCTAGTAGTGGGATTACTGGGTCAAATGGGAGTTCCATTTTCAGTTTTTTGAGGAAACTCCATACTGTTCTCCACAGTGGTTGTACCAGTCTGCATTCCCACCAGCAGTGCACGAGGGTTCCTTTTTCTCCACAACCTCGCCAACATTTGTCGTTTGTTGATTTGTTAATGTTGGCCATTCTGACAGGTGTGAGATGATATCGCATTGTTGTTTTGATTTGCATCTCTCGGATAAGTAGTGACTTTGAACAGTTTTTCATGTGCCTCTTGGCTTTCCTTCTGTCTTCTTTTGAGAAGATTCTATTTAGTTCCATTGCCCATTTTTTAATTGGCTCATTTATTTTCCTTTTACTGAGTTGAATAAGCTGTTTGTAGATATTGGAGATTAAACCTTTATCAGTAATATCGTTTGCAAATATGTTCTCCCATTCAGTGGGCTTTCTTGTTGTTTTGTTGATGGTTTCTTTTGCTGTGAAAAAACTTTTTATTTTGATATAGTCCCATTTGTTTATTTTCTCTTTAGCTTCCATTGCCCAAGGGGCAGTATCAGTGAAGAAGTTCTTTTGGCATATATCTGAGATTTTGCTGCCTGTGGATGCCTCTAGTATTTTTATGGTTTCCCGTCTTATGTTTAAGTCCTGTAACCATTTCGAATTTATTTTTGTGTATGGAGTAAGTTGGTGCTCTAGTTTCATTCTTTTGCAAGTATCTGTCCAATTTTCCCAACACCATTTACTGAAGAGACTGTCTTGACTCCATTGTATGCTCGTGCCTCCTTTGTCAAATATTAATTGAGCATATTGATTTGGGTTGATATCTGGATTCTCTATTCTATTCCATTGATCTATATGTCTGTTCTTGTGCCAGTACCAGGCTGTTTTGAGGACAGTGGCTTTGTAATACAGTTTGAAATCTGGTATTGAGATCCCTCCTACTTTACTCTTCTTTCTCAGGATTGCTGATGCTATTCGAGGTCTTTTATTGTTCCAAATGAATTTTTGGAGAGTTCTTTCTAGGTCAGTGAAATATGCTGTTGGTATTTTGATGGGGAGTGCATTGAACCTATAGATTGCTTTGGGAAGTATGGACATTTTGATGATGTTGATTCTACCAATCCATGAGCATGGTATGTTCTTCCATCTGTTTACATCTTCCTCTATTTCTTTTTTCAGTGTTGTGTAGTTTTCCGTATATAGGTCTTTTACCTCCTTAGTTAAATTTATTCCCAGGTATCTTAATTTTCTAGGTGCGATGGTAAATGGGATTGCTTTTTTGGTCTCTGTTTCTGTAAATTCATTGTTGGTGTACAGGAATGCCATCGATTTCCTGGCGTTAATTTTGTATCCAGCTACATTGCCAAATTCATTTATTAAGTCTATTAGTTTTTTGATGGAGTCTTTTGGGTTTTTTATGTACAATATCATGTCATCTGCAAATAAGGATAACTTTACTTCTTCTTTTCCGATTTGGATGCCTTTTATTTCCTCTTCTTGTCTAATTGCAATGGCAAGTACTTCCAGTACAATGTCAAACAGGAGTGGTGAGAGTGGGCATCCCTGTCTTGTTCCTGTTTTAAGAGGAAATGGCTTTAGTTTTTGCCCATTGAGTATGATGTTGGCTGTGGGTTTATCATATATAGCTTTTATTATGTTGAGGTATGATCCTTGTACTCCCACCTTGGTGAGAGTTTTTATCAGGAAAGGGTGCTGGATTTTATCAAATGCTTTTTCTGCATCAATTGATATGACCATATGATTTTTATCTTTCATTTTGTTTATGTGATGTATCACGTTTATTGATTTGCTTATATTGTACCATCCTTGCATTCCTGGAATAAATCCTACTTGGTCATGGTGTATGATCTTCCTGATGTACTGCTGGAGCCGATTTGCTAGGATTTTGTTGAGTATTTTGGCATCTATGTTCATGAGGGATATTGGCCTGTAATTCTCTTTCATTGAGTTGTCTTTATCTGGTTTTGATATTAGGGTGATGCTGGCTTCATAAAAGGAGTTTGGAAGTGTTCCTTCCTCTTGAATTTTTTGGAATAGTCTGAGGAGGATAGGTTTTAGTTCTTCCTTGAATGTTTGGTAAAACTCTCCTGTGAAGCCATCTGGCCCTGGGCTTTTGTTTGCTGGCAGCTTTTTGATGACTGTTTCAATTTCTTCCCAAGTAACTGGTCTGTTGAGATTTTTAGATTCTTCCTGATTAAGTTTTGGAAGGTTGTATTTTTCTAGGAATATGTCCATTTCTTCCAGGTTGTGCAATTTGTTGGAATAGAGTTGCTCATAGTATTTTGTAACAATCCTTTGTATTTCGGTTGGGTCTGTTGTTATTTCACCTCTTTCATTTCTGATTTTGTTTATTTGGGTCCTCTCTCTTTGTTTCTTGGTTAGCCTGGCTAGAGGTTTATCAATCTTGTTTATCCGTTCAAAGAACCAGCTCTTGGTTTTGTTGATCTTGTGTATTGTTTCTTTGGTCTCTATGTCGTTTATCTCTGCTCTGATTTTTATTATTTCTTTCCTTCTGCTTACAGTGGGCTTTTCTTGTTGCTCTTTTTCTAACTCTTTGAGTTTTAGAGTTAGATAATCTGTTACCTTTTTTCCTAGTTTTTTGCAATAGGCTTGTAGAGATATGAACTTCCCTCTCAAGACTGCTTTTGCTGTGTCCCATAGATTTTGGATTGTTGTGTCTTCATTGTCATTTGTTGCCAGGATGTTTTTAATTTCTTCCTTGATTTCTTTGGTAATCCAGTCCTCGTTTAATAGCATGCTGTTTAGTCTCCATGTGTTTGATTTCTTTGGATTATTTTTATTGTAGTTAATTTCCAGTTTTATGCCACTATGATCTGAAAAGATGCTTGATATGATTTCTATCTTCTTGAATTTGAAGAGACTTTGCCTATGTCCCAACATGTGGTCTATCTTTGAAAATGTCCCAGGTGCACTTGAGAAGAATGTGTATTCTGTGGCTTTGGGATGGAATGTTCTGAAGATGTCGATTAATTCCATCTGGTCTAGTGAGTCATTTAGGATTGATATTTCTTTGCTGATTTTTTGTTTGGGTGATTTGTCCAAATGTGACAGTGGGGTATTAAAATCTCCTACTATGATTGTATTACAATCAATCTCTCCCTTCATGTCCTCCAGCAGTTTTTTTATGTATTTGGGTGCTCCCACATTGGGTGCATATATGTTTACCAGGGTTATTTCTTCTTGTTGGATTGCTCCCTTTAGTATAATGAAGTGGCCTTCATTATCTCTTTTTATGTCCTTCACTTTGAAATCTAATTTGTCTGATATAAGTATTGCTACCCCAACCTTTTTTTCATTTCCATTCGCCTGGAAAATCTTTTTCCATCCCTTCACCCTCAGCCTGTGTGCATCTTTTTTTCTGAAATGTGTTTCTTGTAGACAGCAGATGTATGAGTTTTGCTTTTATATCCAATCTGATACCCTATGTCTTTTGATTGGAGCATTTAAACCATTTACATTTAAAGTAATTATTGATAGGTAGGTATTTGATGCCATTTTTATTCTATCCTCCTGTGTTCCTTCTTCGCTTCCTATTTCTTTATTTTTACAGTAGACCCTTTAGCATATCTTGCATTGCTGGTTTGTTGGAGATAAATTCCTTTAGTCTGTTTTTGTCAGTGAAGCTCCTGATTTCACCTTCAATTTTGATTGACAGCCTTGCAGGGTACAGTATTCTTGGGTTCAGACCCTTCCTTTGCATGACTTTGTATATGTCATCCCATTCCCTTCTGGCCTGATGAGTTTCTGTTGAGAAATCAGTTGCTAATCTGATGGGGGTTCCTTTATATGTAACTTTTTGTCTCTCTCTGGCTGCTTTTAAGATTCTGGTTTTGTCAATGTTTTTTGCCAGCTTAATTATAATGTGTCTGGGTGTTGATCTTTGGGGGTTCATTTTGTTGGGGACTCTTCGAGCATCTTGGATTTGTGTCGGTTTTTTCCTCTCTATCTCAGGAAAGTTTTCTGTCATTATTTCTTGAAATACTTTTTCCATATCTTGCTCAGTTTCCTTTCCTTCTGGGACCCCTATTATTCTAATATTGTTTTGTTTTGTATTGTCCAAAGCTCCCGTAGGCTCTCCTCCTGTTTTTTTATTTTTTTTTCTAGCAGCTTCTCTAATTGGGTATTTTTTTCCATCTTGTCTTCTAGCTCACTGATGCGGTCCTCTGCTTCTTCTAGTCTACTCTTGATGCTTTCTACTGAGTTCTTCATAGAAGTGATGTCATTTTTCATTTCTTCTTGGGTCGCCTTCATTTCCTCTTGGTTCTTCTTCAGATCCTCTTGGTTTTTCTTCATTTCCTCTTGGGTCTTATTCATATTGTCAAATTTGTCTTCCATTCTTTTTAGCCATCCCATGATCATTACTCTGAATTCTTGTTCTGGTAGGTTGCTTGCCTCTAAATCATTTACTTCCTTTTCTGGTGATGTCTGATTTTCTTTCATAGGTGGGGTGTTTCTTAGCCTCCCCATGATCTTTCTGTTTTAAGATGCCTGTATATGTAGTTCTCTCTCTCCTGCTTAGATTTAAAGGTACAAAATACAACACAACCAGGTACAACACACAAGGCACTGAACAGAAAAGCGTTTGCAACATTAATATCCTTCAATAAAGATGACTCGAACCCAGCTAACAAAATCATACAATCAAATACAAAGAATAAGCGAACCAATCTTACAAAAAAGCATACAACTTTGATATAGTTAGCATTTAACATACAACTACAAAGGGGTGGAGAGAAGGATTTTTTGTTGTTGTGGGTTTTTTTTTTTTAGGATAGCGACAAGGTAGGTGTGAGTTGGCTTGGAGTAGGGGGTTGGGAGCCAGATATACACAGGAAGGGTGAAATTTTAGAAGAGGGCAAATAGAAAAAAATAGGGAAAATCTAGAGCAATAAAGAGTTAAGATAAGCAGGACATCAAAGGGAAAGGGTTAGGAAAAGAGTGATGGCCTAAAGGTAGGGATGAGTTAGAATAGAGCGTTGGAGAAGGAAAGGTATAAATAGACTGTTGAATAGTAATCCCAAAGGGGAAAAAAAAGAGAAAAGAAAAAAAAATTTTTTTTTAAAGTATATAATATGGCACTTAATAGATAATGATAAAAATAAACAAAAGAAAATAAGATAAAAAAGATAAAACGAGTAAACTACTAGTAGTAATAATATTGATTACATATAAAAGTGAGTTAATTAAAAAGGTAAAATCAAGTGAGGAAAGATGAAAAAAAATACCTTCTTAAGTAAACTTTGCAACTAATGTAGCTTAAAAAAAAAACAGAAAAAAATTAAACAATTAGAAAATCAAAATCAAAAATTAAATAAAGTTTGCAGTAATGAAGGTCATTCACTTCCTCTGTTGGTCCGTCTAGCTCACCAGTTCCCAGTCTGGGCTTTAATAACAATTCCCAGTGTTTCTTCCGTGTTGTAATCGGGTCTTGTTTTTTGAAGCAGTTCTAGAGTCCATATGCACTGCAGCCTCTAGGTGGCGGTGCCTCCTGGTGGCAGAGAGCCAGGCCTCTTGGGCCCCTCCTTTTTTTTTTTTTCTTTCCCCCTGTGTCCGGGATCTATGGAGGGGTGGGGGTTGGGCAAGTGGAGCCGACCACGTTTGCCTGCAACTCCCTCTGAGTCCGATTCAGACGTACTGCTCCTTACGGGCCCCCACCGCAGTCAGGGGTGGCTCCAGCCCAGTTCTGGGTTTCCTACAAACACAGACCCCTCTGCGAGCGCGCGCGAGCTGCCGGCGCGAGCCGCGGCTTGGGGGAGATGCGCGCGCGCCGCTGGGGATGTGCGAGCCGCGGCAGAATCTCACCGATTCTTCCCCCCGCCTTCAGGGGTGGCTCCAGCCCAGTTCTGGGTTTCCTACAAACACAGACCCCTCTGCGAGTGCTCGCAAGCTGCCAGCGCGAGCTGCGGCTTGGGGGAGATGCGCGCGCGCCGCTGGGGATGTGTGAGCCGCGGCAGAGACTCACCGATTCTTCACCCTGGGTTAGGGCACTCCCTCCAATCCAAGCGTTCGGTTCGCGCTGACTGTGGTCGGCGTCCAGGGGCGAACAGCCACTCGGTGGTCTTTACAGCCTGGCTATTCTGTCCTTTAATCCAAATCTCCTCCCGTCAAGATGGCGCGATTTCCCCGTCTTCTCCCCTAGCTCGCTCAGGGAGAGGATCGGGCTGCGGGTGTTCAATTGTCAGGGACTCCCCAATCAGGCGCCCCCCAGTTTCTCCAGGTGCTCGCCTCTCTCTTGGCTTGTCGACAGGCACTCCCAGCGAGACCCTCGGGTGCTCTCTCCTTCCTCTTCGGGATCCGGGTCAGAACTAGCCTACCTATTCTTCCGCCATTTTCTCTCTCCTGGAGCAGTCCTTTGAATCCAAGCGTTCGCGCTGATTGTGGTCAGCGTTTAGGGGTGAACAGCTACTTGGTGGTCTTTACGGCCATGGATATTCTGTCTTCTAATCCAAATCTCCTCCCGTCAAGATGGCGAGATTTCCCTGTCTTCGCCCTTAGGTCGCTCCGGGAAAGGATCAGGCTGTGGGTGCTTAATTATCAGGGGCACCCTGATCAGGCACCCCCAGTTTCCCTAGGTGTTCGCCTTTCTCCTGGCTTGTTGACAGGCACTCCCAGCGCGGCTCTCGGGCGCTCTCTCCTTCCTCCTCGGGACCCGGGTCAGAACTTGCCTACCTATTCTTCCGCCATTTTCTGTCTCCCAACTAGTATTCTTATATTCTTCCTTTTTGAAGATGGTGTATGCATGTGTGCGGGCGATCACATGTGGGAAATTGTGTGTGCATGTGCATGTGTGCACCCGTGCACGTGGTATCACACAATGTCTACTTCTGATCCATGTACACTTCCTTCACAGTTACCAGGAAGGAATTTAAAACATCTACTTGTGACTTACTAGATGTCCATAGATCCCTAATCTTAAATCTTTAAAAAAATATTTAAATTAGTTGCCAACATTTTGAAAAGAGGAGATTTTTAATGAAAACCTGCTTTCCTGGGAAAGAGCAGATCTGGCAGCTGTGGCCCTCACTCCTGCAGGGAAATGCTTGAGAGGGGTAAGTGGCCACTTCTGTCCCCTCCTCTGTCTTAGGCCTGATGGGCCTCACCTACTTGCACCTCGTTGGCCCCAGCACTCAAGCATTTCTCTCCAGTTTTATTTTATTATTGTTTTGGTTAATCCTCACCCGACGATATTTTTTAAAATATATTTTATTGTTTTTTTACAGAGAGGAAGAGAGAGGGATAGAGAGTTAGAAACATCGATGAGAGAGAAACATCGACCAGCTACCTCTTGCACACCCCCTACTGGGGATGTGCCCACAACCAAGGTACATGCCCTTGATCAGAATCGAACTCGGGACCCTTGAGTCCGCAAGCCAACACTCTATCCACTGAGCCAAACTGGTTTTGGCCCAATGATATTTTTTCCATTAGTTTTTAGAGAGAGAGAGAGAGAGAAAGAGAGAGAGAGAGAGAGAGAGAGAGAGAGAGAGAGAGAGAGAGAGAGAAACTTAGATTGAAAGAAGCACATCAATTAGCTGCCTCCTGCCCGTGCCCTGACCAGATGGGGATTGAACTATTTTCTGTCAAAGGTAATATCTTACAAATTGGCATAGCACTTAGAGAGCCTGCCCATTAGTACTAGTGTGAAGCAGGCTTACTTGTTGCCCTCCTCACATATAACCTACTTTTCTAAATTGAAGTCTATTTGACATCAGCACTGTGTAATTTCAGGTGTACCTGTTTATTTGATACATTTATATGTTGCTGTATGACTGCCTGTGTAGTGATAATTAGTGCTTCTCTCATGCCGCATAATTACTGTTTCCTTTTGGTGGGCGGAATAATGAAGATCCAATTCCTTAGCAGCTTTGAGGACTAGAGTGCAGTGTCACCAGTGGGCACCGTGAGCATTGGGTCTCCAGGACGTATTTGCTATTCAGTATGAGTGTGTGCCCTGACACAGCAGCTCTGTCCTAGACCTGCGGTGAGCATCCCTGTGTGTGTATCACAACGCAGGTTAGTCTGCACGTTAAAGAAATAATGAGGCGGTGCTTCCTGATGTGTGCACAGGGGTGTGCTTTGCAGGCCCAAGGCAGAGACCACGTGGGATGCCACATGTGGTCATGAGGGATGGGCTTAGTCAGCTGTTTTATCCACTCAGCAGCATGTCAGGAAAGCACTGTGAAGCAGGAAAAGCATTTTTCAAACAAATATGGAGTGGTCCCATTTTGTGTGTGTGTGTAGAGCAAGAGTGAGAGCAAGAGCGAAAGAGAGCGGAAGAGTGAGAGAGAGAGAAAGTGTTTGTATTGTGTCTATGAGTTTAAGCACATAGGAAAAAAAAACCTGGAACATTATATACCAAAACACTAATAGCTGTTTTGGGAAATATAATATCTGATTTTTATCTGATTTTTAAAAATAAGCACGTATTTTTATAATAGAGAAAAACAACTTTAATTTTGAGGAAGACCTGTCCATTGGAATGAACAACCTCTTCTTGATTTATTTCTGTTGAAATGATCTTCTCTTGTATTTGCAGATGGACACATGTTGGATTCAAAGAGATATGCCATTATTGGAGCAGATCTTCGAGATTTAGCCACACTGGAAGAGAAACTAAAGAAATGTAACATGAACACACAGTGAGATTTTTTTTAACCTCTTACACATGTATTCTCCTGCTAACATGAAAGGCCAGTTGGCAGTGCAGGGGGACACCCAGGCCCCGTCTCAGTTCATCGCTACCCTGAGTAATTTTCTGAATGTTTATCAAGTCTGTTTCACATCAGAATAACCTATATTGCTTTTGTAAAATACTGATGTGTAATATAAACAAAGCTTGGTAGAAGGTAATTGTATGCATAGAAGCATATAATTGCAACCCATAAATAAAGGCTTAGCATTGAGAATATATGAAAAACAGCTACTGTAAAAAAAAAAAAAGTCTTATAGACAAATGGGAAGAAAAAAAAAGACAAGGCAGCTCAGAGAATAAAGTAAAGAATATCCGAGGACAAGGGCACAGATGAAATTCCATTTTGCTTCCATCAAGTTGCCAAAAATGTAAGAGCCTGGCAGTATTAAGTGTTGGCAAGGTGACGGGGTAAAAGGAATGGTTCAAGCACTGGTTGACGTGAGCTCAGTAGGACGAGGGTGAGGAAAGTCTGAGGTCCTGGTGAGATCACACAAGTGTGCCTCTTGTGACACAGCAGCTCCACCTCCAGCTGTGTCCCTACACATATGCACAGGTGGGTGTTCACTGCAGCCACCATTTTTATTTATTATTAGTTTTTAATCCTCACCCCAGGATATTTTTTCCATTGATTTTTTAAAATTTTTATTTATTTTTAGAGTGGAAGAGAGAGGAATGAGGGGGAAAGAGAGAGAGGAACATCAATGTGAGAGAGACACATCAATTGGTTGCCTCCAGTTCTCACCCTGATGAGGCCAGAGATGGAGTCTACAACTGAGGTACTTGTCCTTGACTGGGAATCGAACCCACAACCCTTCGGTCCGAGGGCTGACGCTCTAACTACTGAGCAAAATCAGCCAGGGTATAGGCACTATTTTTAATAGCAGAAAACTGAACACAACTTAAGTGTCCATCAGGAGGGAAATGGATGAATAACCTATATAATGTATGCCTCAGGTGAACATGGAGAGAGCTCAAAAACATAATACTGAGTAAATAAAATAGTCAAGTTGCAGAGTAATAGGTTTAGTGTGTCAAATCACCCCCCCCCAATACTGTATTTTCATGTTTACATGTATACCTCACAGAAGTATTTTAAAGTGAAGCAGAGTGTTCACCAAGTTGTGGAGTGTGAGGGCCCGTGGGGCCCAGAGGAGGGAGAGGTGTGACTCGCACAGGCTGCTGCCACAGGCAGGCTGGGTGAAAGAGCTGCGGAGGGGCACCATGTCTGCACAGTCTCCTGTAGGGGAGTATCAGGGCGAGGCTTAAGGGGAAGGGAAGGTCGAGGAAATACTATTTTTAAAAATATGTTTTATTGATTTCAGAGAGAGAGAAACATCAGTGATGAGAGAATCATTGATGGGCTGCTTCCTGCATGCCCCCTACTGGGGATCCAGCCCACAACCTGGCATGTGACCTGATAGGGAATTGAATTGTGACCTTTTGGTTCCTAGGTCGATGCCCAACCATTGAGCCACACTGCCAGTCAGGGGAATGTTATTTTAAAGAAGAAACAATGCAAAAATCAATGGCAAATGATGAAATAAAATAGCAACTAGGGGGATCACTGCTAGAGAGGAAAGGAGGCTGCAGAGCATGGACCGAGGCTAACCGTCCTTCTGGGGAAAGGAAGGGTCCCCGTTCTTCTGAGGGGAGAAAGGAGTGGGAACAGGTACAAATACAGATGAACTGTTGGCGACTGAGGGGACCAAAGTGTTGGCAGTCAAAACTGGGTCTTCCCAACACACCCTTCATTTATGCGGTGCTGGCTGCTGGGTCTGCGTCTGGAAGTTTCTGTTTGTCTATTTGGCCTGTTGTCACCTGCCACGCTGTTGTTAGGAGGTCCAGACCCACCTGCTCTTTCTTCCCCCTGGGGAATGTTTATATGCCACACAGATTGCAAGAGGTAGTGTGCTCTCCTGGGAGAGGTGAGTCTAGATGTTCAAGGACACAACTGGCTCCCCTGGGCAGGTTAGTGAGTGAAGTCGACAGTGGACGGAGAACTGGCCCTGGGAAGCCTGCAGCCTGTCCACACCGAGGACTCGCACGGTGGGTTCCTGTCGGACCGCTCCCTGTTGAATAGGAGTGGGGTTTTCTGTTTGCTTAAAAACCTCTTTGAGTCAGTGTTTCCTTTAAAAAATTAAGGTTTTTAGGCATTTCCCTAGCAGTTTATTGCTTTTCCTATTGTGTTCAGTACTTGGGTCCAGTTAGTGAGAATGGGTGCTAAATAGAATGTAATTTCTTGAGGACTGATGTTGAGCACAGCTCCTTCTCTGCTAGGGGCTGTGCCCGTGGACCCCGGTGCTGGAAGATGGTGTGAGAGACTTGATTGCAAACTAAGTAGCTATTGCTAACAGAGCCATCAGGCAAAACAGATCTGCAAGGTAGCCCCACCAAGCAGCCTCACACTGGCTGGTCAGTGAGTCTTTCTACCAAAGATGCTGCTCACCAAATGGTGACCTCAGTGTTTGGGTCACAGAAAGGCACGCCAGCGCAGTGCGTACAATGAACTGCTGTGTTGTTGCCTTTGCACATGTGTATGGCAAAGTGAACATCCGGCGTATTCTGATTAGGGTTCTCACAACTGATCATGTTGTTTTCAGTTCTTCATGGTGTGAGCTTATATAAAAAGAACTAGATTCCGTTAAATGCATGCCAGTATTGCTGCATCTGTCAGTCAGCTCTTCATGTGTAACAAATCCTTCCAAACTCAGTGGTTTCAAACAGCTCACTGTTTAGTTGACAGTTTGGGCCAGGCTTAGCTAATATCCTTTGTTATTGTTAGTGTGTGTGTGTGTGTGTGTGTGTGTGTACAGGCAGGTAAGCTGGGAGCTGACTCCTGTCACTGGGCTGCCTCATTCACTATAGCCAGTGAGCTTGGGTCCACGTACACAGTGGTTTTCTTTTGCCAAGTGCAGCCAGAGAGAAGTGCCCACGTGCAAGGGATTGTCAGGATTGCTCCTGTTCATTGGCCTAAGCATGCTGCAGACTGACCCAGACTCCGGGGAGGAAATGACCTCCTCCTCTTCAATGGCTGAACCTGTAGTTTGCTATTGCTGCCAGGTGGGACAAGGCGGGGATAGTCTGCAGCCATTCAACTCATTTCACAAGCCAGACACACCACCCTCTCGGCTCACCTGTGTGCAGTATGTCTTAATGTGGTGGTGCCACATGTGGCTGTGCTGAGGCCACAAGCTTGCAGAGAGCTGCTGGGGCCCTGGTTGGGAGCTGCCCTGCCAGAATGCGGCACGTGCCCAGCCAGATTGCCAACCGGTGAACACGTGCCTGCTCTTTTCTCCCAAGGTTGCCGACACTCCTGGTGACCGAGTGTGTGCTGGTCTACATGACTCCAGAGCAGTCTGCAAACCTAATCAGGTGGGCAGCCAACAGTTTTGAGACCGCCATGTTCATCACCTATGAACAGGTAAGAGGAAGGACAAGAAATCTGCATCCGGCCCTGGAGCCATGGTTGCTTTCCCTCGAAGCACGGCACCTGCTTCTGCTCTTTCTTTCCTTCTGCCCCCCGCTAACCTCTCCTTTATTAGTCAGTGCCCACAGGCCCGCTGCTCCAGAGCCCTTGACCTGCAAACGTTTAGCCGGCGCTTTTGGAACTGCTGTCTTGGCCCTTATGGAAGGTTCTTGCGTTCCTATCTAATCACTACCGTTTTCCCCCCAAAACAAAACATCCTCCGAAAATAAGACTTACTTACAGGTTTCCTTCTGAGTGAAATATAAGACATCCCCCCGAAAATAAGGCCCCCAGGCTCTGTCTCAGAATGAAAATTAATTTACCGTAAACTGGTTGCTAGGGCCGCCCTGACTGGCGTCTAGCAACCAGTGACATTAGGCGGAGTCCTGACGTCATGGCTGTATGGAGGCGGAGCTGAGGTCGGAGTAAGCAGTGAACGCAGGGCGGGAGAGGGGAGGAGACTGTCGCAGATGCGTGTAGAAGAACAGGAGGATTAGAGTGGATGGGACACTGTGAAGGTGGTGAGTGCTGGTCTGTCTCTGGTGATACTACCTGATGCTCGCAGCCGCCTTCATGATGACTAAAGGTTCTCAGTCAGTGGCAGACCCTGCTCTAGCCCAGATCCAGGCCCCAGCAAGCCCAGTGACAGGCCCCAGGGGATAAATGTCTGATAAAGGGGTAGGGGGGATGTCTGGTGAAGGTGATCAGTGGCACAGGGATGGGGGGAGGGGGAGCACTTAAAATGACACAGGAGGATCAGAGGGGACAATCAAAATGACACAGGAGGATCAGAGGGGACAATCAAAATGACACAGGAGGATCAGAGGGGGCAATCAAAATGACACAGGAGGATCAAAAGGGGTTACTAAAATGGTAATCCCCCCTCTGATTCTCCTGTGCCATTTTGATTCCCCCCTCTGATCTCCCCTGTATCATTTTAAGTGATCCCCCTCCCCCCACCTTGATACCCCAATTCCTTTTTTTACCCCTAGAAATGAGCGCAAAAAGAAAAAGCTACTCCGTGGAGTGCAAGAAAGGAACTGTGGAAGACTCTTGGGGCCAAAATCTTACTGCTTTCTGCAAAGAGAAGATGTTGAGAATCCGATTGGTCCGAAAATGGCGAGCAGAGTATGGTAACCTCATTGAACAAGTGGACAAGGGAAATGCTAAAAAGTGCAAGTGTGGATCAAGTCGGCAATCATTATTTTCCAAGCTGGAAGACCTGATCTGTGAATGGGTTGTTGACAGGAGAGCAAAGGCTTTGGTTGTGAATAGGGCTCAGATTCAAGAATTTGCCCTAGCAATAGCACCACAGTTCGACATAGCCCCCGAAGACTTCAAAGCATCACAACAGAGGCTGGATAATTTCCTTCAGCGAAGTGAACTGTCTTTAAGAAGATCTACAACATTGTTTAGGTTGGAAGATACTCAAGTTATTAAGCGAGCACTTGCATTCAAGTCCTTTACTGATGATGCTGACTTCTCTAAGTACAATCTTTCCAACATGATTGCTATGGATGAAACTGCAGAGTTTATGGGCCAATCATCTCAAACAACAATTGAACAGCAGGGTGCCTCCTTAGTATACATTCCCTCTACTGCTTACAAAAGTGCACGTGTTTCCTGTATTTTGGCAATTCGTCTGCATGGCACTAAAATCCCACCCTTAATCATTTCTAAGGGCAAGAAGGAAACGATTGAACGTGTTTTGGGTGTTTTTATTCTTGAAACTGAAAAGGCCTGTGCCACACAAGCAGTTATAAGGAAGTGGGTCGATTTAATGCTGCCGCTTGTTATGCGAGGGAGCCAAAGAGGTCTGCTAGTCTGGGATGCAGCCAGCACTCACCGTGCTAAAGACATGAAGACATTTCTTCACAAAAGAAAAATAGATCAGATAATGATTCTCGCAGGAATGACAGCCTATTTCCAGACTCTTGATATTGCAATAAACAAGCCATTCAAAGACAATTTGCACATGGAAATTAATGACTACATTGAAAATAGAATGGAGAGAAATCAGCATGGAAACTTTGTGAAACCTAAACTGCAAGAAGTTGTGACTTGGGTGAAGAATTCATGGGAGAAAATCAGTGACAGTTGCATTGCAAATGCACTGCAAGCAGGCTACCTTGACAAGAAGTACTCATTGAAAGACAGTGCTATTGCTGAAACCGGTTTGGCTCAATGGTAGAGCGTCGGTCTGCGGACTGAAAGGTCCCGGGTTCAATTCCAGTCAAGGGCATGTACATTGGTTGTGGGCACATCCCCGGTGGGGGGTGTGCAGGAGGCAGCTAGTCGATGTTTCTCTCTCATCAACGTTTCTAGCTATCTCTCTCCCTTCCAATCTGTAAAAATATCAATAAAATATATAAGAAATAAATAAATAAAGACTATTTGTTAAACATTTTTTTAAAAAAATAAAATAAATAAAGGCAGTGTTATTGCTAAACATGAGAGATTTGGTCCACTGATTCTGAAAGAAATGAGTCACAAGAAATTCACCAGGAAATTCAGGAATTGGATTGTTATGATGATGTTCCAGAAGATGATGACATGATTGTCATTGAATAAATGAGTAAATTCTTGATACTGTAGGATTCATAGTTTGTCTGGTTTGTGTTGACAACTACTGTACTACCGTACCATATACAGGTAATAAACTTCCTTTACTTACATTTAACAATAAATGTGTACCGTATTCTTCATGGAAAAATAAGACATCCCCTGAAAATAAGACCTAGTGCATCTTTGGGAGCAAAAATTAATATAAGACACTGTCTTATTTTGGGGGGAAACAGGGTATTTACTGTCCTATCCAATTGGAGCCCTGGATGGAGTTTTGGTTGCCTGCCCTGTAGGGATGGCAAACTCATTGCTCTCAGAGGTGTCACAGGTACAAGGGGAGGAAGTTGGCAGATGAGTGCTGTGGAGGATGGGGACCAGGGGTCTTGGCCTCCCTGCTCCAGCTCAGAGAGCGGCTCTCTGCAGTCCCAGCCAGTCAAACTGTGTGGCCTCTGAGCCACCAGTTGCCAGAGCTCTCAGCTTTTCAGAAGTTATAAAGTGGGGTTTTTAAAAATTTATTTTAACTAGAGGCCTGCTGCATGAAAATTTGTGCAAGAGTAGGCTTTCCTTCCCCCAGCTGCTGGCACCAGCTTCCCTCTGGCACCTGGGACCTGGGCTGCTTCATCCAGAAGGACATTGGGAATGACGTTCGGTCTATGGTATAATTAGCATACCCTTTTATTATTATAAATTGATTTCAGAGATAAAGGGAGAGAGAGAAAGAGATAGAAATATCAATAATGAGAATCATTGATTGGCTGCCTCCTGCACACCCCCTACTGGGGATTGAACCCACAACCTGGGCATGTGCCCTGACAGGGAATCAAACTGTGACCTCCTGGACGTTCAACCACTGAGCCCTGCCAGCCAGGCAGTAATGCAGGATTTTAATGTAACATTTCCTGATTTCTAAGTTCACTGAGTCTGGTCCTCTGGCTGCAGGTTTGCTGGTTGGGTTGTTTTGGAGCTCTGGGCTTGTCCAGCTTGGGCCCTGGTTCTTATCCGATGTGAGGCCTGAGGCAGAATTGCTTGGGGTTGGGAATCCCTTCTCTGCATAGCTGTGTGGCCAGGAAGCCTTACATAACCTCTCTGGGCCTGTGTCCTCAAATGATAAATGAGGATGATAAAGCCGACTTCATGGTGGTGTTTACAGCTGTGAAGGCAGTGCTGGCGGTTAGTGCCCTCTGAGCCCCTGTGCTCTGTTCATAAAGAGAGAAGATGCCCCCTCGGGCCTGTGGGCATTCAAGAGATCTGCACATGGAATGCACCGAGGCCATACTTGCTGATGTTACTGTTTATTTTAGTTTTGTTTAGTTGTATTGATTTTTTTGTCTATCTTATTTTTTATTTTACACTTATGGCAGATGAGAGCAGTGCAAGTCTTGCCCATGGTCATGTGATTACGGGTAGACCAGGGCTAGATCTGGGTTCCACGTCCCGCCCACCCAGTCCCATTCCTGTGTAGGTGGGTCCTGGTGGGATTTCTTCTTCCCTCTGTGACTGGGGGCGGTCCCCAGACTCAGTCTGGCAAGTGGCGTAGTGCTGGCCTCCTCCGCCTTCTCTCTTCTGCTGTGAGTAATTCAGGGAGCCTGCTGTGTTCAGGGTGTCACTCCTGGAGAAAATGAATCCGTCTTCCTGTGTTGCCCACATCTCGCTGCCTACTGCTCTGTTACCTGGCTTCACTGGTGTACTCCTCTGTCCGACTGCACCAGCGGGGCGGCTCAGCCAGTGTAGGCCAGAGACCCTGCCACTTTGGAACAGGGAATGGGAATGCGCCAGTGCCCAATATGTTGTCCACACTGTCCCCAAACTGGTTCCAACCCCTCCCCCCCAACTTATCTCAGTTATTTTATCACAAATACAAAATCTCCTGTGTATTAATGCTTTCGTGCTTTACATCAGTTCCTCACTAGTTTAAAAGGACAAAACCACGTGGATGATGACAACTACAATAATGATGAGAATAGTGAACACTATACTGTGAGTTTCATCTGTGTCAACTTATTTAATCACAGCAACCCACAGAGAAAGTCCTTGTCCTCGTGGTTTTACAGGTGAGGGGACTAAAGCACAGTGGGTAGACAGCTTGGTCAGAGTCTCCCAGTGGTCAGATGTCAGGCCAGGACTCACACTCAGGCAGTGCAGCAAGGGAGTGTGTGTGACCTACGCCCTCCCTCCCGAATGAACATGTGCCATCTGACGCCTAGTGTCACTAAGCCGTGCACATGCAGCACAGGAGAAAGCACTAGTCACCTGGCCTGATATGGTGAATCTTTGCTGCTTTGTATATGACCAAGTAACAGTGCATACGTGCCATAACAGACAATGTCTTGTGGCATTTGTGCACTGACAGAATTTAATTATTTTTTTAACTTTTTGTAAGTGCCTGTAGTACAACAGATAGTATTGTGTGTGGTTGTGTGTGTTTTTAATTCTCACCTGAGAACATTTTTCCATTGATTTTTAGAGAGAGGGAAAGACAGAGAGAAATATCAATGTGAGAGAAACATATCGATTGGTTGCCTCCCACACATGCGCCAATCAGGGCCCGAGCCAGGGAAGAGCCTGCAACCGAGGTACATGCCCTATGGTTCCCAGGCTGACCCTCTATCCACTGAGTCAAACCGGCTAGGGCAGTGGTCAGCAAACCGCAGCTTGCGAGCCATATGCGGCTCTTTGGCTCCTTGAGTGTGGCTCTTCCACAAAATACCACGTGCAGGCGCTCACGTACAGTGCGATTGAAACTTTGTGGCCCATGCGCTGAAGTCAGTTTTCGGCTCTCAAAAGAAATTTCGATCGTTGTACTATTAATATTTGGCTCTATTGACTAATGAGTTTGCCGACCACTGGCTAGGGCTTAATTAGAGTTTTTTACACAAGTTTTTTTTTTTTTTTAAATACAAAAGTAACACTATGTACGGAATAGAAATATATCAAATAGTACAGAAGGGCTGACTAGGAAATGTAAGCCTCTTCTGCCCCTGACCTCAGCCCTCTCCCCTGGGAAGCAACGTTGCCAGATTCCAGAATTTTTCTAAGTATATGTAAATGTAGAGAATTTTTTTTTCCTTAAAGGCAGATGGGAGAATGCAGTAGACATTCCCCTGAACCTTTTTTTCAGGAGTTCTTAGAGTTTAGAGATCATCCCATAGTGGATGTGTGTGTCTTTCCTGCTTCCCTGGCTCTGTGGGATTCCATCGGGGAGAATGTGCAGAATTTACTGAGCCCGGCTGATGTGTTTAGTGCTCCAACTCCCCAGTCTGCAGCGCTGCAGCAGTCGCCCTTGCACCTCTGCGCACACAGGCAGGTGCACCTGCAGGAGAGGCCGGCCCCGGCGGGCTCTTGGGGGCCCAGCTGCCTCCAGGGGCCGCCAGTTCATGCCCCCATCAGCACTGCACAGACTGTGTGGCTTGCACTGGGTACTAACAGACCTCATCCTCACGTGGGAAGTAGGGTGCCATTGTATTTTGCGTGTGTGAGAGAACACCCTAATGGCGATGCCTGGCTGCTCTTCCCTCCCCAGGTGAACATGGATGACCGGTTTGGGCAGATCATGATAGAAAACCTGCGGAGACGACAGTGTGACCTGGCGGGGGTGGAGCCCTGCAAGTCCTTAGAGTCCCAGGTGAGAGCAGAGGGGGCGTCTTCTCACACCCTGGGCCAGCCCAGCAGGAGGAGCGCCCCCTTGTGGGCCAGGCTCATGCGGCACCAGTTCTCACGCTAGTATAGTCCAGCCCTGCTTCCCATGTTGGTATCAAATGCATATTTCCTGCACCCTATTATTTAACTTTTTATCATGCATTTTTCAAGCAACGGCAAAGTAGAGGGAATAGTAAAACCAACGGCCATGTCCCATCAGCCAGCTTCAATAATTAGTATTTTGTAAATACTATTCATTCCCTCCAAACTTTTATTGGTGGTGATATTGCAATATTTTAAGGCAAATCCCATATAGTATATCATTTCCCTCCTAAATACTTCAGTATAAATCTCCAGTAGGCCAATAGGAATGATGATACCATGATTACAGCTTAGAAACTGGCAGTGACTCCATTGTAGCATCTAACACCTAGTTCATGCCCAGTTTTCTGCAGTTATTTTTTTAAATGTTCGGAGTTGCTGCATTTGAATTTTTTTAAATATGTTTTTTTTCTTTTTTTGGCTGAAGAGATACCTCCCACAGCACCCTCATTGAAATAGGCATTGCATGCTCTGTAGAACATTGGGGAATAAGAAGAAGGACGGTAGGGGCCAGAATGGGCTTTTGAAAGAGGAGGCATGTAAGGAGTCCTCGGTGCTTAGACGCCCATATTCACCACCGTGCCCGCATTCCCCATTCTCTCCCTCCTCCTTCCACGGCCCAGAAAGAGCGGTTCCTGTCCAACGGGTGGGAGATGGCGTCGGCCATGAATATGATGGAGCTGTACAGCAGGCTACCGCAGGCCGAAGTCAGCAGGTACGGCACCCTGTCTTGTCCTCCAACGCAGATTCCCGAGAAACAGGCTGCCCTGACACACAGGACGGGAGTGCAGCAGCTCAGCCAAGATAGGGTTTGCACCCAAACAGGTGACCTTCACCCACCCAAGTGGTCATGTGGGGAGACAGGCCCCGGGCAATGATTAACTGCTTTGTGCCAGCCTGCAGTTTCTCACAGGGTCAGGCTGGCACAAAGCAGTTAATCATCGAGCTCCCAGGCTGCCTCCACGGGGGGGAAAGGTCTGCTCTCAGATTTTTATTTTTTTATTTTTAAATAAATTTTATTGATTTTCTTACAGAGAGGAAGAGAGAGGGATAGAGAGTTAGAAACATCGATGAGAGAGAAACATCGATTAGCTGCCTCTTGCATACCCCCTACTGGAGATGTGCCCGCAACCAAGGTACATGCCCTTGACCAGAATTGAACCCGGGACCCTTCAGTCCGCAGGCCAACGCTCTATCCACTGAGCCAAACCAGTCTCG
Organism: Vespertilio murinus; assembly: GCA_963924515.1. NCBI lineage: Eukaryota > Metazoa > Chordata > Mammalia > Chiroptera > Vespertilionidae > Vespertilio > Vespertilio murinus. The sequence goes on along the minus strand of OZ004705.1, from coordinate 103,836,012 downwards.
GCGCTCTCAGATTTTTAAATGGACTTTTTCTCTAGTCTTAACAGAAATACCTGTGACCATTGGGTGTGTGGCTGACACTCTAACCACAGAGCAACACCAGCCAGGGCAAACTTTTATTGATATTTAGAGAGAAGGAAGGAAGGGGGGATGGAGAGAAGTCCAAGGAGAGAGAGGAAGAGGGAGAAACATCGAGTGAGAGAGAAACGTGGATGTGAGAGAGCAACATTGATCAGTTGCCTCCTGCACCCACCCCTACTGGGGGTTGAACTTGCAACCTGACCAGACTCGAACCCACCACCTTTGGTGTACAGGATAATGCTCCAACCAACTGAGCCACCAGCCAGGGCTGTAACTTCCTCAAGTGGAAGTGTATGCCTCTGTTCCCCTACACCTTTTCATCCTTCCCCCCACCCATCTGTCTTTTACATGAACTTTTGACGTTTTTTGTATTGAAGTACAACAGCTCTTTATGCAGCAAGGGAATCTATCTTTGTTATTTATGTTGCAAATATTTTCTCTTGTTTGTCTTTTGGTTTTTCTTATGGTGCTTTTCCTTCTTTTTAATGAAATAAGTTACCATGGAAGCGCACCATGGCTACTACTTGTCGGCTCTGTCACGAGTGCCTTGTCCTCGCTGTCACCATGCTCACACGCCTGTTCTGCGTTGACTCTGCAGGATCGAGTCCCTCGAGTTCCTGGACGAGCTGGAGCTCCTGGAGCAGCTCATGTCCCACTACTGCCTGTGCTGGGCCACCCACGGGGGCAGCGAGCTAGGTACCGTGCACTCTGCCTTCGCCTCAACGTGGGGGACCTTTTACTCTGCAAGGAACGTAAGACATCCCGAGTTTTGAGTGCAGAGGGCACTAGCATCCGTGCCTGTGCCGTGACCATCTCAGGGTTGGCCATCATGTCCTGTGTCCCGTACACAGAAGTGGGAGGGGTGTCAGGGAGAGCCCGCATCAAAACAGCCAGCCCGTGCAGGTGTGCACAGGACTGCTGCAGGGAGGCAGGAGACCTTGAGTTTAAAGCAATAGTGGTCTTAGAGTGACCATGCCTGCCTGTCATCAGCCGTAGCCAGGTTTCCTGGGTGGTAAACAGACCGGTGTCTCTCTCACCCACTGTGGGCAACACTGCCCAGCCGGCCGAGCAGGGCTCCCCTGGTGCTCCTGGCACCGGGGCCTTGGTCCAGTGCCCCTGCTTCCTCGGGGTGACACTTGGGCACCTGTGGAGAGTGCTTTAGATCTCAGTTTGGGTCTTGAATGTGGAAGCTGCCCTGCAGGCTTCCTACAGATGTGTCCCAGGGCGGGGCAGCTGTGGACAGGCAGCTGATGCAGCGGGAGAACGTGACTGAGGCCGGCTCTGACCCCGTGAGAAACTGCAGGCTGGCACAAAGCAGTTAATCATTGCCCGGGGCCTGTCTCCCCACTGCTTTATAAATTTACTCAGCTGTGAGCTCATCCCACAGCACTCTTTTCTATTTGTTTTTTAACTTAAAACTAGAGGCCCGTACATTCGTGGCCTCTTGCAGTCTGGGACCCCTTAGGGAGCAGGCCTAGACTGGCAATTGGACGTCTCCCGAGGAGTCCTTAGCGTTGCCGCCATCGCTGCTGCGCTTGCCAGCCGTGAGCCCGGCTTCTGGCTGAGTGGTGCTCCCCCGTAGGAGTGCACTGACCACCAAGGGGCAGCTCCTGCATTGAGTTGTTCTGCCGTTTGGTCGTTTTGCATATTAGCCTTTTATTATATAGGATCACTTAGTGGGGTTTTTATATTGGTATTCCCCTCCCACTTTTGAAAGCAATGTAATTTCTAGTAGAGCCTTTGAAAGCTGATAAAAAAGTGTGAGGAAGAAAATAACCATGTGGGTACCCGCCACTGAGCACCTCGAGTGACTTTTCTCCTCTGCTTTTTCAACTCTTGTGTTGCTGGCAGAGTTGAATTTACAAGTTGTGTAGTTTTGATTGCTGATCTTTTCAACTCAGTATTATAACACGAGCATTCCCCTTGCTATTATAAATCAGTGAGTGTAACTTACATGGCTGTGTCCGAATTTACTGAACTTGTCCCACTTTGGAAATGCAGGTTGTGTGTAGGATTTTCAGTGGACTTTAGATTTTAGCATGACAAGTCCCTACCTCCCCTGGCTGCCATGATGTCGGTACATGTGTATGCAGTGAAGAATCGTGTCTGCATTTGTTAATGAGGCATGCAGCCCGCCGGCCGCAAGTTTGACATGCTTGCATAGTTACGGGGCTTTCCTAACCCTTCAAACTTCCCGCGAACATGGCCTCATGTGGCCACGTGTCCCTATGCCAGCCTGTCTGAGGGAGCAGGACGGAGCTGCAGCGTCGGGTGGCCTGAGCCACATGTGTCTCAGGGCGGGGCCAGGTCAATTCCACCCCCGAGTTGTCTCTTCTGCAGGAGCCTTTGGCAGCTCTGTTTCCTCTCAGGTCTGACGGAGATCACTTGCTAACCCGGTCAACGCAGAAGCTGCAGCCGCCAACCTTCCCGGAGCTGACATGCGGGGCCCAGAGTGCTGGCCAGGCCTTGTCTCCGTGCATCCCACCCCCCAGAAATGGGTTCCTAGGGTGCTGCTGCACTTCCTGCTCCTGTCGGCTTCCAGTTAAATAAACCTCATCTGCCAATGGCCTGCGGGCTGTCCTGTCTGCATTTGTCATTGTTCGTATTTGTCAGGCACCTCTGCATCCTAGCAGACCCTCCCATTGGCACTGACGAGAACGGCCCACACTGGCCGGGGAAGGTTGCATCCTGGAGGCTGAGACTGCAGCAGGCAAGTTAAGTCCAGCTTGGTGGTCACAGGCTCAGCCCCAGTGACTTCCTGTGGGGCCTGTGGTTGTCTTGCTTCGTGAAGGTCATCACGAGAGGAGAAGCCTCCAGGGGCAACGCCTTGCGGGAATGCAGGTGCCTTGCAGTGAGGTGCTGCCAGGCCGTCCAGAGGCCGCGGAGCCGCAGGAGGGCGAGGAGGGTCGGTGAACAGGACCTAGGATCTTGCTGAGCTCCACATGGAGTCAAGCTGTCTGCAAACAGCTTGCTAAACGTTGACTTCGGGAGGACAGAAGTGACCTGGGAGAGCTCTGGGAACATGCGAGACCTGGGTTTCCTGGTGGGTGAGCCTGGGTCCTGGAGGCCCGAAGCCCAGGGTGGATTGGGGCTTCCAGAGGGCAGAGCAGAGAGGACTTAGAGACAAGATGGGCCCTTTAAGGGAGAGAGGTGGTGCCCTTGAGGGGGTTGGGCCGGGACTGAGGAGTATCCAGGTGAAGCGGCCCTGGAAGGAGTGGCCAGGGCAGCTCCCCGTGGGGTGGGCTGCAGAGGATGGCTGTCTCTTCCGCAGTCCGTCCCCACTTGGGAGGAGCTAGGGGGCTGAAAACAACGGGACCAGCAGCTGGGCAGGTGCCTGTGCCCAGCCCCACTGGCCGCTCTCGGGAAGCAGGTGGCGGCTGGGCTGTTTGGGAGCCGGGCACACCTGTGTGTGAGGCCAGGGCAGGTGTGGCTGTCTCAGACGAGGCCTCCCTGGGCCCCGGCCCAGCCACCCCCCAGCTGACCATGGCCAGCCAGGCTGGCACTGGCAGACCATGAGTGAGCGGAATGGTGGTGGTACCACTGCGTTTGGGAGAGTTCGTTACTTCTCGGTGGGTAACCACCGCAGCAGCAGGTGAGAGTGTGGGTCGAGGGAAGAAGGCAAGCCACGGGCTGTTGGTTCCTTCATTGGTGTGCCTCTGTGCCACGCTGCATGCTGATGTGAAGAGTTAACATGGACACCAGACGTGGTCCCTGCTCCCAGCACCGTCCACTGGCGGCCTCTTGGGGTCCTGTGGCCGGGAGCCCTGGGAGGTGCTGGTAGAGAGATGTGTGAGCTGAGGCTGAGGGTGTGCATGCCGGGACACCTGGGGTGGAAATGGAAGAGAATTCTGTGGAGTGGGCGGGGGGCGGGGGCAGCGGCAAGCAGCTCTGCTGGCCCGAGCGATGCTTCAGAGGGCACACGGTTCCTCTGCGGCTCAAGACCCCGCAAGCTCACGGGATATTTTAAGGCATTCATTCCATTCAATGGGCATGACCCTGCCCCCAATGATGCAAAAACAGGTGCCTGGATGGTGGTTTGTAGTGGCAGACAGCTGGTGCATAAGCAGACTCCAGCCTGTCTCCTGGTAAACGCAATGCGGGGAGCTTAGGAGAACTTGTCTGGAACGACTCCAGAGGGGAGATCGTGGAAAGGAGGTTGAGATCCTCACCTCCTCCCACCTCACAGAAGAGCATGATTCTTACCCCAAACCTTCACTGGTGCTTTGCCCTGGAGATTAAAACCTGGGTGGGGGTTCCAAGATGGCTGCAGAGTGGCGGGAAACAGCTCAACTGCAGAGCCTTCAGCTTGAAAAGCCAGTTTAAGGACAGCTGACCTGACATGTGGGTGGGGATGTGGAGGGGACCGGAGACGCAGAAAGGGTGAGCCAGCCTGAGACTGTGCAGCAGCTGCATGGCTGGAAAGCCTGCGGAGGTGTGGCAGTGCAGCCCCTGCCCTGGAGTGTGGGTCTCAGCCCCATGCAGGGATCCCCAACCCAGAGCAACAGGGGGTGGGGAGGATGAGTCCACCTGGGAGGCTGAGATTACACATCCTAGGCTTTGTGACAAGCCAGCCAGGGAAGCTCATGCTGATCTGTGGGAGGGGCCATTGGAGGGGTCTCATCAGTACACACAGGAGTGAATCTGAAGGACCCTTTATTCCCTGGATGAATGCATGGTGGAGACGGGGGCTGGACATTGTGGCCCAGCATAGAGGACTTGCACCCCTACCCCAATCTGTGCAACAGCTGGTGCTGCCCTGCCCTGTGGCCACCTGAGGCAAGAGGAGGCTGGTGATGCGGAGCCCTTTGGTATTTGGTCTGGTTGGAACCTGGATGGAGGGCACGCCAGGTGGGGGGCCAGCCACGCTGAAAGATTGGAGTGCAAAGTGGGGCTGACTTTTAAGATTTTTTTTTATCCTCTCTAGCTTGGGGTGGCAACAAGGGATTGCCAGTAAACTAGGCAGAGCTGAGGCATTGGAAGAAGAGGAAGTGCCCACTCTCCCTCCTACAAGCTATGGGCACCACCCACAATGCAAATCTGTTTAAACCACCCAAGCCAGGTCCAAGACACCACCTAGAGTCCATTTCCATGGGGGCAGGAAGAGCAGCTCAGAAAAGGGACATTCAAAGCATGAGACCCTCTGGGCTGCAGAGGCCCCACCCACCAAGCTACTTGGGGCTCTGCCCTGCAGGGCTCCAGTCAGACAGCCCAGGGCCAGGCGGGAGAGTGACTCGCACTGACCTGCACCATGCTACCTCTCAGGGGACCCAGCACTGACACACCAACAGGCCAGAGTCAACAACATGGGAACAAAGTCCAGCAAACGCCACTAATAACAGGTCCAAAGGATTTTTTTCTTCTCTTTTTTCTTGTTTCTTCTATTCTTTTTTCTCTTTTTATTTTAATTTTCTTTTTCTGTGTTCTTTTCCTATTCTACATTTTATTTTTTATTACTCATTATTTTAACATTATTTTAATTTTATTTTTGTTCTTATTCTGTTTCTTTTCTTTTTCACATTCTCTGTTTTTGGTTATTTATTTTTTAAATATAATCTAATTCACCCTGACTGGTTTGGCTCAGTGGATAGAGCATCACCCTTCGGATTCAAGGTTACCAGGTTCGATTCTGGTCAAGGGCATGTACCTTGGTGGTGGGCACCTCCCCAGTAGGGGGTGTGCAGGAGGCAGCTGATTGATGTTTCTTATTCATCAATGTTTCTAACTTTCCCTTCCTCTCTGTAAAAAAAAAAAAAAAAAAAAAAAAATCAATATATTTTTAAAAAATCTAATTCTTTTGGTTTGGTGCTTTTTTTGTTGTTTTCATATTGGTCTTGTTTTTTTCTGTCAGCACCTGTATAACAATTGGCACAATGTGGTCAGGGTTGATCCTCACAGTAAGCCTCAGGGCTGAGCCCACCCCCTTAACATGACAACAGCAATCAAGACCCAGATACAATAGAAGGGCTCACATAAACCACACAAGGGGCATTCCTAGTGCACACAGTTGAGAAGATCAAGGAGATTGCACTACTGGATCCCACAAGAAGGCCATCCCACCAAGTCTGGGAGGCATAGCAGTCTTATCCAATATACAGAAAAAAACACAGAGAAGCAGTAAAAATGGGGAAATAAAAAAACAGGCCCCAAATGAAAGGACAGGAGGAATCTCTAGAGAAAACACACACAAAAGGAAATGGAGGAAAGCAATTTATCAGAAACAGTGTATAAAATAATGATTTTTAGAATGCTCATGAAAAAAGACATAGAAACAATGAACAGTAACCAGTCAGAAATGAAGACTGACAGCTGAAACGAAAAATACACTGGAAGGAATTAATAGTTAGAAGAAGTAGATAACTGAACCAGCAAATTAGAAGATAAGGTAGAAAAAAGTCAATCAGAGTAGCAGAAAGAAAATTAAAAGCATGAGGACAATTTAAGGGAACTTTGGGATATCATGAAACAAAACATCTGCATCAGAGGTACTCCAAGTAGAAGAAATTAACAAGGAAGAGGGAAATGTTTGAAGAAATAATGATAGAAAACTTCCCTAAATCGGTGAAGGAAAAAAAATCACACAGGTTCAAGAAACACAGAGTCCCAATTAAGATGAACGTTAAGATCTCCACACCAATACACATAATTAAAATGGCAAACATTCCCATTTGACCCAGTAATCCCACTCCTAGGAATATATCCCAAGAAAATAGGAGCACCAATCAGAAAAGATATATGCACCCCTATGTTCATAGCAGCACAATTTACAATAGCTAGGATTTGGAAAAGCCTAGGTGTCCATCAGCAGATGATTGGATCAAAAAACTATGGTACATCTACACAATGGATTACTATGCTGCCATAAAAAAGAAGGAATTCTCATCATTTGCAGCAACCTGGATGGAATTGGAGAATATCATGCTGAGTGAAATAAGCCAGTCAATGAAAGACAAACACCACATGACTTCACTCATTTATGAATAATAAAGAACATTATAAACTGATGAACCATAAGTTAAATATAGCGACAGTAAAGCAACAAGCAGACTGTCTAATTACAACGGGGAGGGGAGGGAAATATGAGGGAAATAAGAGATGAACCGAAGGACTTGTACACATGCATATAAGTATAACCAATGGACACAAAACTCTGGGGAGGGAGGGAATGTTTTTTTTGGGGGGGGGGGCAATGGTAATATATGTACACAGATAATAATTTAATAAAAAAATTAAAAAAAATAAAAAAATAAAAAATAAAATGGCAAACATTAAAGACAAAGAGAATCTTAAGGGCAGTGAGAGAGAGGCAGGCAGTCAGTTACCTAAAAGGAAGCTCTCATAAGGTTGTCCGTTGATTTATCAACAGAAACTCTGCAGGTCAGAAGGGAATGGCATGACGTTTTCAAAGTAATGAAAACGGAGAATATAAAACCAAGACTGCTCCATCCAGCAAGAGTATCATTCAAAATTGGAGGTAAAATAAAGAGCTTCACAGACTAAATAAATAAATAAAAGGCTAAAGAAGTTAATTACCACCAAACTAGCATTACAAGAAATGTTAAAGGGATTGTTGGGAGGAGGAGGAGAAGAAACAGAAGGAGAAGCAGGAGGAGAGAGAAAAGGAATAAAAATGGCAATAAATAAGTACCTATCAATAATAACCTTAAATGTAAATGGATTAAATGCTTCAATCAAAAGACATAGGGTAACCAAAACCTGTTTGGCTCGGTGGATAGAGCATTGGCCTGGGAACTGAAAGGTCCCGGGTTCGATTCCGGTCAAGGGCACGTACCTTGGTTGTGGGCACATCCCCACTGGGGGGTGTGCAAGAGGCAGCTGGTCGATGTTTCTCATCAACATTTCTAACTCTCTATCCCTCTCAATTCCTCCCTGTGTAAAATCAATAAAATACAATTAAAAAAAGACATAGGGTAACTAAATAGATAAGAAATCATGACCCAAGTGACCCAACTCAGAACAAAAGACTCACAAAATTAAAGTGAAGATGGAAAAAAATTTTTCCATGCAAATGAAAACTATATAAAAAAGCTGGGGTTATAATATTCATATCTGACAAAATAGACTTCAAGAGACAAAGAAGTTCTATACATAATACCAAAGGGATAAGTCCAACAAAATATAACACTTGTAAACATATATACATCCAATATAGGATTACCATTCTTAAAAGATGGTAGCACTTAGAGAACACTGCAGTCTGACAATTTCATTAGAATCAGAAATTGGACAAAAATTCTCTTTTAAAACCAAATCAGAGAAACAAAGCAATGTCATTCATTGCATCACTTGTTCCATTTCTGCTTTTATGTATTAATTTTTTATTCTTTATGATATATAATTTATATATAACATTATATTAGTTTCAGGTGTACAACATGATTCGGCATTTGTACCTATTGCAAAATAATCACCACAAGTCTGGCTAACATCCTTCACTCCACAGAGTCAAAAACTTTTTTGTGTGTGATGAGAACGTTTAAGATCTACTCTCTTAACAATTCTCAAATACACTACTGTTTTGTTAGCCACAGTTGCCATGCTGTGCACCACACCTCCGTGACTTACTTATTTTACACTGGAAGTGTGTATCTGGACCCACTTTACCTACCCATTTTTTATATAAATTAAAACCACCACAAGAGACCATTGCGCACCTACTAGAATCTCTTAGACCTCAAGGTTGGACCTCACCCACTGTCAGGAGAACACAGCAGCTGGACTTGGCAGGTAGGACTACACGGGAATTTGGAAAAACAGGTTTGTGGTTTCTTTTTTTTTCTTTTTTAATACATTTTTATTGATTTCATAGAGGAAATGAGAGGGAGGGAAAGAAATAGAAACAATGATGAGATAGAATCATTGATCGGCTGCTTCCCGCACACCCCCTACTGGGGATCAAGCCTGCAAGCTAGGCATGTAATCAAACCTGGGACCCTTCAGTCTGCAGGCTGATGTTCTATCCACTGAGCCAAACCAGCCTGGACCAGGTTGATGGTTTCTTCACAGTTAAGTGCACTTCTGCTGTTTCACTCCTAGGTATTTCCTCCAGACTGATGAGAGTGTGTGTCATCAGTACACTTGTACAAAAATGTTCAGAGGTGCTGGATTTGGACATCCTGAAACTGGAGAAATGTTCCCCTGTGGGTGTGTGGGTAAACACATGGATCATCCTACCATAGAATGCTACACAGTAGGCAGAAGAAACGAGCCCCCTCACCTCAACACAGCCACACCGACAGGTCTACAACAAATGTGCTGATTGAAAGAAGCTGGTATCACGAGGAAGCTTTTGAAGTGATACATGTCACTCTCCTGGTTTTGGTGATGGCTTTGTGGTGTGCACATGTACCAAAACCTCTCAATTGCGCACCTTAAATGTGTAATTTGTTGTCTGTAAGTTATACCTCTATAAATTATTCCTGTTTTAGAAATAACTTTTCTAAAACCAAATGAGTCTGTCAGAAATTTCTGGCTCTGTTCAGGGCCAGGGCCAGGCCTGCTGACCTGATTTCTGCCAGCAACTTCAATGAGATAGTAATGGGCGTGGTAAAGCCTGCTGGGTTTTAAGGCGATTTCTAAGTGTATGTAATTTTCTATGCCCCTGGATAATGTGTCATGCCAAGAGCACAGTTTGAGTGAGTAGTCGTTTCTTAGGGACCACAGACTCACCTACAGCTTTCCTCTTGGTTATGTCCAGAAAGTCACTTCCTAAAAGCAAGTTACTTGGTTTTATTTTTAGCTTTTTATTGAAGTACTAGAAGCCCCATGCACGAAATTCATGCAAAAGTAGGCCTTTTTTCTCCTGGCTGCCAGCACCAGCTTCCCTCTGGCACCTGGGACCCAGGCTTCCGTTGCAGGCCTGGCTTTGTCCGGAAGGTCATCTGGAAGGACGTCTGGTCTAATCAGCACATGGAAAGAACATGAATTGTAGCAGCTGAGACTCACCAACGCATCTGCCAGCATCTGGATCACGAACAGGAGGTGAGCACCCAGGAAGTCTCCACGCTGTCCCACCACTGCCCCCCAAAGCTGACAGTGGTTGGCTGTGCTGTTTTTTATTTGTTTGTTTGTTCTATTTTTATTTATTTATTTTTTAAAATTTCTTTATTAATTATGATGTCACATAATTGTCCTCATCTCCCCATTCCCATCCCAAATCCCTCCCCATGTATGCCTACTCCCTGTTGTCCATGATCACTGGTTAGGCTTATATGCATGCACACAAGTCCTTTGGTTGATATCTCCCCTTTGCCCCTTCATGTGGCTCAGTGTGTGCTCTTGTTTGTCTGACTTTTTGACTTTGTGACATTAATTTACTTGCCAACTGTCCCACATGACTCATGTTTTCCTTGATGTTTTCTCTCTTACTCTTTCTCTCTCTTTGCTCCTCACTCAAGGATAGGTTTATTGATCTGAGAGAGAGAGAGAGGAAGGGGGGAGAGAAACAGAGACAGAGAGACAGAGACAGAGAAACACTGCCTGCCTGCCTCCTGTAGGTGCCCAGACTAGGGATTGAACCCACAACCTCTTGGTGTGGAATGATGCTCCAACCAACTGAACCCGGCCGGGCTCCCTTACTCTTTTTGGTAACATTATATCTTAGCTGAGACATGAAGGATGAGTAGGATTTTGCCAGATTTAGGAAACAGTTTGAATAGAAGAAACAGACTGTCCAAAAGTGTGAGGGAGAGTACAATTCAGGGGTTTTTAAACATTGAGAGCGACGTTTATTCTGGAGTAGACGTTCCCTATTTAGCTCAGCTGCTTTCATGATTGTGACCAGACAGTTGCCAGATTTTTTTTACAATAAATGATGAAATCTAAGTCCCTGCACAGACACACTTCCTCATTAGAGGTTTTGTTTCCATAGGATCAGTTTGCAACCAGAGGCTGCTGGGTCTTGGGATATTTGAATTTAACAATATATAGATATTGCTAAATAAATATTTTAATATTTTATTGAATTTTTATAGAGGGGAAGGGAGAGGGATAGAGAGCTAGAAACATCGATGAAAGAGAAACATTGATCAGCTGCCTTTTGCACACCTCTTACTGGGGATGTGCCTACAACTGAGGTACATGTTCTTGACCGGAATCGAACCTGGGACCCTTGAGTCTGCAGCCAATGCTCTGTCCACTGAGCCAAACTGGTTTTGGTTGAATTTAGCTATTTAATAAGTGTTGCAAGATGAGGTTATAGGTATTGTAGCAAGTCACACTTCCACCAGCAATGTATGTGCTTGCCTGTTTCTCCATCTTTGTCAGTATTGAAGGTCAACCACCTAAAAATGTTTTCCTGTTCTGTTGCTTTAATTTGAAATGTTCCTGGCTTTTAGATTGTCTGTTCATGTTTGTTGACCATTTGGGTGTCCTCTTCTGTGGAATGATTTAATGTTTTTTCATTAAAAAAAATTTATTAAGGTATTATATGTGTACATAGCTTACCATTGCCACCCCCCCCCCCGCCCATTCATGCCCTCCCTCCCCAGACTTCTGTGTTCATTGGTTGTACTTATATGCATGCATACCAGTCTTTCGGTTGATGTCTTATCTCCCCCAGGTCTCCTTCCCCTCCCTGCTGTCATTTGACAGTCTGCTTGTTTTATGGTGACTATCTCAGGACCACAAGAATAGAATCCGCTCCTCCTCTGGTTCACCCCGCCCACCCCCACCCCCCGGTCCCACTGCTTCCCCGGGGCACACAGCTCACCCGGGGCACACAGCCCCCTGGGACACTGGGGTCGTGAACTGGAGGCGCCACGCCAGCTCCTCGCTAGCACAGCGGGCAGTCTGGGACAGCTGCGGGCGGGGAGACCGCACTCCAAGGAGTCTCAGTGGAACGGCTGCTGATGTGGAGGCCAAGCTCCGAAGCAGCCCCCTCCCTGGGCCCGGGGCAGAGCGAGCTCTCCTCCTGGTGGGCTTCCCTCACTTGCGGTGGCGGGTGCAGCGGCAGGTGCAGCGGCGGTGGCGGTGGCAGCGGCCATGGCTTTTGTGGCTCAATTTCCACTGTATTTTTAAAATCCACATGGCGGCAACAGCACCCCTCCTTGGGGTCCCGGCAGAGGCTCCGGCTCGGCCCTGCGGTGGGGGGCCTGACGGGTGAAGGGTTCGCCGGGGCCACAAACGGAAGGCGCAGAGACATCTCCTCACCAGCACAGCTAGTGGGCTTAGACGGCTGCAGGCGGGCTGAGATGGCTGTGGGCGGGGAGACCGCGCTCAAAGGTGTCTCATTCGGGGCGAGAGTGGAGCAGCTGCAGATGCAGAGGCCAAGTTCCGAAGCCGCCTACTTCTTGGGCCTGGGGCGGAGTGAGCTCTGTTCTCGGTGGATTTCCCTCACTCAAGGCAGTGGTGACGGTCGCTCCCGTGGCTCAATTTCCACTGTAGTTTTAAAATCCACATGGTGGCAGCGGCAGAAGCTATGGCCCAGCCATACAGCAGCGGAGGAAGGACTTGCTGGGGCCGCAAACGGAAGGCGCCGCGCCCTCTTCTCACCAGCACGGTGGGCGGGCTGGGACAGCTGCGGGCGGGTTGAGATGGCTGTGGGCAGGGAGACCTCACTGAAAGGCATCTCGTTCTGGGCAGGAGCCGAAGGCGTGGCTGAGGCCCGGCATCGGCTCCCTCGCTCCCACAGCGGGCCGGCTGGGAAGGCCCACTCCCTGGGCCTGGGGCAGAGCGAGCTCTGCTCTCAGTGGGCTTCCTTCACTCACAGTGGCAGTGGCGGCAGCGGCTCCAGCGGCTCCGGTTCCATCATAGTTTTAAACTCCACATGGCAGCAGTGGCGCCTTGCTTTGTCTCTAGTTGTAGCTATCCCATTCCACCAGCTCTCCTGTGGGTCTGGTGTGATCCCTTTCGATTTTAGCTGTTGTTTTTTTCCAAATTGTTGATGAGGTGGCAGCTTAGGAGACTATTTAGGCCGCCATCTTGTTTTGGTCCCCTTGGAATGATTTAAATTTAATAGTTATTGTTATCCAATGAAAGCAGCAGGTGACCAGGGACTATTCTGGCTCCTCTTGTGGATGGAGCAGTAGTTGCTTCCGAGCGGTCCTGGCAGTCAGTCTTGAAACAGCCACAAGTCTGATGCCTGGTTACCAGTGCCTCTCAAGATGCCAGCATTTGAACATGGCACTGCTGGGGACAGTGGGCACTGCTGGCTTCCACGGGGGAGGGAGGTGCTCAAGCTCAGGCTAACCTGTGACCTGAGCCATCCTGGAAATCAGCCGCCCCTCAGCAGCGAGGGGAGGCTCCGCGTTGTCTGTGCTCATCCTGAGCACACAGCTCAGCACCTGCCTCACACCCGTGACCCAGTTCAGGAGGAACACAACACACAGCCCATTGTCTCCGCAAGGGGATGGAGGGAGTGCATGGTCGGAGGCGGTCTCTGGAGAGAAAGAGAGAGAGAGAGAGAGAGAGAGAGAGAGAGAGAGAGAGAGAGAGCTTGACTAGGCAAGGGGGCAGGCTGTTTCCTCCGGCAGCTCCCACGCTCCTGGCTCTCGATGTTCTGGCCACAGCACACCGAGTGCTGCTAATCCCTCGGAAGTTAGTGCCGGAATCTTAGTACTTCCGTCTTAACAACTTAGTAGCCATGTAAAACCCACATAAAGGCATAAGTCTTTATTTCCTTCTTAAATAACTGTAAGTAACTTGGTTTAATTGGGTTCTTAAACAACTTTCATTCTCAAACAGTTACCATGGGGGGTGTGCTTTGGGGCTCTGTAGCCCTCAGAGCAGGCAGATGGGTGCAGCCACCTCTTCCTCCTCCACATGGATACTCATGTTACTTCCTTGTGATGGTGACCTCATAAAACCGGCGTTGCAAAGCTATGGTGTTCACTGAAAGGAGTGTAGGGCTATTTATTGTGACAATGGTGAATGACCTTGAGCTAGTAATTCGCACGACGTCTGACAGATATTGAGCATCATTATATTCTGCCTGAACAGTTAAAATATCCCCCCACCCCTCAGAGTTCCCGTGGCTCTCCCGGTGCCCTGGCTACACACTTTGGGGGGGTCGGGTGGGACGTGGGGGCAGGTTGATTTAAGGAGAAGTGGTCTTGGGGCTGGTCGGGAGGTGTGGTGATGTCATCAATGCTCCACCTTGGGAGAAGCTGCACCTCGTGGTCTCAGGATGGCAGCCATGGCCCCCACATCCCTTCCTGTGTGACCACCAGCCACACAAGCTCGAGGAGGGAAGGGCCTGACAAAGTGCGGCTGCTGTGACACCCCCTGGGACTGCAGGCGGTGGCCGGGAGGGGCCTGCAGTGCAGAGCCATCTTGCACCGTTGCACCCTAACAGCGGTACAGATCAGAGGCTTGGGCCTGCCGGTGCCCTCTTGCAGTACAGGAGCCCTTGGGGGATGTCTGACTGCCAAAGAGGAGTGAGAGGCTCTGCCCTGAGCCTGGCCTCTGGCTGAGTGGTGCTCCACTCTGACTACCAGGGGTAGCTCCTGCATTGAGCATTTGCTCCCTGATGGTCAGCATGTGTCATAGTCACCAGTTATTCCACCGTTTGGTTGATTTGCATATTAGCCTTTTATTATATAGGACTACCAGCTGGAAGTTTCTGCCTGTGAAGTGGGGAAATAGTAGGTAAGTAGCAGGAGAAGCAGGTTTATTGTAAGCATGGAGTGAATGACTGAGAAATACACTGAATGTTTGATTTTCTTCAAGAGACCAAGCAAGAACTGATGAAGGCCTGGGTGAGAATAGGAGAAAAATATTCCAGAAGCAGCATTGGGCAGGATTTGGGCAAAGCATGAGGAAGATGGGGAAGTTGAGAGCTGGACCTCTATCTTATGTTGCCATTTGTGGGACTGGCAGGAAGGGCATAAGATACATCTGGTGCACTGTGCTGTGGGAGTGAAGGAGGGAGAGCATGGGCTCCAGATAACAGGCAGAGAGCAGACCCACACCTTCCGACATGTGCAGATGTCCAACAGAGGCGCTGCATTCTGGTTCTCCTCCAAAAAGAGCCATCCACAAGCTGTCCACCCACTTCTGTGCGGAAGCTGATGCCTTTTTATCTACAATATTTGGGCAAGTTCTTTGTGCTTGTTTTTATTATTTGAAGATGGGATAAGAAGTAATAAAGACTTATCTCATAGGGTTGTTATGAATACATGCAGAGTGTGTTGGGTGTGTGGTGAGTAGTCAATAAATGGTAGAAAGGGTCAGTAAAACCCTCGCATCTGTGTCACCGTTTCTCCATTTGTACATACAAACCCAGAGATTCTGAGAGCATGGACCTGAACTTGCTAGTCCTGTTCTCTGTGCATTTCCACATGGCTCAGACGGGGACTGTTTCACTGAAGGTATTTAAATATTTGCTGAATGGATAAATAAGGAAACCCTTCTCTCCTTCCTTCTACTCTTCCATCCATCTATTTATCTATCCTTCCTTCTTTTCTTCCTTTCTTTCTTCCATCCATCCATCCATCCATCCATACATCCTTCCTTCCTCCCTCCCTCCCTCTCTTCCTTCCTTCCTTCCTTCCTTCCTTTCTCCCTCCCTCCCTCCCTCTCTTCCTTCCTTCCTTTCTCCTTCCTTCCTTCCTTTCCCCTTCCTTCCTTCCTTCCTTCCTTCCTTCCTTCCTTCCTTCCTCCTTCCTTCCTTTCTCCTTCCTTCCTTCCTCCCTCCCTCCCTTCCTTCCTTCCTTTCTCCCTCCCTCCCTCCCTCCCTCCCTCCCTCCCTCCCTTCCTTCCTTCCTTCCTCCTTCCTTCCTCTCTCCCTCCCTCCCTCCCTCCCTTCCTTCCTTCCTTCCTTCCTTCCTTCCTTCCTTCCTTCCTTCCTCCTTCCTTCCTTTCTCCTTCCTTCCTTCCTCCCTCCCTCCCTCCCTTCCTTCCTTCCTCTCTCCCTCCCTCCCTCCCTTCCTTCCTTCCTCCTTCCTTCCTCTCTCCCTCCCTCCCTCTCTTCCTTCCTTTCTTCCTTCCTTCCTTCCTTCCTTCCTTCCTTCCTTCCTCCTTCCTTCCTTCCTTTCTCCTTCCTTCCTTCCTTCCTTCCTTCCTTCCTTCCTTCCATCCAACCATCCATGCATCTATCTTCTATCCATCTCTCTCCCCTCCCTCCCTCTCTCCCTCCTTCCATTTTAAATAGCAGTTGAGTATAGTGGCTTAACTCAGTGTTGTTGTTTTCTTCAATTGTGATAAAATATACGTAGCATAAATTTACCAAATCAATTATTTTAAGTGTGTGGTTCAGTGGCATTAAGTGCATTCCCATTGTTGTGCAATCACCACCATTCACCTCCAGACCTCTTCATCTTCCCATGTGCCCATTAAACACTAACCCCCTTTCCTATCCTCAGCCCCCGACAGCCACCATTGTACCTTCTCTCTAAATTTACCTTGTGTAAGTGGAATCATACAGTATTTGTCTTTTTTGTGTGACATAGCCCACAAGTTTTGCAATCACAAACCCAGTGAAACTTAACCTTCCTGAATCTCCACGTCACCATCTGTAAATGTATTATTATTATTATACTACCTGCCTAATGGGGTTGTTGAGGTTAAATGAGATAGTACATGTAAGGTATGTAGCCCAAGTCTGACATGTAGAAAGTACTCAATAAATATTGATTACACATCAACACATGCTATAAATTAGTCGACACCTCATTGTGCTTACCATGTGTCTGGCACTGTTGGGAGCACTTTACATATACACTGAGTAGCCAGATTATTATGACCATCCCATCAGTACTTCGTTGGGCCACCTTTTGCCTTCAATACTGTGGCAATTCTCCTTGGCATTGACTCCACGAGATGTTGAAAGGAGATGTGAAGAATCTGACCCATGCCTGATGAATAGCACTGTCCAGTTCTGTGAGGTTTGATGGTTGTGGAAGCAGCTGCCTGATGGCTCTTTTAACTTCGTCCCACAAATGCTCAGTTGGGTTGAGATCTGGTGATTGTGGGCACCACCTAAGCAAGGTAGAGTCTCCCTCATGTTCTTGAAACCACTCCTGCACAATACGAACACCATGGCATGGCGCATTGTCTTGCTGGAAGAAGCCGTCTCCGTTGGGATATGCCAACTTGATCAGCAATGATACTTAGGTATGTTGTGCTATTCAGATGTTGTTCCACACAAATTAAAGGGCCCAAATCATGCCAGGAAAACATGCCCCAAACCTTAACACTGCCCCCACCAGCTTGAAGGGTTGTACTCA
The DNA here is from genome assembly GCA_963924515.1 of Vespertilio murinus. Lineage (NCBI taxonomy): Eukaryota > Metazoa > Chordata > Mammalia > Chiroptera > Vespertilionidae > Vespertilio > Vespertilio murinus. The sequence goes on along the minus strand of OZ004705.1, from coordinate 103,818,751 downwards.
TGCATGTGGGGTGCAGGCTTTCCTGCTGTTTCCATGAAATTCTCACTCTGCCATCTGCATGAGGCAACTGGAAATGTTATTCATCGGACCATATGACTTTTTTCCAGCGCTCAACTGTCCAATCATTGTGCTCCTGTGCGAATTGGAGACATTTTATCTTGGTAACTGCAGACAGCACAGGTGGGCCTCCCCTCCCGGTGCTGCTGCTAAGTCAGCGCCTTCCCCCTGGTTGGCAGAAAGCTCAGCAATCCTTAGCGGCCCCCCCCCCCCCCCAGCTGAGATTAAAAAAGAACACTGTTTCCTTTTCTGGGCCCAGGGACACCTCCCACCCGCTCACTGCTTTCTCGCGCCTGTTAAAAGGGCAGAGCCTGTGCTGGGATCAGCAGCTCCAGCCGGAGATAAGCGTGTGCAGGCGAGCAGGTGTGGGCCGAGCCAGCCAGGTACAGCCGTTCCTGTGGCGTGGCCCTCATGTCTGCAGAGGTGAGCCCTCTGCCCTCAGCTCCCCAGCCTGGCCCTCCAGGGTCACTGAGAGTTAACTTGGGGGGCGGGAGGGCTTCCCCCTGGCCACCCTTCCCCCCAGGCCCACTCCCTTCCCTCCTGCAGGCCGCCGTGTCTATGGGGGACCTTGAATTCGGCAGCGGCAAGGGGAAGGAGCCTAGCGTGGAAGGCAGGGGGCACGGGTGGTGGCACGAGCACTTTGTGCGGCCCTGCCTGGTCGAACTGCTGGGCTCTGCCCTCTTCATCTTCATCGGGTGCCTGTCGGTCATCGGGAACGGGCCGGAAGCGGGGCTGCTGCCGCCTGCGCTGGCCCACGGGCTGGCGCTGGGCCTCCTCGTCGCCACGCTGGGCAATGTCAGGTGAGGGTGCGTATTCCATCTCCCTCAGCCGGGCGCCGCCTGCAGCTGAGCGTCGGAGGGAGCCCCGGGCACCCACTCTGGCTGCTAGCCCTGCAGCCACGAGCTCTGAGCCCCGGGGCAAAGTCACGCTTCCAATCCGAACCCCTCCACCCAGAGAGTGGGACCCACAGGGGCGTTTACAATGACATTATCCAAGCTAACACGCACATGACGGTGCTGATGCTGGGAGCGGTCCTGAGCACTGAGCGTGAGCCCCGCGCAGTGCCCTCACACCCCTCTTGCTGAGATAGGACAGCGCGCCTGGCCTGAGGCTTCAGGGCCATAAGCAGCAGAGCCAGCCTCATGGAGTGGGGTGGGGGCGGGGCGGGGGAGGCAGGGGAACGCAGCGATGGGAGGCTCAGTGCCCCCCCTCCTGCTGCTCTGGGGCTGTGATGTTAGAAGGGGCGCTCCAGCCTCGAGGTTCCCCGGGGACAGCAGCTGCTAGAGGGGTTTCCCACCCACCGAGTGGTCCCGGCCCATCAGGTGGTGAGCCAAGGGTGCAGGGCTCTGCACGGCGCCATCAGGACGGAGCCCCCCCAGGCCTCGGTGAAGACGCCCAGCGGGGCTACGCGGGCCCGGCTGTGTGTTCCTCCCATTCAGCGAGCGGATTGGAGTGAAGAAACCACGTTCTGTCTCTCGGACAAAGAGGGGGAAGAGGACGTTGGCATTTCCTTTGAGTGTCCGGGCAGGAAGAGCACATGACCTGCATCCCGGGGCGGGGTGGTGGCATCACTGTTACATCTTAGCCAGGGATCAGGGGTACGAGTGGGGATAATAACGCCTGGTGTTCACCGAGCACCCCCGTGTATGTAACGGAGCATGCGCACGTGTCTTCACTCGTTCTGTCTTCGCCGCAGCCGCAGGAAGCGGGTCCTGAGGTCGAGAGAGAGGTGCGCTGCTGCCCAGGGTCCCACGGCTGCTCCGAGGCCGAGCTGGATCTGAGCCCAGGCGGCTGGCCAGGGAGCCCACGCTGTGTGCGCCTCAGGAGGCCGCTCCCTGTGATGCAGCCTTTTACTCTGGCTTCTCAACAAATGCTTACTCAGACCCCTCCCTGCTCGCCCAGGCCCCGAGCCGCCACTGGGCACCTGGGGGGCGGGGTGGGGGGTGGTGCCTGTGGCTGTGGATGGGCCCCCACGCGCAGGGCCGGCGGGGGTGCGGGGGGGGGGGGGAGCTGGGACAGGCTCCCTGGCACAGCTGAGCCTTCGCCTCATGACTTCCTCCTGCTTCTGCGGTGACAGCGGTGGACACTTCAATCCTGCCGTGTCCCTGGCGGCCATGCTGGTCGGAGGCCTCAACCTGACGATGCTGCTTCCCTACTGGGTGTCCCAGCTGTGCGGGGGGCTGCTCGGGGCTTCCCTGGCCAAGGTGGGTGATCCCCTGTGGGGGCGCTTCTGGGGGCAGGGGTGGGGACTGTCCAACTCGCCTGTTTCCTCCAGAGGGACTTGGGGGGCCTTCTCTACTTGGGCGGGACACTGGTTCACTCTAAGCAGGGGACAGCGGAGGCAGAGCTCCCTGGCCCGAGGTTTCCTCCCAGCCCCTCCCCAGCCTGCGGCAGGTCTGCTGGGTCTGATGCTGCAACGTCATCAGCCACTCGCTCAGCCGCTCACTCAGCCACAGGCGCCCCAGCTCTGCCTGGGCTGCCCAGGGACAACTCTCCTCTGGAGCCTGAGCTCACTGCTCCCTGTGCTGCCAGCTTGCCCTTCCCCGAGCTCCCCGCCTTCCATGGGCTCACATCCACCTTCCCCATGGAAACCTCTCATCCCAGCAGGAAAGCTAGCTCTTCCTTTCTGTCGCAGATTTTCATTGTGCCTGCCTGCCTCCCTCCCTGTGTCCCTCTGTAGGCCTGTCCTTCCCTCCTCCCTCCCTCCTTGCCTCCCTCCTTCCTTCCCATCCCCCCTTCCTTCTTCCATTCTCTCTCTTTTCCTTTCTTTTTCTCCTCCCCCTCCTCCTCCCCATCTCCCTCTCCTTCTCCTTCTCTTTCTCCCTCTCCCTCCCCCTCTCTTTCTTTCTCTCCTTCCCTCTCTCTCCTTTCCCTTAAGGGTCAGTCTAACTAGGGTTCCTTCAAGAAGTAGGCCTTGCTTGGCACGTGTCAGTGAGTGGGAGGGTAGAGGTGGGCAGGGTCACCTTGCTAGCTGGCTGGGTTTGGACGATGGCTCTAAGATCTGGCCCACTGCAGACTTCAGTCTCAAGTTCCATACTGCTGTTCCCTGCCCTGGGCCCCCCATGCCCCTATGTAAGACCCCATCCCCGCCTACACCTCCAGCTCTGACCCTTGATGGGGAGCAGTGCCACGTTCTCCCTCCAGCCCCGCCCTGCTCAGCTTCGCACACCTGCCCATTCCATTTCCCAACTACCTCACCAGAGGCCAGGCCCATGACCTGGCACACAGCTGTCATCACCCACAGCCAGGCCCAGGACTGGCGAGCTGCAGAGCCCAGATTCGGGCCCAGGGCCCAGAACGTGGTCCGCTCTGCTGCCTTCCCTCTCCTGGTGCTGCCACGGCCCTGAGGCCGGTTTCCTGGATCCCACGGCGCTTAAACCTTGGGGCCCTCCTTGCCCCTCGAAGGGACTTCTTAAGGGTTAGCAACATCCTGGTCACATGTGTTTCCAGAGTTTGTAAAAATAAGGTATTTTTTCTTCTTTTCCTCAAAGAGGATCATCTAAGTGACAGAAGTTTCAGCCCCACCAGTACCACAGCTGGGTTATCCCCATTTCACAGATGAGCAAAGCTTGCTCCGAGGAGCCCAATAGCTCACACACTGCCACCTGGTGGGAATGCTGGAGCTGGCTGTGGCCAGACGGTCTGACTGTAACCCTTCCCCATGGCGGGGCTGAGCTCCTGGCCCTCAGCACCCCCGGGCTGAGCGGCTTCTCTCCACAGGCGGTGAGTCCTGGCGACAGGTTCTGGAACGCGTCCGGGGCTGCCTTTGTGACGGTTCAGGAGCTGGGACAGGTGGCGGGGGCCGTGCTGGCAGAGGTCGTCCTGACCACCCTGCTAGTCCTGGCTGTCTGCATGGGTGCCATCAATGAGAAGACGCGGGGCCCGCTGGCCCCGTTCTCCATCGGGTTCTCCGTCACCGTGGACATCCTGGCAGGGTGAGTGCGACCCGGCTGCGGGCTATGGTGCCTGGCCTGGACTGAGCCCGGCTCTGGGGTCGGGCCTGCAGAGCTTACCTGAGGGGCACGGACTCCATTGCCAATAGGGTGGGAAGGGAGTGCCAATGGGAGACGTGGCCGAGCATTAGCAGGTGGCAGGGAGCACTGGGACTGTGGTATCTTTGGAGGCACCACTGTTCCCCTCTGGGAAGTTGTTGCTATGTAGAAGGGGCCTGGCGGGAGCCCCCTAATTTCACCCCACGGGAGTCAGGAGACTGGATTTTATGTGAAATTATTCCGGTGTTTCCGTAAACATTTCTGAGGCTATTTGCCCAGCCAGTGGGCAGCCAGGCCTCAGTCTGACTCACCACCGTCTCATTTGTGTGGAGCTACTCAGGGATTGGGAAGGAACTCGGAGACAAGACTGGGGAGGGACTCGGAGAGATGGATAAGGTGTTAGTTCTCTCATGTATGTAAGAGGAGATAGGCTCAGAGAGGACACAGTGACTTACTGAAGGTCACTGGGCAGCAGCAGGTTAAGTGACAGATCTGGGACCAGAGCCCACATCTGCTGAAGGGAATGAGGAGCCCCCTGATGTCCAGCTCTTTCTTTTCTCTGTTTCCCCACTCTGCCCTCCCCCATGTCATCCTTGGGAGGAGATCTGTGAACCTGTGTAAAGTGTGGCAATGCTTTGCTGCCCCCTTGTGGCTCTTGGCTCACATACAAGCCTATTGAGCGTGGCTATTGGAGGCTGGTGGATGTGGAGTGCAGTCTGCAGGACCCAGCTTAAGAGAACTGGACAAAGCTCTGGACGCCAGAACAGGAGAAGTGCACCTGGGCCACAGCCCCTAGAGAAGCTGCTGGGCCGCGTAGATTAAACACATGTATGTGGCTTACAGGCGAGGCGTGGCTATATATGCATTTTCTCATTGACTCCTGACAGCCCATGAGAGAGTCCTCTCATCTCTGCTGAAACACAGAGGTTAGATGTCACACAACTGGAAATAGCTGGGCTGGGTTTTGAACCTAAGTCGGCTTGACTCCAGAGCTCACATGATTGACACCTGCTTGACGTGGCTTTATCGACTTTGGAGAGACTTTTCCTCCCCCTACCTTGCACACCCCCACCCCCTCCCCATTCCTTCCTGCTGCCCAGGCACCCCTTGTGGGTCCTCCTGGGGGGGGGCATGGGTGTGGCTGACGCTGTGCCCAGGGAGGGGTCAGCCTTTCACTGTCCAGTGCTAGTGCCCCTACCTGTGTCTTCTTGGAACCCTCTGGAACCTAGGATAGGTGGGGAGTGTGGGAGGTGTGGGAGGTAGGCCTAGCTGGGGAAGGAACTTGAGGGGAGCTGGGCCTGGCCGGGATCCTGGGGACGAGTGTGGCTGCTGTCTGCAGGGGCGCCGTGTCGGGAGCCTGCATGAACCCTGCCCGTGCCTTTGGGCCAGCGGTGGTGGCCAACCACTGGGCCTTCCACTGGATCTACTGGCTGGGCCCGCTGCTGGGCAGCCTGCTGGCCGGAGTGCTCGTCAGGTAGGAGCGTGGCGCGGTCACTGCCCTGCGGGTGGGCAGTTGGGTGACAGCTCCCATGGCGTTCAGGCCACGAGCAACGGGATCTCACCTGAGTCTGTAGAGGAGCAGATGGAGTCGTCCTCAGAGGCAAACGTCATGACTCTGGGGCCTTTGACCGAGAGTGGCAGAAACCCCTCTCAGCACAGCTTGGCCTGAAGGAGAGCCTGTTGGCTCATGACAGAGTGCACAGGAAGCGCTAGCCAGGCAGTGTCCAAACAACGTGTCCCGCAGACGGTCCTCTGCACAGGGCTCCCCAGCAGAGGCTGAGGTGCTCGGCCAGTCAGAGGAAACAGAACGACAGCTGTAGCTGATGGTCACCGGTATGGCTGCCCAGCGTGCGTCGACCTACCCCTGAGTCAGTCAAGTGGCCGTGGGGCCAGGCACTCCTGCTGGCTGTGTTTGCAGCCTGAGCCTGATCCTGGCCTTGGGGTGAGGTCCAAGAGCAGGGGAGGAGCTGCTCCCTGTAAGGGGTCATCCAACTCCAGGGGGCCCTCTTCACATGGAAAACCACATACACGGTGCCCCATGAGCACGTATAGCAGGGACCTCATTCTTCTAGAACAGTGTAGACAGTGTTCCATGGAGATGTGCAATGGATAGTAAGATGGATGTTGTCAGAGGGATACTCGCTCCCTTCCTGGAAGCCTCCAGGATCCGGCAGGTGGGCCTTGCCTGAACTCCTTACCCCATGGCTTAGTGCAAAGCATTCCTGATTATTGCCTGCTGCTTTCAGAGGGCAGAGCTGAGTGTCTCCAGGAAAAGAGTTGAAGCCAAGTAGAGAACCCTCTAACCCCCATGCCATCCCAGCTAGAGGTTGAGGCTGGAAAAGCTCAGGAAGGCGGCTCTCTGGAGAACTCAGCCTGGAGAGATGGACGAGGGGCTGGGTGACTCCCCCTGGGGCTCAGAGACTCACTGGGCCATTGTTGTTGTAGGTTCTTCATTGGAGATGGGAAAACTCGGCTCATCCTAAAGGGACGCTGAGGATGGTGCTGGGCTTCTCATGGCCCTGGTGCCCTTGGTCCTCACCAAGTTCTGCATTGCCTGCTACTGCACAGTCCCAGGGAGCATGGCTCCTTCCCTGGCAGGGCCTGGCTTCTCACTGGGGGCCTGCTGCTAGGCCCTGAGGCGCTCTAAGCTCAGACGGGTGCCTGGTGCCCAGCAGAGTCCTCAGCTGGGCAACGTGGTCAGCACTGCTCAGAGGGAGGTGGAAACAGCACGTCAGAAATGTTCTTCTGATGGGGACGGTCCCAGGAGCAGAAGAGCACCTGGGCAAGGTGGTTGTTCATGTACTTCAGTTCACTTCTGCCTATCCTCCTCCCTTTCCCTTTCCTGGCTCTTCTGTAGCAGAAGGGCCTTCTGTGGTTTCATTACTGGCTTCCTGAGCTGCCAATCTAGCTTTGCAATAAATAGTCCCATATTTCCTTCCCTGTGCCATCACTTGCCTTTCATTCAGAAATGGGCATTGCCGGGAGGGTGCACGAGTCCATCTCCACTCGTGAAAGCTTGAGTGGAGCTTAGAATCCAGTGCCAACATAGGTACTTAGGGTTTAGGCCAACCCAGAGTCTGGCTCCCACTTAGCTCTGTCCAATCTAGAATCCGGTTTGGATGCTGGTGAGAATCATTTCCAGATCACAGACCTCAAGACCTGCTGAAAGCTCCAGGACTGCCAGGACATGGACTGGCCCACTCACTGCACTCCAGCTCGGCATGTGTGGGTGTGGCTGGGCCAGACCTGAGAGGATTTCCTAGCAAACAGGGAGTGTGGCATAATACAGGTCTGGAGGGACAGTGGCCTTTGGATGGAAGGTGGAGTATAATGATAACAAAGGATAAAAAGACACATTCTGAACTTTACTCCTTGCAAGTAGAGGATATAAGAATCTATGGGTCATTTATGGAAAATGATCATTATTCTATATTGCAAATTGACCGAATGGCAGAATGACCAGTTGCTATGACACTCACTGACCACCAGGGGGCAGGCACTCAATGCAGGAGCTGCCCTCTGGTGGTCAGTGTGCCAGAACTGGGCTCATAGCTGGCAAGCACAGTGGTGGTGGCAGGAGCCTCTCCCACCTCCTCAGCAGTAGGACATCCCCTGGGGGCTTCTGAACTGCGAGAGGGCGCAGGCTGCACTGAGGGAGCACTTTTCCTCCTCTCTTTTATGCCCCCACTGTGCAATTTTGTGCACCCGGCCTCTAGTAGCAACATAAAAATGTTCCAGGGAACAATAATTCTCAATAATAAACAAAAAGCTCACCAAGATGATAAAAATACTCACCTGAATAAAAAGAAAATGTTCACTGGAGTGAAATCACCAATATAATAAGAGACTGCCTGTTGAGAAAATGGAACTATAACCCCAAATATCCAGAATATTTTTGGAAAAAGAGAGAAAGATAAATATGAATAACAACCACAAACCTAAAGAAAAAATAATATGATAGAAGCAGAAACAACCAAATTAGAATACTCACAAAGAGCAAACAATAGTGAAAGTTACCATTTCTTTTGGTGAAATGAATAGTAAAATAAACCTTTGGTAAATCTAGTAAGTAACAAAGTAGTTACATATGCATATATATACTATCTAATAAAAGAGTAACATGCAAATTGACCACACTCACAAGCTATGTCCACCAGCCAATCAGGAGCAAGTATGCAAATCAACCCAACCAAGATGGCTGCAGCCACAGAGAGAGTAGAAGGGAGGCTTGGGTTTCCCCAGCAATGGAGGAAGCCAAGCTTTCTACACATCCTGGTCTGCTGAGATCTTCACTCCAGACTACAAAGTTTTAATTATAGAAGATAAATAAATCCCAACAAAAATGCATCCATGGAGCTAGAGAGAGCAGGAGGCTAGGGTTGCCCCTGGTGATGGAGGAAGCCAAGCTTTCCACCTGCCCTGGCCTGGCTTGGCCTTTGCTTAAGGCTACAAAGTTTCAATTATAGAAGATAAATAAATCCCAACAGAAATGGCTGCCACTATGGAGCGAGCAGAAGGCTTGGCTCCGCTTCAGGCTACAAAGTTTCAATTGTAGAAGATAAATAAATCTCAGATACCAGGGCCTCCACTTGGGTCGCCAGGGGGTGTGGCCAGCCTTCAAACCACCACAGGCCCCTTGCCCCAAGGGAACCCCCACCCTAATCTGGGACACCCTTCAGGGCAAACCAGCTGGCTCCCACCCATGCACCAGGCCTCTATCCTATCTAATAAAAGAATAATATGCAGATTGACCATTACTCCAACACACAAGATGGCTGCCCCCATGTGGTCAAAGATCCTGCCCCCATGTGAACACAAGATGGCTGCCCCCATGTGGTCAAAGATCCTGCCCCCATGTGAACACAAGATGGCCACCACAAAATGGCCAGCAGGGGAGAGCAGTTGGGAGGGACCAGGCCTGCAAGGGAGGGCAGTTGTGGGCGATCAGGCCAGCAGGGGAGGGCAGTTGGGAGGGACCAGGCCTGCAAGGGAGAGCAATTAGGGGTGACCAGGCTGGCAGAGGAGGGAAGTTGGGGATGACCGGGCCTGCATGGAAGGGCAGTTGCCAGGGACTCAGGCCTATAGGGGAGAGCAGTTGTGGGAGATCAGGCCTGCAGGGGAAGGCAGTTAGGGGTGACCAGACTTGCAGGGGCAAACAGGCTTGCAGGGAAGCAGTTAGGCATCAATCAGGCTGGCAGGGGAGTGGTTAGGGGGTGATCATGCTGGCAGGCAGAAATGATTAGGGTCAATCAGGAAGGCAGGCAGGTGAGCATTTGGGAACCAGCAGTCCTGAATTTTGAGAGGGATGTCCGACTGCTGGTGGGATTGGGCCTAAACGGGCAGCTGGACATCCCTCGAGAGGTTCCAGATTGGAGAGGGTGCAGGCTGGGCTGAAGGACAACACCTCTCCCCCACCCCCATGCACGAATTTCATGCATCAGGCCTCTAGTACATATATACACACACAAAATGCATACATATGAACAGCTAACATTTATTGTGTTTATGTGCCCAGACTGTGCAGAATGCTTTCTGTATATGACATCATTTACTCTCTCAGCAGTCCTATAAGGTAGGGTACTGGGTTGAATAGTGTCCCCCCCCAAATTCATGAACACTTGGAACCTAAGAATGTGACCTTGTCTTTGTGGCCATACTTATGGGTCAATGAAGGTGAGATCATACTGGATTGGGGTGAGCCCTAAGTTCAATGCGTGTCCTTATAAGAGACAGAAAAGGACACACAGAGAGACAGGGAAGGAGGCATGTGGAGAAGGGTGGAGGCCACATGATATTACTAGGAGTCACCAAGAGCTACAAGAGGCAAAGAAGGACTCTCCCTGAACTTTTGGAGGGAGCCAGGCCTGCTGACACCTTCATTTCAGACTTCTGGCCTCCAGACTGTGAGAGAAAAATATTTCTGTTTTTTGTTTGTTTGTTTTTTGCCAAGTGTGTGGGAGTTTGTTATGGCAGCCCCAGGAAACTAATACAGGTAGTTTCTTTTACTCTTCTCCAGAGGAGAATGGGAATTCTAAGAGATAACATTTCCCAAAGTTACACAAGTTGGTGGAACCAACATTTATGATCAGGTGTGTTTGACTGTAGGGTCCAGGATCTTGGTCATCACACTTGACTGTTTCTAAAAAAGGGACAATATGGTTCCTGCCTTGTCTTCTACTTGCCTGATAGTCTCCATTAAGAGAGGGATAGAAAGACATACACCATAACTCCTCTCACTCCTAACCTGCAATTGGATTTGAAGTCCTGGGCTTCACATTGAGTTCTAGATCATGAGCTCTCAAGAGGCAGATCAATGTCAGTTCATCTTTGTGACTGCATTTGGCTTAGTGCTTGCTGCATAGAAGGGGCTGAAAGAATGCACAGGCTGATCTGAGGAACTCCCAAATTCATTCTGAGCATAACCCAAAATTCATCCATATCTCCTAAGTTCACCCAAGAACAAGGTCACAGAATTTTATTTTATTTATTTTTGTAAGAGAATAGTTATTGGGTGAATCACAGAGGTAGAAAAAGTAATTCCTAGAAGAAATGGGCTTAGCAAGCAAATCCTAGAGGTAAAGGAAGGTCCCTTGAAACTTGGGAATGAGGAAGATGCCTGGGGCTGGGAGGAGGGAGGGAGGAGGGAAAGGCACAGCCCTATGTGGAGCGAGAGCACACTAGAGGTCACAGAATTTTAAAATGTTAGAGCTAGACACTCAATAGTAGCAGTAAAAGGTAGTTGCTATGAGTTTGGATTCTGAGAAAGATATGAATTTAAAGCTTAAAACATTCACGTTTTTGCTGTATAAGCTTGAAGAAGCTATTTAATTTTCCTCAGCCTGCTTCCTTGTCTGTAAAATGGAAATGTTGCCACAGAATGCTTGTGAGAATGAAATATAATTCTTGTGAATTGTGAGTACAATGCCTACTACCTTGTGAGCGGACAACTTGTCAGCTCTTTTATTTATTACTAGAGGCTTGGCTTGTGGATATTGGGCTGAAACTGGCTCTCTGACATCCCCCGATGGTTCCTGGATTGAAAAAGGGTGGTTATTGGGTGACACACCCCAGAATAGGGCTCCCTCTTCTCTGGTTTTGGGTGCGTCACCCGAGAACTGCAGCTGCCAAGTCACCACAGCTCGGCAGCTCCTTTGTTGAGTGTCTGTCCCCTGGTGGTCAGTGTGTCACAGCTACTGGTCAGATGGTCACACGGCCTCTTAGGCTTTTATATATACAGACCATCATCTAATCAAACGTTTTGCAGCTTGCAGATATCAGAATCTTAACAAGAGGGTGGTTTCTAAATGGACTTGGTACAAATGCATTTTCTTGGTCAACTACCCTCATCATGCTCTTTGGGCCTCTTGATGGGGAAAGGCTGGGAAGCACTCATACTGTCCAACCCCAAACCAGAAGAGGCTGGATAATTTGATTATACCCACACAGTGACTTAGTGACAGAGCTCACCCAGGATTTTAGACATTGTCTAGTATTCTTCCTACGTAATAGGCATGTCCTGTTCTAGAACCTTGGGGTAGAAGTACTGATTCCTTCCTTTTTGCCAAAATTAGCTTGAGTCCTCACATGCCATGTTGTTGGGAAGCCTGGTATAAGACTCTTGCACCTCACCAGATCTTCTGAGAACTCTGGGAGCTTAAGCAATCCAGAAAGGGAAGTATACGGGTCTACTCATGGAACTATTTTTTTGTGCCTAATCTGCTGCCCCCATTGGGAGTGGTCCTCAGATGTGTGTGCTAGCGCCAAGTCACACTTGACCAGGCCAGGGAGTTTCTTGAAAGAGGGGCCCTTTACTGACAATTCCACAGCTTCCACACCAAGCACACCTGCGTGTTCCACAGGCTTTGTGTTGCATCTAAGCAACCTCAAGGCCGAGGCCTTTTGGGCCTGACCCCCATTCCCTGTTCCCACACTACCATTCTCCTCCAGAGCACACCACCTCAGAATGAGTTTAGGTATTGCCTCTCTTGGAACCAAAGCCATGTTTCCCCTTGGAGTCCTCGGGCCCAATAGGGAGTTTGGAAGTTGTGACTAGTTATGTTCCTATTAGTGCTTGAGAACAATGCATTCGTTCTCCTCCCTCAAAGTCTGTTTTAACTGATTTATAGGAATTGAAGATTTATGGCTCTTAGAGATTTAAAGTCTCTCATCTAATTCCAAGTCTGAGTCAGAGCACAGATCTAATGGAATGGGAGGTCAGTAATCTTGTAGAACTCAGATAGGTCACCATATATGAGCCTTATCTTAGCTTCCTCCAAAAAGGTTGTGGTTGTCTACTCAAGGAAAACATGGAAAACTTACAGATGCTGTCTGAGCAGCTATAATTAGGCCTCACTGTACTCGGCTTCAGAGTAGAGGTCTACAACACCTAGGCGAGAGGCATTTTGTCTCGAGTGTAGCTCATGTTTAGGTGACCCACCCTGTGGTTCTTCCTAGTTCATGAGAATAGTGGAAAATACATGCTCAGCAAGTAGCAAAATCTCTACATTGACTCTGTGACCTATGGAGTTGAAACTGGGAAAGAAAGTGGAAGCCACTGGAACCCTTTATACCAAATAGTAAATAAAAAGTGATACTGTGCATCTTTGGGGAAGTTGTGGAGTCTTGTTCCACATAAAGGGCTGCTGTGGGTGAGTGCTTCCCCCAGATTCACACAGAGTATGAATCCAAGGCTACACCCACCCTGGAATTAGAGCCAACCATTATTTGGGACAATGGCAATGGCTACTATCAGAGGCCAGCTACACAGGAGTAGCTGTGGACTCACAAAAGATCCCACTAGTTGTGGGGGAGAAGAATTAACTGGAATAAGATTAAAATTCTCTTTAGCTACTAGCATCAGATTTTGTTACATCTTAGACAAGTTCTCTTCTTCCTTAATAGAAGGCACCAATCAAGGCAAAAACCAACGAGAGTCATTTATTGCAGACATTTATTTCACATATAAGTTTTCAAGAAGACATCTAAGTGAACATCAATACAAAACAATGAACAGAAAGACACTTATACCTGGAATAAATTCAGACAGGGCAAAGGCTTGTAGCTACCCCAGTCACTCGGACACTATACTGGCCCTGTGGCTTCCCCAGTTGAGTCTTGTCTGTCACTGGGCACCAAACCTCATAAAATAGGTTTTCTTTACTCAGCCAGCTACCTGCATTGGCTATCAAGGTGACATATGCCATCTTTCCTTCTCTCCTGAGCAAGTTCCTGGGCTGCACACAGCATCCCTCTGCCTGACGTGGGCAGTGGGCTCACTGGCCTGGCAGCCTGTTCTTACAGACGCGTTTTCATCTGAACCGTGCTCCACAGCCTCACATAACCTTAAGAGTGAGAGCAGTCTTGGCAATAAGTCCAACCTCTCTTCAGCTAAGCAGCTTCGGCCAGAGAGAGGCTCTGATCTGTAGAATGACTCAGTAAGTGGCAGCAACATGACTAAAGCTTGTCTCTTTTGGCTTCTGGTCCAATGTTCACTCCACCATGGCAGGCAGCCTGGGCTGTGTAAATATATGTTAAGTTTTCCTCTTTAAAGAAGTAAAGTTTCCTTCCAGGTGAAAAAATTAGGCTGTTTGTGTAATAAAATCAATAGTAAGAACTGGAGGTATTTGTGAGAGTAACAAAGCAAGCCTAGCCAGGGAATACAAGCCAGTTTCCAAAGTGCCTTGGGAAAGGTGTCAGAAAAGAAAATGTCTGTTTATTTATACCATTAAAAAATAGGATTTGAAACAATTTTCAAAGAAAGAAGACAGGGTTAAATAAATATAGGTTTTTAGATAGATGGTTAAGGTAGGCTGTAAATTTTGTTGGGCTTTCTAGTAGTGAGAACAAAAGGAAAAAAACAGTAAGTTATAAAAATCACAGTGTTTTAAAAAGTTATTTTTTCCCCCCTCAGGATCAGAGCTGCAGCGCTGGTACTGAGCTCTAAAGCAAGCTTTCTCTACAATGGTTGTAAAAGCAGTGCTATGTGGTAGAAAAGACACCACTCACTTTGACTTTCACATTCCTGCTGCAAAAGGATAAAATGCAAGGAGTCTTGTTGAATGGTAAGCAGGACCTTCTGTCTCCTCAGAACAGAGACAACCTTCATTAAGTTAACTTAACACATGTCTCAGCAGCCCATTTGCAATCAGGAGTATTTCAGGGGAACCTAAACTCCACCTGAGCTTGATCCCAGACATCTGAGACTACACCAGAATCAGTCTCTCCCACAGGAGAAGGACTGGATGTGAACCTTTTGCCACTAGGCAAGTCTGAGAGACAGAGGGAAGGAACAAGATTTTAGGTGTGAGAAAAACACTTTCCAAGTTAAGGTGGTTTTCTCATGATTGAGTCACTGACCTTTATAACTTGCATGTAATTGGCATTACCTTTTGCTGCAATACTTCTGCCATATTTCAAGGTACTTGAGTACAGGCTCTGTGCTTCCTTTTTCATTTTTGTATCCCTCACTGTGCCTAGAACATGGCCTTAACACACAATGGTGCTTAATAAATATTTCTGAATAGATCACCTTTCCTGAATCATGCATCAGTTGATATAATTATCAATCCTATGTACATATTACTAAGTGATGACTTAATGTGCACCTTCTCTAGAGTTGGAATTCCAGAAGATCTATTTAATATAAGCACATGCCACTGGCACTAACACATCTTATTGTACTCAGACATGATTTAGACAATACACACCTGAGACCAATTCAATAATGTATGTCAACTGTAACTGAGAAATAAAAATGATTAATAAAAGAGAAAAAAGGAAAGAAAATCTGACAACACAGAGGAAATTAATCTATTCAGATGTGAACAAGCATAACATTTCCAAGTGTAAAGGGGAACATTTATTAATGTTTACCTGAGTCACCTGCCTTCCAGCAGGCCATACCCTACGGTGGCACCCTAATTGCCTACCCCCTTGATACTCTGCTGAACAAATTTCAACAGATTCAAACATAGTCAAAGGGAAAATGTTATCTCCAGATGTGTTCAAATAAGAGAGCACATGACAAAGGAGAGATAAGATCAGAAGAAATGTGTACCCACAACCCTGACTCTGGTTATTTTTCCACCAAACTATGACTTCTCTTTCCTAAAGGAACCAGCCTTGGGTGACCAAATTTCATCTAACTTCCAGAAAGGAATGAACTATTTATCCATCTGAACCCTTCCTTCATTATTTATTTGGCTCAGTGCTAGGGGGTTATCAGAAATATTTTTCAGGTAAACAGGTAATGAAGAAAACTAATATGTTCTGGATTAGAAGTTTCTGCAAATATTTCTGCTTTCACTTAATGAGCTATAGAATTGTATAAAGTACTCAGGGCTCTCCAGTGAGGGTCTAGAAGCTCCAGAAAGAGAATATTTAACAAACAGCCCTGGAAGTGCTGGTCTGGACAGAGGTGGCTATCTGATTGGCCTAAGGAATTCTACTGGTTTTAGAAATATTTAATGTTTCGGGTGTCTACTTCTTTCTACCCTCTTCAAGTTTAAGAAAACTATGATTATATAATATTATACTAAAGTGTGAGGTTGGGAGGCATAAATATACCAACACACATCATGTTTTAGATAAGAACCAGAGAAGTTACAGGGGAGAACTAGAATGTTCTAAAATCCTTTACTTTAATGAGATAAAACTCACAAACATGCAGCCTAGTCAATCCGAGAGTATGGTAGCTCAGAAGAGCGGATAAAAGCACCCAGAACAATAAGAGGTAAGTGTAGGACATATGGGAAACAATAACAGGGCTGGATTCTTACAGGCTGGAAAGCAGCAACCAAGGGGATTCAGTCTTCAGAGACAGAAAAGGTTGGTATACAGAGGATTATAGGTGATCAGTTGCTTCTCATCTCTATGGAGGGCAAGGCATTGCTAACATGACTTCAGGGACAACACAGAGATTCTACCCTCACTATTCAGATCAACTTCTTGACAGAAAAACGGTACACTGCAACAGACTTCTGATGGAAGTTATAAAACGTTCAGTCTCTTTTGTGGCTATCTTCAAAACCAAAATGGACTTGATGTAGGACTCCTGAAATTTCTACTCAAACATGAAACTCTGGTCAAGTTGCATCCAGAATCTCATGTGGTACATAACAAAAAGAAACCACCTTTCAGTGTCTTTCATCTCCTTGAAAACAACTCTCACCACATGGAAGGACCTTGAATGTTGCTGGACATAGCAATTCCATAGCAATAGCCTCAACATATTGAAGATAATTCCATTCTAAACTCAGACAATTTATGTTCTCCCTTTTATTGAAGGAGAAGCTGGTCAAGTTAGAGGCAGAGGTGAGAACAGGATCCAAGTCTTTATTTTATTTATATTCTCAAGCTTACCCTGGGAATTAGTTTATAGCTAATAAAAGATCCCAAGAGTGAGATCAGGGTAGGATGGCTAATGGGACATTGAAGAACAGAAGAAATCGTCATCAAAAAGTCTTCCTGAAATCGTCAGTTCTCCCCTTATGTGGGTTCTCTGGGGAATACATGGATGGAGGATGTGGTAGGAGCTTTTCTCTCACATGGACCTCCCGATGTTTGGTCAGAATAGAACCCTTACTGAAATGTTTGCCACAGTGGACATACCCATACGGCCTCTCTCCAGTGTGCATTCTCCGATGTTCTCGAAATCGCGTACAGTTATTGAAACTCTTTTCACAATCCATGCATTTGTAGGGATTCTCTCCAGTGTGGACCCTGCGGTGGGCACTGAAATGAGAACTGTTGGTGAAGCTTTTCCCACACTCTCCACACTGATAGGGTTTCTCACCTGTGTGGGTTCTTTGATGTATGATGAGACTTGAGCTCTGACTAAAGCACTTCCCACACTCTGCACAGCTGTAGGGCTTCTCTCCTGTGTGGATTCTCTGATGAGCACCAAAGTTTGAGGAATCATTAAAGCTTTTCCCACAGTCAAAACATTTAAAAGGTTTTTCTCCTGTGTGGATTCGTTGGTGTCTGATGAGGCTTCTGCTTCTACTAAAGCACTTCCCACAGACACTACACGTATAAGAGTTTTCCTTCTGGTGGGTCATCCGGCACAGAAGACGAGTACTCTTTCCAAAGCTTTCTCCATACTTGAGAAGTCTGTAGGGTCTTTTCCCCATGAAAGGCCTCTGATGCACTACAGCTTTCCCTAAATCTCTAGGCTGAGACATCAGCTTTCCCTGTCTGATTCCTTGATGGTTTTCCCATTGTGTTCCTGAGATATGTTCTTTTTTACAATATTTACCTGGATCACTATTCTGAGAAACAACTCTAGATTTTCCTATCAACATCTTGTGCTGCTCCATGTCCTTATATATTACCTGTGTTGCATCCTCCTTTATATTACCTCCAATTTCAAAATCTGAAAAAAAAAGACAATAAAAATTTCAGAGCAGTCCTGTATTAACATAAACATGGTCTTCAAAGCTTCATCTGTTAGGATCCCTGTACACTTCACTGGCTTCAGGTCCTTTTACTCTTCCCTGATACATTATGTCTTATTTTCATTCAATTCCAAGAATATCCAATAATACCTAGTTCAAAGTAGGCCTTCAGAAATGTCTTTAAAAAAAACCTTTATTGTTCAGATTATTACAAATTTGTTCCTCTTTCCCCCCTCTCCTCAATTGCTCCCCTCCACCAGGTCCCCACCCCACCCTCTGTCCTTTCCCCATCCTCCAATGTCCTCCTCATCCATAGGTGCACAGTTTTTGTTCAGTCTCTTCCTGCACTCCCACTCCCCCTTTCCCCAAGAATCATCAGTCCACTCCCTTTCCATACCTCTGATTCTATTATATTCAACAGTTAATATTGTTCATCAGATTTTTTAATTCCCTTGGTTTTTAGTTTCATTTGTTGATAGTTACTTTACGTATTTGTTGTTCATAATTTTTGTCTTTATATTCTTCCTCTTCCTAAACAGCCCCCTTCAGTAATTCATGTAATTCTGGTTTGGCGGTGAAAAACTCCTTTAGTTTTTTTTTTTAAAATAAATCTTTATTGCTCAGATTATTACAATTGTTTCTCCTTTTTCTCCCCCATAGCTCCCTTCCACCTGATTCCCACCCTACCCTTTGCCCTTACCCCCTCCCCCCACTATTGTCCTCATCCATAGGTTATACAATTTTAATCCAGTCTCTTTCTGCACCCCACACCCCTTTCACTGTGATAATTATCTATCCACTCCCTTTCTTTGCCCCTAATTCTATTATATTCACCAGTTTATTTTATTCCTCAGATTTTTAATTCACTTGATCTTCTTCCTCTTCTTAAGTAATATCTTTCAGCATTTCATATAATACTGGTTTGGTGGTGATGAACTCCTTTAGCTTTTTCTTATCTGTGAAGCCCTTTATCTGCCCTTCAATTCTGAATGATAACTTTGCTGGATACAGTAATCTTGGTTGTAGGTTCTTGCTATTCATCACTTTGAATATTTCTTGCCACTCCCTTCTGGCCTGCATGGTTTCTGTTGAGAAATCAGCTGACAGTCTTATGGGTGCTCCCTTATAGGTAACCAACTGCTTTTCTCTTGCTGCTTGTAAGATCTTCTTTTTGTCTTTTACCCTTGGCATATTAATGATGATGTGTCTCCAAGTATTTTTCTTTGGATTCCTCTTATTTGGGGTTCTGTAGGCTTCCTGTACTTGTAAGTCTATTTCTTTCACCAGGTGAGGGAAGTTTTCTGATATTATTTCTTCAAATATGTTTTCAGTATTTTGCACTCCCTCTTCTTCTGGCACCCCCATAATTCTGATGTTGGTGTGCTTGCAGTTGTCCCAGAGGCTCCTTACACTATCTTCAACTTTCTGGATCCTCTTTTCTTCTTCCTTCTCCAAAGGAGTGTCTTTTGGCTCTTTGACCTGATTCTTGTGTTCTTCCATTCTGCTGTTGGATCTCTGCATAATATTTCCCAATTTAGTCAGTTTATGTATACTTTTTAGTTGGGTCTCATGAAGATTATCAAGCTTTTCTAGGATATTGTTGCATAACCTTAGAACCGTAGTTCTGAACTCTATATCCTCCATCTCTTTTGTTTGAGATCTATTTCCTTGTCTCGGCATTATCACTATTTTTCAGAGTTGGTAGGATGGCTTTGTGTGTTTGGTGTCCTATATAGCACAGTGGGTCAGCCTCCTCAGTTATCTGAGGTAGACACTCTTGGTGATCCCCTTTGTGGACTGCGTGCACAGCCTTGTTGTAGCTAAGTCTTTATTGTTGTTAATTGACCTTCAGGCCAATTGGATGTGGGTATCAGCTGTGTCTACTCTGGGATAACTTCTGTATTGGAGACAGTCTTATAGGATCAGACTTGAAAAACTGCAGAAGCCTCTGCTCAGCTTGGATGGGGCGGAGTCTCAGGGCTGAACTGACAGTCTTGGCTTCCGCCCTGCCCTTGTGCACTCGCCTGAGTTTCCGCCTGACCGTCTCAGGTTCCCCCAGCAAGAGCGTGGGTGCCCCTGGGGCTCTCCTGGACTTGGGCTGGTCTCTGTAGTCTGGAGCTTCTGACTCCTTCCGCTACAGAGAGGCCGCCACCTTGTACAGAGAGGCAGCGGCAGCCTCCGCAGTCAGACCTGGAGCTTCTGACTCCTTCTGCTCCGCTCCGGAGAGGCGGCGGTCAGACCTCAGCGCCTTCTCATTCGCGCGTGCACGATTGTAGACCCTGCCGGCTGCGGCTCCTGGTCCCCGGTCTCCCAGTCTTTCTCTACAGTCCAGACTCCACCCGTATGAGCCTAGGACCACGGAATTTCAGCCGGGGTCGGTTGGAAAGGGTTCTGTGCAATCGGGAATTCCTCCCCTCCTGCCAGGCAGGCATTTAGCGGCCGCACTTCCTCTCCGTGTGCGAGCGTCTCCCTACCTCAGCGCTTTTCTGCTCCCAGTCCGATCCTTGAGCCTCTCTCTTTCTTTCTAGTTGTAACTATTCCACCCCGCCAGCTTTCCTGAGGTTTTGGTGAAGTCCTTTTTGATTTTAGTTGTTTTTTTAATTAAATTGTTGATGAGGCAGCAGCATAGGAGACTGCCTAGGCCGCCATCTTGGTTCCGGACCTCCTTTAGTTTTTTAAATTTTTATTTGTGAAGCTCTTTATCTGGCCTTTGATTCTGAGTGATATCTTTTCTGGGTAGAGTATTTTTGGCTGTAGGTTCTTGTTATTCATCACCTTGAATATTTCTTCCCATTCCCGTCTGGCCTGCATGGTTTCTGTTGAGAAATCAGCTGACAATCGTATGGGTGCTCCTTTATAGGTAACTACCTGCTTTTGTCTTGCTACTTTTAATAGTCTCTCTCTGTCTTTTGCTCTTGGGATTTTAATTATGATGTGGCTTGGTGTGGGTCATTCTAGAATCCCTCTTTGGATTCCTTTTGTTTGGGGTTCTGTGTGCTTCCTGGACTTGTAAGTCTATTTCTTTTCCCAGGTGGGGGAAGTTTTCTGTCACTATTTCTTCTAGTATTCTTTTGATATCTTGCTCTTTCTCCTTCTGGGATCCCCATAATTCTGATGTTGGTTCGCTTGAAATTGTCCCAGAGGTTTCTTACACTATCTTCAACTTCTGGATACTCTTATCTTCTTGCTTCTGTAGAGGAGTGTCCTCTGGCTCTTTGTGTTCTAAATCTTTGTCTTGATTCTTGAGATCTTCCAGTCTGTTTTTAGGCCTCTGTGTAATATATATATATATATATATATATATATATATATATATATATATAATTTCAGACAATGTTTTCTTTATTTCTAGTTGATACCTTTTCATATCCTCATAGGTTTCATTTATTTTATCGGCTTTTTTAAGGATATTCTTGAAAAGCCTTATAACTGTAGTTTTGAATTCAATGTCCATTCTTTTCTTTTCCTCCATCTCCTTCCTTTGTGTCCAGCCTCTTGTCTGCATTTTAGTTGTTTTCCTGATTTGACGGATTAATTTTGTGTGCTAGGTGTTCTGGTAGAGCCCAGTAGCACAGCCTTCCCAGTGGACAGTCTTGGTGTAGCCCTTGGTGGGCTGTGTGTGCAGTCTTGTTATTAAGCCTTGCTTATTGTTGGTATCACTGAGAAGCATTGATCTCTAAGCCAATTGGCTGTGAGGATCAGTAGTGTCTCAGCTAGAAGGGCTTCTGTACTCCGCTTGGATGGGGTGGAGTCTCGGGTGGCACAATCTTTGATTTCCTGTCAGTCTTGCCTTAGAAAAGTCCTGTTTGTGGTGGATTGATTGCAGGTGTGCGCACCTCTTTGGTAAAGGCATAGATAGGCTTTGGATTCCGGCCAGTCCCTCCTTAGAGAAAGCCAGCCTCTGGGAGAGCTTCTGTGCTCAGCTTGGATGGGGCAGAGTCTCAGGTCAGTGCAGCCAAGCTTTGTTTTCCTGTTGGTTCCTCCCCAAGTCCTGCAGTAATGGCCTCTGGCTTTACACACCTCTGAGAGATCTCTGCCTGCTGCCTGACAGTCTGGCCTCTCCTTGACTAGGGCAGTCTATCAGAGCAATAAGGTGATTCTGTTTTCCTCTCGAACAAGAAAGCCAGCAGTGCGTTAGCTGTCCACCCTCTCTTTGTGCAGGGAGTAAGCCAGCAGCGAATTCAGCTTGCCCTTTCCGCACACCGGAAATAAACCAGCAGCGAATTCAGCCAGGTCTGCCCTCTTCGCGCACCAGGAGTCTGCCAGCAGCAATCTCGTCTGGCCCTCCCTCTTTGCACGCCCGGATTAAGCCAGCACCTTTTTGCATGCACAGTTCTCCATACCTTTACAGTTTCTGAGGGCAGCGTGGCTTCTCTCTCCTTCCCAGATGGCAGAGCCTCCTCTCAGGTAGTCGTCCGGTGCTTCAGGGCAATGCCTCCCCTGTTTTCCAATTCTAAATTCAAATTTGTTGGGGTAGGCTGCATTCGGGTGTCTACCCTATGCCACCATCTTGGTTTCTCCTATCTTCTAAATTGAACTGCTCCTCATCTATGTCCTAGTTAACATGGTAGCAACTTGTCTTATCTTCCTGAAATTCCCCTATAATTCATCCTGTTTTCAAAGTGTCACTTCTATCCTAAAATACATTATATTACACTAGTGCATAGAGTAGATTCTAGTGATCAAGTCCAAATTTCTCAATGGACTTTTTAAGTGCATCAATATTTAATCATATCCTACCCAACAGTACTTCTTTCTTCTCCTCAAATGTTCCCATCACTATTTTGCTGGCTGTCTCACACAGACCACACTAATTCAACCTTAGTTTTCACTGTTCCCCAAACTAGAATGACCTTCTTCTTAGTCTTTCAGCTATAGCCCATGTTCACTGCAAGGTACATCTAAATCATAGCTTTTTCTAAAAGTTCTCTGGATAGAGAGCATAAAATGGTGAAGAGACACAGGCTTTGGAATCAGACAGCTCTGGTTCTGATTCTGTCCCGGTCACTTAATTATGTTGTTTTGCATTAGTTTTTTACTATGAAAAATTCAAACATGCAAAAAGGTAGAGAATTGTACATACAATCAACTGTCATGAACCACACACCAGCTTTAACAATGATCTCTGGTTCGCCGTGCTGGCGAAGAGATGGTGCAGCATCTCCCTGCCCGCAGCCATTTTGGCCCAGAAATGGGAAGGCTACAACTAGACACCAAGCAGGGCGCCACTGCTGCCATGTGGAGATTAAAACTACGGCGAAACCGGACCTTCCGGGAATGAGGGAAGCCAGACCTCGCTCCGCCCCGGGGCCCAGGGACTGGGCCAGCCCGCCGGCCACCGTGGGAACCAGGGAGCTGATATGAGACCTCCGCTGCGCCTTCGGCGCCTGCCTGCAACCATCCCGAGGAGCTGGCATGGCGTCTCCTGGCCCGTGCCTGGCTTGGCCCGGTCTCCACGCGCACCTTACTGGTGGGGAGCTGGCACGGCGCCTTCCGTTTGCGCCCCCCGGCGAGTCCTTGCGTCGCCACCGCCGCCCGCAGCCGGCTTGGCCTGGTCTCCGAATGCCATGCTCGCAAAGAGATGGCGCGGTGTCTCCTGGCCCACGGCCGACTCAGCCCGGCCTATGTGCACCTTGCTGATGGGGAGCTGGTGCAGCTACTTCCGTTTGCGCCCCGGTGAGTCTTTCCGCTGCCGCCGCTGCTGCCGCCGCCGCCGCCGCCACCAGCAGCCGGCTCCAAAGCTTCCGCCACTACCGCCATGTGGATTTTAATACTACAGGGGAAATTGAGACACAGGAGCTACCATCACTGCCGCCCCCGCTGCCGCCCCCGCAAATGGGAATCCACCTAAATCAGAGCTCACTACGCCCCGGGCTCAGAGAGAGTGTGGCTTCAGAACTTAGCCTCTGTGTCCACAGCAGCTCCGCTTCCGCACCAAAGGAGACACCATTGAGGGCGGACTCTCCGCCAGCAGCCATCTCAGCCCGCCCACAACCTTCCCAGCACACCCACCATGCTGGTGAGGAGCCGGCACGGCACCTTCCGTTAGCGGCCCTGGCAAGTCCTCCCTCAGCCGCCGCATGGCCAAGCCGAAGCTCCCACCACTGCCGCCATGTGAACTTTAAAACTACAGTGGAAATTGAATCACAGGAGTGACCATCGCTGCTGCACGGGCCACTGCCACCTGCCACCGCCGCTGCGAATAAAGGAAATCTACCGAGAACAGAGCTCACTACGCCCTGGGCTCAGGGAGTGGGCGGCCTCAGAACTTAGCCTCCACGTCCGCAGCTGCTCTGCTTCCGCACAGATCGAGACACCTTTGAGGGCGGTCTATCCGCCTGCAGCCATCTCAGCCCACCTGCAACCATCCCAGCCTGCCCGCCGTGCTAGCAAGGAGCTAGCTCGGCCCCTCCAATACGTTACCCCAGCGCCCCAGAGGGGCCGTGTGCCCTGGGTGAGCCATATGTCCCAGGGGGCCGTGTACCCCAGGTGAGCCGTGTCCCCCAAAGGGGCCGTGTGCCCCAGGTGAGCCGTGTGTCCCATGGGGCCGTGTGCCCTGGGCGAGCCGTGTGTCCCAGGGGAAGCAGTGGGACCCAGGGGGAGGGGCGGTGAGAACCAGAGGAGGAGCGGACTCTTTTCGTGTGGTCCTGAGATAGTCACCATAAAACAAGCAGACTGCCAAATGAGGGGCGGATTCTATTCATGTGATCCTGAGATAGTCACCAAAAAACAAGCAGATTGTCAAATGACAGTGGGGAGGGGAAGGAGACCTTGGGGGAGATAAGAGAACAACCGAAGGACTGGTATGCATGAATATAAGTACAACCAACGAACACAGAACTCTGGGGAGGGAGGGCATGAATGGGAGATGGGGGGGCAATGGTAAGATATGTACACATATAATACCTTAATTAAAAAAAACTGGAAAAAAAATAAAAAAAATAAAAGCAAATACCAAAAAACAAAACAAATAAAATGATCTCTCATTGCTGATCTTGTTTCAACTCTATTCCTACATGCTCCCTGTCCCCTCTATCCAGACTATTTTGAAACAAACTTCAGATACTGAATTATTTCATACATAAATATTTCACAAGTTGTGTAACAGGCCCAATCCAGACTTGGTTGATTATCAAACCTTTGTTCATAAGTATTTTGCTACACTGCCTTGTTTCTACTTGCCAGTTTCAACATTACTTTCCTTCCACATATTCAGTTGAAACTGCTGAAATCCCTTTGTCCCAAGCCAGACTGCTGTGGCATAAGCTGTGCGGAGAAGGCATCCATCAGTCATCCATTAATTCAAGTAAAAAGCCCTGGCAATGCCACTGTTCAATTAGCAGTTCTTTTGAAGCATTCTGAGTGGGTCTAATACTGCTTTGGAATCTGGCGGAAGTTATAGCCTCTTAGTTGTTTTAGACAGAGCCTGATAATTTGATGACAGATCTGGAGTTCAACTTAAAAGATAAGATTCATAAGAGATGGTATCTCAGGACTTTGTTTCCAGAGTTATTAACCAGGGTAAGATTTCAGCCTTCATACTACAATTTCCAACATAATTTCCTCCTTCTCTACTGTTTATTTTGAATGTACACAGAGTTTCAGAATGGAAATAACGAGAGGAAAGGACAGAAAGATAAGAGCCCAGATAAGGATGGCTGGTGGAACATTAATACAAGGCAAATAGAAAAAATTGGTCTGGAGACATTTACAGCAGTCTAGCCAACAGACACAAAGACTGAACTAGGGTATGGGCCAAAGAGGGGACAGATAGGAGTTCTACAACAGTTGAAAAAAAGTGTTACTGCCTGAATGTAAATAATGGGAGAGAAGGCATAAAAAATATCTCTAAAGTTTTAAGTGTGGAGGACCTATTGGAGGACATAGGGAAAAGCCATGGGGTAGGAAGGATGGTGATTTTAGTTTTGAAATTTTAAGTCTGATGAGATGCTCATACAGATTTCCAACTGTCGGTTGGAAATACCCAGGTGGAGCTGAGAACCAGGATGAAGCCTCTCTCATTGGTCTCTGCCTGTCATTTTTCTCATGCATATCACATGTCACCGAGATGTTTGTTTCAGGCTTACTGACACGCTCTTTCACCTGAGTTTTTCTCATGTACAATTCCAAATTTTCTTTCCCAGAAAATTTTTAGTATAAAACATTGCTTAACTCATACAGAAAAAACTGAGGCTGAAATCCCCAAAACTGAATCACTAGAATATAAGCTCCTTCCCTTAATAGAAGCACCATGAGCATACAAACTTTGCTTTACTATATCCCCTGTCCCTCAAACTGCACAGGACACTCAAATTTTTAATGAATAAATATTCCTGAATGACATGCCAGATCTACTAATTTTTCAGTAAATCACACTGTCTTTTAGACCACAACCCTTGATTATCCTTACCATTTGGGTTTTGCAGTAGATCTGGAGGTCCCTGGAATTCTGACTCTTGTTCAATTTCTTCCTCACTCATTCTCTCACTGCCAGAATCTTCTATTATTTCCTCTTGTGAGGTCTCCTCAAGTTCCCAGCCTGTAAGTTCTTGGGGTTCAATCTCAATATCCTCTCTTTCTTGCCTTGAAGGTGGTGCGACTTCTTCTGGGGTGCTGGTGGAGGGGACAGATGCCCGAGAGTTTATCAGGGCATCCATTTCCTTGTAGAAAGCACAGGATTCTAGCACATGGCCATTTTTCACTTTGCGGTAGCTCTTCTGAAGGCTTTTGAACTTGGTCCTGCACTGTTCTGGTGTCCGGAGGAATCCACACTCCCGAAGCTCTTCTGCCACGACCCCATATAATTTGCTCTTCCTATGGCAGGACTGAAGTGCTTCATAAAACTGAGTCTCCCGGAGGATATCAAGAAAAGTCTTGGTCTCCTCGTAGCCCCAGTGTACACCTACCATTCAAGGATAAAGTTCAAAGATATAAGAAAAGGAGTCTGTAGCTTCTATACAAAATATAAGAAGTAAAAGAAAACAAATCCCATTCACAGTAGCAACAGGAACTATGATATGCATGGTATAAGCTTTACCAAAAATGAGATCTATACAAAAAAATCTAAAATGTTTTAAGACATAAAAGAACTAGAAAAAATGAAGAGATACTATGTTTCTGGATAGGAAGAATCAAGTTGTACAGATATCAATTCTCAGATGAATCTATAAATTAAAAATTCCAATAGGATTTTTAACTGAAATTGATAAACTAATCTCAGTTTACTTGGTAGAGTGAAAATGGAGTCCCCCAACCTAACACTGCTTTGGTGATTAAAGATTTAGCTGTCTTTTCAAGTTAAGAATAATGGTCTGGGACACCAGTAGGAACTTTCCCCCAAAGTTCCTGTCACTTTTCTAACCAGTCTTCCTTGAAGAGCAGAACTATGTTCATTAGAGTAGTTTTTGAGGTCACTGAGTCCTCTATTTTGAGAGATGAAATGTTCTGTTAAGACAAGCAATTGTCCATCTTTTATAGCAGAACAAAACTTTCTAGGACATGTCGAAATACAGTTTGTTACACTCTATTTTTTGTGTTTTGTAAGCAGGAAAAAGTCATTTCTATCTTTACCTTACTGAGTGATCTCTTCCAGTCCCTCACTGGATTCCTGTATTTGAGACACTGTAAGAGCCCCACCCACATGTCAATGTATTTCCAGATTGGTGAATACTTGTGCATGCTTAACATATCTTCCAATCTTTTTCCTGAGAGCTATTTCTTTTGAACAGGTATAGTCATGCATAGTCTCAGATCTCCTGCCTAATTTATTTTTCCATTCTTTTCGTACCTTTTCATAAGGTAGAGAAACATTACTAGTAACAGTGATACCAGGCAAGGTTTTATTTCATGTTAACATTTGCAGAATGCCTTCATGCATGTCATCTCACTTAACTAACAACAACCCTGGCATTCTCAGTCATACTTGACAGATGAGAAAACTGAAGCTCAGAGTACTCAGACGATGTGTCTACTGTCATTTATTAACTGGCAGTTAAGTCCTGCATGTCCCAGCACCCAAAGTATACCAGTTTTGTTTTGTATGGTTCATGGTGTATCTTCTTCTGTCCTTTCAATTTCAATGTCTCTGTGTTATTATATTTAAAACTAGAGGCCTGGTGCATGAAAATTCATGCACTGGAGGTGGGGTCCCTCAGCCTGGCCTGACCCTTCACAGTCCAGGAGCCCTCAGGGTTGGAGAGTGATGAGGCAATCAGGGAAAGGCGACACCCCATCACACTTCTGCTGCCACTGCTGGCAGTGCAAGCCTTGGCTGGCCTTGGTTACCTGAGCCTCGGGTGGCCCTGGGCAGCTGCCATCTGAGGTTTCTCTGCACCTCGGGCTGGCCCTGAGTGGCTAGGGGGCTGTGGGGCCAAGGCATTCCAGAGGCAGGCGCATGGAGTGGCTGGGCCTGCTTGGGGTTAGACCTGGCCTTACTGCACGCCTGCTGCCCCAGTGGGGTTAAGGGGACTGGGCACTTCAATGCTTGTTTCCTCACTATCAGATTCTTCTGCAGCTTCCTCTTGTGGCTGTGGGTGCTGCCATCTTTTGAGGGCAGGGTAGTCAATTAATATCCCTTCCTTATTGGCTGTGGGCACTTCCATCTTTGTGATGGTGTGAGGGTCAATTAGCATATTCCCTCTTTATTAGATTAGATGTATCTCTTGTAAGCAACATATAGTTGATTTTTTAAATGTCTTTTAAGTTTGCAATTGAGGATATATTTGAGTTTACATCCACCTTTGTCTCCTTCTTTTAGAATTTCATTTTTTTTACTTACACACTTTTTCATTGGTTATTCTAGATAGTATCCTCCAATCTAACACATTTTACTGCTTTATACCAAGTCTCAGATAATGTTAGGCCCTTAGAGCCCTCTGACCCCATTTCTCTTCCTTTCATAGGTCCCAAGTACTCAAAATTCAGGATGTGCTCTAACCTCAAAAAGAACCCTCCATGACCACTCAGAACTATACTAAAACTGCACTGGGGGCAGCAAAAGACACCTGAGAACACTTAGTTATGCAACCAGTCACAGTGATTGAGGCAAAGTGTGCATGACAACACTCCTCAGGCTTTGTCACTTCTGGACTATTCTTTTCCCCACAAGACCACATCATCCATTTTCAAACCTAACAAAAGCAAAATACTTACCACTCAGGTTCTGAAACAAGACAGGGGTACCACGAATCTCAGACTTCCGAATAAATTCGATGCCTGTTTCCTCACTATCAGATTCTTCTGCAGCTTCCTCCTCCCCTATCAGACTGATCTGTTCTTTAGCACCGGCACCAATTCTCTTTAGTCGAGGGAGAGTCACAATCTCTTTTGGCTTGTCAGTGGGTGACACATGAGCCGCAGGGTTCAACAATGCATCCATGTCCTCAAAGAAGGCACAGGGCTCAAGCATGTGGCCGTTTTTCACTTTTCGGTAGCTCTTTTGGAGACTTTTGAACTTGGTCCGACACTGTTCCGGAGTTCGGAGAAAGCCACACTCTCGCAGCCATTCAGCTACAGCGCCATATACCTGGCTGTTTCTGGGACAAGCCTGAAGTGTCTCATAAAAGCGAGATTCTTTGAGAATGGTGAGAAATGTCTTCGTTTCCTCATAGCTCCAATGCACACCTGCTATCTTTTCATCTTCTAAGCCCCACTGGTGCTGCTCTCTCCGCATCTTCCCTGCATTTCTTGCAGGAATCTGAAGAGCATGAATTGACTTTTCCTTGATGCAATTGCTTCGTAGACTGTTCCTTTTATTAGAGAAATGTAGACCTATGGTCCATGGCTCCTTTCTTTGCTCCACTTGGGCTATCTTGTTAGAAGTAGATACTGCACTTCCTATAGTGAGAGAAACATACTTCATACTAGACGTAGAGATCATTCATTACTGCATGCCCACCTTCTGCTGAAGCACGCTCTCTTGGACCACTGTCCTTCAAAGATCACTGTTGTTCAATGTGGCCAATCACTTCTCTTCTAGGGTCCTCCTCCACCACGACTGTGCACACTATAGTTATTAGTACATGAATTCTCTAGCTCAATCATCTACTAACTCAAAGTTATCATTTTACTTCCCAT
Source organism: Vespertilio murinus (assembly GCA_963924515.1). Lineage (NCBI taxonomy): Eukaryota > Metazoa > Chordata > Mammalia > Chiroptera > Vespertilionidae > Vespertilio > Vespertilio murinus. The sequence continues at coordinate 103,789,233 of OZ004705.1, read as the reverse complement.
GTGTATACCACTTATTTCCCCAGTTGGTTCTTAAAGGAAAAACCTTTAAGGGTAAGAAACTCATTTCATTACCTTTGATTCCCTCATGGTATCTAACACTGTGCTAGGTTCAGAGTATGCTCCTGACCAATATTAATTACTTATAAAATAAGTGTGCTTATATCTGCTTTCCAAATCTCCCCATCATAACAAAACACACACACACTGGGCTATGAGAGATGAGAAGTAAGAATTCCTGGACACACATGGCAAGCTAAATAGGAAAGTGATGTAAGAATCGGGAAGCAAACTGAGAATGTTATTGTACAATACTGTCGAGAGCAATTTGTCTTAGATGTGCATCCTAGCTCTACCACTGACTTTATTTTTTTGAAGTTTCTTAATTTCTCTGAACCTCAGTTTCCTAGGGAATAATATCATCTATTCAATGGAGTGCTGGGAATATTAAGTGAATGATCATCTCTGAAGTGTCCAATGCCCAGTAAGTTTGTAGTAAAATTTAGTTTTCTTCTCTAGGTAACACAGAAAGCAGCTTTAGGGAATTCTCCTAGAGAAACAGCATCAAATCAAACCTTCTGAAAGAACCCTGGAGATGGAGGTTTGCTCTTTATTTTTACATGAGAGAAGTAAGTGTAGGGACAATGTGATTCAATATCTATAAGGACTAGGCTGGCAACATAACTGCATGAGGTGGCAGTTCAGCATGCGCTCTCTTATTCTGTGGGTCCATGGTGCTTGGCATTTGCTATTTCAAGAGATACTGGAAATCCAGATTTACAAACTAAATTTAAAATGCTGTGCAAGGGCAAAATATGTATATAGACTAGATAATGAGCCATTAGCTTATAATCTATGATAAACATTAGAGAAGGGGTCTCTGGGCCTGGATCTTTATATTCTATGATGATATGTGAAAGTGCTCGGCTAAATCTGTACTAAAGTATGGTTCTTATCCCACTTTTGCAGAGTTTACTAAGGACAAATTCAGCATTTTCTAGGTCTGGATGCTGTGTGATCCAAGACAATACTAGAAAATATCCATCGTGTACACAACTAGGTGGATGGCTGGGATGCCTGCTGTATTGGGAAGAGTGCTTTGTTACTAGTGTGCCATCAGTTGGTCTTTTTTTTTTTTAATTGCTTTCTATATAAACAACTATTGGTTTATCTTATTCATTCAGTTCGGCATGCTCCATTTTATAATCTCTATACTTTAGTGTAGCATTGTCCAATGGAACTTTCTGTGATGAAAAAAATGTTCTATAACTGTTGTTCAATACAGCTACCAAATTCCTTAAATGTGGCCACTGCCACTGAGGAACTGAATTTTTAACTTTATCTAATTTTATAAATTTAAATAGCCATATGTGGCTAGTGGCTACTGTATGAGATAGCATAAAGCTATCTCTAGTGTATATTATTGCATGTTTTAGGCCTACAATTTTAGTTATATGTAGTTTTTGACTTGTAGCTTGCATCTGAATGAAGTCCTACTGCTAAAGCAAAGTGTGCTTGTAAAGTGACACATTAATGGTGATATGTGCCTGTAAATTTATGCTATTTAAATAATTCACAACACACTATTGAAGTTATTGTATTAAAATTAATTTTTTTCTATTTATAAGATTTCCATTCACATAACAAATATTTGCTGAGCACCCACCCATGTGTCAGGCCCTGTAAAAATTGTTGGGTTTACTATAGTAAAACAAAAACAAATCCATAAGAGACTGAAGAATGGAGTCTTCAGTCTAGATGATGTGTGTAAGTTTACATTGAGATAATATAAATATGACAGTCACATATAACACCTTTCCAATGTTTTAGTCACTAAATTATAAGCATATAAATTTTAAACTGGAACAAAGGAATGAGTAAGGTAAGAGAACATGGAAAAGTGGTTTCTAGATCTAATAAGCTAGATTGCAAAAATGATTTGACAACCCATTAAAGTCTTTTAAGTGTTAACATTAATAACTATTTTATCATCAGTAGAATAAATACATTGTAAATCCCCAAATCTTTTATTCAAAAAGGGAAAGAATCCTTACCCAGGGAGACCATGTTCCCAACACTCTCTTCCCTAATATCCCGGTAGAGGTCTCTGTGAGCAGGAATCTGATGCACACTTTTTTTGTGGGAAAAACCTCTTGTCAAGTGGACATCTTTCACTGGTCCCTGTAACAACACTAACAGCAATGACTACCAAGATAACCATGTGGGTCTTTGAAGGATGAACAATATTGAATGAAGCACAGAAGGGCCTTAAAGAAGAATTAAAATCAAGGAACCAAGTGTAAATTAGGGCCAAATGAATCAGAAGATACTATAAAGAATCGTAAGACAGATGATCCACCAATGTGTCCCATTACTCAGAAAAATGTCCAATCTTTTCTGAAAAAGGAGCAAAGGGGAAAGGTCTTTTGGTTGGAGTATAAAAATCTGAGGACAGTGAAGGCCCAGGAAATCATTGTGACTGAATACCCTAGAAAGGAAGGCCAGGGAGGACAATACAATTTACCTGAGACCCCACAGGAAGTTTTGTGGTTGTTACTTCCTGATCTATAGTGTTCCAATCTTCATCAGGGATGGGAATCCAGGGAGTAGGGCAAGCTGTAAAAGAAATAATCAATTGGTGTGCCGGGCTCTGGTCCTTTAATTCATGCTGCTTCTCCTTTTGAGAAATGAGCATGTTACAAAAAAACAACAAATATAAAGTGATAGTTTTCTCCATGAATTCAGTAACCTAAAGTAGGGTTCAAAAATGCTAGTGCTTTTAGGGAATAAGCAGATAAAGCACATCATGAAAGGGACCAGGCAAGGTGTGTGGGGGATGAGAGAGCACATGTCCTATTGAAAGGGTACAGCAATGCTCAGTCCCAGATGGTCTTCTTTGTGAGACTATGGACCTGGTATAGCCAAGCTTCTAATATTTTTTAAGAGAAGTCAGAATCTGGATTTTTGTGCAAAATATTAAAAGTCTTAAATCTTGAGAACTAAAATTAACCAACCAAACAAAACCCCCAAACCAAAAACCCTTCTGTAGGTGAAACAAAACAAGCCTGACTTGGCATGTGCATGATCTGTTTGTAACCTCTAGTATAAGTTAAGCCCCATCAGTATGCTAAAGAAGTTACATGGTCCTGGATACTACAAGCAATACACCCCTTGAAAGATGGAATGAAGATATACAAACTTATATACAGAAAGTCTGTAGTCTAACTTCTACTTATGAACTGAATATCTAGAAAAAACTTCCAGAATAAATATCACTGTGACCAAGAATTCAAAAGCTTTTACACTACTTTCTATAGAAGCAAATCAAATTACTTCCTTGGAAACTTATTCCCTTAGAATAATAAGGCTGAAATCACAAGTCTTTTTTTAGAATTCATCTAAGATATTTATCCCTCAAATTTTCTATCCTGCATACTCCTAAGTACCTCAACAGACCAAACTTTCCACTTTAGGAATTCCTTATCTCTTTGGGATGGCAAAATCCAGAAACACCATGAATTTACTGAACTAAACTTATCAGCTAAAGTAACTGGGAGTATTTAATCTACGTGATAAGGGAATTTACATACTGATGAACACATACTAGAAACTTCAGAAATCATTAACATTTGCAATGCATTCTATCATAATATGAATTTTGGGAAGGATAAGGAGGTCAGTATATAGTATTGGATCTTGTCTTTTGGTGAGGAGTTGTGTAAGTCAGATTTGAAGTTTAAAAATAATCATGCCATTATGGGAGAAAGGAAACTAACATTAACTGGGCCCTATTGTGCACTGGCTTTCTTACAATGTCTCATTTAATCTACATCAACCTCATTATTTTCCTCTTACAAATGACAGAATGAAAGTTTGAGAAGTTATCTGACAAAGACCACAGATAAACAATGGCAGAGTTGGGTTCTGAACCCAGGTTGTCTGTCACTTCTATGCATTAATGCTCTTGTTAATATTACTTGCCCAAGATCAGAGAGGAGGGGCAGAGATAGGGTGTAAGCCTATCTTCTTACAGCAGGTTCAACGATCTTTCCATTCTTCTCTTTTAGCCTGACACCACATTGCCAGGGATGGAGAGATCACTGTGGATTGCAAAGGATAGGGTGCTCGTTTCCTTGTGTCTGACTTGATTCATGAATGTCTCGGGCAACTATGAACATCAGTGGCCCCTTCTCTATGAAGTCTTATGTTTATCCTTCTCATATGCCAATTACATAATGCTTAACTTATAAGTTAATTTTTGAAAATAAATGTCTTATTTACCTTTCTAAACAGTTTTTCAAGTTCTTTGTAGTCAGCCAAGAACACATCCACATATACACATGGCAGGACTAAAAACACAAGCTGATTACAGAATGGAGATTCTTAAGTAACACTACAAGACTTCAAAGCCAGCTTGGGCAGTCTAAGTTTTCCTAGGTTCAATCTTTAAGATCCCTTTTACTTATGCTGCACATATTCCCAACTATTAAAGTCTTTCTCCCCAATATTCAATTTATTCTCAAATATGTATTGAGAGGACAGTACCCCGAGCAAGCCACAGGTAGAACTGCAAAATAAATTTGCCATGGTCTGCCCCTGGCATCTCTGAATTCTTACCATTCTTAGATAAGGGTCGCTGCTCTCTCTTTGGGGTAGGCTGTTCCTGGTGTCCTGAGTGCAGGCTTCCAGCTTCTTCCCGAGATCCAACTCTGGGCTGGGTCTCTGGGGGAGAATCTGCCACATCCCACACTGCTCCACGTTTGGCTTGCTTCTCTGACTGCAAAGGGCTGCAAACCTGGGAAATAAAGCCAAAGTCATAGTGAAAAAAGGGAGAAAAAGACAGTAAAGAAGGCTAGACTACACGAGAAGGAATTACACTGCACCCCATTCCCAGTGAAGGCTCTAAGGTTAGAGCGTTAGTAGAACTGTTCTTAAGTCTGGACATAAGGGAATGGAGAGTGCTCTTTAGTAATAGAGATCTGTCAGGGGTGAAGTACAGCGCCCTCTTGTTATTAAAATAGAAATCATTTGAGTCCTCACATCTACTAGTAGGCTCACAGAGAATTGGGTTATCAGGACACAAATTCACTGGTGAAATGAAAACATACTAGTAAGCTTAATCTCCACATCTCATGTCTACCCTTGATGGATACAGAAACGTGCTGGCAGTCCGAACTTGACACAAATGCAAATCCTCTGCAATGCGAAACTGCAAATCTTGCAGGATTTCATGAGGTTAATGGGCTGCTGAAAAACAACCAGAAAATGGTGCAAAGTCACTAACAAATGCAGACCTGGCCATTACACTGGAGAAGAGTGACAGGATGATGGCATTGAGGCCACCTAAGAAGACAGGGACTGGCATAAAGGATAAGAGAGGGCCCTGGGATCACTGCTGAAGTCCTTACCGCCCTAGCCCCCAGTAGCTCTCTTTAGGATCAAGATACTAAAGTTAATGATAGATTAATTAAAAGAAGGTAACTGAGACTGGGATGCTAGGACACAGGCTTTTATTGGAGATGGGAACCCTATCAGTTAAATCCTGTGGAACATAAATTCTCCCATAAAATTTATTTTTGGGGAAATATTAATGCCAAAGACTTGAAACTAATATTTAGGTCAATACGGTTTAGTTTCATTTGCAAGATACTGTTTCAACCAAAGCTTTTTGTTCTACTTGCTATTCAAGAGGATACAAGTTGAAAGTCTTTCATTAGTACCACTATCCTTCCATAATGGCGTTGCCTGCACCGCACACCTGCCTCACCCACCTCCTTCTTTCTAAACAAGAAAATGTGGAGAACGCGCTCTCACCGGCTGTTTTCGTCTTCCAGCCTCTTTCTCCAAGTGGATCACCAGGGCCACCGCCTCCTCTCCGCTCTCCGGACACTGCTTCTGCGCCCACGCCTGGATCTTCTCCGGCAACACGCTGAGAAACTGCTCAACGACCAGCAGCTCCAGGATCTGCTCCTTGGAACGCAGTTCTGGCTTCAACCAGCGGCAGCAAAGTTCCCAGAGTTTACTGAACGCTTCGTGGGGTCCGCTCACGTCCGAGTAGCAGAACTGCCTGAAGCATTTGCGGGAGGTCTCGGAGGCAGAGCTCCCAGGTCCTCCCAGGACAGGCTCCGAGGCCCACCCGGGGTCCTGCTCCACCTTCATTATCAGGCACCCCTCAACCTCCAGCGGGGGGTCCATGCTCCACCCAGGTGTCAACCTCCCGTCCAGTCAACCCTCCGAAGGCAACCCGCCTCCTGGAAGCGTGGGGAAGTGGCCTCAGTTGAAACAGGCACTCCAGGCTGATGAATCAAATCTACCCTCGGCCCTGGTATTGGCAAACGTGCACCCTGAAGTCCCCAAACCTGGCCTCCTCTCCGAACAAGGCACGCTCCCGCCGTGCGGCTGTGCAGGGTGTATTTTTACTGCCGTAGGACCGGAGGCAGGAGGAAATCCGAGGGTCCGAGGGGCCGCGGGGAAGGACGCACAGCCAGGCCCGAAGGTGGTGTGCGGGTTCTCAGGGTCGGGCTCCCGGGAGGCGAGGCCCGGGTGGGAGGGGCTGGGTGTGCAGGCCCCGCCGGCCCTGGGTTCGAGGCTCGGGCCGGGCGGCCGGCGGTGTCCCGGGCCCAAGGCGGCCCCGCTTCCTTACGGAACCTCCGCGCCGCCGAGGACAGGCCGCGAGGCGGTTCCCCCCAGGGGAGGGCAGCCGCGGGACCAAGGCGACTTTTCAGGGGGCGGCCGCAGGCTCCCCGCGTGCGCGTGCGGCCGCGTCCGCTCCGCCCGCGGACTGCGCGGGGTGCTCTGGGAGCCGCGGCCACGCATGCGCCGCCCGCGACCTCGGCCGCGGGACCCGGGTTCGCCCTCCCGTGGGCTAGGGGCTGAGGCGGGAGCGGGCTGCACGGCGGTCTCGCGAGAGCGCGCGGCGCGGGGACTGGCAGCCGGGGGGGGGGGCTCCAGGAGCGCGAGCGACGCCTAGTCGCTGCGGGCGCAGGGGTGCCCAGGGGTTGTGGGGGACGTGCGAGGAGGGCTGCGGGGATCCTCCCTCACCCCGGGGAACCTCCTGGGGATATCTGCGAGGTGGGGTGCTCCCTGGGGAGGCGCTGCGGAGTCCTTTCTGCGTGGACCGGCTGGCGGAGGGGCGAAAGGAGGTTCTGTACCTCCCGCCTCGGCCACGTGCTGGCGGCGACCTCGGCCTTGTCCTGCGTCACCACCTGCCAGTGGCAGCGCCTGCGAGTGGCAGCACCTGCGAGTGGCAGCGCCTGCTAGCAGTGGCCCGCTGGGGCTCTGAGGATGTCAGTGTGGTTTGAGGTGACGGGAGCGGCCTCTGCCCAGAGCCCCGACCTGGTCGTACTCCCTTCCCAGCAGCAGCGCCAGGAACGAGCTGCCAGGGTCTCCCAGCTTCCGTGGGGACCCACGACCATCCTGTGCCCACCACCCCGCCCTCTGTTAACCACATGCCAGGTCAGTAGGCAAAGCAAAAACGTCCCTGTTCTGGAAGGTAGAGGGCCTATTGGAAAACAAAGCGCAGTGGCTTTAAATATTTTTACTTTTTTCGATTGGAGTTGATATTCACTATTGTATTAGTTTCAGGTGTGCAAGTCAGAGTGAAAAGTCCCGGTTTAAACTGTATGTACACATTCTAGCAGCCCAGGGGCTGGGTGTGCCTCTAACCAACAGACATTCTGGTAGGGAGGGTGGAGAGAAGCTAGGGCGCACCTCATGTAGGCCAGGGTGGTCTTATTCAGCTGTCTTGTCTTTCATTCTCCCTAAAAATATTCAAACCCTCCCCCTAAAAATATTTTTATTGATTTCAGAAAGAGAGAGGAAGAGAGAAGTAGAAACATATATGATTTTACAGAGAGGAAGGGAGAGAGATAGAGAGCTAGAAACATCGATGAGAGAGAAACATCGACCATTTGCCTCTTGCACACACCCCACTGGGGATGTGCCCACAACCAATGTACATGCCCTTGACCGGAATCGAACCCAGGACCTTTCAGTCTGCAGATGGACGCTCTACCACTGAGCCAAACCGGTTTCAGCTGGAAGCTTCCTTTGAAGAAGAAATGCTAGGGAGGAGATCCAAAGCAGGAGTAAGAGCTGATTGTGCCAATTCACACAGCAATCCAATAGAGCAGGTAGGCTTACCTCCACTTTAGAGGTGAGGACATTGAGATCTCAGCAAGGCGATAGGTAATTGCCTAAGGTTACTTCAGATTAAGCCAAGAATAGGGTCTTTTATGTCTTTGGGCCGTTTGGTGGTTTTAAGAGAAGCAAATGTCACAAGCAGCCTAGGGACATTGGAGACCAGGGGTCACAAACTGAAAATCCTGTGGGGCTCAGGCAGATATAAAATTGAGTGAAGTAGACAAAGGGTAAAACGATAGGGGATGGTGGGGACTGTGGCAAACTGGAGGCCTCACTTTCTGTGTAAATGAAACAGCCTGTGTTAGGGCTAGCGTCATGGTTATGTTTTTTATTTTGTTAAACATTTTTAAGTAATTGGCAAGTACATTTATCTCTTCCACTAGAATGTTACTGAGTGTTGCAGGTTTCTTTTCTTTTTCACCATATATTCCAGGTGCTCAGAGCAGTGCCTCATATGTAGTTGGCATTCAATCTCAAAACCTCATCTACTGTCCATAGTGTCTGAACATAGTGCCTGTGTGTGCACTTTCACAGGCTTTGAAACACTTTTACTTTCATTTTTAAATTTTATCCACAAGCTCCTTATTTGCTTCTGACATGGCTGCTGCATGTAAAGATCCTAACCATCTCCCCACCCCAAAATATTTACGTGCCTCCTTTTGTACTTCTCCACTCTCTTCATATTTTAGCTCCACTCCATCCTGATATGCTTGGCATCACATTTTGGTTCCCTCTGCTTATCTAGCCCATTTATATATATATTATATATATATAGGTTTTTACCTAGAACTTTAGGTATTGACCTTGTATCCATCATCACAAATGAGGCACCCCCTCCTTACACTCAGCCTCAGCCCAGCAGCTCCAGGCTACCCCAGCTTCTTTTTGTCAGGGAGGTACATGAAAGGTTTTGTTTCCTAGAAACTTTTCTCCTAAGACATGTTGTTCCAGAGAAAGTGATCACACCCAGACATCTGCTCTTCCTCTTCATCACGTGGACTTGAGCAAGACAAACTCTTAGATATTCACAAAGCAGTTGTAACCATGCTTCCTTTAGGCTGCTCTTGGAGCCAAAGTAGTAGAGCCTGCTCTTCATTATCTCTTAGGTGCAGGGTCATAAGATCTTCAGTAATCATTTTTTTTTGTGTGTGTGTGTGTGGCCTCTCAGCACACATGCACACACACATATATGTATATTTTAATGGAAATTTTCAAACATAATGTAGGATTTTCATGTTCTTATCTTCCAGCTTTAATAATTAGCAACTCATGGCCAATCTTGTCTTCTCTATATGTCTACCTACTCCCCTGATCATGGATAATTTTGAAGCAAGTCCCAGACATCATATTACTTTATTTGTAACAGAATCTATTGCTAAAAGACAGGAACTCCTATTTAAAATACAACTTCAATATAATCATAAACCCTTCCTAAAAAAGCATAAAAAATTCCTCAGTATCCTTTTCTTTAACAGCTTATTTGTTTGAAAAGTAGTTTGCAAAGGCAAAAAGGATCATAGATGCTGGCAGGTAAAAAGAACAAAATTTCTCCACATTTTCTAGGTAGATGTTTACAGTTACTTCAGCATGAAAATGTTGGTGCCTTGGGAACAGAAAAGCAGGTTGTCAAAAAAGGTGAACAAATATAGGCTAATAAATGAAAGAGATCATGCCTCTTGGAGACATATTGGAGGAGTGGTTATTTTCTTAAGACCCCATCCTCTGATCTGACCCAAACCCAGAGGTACTCTCTTCTCGTGATCCCCAGGGGAACAGTCAACCTGTCTTTCCTGTCTTTCCAATCTGCTATACAGCTGTCATTTTATAAGCAGCCTTAAGTGTGATCTTTTGATTCCACATATAAGTGAAAGCATATAGTATTTGTCTTTCTCTGCCTGGCATTTCACTTAGCATAGACTCTAGGTGCTAGGTGGGTACTTGAAATATTAGGGTAATCATTTCATAATGTATATGATTGTCTAATCATTATGCTATCCACCTAAAATTAATACAAAATAATGACAAATGTAAACTGCAATTAAAAATAAAATTAAACATTTCTACCATACAAATGGCATTTATGTTTGTTTAATATTAGAAAAATATCTAGCAAAATAAAAAAGGCAATATTTTGCACAGCACTCCTCTGTCCATGGTGCTGATTTACCAGCCCTTTGGCTGCAACCAGAAGATGGGATTGAATGTAGGGATGCCATAAAAGTGAATATTAAATATACATTAAATAGTCCCAAAAGTGCTGTCTGTGCCTATGCTAAGATAAAAAGCCCCTGCTAGGGGATTTCCTAGTAATGCCAGTTACCTCTTTCTTCTTTTATATCCTGAAAATCCAATCTATATTTTTAAAAATTGAAAAGGAAGTTAAAAGGTTGAATATGTGTGTATTGGTGTGTCTATTTTGGACTTAGTATAAATATTTTCAAATGTGATATCTTAAACAAGCTATAACTAATTGAAATAGATTTCCATTTCACAAATTAAAAATTGCCTCTCCCATTGGCTCACTAAAGGTGATCAGAGAGCTGACAGAATACAATCATTAAAATGTTCCAGTTCCTCTGACACCATTAAGCAACAGTGAAAATTTCTCAACTTTATGCATATAGTTATCAGTCAATAATTTTTTGCTCCATATCTCCCTGAGGCACAATGCTAGGCACTAGTGGATAGATAATACATAAAACTTAACTCTTTTAAGCAAAGTACTGACAGTAAAATGGGGGAAATTAGATAATTGTCATCTATATAATAAAAGCCTAGGTGTGTCATGTGACATCATAAGATGGCTGCCACGACATAGTCACAAGATGGCTGTCGGAGATGGCTGCCCTCACATCATCATAAGATGACCACCACAAAATGGCCATCAGGGGAGGGCAGTTGGGGGTGATCAGGGTGGCAGGAGAGGGCAGTTGGGAGCATCAGGCTGGCAGGGAAGAGCAGTTGGGAGTGAGATCAGGCCTGCCAAGGAGAGGCAGTTGTAGATGAGACCAGGCCTGCAGGGGAGGGCAGTTGGGGGTGACCAGGCTGGCAAGGGAGAAGTTAGGTGTCAATCAGGTTGTCAGGGGAGTGGTTAGGGATAATCAGGCAAGCAAGCGGTTAGGAGCCAGCAGTCCTGGATTGTGAGAAGGATGTCTGACTGCTGGTTTAGGCCAGATTCTGGCCTAAACTGGCAGTTGGACATCCCTCAAGGGTTCCCAGATTGGAGAGTATATAGGCCAGGCTGAGGGACACTCCCCTCTCCCCCATGCATGAATTTCATGCACTGGGCCTCTAATGTTAGAATAAATGTAGTAATGCTATGTATAAAGGTCTGTGATAGTACAGGGCAATAGCAATGGCTACTAGGAAAAGCTCCATACAGGGAAACTTGAAGGATGTTTAGCAGGAGGGGAAAAAAGCATTCCAAGGGGAGGTAGCATCATGAACATGAGTGGTACTTATGAACTTAGTAGGGGTGAGGAAGGGAGGATATAAAAGAAGTAAGAAGTAAAGTTTCATCAGGGAAACATTTCTCTAATCTTGTTGCTTGAGCTGGAAGTTGAAGGGTAAGAAGGAACATTCAGGTGCAGGGTCTGTGGAAGACATTCCTGGAGGGGGAAATAGAGGCCTCAAATGGGAAACTATTAAGTGTTCTACAAACTGAGAGGAGACCAGTATGGCGGGGGCATCATAAGCAAGTGGAGGAATGGGACCAGAGTCAGTCACAGACCTTGTTGGAAGAGTTGGGAAGGCTGTGGTAAGGAGCATGATTAAAAAAAAAAAAAAAAACAACCAAAAAAACCCAGGGCATTTTAACTCTGGCCAGTGGCTCAGTTGGTTGGAGCGTCATCCCGCACACCAAAGGGTTGCAAGTTTGACCCCCCAGTTGGGGCATGTATGGGAGGCAACCAATCAATGTTTTTCTCTCATATAGATGTTTCTCTCTCTCTTAAAAAAAATCAGTAAAAACATATAATCGGACGGGGATTTTAAAAAAATGGTATTTTAGGATTTTAAGCTGAGTGACATGATCTGATGCATACTTTAACACGATAACACTGGATGCTGTTGAGAGTGGATTGAAAGGGGGCAAGAGGGACCAAGTGTGGGCCTTTGGATTTAATTCTGGCAAAAGGCGATGACCTGGACTTGGGTGTGACAGTAGAAGTGGAGGGAAATGGGTGTGTTCTATTTATTTTGAATGCCAGTCAAGACATATAATGGAGCAAAAGAGATTGAGGATGACCCCTCCATTTTTAATTTGAGCAACTGAGTTGGTGGTACTACAGTTATTGATATGGGGAGGAGAACTGGTTTGTTGGAGTGGAGTTGTGATTGGTAAAATCATGAATTCCGTTTGGATGCAATAATTTTGAGATCTCTTTTATGTATGTAAATGTCAGATAGACAGTTGGCTATTCCTCCAGGCAAAGGTCAGTAGTGGAGATAAAACCAGGGTCATCAGCATATATTTAAAGCCATCAGACTTGATGAAAACATGGAGAAAGAATATCAATATAGAAGGAAAGAGGGTAGACCCATGCCCTAGAGCACCCCATCATTTAGGAGATAATTGAGGAAGGGAATTATTACAGTTGAATTGTGCTCCCCTCAAATCCTTATGTTGAAGTCCTAACCCACTAGTACCTGAGAATGTGTCCTTGTTTGTAAATAAGGTAATTGTAGCTGTAATTAGTTAAGATGTGATCATACTGGAGTAGAGTGGGGCCATAATTTATTATAAATGCTGTCTTTATAAGAAGGGGAAATTTGGAAATAGAAACACACAAAGGGAAAACATCATGTGAAGCTTGGAGTTAAGCTGCCACAAAGCAAAGAAACTACCCACTAGGAGGGAGGCTTGGAACAGCCCCTTCCCTAGAGATTTCAGAGGAAGCAAGGACTTGTGGGCCCCTTGATTTCAGACTCTGGCCTCCAGAACTGGGAAATGACACATTTCTGTTAAGCCACTCAGCTTGTGGTACTTTGTTATGGCAGCCCTACTGAACTAATAGAAGAATCTAGAAGAGTAAATAGAAGTCATCAGAGAAGTAAAAGAAAAACCACTAGTGTGTGGTATCATGGAAAACAAGTGTTGCAAGAAGGAAGGAGAGTGGCCGCTTGTATTAAAGGCTGTAGAGAAATTAAATGAGAGGAGGATAGAGAAAGGACAATTGGATTAGATTTTGCAATATATTTGGGGATTTTTTGTTCCTTCCACCCCTCATATTTGAGATTGATATTTGATACTCACCTACTGGTGGTGATTTTTATTTTATCATCTTATCTTTAGCTGTTAGAAGAGACTGGGTGTACTGTCAGGTAGAGTGATCTGGGAGCTTTTCTTCTGGTTTGAAAGTTTCCTGTCTCTCTTGCAAGTTGCAAGGTATTTTTGACAGCATTCTGTGTTTTCCTCCTTTGTGACCATAGTCACGCCTTCTTCTGGAGGAAAAAGTAGTTGCTGCCAGTTTCCTAGTGGCACAAGAATCTCAGGGAATTGTGCTGAACTCAGTTGTCCAAATCCTCATTCGCCACTAGCCACTGCCTCCTATTTTTCCTTATGCTCAGAATTTCTGATCCACTGCTGCACCTTTTCTTGACTTCCATCAATAGTATGTGTGCATTACTTCACACTATGCTTTCCTAAGTCACTAGGAAGATGAACTGGGGACAGAGGTAGGCACATGCGTTTGTTTTGACATCTCGACTCAATCCTCCAATACATTCCGTTTATTTCGGATTAATATTGATTCCACCATCATGCCATGTTTGTGTTCAAATCAGAATTTACTGGGAAATCTCCTTTGACATTTTTTCTGAATGATGCTATTTGAATCAACACCACTAGTAGTAATTCCCAATATATGTAGCCTTTATTTATTGACCTAACAAATACTTTGTTAATCATTTATCATTTATATATCATAGTAGGTGATACAGAAAAATACAGTGTGTGGGTCTTTATTCATAATGGATTTATGATCTACTTGCAAAAAAGAGGCACACACATGAAGGAAACAGTGTGAAGTCTTTGTTGACCCAGGAAATTTCAGTTGCAAGGGAAGACCATATCAACTTTAAAAAAATGTTATCTGATATATTCTAGTGTCTAGAACAGTGCCTGGCACACAGTAGGCCTTTAATAAGTATTTGTTGAATGAATGAATGAATGAATGAATGCAGGGAATGTATTGTCTCATAATCAAAATGCCCAGGGAAAGTTTAGATTTATGCATAGCTATGTACAGTAATCCAGACCTTGTCCTTAGGCATCTGATCCCTTAATATGTTTTGCTCTGCTTTCTTCTGAACTAGCCTTAGTTTCAGGAAGGTTCTTTGTGGCTGTTGATCTTTTGAAAGTAGTTTCAGTAGAAACTCTTTTTCAGTAGTTTCAGCAGAAGTCCTGGGGCTGACACTCATAGGATTGACTTTGGTCATATACTTATTCCTTAACTAATTATTGTGATCAGGTGATGGAATACCTGATTGGTCAGACCTACATCGCATGTTCATCCCTGGAGCTGAGCCTTCTGAGCTACATGGACCAAGAGCTTAGAAGGGCATGCTTTTTTTGTTTTGTCCCAGAGAAAAATTGGGTAGGCATTACTTACAAGAGAAGGAGTAAAGGAGGCTATAGAGGTAGAACCAGTGGATATTTGCTCTCCCACAAGGCTCTACTAGAAGAGGTGTCACAGCCCACAATTTCATGTGATTGTATCAGGTAACGAGAGCTGTCAATTAAGAAGGTTTGGGAGTGGTTAAAACAAACTTGATGGAGAAGAGTGAGGAATGAGCAAGAATTGAGTTGATAACGAAAGGAATCCTAGAGGGGAGTGGAAAGAGTACATTTAGTGGAACAGATTGACCTGGGTGGATAATTGGTGAAAGAGAGGAAGACTTGAAATGCAGACTGTAAAGATGTCTGTGACAAGATGCCGTGGGCTATTCTGGCAAAATTTGCTTGAGCCAGTCTGTAGCCTAATCCCACCCTCATCTCTGAACCATGAGTAATTCTTCTGGGTGCTAAGTAGCTTTTGTCTCTGGAGGTCTGAGAACACCTGTTATTGACCCCAGTGCCTGCTATGTGGTGCTGCTTTCCATCTGAATTGTTATCAAAGGCTAATGTCCATTTATGTCCTCCTGTGACCAACCCAGCTTGCTCCCTATTAATTGATTGCCAAGTCTTTTTGGCCTAGAGCAAGAAAAGTGTGTTGCTGACCTTCTGGGAGAAAGCTGCCACCAAGTACCTGCCCTGTACCAGATAATCCAGTATACGTCTCTGTTCTCCAGAGCCTTTTTCCTGGCACTGGAGCTCAGAGGAAGCAGGACCTTGTAAGTTCAGTTTGTGTGCTGGAACATCTGGGTCTCTAGCAGCCTCTATGTCACCAAATCCTAATCCCCACTGGTTTTTACAGCCCATAGTTACGGGGACTTCTCTTTTCAGCCCTGGAACCTTGGGCTGGGGGTCTGGTGTGAGGCTGGGATTCCTTGCTCCTCATGGGATGGGGTGTGGCCTCCAAAGAGACATCTTCCTCCTGATTATAAAAACAGCCTATGTGGGTGTCAGACCAGCTCATTCTTTGCCTCCACCCTTCCTACCAGTCTCAGTGTGCTTCCTTCTTTACTTCTCCAGTTGTAGGACTTCCATTCAGCCAGCTTTCAGGTGATCCCGGATGTTGTTCTGTATTTTAGTTGTAATTTTGATGCAGTTGTGGGAGGCAGCGTGTATAGGTATTTAACTATGCCACCATTGTCAATAAATTACTTTTTTTGTTGAAGCCAACTTGAATTAAATTTATGTCACTTACAATCCAATCAATTCTGACTAACCCATTAAATAAATATTTACATGTCATCTCAGGTGACTTAGAAATTATCATCACCATCTGTTAGAGGAGGAAATGGAGGGTTGAAGGTCCAGATAATTTGCATGGTTCTTACACGTGGTCAATGAAAGGAGTAGGATTTGGCACAGGGTTGATCTTGAATCTGAAGAGAATGCACTTTACCAGAAACCTGTACTATGCAGGTGTCTTTAGGTTCGGCTTCTCCAAGAAACACAAGCACCCGTGGCTCAGAGACTCCTCTAGAGATGCTACTTCCTGCAGTTCAGCCCCAGAATTCAGTTGGTGAGTTGTTGTCTGACTCGAGTTTTTGTATAGTCTGTGAACTTGTTTATGGTGCTTTATAATTTTGCTTTCCCTAGTGGCTTTGCTAATGCTGCTTTGTGAGCAAACACGGTCTGTGATTTAATGCTGCCTCAGTAAGGAAAGGCGCGCACACACACACACACACACACACACACACACACACACACGTGCGCGCTTCCACAGCACAGTCCACAGCCCTCTGATTAGTCACACGTGTAAAGTAGTGTTTACAGGAAATCACAAGGTGGCAATTAGCATCTTGGAAATTATCTTGGAAACACAACTGGAGCTGCCACTTCAGGATAGAAAGGTGGCAATAACCAGCAGGTGACAACCCTCAGAGCTGGGAAGGAGCGGGGCAGGGAGTGGGCTGCTAGGGGCAGGTAGCTGGTGGGCAGCCTGCCCGAACCGGCTGCTGGCAGCCTCTCTTCTCAAGGAGTGGTCTTTGAGTGGAGCCACAAAATAGCTGCCTGCCTAGCAGAACATCTTAGAGAAACCTTTAAAAATACAAAATAAATAAACACTCACACCTGCCAAGGCCCAGGCAAACACTGGCACTCCTGTGATCATTGATAAAATATTGAACTATTTCCATTCCAGTTAGTAAACAGCGGCTGTCTTGAGCCTGCCAAGTGACACCCCATGCTGCTTTCGCCAGGAACCCTCACTTCTTTAGAATCCAGGGATCAAAGGTTACAGTCTGCATGCGGTTCAGCAGTAATTCGAGGCTCCCTTCTGGCTGGCTCTCGTCTGCGTGTCTGGCTGTAAATGCTGGGAGCATTGCCCTCAGGAGTTTTGTGGCCGCTGCCGAAGAGGAAACAGATGGGATCCTGGGAGGAATAAGATAATGAGACAGTGCATGGCCCATTTTGTACTCAAGATACTCTTTGTCAATAAGGGCCAACATATATTCAACACGCGTGTCTATGCCGGTACCTCTACGTTGACATAGTGCATAGTGACAGTGTGGCTGAATTCCAGCCTCTGCTCCACCACTTGCTAGCTGTGTGACCTTGCAGTAAGGACCACGGACACGCTCGCTGCCCTGGGTGCCCAAGGATCACACACAGCTTTGATAAATCAGGCTGCCCCACCCCCCTTACCCCGCCACGCAGAGAGTCTGAGTTAGCAGGTCTGGGAGGAGGCTGTCAGATTTTATCCCACAATGCTCCTCAGATGATCTTAAGGTGCTGATGGGCACCACCAATGGAAACTTTCTAAGCTTCAACTTTCTCATGCAATGAGCACCAGGGCCCATGTGATGGAGTTAAATGAAACAGTGTATGTAAGGCTTTAGCACAGAGTGTGGACCATAGCCCTGTACATGCTAGTTCCATTAATCACTAGTATTCAGTACTTTAAACAGCAGCATTTATTATTTTCTTTTAATTACACAGGGAACAAGAAAGTCTGCCCTAGTTATAAACAATTCTATCAACTTGGACATGGAGTGGAAGGCTGAGAGGACCCTTACTCCCTGTGTGTAAGAGGGAATCAAGCATTATGTTCCCACACGGTCCTTTTAGAAAGTTACCTTTGCCTCAGTTTACAGAATTGTGCATCTTCACTTAGGTCTGTGGTGCTCTAAATGGATGATTTCCATTGTTCACTGACTTCTTTCTTTTTACTTGGCAATAGGTCTGTATATCTTGGTGATCTCCCTATCAGTAGATACAAGTCTACCTCGATTTTACAATTGCATCTATCCTGAGTAATAGGTGCGCTGTAACCCACTTCACCACTCCCACACCAGTGGGCATTTTAGAGTTTCCACATTTTCACTCTTTGAAGCAACTTTGCAGTGAATAGTTTTGAATGTGCATCTTTGTGCACAGGGCAAGTTTTCGTCAGATTTCCCTGACAATTGATATGACAGGGTCAAAGGTTAGTGCATGTAAAATGATGTTTAATTCTGCCTAATTGCTCTCTAAAAAGCTATGCTAATTAGCATTTAAAAATGATGACTAAGTGTTCTTGTTTTCTGTCCTGCTTACTTCTCACATTTTTAGGGGGGGTGTTTCTGCTTTAGGAATGCATGGCCAATTCCTGGGTAGCAGGACTAAAACACTAACAATGTGTCTCCGCCTTTTGCATTTCCTGATGGTCCATTCAGGACTATCGATGCTGGTGAGCACCTTTCAGTGCCTGTGGCAAACGAAATTTCTGTGCAAGCGTTTGCTTTTTAAAATGGGGCTTTGTGTTTTCTGTATCCGGTCTGTGCTCCCTTTCACTTTCATTGTTGTGTGCGGGATGAGGCGAAGGTGGAGGTTCTCTCCCGGTTTTTCTGTGAGAGTGCCCAGTGCCCATTGTTCCCGCTCTTCTCGTTCTTCATGGCACTGGCTTGGCTTCTTTGTTGAAAATAAGTGGATTGAATATATCTGTCCTCCGAACTCTCTTCTTTTCCACTGACCTATGTGCCCAGTCTCACTCAAGTATCTGTATTTTAATTGGGGATTATTGACGTAGTTTGTTGGCTCCTTCTATATGTCCTCATTTCCTTAATCAGCCCTAATCTTCCTTGTTAACAGAGAGGATAAGGAAAGCAAACAGAGCAGAGAGCTGTTGACTGATAGACTGATAGTAAGCATGCCCACAAAGCCACCGGTGAGGCCCTGCTGTTACTCTGAACTGTGGACGTTAGAAATAAGAATCCTACAACAAGAATTTATCAACACTTTCTTACCTAAGTATGACCATGCCAGTGACAGATAAAATAGGGCTGCAGTAGCCAAGAATTTCATGAGCTCCCAGCTTTATCCCAATTCATCAGATGTCTACCCATGCCCATCTCTCACGTTTATCCTTTACCCGTAGCTGGAAACCCCAGACCCCTGCAAGGTAGGGCGGCTAGGCCCTGTGCCATTCTGCCTATAATTACTATTTGTTTTGTTTACTTCATTTGCATGTGTTTTTTTCTAATTACAACTCATTACCAAGGAGAGGAGTATTAGCGTGCTAGGGCTGCCACAATGACATTCACTGACAGTGTAAACAGGAGACACTGCCCACCCCAAATGACCTTATTTTAATTTAGTTACTGCATAAAATACTCTCTCTCCAAAGGCAGTCACATTATGAGGTACTAGGGGATAGGACTTAACCAGATGAATTTTGGGCACACAGTTCCATAACACTCTCTAATGGTCAGACATGGGCCTGTCCCGTTCAGCCACCCAAGTGCCCTGCTGCTCCCCTCTTTCCTGTGGCCCCAAGAATACCCTCAGTTATATTCCCTTCTTAAGTCTTTTCCTCCTCAGCACCTCCCTGAATTCACAGCTTAAATTCATTGCTGTCACAGGACGTTGGAGAGGACAGCACCTGGATTGACCCCAGGGCATGCGGAGGCCCCTCCCTTCCCCTGTCCTTGAAATGTGCATCACCCGTCCACCCACCCGCCCTCCTTCTGTGGGAGCTGTTTTCACGGATGGGCCTTCAGGGCTGGTGTGGTTGGACCGCCTGGGTGGTACCCGTGGCTGACCTCATTGAGGCCTCTGTATAAACTTAAGATTCCGGCTGGCAGGGCAGGGATCTAGTACCTTTCTAGCCGCCCAAGGCTGTGGTTGGCAAACTCATTAGTCAACAGAGCTAAATATCAACAGTACAACGATTGAAATTTCTTTTGAAAGCCACATTTTTAAAACTTAACCTTCTTCTAATACTACTTCTTCAAAACAGACTCACCCAGGCCGTGGTATTTTGTGGAAGAGCCACACTCAAGGGGCCAAAGAGTAACATGTGGCTTACAAGCCGCAGTTTTCCGACCTCGGGCCCAAGGCAAACCTCGAAAGTTCTCTGGCTTGTTAACCCTGCCACCTACCCAGCTGGAGTGGCCTGCTCTTTCTTCCATCTCTCCTTGCCCTCCGGTGCAAGTGTGTGCATGCAGTGTGTGTGTGTGTGTGTGTGTGTGTGTGTGTGTGTGTCACAGGTTTCAAACCCACAGACATATGTAATATATCCAAACCCTGTATAAGTTTATTTTTAATGTTTCTCTTCTTTATTTAATACAATAGAGTTACCTTCTGATCAATTTGCATCCTAAGAGTTGTGTATCTTTTTCCCCATCGTATTTGTTTTTTGTTGACTATACTTCCTGTTCTCTCCTCTCCCGCGCCCCGACTCTCCTATATATTTCTTGAGTTTCTTTGGTTCATTTTTTTCCATATTGGGTTTGGGAAGTTATAGATCCTATTCTATTCT
This sequence comes from Vespertilio murinus, assembly GCA_963924515.1. Classification (NCBI taxonomy): domain Eukaryota; kingdom Metazoa; phylum Chordata; class Mammalia; order Chiroptera; family Vespertilionidae; genus Vespertilio; species Vespertilio murinus. The sequence goes on along the minus strand of OZ004705.1, from coordinate 103,768,747 downwards.
TCAGTTGGTTGCCCTAATATTTTAACACATTAAAAAATCATTACTAAATTAGAGCACAAATATGGAAAAAAAGCTAAGCTTTTCAGAAAGGCATAATATGAAAAGCAAAAGTTGATTTCAATTCCAGGCTTCCCCCTCACATCCCACTCCCCAGAATAAACTACTTTTAATCATTTCTCTTTTTAAATATTTTGGTTGTTACTTCCTGTGGGAACCACACCAGGTCCCCGGGTAGTCAAAGCCAATGAAAACACAGAGGCCTTGTTATCAATACACCAGAATGGCCAAAGGCCACTCTGGGCATGTGCCTAAATGGGATGTTCCAGGGCTCTGTGCCCTTCAGTAGCCAATATGATTGATATCACTGTTGGCGGGAAACCTTCTTTCTCTAAATAGTGTAAAAGTAAGCTACCAATCAGTTAGTTGGCGGGAGTGTGTGTGAAGAAGTCTACTAGAGAGAGCAGGCAGCTGGGCAGGGGAGGCAGGAGAGCTGCTGAGCCGGAGAGGTTATTGAGGCTGAGCTCTGAGGGAGAGTCAGGTACTGCTGTGATGGAAGGAAGTGAGTCTGGGGCAGCTTGCGGCTGCTCAGATACTAACCATGGGTACCAAGATTAGTGCTACTGTGTGAGAAAGGTACGTATTCACCACCCGGTGTCCAGCTGCCTGCCTGTATGGACTTTGCTGTAATAACTGTTCTTGTCTGGTGGTTATGTGGCCACTGACTTCTGCAATAAAGACTCTTTCTTATACACCCACAATCTCTCATGGCTTCTCTGTCCGCCCCTCTGCTGAGAATTGACCTGCATCTCTGACTAAGTTCCCAACAGTACAGTGGGCAGGGACTGAGAAGGAACCAACCCTGGTGTAGTGGAATAGGATAATTTGGAATACTCAGAGCAAGTCAGACCAGCAGAGCCATGCAGGCTCTGACACTTTCACAATTTAAATAGTATTTTTTGTACCTTTACTTTTTAATTTATCATATGTAGACTTTATTTATTGATGCTCTATTTTGAAAGTTAAAGAATGGTCTTACTTCAAATCTTATCCCAAATTTAACTACTACTTCATTAGTTGTAATTCTTGTAGCAATTATGTCTTTAAAGTAAATAGGATCTTTATATTTTTGTTCTGTTATCTTTAGACAATAGCAGAGATGTGGAAGTCAGTATTCAACATTTTTACTTCCCTCTGCCTTCTGTGCATTGCAAGGTTTATGACATTTACATTTTGCTAATAGGTTTAGTACAGAAATTGAAATGATTACCACTTACAGTATTGGAAATATAAATATCAGCCACGAATGTGACTGGGCTTGTGGGAAAGAAGACCCCACCTAGCTGCTAAGTCCACGTGCTGAGGCCATTGTTTCAGGGTATCGAGGGGAAATGAGCTTTCTTTCCGCAGAACCCTCCAGTCGATCCAAGTCACTTTCCACCTCAGCTGGCCATGTATTTGGACCCTAACTTTATTATGCAGTATGCAGTTTTATTTTGGTGTTGGACTTCATAACTCCCTTTATTTCTACCTCCAACCCTCAAGAAGTGTGTCCTCGTGATTCCCTCTGATGGACTGAGATGTCTGACTCCACTCGCTGCTGAGGGGGTCTCCTCATTTCCCAAGGCAGCTGCCCAGAGCGCTCTGCACCAGCTGGTTGTAAACTGGTGGCTTTCTGGGCCTGCTGCACAATGTCCTGGGCTCTCCCTTTCTCGGGTCCCTAGGCTAGCTCCATCGTAGCTTAGATACCCCGAGTTCTTCTTTTTATATTATTATTATTATTATTATTAGAATGAGGGCATGTGAGCTTGATTTTCTGAACCCATGAATGCCTGAAAGATTATTTTATTACATTTTATACATAGTCTGGCTGTTCATAGAGTATATATTTCCACCTTGGAGAAAGTTTACCCCATTTTTTCTTTTATTTTTGTAGTCCCTCCCTTCTCTCTGTTCCCGTCTCCTGGAACTAAGGAGAGACAATTGGTTGTCCTTTGTTGACCTCAGACATTCACTCTATGTCCTTTTTTGATTTATTCCTGGAGACTCGCAGGTGGATCTTTCAGAGCCTGTGCAGGCTCAATGCCATGATGCCATGCTGCCCCTATGTTCTCTTATATTATAGTGAACATGGTTTCCAGAATTCATGAGTAATTATTTATTTTTTAACATAATTTTTAAAAAATTTATTTTAAAGTTACCATTTACATTCAACACTATTTTGTATTAGTTGCAGGGTTAGACAATCATATACTTTATAAAGTGTTCCCCTTGATATTTCAAGTTCCCACCTGGCACATGCTTAGTTATTACAATATTATCTTATATAATAAAAGCCTAATATGCTAATAAAATATAATAAAAGTCTGGACATCTGGTCAACCAATCAAAGCATAATATGCTAATGATATGCTAAGACCACTCAACCGCTTGCTATTATGTGTACTGACCATCAGATTGTAGACACTCCAACTGGAAGGTTAGCTTGCTTCTGGGGTCTAGCCCATCAGGACTGAGTGAGATGGGCCGGACATGCCCTGGAGCCCTCCTGTGGTTTCTTCCTGCTGGCCAGTGTCCCTCCCTGACCCCAATTGTGCACCGGTGGGGTCCCTCACCCTGGCCTGCACCTTTTTGCAATCTGGGACCCCTTGGGGGATGTTGGAAAGCTGATTTTGGCTCCATCCCGCTCAACGCAGGAGCTGCCCCCTGGTGGTCATTATGCTCCCATAGGGGGAGCATTGCTCAGCCAGAAGCCAGGCTCACAGTTGGTGAGCCCAACGGTGGTGGCAGGAGCCTCTCCTGCCTCTGCTGCAGCGCTAAGGATATCCGACTGCCAGCTTAGGCCGGCTCAGTGGGCCTAAACCATCAGTTGGACATCTCCCGAGGGCTCTTGGACTGTGAGAGGGCACAGGGGATCTCCCCCCACCCCCATGCATGAATTTTGTGCACTGGGCCTCTAATTTACTATATTCCCTATGCTATACTTTATATACCCATAACTATTCTGTAATAAGCAATTTGTACTCTTTAATCTCTTCACTTTTTTTTTTTTTACCTAACTCCAACCCCCTCTCCTCTGTATCAACCATGAGTTTTCTCTATGCTTATGAGTCTGTTTCTATTTCATTTGTTCATTTATTTTGTTCTTTAGTCTTCATATATAAGTGATATTATATGGTATTTGTCTTTCTCTGTCTGATTTACTTCACTTAGCATAATGACCTACAGTCCACCTATATTATTGCAAATGGTAAGATTTCATTCTCTTTTAAGGCTGAGTAATATTCCATTGTGTGAAGTACCACCACTTTTTTATCCACTCATTTATTGATGGACACTTGGGTTGCTTCCATTGTAAACAGTGCTGCAATGAATATAGAGGGGCACATGTCCTTTTGAATTAGTCTTTTGGGTTTCTTAGAATATATTCCAGAAGTGGGATAGCTAGGTTAAAAGGCCGTTCTATTTTTAATTTGTTGAGGTAATTCCATACTGCTTTCCACAGTGGCTGCACCAGTCTGCATTCCCACCAGCAGTGCACGAGAGGGTTCTCCTTTCTCCACATTTTCACTGGCACTTGCTTGTTAGTTTCTTGATGATAGTTATTCTGACAGGCGCGAGGTGATAGCTCATTGTGATTTTAATTTGCATCTCTCTGATGATTAGTGATGCTGAGCATCTTTTCATATGTCTACTAGCCATCTGTATATTCTTTTTGGAGAAATAATATAATCAGATTTCTAAACACGACCAGAAGAGAGAGAAGCAATGTCTATAAAGTACCGAGGGAAAATTATGTGGAATGTAGACTTCTTGCCTTAGTCCAACTTATGAAAGAGAACTATTCAGGTCCTCTGCCCACTTAAAAAAACACACCAATATTCTTATTGATTTTTAGAGAGAGAGGACAGGAGAGGGAGAGAAACATCGATGTGATCATTGATTGTCTGTCGTCTGCATGCTCCCTACTGGGATCAAACCCCAAACCAGGGCCTGTGCCCCCACTGAAAGGAACTAGCAACCTTTCAGTGCACACCCAACCAACTGAGCCACACAGGCCAGAGCTGCCCACTTTTCTTTTCTTTTAAAAAAATATTTTTATTGATTTCAGAAAGGGAGAGGGAAAGAGAGATAGAAACATCAACGATGAGAATCATTGATCTGTTGCCTCCTGCATGCCCCCTACTGGGGATCAAGCCTGCAACCAAGGCATGTGCCCTTGATTGGAATTGAACCTGGGACCCTTCAGTCTGCAGGCTCTATCCACTGAGCCAAACGAGCTAGGGCATCCATTTTCAATTGGATTTTTGTTTTGTTTTGTTTGTGTGTTGAGTTATATTAGTTTTTTAAAAAAATAAATTTTGGATATTAACCCCTTATCAGATGTGTCATTAGTGAATATGTTCTTTCATTCAGCAGGCTGTCTTTTTGTTTTGTTGATAGTTTCTTTTGCTGTGCAAAAATTTTGTAGTTTGATGTAGCCTCATTTGTTTATTTTTCTTTTGTTTCCCTTGCTCAAGGTGATATACAGAACATGGATGAGAGAGAAACATTGATCAGCTGCCTCCTGCACACCTCCTACTGGAGATGTGCCTGCAACCAAGGTACATGCCCCTGACTGGAATCGAACCTAGGACCTTTCAGTACACAGGCTGACACTCTATCCACTGAGCCAAACCAGCCAGTGCTTAAGATTGTTGTTTTGATTCCTCAACTACCTGTACTTTTGGGGGTTTTTTTTTCTCTCTCATGAACTGGGGCCTTCTTTTATAGCACTGTCCTCCTCCCCCCTCCCGCCCCTTCTTTCTGCCTCCATCAGGTTGGATTAGGGCAAGAAGCCTGATGAGATTGTGATTATTTTTCTCTCTATGGATAACTGATTTTACATTTAAAAATTTTTTCTTGGGGCTTCTTGGTTATTAAAAAAATTTAAAGATAAGCACATTTTTAGGAATCACCTAATATTTGGGAAATAATATTGAAAGGTACGTGACAATTTGAGTAAAATAAAAACACAAGGAAATAGGAAATATAGAAAAGAAAGATTTTAAAATAAGTATATCTTATATTTAAAGAGTTATTAGACAGGAAATAACATTCACAAAACATTTCACAGGCTGATATGAAAAAGAATCACCGAAGATCTTAAAATGAGTGCACTGATATAAGAAACTTGAGATACATTAAATCAAAGAAAATACACCATGGAGCATAAAATCTGTGATGATTTGTCCCAGCATGCAGCATAAAAGGACAACGAAAATGAAAGAAAATAAATTAAAAGAGAAGTTAAGTATTTGGAGGATAAATCTAGAAGCCTTTGGAAGACAATTTAATCAGTACATTAAAATTTGTGAGGGAAAATAATTCTGAACTGAGAATTTTATGTTCAGCTAAATTAGCAGTCAAATATGAGTTTCCCTAAATACCTTTCTTCAATAGATGGAATCAAGGCTCTTTGGATAAATGGCTGCTTCCAAGGTAAGTGCAGGAGGGCACTGCGTAGGCCTGGCACGTCCTGTGCCAGGAGGCAGGGAAGTGCTCCAAGGGTGGGAGCAGGTGAAAAGGACACAGGGCCAGGTGGGCCCCACCAGCCCCATCTGGATAAATCAATCAGTGGGGAGGGGCGAGGCCTGTGCTTAGAGGAGGACTCCAGCTAGTAAGTGCAGAAGCAGCGAGGGAAAAGAAAACCACCAGGCAGTGGCCCCGCAATCCCAGTTTAGCATCCACAGGTGCTAAACAAGTAAGTGAATGGATGATGAGAACTGGGACATTTATAGGATCTCAGACTGTCTCCCACAGAGAAACTTATCATGCACAAAAGGCAAAACAGGAGCTTCACGGTGAAGAAACTTGGCAGGCATTACCTTAGCCCGGTAATGTTTTCTGTTGTCTGTTTTTTTTTTTCCACCTCTGTACCTTGAGCACCTAGAATAATGTAGGGCAGCCCTGCGGTTGGCTCAGTGGTTGAGCCATGACCAGGAGGTCATGGTTAGATTCCCGGTCAGGACACATGTAGCTGGCGCACAGGAGGCAGCTGATCAATTATTCTCATCAATGATGTTTCTATCTCTCCCTCCCTCTCCCTTCCTCTCTGAAATCAATAAAGCCATATTTTAGAAATGTTAAAAAAATTAATATAGGGCACAGAGTAGGTGTCAATTTATAGTTTTGACTGAATAGCCACATTCATGCCTACTAGTTCAACTTTGTTCATTGTTGTAGTTGTAAACTGTACAGCCTTACCTACCTATGGTCTGGCTAAGAGAACTGTATGCATGCTAACTGCGGTTGTGTTACTGTATAATTCTTGTAGTTTCCGTGTTTTTTTTTGCAGCAAGCATTCTGAGGGCATGATATTTACTGTACAGACATTTAATTGGTTGAATCTGCATGTAGGTTATACTTTGTCATCATGAACACAAACCCCTTCTCTTAGTTTAATGCTACCTTCTTTTGGTGAAATCTAGTCTCACAATTATAATGTGGCTTAGGCTTTCTTTTATGGTCTGTGCTGTGTGTGTGCGTGCTGTAATTGATTGCCTGTTTATTTCAGACAGTAAATTTTCCCAAGCCTCTGCCCTTCTTTAGGTTGCTACCCCCAGCATTCCCGAGGCGTGACCTTCGGGGATGGTTTCCACTCGCTCCCACACAACAGTTCTCTCTTTACTTCTCCACCTTCACCAGTGAGCCGGTCCCGGTTCCCCAGGTGGTTACACTCTCTCCCCTGGGTACACATAGCACTCTGTGTGTATTTCTTCCATAAACAGCCTTTACCAGACTTAGCAGGTTCTATTTTAACGATTTCTTTAATAAAGATGCTTCACTGTCTGTCTGAAATTGCCCGCGGCCAAGGGTCAGGCCGGCTGGCTGCAGGCTTCTTCCTGTGGCTCCTGCTAGTTTCATGTTTACTAGAGTTAGAACAGAGCTTTGTATTGCCTCACATCCATGAGCAAGGAACACACTCCTCAAGAGGTGGTGAGCAGTGCAGCATTACTGAGGATTTTGTAGAGGGTGATCCAGGCCCCTCACTGAGCTCCCAGTGTGGCAGGCTCGGCACTGCCCCTTTCCTCACCTTCCCTGAGAACTGCCCTCTCCTCCTGTTTCCAATAAGAAAAGTTAGACCTTTCCAGTGTTTATATTCGAACTCACAAAGCACCACCAGTTATCAGTACTGCCCTCGTGGTTGCCAGGGACCAACAGAGAAGGAGAAAGAGTTTGCTAAACAAAACGGCCTTTGTCTTCAGAGTGGGTGTCACAAATGATTTTCTCTTTAGAGGGGTCATGTTGGTGGCTTGTCACCATGTACCGTGCTTCCAAGTGAGGCTGCATTTCCTGTTCACGGGACTGCAAAGCTGAGCACTTGCCTCTCCGCATCTGCAGGCAGAGGCGGTGGTGGTTGAGGGGGGGGGGGAGGGGGAGGGTGGCAGCCTGGTGACTGGGACTGTCTTTGCAGGCGGTGCTTGTAGGTGCTAATCTAAAAGAGAGCAGCAGAGGGCAGCCTGTGCACAGCAATGGCTCCTCTCTGCAGGCTCCCACCGCTCAGGATGTGCTGGCCTGGGATTAGAATAAAATGCAGGCAGATTCTATTAACATGGGAATCTGAGAGTGCAGCTCAGGATAGCTATTTGTTTTTGCTATACATATTTCTTTAAAGCTATTGTTTTGAAGGAAACACACACACTTGGTTATAAAACATTAGAACAGTTTACATAATACTCCTTATAACAGCCCACTACGCCCTACACGGCCTGGCCCCTTCATCTCTCCACCTCGAACCCCTCCCTTTGCCCTACTGGTCCCTCTCCCAGGCAGCCTCTCCCCGTCGCTGTCCCCAAGGTTCCTCCCCTCCATCCCCCAGATCTCTACTCAAACATCACCTACTTGTGGAGATCTTGTCTGCTGGCCTCATTCAGCGTAACATCCCGCTCAGCACGCCCTGTCCTAAGTGCTACACATGATTACACATGATTACTTTTCTCCAGAGCAGTGTTATACGTGGTCATGTTAACTTCTTTGTTGCTTAGCCCTAGAGTGCAAGCTTCATGTCGGCAGGAACAATTTCATCTCTCTTCCCCCCCCCTTGTTATGTCATAGCACCCAGAGCAATCCTATCATGTGACAGAAGGGCCTTAATAAATATTTGTTGAATGAAGCTACATTCAGCTCTACTTTCAAAAGACATTGACCCTTGTGACCAGGTGATGAGATAAATAGGCATCTTTTATTAGCTCATGGTGGGATCTCGGGTTTGGCTGGGCTCAGCTGGCTGGCTTTTCTGGTGTAGGCCAGGTCTTGGCTGAGCTCTCTTATGTTGGTCTATTGTCTCTACGCAGTCCACTGAGGCCCCTGCATGTCCATCCAGTGGCCTCTCTTCCTAAGCAGCCGGCTGGGCTCACCACCCAGTGGTCTCAGGCTCCCAAGCACAAGAGGTCCCCATGTGCAAGTGCTAGTGAAACCTGTGATGTCACAGAGGCTAGCATCCCTTCGGCCTAAGCAGGTCACAGGACTAGCCCACATTCAAGCTGGAGGAAGTGCAAAGTCACATTGAAGGGAAAATAAAAAATTATGTGGCAAAAAAGGGGGGGAGGGGAGAAGGTTCAGGCTGTTTTACAATCTACCACAATAAATGTGATTTGCAGCATCATTTACAATTGCCAAGATTTGGAAGCAGCCCCAGAGCCCATCAATAGCAGATGAGCAGATAAAAAATGCTGTGGTATATTTACACAGTGGAATACTCCTCGGCTGTAGAGAAGAAGGAAACCTTACCCTTCCCAACAGCATGGATGGACCTAGAGAATCCATCCATGCTCAGTGAAAGAAGCCAGTCAGAGAGAGACAAGTACCATATTATTTCACTCCTATGTGAGATCTAATGAACAAAATAAACTAAGAAGCAAAATAGACACAGACTCATAGATAGAGATTAGGCAGACAGCTGTTGGGGGTGGGGTTTGGGAGCTGGTTGGAGGGATTAAGCCAAAGAGGGGGGAAAAGAAATACCTCATAGACACAGACAAGAGTGTGGTGATTGCTAGGGGTGGGAGAAGGGAGAGGTAGGGGAAAGTAAAGGGAACTAAATGGTGATGGGTGGAGACTTGACTCGGGGTGGCGAACACACATACTGTGTACAGATGATATGTTGTGAAATTGTGCACCTGAAACCTGTATAATTTTGCTAATCCGTGTCACCCCGATAAATCCCATAAAAAGGAAAAGAAAAAAGAAAAGGGGAAGAGAAGATTCAGGCCATTTTGTAATCTAGCACAATAAATATAATTTAATGGCCTTTTAAAGAGGTAAAATCTCACCAATAGCATGGTGAGGTGCCTATTCCTTCATTATGTACCAGTTAAAAAAACCTGTCACTAATTTGCTCTGAGAATTTAATAGACTTGCCTAGTGAAGGCAATGCAGGTTCCCATTGGCTTCCAGCAGGCAGGTGCCAGCCCTTTCCTTGACTCTGGCTGACCTCGTGACTTGGTTTTACCAATGGCATGTTAGCAGAGGTGGTGACAGCAGAGGCTTAGAAAGTCTTTGTGTTTGCTGTCCCTTGTGCCCCTGTCATCGCCCGGGTGAGTGTGCTGCAGGGTGAGGGGCACCTGGAGCTGAACAGGCCAATGGTAGAGGCCATTCCAGATCAGCAGATAGGCAATGGGCACCCAGACTCATGAGCAAGCCCAGTCAAGATCAGCAAGCCACCTGGTGGATCCTCTGCTGACTCAGGTGTATGTGTTAATTGTTCCCATCTCATTGGTCTCCCCAGGGGACCTATGAATTTAGGCTGCAGTGTTTCCCAAACTTCTCTCATGATAAGAATCACCTGGTGGAGTTGTTAGAATACAGATTCCTGAATCCAACCTAAGTGCTAAACTAGAATTTTTGGGAACATATAGGTAAAATTGTATACTTAACTAGTGCTCTAAGCTTAGAGCAAAGAACTCTGGGGCCACACAACCACAGGTGACATTGGAGCCCCCTTAATTCCCAGGGTCTTGAGGCCCTGGGGAGGCGGGGGCTGTGCCTGGCCTGTGGGTGGGGCACTGTAGGGGCATGCTCTGCAACACTGGCCATCCCTTCTTGGTTTGAGTTGCCGCAGCTCTGGAGAGCTCTGCTGGTGCAGAGGTTGTTTGGCTGGCTTAGAAAAATTGCCATCCTTGTCAACAGAGCTGGCCAGAGCCCGAGCCTGTCATCTGATGGAAAGGATCATGAATGGCGGGAGAGGCTGTGGCCGCTGCTGTCCAGAACTGCCTGAGATGATGGATGGAGGCCTGGCAGGCTGGGAAGGATAGAGATGTGTTTCCAGGGGCAGGCCTTTTCCCCAGGGCCCGGGGCTAGTGGAAACAGGGTCAGAACAAAGCACATTACATCTCTCTCCTTTTCCCTCTGATGAGAAAGAACTACGCCCAGGGCAGGATAGACCAAGAAAATTATACAGAGCCACATAGGTCCTCTGAAAACTCCCCCCTTGAATTGTAATCTCTCTATGGGACAGTGACCTCTCTGAGAATCTGACGAAAGCTGTGGGTCATTCCCTAGGAAAAGCACTCATGAACACACATGTTTACTTATGGTGTAAGGACATTGCTAGTGTCTCTGAAGCCCAGTCCTAGGACCTAGGAGGTGGAGAAGGAGAGACAGAGGCAAGGGAGACACGGACTGGTGGGGGAGGTAGGCGGCGGGAAGAAATGGGGAGTCTGGAAACAGGTGTGTTGAGGAGTTCGAATCAAAGATGGCTCTGGCCCTAAATATTTCCCTCTGCACTCCGACTTCTCCCCGAAACCTGTTCTCTTGGCCAGGGAGACGGCACCCGGTGTGCTGTCTGCAGGTGCCCCTTTTAGTCGGCTGTGTGCTGAGTCTGTTCATGCTCACGTATTGATCTGTTTATTCATTGGAACTGCCAGGCACTACCCTAAAGTGTGAATACACTGTGTTTATTTATCCATTCCCTAAAAATAGACAGTTCAGTTCCCTGTTCCCAACAGGAAGTGTCCTTGTCTGTCTCTCCTCAGACAGGGACTGGAAGGTCTCTGTGGGCAATCCCTCAATGGAAAAGTGCTGGGTGATGGGGTGAGCAGTTCTAAGGTTTCTAAATGCCATCGCCTCGCTGTCAGCTGTCTGGACTCATAGCGCCATTTACACTCCCCCCCACTCCCCAGCAATGCCTGAGGTTATGTCCCCCATATACTTCTGTGCTTGTTTTCTGACTTTTACATTTTTAAAGCTGGATGATGGATGTAAAATTATATAAATTTAATTTGTATTTTATTTGCATCTTTTTACTTTTGGCATTTCTGGGCCTCTTCTGTAAATTACCTATTCAGATCCTTTGTCCATTTAGTCCTTACTGTATTGAAGGCTAAGTGTTTCTAATCTAGGTCTTGTGTTGGATTCTTTTAATTTGGCTGTAGACCGACCTCCTCAAAATCTGGTTTAAATAAAAGGTGAGGAGGAGGCATTAGCATGACAGAAGGAAAAGTCTGTATTTGAATTTAGGGTTTCAGCCTGAGTCCTGGCTCTGATGCTAACAGGCTATATGCATCTGGGAAAGCTTTTTAAACCTCTCCCAGCCTCAGTTTCCTTACTTGTAGAATGGAGGTAACTGCCTCTACCTCACAAAGATATTAAATCCATGAGTGATCAACAGGGGAGGAGTTGAAGAGTCCACATGAAATTGTCTCCATGCCCAGATACCTTCCAATGTGGCTCTGAACCGGCCTGGGGCACGGCCTCCAAGGAGGAATTCCGAGATCACCTGGAGGCAGACCAAGCTCACATAGGCTGGCCCTACGCCTGCCAGGTGGTCCTAGAGCTGACACATGGCTCTGGAGGCTCATAGACTGCTCGAGGAACAGCTCTGCTTCTCCGCCACTTCCAGGGGAGCCGCGTTGGGCCATTGCTAACCTTCACCTCAGAACAGGGCTGTGGAGTGCACCATCGCTCTCTACACCTTCCTCTCATGTCCACCAGGGGAGCCAAAGTGATGGGAATCCTATATAATAAAGAGCTAATATGTAAATGGTCATCACACCTTCACATCGTCATGTCATCACTCAAATGGTTCTCAACCTTTCTAATGCCTCGACCCTTTAATACAGTTCCACATGTTGTGGTGACCCCCAACCATAAAATTATTTTTGTTGCCACTTCATAATTGTAATTTTGCCATTGTTAATGAATCCTAATATAAATATCTGTGTTTTCCAATGGTCTTAGGCAACCCTGCTAGTGGTTCTCAACCTGTGGGTCACGACACATAGGTTGAGAACCGCTGCTATGAAGCCATCTGTCGGGAGTCTCTGTGGTGTAGGGAGGAATGCTGTGCCAGGAGGAGAATCATTTTTTCCTTGAGATGATAATATACCTCAGTAGTATTTGCTCATCAACCAACAGTTTATAAAGTGTGTTTGCACATGGTTCTTCATGGACTTCTCATAATATCCCTGGTGGTAGTATCTTACCTCCTTTGGGAACAGCCTTCTTTCAGTTCCATGAGCCACACATCCTGGTTTCCTTCCTATATCCTTGGCCACTTCTCAGTCTGCTTTTGCTGGATTCTCCTCCTTTCCACCCTCGCCTCCTTCTCCAACTTTAAATATATATATATATATATATATATATATATATATATATATATATATATATATATAAAATTGATTTTGGAATATATATTATTATATATAATTTATTATATATAAATTTATTATATATAATTGATTTTTTTGCAGACAGGAAAGGAGAAGGATAGAGAGTTAGAAATATTGATGAAAGAGAAACATGGGTCAGTTGCCTCCTGCACACCTCCTACCGGGGATGTCCCACAACCAACATACATGCCCTTGACTGGAATTGAACCTGGGACCTTTCAGTCCACAAGCTGACACTCTATCCACTGAGCCAAATCTGTTAGGGCCTCTTCTTTAACCTTAATCATAAGTGGTTCTTGTAAGTTTTGATGCCTGGGTTCCATTCGCAGAGATTATGAAGTAGTTGATTTGTGGAAGGGTCTGGGCAGCAGCAGCACATTAAAAAACCCTTTAGGTAATTTATTACTTTATTTTAATTTTTTTAACTTAAAAAAATAAATATTTATTGTTCAGATTATTACAGTTGTTCCTCTCCCCCCCCCACCCCATAGCTCTCCTCCACCTGGTTCCCACCCCACCCTCTGCCCTTAAACCCCGCCCCCCCCACTGTCTTCATCTATAGGTATACCATTTTTGTCCAATCTCTTCCTGCACCCCCAAATCCTTTTCCCTCTGAGGATTGTCAGTCTACTCCCTTTCCATGCCCCTGATTATATTATATTAATCAGTTTATTCTGTTTATCAGATTTTTTTATTCACTTGGTTTTTAGAATGATTTGTTGATAGGTATTTGTTGTTTTTATCTTTACCTTTTTCTTCTTCTTCCTCTTCTTAAAGAATATCTTTCAGCATTTCATATAATACTGGTTTGGCGGTGATGAACTCCTTTAACTTATTCTTATCTGTGAAGGTCTTTATCTGACCTTCAATTCTGAATGATAGCTTTGCTGGGTAGAGTAATCTTGGTTGTAGGTTCTTGCTATTCATCACCTTGAATATTTCTTGCCACTCCCATCTGGCTTGCATAGTTTCTGTTGAGAAATCAGCTGACAATAATATGGGTACTCCTTTGTAGGTAACTAGCTATTTTTCTCTTGATGCTTTTACGATTCTCTCTTTGTCTTTTGCTCTTGGGATTTTAATTATGATGTGTCTTGGTGTGGTCCTCTTTGGATTCCTTTTGTTGGGGGTTCTGCGGGCTTCCTGGACTTGTAAGTCTATTTCTTTCACCAGGTGGGGGAAGTTTTCTGTCATTATTTCTTCAAATAAGTTTTCAATGTCTTGCTCTCTCTCCTCTTAGGCACCCTCATAATTCAGATGTGGTACACTTGAAGTTGTCTCAAAGGCTTCTTACACTATCTTTATATTTTTGGATTCTTTTTGCTTTTCCAGTGGGTGTTTTTTGCTTCTTTGTATTTCAAATCTTTGACTTGATTGTTGTGATCCTCTAGTCTGCTATATTATTCTTTATTTCAGTCAGTATATGCTTAATTTCTAGTTGGTCTTTTTCCATATCCTTGAGAGTCTCCCTAAATTTATTGGTGGTTTCTAGAAAATTATTTAAAAACCTTATAACCGGCCGAAACCGGTTTGGCTCAGTGGATAGAGTGTTGGCCTGTGGACTGAAAGGTCCCAGGTTCGATTCTGGTCAAGGGCATGTACCTTGCTTGCAGGCACATCCCCAGTGGGGGAGTGTGTAAGAGGCAGCTGATCAATGACTCTCATCGATGTTTCTAACTCTCTATCCCTCTCTCTTCCTCTCTGTAAAAAAATCAATAAAATATATTAAAAAAAAACAAAAACAAAAACAAAAACCTTATAACCATTGTTTTGAACTCTATATCCAGTAGTTTGCTTTCCTCCATTTCTTTCACTTATGACCTGTTTTTTTTTTAAATTTTATTTTATTAACGTATTATCTGTGTACATAGTTTACCATTGCCCCCCCCCCACCTCCCATTTATGCCCTCCCTCCCCAAAGTTCTGTGTTCATTGGTTGTACTTATGTTCATGCATACCAGTCCCTCGGTTGTTCTCGTATCTCCCCCCAGGTCTCCTTCCCCTCCCCGCTGTCATTTGACAATCTGCTTGTTTTATGGTGACCATCTTACTACCCCATGAATAGAATCTGCTCCTCATTTGGCAGTCTGCTAGTTTTATGGTGACTATCTCAGGACCATATGAATAGAGTCCGCTCCTCCTCTGGTTTACACCGCCCCTTCCCCTGGGTTCCACTGCTTCCCCTGGGACACACGGCTCTCCCGGGGCACACGGCCCCCTGGGACACTCGGCTGACCCGGGGCACTCGGCCCCCTGGGACACACGGCTCACCCGGGACACCCTTCCCCTTTAGGGGGGTACAGCTTACCCGGGGCACACGGCCCCCTGGGACACTCGGCTCACCCGGGGCACTTGGCCCCCTGGGACACTTGGCTCACCCGGGGCACTTGGCCCCACAGGACACTGGCTCACCTGGGGCACTCGGCCCCCTGGGACACTCGGCTCACCCGGGGCACTCGGCCCCCTGGGACACAAGGCTCACCCGGGGCACTCGGCCCCCTGGGACACTCGGCTCACCCGGGGCACTCGGCCCCCTGGGACACTTGGCTCACCCGGGGCACTCGGCCCCCTGGGACACTCGGCTCACCTGGGGCACTCGGCCCCACGGGACACTGGCTCACCTGGGGCACTCGGCCCCCTGGGACACTCGGCTCACCCGGGGCACTCGGCCCCACGGGACACTGGCTCACCCGGGGCACTCGGCCCCCTGGGACACTCGGCTCACCCGGGGCACTTGGCCCCACGGGACACTCGGCTCACCCGGGGCACTCGGCCCCCTGGGACACTCGGCTCACCCGGGGCACTCGGCCCCCTGGGACACTCGGCTCACCCGGGGCACTCGGCCCCACCGGACACTCGGCTCACCCGGGGCACTCGGCCCCCTGGGACACTCGGCTCACCCGGGGCACTCGGCCCCCTGGGACACTTGGCTCACCCGGGGCACTCGGCCCCACGGGACACTCGGCTCACCCGGGGCACTCGGCCCCCTGGGACACTCGGCTCACCCGGGGCACTGGGCCCCCTGGGACACTCGGCTCACCCGGGGCACTCGGCCCCACGGGACACTCGGCTCACCCGGGGCACTCGGCCCCACGGGACACTGGCTCACCCGGGGCACTCGGCCCCACGGGACACTCGGCTCACCCGGGGCACTTGGCCCCACGGGACACTGGCTCACCCGGGGCACTCGGCCCCACGGGACACTCGGCTCACCCGGGGCACTCGGCCCCCTGGTACACTCGGCTCACCCGGGGCACTCGGCCCCCTGGGACACTCGGCTCACCCGGGGCACACGGCCCCTCTAGGGTGTTGGGGTCGCATATTGGAGGCGCCGCGCTAGCTCCTTGCTAGCATGGCGGGCAGGCTGGGACAGCTGCAGTTGGGCTGAGATGGTTGCAGGCGGGGGGACCACCTTCAAAGGTGTCTCGTTCGGTGTGGGAGCGGAGCAGCTGCAGACATGGAGGCTAAGTTCTGAGGTCGCCCACTCCCTGAGCCCAAGGCGTGGTGAGCTCTGTTCTTGGTGGATTTCCTTTATTCTCGGCGGCAGTGGCGGGTGGCGGTGCCAGGTGCAATATTGACGGTCGCTCCTGTGGTTCAATTACCACTGTAGTTTTAAAGTTCATATGGCGGTGGTGGCGAGAGCTTCGGCTCGGCCATGTGGCATCGGAGGATGGGCTCGCCTGGGTAGCTAATGGAAGGCACCGTGCCATTTCCTCACCAGCGCGCTCCATCTCCCTCCCAGCATGGTGGGTGTGCTGGGAAGATTGTGGGCGGGCTGTGATGGCTGCATGGGGAGAGTCCGCCCTCAATGGTGTCCTCTTTGTTGCGGATGTGGAGCTGCTGTGGATGCATAGGCTAATTTCTGAAGCCACACTCTCTATGAGCCCGGTGTGTAGTGAGCTCTGATTTCGGTGGATTCCCATTCTTGGGGGCAGCAGTGGGTATGGCAGCGATGGTAGCTCCTGTAGCTCAATTTCCCCTGTAGTTTTAAAATCCGCCTGGTGGTAGTGTCTGATGCTTTGGCCTGGCCATGTGGCAGCGGAGAGAGAATTCTCCGGGTCTGCCAATGGAAGTCACAGTGCCAGCACAGCGCGCGCGAAGGCCTGGCAGAGCAGGCCAAGGGCGGTGGCGGAGAGTCCCGCTGGCACGCGCTAAGGCAGGGCCGAGCCGGTCGTGGGCGGTGGCGGAGAGTCCCCGCGATGTCTTAGTCTTTCAGACTTAGTGGAACGCTTCCCCTGAGCCAGGACAAGCAGCACCACCACAAATATTGGCCAGCTCAGTGCTGCCCCTCTACAGGTGACAGTAGGGGCATCCTCACCTCGGTAGGCCTTTGCTCTTGGAGGTCTTAATCAGTGGAAGGCAGCACGGTACAGAACTGCCCCACCTTCTCAGTCCTCCGCACCTGGTTTTTTTTGTCTCTGCATTTTGGCTGCTTTCCTGTGTTGATAGAGTGGCTTTGTGTACTAGGTGTCCTATAGGGCCCAGTGCCTCAGCCTCCCCAGTTACCTGAGGTGGACACTCTTGGTGCACCCCTTTATGGGATGTGTGCACAGTCTTGTTGTAGTTAATCCTTGATTGTTGTTGGTATCACTGGGAGGAATTGACCTCCAGGTCAATTGTCTATGAGGATCAGCTGCGTCTATCATGGGAGAACTTCTGTGCTTGAGACATCCTTATGAGGCAAGACTTGCTTAAGTGGGGCTTTGGTGCTCACTGAGTCTGCCCCCAGAGTGAGACCCTTACGGATCTGAGGAGTTGTAATATGGATGGTCCCACTCTGATTCCTGGGTACACTGGCTCTTGGATCTCTAAGGGGGTGCTAATTTAGCCTCTGCCCTTGGCCACCCAGCAGGAGCTACAGAGCGATCTGAAGACTTCTCTTCTTTGTTTGGGTTTTGGAGGTGCCCTGATGAGGCCCAGTTGTGAAGCAATGTAAACTGCTGTGGGGCCTTGGGCCTTCTTTTGAATGTTCTGAGTCTTTTTGACTCAGCTGCAGTTTGTTAGGTAATTTTAGATTTCAAAGGACCAGACCATTCATATGCAAAAACCTCTGCATGCAGCTTGGGTGGGGTGGGCTCTCAGGGTGGAGCAAACAGCTTTGGCTGACTGTCGGCCCTGCCCTAACAGGCCATTGGGTCTCAGTGTCCCCTGTAATTGCTGCAAGCTCCTCTGAGAGAAAGCCGCCCTGGAGTTCTGACCGCTACCAGACAGTCCAGTTTCTCCCTGAATGAGTCTGGGTCCCCAGAGTCTTGCCTGGAACTGGAGTTCAGAGCAGTCAGGAGCTTGTATCTCTCTCCTGATTGAAAAAGTACTCAGTTGCCAGCCCTTTCCGTGAGTGCACCTCCCTACTTCTGCACTTAACTTCTGGGCTCTTCTGGGTCTCATTGTGCTTTTCTCTTTCCTTCTAGTTGTAGAGTTTCCACTTAGCCTTCCTGTGGTTCTGGATGATGTCCATTTTGTATTTTAGTTGTAGTTTTGAAGTGGTTGTGCAAGGCAGCAATTTCAGGTGTTTACTTATCTCACCATCTTGGTTTCTTCAGTAATTTATTACTTTAAAATGTTTTATTGGTTATTTAGAGAGAGAGGAAGGGAGGGAAAGAAGGAAATATAGATAGGTAGATAGATAGATAGATAGATAGATAGATAGGTAGATAGATAGATAGAAACATCCATGAGAGAGAGAAACATCAATCAGCTGCCTCTTGCACATCCCCACCAGGATTGAGTTGGACACTTGGGCATGTGCCTGCTTGGAAATCAAATCAGAGGCCTTTTGGTGCATGCTCAGATGATGCTCCAACCAACTGAGCCACATCAGCAAGGGCTCCTTTGGGTCCTTTATTAAATAGCCAGGGAGCAGTCTCCGTGCTGAAGATGTTCCCTTTTCAACCTGAACCCCAGATCTCTCCATTCGGGGAGGCCTATTGGCATTTTCACTTGATTGTCCCTTAGGAATGTGAATATTACATGTCCAACACTGAAAGCTTGATTCTCACCCCTCTCCTCTGTTTGCCCATTTCTCCCATGATCTTCATAATCTCATCACAAACAGCATCTTTGTTCTTCCAACCTGCTCAAGCCAGAGACCTGGGAGTTGCCTTTGGTCCTTCCTTTTCCCTTGTTCTCTGTTTTCAATCCATCCACTCTCCTTCCAAAATTTATTCATACCTTTATGTTTTCTTATCACTGTCTCAGCCAAAGTTACCATCATTCTTTCTTGGATTATTTATTGCAATGACCTTCCACTCAGGTTTCTTATTTTCATTCTTGATCCTCTTCAAGGCATTCTCTACAGAGTGGTCTTTCAAAAACTTTCATCAGATCATTTTAACCCCTAAATCATTTCCCATGTATAAACTGCCTTATTATGTCTCTTCGAGGTCTGTGGGATTTGGCTCTGTCTCTCTCCATTTTTCCTCAATCCATTCTTCTGCTCCAGCTTCACTGTCCTTCTTCTAGTTCTTGGATGCTCCCAATGCATTCCCCCACATTAGACCCTTGAGATTTCTTTTACTTTTATTTATCTTCAGTTAAGTCTTCATGGATTCCTTACTCTTAGGTCTCATCATGCCAAATTATCTTGACAGAGAGGCTTCCTTTGAGTATCCTTGTCTAAAATCAGTCTCCCACATTCTTTATTACAGAGCCATTGTTTCTTTATTCTGTTTATTATGTTTTTGCTTTGAGAGTTTTTCCCCCTTCTTAAACTGATTAGATTATAAGCTTCATGAAGGCCAGGGACCATAGTGTGTTTCCAGATTTAGCAAAACAGAACACATTCTCTTGAACAGAAATTATGTCAAACTTGTATGTCAATTTGGGGAAAATTGACATCTTTACTGTATTGAGTCTTGTAATTCATGAACATGGTATTTCTTTCTGTTTATTTAGAGATTTGATTTCATACTTTTCAGTATATAATTCCTATATGTATTTTGTTAGATTTATAGTTATTTCATTTTTTGAGCATTATATTTTAAATGGCATTATATTTTAAATTTCATTTTTTTTTGCCATTACTTAAAAGATATTTTCAAATGTACAAACAATGATAACAACACAGAGAACCCTCCAACGCTCCCCCTGCAGGGTTACCGCCATGCCAGCGAGCCACGCCACGCCTAACCGCTTTCCAGCGGGCTCATGGACACTGTTTCAATGCAGCGCGGACGCCAAAGGTGGGACACAAAACCAGACAAGGCGGGAAACTCTTCAGTGTCTGACTCCCATTTTGTCCCCAAGCCTTCTCACATCTCAGAGTTGCCTTTTGAATGTGCACGCGAAGAACGATAAACGTTTCTCCAGCGGCCGATGTCCACGTTTCTCTTACCCATTGCACTGCAAAAGCCCCAGCGCTAAGGACGAAAACACACAGTCCAACTTTTAAAGTGGAAACGACCCCCCAAGTTCACAATTGTGTCCACGTCGATGTCCGTGGCTGAGAGGCACGCTGCCCTGACGTCCGGCGAGGTGGTGTCTCCCCATGAGGGCTGGTGCGCCCGCAGTGTCCATCCCAACGCCGTTCCTCAGGAGAGACCGCTCCGTGAGGCTACGGTCTTCAGCCATGAGAACTAGCCTGTCCATTTCCTCTCCTATCTTGCACTCTGATTGTTCCACGGTCCCTGGGTTTGGCGAGAAGGCGGCTGGCGGGGGGACAAATGAAGCTTATCTGAAAACTGGGGAAGGAAGGGGTCTAAGCGCAGGAGCTCAGAGGGAGCCGCCTCGCCCCCAGACGTCGCCGGGAGGTCCGAGCTGCAGGACACACTCTGGAGCGGGGCTGGCCACACTGGGCGCTCAGCTGCTCAAGGTGCACTCGTGCATCCTCTTGGCCATGTCGTACACGTAGGCAATGTTCGACCACTTCTCGGGGTCGAGGTTGATGCACATGTTCACCAGCTGCCAGAGCTCTTCGAGTAGTGGTCGGAAGGCAGCGGTGGGTAGTCGCACTGCTGGATCTTCTTGCACAGCTAGAACAGGTTCATCTTGTCGCTGTAGAAGGGGCTCTGCAGGGAGGCCATCTCGTACAGGAGGCAGCCCAGAGATCAGATGTCCGACTTGAAGTTGCCCTGACTGGAAATTGAACCCTAAACCTTTGCAGGACGTTGCTCCCACCAACTGAGCCAACCTGCCAGGGCTAGCTCATTTAAAAAAAAATATATATTTATTAATTTAAGAAAGAAAAGGAGAGGTAGAGAGAGACAGAAACATCAATGATGAGAGAGACTCATCAATCAAATGCATCCTACATTCCCCCTACTGGGCATTGAGCCTACAACCCAGGCATGTGCCATGACTGGGAATTAAACCATGATCTCCGGTTCATTGGTCAACGTGCCACCACACTGGCCAGGCTAGCTCATCTTTTTAAACACAGGGTTGCATTATGCTAGGGAGAGACTGAGCATGGGTATTAAAATCAGTCTAACCCACAATTAAACCAGATCCCACAACATACTATCTCTGATTTTAGAGAAGTGGCTTTGTCTCCTCATCCCCCTGTGTGATAATACCCTTGCCTTGGCTTTGTTGAAGAGTTGGAGTGCAGAGGCTAGGGGTAGGTTACCTGGGCTCAGATCCCAGCATCTCCATTCCCAGTTGTGCGACTTCAGGCAAGTCTCTCATCCTCTGGGCCATCCTTCTGTTAAATTAGCAAAATAAAATTCATCACTTCATAAAGTTGTTTCAAAGACTAAGTGAGTTAATAAGTGTAAAAGGCTTCATACTTGGCACACAGTGAGCCCTTTCTAAAAAAGTGTTGGTTGTTGCTGAGCAGTTTAAAAGAAACTGTTGTGAGGTCAAACCCTGGGTTCAAAATAAGACCACTAGAGGCTGATGATTGATTAAAAAAAGCAGGAAAGGATTTATTGAAAAACAGGATGCCTGCAAGAGCACCACACGCTGGTGGCCACACTCATGACCGCACTGTTCCAGGTGTAGGCAGTCTTTTTAAAGGTCCAAACCACAAGAATTTTCCTTTGTTCTAAATTCTAAATTCTAAAGGCTGGGAACAGCCCACAGGATCTGCACAGGCTGAACATTGGAATGTGGCTCTAACTTGCGATAGCCAGTAATACAGAAGCAGAGCTCAGTGGTTAATCTCTAAAAGTTATCTACAGTTTCTATCCCTGAAGCTACTGAGTCAGTGGGAATCAATCTCCTGTATTTCTGGTCCTAGGCACAGGAAAATTGCCTTAGCCTCCAGGTCTCCACCTGGAAGCTGAGGTAACTACCCTATGTTTAAGCAAGTAAGTGAATGCCAAAGTCAGAATAGCGGGGTTAAAATTCAAACAGCAGTTTTTACCCAACTATGGTTGCTACCATATTTCAAAACAACGAGTGTAAAATATTTAGCAGAGGGCAGATGCTCAGTAAAACTCTTCCTGACACCGAGTCCTGTGTAAATTAAAAATAATTCCATAGAACTGAAGGGCTTCTAATGAGAAACAATAACCTCCTCCACCCGCCTTTCCTGCTCTCTGGAGGCAAGCATTTTAAAGCCTATGAGCTGCTCTCTCAATAATAAGCTCCTTGTCCTAGCCAGTTTGGTTCAGTGGCTAGAATGACAGCCTGTAAACTGAAAGGTCCCAAGTTCAATTCCGGTCAAGGACACATGCTTGGGTTGTGGGCTGGATCCCCAGTGGGAGACATGCAGGAGACAGCCGATCCATGATTCTTTGATGTTTCTATCTCTCTCTCTCCCTCCTCCTTCTCTGAAATCAATAAAAATATATGGGAAAAAAAACTCCTTTACTTATTTCTTTTTAAAAAAATATATTGATTTCAGAGAGAAAGGGAGAAGGGACAGAGAGAAACATCCATGATGAAAGAGAATTATTGATCAGCTGCCTCCTGCATGCCCCCTACTGGGGATCGAGCCCAAAACCAGCATGTGTCCTGACTGGAATTGAACCTCAGATGCTTCAGTCCTCAGACTGACCCTCTATCCACTGAGCCAACCAGCTAAGGTTACCTATTTCTTTTTTTTATACTTTATTGACATTTTTTTTTTTTTAACAGAGAAGAAGAGAGTGGGATAGAGAGTTAGAAACATCAGTGAGAGAGAATCATTCATCAACTGCCTCTTGCACACCCCCTACTGGGGATATGCCCACAACCAAGGTACATGCCCTTGACTGGAATCAAACCCAGGACCTTTCAGTCTGCAGGCCGACGCTCTATCCACTGAGCCAAACCAGTCTAGGCAGGCTACCTATTTCTTGATGTATCAACTTTGGATATTGTCTATTTATCCAAAATGATTGAGGACAGCTCTCTTATATTTTATATGTCTCATGTCTCTAATATTGATATCATTGCTTATAATATCATTCACCAAAGGGCCAAAAGGTATACTATGATTATATTTCTCTTATTGAAAAATTTTCTTATTGCCCTTCCTTTTTTCCTCTTTTTATTTGTACTACCTGCCTTCTCAAATACAGTTTCTTCAATGACGTTATCCTATCACTCACTCTATTGGATTCACTAGTTTTCCCCCTGGAGACTTTCCAAGTTGTATTGTTTTTGTTACACAGCTGTCATAACAATAGCAAAAAAAGTAGTCTTTTCCCCTTTCCCTTCCAGCCTATTGTCTGCTCTCATTACTTGGCCGTGCTTCTTTCTCCCTTTTCTTTTCTGTCCGTGCTTTTTAAAATTTATTTGTTTTTATTTTTTTAAAGATATTATGTGTGTACATACCTTACCAATCCCCCCCCCACTCCCAAACATGCCCTCCCTCCCCATAGTTTTTCCTCCATTGGTTATGCTTATATGCATGCATACAAGTCCTTCGGTTGACCTCTTATCTCCCCCATATATCCCTACCCTCCCGCTGTAATTTGTCAAGTCTGTTTATTTCTTTACGGTCTCTGTATTTATCTTTTTGTTCATCAGTTTATAATGTTCCTTATTATCCATAAATGAGTGAGATCATGTGGTGTTTTTCTTTCATTGACTGGCTTATTTCACTCAGCATAATGTGTGGAATTGGAGAACATTATGTCCGTGCTTTTGGTCAGCTCACTTCTTTTTCCCAGCCATCTTCTTTCTTGGACCATCAATTTGGTCTTCTCAACAGTCCACTCATAGCAGTAATATTATTACTCTGTCAGTCAACTTTTGGCTCATTATAAATTAGCATTTTGAAGTGTTCTCATTTACATAGGGCACCCCAAAAAGAAGCTGATCCGCAGCTAAAAGGGCAGTTGTTGTAATGCAAGTCATTGAAGCAAAGCCCTTGCAGGAAATAGCAAGCTAAGGGCAGCTGATTATAATGGAAGGCTTAAGTGCAGCATAAATGCTCCAGGCCTGACAAGAGCACTGACGGAAAGAATTGATCTATTTCAACAGAAAAATGTCTGCCCCAAAGGAAACCTTTCCTAAGGGAGTGCCCAGCCAATGTGGGGCCTTCAGAAAGCTGGATCCATATTTTAGGAGAGAGCAACCAACTTTGTTGACAGGTCATAAGTCAAGAAACAAGTTTAATAAAAAAAAAAAATCACTGAAAAACACTATTTCCACACCAGGCTCTAAAGTTGTTCTCAGAAGGGTGGGACTTAGGGAGGTTTTTGAACCTATTATTGGTTGATATCAGAAGTTAAACTTAGAAGACTACATCTTTAAGATTTATGGATCAGTGTTTGGGCATCATGACCTGGACCTGCTCCAGAGTCCCAAGTATTTTTAAAAAAATATTTTTTATTGATATTTATTGCTCCAGCTCCTGCCTTTTGAACCAATTACTGGTACTGGTCCCTTGGCTGCTGCCTGAGCTGGGTCCTACAGTCCTTCTTTCTGCCATTTCATCCCAGGATCTCTCAGGTGCTTGATATTTTACAGAGAGGAAGGGAGAGAGATAGAGAGCTAGAAATGTCAATGACAGAGAAATATCGACCAGCTGCCTCTTGCACACCCCCTACCAGGGATGTGCTTGCAGCCAAGGTACATGCCCTTGACCGGAATTGAACCTGGGACCTTTCAGTCCGCAGACCGACGCTCTACCACTGAGCCAAACGGGTTTCGGCAAGAGTCCCAAGTATTATCTAAATGAGTCCATTCGGACCAACTGTGCACCTACTTGGCTTTTGCCGTGCATTCTCTGCAGGTTAATTCCTGTTGCCACCGAGACTGAGTTATCTCTAGGGACTGGCTCTCACACTTTCCCTACCCGGCTTTAGCACTGTTGTTAACACAACCAGATGGTGGAGCCTGGAGCCCATATGCTTCATGCGTTGGATTTGGGCTTCCTGTTCCTTCTCTTGGTGCCCTTGACATTAGTTAGGACTTTACCACTTATCTTAGACCCATTTGTGAACTGTGCAGCTTTGAGTGGGAGTTGCTGCTCCAGCTCCTGCCTTTTGAACCAATTACTGGTACTGGTCCCTTGGCTGCTGCCTGAGCTGGGTCCTACAGTCCTTCTTTCTGCCATTTCATCCCAGGATCTGTCAGGTGCTCTCATTCCATCTCCCTTAATTTCTTTTCTCACCGAGACAGTGTGGCTCAGTGTTTGAGCATTAACCCATGAACAAAGGGGTCACCGCTTTGATTCCTGGTCAGGGCTCATCCCTGGGTTTTAGGCTCGATCCCAGAGGGCAGGAGGCACCCACTGATGTTTTTCTCTTATCCATGTTTCTATCTCTCTAACCCTCTCTCTTCCTCTCTCTCTAAAAAAATCAATAAAAACATATTTAAAAAATAATTGCTCTTCTCTTAGAAGTATGACCTAATGACGGGCTACTCCATTATGAAAGTCTACACTGAGGGCCAAGGGAGGGCACACTGTATGTAGGAGCATGCCCCTAAACTTCGGAAGTGTGTTTTGTGTCCATACTCACCTCAACTTCAAGAATTGCTGAACTTAATTTCCTTTTTCTCCTCAATCATCCCGCCAAGAAACAGCAGATATCAAAATGATACTGGGCTTGGCAAGGCTGTGTATTAAAACAGCCTGTTAGATGCCAAAGCAGAAGATGGGTAGGATAGAGAGGTCTGAGCTAAATCTATGCCTTCAGTTAATATTCATCCTCTCTACACTTCATGCACAGTATTTTTCTCTATTTTTAAATATATTTTATTGATTTTTTACAGAGAGGAAGAGAGAGGGATAGGGAGTTAGAAACATTGCTGAGAGAGAATCATCGATCAGCTGCCTCTTGCAACCCCCCCTCCCCACACTGGGGATGTGTCCGCAACCAAGGTACATGCCCTTGAACACAATCGAACCTGGGACCTTTTAGTCCGCAGACCAATGCTTTATTCACTGAGCCAAACCGGTTTCGGCAGTATTTTTTTATTTTTTTTATATTTTATTGATTTTTTACAGAGAGGAAGGGAGAGAGATAGAGAGCTAGAAACGTCCATGAGAGAGAAACATCGACCAGCTGCTTCCTGCACACCCCCCACCGGGGATGTGCCCGCAACCAATGTACATGTCCTTGACCGGAATCGAACCTGGGACCTTTCAGTCCACAGACCGACACTCTACCACTGAGCCAAACCGGTTTTGGCTCGGCACTATTTTTTAATTCCTCCAGCTCACTAGGGCCATAGACATAGTCAGCTCTCAAAGAAGCCTTCTGAGAAAGAGACTTTCCAAAGGAAGAGTCTACCAGCCAGGATCCCTGAGATATCTGCTATTCTTGCTGCCCAGAATCTATTCCTCCTCCTGGTAACAGAATTCATATTTTCTTTGGGGGAATTACTCCTTTTTTTCTATTCTACTCCCACTGTGTTTTAGGTGGCATGTGATCCATGTGTGGCCAATAGGGATTCCACTTCCTCTGGCTGTAGTGTTAGTTTAGTGATGGCACATGTCCCAATCTTACCCAATCAACTGTAATAACTTATTTTATTGGAATTATTGGAAAAGAGCATCCTCTTTCTGTTAAGGTTGTTAGGAGAATAAAACACAAACCTGAAACATGGCTGCCACCTTGCTTCTATAGAGGGTCCTCTTGCTTGATAAGGCAGCTAGCATGCAGCAAACTGAGTCAAGAGATGGGAGAAAACAAAACTGAATTCCATAATCATTTGAGCTCCTGGATCCAGTTGTCCCTGAAGCTTCAGTTGTCCCTTCACTTTATAAATATTGAGGCAACAGTACTCCCTATGTTATACTTTTTATATTTATTTATTTTATGTTTATTTGATGATTAATTTTTTAAATCCTCACCTGAATATTAAAAAAATGATTTTAGAGAGCAAGGAAGAGAGAAAAATATGAGTGTGTGTGCGCATGCACACACACACACACACACACACACACACACACATCAGTGTGAGAGGGAAACATTGATCCATTGCCTCCCATACTGGGATCGAACCTGCAACCTAGGTATATGCCCTAACCAGCAATTGAACCTGTAACCTTTTGGTGTACAGGATGACACTACAACCAACTGAGCCACCCAACCACAGCACATTCCATTACTTAAAAAAAATTTACCGTATTTGCCGGCGTATAAGACGACCCCCTAACATTTCCACTAAAAATACAGAGTTTGTTATATACTCGCCGTATAAGACTACCCCCCACTTGGAGGCATATTTTTCAGGGCCAAAGGGTCGTCTTATATGCCGGCAAATACGGTAATTCATTAATGAGTGTTATTATTTTTTTAAACTTAAATCAGTTTGAATTTCTGTTAACTACAACCAAGGAATTCTAACTAGTACAGCTGGTTATTTTATCCAGACCCGCCCTCTGAATTCCATGGACTCTGGATGACATTTACCAAGTTTCATAGTGCATTTTCCAGTATTTGTTTCCCCAGGTGCTGTTACGATGTCTTGGGCTCTCTCCTCTCTTTCTTCTACACTCTTCCTCTGAGGATTCCTTGCATCACAGTCCCAGCTGTGACCCCATGAGCTGATCCATGCTCATCAACAGTGCACTTGGGATACAGAAACATCACTCACATTTTGTGGAACAGTGTCTTTTAGGTGGAAGAATTCACATTATACAACTGGGATTCTCTAAAGTGTAGGCTGATTGGAGATTTCTCATCTGATGTTATCAGCAGCCCACAATTTGTGAGTGGTGTGGGTATAGTTTTACCAAGAAAATATTATGTAGGAGGTGGTTGGGTTCCTAGGATAGCTCACAAGACCCAATTCACCCATAATGTAGGAAGACAATAGTGTTATCTTAATCATCCTCCAGGATTGAAAGAGAAAGACCTGATTCCCAGCCACAACGGGAATGCTCCCAACCTACCACCTCTCCCATGACTGCAGGCTGCCAGAGCAAGGCTTCTATGAAAATTCCAGGACCTATAGTCTCAGCTGGGCCCCTGCAACTACCACTTATGTGATGAGGCTCCTTGGTCTAACCCAGCTCTTCATGGAATATCAAATCTGTATGGCTAGTTACTTATGGGCATCTTCCCTGGTATGTAAAACTCAAAATATGCAAAATAGAACTCACTCTTCCCTCCCCAAATGGCCACCCATATCCCTAGCTTGATGGCTCAGCTCTTGATCCTGTTGTTCAGGACAGAAACCATGGAGTCATTTAATGTAGACATCCCTTCTTAATTATTTGTTATTGTCAACCGGTCACCAAGTCCTCGGTTCTCACTTTAGATGCTCGTCACTCTGTCCCTTGTGCTCCATCCCCATGGTAACAGTCTTCAGTAAAGCCTTCATAGATTCTCATTGGGATGGAAGTCCTGTCTCTGAAGTGGTCTTACTGCCTTTCCTGGCCCCTTAGTCTCAATTTCACACCTGAGGGGAGAGAGAGAGAGAGAGAGAGAGAGAGAGAGAGAGAGAGAGAGAGAGATCGTTCTTAAGTATGAATTTGAACAGACTCAAGTCCTTCCTGGCTCCTCATATGGATCAGGCTTAGGTCCAGTCTTGTGCTCTGGCCTTGACAACTTCCCCTTTGTTTGAGCCACGTTGTGTGTGACCACATTGACTCATTCAATAAATATTTATTAAGCTCCTGGCACTGTCTTTTCTTGGCACTGGAATGTAGCAGTGAACAGAAACAAGACCCCTGACTTCATGGTGCTTCATTCTAATTGGGGAGACAGATGGAATATGCCAGAATGCAGTAAGTACAGTGGAGAGAAACAAGGCAAGAAAGAAGTAGGGATCCAGATGGGAGTGTGGTGTAATTTAAAAGAGGGTGTTCAGGGAACACCTCATCAAGGGTGATAGTTTTGAATCTAGATTTTGTTTGGATCACCAAAGGAAGAATGCATGAGGCTGAAAGGGATGAAGAATTATGAATTTATTAGGTAAACTGGAAAACCAGATGAGCTGACCCCAAAATGGCACTGGCACCCAGGGAATGGGAGTTGGGGATTTTAAAGGACTCTAGGTGGGCTTTTTCTGGGTGGAGAAATCTCTGGGCGGGTCCAGATCCTGGGAAGATCAGGAGGGGAAGGATAATGGTCTCAGCAAGTGGAATGTGGTCTAAGCAAAAGGAAATGTCAGTTGTGAAGTGGTCTAAATGTCAGTTCCCAGGGGAGAAGGTAACAATTCAATTATTTAATCAGATTTAATATTCGAACCTTTTTGTCTTATGAAACAGAGACAAAGGTTGTATCTTCCATGGTTACTTGGTGCTAAGAGGGAATGTTGAGATCATAGGAGGATGGACTTTGATTGTAGTTTGCTGGACCACTTTATAGATATCGATTCCTCATGGTTTGAGTGAGGGGTCACAGCAGCATGATTTTCCCAAGACACTGTTTGGTGAAGGCTCAACAGCAGTCCCTAGGAGCGAGGTTCTTGTTTTCCCAGTTTTGTCCCTTGCTAGGCATCTTGCCCTGGTGAGTTTCCTGGCTCATCATCCTTGCTCTAGGGGTCAGAAGGATGATAATGCCTGGGCACAGAAGGAGGTTGTGATGGTGTAGGAGTGGTATTTTCTGAGTACAAGTAGGGCTTGTAACCTGGTGGAGACAAACTGTGTTATAAATTTTAGTATTATTGAGGCAAAAGGTAGAACAATAAGAATTATGACAAATGGTCTGGTGGAAGGAAAGATATATTAGTTTGGAGTGTTGTAGTGTTGTAATATATCAAAATGAGGTCTATTCTGTTAGCTTCATTTGTCCTTGGGTGTGGCTATCTGTCTCCCCGAGTAGGTTGATTTAAACTATTTACTCTCTGGCTGGGGAGGAATAGTGCAAATTATTTACTCTTAAGTGTCCTTGGTTTAGGGAAGACAGGATTTACTACCTATCTAGCTGCAGATTGCTGTTTAACTATCTCAATTTCCCTATTCTGTTTGTCCTGGCTTACTGGCCCATGTCATTTATATAACTTCCTTTAAACATTTCTCCCTACAGACCTTCCATAACTTACACAAATCTTCTTACAACTTTCACAAACATTAACTCACTTTCTTTTTCCTTCAAAATGCATGTCCATGCCTCATGCCTTCTATTACTCAAACCATACAATTTCTTTCCAATTTAATTAGAATTCTTAATTCTTAGAAACCTTAACTTTTCAATGATAAGCAAAAAGTAAACAACCAGCATTTATTAGATTGACATTTATGACCACTCTCACTTTCAAGAAACACACCTTCAACAAAGCATAAGACATTACATTAACAGACTTGAAGGAGGTGAGGGAGGATACCCTGTGGATATCTAGAGGAGGACACAGTAAGTGTAGGGCCCTAGAGTAACTTCAGGGGTCAGTGAGAAGACTAGTGTGGCTGGAGCACAGACAGGGAGAGAGGTGGGAAGTGGGCGGAGGCAGATCATTTAGGGTCTTACAGACTGTTCTTGTTACAAGAACAGTCTGTAAATGAGATGGAAAAACCATTGGCTTATTCTGATCCTAAGAGCCATGTGCTCTGTCTTTTTATCTTAAAAACGAACCACTTGTTCCCTAGAATGTGTCATAACTCTGCATCCTTGCTGCAATCTCCATTGTTCTCTCTCCTGACAACACCCTCCTCACCTCTTTATTTCAGAGTCATCTTTTCAGCAGGACCTTCCCTTGCCAGAGGGTCCATTGAGGGGCACCCTGTGCTGGGATGGCGCTGCTGTTAGTGAGTGTTTGGAAAGAGGAATATGTGAGTAAGGTGTAGATCTGAGTGAAGATGAAGAGCCCACTTGGGAGGCAGCTAGGTGAGAGGTGTTCTCAGGACTGACATTTTGGAGTACTCACAATCTGCCAGGCATTCGCCAAGTGCTTCCCTGGGTGATGTTGTCTATGCTCAGAGCACTCTGGTATGGGTGCTCTTTTAAACTTATTTTGCAGAGGAGGGGGCTGACCATGGAGTGGAGAGGTGCAGTGACGTGTTTAAGGTCCCACACTTAACAAGGATGGAGGTGGGCCCTGAATAGGGGACAGAGTCAGGCCTTCACACCCGGGTGAGGGGAAGTGATCCGAGACCCCCTGGCCTTGCTTTCTGGAAAATCCCTGAGCCATATTAAAACTATACAAACCAAGTCTGGGCAATGAAACTTATACAGAGGCCAAGGTTGGGCAGTGTAGCCAGTGTATTCTGGGGCACCTGTTCCTTCTTGGGGATGGTCTGTACCAGCTAAGAGAGGAAGGATAGCTGTCACAGTGGGCAGCAGGAGGATTTGGGGTAGCAGCTAAGAGTGGGGTGTTGTGTGAGGCAGACCTGAGTCCATTCAGCCTTCTGGTTGTCACCTGTGGGGCCTGGGAAAGTCACTAATCTACTCTGGCCCCGGGCTCCCCCTCTGTAGAACGGGGATCTGATGACTTGTAGGGATTGTATTTAGTAAAGCTCAGAAGGATGCTCCACTGTCTGGGACCCATTTTTTCATAGTTTGGCTCCTGCCTCGCAGCCAGGCAGCCAGCAGATCCGCCAGCAGCCAGCCTTGCTCTTTGCTCTGTCATCTGAAACACATACTGGGTGAATGCGAATATTCCAGGTAACCTTTAAGATCTTTATTTTCAGAGCTGGAGGTCTCAAGTAACAATCAGATCAATGTAGGAGCCAGATGCCCACTTTTTCGAGGTGGAAGGAGCCCTTGCTTTTATGGAAAGAAACCAGTGCCTCCTGAGGGCTCCTCAGTACTTTGCAGACTCAGAGCAGCAGCTGCAGACAGCCATGTGGCGGAGGAGAAAGCAGGCCCACGTTGTTGTGTCTGCTCCATCCACACTCCATGCCCACAGATCTGAGACAGGGAACAGGCAGTTGTCTGACCCGGGACAAAACTTTGTTTTTACTCGCCAGTGGCCCAGGTGAAGGAGGCTCCTTGGGCACCTGGCGAGGCTTCCCTGGGAGCCAATGCCACTTAGAGCACCCATGGAATTCAAACCCGAGATGCCAGAGACGGATGCTAGGGAGATATTGGAGGGTGTTTGAATGCTGGGCATGTAACTTGGGAGTTCAGGATCAGCCAAGGATTATAAAAGCAGATGGAGCCAGTCTCTTGAAAAAAAAATACGGAGTATATGCTGATGTGAAACAGGTGAAAACATGTGATCCGAACAAGACAAATGTTTCCTGGCTTCCCAGGGTGAGCAGGGTGAGCAGCCGGTGACCTGAGTTGAACTGTGCACTTTCCTATGTGAGAAATCCAGTATTCCTTCTAGCAAATCTCCTTTCACTTAAGCCAGTACAAAGTAGGCTTTATCACTCGCCACCAACCGACCCTGCCAAACCCTTGGGAAGCCAGGAACCATTTGTCTTGTTCGGGTCACGTGTTTTCACCTGTTTCACATCAGCATATACTTCATACTTTTTCAAGAGACTGGCTCCATCTGCTTTTATAATCTTTGGCTGATCCTGAACTCCCAAGTTACATGTCCAACATTCAAACAGCCTCCAATATCTCCCTAGCATCTGTCTCTGGCATCTCGGATTCGAATTCCCCAGATAGAGAGGTTTGTGTCCCGCTGAGTCTGACTGCATGACCAGTCGGCAGCGGTGAAGCAGGCTCTTGCAGGAGAGCCTGTGTGCCATCCGGGGAGGGTGGTTCTCAGACAGGGTGGGTTAGAGGCTGGCAGGCATCCCTGTGGGTCTCACCTCCAACCCTCACCAGCCAACTATGTTAAAGGGACCTCTAAATAAGCTATCATGAACTGACCATGAGCATAAACACTAAAGGATATAAAGAAATGAGAGAATTTTAAGAAATACAAATGCTAACGTATGATTTAGCAATTTCTGTATACATGAACACACTTAACTCAACCCTCACTGTGCTGTGAGGGAACAGGGGAAGGGGCTTCAGACCCTGGAGTCATACTGAGGGGCTCGGTTCCTGTGGCTCGGAACCGGAGCACCTCTAAAGACAGCAGTCCTGACAGAGGCTGTCTCCTTATTTCCTGAGCAGCCTGTCAGGACCTGCTTCAGCTACTGGCGAAAGGGATCATTCTGCTTCCTAATTTCCTAATTAGTACCAGCACCTACAGCATGCTGCTCACTTGATCTTCTCTGAGACCGCTTTCTAAGAGGGAGAGTGTCTTATTCCTCACAAATCAAGTTTTCTTTAGGAGCAGCTTGGTCCACCTGGAAAAGGATAAGAGGCCCATTCCTAGATGCTCCGTGCCTTTCTTCTTTAATCCACGCACCCCTCAACACCAAGCATGTATTGAGCACCTACTACATGCCAGGCATTGCAACTTAGTCAGGTTCTGTCAGCAGCTATTCCATTACCTTGCTGCTCTGAAAGTAGATGCTCTTAAAGGTCACATTTTCTCAGGCTTTCTTATTAAAAACAGTTAGCAAGGTTATACAGTGATTTCTACACATAGGAATCTGGAAAGTTTGGATGAGTTGTGGAACCGGTGCAGGTCCCCTGGCCTTTTTTGAAGCATATACCAGAACTTGTTCCTTCTACAGTTTTTCAGTGCTACGTGCACCAGGTAAAGAGGCAGGCAGTGTGTTGTTAGCCCTCACAGCTAACCTATGGTCTAATGTTGGCTTAAGTTAACTGTATACAAAGCGATCACTTCCAGTTCTGATATTAAAAGTTAGTAACACATCCCTTGACGAGTCAGCCAACTTGTTTTGGTGGGGGGACAGCTGATGTCTCAGAGGCACCAGCTTCCTGTTCATATATTTGGTCCTCAAGCAGCAGGAGAGCCTTCACCTGCTGGGGGAGTTTAATCCATTTTGTTCATGAGTTTTCCTTTTGTGGAAAAACTCCCATCATGAACTTTACCATTCTCCTTGCTGAACGGAAGGATGTTGCAAAAACTGGCTTGTTGCCAAATCCCCTGGAAATGTCTATTTACGGTGCTTAACAAAGAGACGGCTGTGATTGAATAATGGTGTCTGAGTTCTTGACTGCAATCTGCAGGGATGCTGCTCTCATTTGCCACCTGAAAAGCTGAAATTACCAAAATTGCTTATAATATCTCTCCTTTAGGAGTTCACATCAGGAATCAGTGCAGGAGAGTCTTGCATGCATGCATGCATTCATTCATTCCTCCCTTGGCGTGGCCATTTGAGCAAGCCTGTTCTACTCATGTGCCACAAATCTGCCTTACCCCAAAAAATGACCCACACATTTTCAGCTGCTCTCCTGGGATGACTCAGTGGTGTGCAGGAAATGCTTGACATCAGCTTGATGAAGAAACAATGAGGCTCAGATTTCCCTGGTGTAAATACATTGTGGCTGATTGCAAGCCAGCAATGGATGTCACTGAAGGTGAATCTGGGGAGATACGTGTCCCCATGATCCTCACGAGTCAATGAGTCAGCTGCAGACCTAAATCCCCACCATCCTGCTGCTTTCTTTTTTACTTATTCTTTACCTAAGCATTTGCTTTCTTCTCTCTTATCCCTGGTTTTATCTCTTAACCTGTTCTGCAACACTGTCCTCAATTCTTACCTCTGCTTCCTTTGTTTTTTATCACATATGATCTTCCCTTTCCACTCTTGGCCTCAATCCCTCCTACCTGGTTTCTACTTTGGCACTTGACATCTTCAGGGATCTTAAATAGAGACTACATCCTGAAGCCTCTATAAAGGGAAGCTGAATTGCTGCCATCATTCACAAGGTAGAACAGCTGCAGCTCCCACAGGAGGAGTTAGGTCGGGTTCATTCATAACTGAGGGACAGATTTCACATGGGCTTCCTTTTGTGAATAGGTAAATGCAGTACTTGCCTCCTTCCACAAGCACATCAAAATTACAACTAAACTACAGAACATCCACCATTGAGAACTGCCTGAAATATAGCTGATCAGAACTCCTATAACTAAGGATATACAGAAGAAATCATGTGGAGACTGGTAGGGGGGGCAGAGACTTGGAACAAGCTTGCACTCATGTGTGGTGTTTAAAAATTGAAGGAATATCTCAGCTGCAGAGGTCTCCCCTAAGCAGCAAGGAGCCCAAGCCACACACCAGCGCCACCTCCCACTCCTCAGCCAAGAGTTCCAGTTCTAAGAAGAGAAGTTCCCATAACTTCTGGCTGTGAAAACCAGTGGGAATTGTGGCTGAGTGAGACAGAGGCTCATGGAAGCCCAGGCATTCCTCTTAAAGGACCTGCACACAAATTTACCTGGATTCACTGGCTCTGAGCTCCTTCCCGCACTGGGAAGCAGCTTGAAAGACACCAGGGACATCATGGAGGAATAGAATCATTTGGCTTTGGGACGAGAATTAGAGAGGCATCTTTCTCCCAGACAGAAATACTAGCAGAGGCCATGTTCCTTTGCTAAGCCCTCGCCCTACAGAGCTGGCAGGTGGCTATGATATCTCATCAACCTGCCTAATACTCTTTGCCCTGCCCTGGTCATTGCCTGAGACTCCATATCCCATCCAAAGGGCCTCCCCAAGCCATTTCCAGTGGCTTTTCCATACAGACAGCCTGTTTTGCTTCATGCTATGGACTTTCCTAAAATCCCTTAAAGGTACAAAACCCCCAAACAAATAGCATCTGGCTTTGGCTTGCCCCATGTACCTCTCGCTAGTGGCCACCAGTTTCAGTTCATAGCTTTGCCTCTCCTAGGCACCACCAAGCCCAGCATAAGCAGTAGTCATCTGCAGATCACTTTGTAGCTTGCGTTGGGGAGCCCCAGGCAGGATACAGGTAGTAGCTGATCTTGACCTGTACCTTGAGGGAAGTTTCAGAGCCAGTGCACTTGGGGCCTGGATCTGGGCTAGAGCAGGGTCTGCCACTGACTGAGAACCTTCAGTCATCATGAAGGCGGCTGTGAACATCAGGTAGTGTCACCAGAAACAGACTAGCACTCACCATCTTCGCTGAGTCCCGTCTTCTCTAATCCTCCTGTTCTATACTCATCTGCGAAAGTCTCATCTTCTCTCCTGCCCCGCGCTCACCTCTCAGTCTGACCTCCGCTCCACCTCCACACAGCAGTGATGTCAGGACTCCACGTAATGTCACTGGTTGCTAGATGCCAGTTGGGGCCGCCGTAGTGACCAGTTTACAGTAAATTAATTTTCATTCTGAGACAGAGCTTGGGGGCCTTATTTTCCGGGGGATGCCTTATATTTCACTCAGAAGGAAGCCTGTAAGTAGGTCTTACTTTCGGGGTATTTTTGGTATTACATTTAGTATTACATATGTCTCCTTTCCCCCCATTGACCTCTCCCCAGCCACCCCCTAGTGTCTCTGTTCATTGGTTATGCTCAGATACATGCATATAAGTTCTTTGGCTGATTTCTTACTCGCTCTCTGCTCCCTTGCCTTCCTTCTGAAGTTTGATGGTCTGTTCGATGGTTTTCTGTCTCTGGTCCTATTTTTTGTTCATCAGTTTATGTTGATCATTATATTCCACAAATGAGTGAGATAATGTAATATTTATCTTTCTCTGACTAGCTTATTTCACTTAGCATAATGCTCTCCAAGTCCACCCATGCTGTTGTGAATGGTGAGTTCTTTGCTTTTTACAGCAGTGTTGTATTCCATTGTGTAGATGTACCACAACTTTTTAATCCACTCATCTGCTGATGGGCACTTAGGTTGTTTCCAAATCTTACTGTAACTATTGTAAATTGTGCTGCTATGAACATAGGGGTACATATATCCTCTCTGATGGGTGTTTCTGATACTTGGGATATATTCCTAGAAGTGGGACCACTGGGTCAAATGGGAGTTCCATTTTTAATTTTTTGATGAAACTCCATACCGTTTTCCATAATGACTGCACCAGTCTGCATTCCCACCAGCAGGGCATGAGAGTTCTCTTTTCTCCACATCCTCGCCAGCACTTGTCATTTGTTGATTTGTTGATGGCAGTCATTCTGATAGGTGTGAGATGGTGTCTCATTGCAGTTTTAATTTGCATCTCTCAGATGATTAGTGGCTTTGAGCATGTTTTCATATGCCTCTTGGCCTTCTTTATGTCCCATTTCAAAAAGTATCTATTTAGGTCCTTTGCCCATTTTTTGATTGGATTGTTTATCTTTTGTTAAGATGTATGAGTTTTCTGTATATTTTTGAGATTGGGCCCTTATGGGTGATAACATTGGAAAATATGTTCTCCCATGCAGTGGGCTTTCTTGTTGTTTTATTGATGGTTTCTTTTGCTTTGCAGAAGCTTTTTATTTTGATGTAGTCCCATTTGTTTATTTTCTCCTTAGTTTCCATTGCCCTTGGAGCTGAATTGGTAAATATATTGCTACGACATATGCCTGATATTTTGCTGCCTATAGATTCGTCTAAGATTTTTATTGTTTCCAGTCTTATGTTTAAGTCCTTTATCCATTTTGAGTATATTTTTGTGTATGGTATAAGTTATTGGTCTAGTTTCATTTTTTTGCATCTATCTGTCAATTTTCCCAACACCATTAAAAATTTTTTTTTATTAAGGTATTATATGTGTACATAGCTTACCATTGCCCCCGACCACCTCCCATTCATGCCCCCCACCCCCCAGAGTTCTATGTTCATTGGTTGAACTTATATTCATGCATACCAGTCCTTTGGTTGTTCTGTTATCTCCCCCCAGGTCTCCTTTCCCTCCCCGATGTCATTTGACATTCAGCT
This sequence comes from Vespertilio murinus, assembly GCA_963924515.1. Taxonomy (NCBI): domain Eukaryota; kingdom Metazoa; phylum Chordata; class Mammalia; order Chiroptera; family Vespertilionidae; genus Vespertilio; species Vespertilio murinus. The sequence continues at coordinate 103,731,195 of OZ004705.1, read as the reverse complement.
TGTTTTATGGTGACAATCTCAGGATCACATGAATAGAATCCGCTCCTCATTTGGAAGTCTGCTTGTTTTATGGTGACTATCTCAGGACCACACGAAAAGAGTCTGCTCCTCCTCTGGTTCTCACCGCCCCTCCCCCTGGGTCCCACTGCTTCCACTGAGACACATGGCTCGCCTGGGACACCCGGCCACTTTGGGGGACACGGCTCACCTGGGACACATGGCCCACTGGGAAACATGGCTCACCTGGGACACCCGGCCCCCTGGGACACACGGCTCACCCGGGGCACAGGACCCCCTGGGACACTCGGCTCACCTGGGGCACACAGCCCCCTGGGACACTCGGCTCACCCGGGGCACACGGCCCCCTGGGACATATGGCTCACCTGGGTCACATGGCCCCTCTGGGGTGCTGGGATCACGTATTGGAGGCACTGCACTAGCTCCTCGCTAGCACTGCAGGCAGGCTAGGATGGCTGCAGGCAGGCTGAGATGGCTGCAGATGGGGAGACCACCCTCAAAGGTGTTTCGTTCGGGGCGGAAGCGGAGCAGCTCCGCACATGGAGGTTAAGTTCTGAGGGCGCCCACTCCCTGAGCCCGGGATGTAGTGAGCTCTGTTCTCGGTGGATTTCCTTTATTCGCGGTGGTGGTGGTGGGTGGTGGTGGTGGGTGTGGCAGCGCTGGTAGCTCCTGTGGTTCAATTTCCACTGTAGTTTTAAAGTTCACATGGTGGCAGTGGCGGGAGCTTCAGCTCGGCCATGTGGTGGTGGAGGAAGGACTTGTTGGGGCCGCTAATAGAAGGCACCGTGCCATCTCCTTACCAGCACGGCGGGTGTGCTGGGAAGGTTGTGGGCAGGCTGAGATGGCTGCAGGCGGAGAGTCTGCCCTCAATGGTGTCTCCTTTGGTGCGGAAGTGGAGCTGCTGTAGATGCAGAGGCTAAGTTCTGAAGCCCCACTCTCTCTGAGCCCGGGGGGTAGTGAGCTCTGATTTAGGTGGATTCCCATTCGCTGGGGCGGCGGTGGGTGTGGCAGCGACGGTAGCTCCTGTGGCTCAATTTCCCCTGTAGTTTTAAAATCCACATGGCGGTAGTGGCGGAAGCTTTGGCCCGGCCATAAGGCGTCGGAGGAAGGAATCGCCGGGGCTGCCAACAGAAGGCGCCGCACCAGTTCCCTACCAGCACGGTGCACGGAGGCTGGGCCAACCTGGCTGTGAGCTGGGATATGCTGTGCCATCTCTTCGCCAGCATGGCGTGCACAGAGGCTGGATCGAGCCAGTTGCAGGTGGCAGCGGCGGCGGCAGATGGACTTGCCTGGGTGGCAAACGGAAGATGCCATGCCTGCCCCCCACCAGCACAGTGCGTGGAGAGACCGGGTTGAGCCAGGCGCGGGCCAGGAGATGCCGTGCCAGCTCCTCGGGATGGTTGCAGGCAGGCGCCGAAGGCGCGGCGGAGGTCCCATATCAGCTCCCTGGTTCCCACAGCGGCCGGCGGGCTGGCCTAGTCCCTGGGCCCTGGGGCGGAGCGATATCTGGCCTCCCTTATTCCCGGCGGCAGCAGCTCCGGCAGGTCCAGTTTTGCCGTAGTTTTAAACTCCACATGGCAGCAGCAGCGCCCTGCTTAGTGTCTAGTTGTAGCCTTCCCATTTCGCTAGCTTTCCTGTGGGTCTGATGCAATCCCTTTCGATTTTAGCTGTTGTTTTTTTTCTAAATTGTTGATGAGGTGGCAGCTTAGGAGGCTGCCTAGGCTGCCATCTTTTCCCAACACCATTTATTAAAGAAAGTGTCTTGACTCCATTGCATGCTCTTTCCTCCTTTGTCAAATATTAGTTGGCATAATGACTTGGGTCAATTTCTGGGTTCTCTGTTCAGTTACATTGGTCTAGATGTCTGTTCTTGTGCTAGTACCAGGCTGTTTTTAGAACAGTGGTATTTTTTGTTTCTAATTTTTTAAAATTTCTTAAGTTATTATATGTGTACATAGCTTACCATTGCGCCCCACTCCCATTCATGCCCTCCCTCCCCAGAGTTTTGTGTCCATTGGTTGTACTTATATGCATGCATACCAGTCCTTTGGTTGATCTCCCATCTCCCCCAGATCTCTCTACCCCCCCCCCCCGCTATCATTTGACAGTCTGCTTGTTGTTTTACTGTCTCTATATCTATCTTTCTATTCATTAGTTTATAATGTTCTTTAATATCCATAAATGAGTGAAGTCATGTGGTGTTTCTCTTTCATTGACTGGCTTATTTCACTCAGCATGATGCTCTCCAATTCCATCCAGGTTATTGCAAATGATGAGAATTCCTTCCTTTTTATGGCAGCATAGTATTCCATGGTGTAGATGTACCATAGTTTTCTGATCCATTCATCTGCTGATGGGCACCTAGGCTATTTCCAAATCCTAGCTATTGTAAATTGTGCTGCTATGAACATAGGGCTGCATATATCCTTTCTGATTGGTGTTTCTAGTTTCTTGGAGTATATTCCTGGTAGTGGGATTACTGGGTCAAATGGGAGTTCCTTTTTCAGTTTTTTGAGGAAGCTCCATACTGTTCTCCACAGTGGTTGCATCAACCTGCAATCCCACCAGGAGTGCATAAGGGTTCCTTTTTCTCCGCAACCTCGACAACATTTGTCGTTTATTGTTTTGTTGATGTTGGCCATTCTGACAGGTGTGAGATGGTACCGCATTGTTGTTTTGACCTGCATCTCTCAGACGATTAGTGACTTTGAACATGTTTTCATGTGCCTCTTGGCCTTCCTTCTGTCTTCTTTTGAGAGGATTCTATTTAGGTCCATTTCCCATTTTTTAATTGGCTCATTTATTTTCCTTTTATTGAGTTGTATAAGCTGTCTGTAGATGTTGGAGATTAAACCTTTATCAGTGATATCATTTGCACATATGTTCTCCCATACCGGGGGACTTCTTGTTGTTTTGTTAATGGTTTCTTTTGCTGTAAAAAAGCTTTTTATTTTGATGTAGTCCCATTTGTTCATTTTCTCTTTAGCTTCCATTGCCCTAGGGTTAGTATCAGTGAAGAAGTTCTTTAGGCAAATGTCTGAGATTTTGCTGCCTGTGGATGTCTCTAGTATTTTTATGGTTTCCCATCCTATGTTTAAGTCCTGTATCCATTTTGAGTTTATTTTTGTGTATGGTGTAAGTTGGTGATCTAGTTTCATTCTTTTGCATGTATCTGTCCAATTTTCCCAACACCATTTATTGAAGAGACTGCCTTGACTCCATTGTATGCTCGTGCCTCCTTTGTCAAATATAAATTGAACATATTGATTTGGGTTGATATCTGGATTCTCTAATCTATTCCATTGACCTATATGTCTGTTCTTGTGCCAGTACCAGGCTGTTTTGAGAACAGTGGCTTTGTAATACAGCTTGAAATCTGGTATTGAGATCCCTCCTACTTTACTCTTATTTCTCAGGATTGCTGCAGCTATTCGGGGTCTTTTATTGTTCCAAATGAACTTTTGGAGAGTCCTTTCTAGGTCTGTGAAGTATGTCGTTGGTATTTTAATAGGGAGTACATTGAACATATAAATTGCCTTGGGAAGTATGGACATTTTGATGATGTTGATTCTACCAATCCATGAACATGGAATGTTCTTCCATCTGTTTACATCTTCCTCTATTTCTTTTTTCAGTGTCATGTTGTTTTCTGCGTATAGGTCTTTTACCTCCTTAGTTAAGTTTATTCCTAGGCATCTTAATTTTTTTGGTGCGTTGTTAAATGGGATTGCTTTTCTAGTCTCTTTTTCTGTGAGTTCACTATTGGTGAATAAAAATGCCATAGGTTTCTTGGTGTTGATTTTGTATCCTGCTACATTGCCAAATTCATTTATTAAGTCTATTAGTTTTTTGATGGAGTCTTTTGGATTTTTTATGTACAATATCATGTCATCTGCAAATAGGGACAACTTTACTTCTTCTTTTCCAATTTGGATGCCTTTTATTTCCTCTTCTTTTCTAATTGCAATGGCTAGTACTTCCAGTACTATGTCAAACAGAAGTGGTGAGAGTGGGCATCCCTGTCTTGTTCCTGTTCTTAGAGGGAATGGTTTTAGTTTTTGCCCATTGAGTATGATGTTCGCTATGGATTTATCATATATAGCTTTTATTATGCTGAGGTATGATCCTTGTACTCCCATCTTGTTGAGTGTTTTTATCAGGAAAGGGTGTTGGATTTTATCAAATGCTTTTTCTGCTTCAATTGATATGACTATGATTTTTAACTTTCAGTTTGTTTATGTGATGTATCAAGTTTATTGATTTGCGGATATTGTACCATTCTTGCATTCTGGGAATAAATCCTACTTGGTCATGGTGTATGATCTTTCTGATGTTCTGTTGGAGCCAGTTTGCTAGAATTTTGTTGAGGATTTTGGCATCTATGTTCATGAGGGATATTGGCCTGTAATTCTCTTTCATGGTGTTATCTTTATCTGGTTTTGGTATTAGGGTGATGCTGGCTTCATAGAAGGAGTTTGAAGTGTTCCTTCCTCTTGAATTCTTTGGAATAGTCTGAGGAGGATAGGTTTTAGTTCTTCCTTGAATGTTTGGTAAAACTCTGCTGTGAAGCCATCTGGCCCTGGGCTTTTGTTTGCTGGAAGCTTTTTGAAGATTGCTTCAATTTCTTCCAAAGTCACTGGTCTTTTGAGGGTTTTTTGATTCTTCCTGATAGAGTTTTGGCAGGTTATATTTTTCTAGGAATAGGTCCATTTCCTCCAGGTTGTCCAGTTTGTTGGAATAGAGTTGTTTGTAGTATTTTGTAACAATCCTTTGTTTTTCGGCGGGTTCTGTTGTTATTTCACCTCTTTCATTTCTGATTTTGCAGAGATATGAACTTCCCTCTCAAGATTGCTTTTGCTGTGTCCCATAGATTTTGGATTGTTGTGTTTTCATTGTCATTTGTTGCCATGATGTTTTTAATTTCTTCCTTGATTTCCCTGGTAACCCAGTCCTTGTTCAATAGCATGCTATTCAGTTTCCATGTATTTGATTTCCCTGGATTATTTTTATTGTAGTTGATTTCCAGTTTTATGCCACTATGATCTGAGAAGATGCTTGATATGATTTCTATCTTCTTGAATTTGAAGAGACTTTGCCTATGTCCCAACATGTGGTCTATCTTTGAAAATGACCCATGTGCACTTGAAAAGAATGTGTATTCTGTGGCTTTGGGGTGAAATGTTCTGAAGATGTCGATTAATTCCATGTGGTCTAGTGTGTCATTTAGCGTTGATGTTTCTTTGCTGATTTTTTGTTTAGATGATTTGTCCAAAGGTGACAGTGAGGTATTAAAATCTCCTACTATGATTGTATTCCTATTAATCTCTCCCTTAATGTCTTCCAGCAGTTTTTTTTTTTTTATATATTTGGGTGCTCCTGTATTGCGTGTATATATGTTTACCAGGGTTATTTCTTCTTGCTAGATTGCTCCCCTTAGTATTATGAAGTGGACTTCATTATCTCTTGTTATGTCTTTCACTTTGAGATCCAATTTTTCAGATATAAGTATTGCTACCCCAGCTTATTTTTCATTTCCATTCGCCTGGAAAACCTTTTTCCATTCCTTCATCTTCAGTCTGCGGGCGTCTTTTTTTCTGAGGTGGGTTTCTTCTAGACAGCAGATGTATGGGTCTTGCTTTCTTTTTTATTTTTTTTAAAAAATATATTTTATTGATTTTTTTTTACAGAGTGGAAGGGAGAGGAATAGAGAGTTAGAAACATTGATGAGAGAGAAACATCGATCAGCTGCCTCCTGTACCTCTTCCCCTCCTCCCCTACACATACACTAGGGATGTGCCTGCAACCAAGGTACATGCTCCTGACTGGAATCGAACCTGCAACCCCTCATTCCGCAGGCGGATGTGCTATACACTGAACCAAACCAGTTGGGGAGACACAAGCAATTTTTTTCACATAAAAGGCTCCTTCCGAACTCAGCTTCCCCAGTCAGTAGATCCAATTTCCATGAAAAGACTTAGGTCCGTAGCTTTTTAAAAAAATTTTTTTTAAATTAAATTATTATCTGTGTACATATATTACCCTTGGGCCCCCCCCCCCAACATTCCCTCCCTCCCCAGAGTTTTGTGTCCATTGGTTATACTTATATACATGTGTACAAGCCCTTCGGTTGATCTCTTATTTCCCCCGTATTTCCCTCCCCTCCCCGCTGTAATTAGACAGTCTGCTTGTTGCTTTACTGTCGCTATATTTAACTTATGGTTCATCAGTTTATAATGTTCTTTATTATTCATAAATGAGTGACGTCATGTGGTGTTTCTCTTTCATTGACTGGCTTATTTCACTCAGCATGATATTCTCCAATTCCATCCAGGTTGCTGCAAATGATGAGAATTCCTTCTTTTTATGGCAGCATAGTATTCCATTGTGTAGATGTACCATAGCTTTTTGATTCCCTCATCTGCTGATGGACACTTAGGCTGTTTCAAAATCCTAGCTATTGTAAATTGTGCTGCTATGAACATAGGGGTGCATATATCCTTTCTGATTGGTGCTCCTGTTTTCTTGGGATATATTCATAGGAGTGGGATTACTGGGTCAAATGGGAGTTCCATTTTCAGTTTTTTGAGGAAACTCCATACTGTTCTCCACAGTGGTTGTACCAGTCTGCATTCCCACCAGCAGAGCACTAGGGTTCCTTTTTCTCCACAACCTCGCCAACACTTATCTTTTGTTGATTTGTTAATGTTGGCCATTCTGACAGGTGTGAGATGGTATAGCATTGTTGTTTTGATTCGCATCTCTCGGATGATTAGTGACTTTGAGCAGTTTTTCATGTGCCTCTTGGCTTTCCTTCTGTCTTCTTTTGAGAAAATTATATTTAGTTCCATTGCCCATTTTTTAATTGGCTCATTTATTTTCCTTTTATTGAGTTGAATAAGCTGTTTGTAGATGTTGGAGATTAAACCTTTATCAGTAATATAATTTGCAAATATGTTCTCCCATACAGTGGGCTTTCTTGTTGTTTTGTTGATGGTTTCTTTTGCTGTGAAAAAACTTTTTATTTTGATGTAGTCCCATTTGTTTATTTTCTCTTTAGCTTCCTTTGCCCAAGGGGCAGTATCAGTGAAGAAGTTCTTTTGGCATATGTCTGAGATTTTGCTGCCTGTGGATGTCTCTAGTATTTTTATGGTTTCCCGTCTTATGTTTAAGTCCTGTAACCATTTCGAGTTTATTTTTGTGTATGGAGTAAGTTGGTGCTCTAGTTTCATTCTTTTGCATGTATCTGTCCAGTTTTCCCAACACCATTTATTGAAGAGACTGTCTTGACTCCATTGTATGCTCGTGCCTCCTTTGTCAAATATTAATTGAGCATATTGATTTGGGTTGATATCTGGATTCTCTAATCTATTCCATTGATCTATATGTCTGTTCTTGTGCCAGTACCAGGCTGTTTTGAGAACAGTGGCTTTGTAGTACAGCTTGAAATCTGGTATTGAGATCCCTCCTACTTTACTCTTCTTTCTCAGGATTGCTGTTGCTATTCAAGGTCTTTTACTGTTCCAAATGAATTTTTGGAGAGTTCTTTCTAGGTCAGTAAAATATGCCGTTGGTATTTTGATAGGGAGTGCATTGAACCTATAAATTGCTTTGGGAAGTATGGACATTTTGATGATGTTGATTCTACCAATCCATGAACATGGTATGTTCTTCCATCTGTTTACATCTTCCTCTATCTCTTTTTTCTGTGTTGTGTAGTTTTCCGTATATAGGTCTTTTACCTCCTTAGTTAAATTTATTCCCAGGTATCTTAATTTTCTTGGTGCGATGGTAAATGGGATTGCTTTTCTAGTCTCTGTTTCTGTAAATTCATTGTTGGTGTACAGAAATGCCATCGATTTCCTGGCATTAATTTTGTATCCAGCTACATTGCCAAATTCATTTATTAAGTCTATTAGTTTTTTGATGGAGTCTTTTGGGTTTTTTATGTACAATATCATGTCATCTGCAAATAAGGATAACTTTACTTCTTCTTTTCCGATTTGGATGCCTTTTATTTTCTCTTCTTGTCTAATTGCAATGGCATGTACTTCCAGTACAATGTCAAACAGGAGTGGTGAGAGTGGGCATCCCTGTCTTGTTCCTGTTTTAAGAGGGAATGGCTTTAGTTTTTGCCCATTGGGTATGATGTTGGCTGTGGGTTTATCATATATAGCTTTTATTATGTTGAGGTATGATCCTTGTACTCCAAATTGTTGAGAGTTTTTATCAGGAAAGGGTGTTGGATTTTATCAAATGCTTTTTCTGCATCAATTGATATGACTATATGATTTTTATCTTTCAATTTGTTTATGTGATGTATCACGTTTATTGATTTGCGGATATTGTACCATCCTTGCATTCCTGGAATAAAACCTACTTGGTCATGGTGTATGATCTTCCTGATGTACTGCTGGAGCCTATTTGCTAGAATTTTGTTGAGTATTTTGGCATCTATGTTCATGAGGGATATTGGCCAGTAATTCTCTTTCATTGAGTTGTCTTTATCTGGTTTTGGTATTATGGTGATGCTGGCTTCATAAAAGGAGTTTGGAAGTGTTCCGACCTCTTGAATTTTTTGGAATAGTCTGAGGAGGATAGGTTTTAGTTCTTCCTTGAATGTTTGGTAAAACTCTCCTGTGAAGCCGTCTGGCCCTGGGCTTTTGTTTGCTGGCAGCTTTTTGAGGACTGTTTCAATTTCTTCCCAAGTAACTGGACTGTTGAGATTTTTAGATTCTTCCTGTTTGAGTTTTGGAAGGTTGTGTTTTTCTAGGAATATGTCCATTTCTTTCAGGTTGTGAAATTTGTTGGAATAGAGTTGCTCATAGTATTCTGTAACAATCCTTTGTATTTCGGTGGGGTCTGTTGTTATTTCACCTCTTTCATTTCTGATTTTGTTTATTTGGGTCCTCTCTCTTTGTTTCTTGGTTAGCCTGGCTAGAGGTTCATCAATCTTGTTAATCCTTTCAAAGAACCAGCTCTTGGTTTTGTTGATCTTGTGTATTGTTTCTTTGGTCTCTATGTTGTTTATCTCTGCTCTAATTTTTATTATTTCTTTCCTTCTGCTTACAGTGGGCTTTTCTTGTTGCTCTTTTTCTAACTCTTTGAGTTTTAGAGTTAGATAATCTGTTACCTTTTTTTCTAGTTTTTTTGCAATAGGCTTGTAGAGATATGAACTTCCCTCTCAAGACTGCTTTTGCTGTGTCCCATAGATTTTGGATTGTTGTGTTTTCATTGTCATTTGTTGCCAGGATGTTTTTAATTTCTTCCTTGATTTCTCTGGTAATCCAGTCCTCGTTTAATAGCATGCTGTTTAGTCCCCATGTGTTTGATTTCTTTGGATTATTTTTATTGTAGTTAATTTCCAGTTTTATGCCACTATGATCTGAAAAGATGATTGATATGATTTCTATCTTCTTGAATTTGAAGAGACTTTGCCTATGTCCCAACATGTGGTCTATCTTTGAAAATGACCCATGTGCACTTGAGAAGAATGTGTATTCTGTGGCTTTGGGGTGGCATGTTCTGAAGATGTGGATTAATTCCATCTGGTCTAGTGAGTCATTTAGGATTGATATTTCTTTGCTGATTTTTTGTTTGGGTGATTTGTCCAAAGGTGACAGTGGGGTATTAAAATCTCCTACTTTGACTGTATTACAATCAATCTCTCCCTTCATGTCCTCCAGCAGTTTTTATATGTATTTGGGTGCTCCCACATTGGGTGCATATATGTTTACCAGGGTTATTTCTTCTTGTTGGATTGCTCCCGTTAGTATAATGAAGTGGCCTTCATTATCTCTTTTTATGTCCTTCACTTTGAAATCTAATTTGTCTGATATAAGTATTGCTACCCCAGCCTTTTTTTCATTTCCGTTCGCCTGGAAAATCTTTTTCCATCCTTCACCCTCAGCCTACGTGCATCTTTTTTTCTGAAGTGTGTTTCTTGTAGACAGCAGATGAATGGGTTTTGCTTTCTTATCCAATCTGTTACCCTATGTCTTTTGATTGGAGCATTTAAACCATTTACATTTAAAGTAATTATTGATAGGTAGGTATTTGATGCCATTTTTATTCTATGCCCCTGTGTTCCTTCTTTGCTTCCTATTTCTTTATTTTTACAGTAGACCCTTTAGCATATCTTGCATTGCTGGTTTGTTGGAGATAAATTCCTTTAGTCTGTTTTTGTCAGTGAAGCTCCTGATTACACCTTCAATTTTGATTGACAGCCTTGCAGGGTACAGTATTCTTGGGTTCAGACCCTTCCTTTGCATGACTTTGTATATGTCATCCCATTCCCTTCTGGCCTGATGTGTTTCTGTTGAGAAATCTGTTGCTAGTCTGATGGGGGTTCCTTTATATGTAACTTTTTGTCTCTCTCTGGCTGCTTTTAAGATTATGGTTTTGTCAATGTTTTTTGCCAGTTTAATTATAATGTGTCTGGGTGTTGATCTTTGGGGGTTCATTTTGTTGGGGACTCTTTGAGCATCTTGGATTTGTGTCGGTTTTTTCTTCTCTATCTCAGGAAAGTTTTCTGTCATTATTTCTTGAAATACTTTTTCCATATCTTGCTCAGTTTCCTTTCCTTCTGGGACCCCTATTATTCTAATATTGTTTTGTTTTGTATTGTCCCAAAGCTCCCGTAGGCTCTCCTCCTGTTTTTTTATTTTTTTTTCTAGCAGCTTCTCTAATTGGGTATTTTTTTCCATCTTGTCTTCCAGCTCACTGATGCGGTCCTCTGCTTCTTCTAGTCTACTCTTGATGCTTTCTATTGAGTTCTTCATAGAAGTGATGTCATTTTTCATTTCTTCTTGGGTCGCTTTCATTTCCTCTTGGTTCTTCTTCAGAACCTCTTGGTTCTTCTTCAGATCCTCTTGGTTTTTCTTCATTTCCTCTTGGGTCTTATTCATATTGTCAAATTTGTCTTCCATTCTTTTTAGCCATCCCATGATCATTACTCTGAATTCTTGCTCTGGTAGGTTGCTTGCCTCTAAATCATTTACTTCCTTTTCTGGTGATGGCTGATTTTCTTGCATAGGGGGGGGTGTTTCTTAGCCTCCCCATGATCTTTTTATTTTAAGATGCCTGTATATGTAGTTCTCTCTCTCCTGCTTAGATTTAAAGGTACAAAATACAACACAGCCAGGTACAACACACAAGGCACTGAACAGAAAAGTGTTTGCAACATTAATATCCTCCAATAAAAGTGACTAGAACCCAGCTAACAAAATCATACAATCAAATAAAAAGAATAAGCGAACCAATCTTACAAAAAAGCATACAACTTTGATATAGTTAGCATTTAACATACAACTACAAAGGGGTGGAGAGAAGGATTTTTTGTTGTTGTGGGTTTTTTTTGTTTTTTTTTTTTAGGACAGCGACAAGGTAGGTGTGAGTGGGCTTGGAGTAGGGGGTTGGGAGTTATATATACACAGGAAGGGTGAAATTTTAGGAGAGGGTAAATAGAAAAAAAATAGGGAAAATCTAGAGCAATAAAGAGTTAAGATAAGCAGGACACCAAAGGGAATGGGTTAGGAAGAGATTGATGGCCTAAAGGTAGGGATGAGTTAGAATAGAGCGTTGGAGAAGGAAAGGTATAAATAGTCTGTTGAATAGTAATCCCAAAGGGGAAAAAAAGAGAAAAGAAAAAAATTTTTTTTAAAAAAAGTATATAATATGGCACTTAAAAGATAATGATAAAAATAAACAAAAGAAAATAAGATAAAAAAGATAAAACGAGCAAACTACTGGTAGTAATAATATTGATTACATATAAAAGTGAGTTAATTAAAAAGGTAAAATCAAGTGAGGAAAGATGAAAAAAAATATCTTCTTAAGTAAACTTTGCAACTAGTGTAACTTAAAAAAAAACAGAAAAAAAATTAAACAATTAGAAAATCAAAATCAAAAATTAAATAAAGTCTGCAGTAATGAAGGTCATTCACTTCCTCTGTTGTTCTGTCTAGCTCACCAGTTCCCAGTCTGGGCGTTAATTACAATTCCCAGTGTTTCTTCCGTGTTGTAATCGGGTCTTGATTTTTAAAGCGGTTCTAGAGTCCATATGTACTGTAGCCTCTAGGTGGCGGTGTTTCTTGGTGGCAGAGAGCCAGGGTTCTGAGGTCTTTCTTTTTTTTCCCCCTGTGTCCCTGCTCTAAGGAGGGGTGGGGGTTGGGCAAGAGGAGCTGACCACGCTCGCCTGTAACTCCCTCTGAGTCAGATCCAGACGTACTGCTCCTTAGGAGCCCCGACCACAGTCAGGGGTGGCTCCAGCCCAGCTCTGGGTTTCCTACAAACACAGACCCCTCTGCGAGCCTGGCGCACGCAAGCTGCTGCACGCGAGCTGCTGCTTGGGGGAGATGCACGCGCCGCTGGGGATGTGCGAGCCGCGGCAGAAACTCACTGGATCTCCGCAAAGTCCGATTTTTCACCCTGGGGTAGAGCACTCCTTTCAATCCAAGCGTTCGTGCTGACTGTGGTCAGCGTCCAGGGGCGAACAGCCACTTGGTGGTCTTTACAGCCTGGCTATTCTGTCCTCTAATCCAAATCTCCTCCCGTCAATATGGCGAGATTTCTCCGTCTTCTCCCCTTGCTTGCTTCGGGAGAGGATCGGGCCGTGGGTGCTCAGTTGTCAGGGAACCCCGATCAGGTGCCCCCCAGTTTCTCCAGGTGTTTGCCTCTCTCTTGGCTTGTCGACAGGCACTCCCAGCGAGGCCCTCAGGTGCTCTCTCCTTCCTCTTCGGGATCCGGGTCAGAACTAGCCTACCTATTCTTCCGCCATTTTTCGCCTCTCTCCGGCAGAGTCTGGGGGGTCTTTTTTTTTTTTTTAAATATATTTTATTGGTTTTTTACAGAGAGGGATAGAGAGTTAGAAACATCAATGAAAGAGAAACATTGATCAGCTGCCTCCTGCACACCCCCCACTGGGGATGTGCCCGCAACCAAGGTACATGGCCCTTGACCAGAATCGAACCCAGGACCCTTGAGTCCACAAGCCGACGCTCTATCCACTGAGCCAAACCGATTTCGGCTGGCCTGGGGGTCTTTTTAAGGGCAGGAACAGAAGAGGGTTGGACCCAGGGCGAAACAGGAAGGGGTGGGCTCCAGGACACTTTGGCACGTGCTGAATGATGGTTCAATGTCTTGGAGATGTCTCTGTAACAGGTGCCAGTAATGTGGTAACTCTGCCCACCAGTTGGGAGGAGGGAGAAACTTACATTCCAGACTCTTTGATTACATTTAAAAAAATGAAAGTCTGGGCAGGGGTTCAGGGGCTTTGCATGGCTCTGGGCTTCCCCCCTGCCTCCCTGGCCTTTTGGTGATAGAGGGCGATTAAATCTTTCTGGCTGTTTCTGGCTGATCATGGGTGAAGAGGGTGGGGGGTGTCAAAGGCCAGGGTCAGGCAGAAGCAGATCTGAGGGCAGCCGAGTGTAGGGATAGAGCAGGAGCTGGCTTGCAGTCACTGGAGATATTTCAGCGATCTGGGAGCGAATGAATTTGAGCAGGGAGCTGCCGGGTGTGTTGTACTGGTCATGGGATTCACGGGAGTTGCCCAGGGCTGAGAGGAGAAGGAGGAGAGGGGGGGCGACTAAGGCGGACCTTAGTGGGGCCCAACACCTCACATTTCATGTTGCTCCAGGATCCTCTTGAGAATTGATGCCACGATGGATCGCCAAATAGGCTTGGTCAGCTGGTTCTGGCCTGGGCAGAAACCTGTCAGTGTGTTCCTGGGACAGCTGCCTGGGGTGAGGCAGCTGCACATGTGGAGCACGGAGAGAGGCACTCAGGGTTTGAAAAGCTTGGGGCAGAATTGCTTTGCTGCAGTTTGGGTGGAGGCAGCTGGAAGGAGTGGCTGGGTTCAGGGCTGGGGACTGTTGAGAAACAGGAGATGGGGCTCTTGCATGTGAGAGGGGGCAAGGAGAACACCTGTAAGGGTTGCTGGAGGCAGATCTTCTGGGCCTTGATGAGAATAGCAGCTGTATCCAGAGCCCAGAGGCAGGGCTGCACTCCCCAAACTGTGGGATCGAGCTGTCAGTGCAGGTAGGCTATGGGGATGAAGGCTGTCCCTAGGGGCTGGGTGAGGACCTCAATAATGAAAAAACGTTACCAGTGGAGGTCAGCTGTATGGCTCTGAGACCTGAGGCAGGATTGTCCAGGTGAATGGGTCCTGTAAAAAGTCTTGTAAACAGTTAACTTTAGAATCACTTTTCTTTTTCCATTACTATACTATTGAAGCCATTTAGAAAAGGCAGGGGAAGGAGAGAACAGGCACTGAGGACAGAGCATTTTTGCCAGTCAATACCCAGGAAAGAGATCTGTATACCGCACTACCTTGAGTTTTACCGGAAGCTTTTGGCGGGGGGTGATCGGAGTCCAGGCATCTTCAGTCTTCAGCCAGTCCCAGCATGGCCTGTGGCAGGTCACGATCTGGAAAGATGGCCCCTCCACGCTGAGACGCAAAGGGCCCGCCACTTTTCCATGGACCGCTTTGATCGCACACGCCAGGCAAGGCTTTAGGGCACAGTGGTCTTAAGTTGTTGCACTTGATGCATCACCCCCACCACACACAGTTATGTGTGGCTGCCATTGGCCTCAAGGTAGCCAGCAAAGGTGTGGGTTTTTGCAAACTTATGTTCTGTGGAAGGTGGATTTAATCTGCCTTCTTTTCACGGGCATTAAGATCTTAAACGCCGTGATTGGATCGGACCTGGGGAGGGGGACAGGCGGAGGCGAAGGCGGCGCGACTTCCCCGATCCGGCTCCCTGCGCCCCTCCCTGGTGCTCGCACTCTCAGCCTCAGCTTTCCTCCCGTTCTTTCTCCCTTTGTCCAGTGCATTCCACCTTTCTTCCATCTCTCTCCCATGTGTTCCATTTTCCACCTACCCTCTTCCCCTGTGCGCTGTGCCTTCTCCCGTGGGCTCCACCCCTGCCCCCGTGTTCGCTCTTCACAACAGTATTCACAAGTGGTTGAATTCCCTTCTCACTCTCATCTTTCTCAAATTGAACCAGCAGCTGCCTTCTCCCCAGTCTCTGAGAATTTTAATCCTGAGAATTTGAGCCCCGAACAGCTAAATGTGAGTCCCATGTGGCTGCTGCCATCTAGTTCTGCCCCCTCTTCGGTTTCCATGTGGCCACTGCCATCTAGTTTCCCTCCTCTTCGGTTCCCACAAGGCACACAAATCCTGCCCCTCTCCAACCACGTGGTCTCAGGTAGATGGCCGCCATTTTAAAAAAATTTTTATTAAGGTATTATATGTGTACATAGCTTACCATTGCGCCCCCCTCCCATTTATGCCCTCCCTCCCCAGAGTTCTGTGTTCTTTGGTTGTACTTATATTCATGCATACCAGTCCTTCCGTTGTTCTCTTATCTCCCCCCAGGTCTCCCCTCCCCATGTCATTTGACAATCTGCTTGTTTTATGGTGACTATCTCAGGACCACATGAATGGAATCCGCTCCTCATTTGACAATCTGCTTGTTTTATGGTGACTATCTCAGGACCACATGAATGGAATCCACTCTTCATTTGGCAGTCTGCTTGTTTTATGGTGACTATCTCAGGACCACACGAATAGAATCTGCTCCTCCTCTGGTTCACCCCCCCCCCCCAGGTCCCACTGCTTCCCTGGGGCACACGGCTCTCCTGGGACACCCAACCCCCTGGGACACATGGCTCACCCAGGGCACACGGCCAGATGGCCACCATTTTTAAACCACTAAGACCTGCCTACGCAGGCCCCACCTGGTATGGCCTTCCATCTCTGCTCCCCCCTTCCGCTACTTCCTCCTCCTGAGCCTACTGACCACCTTTACTCCCCTACATACACCGCAACTTCAGGTTCACAAACCCCTCAAAAAGACCTGACCTTTAAGTTCTTTAATAATAGAGACAAGGAGACCAAATCCAACAACAGGTGAGATCAGGCCAAGGCTAAGGCCCATTAGGAGACCTTCCAGCTCCTAGCCACCACTCTCCAAAACCAAGTGCCAGTCCTCCCATGGGTAAGTCAGGGGCTAAGCCTCCTCTGGGACCATGCTTCACATGCAGCAAGGAAGGACACTGAGCCAAGTCCTGCTCAAACCTGACACTCCCCCCTTGGGCCCTGCCCAAGCTGCAGAGGGAAGGCCACTGGAAATCAGACTGTAGTCTGGCCCCTCTGGTCTGGCCTCAACCAGTCCAGCATGGTCACCCTCTGTATCCAGTTTGGAGCTCCAGACCTCATGGGACTGGCCACCGAAGAAGCTGCCCAGGCCCTGACAGGGCCCCACAGACTTACATCACCAGGACAGAGCCTCGGGTAAACTCTAGCGGCTAGAGGCCTCCTAGCCTGGAAATGGCTGTGGAGCCTGTTTCCTCCCTCCCCCAACCCTTGTCTTTTAGAAATACTCAATGGAAGATCTAAGGCATGGTTATGCATTTTTGAAGGACATAGAAGGAAGGTTTGAAGGCTATTGAACTTTGAAGGTTAATTTGTAAGTGCAATTTGTGAAGGTTTGTGCATGTGATGAGATGGTGATAGAAAGAAAGTGACGCTTCGGTCTCTAAGCCTGGCAGGACAGGGTTGCTGGGCACTTCTTAAGCTCAGTCTCTAACCTCTTATCCAAACATCCAGGTCCCTGGCTTTTACTACTTTCCTTCTGAAAGGTTCTCTCCCCCTCCCAAACTGGTGGGCAGAGTTTAACACATGATCAGTGTAAGTTTCCCCCCCTCCCAAACTGGTGGGTGGAGCTAACACATGACTGGCACCTGCCACAGAGACATCTCCAAGACAGTGAACCACTAATCAACAGGGGCCAAAGTGCCCTTGGGGCCCATCCCTTCCTGTTCCACCCTGGGCCCAACCCCCTCCCTTTCAGTCCTTTAAAAAGGGACTCCAGGCAAAACACGTGGCTGTTGCTGCTTGCTGATGGCGGAGGCAGCAGCCCGACTGGGTCCCCTGTCCCCTCCCTCTCCAATTCTGATCTTTACCCCCGTGATGGCTTCTGCCCATTACCGGGGAATAAACTCTACTTTAAAATTCCCTGTAGTTCTGTTTCCTGTTTCCTTTCAAATCTAACACCTTCCCCTTTTCCCTCCCACTTTCACTGCAACACAGTCTCAATCAGGCATCTGTCACTTTTTATTGGTAGCGCCATGGTACCTACTCTCTCAGCTTGGAGTGCTGAACTAGAAAAATGAATCTCATACCGTTTAGTCCACCTCTTCTCCCCGCACCTTTCAGCTTGTCTCCATCATCAGGGATTTTTCTTCCTCTGTAGGGAAAACTCAGACATCTGTCTCCCCATCAGCTGGACAGGAACCTGTAATCTCATCTATCTCTCACCCAATGTAGATGCAGCCTCAATAATCAGTCTTTACCTGTCCCCTTAACCACTGCTTTACCTACTTTGATACCCTGTCTCAGTAACTACAAGAAATATGTGGATGCCCAGCAAGGGGCAAAACTGAAAAAAACGATAACCTATTCTCCCCTTTCATATCACTAATGAGACAATTAAGACCCCTATTCTTTTCCCCCTAAAAAATAATATCCAGGTCTCAGTTATCTTTCAGCTCCAGATCTGTCTCCCACTCAACTGGACAATCCTGTCCCACGGGTTCAGAGAAAGTCATCTGTTTGGCCAGGCCTTACCCAGAGACCTCCAAGAATACTTGTTAGAACCCAGCACTACACGTCTCAGAGGCACAGAGCTGGCCTCCACTGGGCCTTGAATACTGTGTTCCCCAATAAGAGGAACTTCATCCTATCCCATTCTACTTTTGCTGGGTCTGGCAAGTTTGCAGTTCATTGGTTGGGGGACAATGTGGCTGCATGGGATGATCTCCGATGGTCCATCCCTAGTATCCTTGAGTTTAACCTATTTGGCATCCCCATGGTCAGTGCCAATATCTGTGATTATACAAATGATGCCACAGAGGAGCTCTGCAGAAGATGGATGCAGCTTGGAGCATTTTATCCACTATCCAGGAATCACAATGGGTCTGGGTTCAGGGACAAGGACCCTGCTGCCTTTGGTGAAGACTCTCAGCTGTTGAGTTCCTCCAGGCATTATCTGAACATCCGCTATACCCTGTTGCCCTATCTCTACACCCTCTTCTATTGAGCTCATACCCTGGGGGAGCCTGTAGAGAGGCCCCTAGTCCATGAGTTCTACCAGGACAGTGCTACATGGGAGGTGCACAAGCAGTTCTTATGGGGACCTGGACTCCTCATCATGCCTGTATTAGATAAAAGTGTGGACCGAGCGGAAGCGTATGTACCAGATGCCATCTGGTACGACTATGAGACAGGAATAGCCATCCAATGGAGGAAACAATTGGTGGAGATGCTACTGCCCCCTGATAGGATAGGACTCTACCTCCGAGGAGGCTACATATTTTCCACCCAGCAGCCAAACACAACCACAGAGGCCAGCAGTGACGTCAGGACTCCGCGTAATATCACTGGTTGCTAGGCGCCAGTTGGGGCGGCCCTAGCAACCAGTTTACGTCGGAAGAACTCTCTGGGACTCATTATTGCCTTGGACTACAAGAGAGAAGAAAAGGGAGAGCTGTACTGGGATGATGGTGTATCTGCAGATGCTGTAACAAAAAAGAATTATATTTTGTATGAGTTTTCTGTTACCTCGAACCATCTACAAGCAAAGATTACAAATAATTATATGGACCCTGACAACCTCAAGTTTACAGATATCACAATCTTGGGAATGGACAAAGAACCTACTAATTTTGTCCTTAATTTCAAATTTTAGCTACAATGCGTCAACCAAGGTGGTGAAAATCACTGATCTCAAGGGACTGATACTGGGACAAGAATTCTCTGTTAGGTGGAATCTTTGGGTCAATGACACAGAGAAGTTCAACTGCTACCCTGAGGATCCCACTGCCTCCTATCAGAAGTGCAATAATCGAGGGTGTCTTTAGGAGAACACAACTGTTCCTGGTGTGCCCACCTGATTCTATGACACCATCCCTAAGTATGCTGCCAGTAATATTCAGTATTTGCCCACTGGCATCACCACAGACCTTACCCACCTGACAGTCTCTGAGTCAGTGCGAGCAGCAGCACCATCATCAAGGAGTGCACGACCTCCACCTGCAGCAGCAGCCACCACCCCTGACCCTCTCTGCAGAAATCAGCTCCCTTAGGCTCAGCGTGATCTACCAAACAGAAAGCATACTGCAGTTCAAGATCTACGATCCCACTAATAAAAGGTACGAGGTCCCAGTGCCTCTGAACCCCCTTCCTCTCCTGTTGTCTCACCTGAAAACCATCTGTATGATGTCAGGATTCAAAGCAATCCTTTTGGGATCCAGATTCAACGAAAAAGCTCCAGCACTGTGATTTGGGATTCTCAGCTCCTGGGTTTCGGCACCAACATGTAAGGTTTGAAGGGCGCAGGAAACTGACCACCAAGGAATTTTAAAGTAAAGTTTATTCCCCAGTAATGAGTGGGCCTCATTATGGAGGTAGAGAAACCAGAACTGAAGGAGTGGGGAGGGGGCAGGGGACCCAGCCGGGCTGCCTCCTGGACATGGAGGAGCAGCTGCACGTGGCTGGCCTGGGGATCTTTTTAAGGGCAGGAACGGAAGAGGGTCGGACCCAGGGTGAAACAGGAAGGGGTGGGCTCCAGGACACTTTGGTACGTGCTGATTGATGGTTCAATGTCTTGGAGATGTCTCTGTGACAGGTGCCAGTAATGTGGTAACTCTGCCCACCAGTTGGGAGGAGGGGAGAACCTTACAATGCCAAGGGGCTTATTTAAGTTCATAAGGAGGATATGGATATTAACTACCACTGTAGAGAGAAAAGAAAATTTATTCATATCTATCTATCTATCTATCTATCTATCTATCTATCTATCATCTATCACCTATCTATCATCTCTCTCTCTTACTCTCTCTCTCTATCATCTCTACATATCTATATATAGGGTGTCCCAAAAATGTATACAGAGTTTAACAGCTGATAGTTCTATTTTGAAAATTAAATGTATTTTTATTAAACACTGCCTTTATAATTATTCAAAGTGAGTGTATACATTTCTTGGAGACACCTATATTTCTAAAACAGCTAGACAAAAAATTGAACTAAGAAAACCATCAATTTACAGAAAATTAAAGAAATAAATGGGAAAAAAGAAACCAAGAAACTGACAATAGAAGACATGAAATATGGTTGCAAAAATGAACTCAAGTATTAGTATTCAGATTCCATGTGAATGAATTAAACTTCTACATTAAAAGATAGAAACTATAGCTACCACTTAGTGCATATTAACTATGTTTTACCATTGTACTAAGCACTGTAAATAGATATTTTTATTAAAATCTGGAAATCGATAATTTATTGATTGATAATTTTATAAATAGATAATTTAACCTCCACAAGGAGGGTTCTAATTTTACTCTTCTGTTACAGAGAAAACTGAAGCTTAAGAGAAATTATTCATTTGCTTGCAGAGCAGAAACAGTGCTTAAACCAGGGTCTTTGATAATTAAGGCCATGCTTTTAATCATATTATTAAACTTAGCTGGATTAAAAAAACACACATTACATAGTATATTTGTAAGAGATAAACCAATCTGGTCTGGCTGGTTTGACTCAGTTGATTGGGCTTGTCCCAGGCACTGAAGGTTGCTGTTTCAATTGTTGGCAAGGACATATGCATGGGTCATGTGCTCCATTCCCAGTAGAGGGTGTGCAGGAGGCAGCCAATCAAAGTTTCTCTCACATTGATGTTTCTCGCTCTCTCTCCCCCTCTCTAAAAATCAATAAAATCTTTAATAAAAGAGATAAACCAATATGAAAATATAGTGTCAGAAAAGATATACTATGCAAATGATAAAATGAAAGGGAGCAGGTGCCATAATATTGATAGTCACAGGATGTGGATAAGGCACTTTTGAGAACAGTACATATAATTGTGTTTATGTCAACAAAAAACATGTGTGTATTATGTGCTGCAGAATTAGTGGTGACATAAAGAGGTTTTATATGTAGACTGAGTTATCATCTAATGCTGTTTTATTTATGTAATTAAAAAATATTTTGTTTTTTCAATAGAAGTAATAAACACCATCCCTGATCTTTAGCAGTTTATTAGTTTAGCTTGGGAATAGGCAGCTACCCAACTGTTTGTAATACAAACCAAGAAAGGAACTAGGGAGAGAGGCTGTGTACTTTGTTGGATGAATACAAAACTAAGCCTTAAAAGTGGTGATGAACTGGGGATGCTTTTGAATGGAGGTGCCACCATCCTTCTTCCATCGTGCCTTGACAATCCCCCCTTTCCACTGAGGGGCTGAAGGGGCAATCAAAAGGCAGCATCTAAGAATGAGTATTAGCCCCGTGTCTCCTTTTCAAAGCAGTGGAATGTTTTCAATCAGAAAGAAAAATGAAAAAACCCCACAACAATTCAACTTTTCTTATTTCATCCAAACTGGGTTGTCTGTCACTTCACTGTTGCTATGACAACAACAGCTCTCCTCCTCCTTTATTTGGATCTGTTTCCAAACTGAACACAATGAATGTAAAAGATCAGAAAATGGGACAGGCAAGGAGGCAGTCAAGGCATTAAGAATTCTTTACCCTGGAGAACAGAATGCTGAGAGGCAACAATTACATTGTTCTGGGCTATTAAAGGTTACTACTACTTAAGTAGTTCTCTGCTAGGGCCCAAGATCAGATCAGATTTATTTTAACTGGAGGTAAATAGCTTTAGGGAGAAAGTCTTACAGAAAGTTCTGTGAGTCTATTTTCCTTTCTTAGAAGACTGAAGAGGAGGTGGCACTGGAATTGTGTCACTTGCAGTGGTTGCCACCTTCTCCTGAAAAGTTTTTGATCATGGAGCCTTCTGTGGGGCTAAGATATATAAATACTTTCCCTCCCACCTTCTCAGTTCTTCCAGCTGGGCTAATAATCAGATTAACAGAGATAGATTATTAACAGGGGAAAAAATTAAAAATATATGCACATGGGGAATTTACATAAATATGAACATTCCAAACACAGTGAGGCAACACTGGGTATATAAGACATGTTTGGACAAAAAGAAAAGGGAGGTGGGGTATTTGGACAAAAAGAAGTGAGAATGGGTGATTTCAGGGAGCCGAGGGAGAGTAGAATATATATGGCAGGAAAATTCTTTTTTTTTTTTTTATGGCAACAATGCATTTTATTTTTTTTATTATTTTATTTTAACTTTTATTTTATTAAGGTATTATCTGTGTACATAGCTTACCATTGCCCCGCCCCCCCACACCTCCCATTTATGCCCTCCCTCCCCAGAGTTCTGTGTTCATTGGTTGTACTTATGTTCATGCATACCAGTCCCTCGGTTGATTTCCTATCTCCCCCCAGGTCTCCTTCCCCTCCCCGCTGTCATTTGACAATCTGCTTGTTTTATGGTGACCATCTCAGGACCCCATGAATAGAATCTGCTCCTCATTTGGCAGTCTGCTAGTTTTATGGTGACTATCTCAGGACCATATGAATAGAGTCCGCTCCTCCTCTGGTTTTCACCGCCCCTTCCCCTGGGTCCCACTGCTTCCCCTGGGACACACGACTCACCCGGGGCCCACAACCCCCTGGGACACTTGGCTCACCCGGGGCACTCGGCCCCCTGAGACACTCGGCTCACCCGGGGCACTCGGCCCCCTGGGACCCTCGGCTCACCCGGGGCACCTGGCTCCCTGGGACACTCGGCTCACCCGGGGCACTAGGCCCCATGGGACACTCGGCTCATCCGGGACACCCTTCCCCTTTGGGGGGTACGGCTTACCCGGGGCACACGGCCCCCTGGGACACTCGGCTCACCCGGGGCACTCGGCCCCCTGGGACACTCGGCTCACCCGGGGCACTCGGCCCCCTGGGACACTCGGCTCACCCGGGGCACTTGGCCCCCTGGGACACTCGGCTCACCCGGGGCACACGGCCCCTCTAGGGTGTTGGGGTCGCATATTGGAGGTGCCGCGCTAGCTCCTTGCTAGCATGGCGGGCAGGCTGGGACAGCTGCAGTTGGGCTGAGATGGTTGCAGCTGGGGGGACCACCTTCAAAGGTGTCTCGTTCGGTGTGGGAGCGGAGTAGCTGCAGACATGGAGCCTAAGTTCTGAGGTCGCCCACTACCTGAGCCCAAGGCATGGTGAGCTCTGTTCTCGGTGGATTTCCTTTATTCTCGGCGGCAGTGGCGGGTGGCGGTGCCAGGTGCAATATTGACGGTCGCTCCTGTGGTTCAATTACCACTGTAGTTTTAAAGTTCACATGGCAGTGGTGGTGAGAGCTTCGGCTTGGCCATGTGGCATTGGAGGATGGGCTCGCCTGGGTGGGTAATGGAAGGCACCGTGCCATTTCCTCACCAGCGTGCTCCATTTCCCTCCCAGCATGGTGGGTGTGCTGGGAAGATTGTGGGCGGGCTGTGATGGCTGCATGGGGAGAGTCCGCCCTCAATGGTGTCCTCTTTGTTGCGGATGTGGAGCTGCTGTGGATGCAGAGGCTAATTTCTGAAGCCACACTCTCTATGAGCCCAGTGCGTAGTGAGCTCTGATTTCGGTGGATTCCCATTCTTGGGGGCGGTGGTGAGTGCGGCAGCGATGGTAGCTCCTGTGGCTCAATTTCCCCTGTAGTTTTAAAATCCACATGATAGTAGTGTCTGATGCTTTGGCCTGGCCATGTGGCAATGGAGAGAGGATTCTCCGGGTCTGCCAATGGAAGACGCAGCACCAGCACAGCGCGCGCGAAGGCCAGGCAGAGCAGGCCGCGGGCGGTGTCGGAGAGTCCCGCTGGCGCACGCTAAGGCAGGGCCGAGCCGGTCGTGGGCGGTGGCGGAGAGTCCCCGCGATGTCTTAGTCTTTCAGACTTAGTGGAATGCTTCCCCTGAGCCAGGACAAGCAGCACCACCACAAATATTGGCCAGCTCAGTGCTGCCCCTCTACAGGTGACAGTAGGGGCATCCTCACCTCGGTAGGCCTTTGCTCTTGGAGGTCTTAACCAGTGGAAGGCAGCATGGTACAGTGGCAGGAAAATTCTTGCCAGGCGACTCAAACAATGGCACAGGGGCTATTTTGCTAACAGGCGTGGTCTTCCTGCTAGGGTGAAGATGCTTATGGCCAAGGTTCCCTTCCTAACACAGGTTTCTCTGCCTGCATCTCTTGAGAATTTTACTTCTTAATAAACAACAGTAAATCAATATCCTCCAAAGCAGATTCAGAGTGGCAAAGTTTTGGTTCCCTTCAGTACCATAACAACACAACAAAACAACAGACACATGGCCCTTTAAGTGGTTTTATATTTAAATATAAAATTCCTCTTTAAGTGTTTTATCTGCATTATCTCAGTCCTTGCAACAATCCCAAAGGAGGACAATGTTATTATTCTTGATAATATAGCTGTTGGGTAGAGAGTTTAGCACCTTTCTCAAGGCCACAGAGCTGATGCATGGCAGAGCTATGACCTGAACCCAGAAAGTCTGTATCCTTAACTAATGGTAGCATCTCATGGTAGACAATCACTCTGTTGAAATGGTTCCCATTGTGTTGGGGCCTTGGAAGGAATCCTGTATAAAACCCTCATGGATCCCTAGCTGTTTGCCTCAGTGGATAGAGCATCGGCCTGCAGACTGAAGGGTCCAGGGTTCAGTTCTGATCAAGGGCACATACCCAAGTTGTGGACTCGATCCCCACTAGGGGTGTAGGAGGCAGCCGATCAATGATTTTCTCATCATTGATGTTTCTATCTCACCTTCCCTCTCTCTTCCTCTCTGAAATCAATAAAAACATATTAAAAAAATAAAGCCCTCATGGATATGAGTTTTAATCTGATTTCTCCATCCATTCAGTCCTTCCTCAACAACTACTTACTAGTACTGAATGCCTACTATTCAAAGTCCCTAACTAAGCCCCAAGGAACCAGCAGAGAGCAGATGGACAAATTCTCATAGAGTTTATAATCCAAGTAATGACTCTAAACACAACCAAATAAATGAATGTGACACTTCAGGTGCTAAGGAGAGACTGAGGGCTGGATAGTTGGGAGTGGGGGTAAAGGGGAGCTGCTTAGACAGGATGGCTGGAAAGACTTTTTTGAGATGATAATTTCAGTGGAGACCTGGATGATGGAAGAAACTAACCTTCTGGGAGAAGATTCCAGGCAGAAGAGCAGTAGATGTGAACTTGGAGACAAGCTTGAAAGTAGGAGAGTGGGGTTAGATCACATTGGACCAGGGCAGGGCTTGGAGGCTGGTGGTGACTTCAGATGCATTTGAAGAGTTTGGATTGAGAGGCAGGGTCTCTAATTGAGGTGAGGGTACCACTTATATCTAGTGGGTAGAGGACAGGGATGATGCTAAACATCCTACAATGCCCAAGACAAGATCCCATTGAAATAATTATCCAGACCAAATTCCCACAGCACCAAGGCTGAAAGACCCCGATTTCAGACACAAGACTGTCTTTGTGAGCCAAGGAGAAGAGATGGGATTTTATTCTGAGTGAAAGAGAATTCATGAGATACTTGGAGGCAGTGGAGTGTTTGGCGGGATTTATATTTCCGAAGTCAACTATGAGTGTGTAAGGTTTGAGGCGCAGGAAACTGACCACCAAGGGATTTTAAAGTAAAGTTTATTCTCCAGTAATGAGCAGGACTCATTATGGAGGTAGAGAAATCAGAATTGAAGGAGTGGGGAGGGGATAGAAGAGGGGACCCAGCTGGGCTGCCACCTGAACATGGAGGATCAGCAACACGTGGCTGGTCTGGGGGTCCTTTAAGGGGAGGAACAGGAGAGTGTTAGACCCAGGGCAGAACAGGAAGGGGTGGGCTCCAGGACACTTTGGCACATGCTGATTGGTGGTTCAATGTCTTGGGGATGTCTCTGTGACAGATGCCAGTAATGTCATAACTCCGCCCACTAGTTGGAAGGAGGGAGAACCTTATATTCCAGACTCTTTGGTTATATTTAAAAAATTGAGAGTCTGAGCAGGAGTTCAGGGGCTTTGTCACCATCCACCTTGCAGATGCTTGCATTGGCTCTGGGCTTCCCCCACTGCCTCCCAGGCCTTTTGGTGATAGGGGACACTGAAATCATTCTGACTGCTTCCTGCTGACCATGGGCAAAAAGGGTGGGGAGTGTTAAAGGCCAGGGTCAGGCAGAGGCAGATCTGAGGGCAGCTTAGTGTAGGGATGGAGCAGGAGCTGGCTTGCAGTCACCAGAGACATTTCAGTGATCCAGGAGCAGATGAATTTGAGGAGGCATTGAGCTAGGGGGAAAAAAAACACAGATCCAGAAAAAGAGGCCAGACCTGACCTCATTGTAGGTATCATGGATGACACAACCTGACCAGTGGGAACCAGAGGGCAGTCCCGAGATCTTACCTGCTGGGTGTGCTGTCCTGGTCATATGTTTCACGGACCTTGAACCTCTACACATAAGCAAGTGGGGGTGAGTGTAGGTTGCCCAGGGCTAGGAGGAGAAAAAGGATGGGGAGGGCAACTAAGGCGGGCCTTAGTGGGGCCCAACACCTCACATTTATAGAAGTCATGCTGCTCCGGGGTCCTCTTGAGTCTGGAGAAGTGATGCCACGATGGATCACCAAGTAGTCTGGCTGTGGTGGGGGGAACTGAGTCCCCAGGCTGAAGGGTGGTCCTCAGGAGCCTTGGTCAGAAACCTTTCAGCATGTTTCCAGAGCAGCTACCTGGGGTGAGGAAGCTGCACAGATGGAGAAGAAAGAGAGTCACTCAGGGCCTCTGAATACCCCGGGGCAGAATTGCTTTGCTGCAGTTTGGGTGGAGGCTGGGTTCAGGGCTGGGGACTAGGTTAGGGAGCCGTCAGGAATCTTGAGGAACAGGAGATGGAGTTCCTGCATATGAGAGGGGGCAAGGAGTAACAGAAGATCCTGTAGACTATGATGGAGAACACCTGTAAAGGTTGCTGGAGGCAGATCTTATGGGCCTCCTTGATGAGAACAGCAGCTGCAGCCAGAGCCCAGAGGCAGGGCTGTAGTCCCCAAACTGTGGGTGTATCCTGGCCAAACAGATGACTGTCTCTGAATCTCTGAGGTAGGATTGTCCAGGTGAGTGGGTCCTGTAAAAATTATTGTAAACAGTTAACTTTAGAACTCCTTTCCTTTTTCCCCATTACTGTATTCCTTCGAAAGGCAGGGGGAGGAGGGAACAGGTGCTGAGGACAGAGCATTTTTGCCAGTCAATACCCAGGAATGAGATAGTGGAAGGAACAGTGGCCCGGAAAGGGAGCGTAAAGACAGGTAGCCCATGCCATATCCACTAGGAAGGAGGTCTGCATACCCTTACCTTGAGCTTCACCCAGGGCTCTTGGTGGGGGTGGTCAGGATAGTGAGTCCAGGCATCTGGCCAGTGGCAGGTCATGACCTGGAACAATGGCCCTTCCAAGCTGAGATGCAGAGGGTCTATCATGTTTCCAAGGACCACTTTGACTGTACACGCCAGGCAACTTGAGGGCCCTCTGATCTTCGTTTCAGTACTTGAAGCATCCTCTAGGTGGCTCTTGTTGTTGCCCCCCCCCCCCCCCCCCCCACACACACACACACACAGGTATGTGTGGCTGCTGTTGGCCCCAAGGTAGCCAGGTTTGGGGGTTGCAGAAACTCCCTGTCGAAGGAAGGTATACTCTGCCTGAGGAGGCGGGACTGGCGGAAGCAGCCAGAGGTAGAGTAGAGGAGGCGTGACTTGGTTGGAGAGGGGAGGGGCTTGTGGCGCAAGGATGACGAACCAGAAAGGGGCGGGATTAGCCATGCCAAGATGGCGGCAGCCACGTGGTGGCAAGGCCACTCACAATTAAACAATGGAAGAGCACTTAGCTGTGTGGAGAGGCTGTTGTGCGGGTGGGAGGCTTTAGCGGAGGTGGTGACTGGAGGCGGCGATTGTGGCATCCACAGCAGCGGGAGCTGCAGGGGAGGGAGAGTGCAGATGAACCAACCGTGAGGCACGCGCGCATGTGCACCCGGTGGCAAGGAGCTGTGGCACCCGAGGGCCACTGCTGGGGACCGAGCCTGCGCTCGTGCTTCGTGCTTCTCAGTCCCAGCGTGAGGAAGCTGGGGGCGGTGGCAGAGTGGCCGCGGAGGGAGCCGAGAGAAAGCGGTGGGAGGGGGCTGGGGCTGCTGGGTCCCAATCAGAGAGGACAGGAGAAGTCGGAATAAAAGTGGCAGAGGGAGTAGGGTGGAGAGCCTGGCACTTGGAACCCTGGGCGACTTCCCGGCTGAATTTACTGAGGTCAGGCGAGGTCTCCAGGAGGCAGCCAATCGATGTTTCCCTTATCAATGTTTCTGTCTCTTTATCCCTCTCTTTCTCTCTCTCTAAAAAAAAATCAATAAAAATATATTTAAAAACCATAAAAAATAAAAATTCTTCAAAATGTATTTTCTGAGCAAAAGAAAATACTTTTTTTTTTTTTTTTAGAGTGCTTCTTTATTTTATTTTATTTTTTCCCCACCTCGGGGCCTGGGCTTGGGCCATAGCTGGCATGACTTCTCATTCTATTCCCACCGCCACCTGGCATTTACCTGGCTCTCTTGTACATGTCCTTTGGCCACAACTCAGATACCAACTTTTCCTAAAAGCTTTCCCTAAAACACCTCCACCCCTTTGATCCCAGTTCTCTCTGCCTCAGTTGCCTTTGCTACAGAATGGGGATGTGAACAGTATTCACCTATGAGAATGTCATTAAATTAAATGAGTTAATGTCTACTTAGGACCCTTGTCTAGCACATAGAAGCACTATATAACTGTTTATCCATTGAGTAAGTAAACAGCTCACTCCTGCCAATCATTACATTGTCTTTCTCTCCAGTGTAAGTGGTTCTCAAGTCTGGTTTACAGTAGAATAGCTGAGAAGCTTTAAAAAATTCTAATCCTTAAACCACATCTGGACCAATTATGTCAGTATCTTTAAGAATGGTGCTAGACTATTCTTTTTGAAAAAATATATTTTATTGATATTTTACAGAGAGGAAGAGAGAGAGATATAGAGAGCTAGAAACGTCGATGAGAGAGAAACATCGACCAGCTGCCTCTTGCACACCCCCTACTGGGGATGTGCCCACAACCAATGTATATGCCCTTAACCGGAATCGAACCTGGGACCTTTCAGTCCGCAGACCGACGCCCAAACTGGTTTCGGTTGGACTAATTATTCTTTTAAAAAATATATTTTATTGATTTTTTACAGAGAGGAAGAGAGAGGGATAGAGAGTTAGAAACATTGACGAGAGAGAATCATCGATCAGCTGCCTCTTGCACACCCCCCACTGGGGATATGCCTGCAACCAAGGTACATGCCCTTGACCAGGGATCTTTGAGTCTGCAGGCTGATGCTCTATCCACTGAGCCAAACCAGTTTTGGCTGGGCTAAGTATTCTTAACACATACATGTGCTCATCCAGACCAAACACACACACACACACACACACACACACACACACACACACACACTCCCATTGTGTAGCCAAGTGAAAATCATAGCTCTAATCCTACTGGCTCTTATTCCTAAATGCACAACTAGTTACCTGAAGAGTTTTTAAAACTTATTGATGTCCAGGTCCCACTCTGACCACAGTCAGATTTTTCAGAAATGGGGCCAGAGGTCAGCAATATAGTAGCCCCCCACATTCTTGGTTTTGATTTTTGTGGTTTTACTTACTCACTGTCAACCATATTCTAAAAATCTTAAATGGAAAATTTCAGAAATAAACAATTGACGAGTTTTAGATTGCATGCCATTCTGAGTAGCATGGAGTGAAATCTGGCACTGTCCTGCTCAGTCCTGCTGGGGACAGGAACCATCCCTTTGTCCAGTGTGTACTCATGCCCAGTTGTCACCTCAGTTACTAGGACTGTGGCGGTATCACAGTGCATGTGTAAAAGTCACCCTTGTTGTAGCCTAATGCTACATCACAATATCAACTTCATTCACTCACTTCAGGTCATCACACAGGCACTGTGTGCTCTCACTTCATGTCATCACACAGACACTGTGTCCCCTCACTTTATGTATCACACAGGCACTGTGTCCCCTCACTTTATGTCATCATACAGGCACTGTGCTCACACATGCACACCCACACGCACAAAAGCCACACAAAAATCAAGACAAAAGGGGGCACAAGGAAACTTTGGGAGGTGATGGATATGTGACCTTGACTGTGGATATGGTTCTATGGGTGTATACACATGTCCAATTCCATCAGGTTGTGCACAGTAAACATGTTCAGCTTTTGTCTATTAATTATACCTCAATAAAGCTTCTTTTTATTTATTTATTTTCATTTAATCTTTAGAATCTTGGAAGTAAAGATTTTCTTTTTTAATATTTCTTTGATTAAGGTATTACATATCTGTTTTTACACTCACAAACTCTCCCATTCATGCCCTCACCCCCCTGTTGTCTGTGTCCATTGGTTAGGCTTATATGCATGCATACAAGTCTTTTGGTTGATCTCTCCCCCCTTACACACACCGTCCCCTATCTTTCCTCTGAGGTTTGATGGTCTGATTGATGCTTTTCTGTCTCTGGATCTGTTTTGGTTCATCAGTTTATGTTCATTATATTCTATAAGTGAGTGATATCATGTGATATTTATCTTTCTCTGACTTAGCATCATGCTCTCCAGCTCCATCCATACTGTTGCAAATGGTAAGAATTCCTTCTTTTTTTATAGCAGCTTATTTTTGTTCAGTCTCTTCCCTCACCCCTCACACCTCTTTCCCCCTGAGAATTGTCAATCCACTTCCTTTCTATTCCCCTGATTCTATTATATTCACCAGTTTATTCTGTTCATCATATTTTTTTATTCACTTGATTTTAGATTGACTTGTTGGTAGGTATGTATTTGTTGTCACTTTGTTGTTCATAATTTTTATCTTTACCTTTCTTCTTCTTCCCCTTCTTAAATAATGCCTTTCAGCATTTCATATAATACTGGTTTGGTGGTGATGAACTCCTTTATCTTTTTCTTATCTGTGAAACATTGACCAGCTGCCTCCTGCATACCACTCATGGGGTATGTGCCCGCAACCAATGTACATGCCCTTGACCAGAATCGGACCTGGGACCCTTCAGTCTGCAGACCGATGCTCTATCCACTGAGCCAAACTGGTTTAGGCTGTATAATATTTTTTGTTTCAGTCAGTGTACATTTAATTTCTAGTTGGTCCTTTTTCATATTCTTGAGGGTCTCAGTAAATTTATTGGCCTTTTCTAGGAAATTCTTGTAAAACATTATAACCATGGTTTTGAACTCTATATCCAGTAGTTTGTTTTCCTCCATTTCTTTCATTTGTTATCTGTTTCTTTGTCTCTGAATTTTTGCTGCTTCCCTGAGTTGGTAGAGTAGCTTTGTGTGCTAGGTGTTCTCTAGAGCACAGTGGCTCAGCCTCCCCAGTTACCTGAGGTGGACACTCTTGGTTCACCCATTTGTGGGCTGTGTGTACAGCCTTGTAGATAAGTCTTGATTGTTGTTGGTATCACTGGGAGGAATTGACATCCAGGCCAATTGGCTGTGAGGATCAGCTGTGTCTATGCTGGGAGAACTGTGCTGGAGACACTCTTTTGAGACAAGACTTGCAAAATTGCAAAAGCCTCTGTGTTCAGTTTGGATGGGGCAGGGTTTCAGGGTGGAGCAAACAGCCTTGGTTTCCTGTCAACCCCGCCCTATGAGGCCCCTTGGTCTCAATGTCCCTCAGTAATCACTACAAGCACCTCTGGGAGAAAGCTGCCCTCGAGTTTCACCTCCTGCCAGACAGTCCAGTTTCTTCCTAAATTCTGGGTTGGGGTTCCCAGAAACTTGCCCAGGACTGGAGTTCAGTGCATTTGGGAGCTTCCTTCTTCCTCCCACTTTAGAAAGCCAGTCGCCCGGGCACACAGCCGCCCATCCTCTCCTCATGTGAGTCTCCATACCTCTGCCTCCTGCAGCTCCTCTGAGTCTCAATGTGCTTTCCTCTTTTCTTCTAGTTGTAGAATTTCCACTTGGCCAGCTTTCCTGTGGTTCTGGATGGTGTACGTTTTGTCTTTTAGTTGTAGTTTTGATATTGTTGTGCAAGGCAGCAGTTTAGGTGTTTACCTATGCAGCCGTTTTGGTTTCTCTCTGGGATATATTCCTAGAAGTGGGATTATTGGGTCAAATGGGAGTTCCATTTTTAATTTTTTGAGGAAACTCCATACTCTTCTTCACAGTGGCTGCACCAGTCTGCATTCCCACCAGCAGTGCATAAGGGTTGCTTTTTTTCCCACATCCTCAGTAGCATTTGTGATTTGCTGATTTGTTGATGATAGCCATTCTGACAGGTGTGAGATGGTATTGCATTGTTGTTTTGATTTGTATCTCTTGGATAATCACTGACTTTGAGCATGTTTTCATATGTCTCTTGGCCTTCCTTCTGTCTTCTTTTAAAAAGTATCTATTCAGGTCCATTGCCCATTTTTTGATTGGGTTGTTTTTCTTCCTTTTGTTAAGTTGTATGAGTTCCCTGTAAATGTTGGAGATTAAACCCTTATCATTGATATCATTGGCAAATATGTTCCCCCATGCTGTGAGCTTTCTTGTTTTGTTGATAGTTTCTTTTGCTGTGCAGAAGTTTTTTATTTTGGTGTAGTCCCATTTATTTATTTTCTTTTTAGTTTCCATTGCCGTAGGAGCAGTATCAGTGAAGAAATTGCTTTGGCATATGTCTGAGATTTTGCTGTCTGTTGGATTCCTCTAGTATTTTTGTGGTTTCCTTATGATTAAGTCCTTTATCCATTTTGAGTTTATTTTGTGTATGGTGTAAGTTGGTGGTCTAGTTTAATTTTTTTGCATGTATCTGTCTAATTTTCTTAACACCATTTATTGAAGAGACTGTCTTGACTCCATTGTGTGTTCATGTCTCCTTTGTCAAATATTAATTGAGCATAGTGGTTTGGGTTGATTAGTGGGTTCTCTATTCTATTCCATTGATCTATATGTCTGTTCTTGTGCCAGTACCAGGCTGTTTTGAGAATAGTGGCTTTGTAATACAGCTTAAAATCTGGTATTGAGATCCCTCCTACTTTGTTCTTCTTTCTCAGGATTGCTGTGGCTTTTCAGGGTCTCATTTATTCAAGATGAATTCTTGGAAAATTTGTTCTAGGTCTGTGAAATATGCCGTTGGTATTTTATTTTATTTTTGTTTTTATATTTTATTGATTTTTTACAGAGAGGAAGAGAGAGGGATAGAGAGCTAGAAACATTGATGAGAGAGAAACATCGACCAGATGCCTACTGGGGATGTGCCCACAAACAATGTACATGCCCTTGACGGGAATCAAACCTGGGAACTTTCAGTCTGCAGATCGATGCTCTATCCACTGAACCAAACTGGTATCGGCTGCCATTGGTATTTTAATGGGAAGTACATTGAATCTGTATATTGCTAATAAAGCGGCTTTTTATTTTTTTATTTTTATTTATTTATTTATTTTTATTTTTAAATTTTATTTTATTAAGGTATTTTCTGTGTACATACTTTACCATTGCCCCCCCTCCCATTTATGCCCTCCCTCCCCAGAGTTCTGTGTTCATTGGTTGTACTTATGTTCATGCATACCAGTCCCTCGGTTGTTCCCCTATCTCCCCCCAGGTCTCCTTCCCCTCCCCGCTGTCGTTTGACAATCTGCTTGTTTTATGGTGACCATCTCAGGACCCCATGAATAAAATCTGCTCCTCATTTGGCAGTCTGCTTGTTTTATGGTGACTATCTCAGGACCATATGAATAGAGTCCGCTCCTCCTCTGGTTTTCACCGCCCCTTCCCCTGGGTCCCACTGCTTCCCCTGGGACACTCGGCTCACCCGGGGCACACGGCCCCCTGGGACACTCAGCTCACCCGGGGCACTCGGCCCCCTGGGACACACGGCTCACCCGGGACACCCTTCCCCTTTGGGGGGGTACGGCTTACCCGGGGCACATGGCCCCCTGGGACACTCGGCTCACCCGGGGCACTCAGCCTCCTGGGACACTCGGCTCACCCGGGGCACTCGGCCCCCTGGGACACTCGGCTCACCCGGGGCACTTGGCCCCATGGAACACTCGGCTCACCCGGGGCACTCGGCCCCATGGGACACTCGGCTCACCCGGGGCACTAGGCTCCATGGGACACTCGGCTCACCCGGGGCACTTGGCCCCCTGGGACACACAGCTCACCCGGGACACCCTTCCCCTTTGGGGGGTATGGCTTACCCGGGGCACATGGCCCCCTGGGACACTCGGCTCACCCGGGGCACTCGGCCCACTGGGACACTCGGCTCACCCCGGGCACTCGGCCCCATGGGACACTCGGCTCACCTGGGGCACTAGGCCCCATGGGACACTCGGCTCACCCGGGGCACTCGGCCCCCTGGGACACACGGCTCACCCGGGATCCCCTTCCCCTTTGGGGGGTACGGCTTACCCGGGGCACATGGCCCCCTGGGACACTAGGCTCACCAGGGGCACTCGGCCCCCTGGGACACACGGCTCACCCGGGATCCCCTTCCCCTTTGGGGGGTACGGCTCACCCGGGGCACATGGCCCCCTGGGACACTCGGCTCATCCGGGGCACACGGCCCCTCTAGGGTGTTGGGGTCGCATATTGGAGGCGCCGCGCTAGCTCCTTGCTAGCATGGCGGGCAGGCTGGGACAGCTGCAGTTGGGCTGAGATGGTTGCAGGCGGGGGGACCACCTTCAAAGGTGTCTCGTTCGGTGTGGGAGCGGAGCAGCTGCAGACATGGAGGCTAAGTTCTGAGGTCGCCCACTCCCTGAGCCCAAGGCGTGGTGAGCTCTGTTCTTGGTGGATTTCCTTTATTCTCGGCGGCAGTGGCGGGTGGCGGTGCCAGGTGCAATATTGACGGTCGCTCCTGTGGTTCAATTACCACTGTAGTTTTAAAGTTCACATGGCGGTGGTGGTGAGAGCTTCGGCTTGGCCATGTGGCATCGGAGGATGGGCTCGCCTGGGTGGGTAATGGAAGGCACCGTGCCATTTCCTCACCAGCGTGCTCCATTTCCCTCCCAGCATGGTGGGTGGGCGGGCTGTGATGGCTGCATGGGGAGAGTCCGCCCTCAATGGTGTCCTCTTTGTTGCGGATGTGGAGCTGCTGTGGATGCAGAGGCTAATTTCTGAAGCCACACTCTCTATGAGCCCGGTGTGTAGTGAGCTCTGATTTCGGTGGATTCCCATTCTTGGGGGCGGCGGTGGGTGGGGCAGCGATGGTAGCTCCTGTGGCTCAATTTCCCCTGTAGATTTAAAATCCGCATGGTGGTAGTGTCTGATGCTTTGGCCTGGCCATGTGGCAGCGGAGAGAGGATTCTCCGGGTCTGCCAATGGAAGGCGCAGCGCCAGCACAGCACGCGCGAAGGCCTGGCAGAGCAGGCCGCGGGCGGTGGCGGAGAGTCCCCGCGATGTCTTAGTCTTTCAGACTTAGTGGAACGCTTCCCCTGAGCCAGGACAAGCAGCACCACCACAAATATTGGCCAGCTCAGTGCTGCCCCTCTACAGGTGACCGTAGGGGCATCCTCACCTCGGTAGGCCTTTGCTCTTGGAGGTCTTAACCAGTGGAAGGCAGCACGGTACAGAACTGCCCCACCTTCTCAGTCCTCCGCAAAGCTGCTTTTTAAAAACAGTGTTTTCAGGGACATGTTGGGGATGAAATTGTTCTTAAGGAGTAGATGAAAAAGGATGGAATGGGAGTGAAGATAATTTTTATAGGACTATGAAGATAAGAAATACATGCGATGACAAGAAGGAGAGAGATTAAGGACAGAGTTTATTTAAATGGCAGCACTGACCAAAGCTAGAGGTTGGGACAGAAGTGAGTGGTGGGCAGGGTCTTGAGAAGAAGACTCAGGATCTAGAAGGTTCAGGGAGCTATTGGGGAGCTGGGCCTCTCCGGGAGGAAAGCGCTGTGATGATGTGCATACAGCGAGAGGCAGATGGTGGAGATGCCCTGTTGGGGTTTGGCCAAGTGTGGCTGTTCTGGTGGTGAGAATGGAGATCCACTCAAGCTTGCTCACGTGAGTGTCAGTTCGAACTGCACGCAGACATCAAGGAGAGGTGCTTAGCCTGACAGAGTCTCACATTCCTCAATGCTGAAACCTACAGGTAGGCAGGTACAGTGTTAGGGTTACTAAGGAAATGGTAAAGAACTGAAGCTCTTTTCAGCCACCCCTCCCCCACCTAGGAACTCCAAGGGTAGCTTTAGCCTTATGGCTGTGTGATGTTTACTTTCTTGGCAGGAGGAAGGGCAAGAGGGACATGCCAACTAAAGCCCTCATTTCCCCCTCCTAGAGCCCCTGCAGTGGTCTATCACCATAGCCCATTGGCCAGGCTTGAGTCACACGCCATTTCCATCTGGGTTTGGAGAGGCACAGTATATTTAATTGGGCCACACAGTCCCTCACACCAATTAGGGTTGTATTATTTAGAGCAAAGGAGGAGGCAACGTGATTAGGCACATAGCTCGGCCTCCGCAGAAGAGTACATGAGGAAGAGGCAGGCCTCGCAAAGCTCTGAGCCGGGAACCAAAACTCTGGTGGACGGTGGAGAATGCCACCTTTGCCCTGTCCCTGCACTGCTGTCCTTTCTCTGCTGACCGCCTCTTCTGTTGACGTTTTATGTCTGCTCGGTACAATTTTTGCCTTCCCACAGATAACGCTGGCTACCCAGCTGACTTCTGTTTAGCTGCTTCAGTCCCTCAGCTCCACACTCAGGAACACACCAGGTTGGAGACGTTCTCAACCAGGTGTGCAGATTCTGGTTACTGGCCAGGCCTTGTTTGGGTTACCGGCCCAAACATAGCTGCACGGTGGGTGGGCTGTGAGAGCCAGACCAGAACTCAGGACTGCCCAGGGCAGCCTCCCTTTGAAGGACCTCTGGGAGTGGTGGGAGCAGGGCTTGTGGAATTTCTACTTTCTCTGGGAAAGAAGGTGCGGGTCTTAACCCAAGGGTGAGTAGAGGGTAGGTGGATAAGAAAGCCTAGGAGGCTAGTCACCTGAAACAATCACAGAAATGGAAGCCTAGACGGTATTCAGAGCGGTATAAAGGGCCTAGTGAGCTTTCAGACCAACCCTTGCACAAATTCGCTTCTTCATGCTGGGATTTCCTCCAGAATAGTTCACAACATGTGAAGACGAGGGGAGGCCAAAGCTGGTCTCACCCAGGGCTGGCACTTTTCCAGGGAGATGAGAAAGTTAAAAAGCAGATTATCATCTGTTTCCAAAGAGAAATCTCATGTAAGATGGCAGAGGCCTAGCATTTCCTGTGGGACGACTACATAGTCCAGGGTATGATCATGAGAGAGGAGGGATGAAGAGGAGTAGAGGTGAAGGCTGTAGAGTTGAGAAGGTAACATATTTGGGAGCAGGAGTAGTGGATGGGTGGCTTAAAAGGTACTGACATTACTTGGAATAGTGGCAGGATTTGAAATGGAAAGGAAAATAGAGTATTTAGTAAAAGAAGAGGGTGGCTAGGAATGAGTAGGGAATTGTGATGTGAGGGTAGAGAATCAAATCTGGGCATCATTTTTTATTCCTCTCTATTCCTCACTATCCATACCCAACAAATTACTAGGTTTTATAAATTCCATCTCATAAAAATGTTATCTATCCCTTCTATTTCCACTGCCATCACCCTAGTCCAATTCACCATTTTCTCTCACCTTTACCACATGAAAACTAACCAGCATCCACTGTGACTTTCTCCAAACCATTCTCCATACTGTAGCCAGAGTGACCTATTAAGAATTATGACTCTTGCTTGGCCAGTATGGCTCAGTGTTGAGCACTGACCCATGAATCAAAAGCTCCCTGATTGGACACCTGGTCCAGGCACATGACTGGTAGGGAACATGCAGGAAGCAGCCAATGGATGTCTCTATCCCTTCCCCTTCCTTTCTTTCTAAAATAAATAAAAATATATTAAAAATTATGACTCTTATCACTGCTAAAGACTTTAATGGCTTTTTAGTGGTCTTAGTATAAGCAAATGTAGGAAATTGTAAGCTCAAAGCATTTACTTTCCCTCCCTAGCAGAGGATTCTACTTCCCCGCCTTTCTGATGTTGGGTTTGATCATGTGACTTACAGGAACTCCTCTTCCTATCCCCTCATGCAAGAGGATTATATTTTCCTATTTTGTTGAACACAAAAGCAATCGGAATGTGGGCCAAAGTGATATGTGTTATTTCTTAGCAGAAGTACTGAGATATATATGGCTCCTCATTTCTCTCTTTTCCCTCCTGTATAAGATTGGCATTGGCCCAGATGAAGGCTGATCCATCAGGCATGAAGACAATGTGGAGACAAGACCCATGACAGACATATAACATGAGTGTAAAATAGAATGCTGTTGTAGGCCATTGATTTTTATCACTACAGCAAAACTTAATATAGTCTGTAAGGATCTGAATGATTTAATGATTTGGCCCAATTTCTCCAGTCTTATCTAGCCAATATTTCCCCTTTACCTGACTAACTCCTATTTTTATTTTCAGATCCCAGCTTAAATGTCACTTCCCCAGAAAAGTCTTTTCTAACTCCCTCACTTCCCCTCCAACACTGGACTAATTTAGATAGCCTATTATTCTACCTAACATCTTTTTTCATTTCCTTCCTATCGCTCAAACACAGACTGTAATATTTCTTGAGCACGATTATCTGCCTGCAGCAAGCAATGTAAGTCCAGAGAGGGCAGACATTACGTACATGTGATTCTTCATTATGTTTCAGTGCCAGGTACATAATAAGCACTCAATATGTTTTTAATTGAATGGGCAAATCTGGGTCCAGATTACAGGTGAGCCCAGAATCCAAGGAGAGTCTTGTACATGAAATGTGAAGAGATGGGTGGGAAGCAAGAAATGGATACAGTGCAAATAGAAAGCTGTGAGGAGAAGGGATTGGTGCAAGGAGAAATTACCAAAGACAGCAGTTCACAGAGGAGGGGCCTCTGAGAAGATGCCAGGTAGGGAGAGAGCTGTCAGGGTGAGGAGCAGGTTGAGCACTGAGCTGCCACCCTGTCTCCTCTGATTATCTTGGGATTTCTCACTTCATTAACTTATTGAGCATCTCCTAGATGTTGGGTATTATGAGAGATGCAATTAATAAATAAGTTAATTCTTAGTTTCATTAGCTTCCCAAGTAGGGAAGACAGACATAAACCAAATAATTATGAGTGAGAGATAAATTCTTCAAGAGAGAAGTTCAGAGGCCATGGGAAATTCTACAGAGAAACACACCTGTGCTTGCCTTCTAGTCTTTGCTCTTACTATGCTTTCTGTTCTCCATGACTTGCCTTCTAGTCTCTGCTCTTACTATGCTTTCTGTTCTCCATGACCTTCTGCTTGATCATTGCTTGCCCAAAGTTTACCCATAGTTCATGGCCTCAACTCAGAAGTTATTTTATTTACAAAGACTATAATCCTGTGGGATTTATCTATAAATAAACCTGCTGATGGTCAGGAGACACAATGGTCCAGGGCTACTCAAGACAATGGCGTTTCTGTGGAGGCCCTCTTCACCCTTATGTGAACAAAGTGTTATAGGTGTTTGAATGGGATGCTGTCCATATACACTGGTACAGAGAGCTAAGAGTGTGGGAACTGACAGCGTCAGCTGTGCTTCCTCATTGCCTCAGGTTAAATCCCATTACCAGCCTCCCTTCTCCCCTGACTGGTTCTGATAGAACTATATGCTTTTAGTATATTCTGCCTTATCTTGTGCATTCACGTCTTTCTCTTCCTTTTCTGTAAGCTGCTGGGAGCAGGAACCATGTCTAATTTATCTTTTTATCCTTTTCATGGCTTAGCAGAGGTCCTGTCGCAGAGAATCTATTTTTTCAATAACTGTTTGCAGAATTGAATTGTGGAGGACACCATTGCTCCCTGGGGCACGGTTAAATCAGGTCTGCTTTTCTAAACACCACCAGAAGGCACTGTCACAACATTGTCATTGATTTAGAGAACATATTTCCAGAATTTTATCTATTAAAATTAAAATTTTTTATCAAGATATACATGGTAACACATTATATAATACAGAAGCACTATTGACAAAAAGCAACAGACTTCCATCTCCCCTGCAGTCTTCTCTCCAGGGGCAGTTTCCTTTAAACCATTTCTGTTCATTGCCATCAAAGTTCTAGATTATATACATACAGCTCAATTTTTTTTTTAATTTACTGCAGGCAACTTTCATTTTTTCTTTTCTATGAAAGAAGAGGGTTTGGGTACATGAACATAATCCCTTGTCCTTCTTTCAGGGGCTGGTACATTTGTTTTTAGTTCTTTAAAAACTACCTCTGTAACTTTATATAAGATGGCTTAAAGGCTGTTTCTATCCTACCATTTACTTATCAATGTTATTTTCCTACATCCTTTGTGTGATTGGGACATTAGTGTTTCTTTTTTCCTTCTGCCTCAACTTGCCCTTCTCTCTCCCCTTTCTGCTCCCACCTTGTATCTCACATTGCCAAGATGGTTAACAGCTACATTCTGTTCTTCAAAGACGGTTAAGTTGTTCCTTGCCAATAGGTTGACACTAAAAGTGGACTACACACCAGTGTTCTTGTTATTACAATGATGTAATTATCACCCACGCCTGGACCAAGGGTATTGGATTACATTTTCTTTTCCACGGCCTTAAAGTCACAGCCCTTGGCTCATTCAAATAAGAAGGTCAAAAGCATTAGGTGAAAAGATTTTTATAGTTGCTTATAATCATGCCACATTTACTTACTCTCATATTTAGACCACCATTTCCTTGTAATTTTTAAGCCTGGAGTTTCTAGTTGCTCTTTTACTTGTTGCAAGAAACATTATGTTCCTTTATTGTCTTGAATTTTCCCACTCTTGCTAAGCCATTACAGAGTGTATTTCTGAGGCGAGTCCTCTCTGCCAAACCCTTGGAAGGAACAGGGCGTGGGAGGTACTCTGGCTGCCATGTTGAACTCTTCCCCACTTTTGAAATTTATTTAAGCAAGTATAATTTTGTGAACTGTGATTATGACCCAGAATTCCTCCAGGCTCAGAATGATTCCCATGCCAGGCAGGCAATCTTTCTGTCTCTTATTGTACTTTTTCACATTTTCAATTTTGCTATTTTATGTTTTCATTTTCTTATCAATAAAATGGGAGACAACATTCAAACTGTGTCACAGTAAAAATGAGTAGGAAGTATAATTCTTGGTTGTTGTGTTTTTTGTTTTTGTTTTTGGAAAATCTACATACAAAAGCTATAATCAAATTATATACATGGATGATATAAGTTTATTAAGCTTTTAAGTCAATATAAATAACTTGGGAGAAATCTTATGAATAAAATAGGGATATTGTGAAGAACACATCATTTTTATTGCTGTGGGGCTGGCCATTTATTCAGGATCCTCTGTGATGTCCCTTGAATTAGAGCACAGTCTGATATCAGCGTCAGGACCAAGACTTCCAAGTTTTTGAGATGGAGGCTGAAGCCTCAGGTAAGCTTGGGTAAGATGTTGAACCATACACATGTCCCTTGGAAGGTGCAAATTCTCTCTCCTACTTGTCAGGTCTGTGAAAAGTCCCCATGCAGCTTTGAAAATGGAGAAGAAAAACTCCTGGACTGTTGCAGGCTGTCTTCATCTCAAAAGGAGTGGAAATCTCATTGAATCTATGGGATCTTGTTCTGTACTCTGAAACCAACCCAGCAGCTTTGGGTTACTCAGAAATTAAAGTGGTTCAGAAGTTACTTCCAACCCTCCCTTTTAGTCTCAGCTTAAGGGTCATTTATTTAAGGACACTCACTCCTGACTTACAGACTATGACATGAGCTATAAACACAACCATGGGACTGAGATGAAGAATAAATTGAGGAAATGGTGGTGGCCAAAGGCAGCGACTCTGAAGAAGTCACTGAGACCTAAAGAATGAGAAGATGTGAGTCACATGAAAATTGAGGCAAGTACTTTCTGGGGAGAAGGAGAAAACTGCATGAAGGCCCTGTAGGGAAGGGCCCAAGAAACTGAAGCAGGCCAGTCTGGGGAGAGGATGGTGCTAGAGAGGAGATGAGGCTGTGGGTAGGGGGTCAGGAGACAAGTGAAGCTTTAAGCAGGGCAGAGACCTGATAGGATTTACATTTTAAGAAGATTTTTCCTTGCCCTGGCCAGTTTTGCTCAATTGGTAGAACATCGGCCTGCAGACCGAAGAGTCCTGTGTTTGATTCCAGTCAGGAAACGTACCTTGGTTGCAGGCTCCTCCCCAGCCCTGGTTGAGGAGCATGCAGGAGACAACCAATTGATGTATGTCTCATATTGATGTTTCTATCCATCTTTCCCTCTCTCTTCTACTTTCAATGGAAAGTTATCCTCAAGTGAGGATTAACAACAACAACAAAAGATCCTCCTGCTTTGATGAGCATGGGTGCCAGGGCAAAGCTGCCTCGATGATGCACCCTGGGCACTTTCATTGGATACCATTTACACAGGCTGCAATGTGGTTGGTATCGCCTGGGGATGGCCCTGGCAGTAGCCATTAAGTAAAGGCAAGACTGGTGTCCCACCCTGGTGACTCCCTGAGATACCACCTCACCAACTCTCATACTGCCTGTGGCTCTTTCAATGATTGAACATTATAGACAGCCAGAAGGTGGCTGTAGGCCTTGGGGTGCTCAGTACTTTTTGCTGAGCTGCCTCAGGCCTGGTATTGGCGGTGGCTGGCCTCAGTTTGCAGTGTGGCTTTTCCCTCTTGCCTCCAGGTTCAACATAGGCAGCTACTAACCAATTATTGCTCCTACCAGGTAGCTCTAGATGGGTCACAGGCAGTGGCCCCTGTCAAGAGGTCCCAGAGCCAACACACCTGGTGGCCACTTTTAGATCACAACAAAACACGGAGCACATCAAAAGGGTGGTCTTGGTAGGCACCCGAGCCCACTAGGGTGGGCTCAGTGAATCCCACTCAGTGAATCCCTCAAGCAGCTCATACACTGTGGTTGTGGTCAATTGTCACAGCCAGTCAGCCTGAGGGTCAAACCCACCCTCTGGCATGCCAACAGCAATCAGATCTTAACTACAACAGGAGAGCACACACAACCAACCAAAGAGACACTCCTATAGCACCAGGCTCAGTTGAACAGGGTGCCTGTGTCATTGGGCCCCATAGGACACCCACTACCTAATATATAAAAAGGACAGGTCTACCTAATATATAAAAACAAACATAGAGAGGCAGCCAAAATGAGGAGACAAAAGAAATATGTCCAAATGAAAGAACAGGGGAAATCTCCAGCAAAAGAATAAAATGAATGGAGGCAAGCAACTGCTAGACACAGAGTTCAAAATAATGGTTATAAGGATGCTTAATGAGAACTTCAACAATAACTGATATAAACAATACACTAAAAGGAATCAACAGATTAAATGAAGCAGAGGATCAAGTTAGGATCAAGGAGGACAAAGTAGTAGAAAATACTCAATCAGAGCAGAAAAAAGAATTTAAAAAAGTAAGGATAGTTTGAGGATAAGGT
Organism: Vespertilio murinus; assembly: GCA_963924515.1. Taxonomy (NCBI): domain Eukaryota; kingdom Metazoa; phylum Chordata; class Mammalia; order Chiroptera; family Vespertilionidae; genus Vespertilio; species Vespertilio murinus. The sequence goes on along the minus strand of OZ004705.1, from coordinate 103,687,675 downwards.
TGTGGAACAACATTAAGAGTTAACAACATTTGCATCATAGGCATATTGTTAGAGAGTGGGAATTTTGATGCAGAAAAGATGGGGGGGCGTTGGCAGGGAGAGCAGAGAGAGCCAGAGAGGCTGTGGATTATGCCCCAGATAGAGTTGTCAGTGCTAACTCCAGGCCAGGCCTTGAGATAGGGTCTCATTGCCCCTTCCCAGCACGTAGGCCTTTCATACAACACTGTCAGCTTTCTGAAGAACAGGATGACCCTGTGAGTGGCATGGTCATCAATGGCATGACCCTGACATTGCTTGGGAAAAACTGTTTTGTCTTGGGTTGCTTGCTCTGCAAAAACAGGATGTGGTTAATATGCTTAAAAGTGGTCCTGCACAAAGTGTCTGGATTGCTCTCTGGACTCCTTGTGTGGAGAAATAAAGAACAGTTGCTGGCTGGCTGGCCAGCTGGCTAGCTAATAAAGGCTTCCTAAATTTTAATTTGGTCTGGACTCCAGTGGTTGTTCGCTCACATTTGCTCCACAACAATACCAGAAGAAAAAGAATTGAGAACCTATTTGAAGAAATAATGACTAAAATCTTTTCTAACCACGGAAAGGAAATAAATGTAAAAGTTCAGGAAGCTCACAAAGAACCAAATAAGATGAACCCAAATATGTCCACACCAAAACACATAATAATTAAAAGGCCAAAGGTAAAAGACAAAGAGAGAACCTTAAAAGCAGCAAGAGAAAAGCAGTTAGTTACATACACAAGAGCTCCCACAAAGCTGTCAGCTGATTTAACAATAGAAACATTTCAGGCCAGAAGGCATTGGCACAAAATATTTAAAAACAATGAAAAGCAAGGACCTATAACCCAAACTACTCTCTCTAGAAAAACTATCATTTAAAATTGAAGGCAAGCCTGGATGGAGTGTCTCAGTTTTTTGAACATCAACATATGCACCAAAAGGTTGCTGGTTCAATTCCTGGTCAGGGCACACACCTGGGTTGTGGATTCGATCTCCAGTCAGGGAGCATACAAAAGGCAACTGATTGATGTTTCTCTCTCACATAGACATTTCTCTCTCTCTCTCTCTCTCTCTCTCTCTCTCTCTCTCTCTCTCTCTCTCTCCCTCCCTCTCCCCCTTCCTCTCTCCAAACATGTCCTTGGGTGAGGATTAAAACAAGCAAGCAAATAAATAAGATATAACTAAAGAAGAGAAAAAGATAAAGGAATTTATTGCCATTATTACCAAGAAACCAACATTACAAGAAATGCTAAAGGGATTTCTTCAAAAAGAAGGGAAAACAGAACATAAATATAAATAATAAAATAACAATTTCATACCTATCAATAATCACTTTAAACTTAAATATATTAAATGTTTCAATCAAAGGATAAAGGGAAACTGAATGAATAAGAAAACAAGACACACACACATATATATATAGTGTATACAAGAGACCCCCTTCTGATCAAAAGGCAAACAGGACTGAAAGTAAGTCCGGCCAGCATGGCTCAGTGGTTGAGCATCAACCTATGAACCAGGGGGTTACATTTCTATTACTGGTTGAGACACATGTCTGGGTTGCAGGCTCAATCCCCAGTGACTGAAGACAGCATAGAAGGAAGCCACCACTGCAGAAGGGAGCAAAGTTGTGGAGAAGGGAGAGGCAGCAGAGAAGGGAGGGAGTGAGGCAGTGAAGATGGGAGGGAGAAAGGCAGTGGAGAAGGGAGTGAAACCTGCCTTGGCAGGCTTTGCTCCCTTCTTTGCTTCACTCCAGATGCAGGAAGCCCTACTCTTTTTTTTAATATTCTTTTTAAAAAATATATATTTTTATTGATATTTTACAGAGAGGAAGGGAGAGAGATAGAGAGCTAGAAACGTCCATGAGAGAGAAACGTTGACCAGCTGCCTCTTGCACACCCCCACCGGGGATGTGCCCGCAACCAATGTACATGCCCTTGACTGGAATTGAACCCGGGACCCTTCAGTCCGCAGACCTCTACAGCTGAGCTAAACCGGTTTCGGCAGGAAGCCCTATTCTTGCAGGAATCTTCCTGCAATGAACCTCAGGTATTATAATTCTTACGTATGGTGCCAGTGGGTACTGGGAATATCTGGAGGAATACTTTGCAAAGTATATGATTGTCTAATGACTATGCTATACACTTGAAACTAAAACAAAATAATATTGAATGTCCCCCTGGCTGGTGTTGCTCAGTGGTTGAGTGTTGTCCTGGGCACCAAAGGGTTGCTGCTTTGATTCCCAATCAGGGCACATGTCCAGGTTGTAGGCTTGATCCCCTGTGTGGGGGTTGCAGGAGGCAGCTAATCAACAGCTGATCGATATTTTGCTCACATTGGTGCTTCTTTCTCTCCCTCTTCCTTCCTCTCTAAAAATCTTTAAAAAATAATATTGAATGTAAATTTTAATTGAAAGATAAAAAGGAGAAAAAAGGAATGAAACCTTACCACTTGTGACAATGTGGATGGACCTAGACTCTAGGTCCTAGAGGGTGTTATGCTAGTGAAGTAAATCAGACAAAGACAGATAAATAACATATGATTTCACTTATATATGGAATCTAATGAACAAAAAAAGAGGAAAAAATGAAACACACAGATTCATAGACAGAGATCAAACTGAAAACTAGTGGTTGCCAGAGGATAGGGGTTAGGGGCTTAGTTAAAAAAGGTGAAGAGATTAAGAAGTTACTAAGTAGTCACAGGTATGTAAAATAGAGCATAGGGAATATGGTCAATAATATTATAATAAGGTGCGTCCTAGACTTATAGGGAAATAACTTAATAAATAATATAAATGTTTAACCACTATGCTGTACACCTGAAACTAATCCTATATAATGAAAGGCTAATAATATGCTAAGGGTCTGGTCATCCAGTCATCCATTCAACCAATTAAAGTGTAATATGCTAATGATATGTTAAGGTTGCTCAACTGCTTACTGTGATGTGCACTGACCACCAGGGGGTAGATGCTCTGACCGGTAGGTTAGCTGGCTGCTGGGGTCTGGCTGATCAGGACTGAGGGAGATGGGTTGGACATGCCCTGGAGCCCTCCTGTGGTTCCTCTAGCTGGCCAAACTCCTGTGTCCCTCCCCGGCCCTGATCATGTACCAGTGGGGTCCCTTAGCCTGGCCTGCACCCTCTTGCAATCTGGGCTGAGGGATCTCCCCTCCTGCTGCCTGAGTGCATGAATTTCGTGCACTGGGCCTCTAGTATAAAATAATATTAAAGGTCAACTGCAATTTGAAAGCTGAAAGGCAAGAGTGGAAGGACAGATGGCTTCAGACCGAGTGCTCCACCCAGGCTGCACATCATATCCCAGCTGCACCTTCAGTCTTAGGCTATTTAAAATCAGGATCGTCAGGAGTGGGGTGCAAGGGTCCCTTGGTAGCCAGTGCTGAGAACCACTGCCTTGCAAGTGGTCACAGTAGCCCAGTAAGAGATGAGGCTCTCTGGGGTAGGTGAGTGACCTTGAAGAGAAGAGTTTGACATACATATTTTGAGGTAAAATAGATAGGCTTGGCTGAGGGAGTGAATGGGAAGGAGTGAATGGGAATCATGGAGGATGACATCCAGGGTTCTGGCTTGGGCATTGGCTAGCAATGGCTCTCACACTCTAGAATTCTTCACAGTTCCTCAGATTGCGAACATCACCTCTAGAGTTTTCCTTTCAGTGTGTCTGTGTGGGGCTTGAGAATTTGCATTTTTAATAAGCTCTCAGGTGATAGTGTCTGTACAGGGACCACATTTTAGCCTGATAGGAGAGCTATCAAACTCTCAATCAGGCCAAACACCAATAAATTAAATCATGATCCGGATGGCATCCAGGTATCAGTACTTTGGAGTCCCTTGGGAGGTTTGAATACATTAACCAACTCAGCTTTCCCCGGATGCTGAGTTAACTGGTTAGGTGAAGGGCATGGACACTGAGATATTTTACAAGCTCCCCATGGGATCTTCCAATCATGCGTCACTAGTTTAGATGGGTGGAGAAAAGTGAATGGTGCCGTCATGTGGTGAGAGAGGCACAGAGGTTCTCTCTCACTCTGCCAGGGTTTCAGATGTCACTCACCTCTGAGGAGCTTGCTGTCAATGCCCTAGGCATGTGAGGCTTTTAAAACATCTGGACCAAATGCAGAGCTCCCTCCTTTCTTGCTCTAAACGCATACTGATGTACAATCCCCAGGGGCTAGCTGGTAACTGTCTTTATAAAAACACCATAGTCCATCTCACTGTGTGAGAATAGCTGCTCTTCATTGCATTCTCCATGCCTAGCCCAGTGCCTGACCTGTAAAAAGCACTAAATACATATTTATTGACTAAAACTACTTATGCAAATTTATGAAAAATGGAAAAACAAAGAGGTTTGGGAACCTTATGCAGGGTGTGTCCCCAAAATGTATACACACTTTAACAGATGATAGCTCAATTTCGAAAATTGTTAATAAACTCTGCCTTTATAGTTATTCAAAGTGTGTGTATACATTTTTGGGGGGCACCTTATACATTAGTATGCAATGAATTTAGCAGATTTCAATGCTGGTTGTGAATCATGAGGATTTTAATATGGGTCCAGTTGCAACACACTCTTTAGAACTCAACACTGACCTGCAGCATCCAGGCCATGAAAAAACAAAGACACGTGGCCAGGCCTTGAGGAGGCTCAGGGGCAGGCGTGTCAGGGACAACCTGTCCTGGTGGCACTGCTCTGGAAGGGCCAGGTTCCAGTGCTCTGGGTTCCCATCAAGTCTTTCTTCTGATGTAGCTAATGGATCCACAGCCAACACCCACGCTATGCAAGAAGTATTACTTCTCTTCCCTTTTTTACATCCCACTCGGAACCAGCTACCTGCCTAGCAATAAAGATACTGCAGGTGGGGAACTCTACAGTCTCTTTATTGGGGGTCACTCTCCTCTTTCTTCTTACTCACCCTATGGGTGTGGGGTTGGGAAGGTGCCTTCTAGTCTTAGTCCATACTCTACTGGTAGTAAGCCCACCCGGGACCTTGAAATTGGGAAGGTCAGCTTCCATTCTGCAGGTGGGCATGGAGGTTTTCACTGGGGCTGATGTGCCTCCCTGGTGCGTCACATAGCCATTCTCCCCACAGTTCCACCAAGGCCTCCGGCCTGCTGGGTGAAGGTGAACAATCCTGCAATAAGCACCCATCTCTTTTGCTTGGTGGTTGAGTCTCTGTCCTCTCAGCTTCTCCTCTCACTTACCACTTGACACGTGCCAGTCTTCCACCCTCCTCTGGGGTGCCTGGCATCATCTCTGTGAGCTTAGGCTGTCACTCAGGAACTTTGGCTTCCTGTTCTGAACACACTTGGAAGAAAAAGAGTTCAGAGGCCAGGCTCCTTCTTAGACTAAGAGAGGGAGAAGTTCAGATTCCAACGCCCAAGCACACTCTTCTTGTCAACATGTCAATGTCTCAGTGACCTGCTATTGTGGAGTGTGGGGGGCTGTTTCTCTGTTTTCCGTGTCCATCTCTATCACGGAAAAGGAAAAAGTCAGGTTCCTGAGTGGAGGAGCTGGGGATTAAGAAATTAAAGAAAGAAAGAGACTAAGAGGCAGAAATAGATTTATCAAGCTGGGTGCTAGGTGGGCGCCATCCTCTCTGATGGAGAGGCAGTAAGCTGCCGAGCCATGTAGCAGGTTTATTTTATAGGGTCAAAGGAGCTTATTTGCATTCTTAACTAGGCCCTAGCATTATTGGATTTACATATCTAGACCTGCCCCTGCTGACACCTGGACAAAGGTAAGTTAGAAACTGAATAAACCCCCAGCCTCTTAGGGGGAGGAGGGAAGAGTAACCGGGACAAGGACTCTGCCAGTGCCTCTGGCTCAGTTGACAATTTAAAGGATGTACATGTGCCTCTCAGGCGGCCTTCTACAGTGGGGAATTGGAATAGAATGCATTTCCCTGCGTCCAGCCAGTCTAGGGGTCAATGTGGTGTAACCCTCAGGGTTTTCTGGCTATAGGGGTGTCTCCAGAGTCCCCTCCACCCTGTCAATGAGGAAATCGCTGCTGAGTAGGAAAGCTTCTTGCCAATACAACAGTCACCAATCTTGGCAGGTAAATGTCTGCACAGCTCTATGGAATGGTCCAGAACCTTCCTGTTGGCATTAAATTGACATTTCATTAGAACAGTTGTTCCTAGCCAAACATGTTGTTATTAAAAGGCAATGCAATCTAATTCTCTGCAAAATAGGCAGACACATTCAAGATCTCTGTAGAGGGAAGATTTGCCCTAATTTGGGTGTCGTTACTGAGTCTGGCCCTAACAAACGTTTACTGAGCATCTGCTTCGTGCTGGTGCTGAAGACTCCAGGAGGAGAGATCCTCCGGGAACTCCAGTTGGAGGAGGAGCAGCAACAGACTTTCATAAAATAAGGTGAGGAAATAGGAATAAAGGCCTTGGGAGCAGCGTGGAAGATCCAATAGAAAATGTAAAGAAGAAATGGCATGTGATCTGGTGTGTGAAGGACACGTGCCTAATTTCAGGTGGAAGTGAGATAGAAGGCATTCCAGGAAGAGGAGCAGCCAGAGCAGAGGGCAAGGGCAGAGTCCACACAGTCCGTTCGCACACTGCGCGCCTGGGGGCCAGGAGGTAGGAGCTGTTTTGGAGGAAAGCAGGAAATAGAAGAAGTTTCCCTAATATGAGTTTTCGGACTAACATTTAAGTCTTTAGTGTAGCTTCTCAGTACAATTACTGCTGCTGCCACTACAGAGCTGGCATTGGTATGTCAGGGAGCTGTTGGCTCTTTGTCTCTACAAACAGGCTCCTCCATAAGCCTTGCTTGACAAAAGAGGTTCAGCACATTCTCACATGTTGCTCCCTGACTTCCAGGCACCAGAGAGACTCTCGCTTCGGTGTGGGTGGCTAGCTTATTTCTGTAGAGTCATAGAGTTACAATGTTTGTTTTAAGAGCAAAAGCTCTGCATTCAGTAAAAACGCACTCACCAGCATGGTGTCCACTTCAGTCTTTGTCCCACTGCTGATGTCTGGCTGTACCACGTGACCCCTCAGTTTTGACTTTAAGGACACTTACGCCTCCTCTTTTGACTTAGAATTAGGATGGCATCTCCTCAGATGGACTTTCTATCACATAGTGTTCCCAGAGTGGACTCTGTTAAGCTAATTTAATCCCTGGATCAATTTTCTTCATAGCACAGTTAAACCATTTCCAAAAATGTTAACTCTACTGAAATTATTTTCATTTGGATCAATTCTTTTCCATTTGAAATTTGAAACAAAATTTGGTGTATTGATTAAGTATTGTCTGCATCAAATTGTATTGATCCTGGCTTCTACTTTATGTAACAGACATTATTTCTATCAAGTCCATTTTTTTCTGGGTCAAAATTTGCAGATATAAATTTAAAAAATAAAATTGGACTTTTCTTTCAGTTTGTAGTCCACTACAATGTTTATTTTGTGCAGTTTTAGCTGCTGCTGTCAGTTTCATACAACATTGATTATTTATAGCAGTAATTAAAAAATATCAGTCCATCACATATTGAACTAAAATAATGATGCTTTGCATTTACTTCTTTTTTTTGTATGCATGTGTGTGTATAAAAGAGAGAAAGAATAAAAAGAGAGGGAAAGGGAGAGAAGAGAGGAATGAAATAGAAAGAGGAAGAAAGAGACAAAGACAGAGATAGAAATAGAGGCATGCAGAGAAAGACATAAATGAAAGAAAGACTTGGAGAAAAGGAGGGGGAGAGAGAGAGAAGGAGAAGGATAGGGAGAGAGAAAGAGGGAGAGAAAGAGAAAGAGAGGGAGAAGGAGAGGGAAAGAGAGATAGGCAGAGAGAGAAAGAGAAAGAAGAGAGGGGGAGAGAGAGAGAGAGAGAGAGAGAGAGAGAGAGAGAGAGAGAGAGAGTTGCATCTTGGACTCTTGACATCTCCAGGGTTTTTAAGACAAGAGCCCGTTGGCATGGCTTTCCATTGCACCTTCTGAATCCAGTAGAAGCACAGTCTTGTGCCTCATAGAGTCTCTTTTCAGCAGATTTCATTTCCTACTGGATGAAGGCCAGCTTCTTTTACCAGTAGCATAGGACACCATTCTTCCCAACGTGGCTGCCAACCACTTCTCAAGTCTCCACTCCTATCATGACCATCCAGTGCACACTTCACGCAGCCCACTCCGGGGTCTGCACCCATTCTGGGGTCTGCACCCACTCTGGGGTCTGCACCCATTGTGGAAGTCTGATGTTTGCACAGACTCCTGTTCTTCCTGCGTCAGTTTGCCAGGAATTCCATTTCCTCTCTTTTTGCCTGGGGACCTCATACTCATGCTTCTAACCCTTCCCAAAGCGCCCTCTCTTCTGTGAAGGAGGTGGACACTTGGGAGAGAATGTGGGGGTTGTTTCTAATGTGAAGCACAGAGACTGACTAGGGCACACAGAGTGGGATTTGAAGGTAATCAGGGACTAGGAGGGAAACAAAGAAGAGCAGGCAGTTGGAAGGGATTGGGAAATAGAAAGGCCTGGAAGAGACTAGGGAGGTACAGACTTTGATGTGCAGGAAGCCAGAGAATGAGAGGAGATGGAGAGTATGAGGAGTCGGATGTGTAACTGGAAGGCAGCAGAGGTTGGGGCTGGAGGGTCAGCTGTGCGCTCCTGTTCTTGGCGCGTCACGGCACTGAGCACACTTGTGTGGCCTGTGAGCTCCTCTCAGGCTGGAGCGGGGCTGGGTGGTGTGCAGTGACCGAGCCTCATCCCTTTGGGAGCAACTCTTTGGTAAGAAGAAGTGAGCGGGTAGCCTGGGCCTCTATGGCCTCTGTAGGAGGCATCTGCCTGTCTCCTTAGGGCCCTCTCTCCCACATCACTAAGCTGTGCGGCTAATGGGAAGATGTGACTCTCACTGCGGATGACCCAGGTCAGGGGACCAGATCTTTACTTGAACTTCCTTTTGCATGTGAGGTGTCATCAGGTTCTCTGCCCGGACTCTGTCCTGGGCTGGAGGCCGAGCCCATTTGCTTAGAGTTATAAGCGAAGTCAAGAGAGAAACTTAGTGAAGTTATCCCGTGGGCCACCGGTGGCAGAGTGCCAGTGATCCCACTGCTGTGTGGCCTTCTGCATCCGCACAGGGGGATCGCTCTCCTTTAGGCTGTTGTGATTAGTAAATGTGTTACAGTGCCTTTAGTCTTTACATTTTTCATTTAGGTTTTAATTCTGTTTCCATTGATTTTTGTGTCTGGTGTAAGCTTGGAATTTAACATATTTTTTCCTGAATGAATAGACAATTATACCACAACACCACTTATTCAATAACCCCTGTTGCCTTTGTCAATAAGAAATTCCATCTCATCATACACTAAATTCTGATCTGTCCATTTCTGGACACTCAGATTGTGTTCTGTTAACTCATTGCCCTATGCCTGGCTCTTGTCATACTCTTTTATTGTTAAGATTTTCTTTGCTGTTCTTAGGCATACTTCCCCCCTCATATAAAAGTTCTTATCAAATTGTTAACTTTAAAAAATTGGGCCTCAATTTTAAATGTGCACTATTCTTCAGGAATTCAGGGAATCTCTTAGCTCACACAAACAAAATACCTTAGACTGGTGGCTTAACAAGACATTTATTTCTTATAGTTCTGGGGGCTGGACTGTATGATTGGAATTGGAGTACCGGTCTGGTTGGGTTCTAGTGTGGGCCTCTTCCTGGTTTTTGGGTTGCTTTCTCGCTGTGTCCTCACATGGTGGAGAGACAGAGAGCTTTCCTGGTTCTCCCTTTTAAAAAAAAACTAAAGGCATTAATTCCATCATGAGGACCCACCCTCAAGACATCACCTAGTCCTGATCACCTCCCAAAGAATCCCCCCCCCAAATGCCATCACATTGGGGACTAGGGCTTCCACATATAAACAAGGGGGAGGGAGAGTGCATGACATCTTAAAATAGCCACTTTCCTAATTAGGAGATTAGCATGTATTTAATTTACTCAGGATTTCTTTTTTGTCTTTTGCTATTTCCTTTATGAAGTTCTTAGCATCTCTTTTTTTTATTATTAAATTATTATCTGTGTACATATATTACCATTGCCTCCCCCCCCCCCCCAAAAAAAAAAACACAAAACATTCCCTCCCTCCCCAGAGTTTTGTGTCCATTGGTTATACTTATATGCATGTGTACAAGTCCTTCGGTTGATCTCTTATTTCCCTCATATTTCCCTCCCCTCCCCGTTGTAATTAGACAGTCTGCTTGTTGCTTTACTGTCGCTATATTTAACTTATGGTTCATCAGTTTATAATGTTCTTTATTATTCATAAATGAGTGAAGTCATATGGTGTTTCTCTTTCATTGACTGGCTTATTTCACTCAGCATGATATTCTCCAGTTCCATCCAGGTTGCTGCAAATGATGAGAATTCCTTCTTTTTTATGGCAGCATAGTATTCCATTGTGTAAATGTACCATAGTTTTCTGATCCAATCATCTGCTGACGGGCACCTAGGCTGTTTCCAAATCCTAGCTATTGTAAATTGTGCTGATATGAATAAAGGGGTGCATATATCCTTTCTGATTGGTGCTCCTATTTTCTTGGGATATATTCCTAGAAGTGAGATTACTGGGTCAAATGGGAGTTCCATTTTCAGTTTTTTGAGGAAACTCCATACTGTTCTCCACAGTGGTTGTACCAGTCTGCATTCCCACCAGCAGTGCACGAGGGTTCCTTTTTCTCCACAACCTCGCCAACACTTGTCGTTTGTTGATTTGTTAATGTTGGCCATTCTGACAGGTGTGAGATGATATCGCATTGTTGTTTTGATTTGCATCTCTCGGATAAGTAGTGACTTTGAACAGTTTTTCATGTGCCTCTTGGCTTTCCTTCTGTCTTCTTTTGAGAAGATTCTATTTAGTTCCATTGCCCATTTTTTAATTGGCTCATTTATTTTCCTTTTACTGAGTTGAATAAGCTGTTTGTAGATATTGGAGATTAAACCTTTATCAGTAATATCGTTTGCAAATATGTTCTCCCATGCAGTGGGCTTTCTTGTTGTTTTGTTGATGGTTTCTTTTGCTGTGAAAAAACTTTTTATTTTGATATAGTCCCATTTGTTTATTTTCTCTTTAGCTTCCATTGCCCAAGGGGCAGTATCAGTGAAGAAGTTCTTTTGGCATATATCTGAGATTTTGCTGCCTGTGGATGCCTCTAGTATTTTTATGGTTTCCCGTCTTATGTTTAAGTCCTGTAACCATTTCGAATTTATTTTTGTGTATGGAGTAAGTTGGTGCTCTAGTTTCATTCTTTTGCAAGTATCTGTCCAATTTTCCCAACACCATTTACTGAAGAGACTGTCTTGACTCCATTGTATGCTCGTGCCTCCTTTGTCAAATATTAATTGAGCATATTGATTTGGGTTGATATCTGGATTCTCTATTCTATTCCATTGATCTATATGTCTGTTCTTGTGCCAGTACCAGGCTGTTTTGAGGACAGTGGCTTTGTAATACAGTTTGAAATCTGGTATGGAGATCCCTCCTACTTTACTCTTCTTTCTCAGGATTGCTGATGCTATTCGAGGTCTTTTATTGTTCCAAATGAATTTTTGGAGAGTTCTTTCTAGGTCAGTGAAATATGCCGTTGGTATTTTGATGGGGAGTGCATTGAACCTATAGATTGCTTTGGGAAGTATGGACATTTTGATGATGTTGATTCTACCAATCCATGAGCATGGTATGTTCTTCCATCTGTTTACATCTTCCTCTATTTCTTTTTTCAGTGTTGTGTAGTTTTCCGTATATAGGTCTTTTACCTCCTTAGTTAAATTTATTCCCAGGTATCTTAATTTTCTTGGTGCGATGGTAAATGGGATTGCTTTTTTGGTCTCTGTTTCTGTAAATTCATTGTTGGTGTACAGGAATGCCATCGATTTCCTGGCGTTAATTTTGTATCCAGCTACATTGCCAAATTCATTTATTAAGTCTATTAGTTTTTTGATGGAGTCTTTTGGGTTTTTTATGTACAATATCATGTCATCTGCAAATAAGGATAACTTTACTTCTTCTTTTCCGATTTGGATGCCTTTATTTCCTCTTCTTGTCTAATTGCAACGGCAAGTACTTCCAGTACAATGTCAAACAGGAGTGGTGAGAGTGGGCATCCCTGTCTTGTTCCTGTTCTAAGAAGGAATGGCTTTAGTTTTTGCCCATTGAGTATGATGTTGGCTGTGGGTTTATCATATATAGCTTTTATTATGTTGAGGTATGATCCTTGTACTCCCACCTTGTTGAGAGTTTTTATCAGGAAAGGGTGTTGGATTTTATCAAATGCTTTTTCTGCATCAATTGATATGACCATATGATTTTTATCTTTCAATTTGTTTATGTGATGTATCACGTTTATTGATTTGCGGATATTGTACGATCCTTGCATTCCTGGAATAAAACCTACTTGGTCATGGTGTATGATCTTCCTGATGTACTGCTGGAGCCGATTTGCTAGGATTTTGTTGAGTATTTTGGCATCTATGTTCATGAGGGATATTGGCCTGTAATTGTCTTTCATTGAGTTGTCTTTATCAGATTTTGGTATTAGGGTGATGCTGGCTTCATAAAAGGAGTTTGGAAGTGTTCCTTCCTCTTGAATTTTTTGGAATAGTCTGAGGAGGATAGGTTTTAGTTCTTCCTTGAATGTTTGGTAAAACTCTGCTGTGAAGCCATCTGGCCCTGGGCTTTTGTTTGCTGGCAGCTTTTTGATGACTGTTTCAATTTCTTCCCAAGTAACTGGTCTGTTGAGATTTTTAGATTCTTCCTGATTAAGTTTTGGAAGGTTGCGTTTTTCTAGGAATATGTCCATTTCTTCCAGGTTGTGCAATTTGTTGGAATAGAGTTGCTCATAGTATTTTGTAACAATCCTTTGTATTTCGGTGGGGTCTGTTGTTATTTCACCTCTTTCATTTCTGATTTTGTTTATTTGGGTCCTCTCTCTTTGTTTCTTGGTTAGCCTGGCTAGAGGTTTATCAATCTTGTTTATCCGTTCAAAGAACCAGCTCTTGGTTTTGTTGATCTTGTGTATTGTTTCTTTGGTCTCTATGTCGTTTATCTCTGCTCTGATTTTTATTATTTCTTTCCTTCTGCTTACAGTGGGCTTTTCTTGTTGCTCTTTTTCTAACTCTTTGAGTTTTAGAGTTAGATAATCTGTTACCTTTTTTCCTAGTTTTTTGCAATAGGCTTGTAGAGATATGAACTTCCCTCTCAAGACTGCTTTTGCTGTGTCCCATAGATTTTGGATTGTTGTGTCTTCATTGTCATTTGTTGCCAGGATGTTTTTAATTTCTTCCTTGATTTCTTTGGTAATCCAGTCCTCGTTTAATAGCATGCTGTTTAGTCTCCATGTGTTTGATTTCTTTGGATTATTTTTATTGTAGTTAATTTCCAGTTTTATGCCACTATGATCTGAAAAGATGCTTGATATGATTTCTATCTTCTTGAATTTGAAGAGACTTTGCCTATGTCCCAACATGTGGTCTATCTTTGAAAATGTCCCATGTGCACTTGAGAAGAATGTGTATTCTGTGGCTTTGGGGTGGAATGTTCTGAAGATGTCGATTAATTCCATCTGGTCTAGTGAGTCATTTAGGATTGATATTTCTTTGCTGATTTTTTGTTTGGGTGATTTGTCCAAATGTGACAGTGGTGTATTAAAATCTCCTACTATGATTGTATTACAATCAATCTCTCCCTTCATGTCCTCCAGCAGTTTTTTTATGTATTTGGGTGCTCCCACATTGGGTGCATATATGTTTACCAGGGTTATTTCTTCTTGTTGGATTGCTCCCTTTAGTATAATGAAGTGGCCTTCATTATCTCTTTTTATGTCCTTCACTTTGAAATCTAATTTGTCTGATATAAGTATTGCTACCCCAGCCTTTTTTTCATTTCCGTTCGCCTGGAAAATCTTTTTCCATCCCTTCACCCTCAGCCTGTGTGCATCTTTTTTTCTGAAATGTGTTTCTTGTAGACAGCAGATGTATGAGTTTTGCTTTCTTATCCAATCTGTTACCCTATGTCTTTTGATTGGAGCATTTAAACCATTTACATTTAAAGTAATTATTGATAGGTAGGTATTTGATGCCATTTTTATTCTATGCCCCTGTGTTCCTTCTTTGCTTCCTATTTCTTTATTTTTACAGTAGACCCTTTAGCATATCTTGCATTGCTGGTTTGTTGGAGATAAATTCCTTTAGTCTGTTTTTGTCAGTGAAGCTCCTGATTACACCTTCAATTTTGATTGACAGCCTTGCAGGGTACAGTATTCTTGGGTTCATACCCTTCCTTTGCATGACTTTGTATATGTCATCCCATTCCCTTCTGGCCTGATGAGTTTCTGTTGAGAAATCAGTTGCTAATCTGATGGGGGTTCCTTTATATGTAACTTTTTGTCTCTCTCTGGCTGCTTTTAAGATTCTGGTTTTGTCAATGTTTTTTGCCAGCTTAATTATAATGTGTCTGGGTGTTGATCTTTGGGGGTTCATTTTGTTGGGGACTCTTTGAGCATCTTGGATTTGTGTCGGTTTTTTCTTCTCTATCTCAGGAAAGTTTTCTGTCATTATTTCTTGAAATACTTTTTCCATATCTTGCTCAGTTTCCTTTCCTTCTGGGACCCCTATTATTCTAATATTGTTTTGTTTTGTATTGTCCCAAAGCTCCTGTGGGCTCTCCTCCTGTTTTTTTATTTTTTTTTCTAGCAGCTTCTCTAATTGGGTATTTTTTTCCATCTTGTCTTCCAGCTCACTGATGCGGTCCTCTGCTTCTTCTAGTCTACTCTTGATGCTTTCTATTGAGTTCTTCATAGAAGTGATGTCATTTTTCATTTCTTCTTGGATCGCCTTCATTTCCTCTTGGTTCTTCTTCAGATCCTCTTGGTTCTTCTTCAGATCCTCTTGGTTTTTCTTCATTTCCTCTTGGGTCTTATTCATATTGTCAAATTTGTCTTCCATTCTTTTTAGCCATCCCATGATCATTACTCTGAATTCTTGTTCTGGTAGGTTGCTTGCCTCTAAATCATTTACTTCCTTTTCTGGTGATGTCTGATTTTCTTTCATAGGTGGGGTGTTTCTTAGCCTCCCATGATCTTTCTGTTTTAAGATGCCTGTATATGTAGTTCTCTCTCTCCTGCTTAGATTTAAAGGTACAAAATACAACACAACCAGGTACAACACACAAGGCACTGAGCAGAAAAGCGTTTGCAATATTAATATCCTTCAATAAAGATGACTAGAACCCAGCTAACAAAATCATACAATCAAATACAAAGAATAAGCGAACCAATCTTACAAAAAAGCATACAACTTTGATATAGTTAGCATTTAACATACAACTACAAAGGGGTGGAGAGAAGGATTTTTTGTTGTTGTGGGTTTTTTTTTTTTTAGGATAGCGACAAGGTAGGTGTGAGTTGGCTTGGAGTATGGGGTTGGGAGCCAGATATACACAGGAAGGGTGAAATTTTAGGAGAGGGCAAATAGAAAAAAAATAGGGAAAATCTAGAGCAATAAAGAGTTAAGATAAGCAGGACATCAAAGGGAAAGGGTTAGGAAGAGATTGATGGCCTAAAGGTAGGGATGAGTTAGAATAGAGCGTTGGAGAAGGAAAGGTATAAATAGTCTGTTGAATAGTAATCCCAAAGGGGTAAAAAAGAGAAAAGAAAAAAATTTTTTAAAAAGTATATAATATGGCACTTAAAAGATAATGATAAAAATAAACAAAAGAAAATAAGATAAAAAAGATAAAACGAGCAAACTACCAGTAGTAATAATATTGATTACATATAAAAGTGAGTTAATTAAAAAGGTAAAATCAAGTGAGGAAAGATGAAAAAAAAATATCTTCTTAAGTAAACTTTGCAACTAATGTAGCTTAAAAAAAACAGAAAAAATTAAACAATTAGAAAATCAAAATCAAAAATTAAATAAAGTTTGCAGTAATGAAGGTCATTCACTTCCTCTGTTGTTCCGTCTAGCTCACCAGTTCCCAGTCTGGGCTTTAATAACAATTCCCAGTGTTTCTTCCGTGTTGTAATCGGGTCTTGTTTTTTGAAGCAGTTCTAGAGTCCATATGCACTGCAGCCTCTAGGTGGCGGTGCCTACTGGTGGCAGAGAGCCAGGCCTCCTGGGCCCCTCCTGTTTTTTTTTTTTTTTTTTCTTTCCCCCTGTGTCCGGGATCTATGGAGAGGTGGGGGTTGGGCAAGAGGAGCCGACCACATTCGCCTGCACCTCCCTCTGAGACCGATTCAGACGTACTGCTCCTTAGGGGCCCCCACCGCAGTCAGGGGTGGCTCCAGCCCAGTTCTGGGTTTCCTACAAACACAGACCCCTCTGCGAGCGCGCGCAAGCTGCAGGCGCCAGCTGCGGCTTGGGGGAGATGCGCGCGCCGCTGGGGATATGCGAGCCGCGGCAGAAACTCACCGATTCTTCACCCTGGGTTAGGGCACTCCCTCCAATCCAAGCGTTCGCGCTGACTGTGGTCGGCGTCCAGGGGCGAACAGCCACTCGGTGGTCTTTACAGCCTGGCTATTCTGTCCTTTAATCCAAATCTCCTCCCGTCAAGATGGCGCGATTTCCCCATCTTCTCCCCTAGCTCGCTCCGGGAGAGGATCGGGCTGTGGGTGTTCAATTGTCAGGGACTCCCCAATCAGGCGCCCCCCAGTTTCTCCAGGTGCTCGCCTCTCTCTTGGCTTGTCGACTGGCACTCCCAGCGAGACCCTCGGGTGCTCTCTCCTTCCTCTTCGGGATCCGGGTCAGAACTTGCCTACCTATTCTTCCGCCATTTTCCTCCCAGCTCTAGTTCTTAGCATCTCTGATTACACGTTTTCCTGGGTGGCACACATTGTGATTGGTATCTTCTTCATTTTGCTTTCCAGGGAGAAAATGATCACTTTCACGTTGACAGGGATTCTGCCTGGCACCACATCCCTTTGAACCTCTCACGCTCAGATAACATTGTCACGGCAGGGATGGCCATATAGGACAACACGACCCTGGTCCCAGGAGCATTTAACAGAGCCAGGTGAGACCTCCCTGAGACCGGCAGCCTCACATAGACATCTGGACTCTTCTAACATCGGGGTCTCAGAAGCAAGGATCAATGATGGAACTGGAATCTGGGAAAAATTAGTCTTTTCCCTCCAAGTAACTTCTAGTGACCTCCAGAGACAGGGATGGATTCTATTAGAGGCCAGACTAGCAGAAAACTCCAACTCAGCAAAGTAGTCAAGAGCACAAACTCAACCAGGTATGGCATGGAACAGAGATTTTCTATGGCAACACTACGAAGAAGTGGGGTGGAGAAAGGGTTGGTGCTTGCAGCTGTGAGTTCATGTGTCATTAATGTGACTGATCAGTGTGGGCAACACAGGGTAGGTAAGTAACACAAGCAAGATTAGAACGAACATTATCTAACTTCAGAGAGCAGGTGCTTTTTCTATTTCTGGGCACCTCTCAGATACTGCTGCCCACTCAGTCCCTCACACACACTTCACCTCTATTTATTTTACACCTTCCTCTGCATACCACACCCATCTCCTTTCATCCTTGTCCCACACTGCACTCTCTGTCACACTTTGGTAATTTTGGTCCCCCACTTTCCTGCTGTGGGGGACAGTCCATAGACTGTGGAAAATGACCCCAACCTCCTTTATCTCACTCCCTCTTACAGCAAATCACTAGTATAAAAGCTTTGAGCATTTATGCAACCACCTGTAATGTCAGATTGTTCCATAGATGACACATAACATGAAAATAGGCTTCATGTCCTGGAATGACAAATATGTGCACTGCTCCCACCCCCATGCAGTGTCCTGTATGAGCTGAGCTATTCCATCTGAATTCAAGCAGATGGTGCAATTTTCTTGTCTTCATATACACAGCTCAGCTCTGGGAATGAAGGTGCTGTCATTTTGTCTTAGCTCTTTGCTTTCAAGTTGTAATTGTTGAGGTTAGTGTGGCACTTGATGAAACATCTGTAATTAACACATCACTTATCACTCAAGTGGCAGACAGGGAAGGAAAGATGGAGGGACACTTTTATTAAGATGTAAATTCAATAATCAATTTAAGCATCCTTTGGATACCTACTATGCAAACATTACTGCTTAGAACAGGAGTTACAGAAGTTGAGTAAATGATCCTTAGTTTAAAGAACACAGCCTTGGCAGAGACAGAAATTGTCAGTGAAGGACAATGCAACGTGGTAAGAGTGATAAGGAAAGTATTCACACAGTGCTCTGACAATTGGATGGAATTAGGCAGAGAAAATATATACTGGCACTCAACAGAAAAATGCTAAAAGGTGTGAATGAGATCATCCATGTGGCCAATAAATACATCTTAATCAAAACAGGACACTATTTTTATAAGGTTCTCCCTCCTCCTAACTGGTGGGAGGAATTATGACATTACTGGCACCTGTCACAGAGACATCCCCAAGACATTGAACCACCAATCAGCACGTACCAAAGTGTCTTGGAGCCCACCCCTTCCTGTTCTGCCCTGGGTTCAACCCTCTCCTGTTCCCCCCCTTAAAAAGACCCCTAGACCAGCCATGTGCTGCTGCTCCTCCATGTCCAGGAGGCAGCCCAGCTGGGTCCCCTCCCCACTCCTTCAATTCTGGTTTCCCTACCTCCGTAATGAGTCCTGCTCATTACTGGGCAATAAACTTTACTTTAAACTTCCTTGGTGGTCTGTCTCCTGCGCCTTCAAACCTTACATATTGGTGCCAAAACCCAGCTGAGCCTTTATGTGACCTTCCACAGTCCGGCTCAGGAACCCTGCTTCTCTCCAGCTCGGCACTGTCAGCAGTGAGTCCCTAGTCCCTATTTATTCCTAGGATTATTCTGGCATCTCTGTCCGTAAACTGCGCAGCCCTCTGGTCTCCCAGGGAGACTCAAGTCATAGATGGTGGCAAAGACATTCTCAACCTTCTTGGCTCTCTGGCCTTTTGGCTTCACTCCAGCCCAAGGGGGCAGGGGAGAACGCCTTCATGCCATCCCTCGGGTCCCCGGTCCATAGCTTTGGCTTAGTTGGGACGCTGGTTCTTGGCCTCTGCTATTGACCTGATCCTAGGTTTCAAATTGGGCAACCAAAATCTGGTACCCTTGGGGTACCTCTCCAATCTGGCTACTTTAAAATATATATATATATATATATATATATATATATATATATATATATATAATTGATTTTTTTTTACAGAGAGGAAGAGAGAGGGATAGAGAGTTAGAAACAGTGATGAGAGAGAAACATTGATCAGCTGTCTCTTGCACAGTCCCTACTGGGGATGTGCCCGCAACCACGTTACATGCCCTTGACCAGAATCAAACCTGGGACCTTTCAGTCCACAGGCTGATGCTCTATCCACTGAGCCAAACCAGTTTTGGCCAATCTGGCTACTTCTGTAACGTGACACGGGACTTAAACATCCTCGCCTGACCTCAGTAAATTCAGCCGGGAAGTCGCCCAGGGTTTCAAGTGCCAGGCTCTCCACCCTCCTCCCTCTGTCACTTCTATTCTGATTTCTGCTTGGGACCCAGCTGCCACAGCCCCCCACTGTGCTTTCCCGTCCCCCCTCCCCCCCAGCTTCCCTGCACCGGGCCTGACTTGCTCGAGCAGGAGCGCAGGCTTGGTCCCCCGGTGGTGGCCCACAGGACGCCCTGCCATTCATCTGCGCTCTCCCATCCCCACGCCGTGGCCACACTGAGATCCTGCTGCTGTGCATTCCACCACTGCCAACCCTGGTCGCCACCTCCGAGAAAGCCTCCCACCCACGCAACAGCCTCTCCACACAGCTAAGTGCTCTTCCATTGTTTAATTGTGAGTGGCCTTGCCACCACGTGGCTGCCACCATCTTGACATGGCTAACCCTTTCTGGTTCCCACGGGGCCAACATCATCTTTGCACAACAAACACCTCCCCTCCCCAACCAAGTCGCACCTCCTCAGTCTACCCACCACCGCCTCCTCCACCTGTCCCCCTCCCCAGGTCTGAAATCCTTTCATGGCATTCAAGGATTTTAATGCCCATGAAAAGGAGGCAGATTAAACCCACCTTCCTCAGGACGTGAGTCTGCAAAAACTCACACCTTTGCTTCCTACCCTGGGGCCAACGGCAGCCACACATAACTGTGTGTGGTGGGGGTGATGCTTCAAGTGTGGAAACGAAGGCCACTGGGATAAACAATGCCCACAGCCCCATGCTCCAAGCAAGCCCTGCCCAGCTTGTGGTCAAAGCGGCCAGTGGAAGAGTGATTGCCCTTGGAAAAGTGGGGGGCCCTCTGCATCTCAGCGTGGAGGGGCTGTCCTTCCAGGTCATGACCTGCCGCTGACCATGCTGGGACTGGCTGAAGACTGAAGATGCCTGGACTCCGACCACCCCTGCTGAGAGCCGGGGTAAAAATCAAGGTAGCAGGGTATGCAGATCTCCTCCCTTGTGGATACGGTGTGGGCTACCTGTCTTGCCCTTCCTCTTCTGGGCCATTGTTTCAGCCACGATCTCTTTCCTGCGTATTGACTGTCAAAAATGCTCTGTCCTCAGCGCCTGTTCCCTATCCCCACTGCCTTTTCTAAATGTCTTCAATAGCACAGTAATGAAAAAAAGGAAAGGAGTTCTAAAGTTAACTGTTTACAAGAATTTTTACAGGACCCACTCACCTGGACAATCCTGCCTCAGGTCTCAGAGTCATACAGCTGGCCTCCACTGATACCATTTTTCCATCATTGGAGTCCTCACCTATCCCCTAGGGCCAGCCTTCACCCCCATGGCCTACCTGCACTGACAGCTTGATCCACAGTTTGGGGACTTCAGCCCTGCCTCTGGGCTCTGGCTGCAGCTGCTGTTCTCATCAAGGAGGCCCAGAAGATCTGCCTCCAGCAACCCTTACAGGTGTTCTCCATCATAGTCTACAGGATCTTCTGTCACTCCTTTACCCCTCTCACATGCAGAACCCCATCTCCTGTTTTTCAACAGTCTTCAGCCCTGAATCCAGCCACTCTCCTTCCTGTTGCCTCCACCCAAACTGCAGCAAAGCAATTCTGCCCTGAGCTTTTCAAACCCTGAGTGCCTCTCTTCCTGCTCTACCTCACCCCAGGCAGCTGTTTCAGGAACACACTGACAGGTTTCTTCCCAGGCCAGAACCAGCTGACCACGGCCCCCAAGGACCACCCCTGCTGCCTCGGGGCTCAGTTCCCCCCACTGCAGCCAGACTACTTGGCGATCCATCATGGCATCACCTCTCCAGACTCAAAAGGACCCCGGAGCAGCACATAAATGTGAGGTGTTGCCCCCCTCCCCCACTAAGGCCCACCTTAGTCCCCCTCCCTCTCCTCCTTCTCCCAGGCCTGGGCAACCTCCGTGAAACCCATGACCAGGACAGCACACCCAGCAGGTAGGATCTCAGGACTGCCCTCTGGTTCCCGCTGGTCAGGTTGTGTCATCCATGATGCCTACAGTGAGGTCAGGTCTGGACTCTTTTTTCTGGATCTGTGTTTTTTTCCTAGCTCCCTGCCTCCTCAAATTCATTTGCTCCAGGATCACTGAAATGTCTCCAGTGACTGCAAGCCAGCTCCTGCTCCATCACTACATTCAGCTACCCTTCAATCCGCCTCTGCCTTACTCTGGCCTTTAACACCCCCCACCTTCTTCAGCCCCTGGTTAGCTGGAAGTAGTCAGAGTGATTTTGCCGCCCCTTATCAGCAAAAGGCCAGGGAGCCAGTGGGGGAAGCCCAGAGCTGATGCAAAGCCCCTGAACCCCTGCCCAGACTTTCAATTTTTTAAATATAACCAAAGAGTCTGGAATATAAGGTTCTCCCTCCTCCCAACTGGTGGGAGGAGTTATGACATTACTGGCACCTGTCACAGAGACATCCCCAAGACAATGAACCACCAATCAGCATGTGCCAAAGTGTCCTGGAGCCCACCCCTTTCTGTTCTGCCCTGGATCCAACCCTCTCCTGTTTTCCCCCTTAAAAAGACCCCCAGACCAGCCATGTGCTGCTGCTCCTCCATGTCCAGGAGGCAGCCCAGCTGGGTCCCCTGTCGCCTCCCAACTCTTCCAATTCTGGTTTCTCTACCTCCGTAATGAGTCCCACTCATTACTGGGCAATAAACTTTACTTTAAACTTCCTTGGTGGTCTGTCTCCTACGTCTTCAAACCTTACAATTTTATTCATGAAAGACTAGAGATAATTAAAATTAAGGAGAAATGCTCAGAACTGGTAAGGAGGTTGGGAGGAATATGTAATCATATGTAGCATTGGGGGAAATGTAATACATCAGTGCCATGTTGGGACCATAATCATGTCATATTGATTCAGCTTAAACATATGCTTACTGTTTGTTCTGATCTGTCCCACTTTTAGTAATCTATAATATATAAAGTTATTTGTTGAGGAAATAAAATTTAAAACAATTAAATATGAATTAGATCTATGACTATGGACCTACAAGGATGTTCACTATGTTTTCTTAATGAGAATAGCAAGTTGCATTGGAACATATATAATATTATTTCATTTTGGCAAAGCTATGATCTCTCTCTCTCTCTCTCTTTCTCTCTCTCTCTCTCTCTTCCACCCCATAAATGTTTAAATAAATATGGATCCAATTTGGTAGAGTAGGTGGAAGTTGCAGTCACCTTCTCACATGACCACATCAAAATTATAACTGAATTATAGAACAATCAACCTGGATAATTATTGAAAGACCAGCTGAAATGCAATTCTTATAACTAAGGGTTTATAGAAAATCCATGTCAAGACTGATAGGAAGGACAGAAATGTGCAAAGGGCTAGCTCCACACCTATGTGCAATGGTTAAGAATCTGGGTAGATATCTCAGTTGCAGAGCTCCTGCCCTGAGTAGTGAGAGGTCTCAATGTCATACCAGGCCCCTCATCCCCGAGCACCAGTGCTGGGAAGAGAGGCCCACATAATATCTGGCTGTAGAAATCAGCAGGGATTCAGTTGCCCCAGGTGAGACAGAAAGCTGCTGGAAACCTGGGTGTCTCTTAAAGTGACAGCATGCAAACTCTCACTTGCAAGTACTCACCCTGGGCTCAGTGGAAGATAGGGGATACTGAAAGCAAACAGGGAGAGACTGGAGTTGTATGGCTTTAGAAAGAGAGCTGGAGGGACAGCCAACAATGTCTCTGTTCTGAGTTCCTTTCTGCCACCACCCATGGAAGCCATCTTTCCTTGGTTGAGCACTCACCTCCCATGGCATCAGGCTGGGGAGATGCAATGCTCCACACTGACTACTCCCAGAGGCCCATCCTACTCAGCTTATACACAGCTCTGGGGTCTGCCAGTGGTTGCTAGTCTTTGTTAAAATACTATTGAGGAATTATGGGGGTGCCGGAGGCAAAAAGGGAGAAATTACATTGTGTGGCTTTAGTTTGAGGGCCATTTTCATAGAACCCCCCAACTGATGCCACCATTCCTGTACTGGGCTTGTCACCCTTTCATAGTGTTAGCTTGGGAACTGCATTAGTTCTGATGACTCCTTGAGATCCTATCCTACTCAGCTCATACACAACTGTGAGATCTGCTCATAGTGGCCAGCATGGGCCTGTGGTGTGGTTTTTATTGAAAAACTCTTGAGGAATTCCAGGCAAGCTTGGGGTGAAGACAAGGTGCCAGAGACACATGGGAGAGGCTCAGTTATGTAGCTTGAAGACAAGAGTTATCTTCCTACATACTGGATGAGCACCAGTTCATGTGCTGAAACCTATCTGCACACAGCCAAATCTTAATCTGATTTAGTCTTATGAGCTCTACTTACTCTACCCTGATTATTCCCTGACCCCAGCACATAGCAAAGGTCCACAGGCCCCAAACAGGTGGAAACTGGCCTTTGTGTATCTGGAGGCATTTGCTGACTGGAAGCAAGCAATATAGCAGATACAGAGTTAAAAAACAATGTTTTTAAAGGTGCTCCAAGAAATTATGAGAAGAATGGAAGAACTCAATGAGACCTTCAACAAAGAGATAGTAAGCATTAAAAAGAACATGAAAACCATAAATAAGAAGCAATCAGAAAAGAACAATGCAACATCTGAAACAAAGAGTACACTAGAAGGTATCAACAGCACATTAGATGAAGCAGAGAATCAAATCAATAATTTGGAAGGAAAATAGCAGAAAACACTCAATTGGAACAACAAAAAGAAGAAAAAAAATGAGGAACATTAGGGACCTCTGCGATAATATCAAGTGTAACAATGTTTGTACCATAAAGATACCAGAAGAAGAGAAAGAGAAGGGATTGAAAACCCATTTGAAGAAATAATGCCTATTTTTTTTTCTAATCTGGTGAAAGAAAAATACACACCAGTTCAGGAAGTACAGCGTCCCAAACAATATGAATCCACAGAGGCCCACACCAAGATGCATCATAATTAAAATGCCAGATGAGAGAATCTTAAAAACAGCAAGAAAACGACAGTTAGTTAGAAAAAGCTCCCATAAAACTGTCAGCTGATTTCTCAACATAAACTTTGCAGGCCAGAAAGGATTGGCATGAAATATTCAATGTGATGAAAGCAAGGACCTACAACCCAAACCATTCTAATCAGCAAGGCTATCATTTAAAACTAGTAGTCCTGCCCACATATATGTGTGCCAGTAGCTCTCTGTGGAGCTTAGCTGCTTCAAGCCTGCTGCCAAGAGGCTCTCCATGGCCTAGAGACTCATTGCAGCCCTTTGTCACTGGGTCAACGATGCAAGCATTCTGCACCAGGCCTGGCCAGAGGCCCATCCACAGCCAGGCATGGAAGACTTGCCTTGTCGCTAGGGCAATGATACAAGCTCTTCCCCCTTCCCTGGCTGCCCCATGCCTGCTGCCCAGAGGCCCTCCATGGTAGGGTGAAATGCTTGCCTCGTCACTGCAGCAAGCATTCCACCAGGCCACTCACGCTGCCTACTCTCAGTGTCCGTCCCCCCACTCCCTCCTTAACTGGGGGACTCTGGCGAGGCTGAGAGGACTGGGTGCTGCCATCTTGTGGCTATGGGTGCTGCCAGCTTTGTGATGGAATGATGGGTAATTTGCATATTACCCTTTATTAGCTAGGATTGAAGGAGAAATAAAGATCTTTCCAGAAAAGAAAAAACTAAAGGAAATCATTGCCACAAAACCAGTATAACAAGAAATGTTAAAGGGTCTTCTCTAAGATGAAGAAAGAAAGAAAAAGGAAAATAAATATAAATAACCAACAGGCAAGAACTATGTAGCTATCAATAATCACTTTAAAACTAAGTGAATTCAATGCTTCAATCAAAAGATATAGGATAGCTATATGGATAAAAAAGTTTTATATATATGCTGTCTAAAAGAGATGTACTGCAGATTGAAAGATATACACAGACTGAAAGTAAATAAATGAAAATGAAATGAAAGCTGGAGTAGTAATTCTTTTATTAGACAAACTAGACTTTAAATCTTAAGGTAAAATAAGAGACAAAGAACATTTTATAATGATAAGGAATCAACCAAACAAGAAGGTAAAACTTTGTAAACATTTATGCACTTATCATAGCAGCACCTAAATATATAAAGCAAATATTAAAATCCTAGAAGAAAATTTAGGAAGAAAAATATCAGACATCTCATGGAGCAAAATTTTCACTGATACACTGCCTAGAGAAACAAAGGAAACAAATAAACAAATGGACTACATAAAAATAAAAGGCTTCTGCACAGCAAAAGAAATCAGCATCAAAATTAAAAGGGAAACCACTGTATGGGAGTACATATTTGCCAATGATACATCTGATAAGGGGTTAATTTCCAAGATTTGTAAAATACTCATACAACTCAATAAAAGGCAGACAAAAATTAAAAAATTAACAGAAGACCTAAATCGACACTTTTCCAAAGAAGACATACAAATGGCCAAGATACATTTGGAAAAAAATGCTTAATGGAACTAATCATCAGAGAGGTGCAAATTAAAATGACAGTGATGTACCATGTCACACCTTCCAGAATGGCTACCATCAATAAATCACAAACAACAAGTGCTGGTGAAGATGTGGAGAAAAAAAGGAACTCTAGTACACTGCTGGTGGGAATGCAGACTGGTACAACCACTATAGAAAACAGTGTGGAGTTTCTTAAAAAAATTTTAAAATGAAACTGCCATTTGACCCAGTGGTTCCATTTTTAGGAATATATTCTGAGAAGACTGAAACACCAATCAGAAAGAATATATGCACTGCTATGTTCATAGCAGTATTATTTATAATAGCTAAGATGTGGAAATAGAGCAAGGAGTCCTCTATATAAAAATTCATTAAATTTTTTTTTTAAGAAACTCCATACTGTTTTCTATAGTGGTTGTACCAGTCTGCATTCCCACCAGCAGTGTACTAGAGTTCCTTTTTTTCTCCACATCTTCACCAGCACTTGTTTGTGATTTATGCTTGGATAAAAAAGTTGAGGTACATTTGCACAATGGAATATTATGCAGCTGTAAAAAAGAAGACAGCATGGAGGGACCTGGAGAGTATTATACTAGGTGAAATAAGCCAGTCAGAGAAAGACAAGTATCACATGATCTTACTTATATGTGAAATCTAATGAACAACACCAACAAAAAACAAACAAAATAGATCCAGAGACATAGACTCATGCAACAGACTAATGATTCTCAGAGGTAAGGAGTGGAGTGGAATGGGAAGAGATTAACTGAAGAAATTACATGCATGTATACATAACCCATGGACACATACAATAGTGCAGTGAAGGCCTGAGAAGGGAACAAGGGTGGGATGGAGGGTGTGAATGAGGGACAAAAGGGACATCTTTAATACTTCCAACAATAAAGATAAATGAAAAATAAAACAAATATTAATGGTCATAAAGGGAAAGATCAATAGTAAAAGTAGGGGACTTTAGTACCCTCTTGACAGCAATGCAGAGATCTTCCAGACAGAAAATATACAAGGAAACAGTGGTTTTAAATGAGCATTAAATCAGATGAATTTTATTGATATTTTCAGAGCATTTTACCCCAAAGCAGCAGAATATATATTCTTTCCAAGTGCACATAGGAAATTTTCCAGGATATACTATGATCAGCAACAGAACAAGTCTCAACAAATTTAAGAAGATTGAAATCACAATGTTATGAAATTAGAAATCAATTATAAGAAAAACCTGAAACACACACACACACACACACACACACACACACACACACACACACACAGAGAGAGAGAGAGAGAGAGAGAGAGAGAGAGAGAGAGAGAGAATAAATAGCATGCTATTAAATAAGGAATGGGTTAAAAATAAGATCAAGGAAAAAATTAAAAGATACTTTGAGATAAATGAAAATAAAAACACAGCATCACAAATCTATAAGACATAGTGAAAGCAGCAATATAAATATCGCCTCAAGATAAGAACAATTCAAATGAATAATCTAACTTTATTCCTAAGGAGTCTAGAAAAAGAACAATAAACATATGCAAAAGTGAATAGAAGGAAGGAAATAAAGACCAGAGTGTAAATAAATGAAATAAAGTCTACAAAAACAGTACAACAACCCAATAGCTGGTCCTTTGAAAAGATAAGCAAGATTAATAACCTTTAAGTAGACTAATCAAGAAAAAAGAGAAAGGGCGCAAATAAACAAAATCAGAAGTGATAGAGAAGTGACTACTGACACCACAAAAATACAAAGAATTAAAAGAAAATACTGCAATTATATGCCAACTAATTGGGCAATCAGGAAGAAATGGATACATTCATTGAAACATACTATTATTCAGACAAAATCTGGAAGAAACATAAAAATCTGAACATACTGATTGCCACCAATGAAAGCAAATTAGTAAACAAAATACTCCCAACAAAAAGACATCCCTGACTGGATGTCTCCACAGGTGAATCCTACCAAACATTCATAGAAGAATTAATAGCTATCCCTCTCAAACTGTTCTAAAAAATTCAAATGGATGGAAAACTCCCAAGTTAATTTTTTGATGCCCACATTATCCTAATTCTAAAACCAGATAGAGATTACAAATAAAGAAAATTACAGGCAAATATTTCTAATTAACATAGATGCAAAAATTCTTGACAAAATATTGGCAGACCGAATTCAGCAATACATTAAACAGATCTTCCACAATGATTAAACGGTATTTATTTCTGGAATGCAAGTTTGGTTCAATATCCACAAACCAACTAACATAATACACTATACAAACAAAATGAAGGATAAAAATTATATGACCATATAGAAGAAGTTAAACTATCATTATTTTCAGATGACATGAAATGATATAGAGAGAACCTTAAAAACTTCACCAGAAATCTACCAGAACTGTTAAATGAATTCAGTAAATTAGCAGGAAAACAAAATAAATATTCATAAATTGGTTGCATTTCTATACACCAATGATTAACTACCAGAAATACAAGCTAAGAGAACAATTCTACTTACAATTGCATAAAAAATCCCACGAATATAGTTAACCAAGAAGTAAAAGGCCTACTTGGAAAATTATAAGCTACTGTGAAAGAAACTGAAGAAGATACAAATAAGTGGAGGCATATACTGTGCTCATGGATAGAAAGAATTAAAATTATTTAAAATATATATTCATTAATTTCAGAGAGGAAGAGAGAGGAAGAGAAAGATAGAAATATCAATGATGAGACAGAATCAGTGATTAGCTGCATCCTGCATGCCCCACAAAGGGGATCAAACCCACAACCCAGGCATATGTTCAGACCAGGAATCAAACTGTGACCTCCTGGTTCATAGATCAATGCTCAACCACTGAGCTGTTCTCTCACTGGCTGGGTGAGAACTAACATTGTTAAAATGTTCATACTAACCAAAGCAATGTACAGATTAAATGCAACTACTACCAAAACACCAATGTTATACTTCACAGAACTAAAACAAATAATCCAAACATTTATATGAAACCACAAAGGACCCCAAATAGTGACAGAAATCTTGAGGAAGAAGAGCAAAGTTAGAGGTATCACTTTACCTGATATTAAACTATACTGCAGGATTATAGTAATCAAACAGCATGGTAGTGGCATAAAAGTAGACAATTAGATTAATGGAATATAATAGAGAGTCAAGAAGAAAATCCACACCTATACGGTAAATTAAAGTATGACAAAAGAAGCAAGAATATGCAATGGGTAAAGACAGTCTATTTAATAAATGGTATTGGAAAAACTGGACAGATACATATAAAAAATGAAACTAGACTACCTTCTAATAACAATACAAGAATTAACTCAAAATGATTTAAAGATCCAAATGTAAGACTCAAAACCATAAAACTCCTAGAAGAAAACATAGGCACTCAACTGTCTTACATTGCTCTTAGTAACATATTTTTTTTTCTTACATATCTTCTTAGGCTAGGGAAACACAAAAATTGTTAAACAATTGGGACTACATCAAACTATAAGCACTAAGTAAAAATGTGGAAAATACAAATACTTTTCTTTGAGTTTTTTAAATGATATTTGACTATTGAAAAAATTTGTAGCACTGTTGGATGTGGTTCTAAAACGTGTAAAGAAACATGTTTAAAACAATTGAAAATTAATGTGGGCAAGAAAACAAAATGTAGGTACAGTTTCTACACCTTATTTGAACTGCTAAAATATGACACCAGTAGACTGTGGTAAGTTAAGTATATATGTGGTAACACCAACAGCAACTACTAAAAAGCTATACAAAGAGATATACACTCAAAAACACTACACATAAAAATAATGGGATTCTAAAATTCTCTAGTAACACTAATGAAGGCAGGAAAAAGAAAACAGAGAAGCAAAAAACTGAGAAAACAAACAAGAAACAACAAATAAAGTAGATTTAATTCCTATCACATCAATAATTGCATTAAATGTAAAGAATCTAAATATACTCACTAAAATAAAGAGAATGTCAAAATGGATTTAAAAATGTGACTTGCCCCTACTGGTGTGGCTCAGTTGGTTGGAATGCTGCACTATACTCAGAAAGGTGGTGAGTTCAATTCCAGGTCAAGGTTACATACTCAGGTTGTGAGTTTGATCACCAGTTGGGGCAGGTGTGAGCGGCAACCCACCAATCTCCCTCACATTGATGTTTCTCTCTCTTTCTCTGTTTCTTTCTCTCTCCTTCCTTCCCTCTCTCCATCCCTTTTTCTCAAATCAATAAAAAAATGTGACTCAATGATATGCTGCCTACAAGAATCTCACTTCAAAATTACAATATTGGAAGGGTAACAATGAAAGGAAGGAAAAGATGTATTATGTCAACTTTAATCAAAGGAAAGCAGGTGTGGCTTTATCAATATTAGATAAAGTATACTTCAGAGCAAAAAACGTTACCAGAGACAGAGAAGACCACCATCTCTCTCTCTCTCTCTCTCTCTCTCTCTCTCTCTCTCTCTCTCTCTCTCTCTCCCTCTCCATATATATATATATATATATATATATATATATATATATATATGCCTAAATGACCAAATGTCTGAACGATGACCAGTCTCTATGATGCACACTGACTACCAGGGGGAAGTCCTCAAAGTAGGAGCTTCCCCCTGGTGTCAGTGTGCTCCCACAGCTGGAATGTTGCTCAGCTGACTGATGGGTGCCAGATGCCAGGCTCATGGAGCCTCTCTCACATCCAGGGCATTCCTAGTGAGTAGTAGCAGCAGGCTCAGCGAGGCTGGGATGAGCGGGAGCAGCAAGGTGCTGGGCCTGAGCTTTGCCTCCTCCCAGGCCACCTGCTACTTCACGCACTACTACATCCCTCAGGGGATGTCAGACTGCTGGTTTTGGCCTGGGACAGGTTTTGGCCTGATTCCCAGGCCAAAAACAGCAGACTGACATCCCCAAGGGATCCTGGATTGCGAGAGGGGTTAGGCTAGGCTAAAGGACCCTATGGGTGCATGAATCTGTGCACCAGGCCTTTAGTATAATGATAAAGGATTAATCCACAAGTAGACAACAAGCTTAAATGTGTAAACACCAAACATTAGAGCTGCAAAATGGGTGGAGTAAAAACTGGTTGAACTCAGAGGAGCAATAGACAAATTCACAATTATAGTTGAAATCTTCAGTATTTTTTTCTTAACAACTGATCAAAACACTAGGAAGAAACTCCACAGGTTTTTTATTTTATTTTATTATTTTATTTTATTTTTAATTTTATTTTATTAAGGTATTTTCTGTGTACATAGTTTACCATTGCCCCCCCTCACCTCCCATTTATGCCCTCCCTCCCCAGAGTTCTGTGTTCATTGGTTGTACTTATGTTCATTCATACCAGTCCCTCGGTTGTTCTCCTATCTCCCCCCAGGTCTCCTTCCCCTCCCCCCTGTCATTTGACAATCTGCTTGTTTTATGGTGACTATCTCTGGACCCCATGAATAAAATCTGCTCCTCATTTGGCAGTCTGCTTGTTTTATGGTGACTATCTCAGGACCATATGAATAGAGTCCGCTCCTCCTCTGGTTTTCACCGCCCCTTCCCCTGGGTCCCACTGCTTCCCCTGGGACACACGGCTTGCCCGGGGCACACTGCACCCTGGGACACTCGGCTCACCCGGGGCACTCGGCCCCCTGGGACACTCGGCTCACCTGGGGCACTCGGCCCCCTGGGGCACTCGGCTCACCCGGGGCACTCGGCCCCCTGGGACACTCGGCTCACCCGGGGCACTCGGCCCCCTGGGGCCCTCGGCTCACCCGGGGCACTCGGCCCCATGAGACACTCGGCTCACCCGGGGCACTCGGCCCCCTGGGACACACGTCTCACTCGGGACACCCTTCCCCTTTGGGGGGTACGGCTTACCCGGGGCACATGGCCCCCTGGGACACACGTCTCACCCGGGACACCCTTCCCCTTTGGGGGGTATGGCTTACCTGGGGCACATGGCCCCCTGGGACACTCGGCTCACCCGGGGCACTCGGCCCCCTGGGACACTCGGCTCACTGGGGGCACTCGGCCCCCTGGGACACTCGGCTCACCCGGGGCACTCGGCCCCCTGGGACTCTCGGCTCACCCGGGGCACTCGGCCCCCTGGGGCACTCGGCTCACCCGGGACACCCTTCCCCTTTGGGCGGTACGGCTTACCCGGGGCACATGGCCCCCTGGGACACTTGGCTCACCCGGGGCACTCGGCCCCCTGGGGCACTCGGCTCACCCGGGGCACTCGGCCCCCTGGGACACTCGGCTCTCCCGGGGCACTCGGCCCCCTGGGACACACGGCTTACCCAGGACACCCTTCCCCTTTGGGGGGTACGGCTTACCCAGGGCACATGGCCCCCTGGGACACTGGGCTCACCCGGGGCACTTGGCCCCCTGGGGCACTCGGCTCACCCGGGGCACTCGGCCCCCTGGGACTCTTGGCTCACCCGGGGCACTCGGCCCCCTGGGACACTCGGCTCACCCGGGGCACTCGGCCCCCTGGGACACTCGGCTCACCCGGGGCACTCGGCCCCTCTAGGGTGTTGGGGTCGCATACTGGAGGCGCCGCGCCAGCTCCTTGCTAGCATGGTGGGCAGGCTGGGACAGCTGCAGTTGGTCTGAGATGGTTTCAGGCGGGGGGACCACCCCCAAAGGTGTCTCGTTCGGTGTGGGAGCGGAGCAGCTGCAGACATGGAGGCTAAGTTCTGAGGTCGCCCACTCCCTGAGCCCAAGGCGTGGTGAGCTCTGTTCTTGGTGGATTTCCTTTATTCTCGGCGGCAGTGGCAGGTGGCGGTGCCAGGTGCAATATTGACGGTCGCTCCTGTAGTTCAATTACCACTGTAGTTTTAAAGTTCATATGGCGGTGGTGGTGAGAGCTTCGGCTTGGCCATGTGGCATTGGAGGATAGGCTCGCCTGAGTGGGTAATGGAAGGCACCGTGCCATTTCCTCACCAGCGCGCTCCATTTCCCTCCCAGCATGGTGGGTGTGCTGGGAAGATTGTGGGCGGGCTGTGATGGCTGCATGGGGAGAGTCCGCCCTCAATGGTGTCCTCTTTGTTGCGGATGTGGCGCTTCTGTGGATGCAGAGGCTAATTTCTGAAGCCACACTCTCTATGAGCCCGGTGTGTAGTGAGCTCTGATTTCGGTGGATTCCCATTCTTGGGGCCGCGGAGGGTGCGGCAGCGATGGCAGCACCTGTGGCTCAATTTCCCCTGCAGTTTTAAAATCTGCGTGGTGGTAGTGTCTGATGCCCTGGCCTGGCCGTGCAGCAGCGGAGAGAGGACTCTCCGGGTCTGCCAATGGAAGGCGCAGCGCCAGCACAGCGCGTGCGAAGGCCTGGCAGAGCAGGCCGCGGGCGTTGGCGGAGAGTCCCCGCGATGTCCCAGTCTTTCAGACTTAGTGGAACGCTTCCCCTGAGCCAGGACAAGCAGCACCACCACCACAAATATTGGCCAGCTCAGCGCTGCCCCTCCACAGGTGACAGTAGGGGCATCCTCACCTCGGTAGGCCCTCGCTCTCGGAGGTCTCAACCAGTGGAAGGCAGCACAGCACAGAACTGCCCCACCTTCTCAGTCCTCCACTCGCCATAGTTTTAAACTCCACATGGCAGCTGCGGCGCCTTGCTTGGTGTCTAATTGTAGCCTTCCCATTTCTGGGCTGAGCTGGTTGTGCTGGAGGGGAGACGCTGAGCCCGCTCCTCTCTAGCACTGTGGGCGGGCTGGGAGGTCGCGCTCACGGGCTTCTAGTCCAGGCAGGAGCCAAAGGCGCGGAGGCAGAGGCGGTGGTGGCGGCAGTGTAGGCAGCGGCGTAGGCCCCCATCAGCTCCCGTAGTGGAGGCTGGGCTGGCCCACTCCCTGGGCCCCAGGGCGGGGCGAGGTCTGGCTTCCCTCATTTCCAGCATCAGTGGCAGGTTCAGTTTCGCTGTAGTTTTAAACTCCACATGGGGGCTGCGGCGCCCTGCTTGGTTTCTAATTGTAGTCTTCCCACTTCTGGGCTGGTTGCGGGACGGGGAGACGCTGCGCGATTTCTTCGCCTGCACAGTAAGCGCGGGGGCTGGGCCGGCGGGGAGATACTACACCATCTCTTCGCCCGCCCGGCGGCGAGTGCGGGGGGCCGAGCCCAGGTGCCCGCTCCTCTCCAGCACTGCGGGCTTCTCGTTCAGGCAGGAGCCGAAGGCGCTGCGGCGGCGGCGGTGGGCCCCCATCAGCTCCCGTGGCAGCCGGTGGGGCTGGCCCACTCCCTGTGCCCCGGGGTGGAGCGAGGTCTGGCTTCCCTCATTCCCGGCGGCAGCGGCTCCGGCAGGTTCAGTTTCGCTGTAGTTTTAAACTCCACATGGCAGCAGCGACGTCCTGCTTTGCGTTTAGTTGTAGCCTTCCCATTTCGCCAGCTTTCCTGTGGGTCTGGTGCGATCCCTTTCAGTTTTATCCGTTGTTTATTTCCAATTGTTGACGCTCTACCACTGAGCCAAACCCGTGAGACTTCCTGGGCCGCCATCTTGCTTCGCTGTTCTCCACAGGTTTTTAAAAAATATATATATTTTATTGATATTTTACAGAGAGGAAGGGAGAGAGATAGAGAGCTAGAAACGTTGATGAGAGAGAAACATCGACCAGCTGCCTCTTGCACACCCCCTGCCGGGGATGTGCCCACAACCAAGGTACATGCCCTTGATGGGAATCGAACCCGGGACCTATCAGTCTGCAGACCGACGCTCTACCACTGAGCCAAACCGGTTTCAACATCCACAGGTTTTGATAAACTCAGTTAACACCACCCATCCAGGGAATGTAATCAACATTTATGGAATACTCTTTCAACAGCAGCAGACTATACACTCTTTCCATGTGCCCATCGAACAGACACCAAGGCAGAACATATTCTGGGCCATAAAAACCTCAACAAATTTAAAATAATTGAAACAATACAGAGTGTGTTCTCCAATCTCAATGGAATTGGGCTAGACACCAACATGCCACTGAAAGGTGTATCTACTGCAATGGCAATAAAAGGCAATAAAAGGCACAGAGTTTGGAAAGGAAAGAGTAAAATAGTCCCAATTTGAAGATGATGGCATTGGCTGTACATATAGAAATTTCCAAGGAAACTACAAAAACCCAAACTATTAAAACTCATAACTGAATTAGAAAGGTTGCAAGATGCAAAATAATCATTAAAATATAAATTGTGTTCCTGTATACTACCATGTTTCCCCCAAAATAAAACATCCTCCGAAAATAAGACCTACTTACAGGCTTCCTTCTGAGTGAACTATAAGGCACCCCCCCGAAAATAAGGCCCCCAGGCTCTGTCTCAGAATGAAAATTAATTTACTGTAAACTGGTCGCTAGGGCCACCCCTACTGGCGTCTAGCAACCAGTGACGTTATGCGGAGTCTTGACATCACTGCTGTGTGGAGGAGGAGTGAGAGGTGAGCCTGGGGCGGGAGAGAGGAGGAGACTTTCCCAGATGCACATAGAAGAACAGGAGGATTAGAGAGGACAGGACGCAGCGAAGGTGGTGAGTGCTGGTCTGTCTCTAGTGACACTACCTGATGCTCGCGGCCGCCTTCATGATTACTGAAGGTTCTCAGTCAGTGGCAGTGGGTTACTAAAATGGTAATCCCCCCTCTGATTCTCCTGTGTCATTTTGATTTCCCCCTCTGATCCCCCCTGTGTCATTTTAAGTGACATGATAAACTCAGTTAACAATTGGGTTTGTTAACTTTGATACCCCAATTCCTTTTTTATACCCCTAGAAAAGTTACTCCGTGGAGTACAAGAAAGGAATCATGGAAGACTCTTGGGGCCAAAATCTTACTACTTTCTGCAAAGAGAAGATGTTGAGTATCCGATTGGTCTGAAAATGGCGAGCAGAGTATGGTAACCTCATTGAACAAGTGGACAAGGGAAATGCTAAAAAGTGAAAGTGTGGATCAGGTCGGCAACCATTATTTTCCAAGCTGGAAGATCTAATCTGTGAATGGGTTGTTGACAGGAGAGCAAAGGCTTTGGTTGTGAATAGGGCTCAGATTCAAGAATTTGCCCTTGCAATAGCACCACAGTTTGACATAGCCCCTGAAGACTTCAAAGCATCACAACAGAGGCTGGATAATTTCCTTCAGCGAAGTGAACTGTCTTTCACACAGAAGATCTACAACATTGTTTAGGTTGGAAGATACTCAAGTTATTAAACGAGCATTTGCATTCAAGTCCTTTACTGATGATGCTGACTTTTCTAAATACAATCATTTGGTTGTCCCTCGCTAACCTCCCTGTTGGCCTGGTCATAGGCAGCCATCTTGTGAAGGCGTGAGGGTCATTTTGCATATTACTTCTTTGTGATATAGGATGTTAGTTCCCTACTCTACTTGAAATCCCTTTTTATTTCTTTTGAATTGCTTCTCTCTTCTCATTAGTTGACCAAACACTAAATTTCTGTTCATTTCTTATTAAAAAAATTTAGTTATCTCTTTTTCTTATCCCAGACTAAGCTGGCTTTATTTAGAATGTCTTGTTCCATAGCTAAACTACCTATTAAAATATGTTTTTATATTTTATATATAAAATATATATATTTTTATCTGCCGAAACTGGTTTGGTTCAGTGGTTGAGCGTTGGTCTGCGGACTAAAGGTCCCAGGTTCGATTCCGGTAGGGGCATGTACATTGGTTGCGGGCACATCCCCGTTAGGGGGTGTGCAATAAGCAGCTGGTCGATGTTTCTCTCTCATGGACGTTTCTAGCTCTCTATCTCTTTCCCTTTCTCTCTGTAAAAAATCAATAAAATATATTTTTTTTTAAAAAGAAAAAAAAGAAAAAAAAAGATAGGTCTGTTATCTTCTTGAGAGGAATTTTGAGGTCAACTTTTAAAGTCATTTTTTTCTTGATATATAATTTCTCAACTTAAACAATGATGACATTGAGAATCAGAGGTTGGGGATTTGACTCCAATCACACAGGATTTGACTCCAATTTCCCCTCTATGTCCATGGCTATTTCTTCATCCAATACCATTTCCCTCTCTGTATTCTCTTCCCTTGATACCCTCTGCCTGGCTTCCCTTTAATCTTGTGCAGTTCAACTCTGCATGTAAAGAAGCCAACAACTTGGTGAGAATCATTAATTTTCAGAAGCTTTTATTTCAGTGACTCCAAAGATAATTGCTAAAAATAGACATATTGGCTGCAAAGCACAGTTAAAACAACTCATTTTTGTGGTCATGCCTTCCAGAGGTGGGAATGTGTGCTGGGAATGTAAACACCTCCACAGCTGAGACAAATTTCTCCTGTGGGTGGCAATGCAGCAAATAATGCTTTCCCAGAGGCGGCCTTGGGCGCAGAGTTGGGTGATCAGTACAGATGCATGTAGATACCCAAGTAGACCTGGGTTTTGCCAAGAGGGCAATGTGTATCATTCTCCCTGGATGCAGGAGTGGAGTGAGGTGAGGGAATTCTGAGGACCTCACACCTGGGATTACTAGAATTTCAAAAGTATGTTGTCTGCATATGAAGCCTTCTAATATGTTGATAATATCTTTTAGCATCTGGAGGAGATGTCCAAAAGAGCATCAGTTCAAAGTTGAAAAGAAATGAGCAACAGGCTGTAAGCAGGTGCATTTCCATAGAGAAAGGCAGTTCTGTTAATGCTTCTGGTTGCAAAGCAGTGTGGACAGTGTGGACAGTGTGAGTAGTGTGGGTAGTGTGGGCAGTGTGAGCAGTGTTGGCAGTGTGGGCAGTGAGGGCAGTGCGGGTAGTGTGAGCAGTGTGAGCAGTGTGGGCAGTGTGGGCAGTGAGGGCAGTGCAGGCAGTGTGAGCAATGTGGGTAGCAATGTGGACAGTGTGAGCAGTGTTGGCAGTGTGGGCAGTGAGGGCAGTGCGGGTAGTGTGGGCAGTGTGAGCAGTGTGGGCAGTGTGGTCAGTGAGGGCAGTGCGGGCAGTGTGAGCAGTGTGAGCAGTGTTGGCAGTGTGGGCAGTGTGAGCAGTGTGGGCAGTGTGGGCAGTGTGGGCAGTGAGGGCAGTGTGAGCAGTGTGGGCAGTGTGGGCAGTGAGGGCAGTGCGGGCAGTGTGAGCAATGTGGGTAGTGCGGGCAGTGTGAGCAGTGTGGGTAGTGCAGGCAATGTGGGCAGTATGAGCAGTGTGGGCAGTGCGGGCAATGTGGGCAGTGTGGGGAGAAGACACACGTGTTCTGGAAAGACTTGGCTCACCTCATCTCTGGGTACCTCAGTGAGCACACTGACACCTTTTCCTCTCCCCTGTGTCTTCCTCCCTCGATCCCCCTGTTTCTCCTCTTTCTCTCCCTGCTGCCCTCTAACTCTCCCCTGTCTTCTCTTGGACTATTCCTCCCAGGTACATCAGAGTTTGGCATTTATTTTTCTGTGTGCAGACCAGGCCACCTCTCCTGTGTTTGCTTCGGCTGTCACATTGGGTAAGTCTGACCTGAGGGCCTCCGAGTGCAGATGGTAAGGAGCCACATGATGTCTCTTAGGGCCAAGGTCGGCTCTTGGAGATGGGAGGTTTTAGTACTTGGCAGACTAGTGTGGATGGACCTCAGGGGCCTTCACTCAGTCCCAGCACCTTGTTTTATAGTCACAGGTGGTTCCTACAGGTGTGGGTGATATATTTTTGGTTTTAGCAGAACTTCAACTGGTGCCCTGAGACTCAGGCCTGGGGTTAGAAAGAGGACATTCATTCCAGGGATCAAGGAGACTTTCGCAGAATAAAGCAAGTGGCAATTGTTGTTCTGGTTGGAGATAAACTTTTCTTGGGACCAGCCTGGCTTTTCAATGACCTTAGGTGACTCTCTATTGGAGAAGGGCAGGCCTATTAGAGCTCAGGAAACTTGCCTCCACGCAGGCTTCTCCTCAATCACAGTAAAAAACAAGAGGGTCAGTGTGACTGCATGTGTGCTCCATGCCCTCTGCCCCCTCTAATTTCAGCTTTGGCATTGGAGGACAGTTTCCATGATGCTTGCTGGCAACACTCTGCCTCAAATCCCTGCTGCTTAACTCCACTTTCATGCCTCAGGACATATTTCTGAAGTCACAGGACAGCCTGGAACAGGGAAGCTAAGAAACCCCAAAATGACCCCCAGTAGATTAGGGGTCACTGATAGGAATTATTAAATTTTCAGATCTTCCACCGTATTTACTGTTTTTTAAATCTTCACCTGAGGATATGTTTTATTGATCTTAGAGAGGAAGGGGAAGAGAGAAACATTCATGTGAGAGAAGAGCATCAATCCCTTACCTTCTGTATATGTCCCAGCCAGGGACTGAATCTGCAGCCTAGGTATGTGCCTTGGTCAGGGGTGAATCCTGCAACCTCTTGGTGTATGGGATGGCTCTCTGATATCCCAAGCCACCTGGCCAGGGCATATTTACTGTTTTAATTTATATTTCTTTAATTATATTGGAATAGAATAGTTTTCTTTATATTCATTAGTCATTGTTATTTTTTTCTGTAAGATGGATATTCCATAAATTATTCAACAAATCACATTGATGATAAATATGTAGGTCAAGCCCTCTTAACTATTATAAAATGCTACAATATTTAAATCTTCCTCATAACAAAAATATTCAAATTTCTTTCATTTTCAACATAAACAGGAAGAAGAATATCATTTTTTTCCTAGACATTTCCCTCATAAACATTGAAAAGTTTGCTGACACCTCCTGTGTAGAATGCTTGCAGAGGAAGTGGCACCGAAGGTGACTGTGCCAATTGGTACAATGCTCTGAAGGGCACTGAACACTTTTTACCAAAAGATAAGATGGGCCGATGCTTGGTTGCAGCATTTCAAGAAAATTTGTCTTACAAGTATGTGTGCATGTGGTCCTAAATATTATGCTTCATTGAGCATGTGTGTGCATATATGTGCATGCATGATGTGTGTGTGTGTGTGTGCATGTATGCCAGCCTATACATGAAGAAGCATAGACCAGCTGAGATGGAGAAGCAAATAAATAGAGACTCCAAGTAAATAAATAGACTCCGTCCTGAACCTCTCCCTGGAGATACAGCAGAAGGAAGAGATACTTGGGTCCTAGAATCCAACTAAAACTGCAGAACTCATTGGGTGAGGGAGCGAGCTATTGAGTGCCAGGATGGAAGGGTGAAGAGAGGTTCAGGTACCACAGAAGGCACACAGGTGAGAGCACTGTTGAGCGGGCCTCTGTTTGCTGTCGCAGCGCAGGGAAACAGCATTTAGTCCACTGCTAGTCAGAGGCCATCCTAATAAGGCAGGGCTGAGCCCGCTTGTGAGGGTGCTGAACTGGTGACACAGACTGCGGGGAAGCTGGCTGGCCCCTAGACACTCCCAAAAGAGCCCATGGAGAGTGGCACTGTCCACAACCTGGAATCTGATTGATTCCCAGGAGAGGAGAAGGGGAGGGGCAAACAGGGAAGTGGCCTGAGGGAGTCTGACCTGGAGATCCTCCCACAATCTAACTTGCCAGAAGTACAAACTAGGACTGAGGAGTTGCTACCAACCCATTCTGTTCCCCCTTGCTCATCAGAGCAAAGGTATCTGCTCTTTCCAGAGGAACATGAGTTTATAAGAAAATATAGCAGGACACCACATTAAAGAACATATGCCATAACAAGCAGAAAATATAGATTAGACAGAAATTCTAAAAATTAAAACAAGGAAGACAAATATTCTGAGAGAAAGAAGCAAAGCTCTTAGGAGCATCAGACAGGAATAAGAAGTTTTGAAGAACCATTTGGTGGTTTGGGGCATGAAAATTTATTATAGAAGATGAAGAATGTATTGTCAGTAGGTAAACTGGGCAGCAGAATGAACACAGCTAAAGAACAAATTAATGAACTGGAGGATCCAGTCGATGAACTCGCCCAGGAAGTGTTTCGGAGGAATAAATCTTCAGAAGAGAAGAGAGAAAAGTTAAGAATTGGAATTCCAGGAGGAGTCTCAGAGGAAGAAAGAGATAAATGGGGAGAAGGCAGTAATTTGCCAAAATTAAACTGTGGTTGGGCAAATAGGAGGGACCTTCAGGGCCCCAGGTTCCTGGGTTGTCACCAAGAGATGCCCAGTGGTAGGCCAAGCCACAGTGGGGTTCCTGAGTATATTTAAACATGATCATTCACTATTAAGTATTTACAAGAAACAGGTTGTCTTTGACCTTCCTGTTCCCCCAGGGCTAGTTCCAAGCTATCTGGATAATAGTTTTCAGCACAGAGGGAGAATGCACAATATGTAGCTGATGTCTCCTGGTCAGATTTTGATGGACAAAGGGATGCAAATGAGATGCAAGGCCCCTGCTAAGCACTATTCCCCTTAATCACCTTGTTCAAACCCCAAGCATCTGGATAGCAGCTGCAAATCTTAACTAGCTGGTTCCCTGAAGTTCTCTTCTTTCTTTATCTGCTTTCTTTGTTCTTCCAAATTTTGCCATATTCTTTTTTTCCCCTTACTACCCATCTTGTTTCTCCTTTCTATATTCTCCTCTTTCATCACTGCCATTTTCTCCTCTTCTTCAGTATTTCTAAAGTTATTCGTAGGTTCATCCATTCATTCATCTACTCAACAATTATTTTGAGCACCTACCATGTCCCAGGGATTACTGAAGGCCCCGGGACACAGTGCACAAGATAGAACATGGGAACTTGGGCCCACTCTAGTTTGGAGGACAGGTAATAAGCGAGGCAATGAACAACAATGACAGAAAACAAATACAGATAGTGATAAATGCAGTGAAGATAGTAGTTTGTGCTTGAGTGTGGGGCAGGCATGCTTTAGGTGGGAAAAGGGGTGTCAGGGTAAGTTTTTCTGAGGAGGAGGTGAGAATTGAATTGAGATGTGCATGATGAGGAGGTTCTGTGAGAGATGTTGGAAAAGCATTCCATGCAGAAGGAAGAGCAAGTTCTACCATCTTGTTTTCTCATCTGTAGTAAATTCCAGAATAAGTGTCTGGACATTTTGTAGGAACCATGTTGCATAGTCTTAATTCCCTGTGACCAGGTTTTTGCTCCCACTACTTGCTTGAAACTGTTTTCTTGCTAGTTTGAAAATGTCCTCGTGTGGCCACCAATGCCAGCCCAGCTGTGACAGTGATCTGAGAATAAAGAGAGAGAAGCAGAGGATGTTAGCCCTTAGGTCCTTTTGCCCAGTAGCTGGACCTCTGTAGCTCAGCCTCATTCTGTGTGGGAAGAGGTCTTTATCAGGGAAGGCGAAACCTTTAAGAATGTGAAAGCCATCTGAAACCCCTTGAAGCTGGGTGCCCATTCATTTCCGTGTTTCTCTAGTCCAGTCCCTGTGACAGCTGCCCCATTTTTCTGTTACCCGTGTTTGATCCCACACACAGCTCTTTTCCTTTGATCTTCACAGGGATTCTTGTTTTCTATTATTCAGACTGTGACAGATTGAATTATATTTTATATTCCCTAAATTCTCATATTCCTTGTAATAGTATCATTCATCCATTTATCATAGCCATGTGGTAGATGGAGAGCTTTTTCCTGCCTCTTGACCTGGTTACTCTGGCCACTGGGATGTTAATAGACATGGTGCAGGTGGACTTGGTACCTGCCTGTGTGGCTGGGATGGCCCGCTTGCCTCCCTGTTATTACTATAGGATAACAGTGCCCTAAAAGTCTAATTCATCCCAGAACAAGAAGAGACAAATTCAGCACACCTGAATCCAACCCAGCCTAGGTCAGTCAAAAGCCAGTTGTTGTGTGAGCAAGACACTAATAGAAATCTAACATAAATATAACTCAATAAACATTCATTGAATAAATGCATCTCTTTATGTCATAATTGTTTGTTTTGAGCCCTTTGGGGGCAAGGAACATTAACTTTCTGCACAGGAAAGGCCACCTAGGAGCCAGGGACAGGATGGGAATTCAATACTGTTTGGACTGTGTCTTAGGCCTCCTAGGAGTCTCTGAAGCAGCCTCTGCTTTCATGTATTGGATATTCAGCTGAGTGTCAAGGCGGATTCCTGCTGAATTCCGAAGATTTCACAGTTTGATCCCCTGGATCCTGATTTTATGGCCCCTTTCTTATTGCCATGAATTCTTAAGTGTATTTTGTGCTTTGAGTGGCCATCAGTATCTATGCTATTAGGCACCCAGGACATGCTACAGGAAAATCTAAGTGTCTGCATGGTGATGAGGGGCAATTTGCTGTCTATGCATCACAAAGGATGAGGGGGACAGGCACATCCCCACTTATCCTCTATGACAACAGTAATGCTGCCTGATTTACAGGTCTCCAGGGCCTTTCAAGTGTCTGTGTCAGACTTTCTTTTGTCTAAGTGTCTGGGCCTGGCCTTGAGGATTTAAAAGAAGAATTGATTCACACTGACTTTTTGGGCAGACAAAGCTTTGGGTGATGGTTCTGGAGGGGGAATGTCTGTATAGAGAAAGCTAAGCTCTGCTTATGTGCGTGCGGTAGCAGTCCTTTTACTGTCCAACATCTTTTCTCTGCTTTTGCCTTGAGAAACCACCTTCTCCCACTGTATACTGTGTTGATGGAGCTGTCAAATA
Source organism: Vespertilio murinus (assembly GCA_963924515.1). NCBI lineage: Eukaryota > Metazoa > Chordata > Mammalia > Chiroptera > Vespertilionidae > Vespertilio > Vespertilio murinus. The sequence continues at coordinate 103,644,218 of OZ004705.1, read as the reverse complement.
TGGTTCTTGTATTACTTTGGATTCCACTAAAAAAGATCCTGGGTAAAGGACTTGAGTGAAGGAGTTTATTTGGGAGGTGATTTTAGAAAGCACAAGTAAGGAAGGGAGTGAGAGGGGTAGATGAGGAGAGGTTAACTGGGAGACTTCTATGCATATATGCATAGCCCTTGGGCATAGAAAACAAAGTGAAGGGAGAGATGGCAGTGGGGGGAAAATGGGAGGACATATGCAATACTTTTAACAATAAAGGTACATTTTTTTTTTTAAAGTAAGGGTGGTAAGTGAGAATAGGAAAGTGACATAAACGAACATAGGGTGTGCTAGTGAGTGGATTACACTGTGGGCAATGAGGGTCAGTCCTGCTGGAGGATCCTCTGCAAAACCACCTGGCTGTCCACCTCTGACTTCCATCTCTGTTTTCTGAGCAGAAAGTTAGGATCTTGAACTGGGAAGCTATTTGTGTGCTACCTGCTCACATTACAGGCCGACTCAGGTGAGCAGGAAGATGGGGACTTAACAGTCCAGGCAGGTCCAATCCGATGCCCTGGATGGGATCTCGAGAAGTATAATGTGGGGGATAGAAACGACTAAGTCTATTCATGTCTGTGCTGGGATCCAGAAGGGACTGGTCACTAGTTGTTGATCTCCATTTGCCCAGAGTGGTTCCAGTTCATATCCTTTCTGTTGTTCAGTCTTTCCTTCAATTCTCTGAAATTCTCCAGAACGTTTTACAAGTTCCCCTTTAAATTAGCTAGAGCCATCTCTGCAGCTTGCATACAAAAAATTCTGACAGATGCGGGTCTACTGTCAGAGGTGTGGCCACTCTCCTGTCTTGAAATGAAGATGGCATTCCTCAGACTGGCAGCAGGAATCAGGCAGGGATCACCTGTGCTTGAATTCCTGAAGACCTGAAAACAGCCTCACCCCCAGCTCTTCCTCCAGCTGGCCCATTGCCACCAACCACTCTGTCTTGTCCTTGGCTAATCACATGTCTCCGGACAAGGAGTCTTTCAAAGGTTAAGACTAGGGCTGATCTCTAGGAGCCAAGCCAGGTTCTTTGGCTCTCCTTTGTTTACTTCATCTGCCTGTTTGTCTATTCATGCCTCCATCCATATAAGAATAAAAAAATTCTTATACTCTGCCTCTCTCCAAATCATAATAAAATTCAAAGAAGCATCCACATTTTTGTGAGCTTGTCTTTTAGGATTACAATACATGGAGGCATTCTTCTCTCAGCATTTACTTCTGAGATAAAGCCTCGGGGACCATTCTCTTGCAGTATAAGGCCTCACAGCTCTGCCTTGGGAAACCATATTTGGCTTTGGTCCCTGTGAGGGGCATCTGGGAGCCTCAGGATCAGGTTAGTTTGATGTTTTATTGGCGTCAGTAGCAGAGTCACCTTTTCTTGACTTTGAACTCAAACTTTCAGGGAGACACCTTGTCAGAAACCTGTGACTTAGTGTCCAGAAATGTCCTCAGGGGTTTCCATTCTGGCTTTTTGACTGATGTCCTCTCTCTTTATGGTACTGAGTGAAATATGGTAGCAATCATACTTTGGTAAAAACTGCTGTTTGAATTTTAACTCTTCTAGTCTGTCTCTTGCACCTGAGTAAACACGAGGTGGAGACCTGGAGGCTAAGGCAATTTTTCCTTGCCTGGGACCAGGAACACAGGAGATTGATTCCCACTGACTCAGTGGTTTTAGGAGTAGAAACTGTAGATAACCTTTAAAGATAACCTTTAGAGATTAACCACTGAGATCTGCTTCGCAAGATAGGACCACATTCCAATGTCCAGCAGAATGTGACTAGAAACGACCCTGCACGCTGACCCCAGTCTTTAGAATGTAATCTTTAGTCTTTAAAATTTAGAACAAAAGAAAATTCCTGTGGTTTGAGCCTTTAAAAAGGACTAACTACACTTATAATGGCACAGTCGTATAGAGTTCACCTGCGTGTGGGGCTCTCTCGGCTGTCCTGGCCAGTTCAATAAATTCTTGCCTGCTTTTTAAATTAATCACCACCGGAGGGTGGTCTTATTTTGAACCCAGGGTTCGCCCTCACAACATTTGGAGGCCCCAGCGAGATATCTGAAAGAGAGGAGAGAGGGACCCCCCAGAAGGGGCAGGAGGTTTGTCCTCCACAGGAGGCTTTCCCTCCTTTTGGGGACCTTAGCTGGAGACAGAAGTCACAAGGATTTATTGAAATCAGGGACACTGGTCTCATAAGGTAAGGCACCCAGGTTATGGTTGAGATCTCAAAAAGGGTAAGGGTCCTTGGAGAACTGGATGCAGCTTAACCTCCAGACTCTAGTCAGAGGACACAATGGTGTCCTTGGCTCAGGGGGGGACACTACAGTGTCCTCGGCCCCTGGTTGTCTTGTGTTTTATCATGTTTGTGTCAGGCCTATTTGTTTTGTGTTTTGGTCTCCGTCAAAATGGGTCAAGGTTTGTCTGTGTCTCTATGTTCCCTTCTACAGTGTTTTTTGAAAAATTTTCAGGACTTCAGAAATGGGCGGACAAATATGGCTCTGATGTTAATGCTTTTGATTTAACCACTCTTTTTCCCAGGTCACTGCCAGTCTGTGAGATAACTTTCCCCTCACAGTTCCTAGAGTATTAGTATTGCTTCTTTTGTCCAACATGAGTGCCATATCTGCTTTGCTGAAACATTGTAATAGTACTTGTTTACTGAAAGGGTATAAGTACAGACGTTTGTTTGATATGTTGTTTGTCTGCTTGGGTATAATTATTTGTTCATGTAAGTGTGAAAATCTGTGGGAAAAAAAGAAAAAAGAGAAAGAAAGAAACCTTTAATTTGTTTAAAGCTGAGTACTCTGACGGCTAGCAAACCAACCTGAGTGGCCATTGGGATTTCTTTTTCCCAGGGGTGCTTTGCTTTCTGTCAGAGGGGAATGGCCCACCTAACAAGATTTATATGTTTATTAATTTGAAGGTATGAAGTTGTAACAATTGTGGTCCAAAAAGTTAAAAGCCAAATTCTAAAATTAACTACCTTGTTTCCCCGAAAATAAGACAGTGTCTTATATTAATTTTTGCTCTCAAAGATGCGCTAGGCCTTATTTTCAGGGGATGTCTTATTTTTCCATAAAGAAGAATACAGTACACATTTATTGTTAAATGAAAATAAAGGATATTTATTACCTGTATACAGTACATTAGTACGGTAGTTGTCAACACAAACCAGACAAACTGTGAATCCTACAGTATCTAGAATTTACTCATTTATTCAATGATAATCATGTCATCATCTTCTGGGACATCATAACAATCCAATTCCTGAATTTCCTGGTGAATTTCTTGTGACTCCATTTCTTTCAGAATCAGTGGACCAAATCTCTCATGTTTAGCAATAGCACTGTCTTTAAATGAGTACTTCTTGTCAAGGTAGCCTGCTTACAGTGCATTTGCAATGCAACTGTCAGTGATTTTCTCCCATGAATCTTCACCCAAGTCACAACTTCTTGCAGTCTGGGTTTCACAAAGTTTCCATGCTGATTTCTCTCCATTCACACAGCAGTGACGTCAGGACTTTGAGTAAGGTCACTGGTTGCTAGATGCCAGTCGGGGCGGCCCTAGTGACCAGTTTACGGTAAATTAATTTTCATTCTGAGACAGAGCCTGGGAAGCCTTATTTTCGGGGGGCTGCCTTATATTTCACTCAGAAGGAAACCTGTAAGTAAGTCTTATTTTCAGAGGATGTCTTATTTTCAGGGAAACACGGTATTTATAAGAAGGAAGCTTGAGCTGGCAAAGTCGCTAAGTCTGCCCAGCAAGCTCAAAACAATTAAATGAATCTTATTTCTGCCGCCACCCAGTCTTGATCAATGGTGGAGGAATAGTCTCAGAACTGTTTGTCTCAATTGGCCATTTAAGTTTGATGTGATTAATGATTACAGTACATTGTAAAATCTTTAGAAGGAAAGGAAAATATTTTGAGGGCAACTTGGTCCTTATATGTGTGTGTCAACTCTTAAGTTATAGTTTTAAATCAATAATATTAATGGAAACATACTTAAGCAGAGGGGCTTTTCAAAAAGTTCAAGGAGTCTGATTGCAATGTAGGGGTCACCGGTTCCCCCGAGGCACCCTCGTTAGCAAGAGGCAAGCGCTGTTCCCAGTGAGAACAGAGAATGAACTACCAGATGAAAATGCCCTGGGTGGGAGCACCTCCTTTGCCACCTGGGACCATCAAGCTCCCGGTCTCCACCCACCTGGTGTTTATTCCCTTCAGGGGTTGTTTAGAGTAGCTGGAGGAGGCGGCTTCCACGAGTGGAGGCTGTGGCGAGGAGAGAACTTCTTTTGTGACCCCCTGTATCCCAATGAGACCTCCAAACCCCCTGAGACTGCTTGGACACTTTTCATTGTCTTTTGTTAGGGGACTTAAAGGCGCAGTTAGAAATTCTCCCACTCCCCTTTTCAGGCTTATCAGAAACTGAGATCCTTATCTATAGGGAAAATGTGTCACTTTAAATTTTAAGTGGCTGGAGGCCTGGGAACAGGGTGCTGAGCCTGCTCTCTCTTCCCTCTGCCTTTTCCAAATATTTTAAAATAATAGGAAGTTTGAGGCATTGTTATGCATTTTTGAAAGACATAAAAAGGAAGGTTGAAGGCTAATTTGAAATAGTAAAGGTTTTTGTGAAGGTTGTACATTTGATGAGAAGGGGAACAGGGAAGGGTTAAAAGGAAGAAAAGGCCAGAAACAAGGGCACTGAAAGATAGAATATCCTGGCAGGTTAGCTAAAGAAGCAAAAAAGAAAAAAGAAAAAAAAGAAAAAAAGGGAGACTTAGACTCCAAGGGGTTTTTTTTTTGTTTGTTTGTTTTTTGTTTTTAACTTAGAGGAAGAGGACTGACAGGACCGGGACTCCTTTCTATTAAGCCCCCATGGGTAACCTTACAAGTGAGAGGCAAACCTATTAATTTCCTGGTGGACACTTGGGCAGTTTATTCAGTCTTGACAGCCGATGGGACCCATAACCTCTAATATATCAGTCCAGGAAGCCACCAGACAAACTGCCTGTTTTCCTTGGACATCAAGAAGGACTGTAGACCTAGGAAGGAACACATACTGGGGAAACACAGCCACTGAACTGGACCAAAGTGGAACAACGGGCCTTTGAGGAGCTAAAGAAGGCTCTGGTCTCAGCACCTGCCCTAGCCTTGCCAGATGTCAACGAGTGAGGTAAGGGGCATTGCCAAAGGGGTTCTCACTCAGACTGTAGGTCCCTGGAAGAGACATGTTGCCTATCTGTCTAAGAGGCTAGACCCTGTGGCAGCAGAGTGGCCACCACTGCATTGCTGGTAAAGGAGGCAGAAAAGCAGACTCTGGGCCAGGAGCTAGCCCTGACAACCCTTGGTGTGGAAGCTCTCCTTCGAGAAGGTGTATCCCCTACTGGGATGGGTTCCCCCCCTTTGAGATCATATATGGTAGACCTCTTCTCCATCCTTCCCAGGGTCAGGGATAAACTGAAAGCTGGAATTCATAACCATTCCCTTGCTCAAGTCCTTACAGGCTCTGCAGTTTACCCAGAGAGCCACCCATAAGCTTGTTCCAGATGCACTGCCAGTGCCCACTGTAGACCCTGTACACCCCTTCCAGCCTGGAGACTCTATATGAGTAAAGAAGTCCACAGATAGGAAGAGAGAGGGATAGAGAGCTAGAAACGTCCATGAGAGAGAAACATCGACCAGCTGCCTCCTGCACACCCCCCACTGGGGATGCACCCACAACCAAGGTATATGCCCTTGACCGGAATCGAACCCGGGACCCTTCAGTCCACAGGCCGACGCTCTAGCCACTGAGCCAAACCAGTCAGGGCATATCTATGATTATTGATGTCACTGAATATTCATATTTATTTATATTTGTACATATATTGCTTATTCATAACCTTTGCTTTTTCATTATAGAATTAGAATTTTTCTTAATGATTTTAAAGAGCTCTTTATATAGTAAGATTAGTAATCCTATGTATTTCATAGTGATCCTAGCCTTTAAGGATTCATCTTTTAAATCTCTTAAATAGTTTATTTTACATGAGCAACTCAAAATAAAAAGTATTTTTTATCTTCTTCATTGTGCTTAAATAGTCTATTCTAACTATGATTTTATACAGAGACTAGTCAGAAATTTAAATTCAGTGTGGTATTGTAGTTTGTAAGTTTGCAATGTGTAAGTTTGAAGTTTGGGGTAAAAAACAAATCCTGAGTTTAATTTTCATCTCATTATTTCCTATTTTGAGTAAGCTGTTTAACTCTCTACTCTTTGATTTTCTTAGATGCAAGTTGAGTGGATGCTAATGGATCTGATGGTGGGCTACTGCAAGGATCAGTCACACAGAGCACAGGAAAGATCTTGACCTACATAACTTGCTCCGAGTCTAACTTTGATGGTCAGTCCTTCAGAGAGGTTAGCCTCCAGCCACTAGGATTCATAACATATTTGACTTGCCGAGGGTTAAAAAATAAATAAATGGTTTTGAAATGAGTAGAAATTTCAGTGTTTTTTCTGTGAGCAGTAATAGGAAAGACATTTCTCAATTTTTAAAAAATAATAATCTTAAATGAAATGGCTAAAATGGCTACAGAAAGGGAGGATTTAACCAGGACTGTGGACTTTGTCCAGCAGGCAACACGTGGTCAGTGACAGTGGGCACAATACTGACCTGCACTAATGAGGCCTATGATTTGTTATCACTGATGTCCTGAAAAAGATGGCATTGAGGGGTTTATCCTCTCTTCAGGCTCATCCCTGTACATAATCACCTTGAGAGACACTAATTCCTGATCAATGAAACATAAAGTCAAAATCCTCCATTTTCAGTCATGACTCAGCATGAATTAGTGGAAATAAGTACTAATATACCCCAAACTCAAAATCCTAAAGTATATATATATATATATATATATATATATATATATATATATATATACATATACTTTTATTGATTTCAGAGTGGAAAGGAGAGGGAGGGAGGGAGAGAGGGAGGGAGGGAGGGAGAGAGAGAGAGAGAGAGAGAGAGAGAGAGAGAGAGAGAGAGAGAATCATCAATTGGCTGTCTTCTGCATGCTCCCTACTGGAGACTGATCCTACAACCTGGTCATGTGCCCTGACTGGGAATGGAATTGTGACCTCCTGGTTCATAGGTCATTGCTCCATCACTGAGCAATGCCAGCCGGGCTAAGGTATACCCTTTTAATAGGACTTTAGCTCATTATTTAACCTCTCTAACCTTAGCTTTCTAGCCTACCCTGGTAACTTAGAGGTATGCTGTGCTCCTTGGATAAAATAATGTGTGCAAAGGCTCAGTTACAGTATAAACTGTAAACATGTTCTAAAGGTCCGAACAATGACTACAACGGGGACGAAATGCATCTTGTTATCTGAAGAGGCAAGAGCAAAGCTCACTGAGAACAGTTTAAGGAAATGAAAAGGGGGACAGAAAAAAACCAAGATGGCGGCATAGGTAACCGCCTAACTGCAGCCTCACTCAATAATTTCAAAAAATACAACTAAAATATAAAGTGGACATTATCCAGAACTATAGGAAAGTTGACTGACTGGAAATTCTACAACTAGAAGGAAAGAGAAAACCAGAAGGAAAATCAGAGGAGCTGTAAAAGCCTAAGGAAATGAAAAGGGAGGCTCGGCAAAACATTCCTCCCCTAAGGCTATATTGTGGGGTCACTCTACCAGGAGAGTGTGATGGGCTGCATTCCCTTCATCTGAGAGGTAGAGCCATCCTGACAGAAACTAACCTCACAATTCACCGTGAACCCTGGCTTGGGACAAGCTCTGGGGGTGCAGTCAGATCTCCACCATGCAGGCGGGATTGTCCCCAGAGCCTCCCACAGACACCCCAGCTCCTTCCCAGGTTTCTTCCTTGGCCATTCACAGCATCACCAGTGACATCCCTCTCACTGCCTGCTCTCTCAGTCAGCAGGTCCTTGCCTTCTCACCATCCATCTTTCCCATCTACTCACTTTTCAGGGAGCAAAGCCTAAGAGCCCCTGCTTATAAAGCTCAGCCTCCTCCCTGCAGCCCATTCTTCCACCATATGAAGAGAACGTGCCCCTACTGCCCATTTACTCCAGTCACCCTTCCCGTGAACCCAGTGTTCACATGCTCCCACCACAGTCATCTTAGCTGCAGCCTCTGGTTCACCGGCCAGGAGTCTACCAGGAAGACTCACGTAGAAATGCATTTCTTCAAGGGATGCAATTCCTTTAGAGCCATTCGTAACAGAATTAAACATATACTTCATCAAATTTCTGTATCAACTTGGATTAGGGTCAGCTGCATGTACCAGGAAAGTAAAATTAAAACTGACTATTTCTGTATCAACTTGGATTAGGGTCAGCTGCATGTACCAGGAAAGTAAAATTAAAACTGACTTTAAAAGAGAAGGTTATTTCTCTCTCATGTAAAATAAGTCTGGACACTCAAGTCCGCAAAGGCATTTGCATTCTTGGCCTCGTTCCTTTTATTCTGCATGTAAATGTAAGCTGCTCCATGTGCAGTTTTTACCATCAAGGCCACAGATGCCTGCAGGTCCCTAATCATCTTGTCTGTACTCCAGGCAGGAAGAGGAAGGAGAGGGAGGAAAACTGTGAAAGTAGCAGCCAAGGCAGCTTCTGGGAAGTCCAACCATATACTTCTATTTACACATGATGGTCTGGACCTCAATCCCATGGCCACACAGACAGTTGGTATGGAGGCATTGCCACACCAAATAAATGAGGTTCTGTTACTAACATAGGAGGGGAGAATGGGTACTTTTTGGCAACCAGCAATCTCTGCCCCAGACTTACCTATTTTTAAGTTAAAGACAGCATTCTGGCCGCCTTGCATAGCTGGTTCTATTTTGTACTTCTTGTCCCACATCTTTCACTTAGCTCCCTCTCAGATGCAGGGGGGATAGTGATCTGAGTGAGTAGCTCCCTGTGCATTACCCTGAGCATGCCCAGTTACCATGCCCTCTTCTCCCTGCCTTCCTGTTGGGAGACAGAGAGGCAGAGCTAAGAATCTGACCCTTATATTCAGTTGTTTGCCTTACACAAAGGCATGGAGTAGATCTAATTGCCTAAGGACAAAAAGAGAACAGAACACCAATGTTTAAAGAAGAGACTGAAACAGGCCGTATACCAAAGTAGGGCAGCTTTCCCCATTAAGTCCATAAAATACAAATTTAGGAACTTTGAGGTTTGCCATAGGGTAATGTGGAATATGGTTAATGACTTTTTGAAATGCTACAGATGGCAATTAAAAACTTTTTATGACAAAGGTCAAAGTTTGCAAACTGCCCCCAATCACATCCCGTCTTGTGTCATTGGGTAGACACTGTAGTGTTTGGGGAAGAGGTGGGATGCAGAGGGAGCTTGAGAAGGTGATTTTGGCAGTCACAGATATTTGGAGCAGCCTCCTCTGAGGGCCCTGCTCCAGGATTTCACCTATCCTCTGTGTCATGGTGTTCACCATGTTGCCAACAGTTTTCTACTTTAATTCACCTTTTTTCCAGGGATTCTAGTGACCATAGACATGGTATGTGGACGTTAGCTTCTACTAAGGTCTCTGAATTGTTTGTTTACTAAAACCTAAAATTCAACATTTCAAACCAAAATCAGTTCTTCTAGCTAGATGTGCTTCTTCTTTTGATTTCTTTTTTAATGCCACCTAAGATAAAAAACTTATTGCTTTATCCAACTACTTCTCTCTCCCCATTTCCTAAGCTAATTCCATCAGCCATCTACCAATCCTTTAGTGTATGTCTGTCATTCCTGCATCTTCATTTCTTTCCCCACTGTCCTGATCTAGGTTTCATAACTCTCACCTTTGTTAATGCAGCAGCCACTTGCCTGACGACCCGGGGTAAAAGGATGCTGGTTACTTGGAGCATATTGGTGAGAGAAAAACTTACATTGCAGAAGCAGGAAGGTCATTTAACAAGCACAGGGCTTCAGGCCCTGATGAGTGTAGAGGTAGATTTGTGGGATCTGTGCTCTTTGGGGAGATGGCTTTAGGTAATAATTGTGAAAGACCATATTCCACTTACAAATATCCTTTTAAACTTAATTTTTATATTGTTATTAATGCAAAATACAAATAATTTAAGAAGTCATGTAATACTACAAACATTTTAACAAAGAGTGGTAATCACTTCCCACCTTTATCTCACCTTGGAGTCTAGTTCCTAAGGCAACCACTTTTAAATCTTAGCTCTACTAAGATTTACTTTCATGCTTGTAAATTTTATCCTTATATTGCTATTTATTGACTTTTAAAATTTGTTAATGAAAAAAAAACCCCAAAAAATTTGACTTTCTATTATAGGACATGAGAACTTAACTTTTCTACACTACTCCAATCCTCACCCCACTGCCCACCTCTCTCCTCCCTTACTTTCTCAGTATAGATCTATCAACATTTTATGTTAAATAGCTTTTACATTTTATGATTATGAAAAACTGTTCTGAGATGAATCACAAGGTGTCTTATGATTATATTTTCTTTTTTCTTTCCAGGAGATAATAATTTCCTCTTCTTTAATTTGCTTAATTTTCTATATGTTATCATTTTCAAATTATTCAAAAAACTCTGAAAACTCATTTAGTGTCATCAACTATCCTATATAATAAAGAGGTAATATGAAAATTGACCCTCACGCCACCACAAGATGGCTGGCAGGGGAGGGTAGTTGTGGGCAATCAGGACAACAGGGGAGGGCAGTTAGGGGTGATCAGGCCTGCAGGGGAGGGTAATTGTTGGTAATCAGGCCAGCAGGGGAGGGCAGTTGGGGGCGACCGGGTTAGCAGGGGAGCAGTTAGTCATTGATCAGGCTGGCAGGGGAGTGGTTAGGGGGTGATCAGGCTGGCAGGCAGGCAAGTGGTTCGGAGTCAGCAGTCACAGATTATGAGAGGGATGTATGATTGCCCATTTAGGCCTGATCAAACATCTCCTGAGGGGTCCCAGATTAGAGAGGGTGCAGGCTGGGCTGAGGGACACCCCTCACCCCAAGTGTATGAATTTCATGCACCAGGCCTCTAGTCTATATATACTAGATGAACCAGTTAATAATGCGGATTTTTTTCAATAGATGGTGTTACACATATGTTGATATATATGTGATTTGATTTGTATGCTATTTTGTTGTATTGACAGCAAGCTTCAAACCTTTATATGTAAATTTTCTGAAGGTGTTAACATCATAGATATTTTTATACTTAAAAAATTTGAATTTTGTGCCAAAGAAAGAGCATTGCCAGGAAGTTTTAATTCATTACTTTATTTTGAAGAAAAGTAGTGCTGAAAAAAAAGTAATGAATTTTACAATAAAAATATCGTATACTTTGGGAAGCTTATGGTGAACATGCTCCATCTCAAGATACTTGTGAACACTGGTTTAAATGCTTTAAAAGTGATGATTTCGATGTGAAAAACAAAGGACATCCAGGTTAACTGAAAAAGTGTGAAGACCAACAATTACAAGCATTATTGGATGAAGATGCATGTCAAACTCAAAAACAACTTGGATAAAGATTAAACATTGCTCAGCAAACAATTTCCGATCATTTATAAGCAATGGGAAAGATTTTAAAGAAAGGAAAATGGGTGCCACATCAATTGAATGAAAGACAAGTGGAATAACAAAAAGTCATCAGTAAAATGTTCCTTCAATGGCATGAAAGAAAGTCTCTTTTTTTTTGCATCTAATTGTCACTGGCAATGAAAAGTGGATTTATTTTGAGAATTCCAAATGCACAAAATCATGGGTTGATCCAAGTCAACCATCAACATCAACTGAAAGGCCAAATCACTTCAGAAAGAAGACAATGCTCTGTGTTTGTTGGGATCAGGAAGGTGTGGTGTATTATGAGCTTTTAAATCCAGGTGAAATCGTTAATACTGATCACTACCAACAACAAATAATCAATTTGAATCATGCTTTGATCATAAAATGACCAGAATGTGCCAGAAGACATGGCAAAGTAATTTTGCTTCATGATAACGCACTGTCACACACTTCAAAACCAGTTAAAGACATGTTAAAAGATCTTGACTGGGAAGTATTTACCCACCTGCCATATTTACCAAACCTTGCTCCTTCAGATTACCACTTGTTCTGATCGATGACACAGGCACTTTCTGGGCAGCATTTCAAAACATAGGAAGAAGTGGAAAATTTGGTCTTTGAATGGTTTGCCTCAAAACAAGAAAAGTTCTATTGGGACAGTATCCACAAATTACCTGAAAGATGGAGGAAATGTATAGCTAGTGATGGACATTACTTTGAATAAAGCACCTTTGATGTTTCTCTTGAAATTATCATGTTTTCTTTGATTATAAAATCGTATTATTAACTGGTACACCTGGTATATAAAACCCTAATATGCCAATAGACTGAATGGCGGAACAACTGAACTATGATGTGTGCTGATCACCAGGGGTGAGTGTGGAACATGATGGGCATCAACAACAGATGGAAGAGCATGGATCACGGCAGGCATTGGCTTGCAATGGGATGGAGGAACAGGTGAGCAGGAGTGCAGACCAAGGTGGGGCGCCAGTTGCCGTCACCAGGGTGTTTCCTAGTGGTTACTGAAAATTCTTTGCTCCTGCACACTGTAGTCTCACCTGGTGTTCACACCTTCTGCAGGCACTGGCCCTGCTTGCACCTGCTGCCAGCACTGGAGCTGAAGCTCACACCCATGGTGCCTGGCACTGGCCTTAATCATTCGGCACTGTCAGCAGGTGCAAGCAGTGGCTGCCAGCCTCTGTCTCCCCTCAGGGGGAGGTGGAGAAGCCCTTAGGAGTGATTGGGGTCAGCAGCCACTACTAGCACCCACTGAAAGTGCTGAGCAATCGGGACCAGCACCAGGCGCTGGCAGTGGTGCAAATGGTGGATCCTGTGCCAGCTGCAGGTGTGAGTGGGGCTGTTGCCAGCAGCGGGTGCGAGAAGCAGCTGCTGGCTTTGATCACCCCTCAGAAGCAGGAGCAGATGGAGAAGCCTTGAGGGGTGATCACGGCCGGTAGCCGCCTCTCGCACCTGCTGCCAGTGCTGGAGTCACCACTTGCACCTTCTTTGGGTGCCAACCCTGATTGTCCCTGGAGGCTTCTCCACCTCCCTTTGCTCCTGAGGGGCAATTGGAACAGCAGCTTCTGCTTGCACCCACTGATGGCGCCAGCCCCACTTGCACCTGCCGCTGGTGCCAGCTCCAATTGCTCCTTGGCAGGAGGGTCTGGGTGGGAGAGTGGGGGATAGGCTGAGACCCGCTGCTGTGTCCACCAAAGCCTCATGGCCCACAATTCCTTTCAAGGTGCACATAAGGTGCACAAATTTATGCACGGGGCCCCTAGTCTTTATATATAAAAGCCTAAGTGAGCATTACAACTGAACTACTAAAATGACCAGTCAACCAGTTGCTATGATGCACATTGACCACCAGTGGGCATATGCTCAACACAAGTGCTGCCCCCTGTTGGTCAGTGCACTCCCACAGCCAACCCTCCATGGCCAGCCAACCTCCTCCAGTCCTCCCCCTCCACTGGCAAACCTCCTATTGTCCTTCCTTCAATATGGCAGACCCTGTGGCCAGCAGGCCCCAATCAGGACTGGGCGAGACAGCTCCGCTAGGTTCTGATCCTGATCGCCTGCCAGCCTAGGGACCCCCCTGTGCACAAATTTTGTGCAGCAGGCTTCTAGTCTCTCTATATAAAAACATGTGACCGTTACAATCAAATGACTGAACGACTGGTTGCTATGACACGTACTGACCACCAGGGGGAAGACGCTCAATGCAGGAGTTGCCCTCTGGTAGACAGTGGTCTCCCACAGTGAAGTGCTGCTCAGCTGACAGACCAGTCCCTGAGGCCAACCAGCCCGGTGGCAGCCACTCCCTCCCTCAGTAGTCCTGCAGGTCCAGTCTCTGGAGAATGGGCCACGAACCAATGGACTGGCACCACTGGCACCACTGGCACCACTGGCACGATACTGGCAGTGCTGCTGGCCTCCTGGAAGTTGGCCTCAGGCACTGCATCTGCTTCTCCTCCCTACCACGTTTCCCCGAAAATAAAACATCCTCCGAAAATAAGACCTACTTCATGGAAACATAATACATCCCCTGAAAATAAGACCTAGCGCATCTTTGGGAGCAAAAATTAATATAAGACACTGTCTAATTTTAGGGGAAACAGTGTAGATGCTCCATAAGAAAAAAATGATATAAAAGTGGATGGTAGGTAGTGCCCAACAACCGGCAAAAATGTTAGTAGGATAGATTTGGATCCCGGGCCAGCAAGGGTGTTCTTCCACCCACTTGGAGGGCTGGTTGTGTCCTGCCCATCCCTACCCACATCAGGACTGGTGCCAGAGGCAGTGCTCACAGCTGCTGATCACAGCTGCGGTAGGGGTGTGAGCCTATCTCAGTCGGGTCTGATTGGGCACTAGCCTGCAGCAGGAGCAGAGAGGCCAGAGTGAGTGGGAGTGGCAGGCAAAAGCAGCAGGTGGCGTTGGACTGTGGGTTTTGCCTGGATCCCCACAGGTCACTCCAAGGGACCTCACACATGCACAAATTCATGCACCGGATCTCTAGTGTTACATATGTGTCCAGACTTGTGAAAGGGGGGTGAGGGAAGGAAGAGAGAGAGAGAGAGAGAGAGAGAGAGAGAGAGAGAGAGAGAGAGGCCCCGAGCCTCTCCATCTTCTGCTCATCTGTTACTCCTGTTCCATCTGCACAGATGTTTTCTGGAAACTTCACCATCACCCTGGAACTTTCCTTAACCTTCTTTGTTGGGTCTCCTGTTTCCTGAGTTTTATACCCCCCCCCCTTTGGTGTATTCCTTTTAGTAGCTCCTGAAAAAATGAGAAAGGAAGGTAACCTTTTTTGAGATCCTGAATATATGACTGATTTTTATGCACTTTACAAATAAATTTCTAGTTTGGTTGGAAATTAATGATTTCTCTTCAACATTTAAGGTATTCCTCTAGGGTGTTCTTGCTTGCAGATAGCATTGAAATTTCCATACCTTTATATATAACCTATTTTTCCTCCTTGAATGAATCTTGTCTTTGTCTATTGTTCTGAAATGCCATCAAAATGTGCTTTAATATGGGTCTTCATTCTTTGTGTTAAGTAATCAGAAGGGTACTTAAAAAACTTTATTGTTCAGATTATTACAGTTGTTCCTCTCCCCCCCTAGCTCCCTTCCACCTGCTTCCCACCCGACCCTATGCCCTTACCCCCCTCCCCACTGTCCTCATCCATAGGTGTATGATTTTTGTCCAGTCTCTTCCATCACCTCCACACCTCCTTCCTCCCAGAATTGTCAGTTCACTCCTTTTCTATGGCCCTGATTCTATTATATTCACCAGTTTATTCTGTTCATCAGATATTTTATTCACTTGATTTTTAGATTCACTTATTGATAGATATGTATTTGTTGTCACTTGGTTGTTCATAATTTTTATTTCCTTCTCCTCCTCCTCCTCCTCCTCCTCCTCCTCCTCCTCCTCCTCCTCCTCCTTCTTCTTCTTCTTCTTCTTCTTCTTCTTCTTCTTCTTCTTCTTCTTCTTCTTCTTCTTCTTCCCCTTTTTAAAGAATACCTGTCAACATTTCATATAATACTGGTTTGGTGGTGATGAACTCCTTTAGCTTTTTCTTATCTGTAAAACTCTTTATCTGACCTTCAATTCTAAATGATAGCTTTGCTGGGTAGAGTAATATTGGTTGTAGGTTCTTGCTATTCATCACTTTGAACATTTCTTGCCACTTCCTTCTGGCATGCATAGTTTCTGTTGAGAAACCAGCTGACAGTTGTATGGGTACTCCCTTGTAGGTAAACTAGCTATTTTTCTCTTGATGCTTTTAAGATTCTCTCTTTGTCTTTTGCTCTTGGCATTTTAATTATGATGTGTCTTGGTGTGGTCCTCTTTGGATTCCTCTTGTTTGGGGTTCTCTGCACTTCCTGGACTTGTAAGTCTATTTCTTTCACCAGGTGGGGGAAGTTTTCTGTCATTATTTATTCAGGTAGGTTTTGAGTATCTTGCTCTCTCTCTTCTTCTGGCACCCCCATAATTTGGATGTTGGTATGCTTGAAGTTGTCCCAGAGGCTCCTTACACTTTCTTCATATTTTTGGATTCTTTTTGAGTTTTGCTTTTCCTGTTGGGTGCTTTTTGCTTCTTCATATTTCAAATCTTTGACTTGATTCTTGGGTTCCTCTAGTCTGCTGTTGGATCTCTGTATATTATTCTTTATTTCAGTAAGTGTATGCTTAATTTCTAATTGGTCCTTTATATCCTTGAGGGTCTCACTAAATTTCTCACAGGTTTCTAGAAGATTCTTGAGTAACTATATAACTGTTGTTTGAACTCTATATCCAGTAGTTTTCTTTCCTCCATTTCTTTTGTTTGTGACATGTTTCTTTTTCTGTATTTTAGATGCTTCCCTGTTTTGATAGAGTGGCTTTGTGTCGTAGGTGTCCTGTAGGGCCCAGTGACTCAGGCTCACCAGTTACCTGAGGTGGACACTTTTGGCGCACCCCTTTGTGGGCTGTGTGCACAGTCTTGTAGTTAAGCCTTGAGTGCTGTTAGTATCACTGGGAGAAATTGACCTCTAGGCCAATTGGCTGTGAGGACAAGCTGTGTCTACAATGGGAGAAGTGATGTGCTGGAGACACCCTTATGGAGCAGGACTTGCTTCAGTGGAGCTTTGGTGCTCACTGAGTCTGCCCCTTGAGTGTGTTGCTTGTGGATGTGAATGGTTGTAATCTGGATAGTCTCACATTGACCACTGGGTGTACTGGGGCTTGGATCTCTAAGGAGCTGCAAAGTCAGCCACTTCCTGAGGCCACCCAGCTGGAGCTACAGAGAGATATGCAGACTTCTCCTCTTTGTTTGGGGCTTATAGGTGCCCAGATAAGGCCCAGCTGCGAATCAATGCAGGCTGCTGCTGTCTAGGCCTTCTTTTGGAAGCTTTGCCACTTTTTGACCCAGCTGCAGTTTGTTAGGTTTTAGATTGCAAAAGAACAGGCTATTCATATGCACAAACCTCTGCTCACAGCTTGGGTGGGGTTGTAAATTGGGTGGGGTCTCAGGGAAACATTAGGGCAAAGCAAACAGCAATGGCTGCCAGTCTTCTCTGCCTTGAAGGGGTCTTGGGGTCTGTGTCCTGTGGTCCCATGCAGGAAAAATAATTGCTACAAACACCTCTGTGAGAAACCTGCCCTTGTGTTCCAACCCGATGGCAGACAGTCCAGTTTCTTCTCATATGAGTCTAGGTCCCCAGAGTCTAGCCCGGAACTGTAGTTCAGAACAAATGGGATCTTATATCTCCCTCCCGATTATAAAACAACAGTGGGAGAAGAACTGAGATGGCAGCCTAGGTAGTTTCCTAAGCTGCAGCCTCATCAACAGTTAAAAAAACACAGACAACTAAAATCAAAAAGGACTTCATCAAAACCACAGGAAAGCTGGCGGAATGGGATATCTACAACTAGAAAGAAGGAAAGGTGCTCACAGATCAGACTGGGAATTGCAAAGCTCTGAGGTAGGCAGATGCTCGCACGGAGAGTTGGTGCGAGCAAATGCCTGCCTGGCGGGAGGGGTGGAATTCCCGATTGCACAGAACCCTTTCCGACTGTACTGAACCCCAACCCCGGCTGAAACCCCGTGGTCCCAGGCTCATATGGGTGGAGTCTGGATTATATAGAAAGGCACCCAGAGACTCAGAGACTGGGAGACCGGGGACCTGGGAGCCGCAGCCGGCAGGGTCTACAGTTGCTCACAAGTGAGTACGCGCATAGGTCTGACCATGGAGGCTACAACCTCCTCTCCATAGCGGAAGGAGTCAGAAGCTCCAGGTCTGACCGTGGAAGCTGCCTCTGCCTCTCCATAGCAGAAGGAGTCAGAAGCTCCAGACTACAGAGACCAGCCCAAGTCCAGGCGAGCCCCTGGGGCTCCCACGCTCTTGCACAGGGAACCTGGGACGATCAGGCAGAAACTCAGGGAAGCTGCGGAAGGCAAAGGTCAGGTGGAAACTCAGGCAAGTGCACAAGGGCAGGGCGGAAGCCAAGACTGTCAGTTCAGCCCTGAGACTCCACCCCATCCAAGCTGAGCAGAGGCTTCTGCAGTTTTTCAAGTCTGATCCTATAAGACTGTCTCCAATACAGACGTTATCCCAGAGTAGACACAGCTGATACCCACATCCAATTGGCCTGAAGGTCAATTCACAACAATAAAGACTTAGCTACAACAAGGCTGTGCACACAGTCCACAAAGGGGAGCACCAAGAGTGTCTACCTCAGGTAACTGAGGAGGATGACCCACTGGGCCATATAGGACACCAAATACACAAATCCATCCTACCAACTCTGAAAAACAGTGAAAATGCAGAGACAAAGAAATAGATCTCAAATAAAAGAGATGGAGGATATAGAGTTCAGAACTACGGTTCTAAGGTTATGCAAGAATATCCTAGAAAAGGTTGATAAACTTCATGAGACCCAACTAAAAAGTATACATAAACTGACTAAATTGGAAAATATTATGCAGAGATCCAACAGCAGAATGGAGGAACATAAGAATCAGGTCAAAGAGCCAAAAGACACTCCTCTGGAGAAGCAAGAAGAAAAGAGAATCCAGAAAGTTGAAAATAGTGTAAGGAGCCTCTGGGACAACTTCAAGCACACCAACATAAGAATTATGGGGGTGCCAGAAGAAGAGGGAGTGCAAAATACTGAAAACATATTTGAAGAAATAATATCAGAAAACTTCCTTTACCTGGTGAAAGAAATAGACTTACAAGTACAGGAAGCGTACAGAACCCCAAACAAGAGGAATCCAAAGAAAAATACTCCAAGACACGTCAAAATCAATATGCCAAGGGCAAAAGACAAAAAGAAGGTCTTACAAGCAGCAAGAGAAAAGCAGTTGGTTATCTATAAGGGAGCACCTATATGACTTTCAGCTGATTTCTCAACAGAAACCATGCAGGCCAGAAGGGAGTGGCAAGAAATATTCAAAGTGATGAATAGCAAGAACCTACAGCCAAGATTACTGTATCCAGCAAAGTTATCATTCAGAATTGAAGGGCATATAAAGAGCTTCACAGATAAGAAAAAGCTGAAGGAATTCATCACCACCAAACCAGTATTATATGAAATGCTGAAAGGTATTACTTAAGAAGAGGAAGAAGATCAAGTGAATTAAAAATCTGAGGAATAGAATAAACTGGTGAATATAATAGAATCAGGATCAAAGAAAGGGAGTGGATTGATAATTATCAGAGTGAAAGGGGTGTGGGAGTGCAGAAAGAGACTGGATTAAAATCGTATAACCTATGGATGAGGACAATGGGGGGGAGGGGGTAAGGGCAGAGGGTGGAGTGGGAATCGGGTGGAAAGGAGCTATGGGGGAGAAAAGGAGAAACTATTGTAATAATCTGAGCAATAAAGATTTATTTAAAAAATAAAAAATAAATAAAAAACAACAGTGTACTCAGTTGTCAGCCCATTTCCGTGAGCCTCCAGATCTCCACACTTCTGCACCTCTGCACCTTCTGCCAGTTTCAATGTGCTTTTCTCTTTCCTTCTAGTTGTAGAATTTCCACTCAGCCAGCCTTCCTGTAGTTCTGGAAGATATCTGTTTTGCATTTTAGTTGTTGTTTTGATGTGGTTGTGCAAGGCAGCACGTAGAAGTTTGTATCTATGCTGCCATCTTGGTTTTTCTACTCCAAAAGGGTACTTTTAATTTGGTAGTGCAAGTCCTTCAGTTTTGAGGAAATTTATTTCATGTCTTTGATAATATCCTGCCTTGTGGTTCCTTTTTGGAATTGTTGTCAGGTAAAATATGCATTTTCTAGGTTGATTTGTACCCATACCAACAACATATAGACACACGCTTTGTAATTTTTAAGATCCCAAGAAAAGATCAGAAGGCCTCTGAAGGACACCATTGAGTGTGCACTGGGAAATGTGGGTTTGGAATACTAGGGTAGACAGGGATTCCACCCTCCCCCCCCCCTTTATTGTCATTATTGACACTATTACAGATATCCCATTCCTCAGCCCTCCTTTGTCACCCTTCACCCATACCTACCCTTCTTTCTTTTGGCCATCACCATTCTTGTCCATGACCATGGGCTATGCATATGTATTCTTTAGCTAATCCCTTCACCTTCTTTTATCCAGTCCCCCTGTCCTCCTCCCCTTCGACAGCTGTCAATCTGTTCCATGCATCCATGCCTCTGGTTCTATTTTGTTAGTCAGTTTATTTTGTTCATTAGACTATATCTGTAAGTGAGATCTTGTCTTTCTTTGGCTTATTTCTTTTTAAAAAAAATATTTTATTGATATATCACAGAGAGGAAGGGAGAGAGATAGAGAGCTAGAAAAGTCGATGAGAGAGAAACATCAACCAGCTGCCTCTTGCACACCCCCTACCAGGTAATGTGCCCACATCCAAGGTACATGCCCTTGACCGGAATCGAACCCGGGACCTTTCAGTCCGCAGACTGACGCTCTACCACTGAGCCAAACCGGTTTCGGCGTCTTTGGCTTATTTCACTTAGCATAATAATATCCAGGTCCATCCATGCTGTTGCAAAAGGTAAGATTTCCTTCTTTTGCTACTTCTATATAGTATTCCAGGGTATAAATGTACTATAGCTTTTTTTTTTTTTAATCCACTCATCTACTCAAGGGCACCTGGGCTGTTTTAAGATTTTGGCTATTATAAATTGTGCTGCTTTGAACATAGGGTTGCATATATTTTTGAATTTGTGTTTTGGGATTCTTAGGATATATCCCCTAAGAAGTGAGATTGCTAAGTCAAAAGGTAGTTCAATTTTTAATTTTTTGAGGAAAATCCATACTGTTTCCACAGTGGCTGCACCAGTCTGCATTCTCATCAGTAGTGCATAAGGGTGTCTTTTTCTTCACATCCTTGTCAGCACTTATTTGTTGATTTATTGATGGTAGCTATTCTTTTAGGTGTGAGGTGATATCTCCTTGTGATTTTAATTTTATTTTCTCTAATGATTAGTGACATTGAGAGTCTTATCATATGTCTATTGGCCATCTGTATGTCCTCTTTGGAGAAGTGTCTATTAAGGTCCTTTGCCCATTTTTATTTTTATTTCTTAAAAATATATTTTATTGATTTTTTTTACAGAGAGGAAGTGAGAGGGATAGAGAGTTAGAAACATCGATGAGAGAGAAACATCGACTAGCTGCCTCCTGCACACCCCCTACTGGGGATGTGCCCGCAACCAAGGTACATGCCCTTGACTGGAATTGAACCTGGGACCTTTCAGTCTGCAGGCTGATGCTTTATCTACTGAGCCAAACCGGTTTCGGCCTTTGCCCATTTTTTAATTGTATTGTTTGTCTTCCTGGTGTTGAGTTGTATAAGTTCTTTATATATTTTAGAAATGAACACCTTATCAGATTTATCATTGGTGAATATATTCAACCATATATTTGGTTCCTTTTATGCATTTTGTTGATGGTTTCTTTTCTATGTAGAATTTTTTTAGTTTGATGTAGTCCCATTTGTTTACTTTTTCCTTTATTTCTCTTGCCCTAGGACACATACAGGCAAAACAATTCCTACAAAAGATTTCTGAGATTTTACTTCCCATGTTTTCTTTTAGCATTTTTATGGTTTTATGACTTGCATTTAAGTCTTTTATCCATTTGAGTTTATTCTTGTTTATGGAATAAATTGGTGGTACATTTTATTTTTGCATGTACCTGTCCAATTGCCCAACATGTTTATTGAAGAGACTGTCTTTACCCCACCAAAATAGGCATGGTTTGATTTCTGGGTATTCTGTTCTGTTCCATTCATTTGTATGTCTATTCTTGTGCCAATACCAGGCTGTTTTGATTGCAGTGGACTTGGAGATAGTTTGCTATCTGGTATTGTGATTCCTCCAATTTTGTTCTTATTTCTCAAGATTGTTGTGGCTATTTTGGGTCTAATTTTATTTCATATAAATTTTTGGAATATTTATCCTAGATCTGTGAGAATGCCATTGGTATTTTAATAGGAATTGTGTTGAATCCATAGATTGCTTTGGGTAGTATGGACATTTTAATTATGTTAATCCTTCTAGTGCATGAACATAGTATATGCTTCCACCTATTTGTATCTTCCAGTTTCTTTCTTCAATGTTCTATAGTTTTCTGAGTACAATTTTCCCCCCTCATTGGTTAAGTTTATCCCTAGGTACTATATATATATATATATATATATATATATATATATATATATATATGTAGTACCTAGGGATATATATATATATATATATATATATATATATATATTATATAATAAATGGGATTGTTTTCTTAGTTTCTCTTTCTGATA
Organism: Vespertilio murinus; assembly: GCA_963924515.1. Taxonomy (NCBI): domain Eukaryota; kingdom Metazoa; phylum Chordata; class Mammalia; order Chiroptera; family Vespertilionidae; genus Vespertilio; species Vespertilio murinus. The sequence goes on along the minus strand of OZ004705.1, from coordinate 103,621,833 downwards.
GTTCATTATTGGTACATAAAAATGCCACTAAATTGTGGATATTACTTTGAATCCTGCTATTTTGCTGAATCCACTTATTGGATCTAGTAGTTTTCTGTTGGAGTCTTTAGGGTTTTCTATGTACAATATCATGATATCTCTGAATAATGACAGTTTCACTTTCTATTTCCTAATTTGATGTCTTTTATTTCTTCTTCTTGTCTGATTGTTGCAGGAGTATTTTGAAAAAGAGTGGTGAAAGCAGATATTCCCTATCTTGTTTCTGATGTTAAATAAAACATTTTTAGTTTTTTTCCTCATCAGGTATGATATTGGCAGTGGGTTTTTCATATATGGTCTTTATTATATTGAGGTATGTTCTCTTTCTTCCCACTTTGCTGAGAGTTTTTTTTTTAATTTTAATTATTATAAATGGGTTCTGGATTTAATCAAATGCCTTTTCTGCATCTTTTTATATTATTATGTGATTCTTGTCCTTCATTTTGTTTATGTGGTGTATGACATCTATTGATTTTCGGATGTTGTACCAACCTTGCATTCCCAGAATAAATCCTACTGGATAGGTGTATTGTCTTTCTAATATGTTTCTGGATCCAGTTTGCTAATATTTTTGTTGAGGATTTTAGCATCTATGTTCATTAGGAATATTGCCTGTAATTTTCTTTCCTTGTAGTGTCTTTATCTGGTTTTGAAATTTGGATAATTCTGCCCTTGTAAAATGAGCTTGGAAGTTTTCTCTGCTTGGTAAAAATTTGCCTGCATAGCCATCCAGTCCAGGAATTTTATCTGCTGGTGAAATATGATAGTAGTCATATTTTGATAAAGCCTGCTGTTTGAATTCTAACTCTGCTAAGTCTGATTGAAACACAGGGTACTTACCTCAGCTTCCAGGTGGAGACCTGGAGGCTAAGGCAATTATCCTGTGCCTGAGACCAGAACCAGGAAATTGATTCCCACTGACTCAGTAGTTCAGGGATAGAAATTATAGATAACCTTTAGAGACTAACCGCTGAGCTCTGCTTTTGTTTTGTGTTATGGGCTATCTTCAACTTTTGTTTTGTGTATGGGATATCACAAGATAGGGCCATATTCCAATGTCTGGCAGGATGTGACTGGGAACCAACCCTTCGGGCTGTCCCCAGTCTTTAGAATTTAGCCTTTAAAATTCAAACGAAGGAAAATTCCTGTGGTTTGAGCCTTTAAAAAGACTTGCCTACCCCTAGAACAGTGCAGTTGTATAGAGTCTACCTGCATGTAGTACTCTTGCAGCTGTCCTGGCCAGTTTCTTTGTTTTTTTCTTCTTTATTTTTTTATTTCAATAAATCTTTGCCTGCTTTTTCAAATAAATCATCAGCCTCCGGTGGTCTTATTTTGAACCAAGGATTTTGACCCCACAACATTTGGAGGCCCCCAGCGAGATACCCGAAAGAGAGGAGAGAGGGATCCCCCAGAAGGAGTAGGAGGCTTGTCCTCCACAGGAGGCTCTCCCTCCTTTCAGGGACCTCAGCCAGAGACAGAAGCCACAAAGATTTATTGAAATCGGGGAGACAGGTCTCATAAGGTAAGACACCCAGGTTATGGTTGAGATCTCAAAAAGGGTAAGGGTCCTTGGAGGGCTGGACGCGGCTTAACCTCCAGACTCTAGTTGGAGGACATTACGGTGTCCTTGGCCCCAGGTGTCTGGACGGGTTGTCTTGTATTTTGTTGTGTTTGTGTCAGGCCTATTTGTTTTGTGTTTTAGTCTCTGCCAAAATGGGTCAAGGTTCGTCTGTGTCTTTGTGTTCCCCTCTTCAATGTTTTTTGAAAAATTTCCAGGACTTCAAGAAACGGGCGGACTACTACGTTCTGATGTTAATGCTATTGATTTACAGAGATTTTGTGAACAGGAATGGCCTAACTTTAGGGTTGGCTGGCCATCGGAAGGTTCTTTTGATCTTCTGTCTGCATATCGGGTCCACCATGTGGTCTACGGATGGCCTGGTTACCCCGATCAGATCCCGTACATCCAAGTTTGGGTTGACATTTTAGCTGAAAAACCCCGATGGCTATGGGCTGGCCTCCCAAGAGGAAAATTGAGACAGAGACAGAATATCCTATTGGCTGCCCCTAAGAAGGGGAAGCCACCCCAGGTCTTACAGTGGGAGGAGGAAGAGCTCCCTATTTCCAGGCCACTTCCATATGTAATCTCTGGCCTGGAACAACCCACCCCAGCTGTGCAGGACCCTCAATTGAGTCAGTCAGCGGCTTTGCCACCTCAGGCCCCAACAGCCGAGGCCCCCCAGGTGGACCTACTCCTGGTCTCACCGCAGTCTGGGAGGCTGCCGTGGCTGCCACAGCTGCTGCAGCAGCCATGGCTGCTGTTGCTGCAGCTCCTCCAGGTCCTCCAGCTCCTCCAGCCCCTGTCCCGGATTCCACTGTAGAAACTGCGGCTCTGAAGCAGCCACCAGCATCTCCTCCTTCTGAAATCCTTTCCCCCCCTGCTCCCTTCATCCTCCCACCTGATCCGCCCTACTCCCCTTCAAACCCCTTCAGACCCCCCCATACCAGGCAGGGGACGGCTTAAGGGGAGAGTACGAGAGGGACAGACTTCTCAGGCCGTTCCCATCCTGCCCCTGAGAAAGGCAGGGCCCCTAGGCACTGGGCCGAACGGAGAGCCAGGCATGATATATATCCCATTCTCCACCAGTGATCTCTACAACTGGAAGAGTCAGAACCCATCCTTTTCGCAGAATCCCCAGGGGCTGATCTCCCTACTGGAGTCTGTCTTTTTCACTCATCAACCTACTTGGGATGACTGCCAACAGTTCCTACATGCCCTTTTTACCTCAGAGGAGAGAGAGAGAGTGAAGACGGAGGGGAGGAAACTGGTCCTCGATCCCACCGGACAGCCTAGCGGGGACCCTGGGCAGGTGGAAGCTGTCTTCCCCAGCGCAAGGCCGGGTTGGGATTTTAATGACCCCTGGGGAAGGGAGGCTTTAAACCGGTATCGCCAGACTCTGTTGAGGGGAATCCAGGCAGCGGCTCAGAAACCCACTAACCTTTCCAAGGTGCCAGAGACTATTCAGGAACCGAACGAGAACCCTGCCTCTTTTCTAGAGCGGCTGTGTGAGGCTTATCGGATATATACACCCATAGATCCAGACGCTCCAGAGAACAGGCGGGCCATAAATGTAGCGTTCGTGTCCCAGTCAGCTCCAGACATTAGGAAAAAGCTACAGAAGTTAGAAGGTTTTGAGGGGAAGTCACTGTCTGAGCTGATTGAGGTAGCCCAGAAAGTTTTCAATAACCGAGAAGACTCAACCGCTGACTTAAATCAAAGAATGGCCAAGGTCCTCCTAGCAATGACTGAGGAGAAAGGAACTGAGAAGGAAGGGCACCATGGTGGACAAGTCCCTCTTTGAAATAGGCTGAGCATAGACCAGTGTGCCTGGTGCAAGGGAAGAGGGCACTGGAAAAACGAATGCCCAAAGAGAAGAAGAGGACGAGCTGCTCCAATCTTGGTGGAGAAGGTGGATTAGGGAAGTCAGGGGTCTGAAGCCCCCCTGGAGCCCCGGGTAACCCTTACAGGGGGGCAACCTGTAGACTTCTTAGTAGACACTGGAGCCACCTTTTCAGTGCTTAAGTCGCCAGTTGGTCCCACAACCAAAGAACGGGTGCCAGTCCAGGGAGCCAATGGGAAGATCCGATCTTACCCATGGACACGAGGCAGGATCTCAAATTTGGGAACCGGACTGATTATACATTCCTTCCTGGTGATGCCAGTGTCCTTACCCTTTGCTAGGCCAAGACCTCCTAACAAAATTGAAGGCCACCATAACTTTCGAAGAAGGCCATCCTGAGGTAAGACTGGGGGCGGCAGGTGTGTTCCTACTAACATTGCCACAGGAGGAAGAATACCAGCTGCATGAGGAACCCAGCCGGCTGCCTAGCTCCTGGCTCCCAGTTCTATGGGAAGAGATACCAAAAGTGTGGGCGGAAGACAACCCTCCGGGGCTGACTGTTCACGCACCACCTATAATCGTCCATCTTATGAGTAATGCAGAACCGATCCGGGTAAAGCAATATCCTATGAGCCAGAAGGCCTGGGTGGGAATAGCCAAGCATATCCGGAGGCTGCAGGAGGCAGGAATACTTGTTCCCTGCCAATCCCCTTGGAACACTCCCTTGCTGCCAGTGCAGAAGCCCGGCACTGATGACTACCGGCCTGTATAAGATTTGAGGGAGGTGAACAAATGGGTAGAGACTATTCATCCAACTGTGCCCAACCCATACACCCTCCTGAGTCACCTCCAGCCAGAATGCAGATACTACACAGCCTTAGACTTAAAGGATGCCTTTTTCAGCCTCCCCCTGGCCCCACAGAGCCGTTCTATCCTTGCCTTTGAATGGACAGATCCAGAGGAAGGCAGTTCTGGCCAACTAACCTGGACCAGGCTCCCCCAGGGATTTAAGAACTCCCCAACTTTATTTGGAGAAGCCTTAAGCCAAGATCTTATAGCCTACTGGTTGAGCCAACCCCGGGTGACCCTCCTCCAGTATGTAGATGACCTCCTGGTAGCAACAGAAAACTCAGAGGAGTGCCTTAGGGCAACCAGGGACTTGCTGCAGGTACTGGCAGATTTAGGGTACCAGGTGTCAGCCAAGAAGGCCCAACTGTGTGAAACCAAAGTAACTTACCTGGGATACCACATGCAGGAGGGGAAAAGAACTTTATCCCTAAGCCGGATACAAGCAATTCTAACTATTCCCCCTCCCACCACCAAGAGTCAGGTACGGGAATTCCTTGGAGCCGTAGGATATTGCCGACTGTGGATATTAGGATTTGCTGAGATTGCTAAACCACTCTATGCTTGTACAGGAGGAAAAAACCCAATTTAGAATGGACACAGGAGGCTGGGGAGGCTTTTGAGAAACTAAAACAGGCATTGGTCAGCGCCCCTGCTTTGGCCCTGTCAGACGGGGAGAAGCCCTTTCTCCTGTTTGCTGCTGAAGCAAACGGGGTGGCCAAGGGAATGCTGACCCAAACCTTGGAACCCTGGAGGCAGCCCGTGGCCTACCTTTCCAAAAGGTTGGACTCAGTAGCAGCAGGATGGCCAAGTTGCCTGCGAATGATTGTGGTCACAGCAGAACTGGTAAAGGAGGCCAAAAAATTAACTCTCGGCCAGGACCTCCAAGTAGTAGCACTACATGCGGTCGAGGCACTCCTACAGAGCCCTCTTGAGAGGTGGATGTCCAATGCTCGTATCACACATTACCAAGTTCTCCTTTTAGATGCACCCCGAGTAAGCTTCCTGAAGACTGCAGCACTAAATCCTGCCACTCTTCTGTCTGATGGAGAAAGCAGCCCCCTACATGACTGCAGAAAGATCCTGACTACCTTGACTTCCCTCCATTCCGACCTGAAGGACCTCCCTGTAGAAGATCCAGATGCGACTCTCTATACTGATGGGAGCAGTTTCATAGAGGGCGGGGTGCGCTATGCTGGAGCCGCCATAGTCACGGAGGAGAAGGTTATCTGGGCTCAGGCCCTAGGACACGGGACATCAGTTCAGAAGGCTGAGCTCATCGCCCTGACTCAGGTCCTACAGTGGGGAAAAGGGAAGAAAATCAACATATACACTGACAGCAGGTACGCTTTCGCCACCATCCATGTCCATGGGGCCCTGCACCAGGAATGGGGACTGCTTATGCCCCCGAAATCCTGGCCCTATTGGCAGCAATTTGGGGCCCAACGAAAATTGCAGTAAAACACTGCCAAGGACACCAGAAGGGGGATTCCCCAATAGTGAGGGGAAATGCCTTAGCCATCAGGGTGGCTAAGCTGTCAGCCAAAAGACCAGTAGAGCCACTAAAAGTCCTAGTGGCCCTACCGGACCAACGGCTGCCAGACTCACTTTCTTACACAGAACAGGAACTAAAACAAGCTCAGCTCCTTCAGGCCTAGAGAACTCAGGGAGGGTGGCTAGTATTGCCTGGGGACGAATATTTCTCCCTGACGCTCTAGCAAGAACCATCATTGAACAAACTCACAGAGGCACTCATCTAGGGGGAACTCGGCTGGCTGAGCTGATCCAGCGGGACTTCTACGTGCCCCGACTTCATGAAGCAGCAAAAAGCATCGCCCAGAGATGTAGAGCCTGCGCTCAGGTTAACACAAGTAGGGGACTGGGTGAGGTTGAAGGAACAAGACTTCAAGGAAGCCATCCAGGAGAGCACTGGGAGGTAGGCTTTACAGAACTCCCATCTGGACCTGGTGGCTACCGGTACCTCCTAGTTTTCATTGACACCTTTTCCAGATGGGCAGAAGCATTCCCCTCTAGGACCAAGACCACTCAGACAGCAGTTAAGAAGCTCCTCAGTGAAATTGTCTCCTGGTTTGGCCTACCGTTATACATGGGGTCTGACAATGGCCCGGCGTTCATCGCCAAAACCACCCAATTGGCAGCAAAAGCTCTACAGGTGAATTGGAAGCTCCACTGTGTATATAGACCACAGAGTTCAGGTCAGGTAGAGAGGACGAATTGGACTCTTAAGGAAACATTGACTAAACTCAAACTAGAGACTGGCGAGAACTGGGTAAGTCTACTCCCCTTTGCCCTACTCCGTGCCCGCTGTACCCCATTTATAAAGGGTTTAACCCCTTTTGAGATTATGTTTGGCAGGCCACCAGCTCTTATTCCCCGATTGGGAGAGGAGGAGATGGCTCGCCTAGCTATTCATAATTTGCTTAAGTCCCTACAGGCACTCCAGAAAGCTGCCACGTCAACAATGGAACTTGTAAAGACAGCTTACGAAGAGACTGCGGGTGCCGCAGCAGGCGGAAAAGGCAACCTGTTCGCTCCAGGAGACCTTGTTTGGGTGAAGAGGCACCAGCCCGGAGGACTTGAGCCTCAGTGGGGTGGTCCCTACACCGTCATCCTGTGCACCCCCACTACAGTAAAAGGTAGCCGGGAAGAAATATTGGATTCATCGGTCTCAAGTAAAACTAGCCCGGGAGGAACCGGGACCTAGGCGGTGGAAAGTTAAGCTGACCCAAGATCCGCTGAAAGTGAAATTGGTGCCAGCAGAATGAAGGGAATAGTGTTATTCATCTGTGTGTTCAGCCTCGCAGTAAGTCAGCCCCACCAGGTATCCCATTACACATGGGAAGCGACCTGCACCACTGACGGGACTGTATTGGCCCAGACAGAAGAAACAGGGCCCCCCACCCTAACTTTCGACCTGTGCCACCTTTTTGGGGAAACCTGGAATCGCCCCAATCTTCCAGTATCCAGGCCTAAACGGTGGGTTTCAGGGGGTCACACCGAACAACAGACTTCCACTTCTTACAGATGTGGAATCAGGGAAGCAGAACAACAACTAGGGAAGACCCAACTCTACATCTGCCCCAGGCGACCTCGGATAGCCTTCCTCAAGTGTGGTGACCATGAGGACTTCTACTGCGTACAATGGGGTTGTGAAACCTATGCCCAAGGGTAGGCCCCCGAGATGCAGGATAGAGATGCCAGGTTTACCCGGACTCAGCCGGGAGGCTGCCAGGTTGGGGGATGCAATCTCCTAACAATTCAACCCATCCATTACTGGTCCAAAGAGTGGGCGAGGGGGGGGGGGAATCGTGGGGCCTAAGGTTATATGTTTCAGGATATGACCCAGGAGTGTTGTTCACGGTCCAGCGGAAGGAGACACCCAGGCCACCCAAGCCCATTGGACCCCTGGTACCCTTTGCACCCACGCCGAAGAATCCGACACCAGGCCCAGCAACATCGACAACAGACAGACCACCAAAGGAAGACCCCCCCTGCTCCTGCTCCCAGACCGGAGGCTGATAAAGTAACTCGCTTTGACATTTTCTCTCTTTTGGACACATCTTTTCACCTGTTGAATGCTAGCTCCTAAACCTCACTGCTGACTGCTGGCTATGCTTGAACCCCGAGCCCCCATACTACGTAGGAAGTGGAGCCATGGCCAAAATTGGAGCGGACTCTGGATCAGTCCGGAACTTGTCCACGGACAACAAGGAGACTGATAAGTTATGCCCATGGGGATGCGGAAAACAGGGAATTACGCTAGGGGACATCTCAGGGGAGGGACTCTGTGTACATTCTTGGAAGTATGATCTCAAAACGTTCTGGTATACAGGAAATTGTAACCAGACAATTTGTGTACTCGAGAATCTGGGTGAGGGGACCCCTTGGTACCTAGTTGCCCCAGAAGGAGCTTGGTGGGCATGCACCACCGGTGTCACCCCATGCATAGGGTCCTTAGGCCTGCAGGTAGGCAAGGAACCTGGATTGTGCCTACTCACTCATATCCTGCCCCAGGTGTACTACTGTTCAGGAGAAGGGGGATGTGAGCACCTACTAATAGAGCCCGGGAGGGTCAAGAGAGCCCCAGTACTAATCCCTCTGCTGGTGGGTCTGGGGTTAGCGGGCTCCACTGCAGTAGGCATGGCAGCCCTAGTTATGGGATAACAAAACTATAAGGAATTATGTCAGCAAATAGACCAGGATTTAAGTACCCTAGAGAAATCTATAGGCAAATTAGAAGAATCGGTCGTGTCCCTAGCAGAAGTAGTTTTGCAGAACAGAAGAGGCTTAGATCTGTTGTTCCTAAAGCAAGGGCGACTTTGACTGGCCCTAGGAGAAACCTGCTGTTTCTACACCAATCATTCAGGGGTCATAAGGGAAAGCCTAAGTCAGTTGAGAAAGAGGCTAGCTGACAGAGAGGAAGCTCAGGAGACTGCCGGAAACTGGTATGAGAACTTGTACTCATGGTCCCCTTGGCTCACCACCCTGCTGACTGCTATAGCGGGCCCACTATTACTATTACTTATAGGCTTAATCTTTGGGCCATGCCTCGTAAAATGCTTGGTTAATTTTGTACAGGATAGAATACAGGCAGTGAAACTAATGGTCTTACATATTCAATATTCTCCACTAGTAGATACTAGTAATGAATCTAAGGTTTAGATTCATTCCCAAAAGACCAGTGGGGAATGAAATATGATAGAAGTCATATTTTGATAAAGCCTGCTGTTTGAATTCTAACTCTGCTAAGTCTGATTAAAACACAGGGTACTTACCTCAGCTTCCAGGTGGAGACCTGGAGGCTAAGGCAATTATCCTGTGCCTGAGACCAGAACCAGGAAATTGATTCCCACTGACTCAGTAGTTCAGGGATAGAAATTATAGATAACCTTTAGAGACTAACCGCTGAGCTCTGCTTTTGTTTTGTGTTATGGGCTATCTTCAACTTTTGTTTTGTGTATGGGCTATCACAAGATAAGGCCACATTCCAATGTCTGGCAGGATGTGACTGGGAACCAACCCTTCGGGCTGTCCCCAGTCTTTAGAATTTAGCCTTTAAAATTCAAACGAAGGAAAATTCCTGTGGTTTGAGCCTTTAAAAAGACTTGCCTACCCCTAGAACAGTGCAGTTGTATAGAGTCTACCTGCATGTAGTACTCTTGCGGCTGTCCTGGCCAGTTTTTTTTTTCTTTATTTTTTTATTTCAATAAATCTTTGCCTGCTTTTTCAAATAAATCATCAGCCTCCGGTGGTCTTATTTTGAACCAAGGATTTTGACCCTACAGCACTGGAAGTTTTAAAATTATTGCTTCAATTTCACTAGTTGCAATCTATTCAGATTCTCTGATTCTTCCTGGTTCAGTTTTGGAAGTTTTTATGTTTCTAGGAATTTATCTATTTTTCCAGATTGTCTATTTAGTTGGCATATAGTTGCTTATAATGCTTTCTTACAATCCTTTGTATTTCTTTGGTGCCAGTTGTTACATCTTTTTTACTTCTGATTTTAGTTATTTGGGTCCTCCCTCTTTTCTTCTGATGAGTCTGGTTAAAGATTGGACAATCTTATTTATCTTTTGAAAGAACCAGCACTTGATTTCATTGACATTTTATATGTTTTTTTTTAGATTCTATTTCATTCATTTCTGCTCTAATGTTTACTATTCCCTTTCTTTTACTCACCTTTGGTTTTATTTGTTTTGTTACTTTTATTTGTCTCAAGTTAACTTTTGGTTTCTCCCTTAATCTCATTCATTATTTAATAATATGTTACTTAGCATCCATGAATTTGTGTAATTTTTTAGTTTTTCCCCCTGAAGTTGATTTCTAGTTTCATACCATTGTGATTAGAGAAGGTTCTTTTTTTAAATTAATTTTTTATTGATTATGATATCACATAATTGTCCTTATTCCCCCATTTCCATCCCAAACCCCTCCCTAGAGAAGGGTCTTGATTTCAAATTTCTTAAATGTATAGAGACTTGTTTTGTGTGCTAACATGTGGGTTATCTTAGAAAATATTCCATGTGTACTTAAAAAGAATGTATATTTTGCTGCTTTGGGGTGAAATGCTCTGAAGATATTAATTAAATTCATCTGCTCTCATGTGCCATTTAAGGCTGTAATTTTTTTTTGTTGAGTTTCTGTCTAGAAGATCTATTAATAAAATAAATGGGGTATTAAAAATCCCCTACTATGACTATATTACTGTCAATGTCTTCATGTATATCCACCAAGATTTGCTTCAAATATTTAGGTGCTTCTATGTTGGGTGCATAAATATTTATGAGTTATATCCTCTTGTTGTATTGCTCCTTTATCATTATGTGGTGTCCTTCTTAGTCTCTTACTATAGCCTAATAGCCTAGAAGTAGTTTATAGCCATTGTTTTAAAGCCCATTTTGTCCGATATAAGTTTTGCTACCCCTGCTTTTTTTCATTTCTATTTGTATGAAATATCTTTTTCCATCCCTTTACTTTTAGTTTGTGTTTATCCTTCATTCTGAGTTGGTCTCTTGTAGACAAGTTGGCTTCTTACCCATTCAGCTATATGTGTCTTTTGATTGGAGCATTTACCGTAAGTCATTTACATGTAAAGTGATTAATAATAGATATACATATATTGCCATTTTATTTCTTTTAAGTCTCTTCTTCTCCTCCTTCCTCCTCCTCCTCCTCCTCCTCCTCCTCTTCCTTCTTCTTCTTCTTCTTCATGCACACCCTTTAATATATATACTAATAATAGAAGAATATGCAAATTAGCCAGGATGCCATAACATCACAGCCATTCAGCAGGGTGGGCAGGGCTGTGGGACTGTGGGGTGGGACTCTGTATCTGGTGTGATTTCATCCTGCCCAGGCAGATTCCCCTGTAGCCCCACAGCTGAATCCTGACCCTGGGTTTATTAAACTTTACTGGAGCTGCTCCTCACACCCCCACCCCCTGCCCCAGGTCTGCACTGACCACAGCAGGGCACCCTGGCAGCCTCCTGACAGGTAGGAGGCTGGGAAGAGCCAAGTAGGACAGGGCTATAGGGAGCCATGGAGGGGTGGCGGCCAGAGCCAAGTTCCTGGGGATCTTCAGAAAGCACTGACAGGAGCTGGTCTGCAAAGAAGGAAGAGGAAGTGGCCACGGGGAGCTCTTCCAATCATCCTGCACAGACACCCTACTCCAGCCCCCACATCCCTGGGGGGAAGGGGAGGCTGACAGGGCAGGGAGAAGACCCAGCCTCAGGGGTAGCTGCAGCTGCACCTCTGACTCTCAATCTCTTTCCCTGCCCCCCTGCCAGGGGTGGCCAAGACAATAGCATGCTGGGGACAACTCATCAGCAACCCCGAGGCACCCAGGGCCCATGGTCCAGCATGCCTCTCCTCCTTACAACTCCAGACCTGTGTGGAGGCAGGCCAAAGCTGCCCCCCAGGGTTAGACCCATTCCCCTCTCCCTCTTCCCCCTAGCAGCGGCTCTGACTCCATAGTGGAAGCTCACTGAACCTCCCAGGAGCTGTGGCTAAACTTGCTCTCCTAGCCTGCCTGGTCCTGCCTTGCTGCAGGGGATTGGAGCCCCACTCACCCTTTACCTCCCTGGCCCATGCCCTGCTCCAGGGGATTGGAGTCCCGCCCTGAGGATGCTTCGAAATGGCCACATACAATGTAAAGAATTGTATCAAGTGGGGAGGTTTGACAGTTACTCTCCCTTTGGCTTCTCGGACCCCTAGCTACCCCCTAACATGTCCACATCTAATTACTGAAGTTGAGTTCTGGCTACCTCAAAGATTTTGCAACTTGTCCAGGCTTTTCTGAATAATTTCTGACTCTTCCATATCTTTGATTTCATCTCTGGTTTATGGTTTTGCTTCCATTCTGTGGATGGGACATTCACAGCTACTGTCTCTGAATTTGACTGTCAGCTCAGTAAGTCCCAGGGTCTTCCCCCTCCAGGTCACACTGGTTGGGCCCTTTTCTGTTTGAAAGTGTCAGATTTTCATAGAAAATTGTTGTTTTTATGCCAGAAACAGATTGGGAAGGATCTTTGTCACCAGCTGGTCTAAACTCCTACATTTTTGTGATGTATTTTATAGTATAGTCATAGTCTAATTTATAAGACTGGTTCATGTACATTCTATGGAAGTTAAAAAAACAAACCTACCCAGTGATAACTGTAATATCAATTTATGTTTCTTCCTTTCAGTATGTTTTCTTTTTTTTTTTTTTATTAAGGTATTATCTGTATACATAGCTTATCATTGCCCCCCCCCCAATATATGCCCTCCCTCCCCAGAGTTTTGTGTCCATTGGCTATTCTTATATGCAAGCTTCAGTATGTTTTCTATACAAATACATATTTATTTGTTTACTTTATAAAAATAATCACACTGTATTTGGGTTTGTATTTTGTTTTTATTCTCATGATATCAGAACATTTCCCATTATTAAATATTTTTAAAATATAAGTTTTAACAGTTGTACACTTCATCATCTGAATAAAAGCAACATATTTGATTATTGTTAGATATTTGGATTATTTTCCTTTTTTTTTTTTTACTAATAATGCTGGGATGAGAGTATAAAAAACATGACTTTCTGAATATTTCTTTAGATTAAGTTCATAGGAGATGAATTAATGAAGCTTATGGGTGTTAAGATTTCCTTAGTTCATTTGCTTAGATTTTTCTAAATAGGTATATGCCTCTTCCTTCTAAATAATTATATCACTTACTTATTTATGTTTCTTGTCTTATTGCATTGTCCAGACATTTAGAGTGACATTAAATAATTAGAGTCAGAATAGGCAAAGTGCTTTATTTTAATTTTAATGGAAAAGGCTTTAGTGTTATGTTGCCAAAATTTGTATACTTATATTTTATTTAGAAGTTTTGCATTTATATTCATAGATGAAACTGGTCTGTTGTTTTCTTTTTCTATGCTTTCTTTGTCAAGTTTTATGATAGGCTTATGCTAGTTTGGTAAAATATAATCTCTTCTGCAGAGACATTTCCTGGGTCAGGAGGAAATAGCAATTTCCACAGCCAAACATGCTGGATGTTTGACAGGCCAGCCAAGTGGTTTTCTTTCAAAGATACAGACAGAAGGTACATAATTGAATCCCCATACTCAGCTCCAACTGGTTATCCTGTCAGGAAGCTGGAATGTAAAATGATGTGCAATTGCTTCAATTACAGGAATTGAAGCATTTAGACAATTCTCCCTCTTCTGTTTGAGATGCAGGATCTGCTGCTGAGTTTGAAGCTGTCAGGAGTCCAATTTAGCCAATTCCAGACTCGGGGAATTTCTGTGGGCCATTACTGGCCCTGTTGCTCCAGCAGTGCTGACATGCCATCTGTCATCCTGCATAAAGGCTTTGCTCCTCATCCCACACTTTCTGTGCTGCCCCTCTGCTAGGAGCCTGGGCAGTGCATTTATGGGAAATACCCTCTGCAGTCAAAACTTCCCTTTGTGAAGGATCCTCAGACTTGACCCCAACACCCATCTTCTGGCGGGTCTCCAAATTTCAGGTCTCTATTCATTTTCCCAGGACAAATATTGGAACAGTAGCAGAAATGAGAATGTGACTAGTTTTACTCTTTAATTGTTAAACACTGTAAGGCTCTACCATTTTTTTTCCCATCGTCACTGCCACCTGTAGGATCTCACTGGATTGTTGCCGGCAAGACTAATTGGTCTTCCTATTTGGGGCCTATTTACTACTCCACCCATCCATCCTTGGCCAACCAGGGTGATATGGCTAAAATGTCAGTAGCTGTCAGTAACCTGATTGGTTACCTCTTTCTTAAACTCTCTGAATGACTTCCCAAGGGATTTCAGGTAAAGTTAGACCCTGACACTCCTTATACAACAAATATACAACTATTCCCCCTATTTTCCTCTGCAGCTGAACCTTCTGTGTGCCCCCCATCCCCACCCCACTGTAATCTGGCTTTCAGTGGCTTGTTCCACTTCTGTGCACTACACTTCTCACTACCTGGTTAACATCAACTTATCTTTCAGTTACAACTCAGATGTCATTTTCACGGGTGGTTCTGTGAGCCCTTTGGGCTGAGTTTGTTGATTTTTCTCTCAGCACCTGCACCGTGGCCTGTGCAAGACTGCATTGCATGTGGCGCCTCCCTAACACCTTGTAGGCAGAGAGGACAAAGGTCACGCCCTCCATTTCTCCTGCACTTAGCATCGTTCTCAGCATGCAGCAGGTGCTCAGTAAATATCTGTTAAATTAATAAATGGTGGTCTTGCCTCTTGGAGAGGTCTCTTCAATCTCTCATAGAATACTCAATTTTCTGACTGGGAAGGTGACCTCTAAATGAGAAGAAAATTGAGCTCTACTTCATCTCAAACTGGACGGATCACTCAATGGATGATGAATAAATCAATGGATGAAGAGGTACGTATTTTGTGTTCTGTGCTGGCACAGTGTAATGGAAATTATTCTTTGTTTGAAATCAAAAGGCTGAGTTGAGAGTGAAGCTGGTAGGGTATAGGGAGTGGGAAGTCCCTCCGGGAGCTGATCCGGCTCTTCCAGAAGCGCCAGCTATTGGCCAGCGTGCTCGTCGCCCTGGAGAAGCGTCCTAGTGCCTGCTGACCACGTTGGTTGAATTAAAGACATTCAAGGAAAGGTTCGGTGGAGGGCTTTGAGCTCCTGAACACATATCGGGTAAGAGCTAATGATGGAAAAAGGAGATCAGCATGGTGATGAGTTCCAAACGACCGAGTGAGCTTCGAGCTTTGCTGAGAGCTCGCATGGACAGGCTAAGGGAGAGGGACCAAAAGAGCAAGAGTCGGAAGAACAGAGCAGCACTGTGAAGGGCACAGGTGCCTGCTTCCTCCAGGTACCCACGAATCCCTACTTCCCCTTCGTCGTTTACTTCTAGCCGCAAAGCAAGGCTTCTGATTCTGGTCTGTGTGAGATTTTAGAAGGGTTGCAGTGTTTATAGGACAGTGCTAAGAAGTTGGTGTATTTTAGCTGGTCTGTTGCATGGTTGCATGTTCCTGGATTATAGTTTAAAGTCTGCAGCCATCTGTGTGAAGAGTGATGTATCATTAAACCTGTCTGTTTACCAGCATTGAGCATCTCACGTTTACTCCTCCCCTGCTACCCCCTTAACAGTCTCTGGAAGTAACTATGATTCTGGAATGATGTGACTATGAATAGGTTTTAGCCCTATCTTCTAGGTCATTGGTATTGAAACCTGAAGTTTTTATAAAAAGTTTTGTTAGCTCATGGGTATTCTTTCCAACTGGCTATATAATTTTACCATCATAGTTTCTTTAGCAAATTTAAATGAGTTCTTAAAGAAACTATGATGGTAAATGAAAGTTTGCTCAATCACCTTATGATAAGCAAGAATAAATTACCTTTAATCAAGAATAAAGGTTATAAATTAATAATGAAAAGAAAACCCACACAAAACAGACAAACAAAAGACTGGACTGCTTCCTTAAATCCTTTACCTACTACTTATGTGATTAGGGCAAATGTTATTCTTTACCATCTCAATGTCATCATCTGAGAAAGGGGACTATAACCCTTGCTTGCCTCATAGGTTTCCTGACATAATGTATTTAAATACAACTTGTGATGTTATTAAGATGACAACATGGGTTGTTCCAAACTTCAGTGCCTTCACGGGAAGACTCCCAGGCAGCTGTCCATAGACAAGACACCATTGTGAAAATCCTGGAATGGGGTGAGGCTGAAGCGCCCCCTAGATCACAGAGAAGGTTAAGAGAAGTGACTAGTGACCACACTGCCTCTCTCCCAGGCAAGCTGTGGTTTTCCAGGGGGAGGAGAGAGCCCAAGGTGGACATCCCCCAGCATGTCAGATGATCCCAGGAGGCCCACTTGGGTTTTGCCTCCTGGGGATCTCTGGGAGAATCTGCAGAACCTGGCCATAGGATCAGATAGAGACAGAGGGGGCACTTGGTGCTCAGCTCTGGGTGCACCAGGCTCCTGCATGCAGTGGGACCTAGCAGAGACCCAGATGTGCAGAGCTCATCTGGTGACTCCTCTGGCCCAGGAGGACAGTTGGCAGTTCTGCCTGACTTGGGTTCCCAGCTAGTGAGCTGTACGCCATGGAGTCCATTGTGTGGTCCCATCCAGACAAGGTAGACAATTTACAGCCTCCCTCAACCACCGAGTCTAGGCTCTAGTGCAGTGGTTCTCACATGGGGCACACGCCCCACAGCAATTTGATTTTTAAGGGGGACAATTAGAGAATGAGTTATTAACAAGTAATTTTTTGCATCTCTTATGATTCTAGGGGCCTCATATAGAGTATATAAATATATATTGTGACATATTTATGCATTTCAGTTCTCTAGTATGTTTTGAAACTTTACTTGCTATTTTTAATGTCACTTCATATTATTATTTTTAAAAACAATTTCTTAGTGATTTCTTCCTCAGTACTTCAACTGTTCTTTCGTTCTTTTATTTTTCTTTCATGGGTGGCATGTTTTTTGGAAGCTTGTTTAGACCAAGTGAATGGCCTTTTAGGCTTCCGCCATGTGAATAGGGGCTCACTTTTTGAATAAGAATTCTATGTCACAGGAGGAGGGAAAATTGTGGGGGAGGGGAGGGAGGGCAACAGGATTTTAGAGATGCTTAGGTGGGACCTAAAAAAAGTTTGAGAACTACTGCTTAGTGCCTGCTGACCAGGAGACCTGACCAGAGAACCAGGGCAGACATGGAGCCCATCTTACAGCTGTGCTGGGCAGGGAGACCAGCCAGAAGCCCTGCTCAAGTAAGTCTCTATAACCTCTGGTCATGCACAAGCAGAGATCCTCTGAACCCAGCCACAGCCCCGCCCCAAAGTGGAGCCTATAACTCTGCCTGAGGGCTGAGCGCTGCCTGTAGCCTTGTCCAATCAGGGAACCCAGCCAGTGGCACTGCCCAATCCTGGTGAGGTAGCTTAAGTAGCAATAAGGGTCTCTAGGCCCACCAACTGCAGGATACAGATAGCTGGAGGCTCCTGCGACCAGAGAGCCCACCAGCAACCCTGAGCAACAGCTAGCAGCCATCTGATCACTGAAGCACAGCCTGCGGTCCTGTCCAACTTCTAGGCATGACCAAGCCCTGCCTGATTGCAGAGCACAGTGTGAGGTCTCACCTGATCCTCAAGTTTTGCCCACAGCCCTGGGCACCACCTGGTTGGAGTGCAGCCTGAGACCCCACAGAACCAGGAGCAATTGCAGATCCCAGACAGTAGCCAGGCAACTTCACATCTCAAGGAGCTAGAAACAGAACACACTCAGCCCGAGGCTAGCAGGAGGAAGGAACTAGTGAAGGTGAGAGCAGAAATACGTAGACTAGAGGATAAAAAGCAATAGAAAAGATGAACACAACTCAGAGCTGGTGAGACAGGACCCAATAAATAAAACTGTCAATGAAAGAGCAGATAGTACAACTGATACCACAGAAATACAAGGAGTGGCAAGACTGCTGTGAATGCCAATAAATTGGAAAACCTAGAAGAAATGAATAAATTTCTTGAACCATACAATCCACAAAGACTTATCAGGAAGAAACAGAAATTCTGAACAGATCAATAATGTGCAAGGAGATTGACTCAGTAATCAAAAACAACTCAACAGATTCACTGGTGAATTCTAACAAGCATTTAAAGTATTAACACAAAGTCTTTCTTAAACACAAAGAATTGAATAGCAGGGAACACTACTAAACTCATTTTATGAGGTCAGCGTCACCCTGCTACCCAAGCCAGCTAAGGACACTACAAGAGAAGAAAACTGCATGCCACTATTCCTGATAAATACAGATGCAAAATACAATAAACCAAATACAACAAAACAAAATTCAACAGCAAACTCAAAGATCATAACCCATGACAAATGGTATTTATTACTAGGAGGAAAGGATGTACAACATATACAACGTGATACATCATATCAGTAGGATAAAGAATTTAAAACATATGATAATTTCAATTGATGCTAAAAAATATGACAAAATTCAACAAGCATTCATGATAAATACACTTAACTAATTGGGTATAGAAAAAAAGTACCTCAATATCATAAAGGCTGACAATCAGCCTGCACCCAATGTTAGAGTGAATGTCAGATGTTGAAAGTTTTTCCTTCATAAGGAGCAAGAAAAGAGTGCCTGCTTTGGCCACTTCTATTCCATATAACACTGGAAGTCCTAGTGAAAGCGATTAGGTGAGAAAAAGATATAAAGTCATGCAAATCAAAAAAGGTAAATGACCTGTTTGCAAATGACATGGCCTTATAAGTAGGAAGTCCTAGATGCCACCAAAAATCTCCTGGAAGTAATAAATAAATTCAGTAAAGTTTCAGGATACAAAATCAATATGCAATGATATGTTGCATTTTTATACACTAGCAATGAAATCTATAAAAGGAATAAAAAACAACCCCATTTACAATAGCGTTTTTATACACTAGCAATGAAATCTATAAAAGGAATAAAAAACAATCCCATTTACAATAGCGTTGAAAAGAATAAAATACTTTGGAATACATTTAACCAAGGAAGTAAGAGATCTGTACACTGACAACTATGAGGCATTAATAAAAGAAATGGAAGTTGCCACAAATAAATGAAAAGACATGTCATGTTTGTAGATTGGAAGAATTAACATAATCAAAATATTCATATTACCCAAAGGCATCTATCTATAGATTCAATGCAATCCCTGTCAAGATTTTAATAGCATATTTTATAGAAATAGAAAAAAATTCCTAAAATTTTTATGAAACCACAAAAATCCTGTGTAGCCAAAGCAATAGCAAGAAAGAAGAACAAGCCCTAACAGGCTCAGTGGTAGAGCCTTAGCCTGCAGACTGAAGGACCTCAGGTTCAATTCCAGTCAAGGGCATGTACCTTGTTATGGGCACATCCTCAGTAGGGGGTGTGCAGGAGGCAGCTGACCAATGTTTCTTATCCCATGTTTCTAACTCTCTATCCCTCTCTGTAAAAAAAATTAATAAAATATATTTTTTAAAAAGAAAGAAGAACAAAGCTGAAGAGAACACAGTTCCTAATTTCAAACTATGTTACAAAGCTAGAGTAATTGAAACAGCGTGGTACTGGCATATAAATCAATATATAGACCAATGGAACAGAATAGATAGCCTAAAATAAATCTATGAATATACAATCAATTAATATTTGACAAGGGAGCCAAGAATACCCAACAGAGAAAAGTAAGCTCTTCTATAAATAGTGTGCAGAAAACTGGTTATTCACATGCAAAAGAATAAAAGGGGACCACTCACAAAAATCAACTCAAAATGTGTTAAATATTTAAATGTAAGACCTGGACCCATAAAACTTCTAGACTAAAACAGAGGGAAAAACATACTTGATATTGATCATGCTAATAATTTTATGGATGTGACACCAAAAAACACAGTACAAAGGCAAAAATCAGCAAGGGGATTCTAAGAAGCACAGCAAAAATAAACAATTAACAATAAAGAAGAAAAGACAGCTTAAAAAACAGACACATGGAAGGGTGTGTAATTAACTGGGAAATGCAAATCAAACTCACATAGAGTGTCACCTCCCCCTGGGGGAATGGCTATTGTCAAAGAGACAAGAGATGACAAGTGCTAGGAGGATGTGGAGAAAGGAAACTGCAGGTGGGATTTTAAAGTGGCACAGCCGCTATGGGAAACAGTATGGAGGTTCCTCACAAAATTAAAAATGGAACTACTTTATGATCCAGCAAAATCCAAAGGAATGAAATCACTATCTCAAAGGGATAGCTGCAGCCTTGCAGTATTGCTTACAACAGTCAAGACATGGAAACAACCTGAGTATCCATCAGCGGATAAATGGGTCAAGAAAATGTGGCATACATGCACAACGGAATGTTATTCAACCACAGAAAAGAAAGAAATGCTGCCACTTATGACAACGTGGATGAACTTTGAGGGCGTTATGCTAATTAAAACAAGTCAGACAGGGAAAGAAACTGCATGCTCTCACTCACGTGTGGAAACTAGACATCTAAACTCAGAAACAGAGCACGTTGGTGGCTGCCAGGGGCAGGGAGCAGGGAGAGACAGAGGTAGCTGATCAGAGTGTACAGACTTCCAGTTGTAGGATGAACCGGTCCTGGTGTGATGTACAGATGGTGACTATGGTTGGCAGTGCTGTTTTGTATGCAGGGGTGGGCAAAAGTAGATTTGTAGTTGCTCATATGGAAAGAGACATGCATGCTCTGATGACTACAATAGCTCTATTAACTCAAAAGAATGTCACAATGGCACAGTAACCTACTTTTCCCACCTCTGTATTTGAAATGAGCCAAGAGAGTAAGTAGATCTTGAAAAGTTCTCACCAGAAGAACAGCAACGTTTTATGTGCTAGATGTGTTAACTAGCCTTACATGGTAATCATTTCATAGCATATACATATATTAAATCATTACATTGAACACCTTAAACACATACAATGTTATATGTCAATTATTTCTTAATAAAGCTAGAAAATGGACATTTTACCCATTTGAAATTTGAACCACATGAATAAAATACCTATTAAAAAGAAAAGAAATTAGAACTCAAGAAAAAATTAAACATAATGTGTAAAAGGTTAATGATACAAAGAAGAGGTATTACTACATTGAGGTGTCATGGTATAATAATTCCAGGTATCAATATTTTTTGAGTGCTTGCTATGTTTGGTAATTTACATGCATCATTTTATTTTATCTTCCTGAACATGCTGGTTGAAGTATATCTTCCTTTTAAATGAGGTAATTGAGCCTCAGAGAGGTTAAATCATTTGCCTGAGGTTAAATCACACAGCTTACAAATGCCTGAGCCCAGCTTTATGTTCCTACAGGAACAGTGGAGATGGCAGGGATTGGTCCAGAAGACCTGGGTCCAAGTCTTAGTTCCCTTATTTACTAGTTACTGGTTTGAAGGCATTTCCCTTGAACCCCTGAGCCTTGTTTTTACAGTTGCCAAAAGGTGATAAAGTCTTTACCTGGCTCAGTTGTTGTGAGGCTTATAAACAGTTTTGCAGTTTGATGGACTGAATACATTAGCAGTCTATACCTCACCATACGTCATTTTTCGAAAGCCCAGTGGAAAGAACAATCACCTTAATACTAATCACGTTGGTTCCCTCCTTGTTTCACCCTCTATTTGTGTTGGAGAGAACCAGAGCCTATGTCACAGAGTGAGAGCATGGACTTGAACTACCATAGACCCAGGTTGAGTACTGGCTCTGCTACATTCTGGCTGAGGAAAATCACTTGACCTCTTTAAGACTCAGTGTCCTTAGCCCTAAGTGGGGCCAACAATGGGTTCTATGTCCTAGGTTGCTTGTGAGGGCCATAGGGCCTTGTGTGGACATTCTTTACTAGTTTGCAGTACTTCAGGAAGCTTAACAAATGGCACCAAAAAGTGATACGTAGGTAAGGAATAACATCATCGCACATTAAAAAGCACTAAACCAGTTTCATTCTGAAATGAGCTGTTGACATTGATATTATCAGTGTTTGTTTCATGAATGAGGCGTATTTTGCTGCTTCCATAGAGCCACCCTCCCAGCCACACTCATACCCAGCAATTCTTACTTTGAGAACGGTGCTTCCCCCATCACACAGTACCAGAGGGTTCAGAGATAGGGGCTCCCAGAGAAGACGATGGGGACCAGTGAGGGCCACCTGTGGTCTCCCAGAAGCAGCAAAGAGTTGAGAGCTTCAGGAAAAGTTCAGTGCAGAGAGCAGAACGGGGAAAATCAGTTTCCAGATAATGCTGAGAGTTACTGATTCAGTGAAGCTGAGAGTACAATAGCCCCATGAAAAGGCCTTTTCTCCTGCATTTGTGTATTGTGACCCAGACACAATCGAATGCTCTACGGGTGCCCACATGGCATTTTATGGAGTCCTATCTGGCCATCCACCTCCTCCATACATCCCATAAGTGGGCAAGGCCAGACTAAATACCACGAGGCTCACACATTGCTCAATGACCATTTGGCACGTCAAAGCCATGAGGTCCTGCTTCATGCATGGATTTTTTAAGGCATATTCCGGGATCTCCACCCCTGGAATATGTCCCAGACCTCCCCAGTGCTACAGATATTTACATGTTTTTGGATATCAGCAGGTGGCCAAGTTGAGGCCTGCACTTGTAAGTGGCAGCGGACACTTAGTGTCTGCCTGCAGAAGGCCAGAGAGCGGGCTTGCCTCCCAGGCCATCGCTGCACATTAATAAGTGGCAGGCACTGGCTCTGGTGTCGGGTTCAAATCCTGACTCTCCACTTGTTGCTGGGATGTTGGGAAAGCGAATGAACCTTCCTAAGTGTCATCCAAGAGCTAGCAGTGCCAATGTCCTGAGGCTATTCAAAGTATTAACTGAGAAAAAGCTGCTCACATGAACTTGACCATGTAACGTTCCATGACCTGTGCATCAGATTAGCAGCCAGGGCACCGGCCAGGAAGGCGAGCATCTGGCTTCAGAACCCTTACCTATCCTGGTCCGCCTGTGAGCCGGCGTGGGGCTGGGAGAGTTACACAGATACGGGCTTGAGCAGGGGTCACAATGCATACATCCCTGGCAAACGTTGATTGTATGTGTGCTAAATGCCGGGCACTCTCCTAAACATTTTGTGCCTAGCAGCTGATTTCCCCCTCGCAGTAATCCTATGAGGCAGGAACTAGTGTTCACCTCGTCATAGAGGCTAGAAAATCTAAGCATGGAGGTGTTATCTACCTGCTCTGTGTCACATGGTAAGTGGAGGCAAGCGGCACAGTTTAGGCATCTACGGACGTAGCCTTGATCCTCCTCATGCTAGACCCTCCCACACTCATTAGAGCAGAGTTCCTCACCTCAGCACTGCTGACACCTTGGGCCAGGAAGTCTTCTCTGTGGGGCCTTCTTGGCACTGTAGGCGCTATGCAGCCTCCCTGGCTTCTGTCATTGACGTGGCAGTAGCCCTGCCCTCCTGCCAGCTGTGCCATTACTAAATATTCCTAGGGGGCGGGGATGGCAAAATTAATTTGAAGTTTGACTTGGCCATTTGCCAGCTGTGTGACAAGTTACTTAGCCTCTCTGATGCTCAATTACTTCATTTGAAAGGGAAACATATTTCAGTCAAGATGATTAGGAAGATAAGATAAAATGCTACATTAAAGTTCCTGACCACAGTAAGCACTCAGTAGACCAGAGGTGGGCAAACTTTTTGACTCGAGGGCCACAATGGGTTCTTAAACTGGACCGGAGGGCCGGAACAAAAGCAACCTGACCATGCTGGCACTCTCATCTTGGCCTGCTGGTGAAGGAGCGGAGGGGAGAGCAAGAACTTTAGGCTCCCCGGGCCGGATAGAACAGCCGAACGGGCCGGATCTGGCCTGCGGGCTGTAGTTTGCCCATGGCTGCAGTAGACAGTGGCTGGAGGGATGAGCCCATGCTCCTGCAGTATGCTGGCCTCACCTTGCACCATGACACACCTTGCACATTTGCCCACAAACATTATTTCAGCCAACCTGTGAGACAAGCAGGATCCCCTCTTCAGCCTTGACATTGAGAACCGCCAACTGGCAAAATGAGGCTCATCAAATAGATAAATCCTTCCTCCTGAGGAAGCAGAGGTGTTAAGAGGGTCTGTAGAGTGGAATGGAAATCCTCTCTCATTTAGGAAAACTTGAGCAGGATTTCTCAACTCTCCACCCTACTGGCAACAGCAACGATACACAACATTTATTGAGCCTTTACTGTGTACCAGAAATTCCGTGCTGAATTGCTTGTTCTGCATTGTGTTACCCATCCCTTACAATCCTGGTGGAGGCAGATCTCAGCAATGACCTGATGTGCTTATGTCTCATGGCCTTTGCGTTCAAGCTCTTTGGTCGTGCCCTCTCACTGACTCCAGGCTTTGTCACCGGATAGCTCTCACTGAGGAAACACGCACAGACTGGCCACAACCAGACTTGCAAGTGCATATGCACCAGGACTGTCTCTTGGCACCTCCTGGAGAGCAGAGCTGCCGTGTGGACAAGCCCAGGCCAGCCCTGGATCAGGAGACATTTTTAGCCCATTTGCCCCTGGTTGCCCTATCTGGTAGCCAGCCGGTCCCAAGCAGCTGCTGCAGAACCCAGATGCTCCTCTGTGACCAGAAGAATTGGCCAGAGGAGCCTAACCCTGATTGACAACCTAGAACCATGAATTAATAAATGGAGGTTGCTTCAAGCCATATGTTTTGGGTTGTTTTATTTAGGATACAGAAAAGGCTCACTGAAATAATTTCCTTTTAAACCTACAAATGGGGCCATGCAGTGTTAAAGAGGTTGAATATGTTTCTGTGGTCACAGCTAGTAAGTGAGAGCAGTGGGAAAATGCATTACTCTCCTGAGATCCACGCTGCGAATAATGACAGTTTTACTTCCTCCTTTCCAATTTGGAAGCCTTTATGTTGAATAAGAGTGGTGAAAAGGGATATCTCTGTTTTGTTCCCGTTCTCAGGGGAAATGGTTTTAGTTTATGCCCAGTGAGTATGATGTTGAGGTATGATCCTTCTATTCCCACTTTGCTGAGAGGTTTGTAAAAAAAAAAAAAAAAAAAAAGGTGTTGGATTTTGTTAAACACTTTTTCTGTGTCAATTGAAATGGTCATGTGATGTTTATATGATGTATCACATTTACTAATTTCTGAATATTATACCAGGCTTGCATCCCTAGAATAAATCTCACAGTTTTGGAAGATTGTATTTTTCTAGGAATATGTTCATTTCATCCAGGTTGTCCACCTAAATAAAATGGGCATATTATTTCATAGTATTTTTATTTTTATGATATTTTGTATTTCTGTGAGGTCAGTTGTTACTTCACCTCTTTCATTTCTGATTTTTTTTGGATCCTTTCTGTTTTTTGATGAGTCTGGCTAAAGGTTGTTTATATTTTCAAATAACCAGGTCTTGTTTTATTGGTCTTTTTTTTTTAAGTCTATATGTTCTTTATTTCCACTCTGATCTTTATTATTTTCTCCCTTCTACTTACTATGGGTTTTTCTTGTTGTTTTCTTTCTAATTCTTTAAGTTGTAGAGTTATATAGTTTATTAGAAGTTTTTCTTATTCTTTGAGGCATTAATGCTATGAACTTCCCTCTCAGGACTGCTTTCACTGTGTCCCATAGATATCAGGTTGTTGTGTGTTCATTTTCATGACATTTTTCATTTATTCCTTGATCTTTTTAATAACCCATTCATTGTTTAGTAACATGCTATTTAGCCTCCATGTGTTTGAATGTTTTTGGGTGTTTTTATTGTAGTTGATTTATAATTTTATGCTATTGTGATCCAAGAAGATGCTTGAACTAATCAAGACGATTTCAATCTTCTTGAACTAATAGAGATTTAATTTGAGTCCTAACATGTGGTCTATCTTTGAAAATGTCCCATGTGCTCTTGAGAGGAATGTATATTCTGTAGCTTTGATATGAAATGTTCTGAAAATGTCAATTCTATCAATGTTGTGAGCCATTTAGAATTGCTATTTCCTTGTTGATTTTTTTGTCTAGAATATCTATACAGTGATGTCAGTGGAGTGTTAACTTCCCCTACTATGACTGTATTGCTGTTGATTTCTTCCTTAAAATTCTCCAGATGCTTAAAAAATATATATTTGAATGCTCCCGTATTGGATTCATATATGTTTATAAGAGTTATATCCTTGTTGTATTGATCTCTTTAGTATTATAAAGTAACCTTCATTATCTCTTGTTAAGGCTTTCACTCTGAAGTCTATTTTGTCAGATATGAGTATTGTTACCCCAGATTTTTTTTTCATTTCCATTGTCCTGGAATATTGGTTTCATCATTTCACTTTCATTCTGTGTGAGTCCTTTGTTCTGAGGTGGGTCTCTTGCAGACACTATATAATTGGGTCCTGTTTTCTTATTCATTCAGCTACTCTATGTCTTTTTTTTTTTTAAACATATTTTATTGATATTTTACAGAGAGGAAGGGAGAGAGATAGAGAGCTAGAAACGTCGATGAGAGAGAAACATCGACCAGCTGCCTCTTGCACACCCCCTACAGGGGTTGTGCCCGCAGCCAAGGTACATGCCCTTGACCGGAATCGAACCTGGGACCTTTCAGTCCGCAGACCAACGCTCTACCACTGAGCCAAACTGGTTTTGGCTACCCTATGTCTTTTGATTAGAGCATTTAAGCCATTTACATTTAAGGTTATTATTGATAGGTACTTATTTGTTGCTATTCAGATTCCTTATGCCTGTGTTTGCCTCTTGCTCTCTATTTTCTTCTTCTTATAACAGCTCCTTTAGCATTTCTTGCAGTGCTGGTTTGATGGTAATAAACTCTTTTAACCTTTTTATTTGTCTGCGAAGATCTTTATTTCACCTTTGATTTTGAATATATACTACCTTGCTAAGTAGTATAGTCTTGGGTTCAGTCCCTTGGTTTTCATTACTTTGTATACTTCATGCCACTGTCTTCTGGCATGAAAAGTTTCTATTGAGAAATCAGCTAACAGTCTAATGGGAGCTCCCTTATAGGTAACTATCTATTTCTTGTAGCATTTAAGATTCTTTATTTGTTTTTAATGTTTGCCATTTTAATTATTATGTGCCTAGGTCTTTTGGGGTTTATCTTGATTTGGACTCTCTGTGTTTCCTGAACTTGAGTGACCTTTTTTTTTTTTACCAGGTTAGGGAAGTTTTCTGCTATTATTTATTCAAACAGATTCTTTAATTCTTTCTGAGATTCTTCTCCTCCTGGGATTTCTATATTGTGAATGTTGTTTGATGTTGTCCCAAAGCTCCCTTAGACTTTCCTCCTGCTTTTTAATTTTCTTCCATTTGTTGCTCTGAATGGATTTTTTTCTACCTTGTTTTCTAATTTGCTAATTTGCTGGTCCTCAATATCTTCTAGTCTACTGTTGTATCCTTCCAGGGTTCTTTAGTTCAGTTATATCATTCCTCATTTTGCAATTGTTCCTTATTTTTTGTTTCAACCTCTATTTTCATGTGGGTATAGCTCTTGTTAAGTACCTTATAATTCTCATTAAGTTGCTTGTAGTTCTCATTGAGTTGTTTAAGCACTCTTATCACCATTATTCTGAATGTTTTATCTGACAAATTGCTTGCCTCCATTTCATTTAGTTCCTTTTCTGAGAAGCCCTTCTTTTCTTTTATTTGTGGGTTGTTTCTTTGTCTCCCATTTTTTTTTCTGTCCCTTTGATTTTGTTTTTATAGATTAAATCAAACTGCTATGCCTCCCAGACTTTGTGAGGTGGCCTTATGTAGTAGCCATTTTTTGGGACCAGGATGCAGTCTCTTAGATCTCTTGAGCACCCATCTAGGAAATCCCCTTGTTTGAGTTATTTAGGTTCTCCTCTCGTAGTTGGCTTTGGAATGTTGTTGTCCCATTTGTGAATGGAGTCTCCTATCAGGCTGGCTGACTATGTGTCTCATCTCTGGCCATATTGTGAAAGCTGTTGTGGAGGAGAGAACAAAATACAAAACAACAAAACATAAGACAAACAAACAAACAAACAAACAAACAAAAACATATATAAAACCCCTATAGCAGCAAGAAAAGTAACCATCAGAGAAGAGAAAATTAGGAAAAAGAAAAGAGAGCAATAATGATAGAAAGAGAGAAAGGAATAAAAGAATACAAGAAGACAAAACAAAACAAACAAAAGTACAAGAAACCCCCCCACAAAAAGAGGAATATGTTGGTACAGAGCTGAATGAAGAATTAGAGGAATAGGAGAAGGAAATGATTTAAAATAAAGAATGAAGAAAAGAAAAGAAAATTGAAAGGAAACTAGAAGAGAAAGCAGATAGACCTAAAATAAGGAAAGGAAAAAAAAAGATGCAAAAGCAGGAGAAAAAGAAAAGAGAGAAAGAAAACAGAAAAAATTGAGTTGTGAAAAAAAATTGAGTAGGAAAAGGGAAGAGGAAAATTAGGTATATTAATGAAACAATAGCAATTATAATAATAACAAACCAATAAAGCAGGTAGATAAATTTAAAAGGGAAAAAGGAAAGGAAAGAGAAAAATAAAAAAAGAAAAGAAAAAAAGAGGGAGGAAAAGAAAAAGAGAAAAAAAAGTGAAGTGGCATTCGTTTCAGCAGAGTTGAGTGCCCCATGAGTGTTCCCTTTGGATTTTACTCTTCTGATGACTGTGGCTGACTGTTGTGTCTGCCAATTCTGAGGTTCTATGAGGTACTTAGGTCTCGTCGCTGTCAGAAACTGTCCTCGTTTGGCTCTCAGCAACCTGCGTGAAGCTCCATGAGATCCACTGTTTGTGTCTGTCTCCATAGGCCTTGGCTGCAAGCAGGAGAGGCCAGTCTGTCCTCTAAAGTGGGTTTGTTATAATCATGGGGATCAGGGCTGGTGAGCAAACTTCCTCTAGTTCTCTGAGCCCCACCTCTGACCGCCTTTGCCTGCTAGCCAGCTGTCAATCATAATCACTCAAAAGTCTGTTTCTGAAAGGGCTTTAGGTGGGGGAGATACTCTTCAGCTTTCAGTGTGTTTCCCTGACCCAGAGTTATTCCTTTGCGAGTGGCCCAAAATATTACTCTGCCCTTGGCTGGGCAGAGATTTTTGTATGCAGTCCAGTGGGATTGGCTGGAAACCTGGAGTTCCTATCAGCTATACCATTTGGGAGAGACAGAGCAGTCAGGTTCCCAGGATCGGGGAGCAGACAGTCCCTCCCCCAATCCAGTCACTAATGCTCCCTAAGACTACACAAAAGTTCTTTCACTTGCATTTTTGGGGCAATTGAGGAGATGAAATTCTGTTACTTCCCACACTTGCCATCTTCAAAGAAAAGTGGATATAATCATAGTCATTAGCCTCCACACATTCAATCAAGTGGCTGGCTGGTACTGAGAGCGTGACCATTCTATGCTGTGCAAGTGGCGGCCTTTCTCTTCTCTCTTCCACAGTGAAGATGCACAGACACACACACAGGATGGTGTCCAACCGTTTTCTTCTCATCTTTATTCTACCCTTGTGCTGGATCTGTTCACATTATGTGCTCAGGAAATGCTGGGTGCACTCCTTTCCTCTGTAGTTGTATACACTTTATTGAAAGATCCAAGATCTAGGTTAGAACTTAATGTTGAGGGGGAGGCCTCTTAGGAGGCACCTCATGTCCCATCGTTTAGGATGCCAACCCAAGAAGACAGATTCATTCTCTGTACTTGGTGCTGACCTCAATTTTAACTCAATGTGCTACATTATAGCAAATTTTTGTGTGTGCCTTGTTTCTTTTCCAGACTATCAAGTATCTTTTTGCTTTTGTGTCCCTATTATATACCCCATTATAACACAGATAGATAAGAAATGTTTCTTGAATAAAGAAGTCTGTGTTCAAATCGGACCCTCTACTTTCCAGTTGCATGGCACTGAGAAAGTAACCTTTCTGAGAATTCATTTTCTCAAATAGAAAAGGAAGATAATCATGCCTATCTGACAGGGTTATTGTAGGAAGGAAATGAAATAAAATGTCTAAAAGTCCCTGGGACTTCTGTAAGCACTGAAAGAACATTATTTCTCTTTCTTTTGTGTTAACACATCTGTGAGTGGGGAGTGAAGACTGTGCTGCATAGAAGGTACCAGATCACTGGGCTGGCTATTCTGCAATTTTACTCCAGATCTGCCTCATTTGCATGCATCAGTCCTGCCAATGAAGACTCTGGGGCCTGCTTTTCTCTTCAAGCTGCATCATGCACCAGCCTTCCCGGTGGTGCCTCTGCAATTAATGACCACAGAATCGCTGGGGCTGGGCAGGCTGGTTTCTCTGGGGTTCTTTGTCGAGTTTGTAATCTCAGCTGTCATCCCCTTGGCTCCAAAGATTATTAAGCATTCCTCAAAGAAAACATTCTCTTTATGGCTATCCGGAAGCAGCCACGACTGAGGAAAGCCACAGCCCTCACCCCCGGGCTTGACTCCAGCTAGAAGCCATCCACGACGTTGGCCAAGAGGAGGCAGCTGACTCTGTTCCAAGCCCAATTATCGGAGATAATCTCTGCAAGTTGGTTAAATAGCATTTCTTTCCTATTTATCTTTTCTTTCTTTCTTTCTTTCTTTCTTTCTTTCTTTCTTTCTTTCTTTCTTTCTTCCTTCCTTCCTTCCTTCCTTCCTTCCTTCCTTCCTTCCTTTTTTTTTTTTTTTAAAAAAATTGATTTCTGAGAGAGAGAGAGAGAGAGAGAGAGAGAGAGAGAGAGAGAGAGAGAGAAACATCAATGATGAGAGAGAATCATTGACTGGTTGCTTCCTGCATGTCCGCTTACTGGGAATTGAGCCTTCAACCCTGATATATGCGCTTGACCTGAATCCAACGTGGGACCCTTCAGTCCACAGGCTGATGCTCTATCCACTGAACTAAAGCAGTCAGTCTCTACCCCTCCCCCCCTTTTTAAGCTCATGGTAAAAGGCTTTGCAAGGATAAACATGTACCATGACAGGAGTATTGTGTTTGTTGGGGAGAGAGACTGAGTATCACCCTCAATGTACATACTCCGCCTCCCAAAGGAACTTCAAAGACCCACTCCAGAGATTGAATGCTCAAAGGCTGCAAGGCCTCGTTAGTTCGGTTCCTGCATAATGTAACAGTTGCTTTTATCCTTTTAAATATTTTACTCCTTTCACTCTGGACCCATTGTTTCAAAGCCAAATTTCTCTCACTTTGTTACTAAGTTTCACCTTCTCCCCAGCATTCAAGCGGTTTTCCCTTTTCTGCCCGAGGCTTGCATTAAGATAAGTAAAATAAGTCTCCTCTCCTCTGCCAGGCGTAGCCTCTTTCAATTGGCAGCTCACTTTGGTGCTTTTAGGAAATTGCTCAATTTTAGTTTGTGTGTTTATATCCCCACATCCACCCCCCAACGCTCAGGTCTCAAGCCCCCTTTTTATTTGAGAGTAATATTTTCTTTATCTCCTGCTGTGTTCACAGTTTCTTAGAAACGTTGTTAACAAACATTGATGGATGCTTTCTCTGTATCAGTCCTGGTGCTGAGAGATGGTGAGTATGTAGTTCTATGTGCTAAATATTATCTATCTATCTATCTATCTATCTATCTATCTATCTATCTATCTATCATCTATCTATCTATCTATCTATCTATCATCTCATCTATTATCTATCTATCTATCTATCTATCTATCACCTCATCTATCTATCTCATCTACCTATTTATCATTTATCTATCTTGTATCTAGATTTCTCTATATCTGTCTACATATCTATCTAGAATTAGAAATACAGATATAGATAGATATAGATAATAGCTACAGATAATTGCTATAGATAATAACAATGAAGAACAGAGGCAGATCTAATAGGAACTCACTCAGACTGAGTGAAGAAGACCATGGAAGACATGCAGAGCTTTGCACTGATGATAGGCATTGTGTTTACAGCTGCCTATGCAGGGGAAAGACCCTCTGAGCAGAATAGATGACATAAAGAGTTGTAGAAACCTGTAAGAGTGTAGCCCGTATGTAGGAGGAGGGTGAAAAGCTGTGCGGTTGAAGACTAGCAGTTGTTAGTGGAAATGATGAGCAATGTGGGCTGGAGCGATGCCAGGATCCCTGTCAGGTCTTTCTTCATTGGCTTGAGAATTGAGCCTGGACTTCCCCTGTGGAGATTTTGTGATTACTGGAGGATTTTAAGCAAATAAGTAACTTGCCCAAATTAGGCAATTATTGTGATAGTAAAGAATAGACTAGTTCAATTAGAAATTGGGCAGGATATTCCTTATCCTTTCAATTTTCCAAATGCCGACCACATTTCTGATAATTTCTTGAGAAAAGGCCAATGTAAAATCAATTGATCTGTGTACCCAAAAATCAAATGCAGACTAACAGGAAATGGAGACTGGCAGGAAAGGTCAGCAGCACACGTCTGCCCAGCAGGGACTGAGATGAGCACACATGTGCACATGAGGACCAAGGGCCTTCTTCAGGGGAGGCTGCGGGCACTGGCTGGCCCCGCCTGGCACTATGGTCTTGCTCTCACTTCCATTGAACTTACTCGGATTTAGGGTTTCAATGAGACCACATTGATCCTTAATTGGAGAAGAGGCTTTAATTCCTTGTTCCCCAAATGTTTGAGGACCAGTGAATGCTGTTGGGGGTTGATTCTGTCAGCCAGGATTTGTTTATGTGAAACCTCCGCTCTCCCAGGAGATGGCAACACTCTCCTTTTACACCCAGCACTGCCTGCTGATGTGACCCACAGCATCACCCCCTGGACTGAGCTGTGTCTTGGAGAAGCAGGGCAGCGGAGTGATTCAGAGCACAGATCTGGAACCAAAAGCCTGGCTTTGAATCCTGGCTGTCACATATTAGCTTTTTTTTAACATAAGTTAATTAACTTTGCTTCGTCTCAGCTTCATTGTCTCATTTTCCTCTGAAAAATGTTATGTGACTTAGAGGGTTGTTATGAGGAAAACATAATGGAATACAGCCCATTGCAGTAAAGGAAGCTGAACTCAACTTCAAATGACAGGACTTCTAGGCTTGCCTCTGCCACATGCTCTGGGCAGGGAGAGGGGACAGGGTCAAGGACTACCATAGAAAAGTCTTAGGGACACACACCATCCCAATAGTTGGCTTGTCAACTCCAAGGAAAGCAAAAGGAACTTAGACTAACATTAGACAAAACGGATGTCTAGCTATCTGTATTAGTTTCTTTTTGGTTGCATTTGACAGAAACCCAGATCTGACTGCTTTAAACATCCACTACAAGGAAAAACAACCAAGGGGAAATGTGTTATTATTTAACTGAGACATTCAGTGTTTTATTGACATCAGGAATGGCCAGACCTAGATACGCAAATGACGGCCTTGGTTTTGTTTTCTAGAAATGGCTTATTCTCAGGTGTTCTTTCTTCATCATTTGTGTTCCCTACCACCACCACCATCACTACCACCACCACCACCACCACTAATGGCAGGCTCTGGTGTGGTAGTTTATTTGGGAGATGTAGTGACCATTAAAATGTCCCACTGTAGGAAGCCTAATTGACTGACAGGCCTGCCATTAATCTTCTGCTCTCAACTATGACAGGTCCATTCCCAGTAGATGTGGGACACCTGTGACAGATGGCTTTGACTCAAGAACCCCTCATTGGCCTGGCCAACTTGTCTTGGAATTGCGCTGTGGCCATGACTCTTCCTGGCCAGTTTCCTCTCTCCCTCCTACACAAGACCTGCCTTTTGCAACTCCTCCCCTCTTATCTTCACAAATGTTTCTCCCAATTAAGTTCTTACATGTCTGATCTCATGGTGGCACTTTCCTGTCAGAGGTACTAGACCAACTTCCTGAGGAAGTGATCTCAGGACACACAAGTAAGGAAATGGGGAGGTGAGACAGAGACATAAGCAAAGGAATAAAAGTTGTACTGATGAATGGTGACCACTGTAGGCAAGTGGTTCTGGGATTCCTTAGAGACCGTATAGGCATTTGCAGGATCACCACAGGGCAGGGGCAGTAGAGCGTTGATCCACTGTTTCCCATTTCCCGTTGGTCTGAGTGTATCAGCTCTCTCACTACAAGGTCACAGAGAAAGGACCTGTGGTTTTGGGGAATACCTTCAGGCAGAGAAGAGAGGTACAGGTACTGAGGTTGGCACAGCCTATCCTGGCTGCAGGTACACTGAGGGGAGAGGGGTGTCAGGGCACTATGGCCCAGGCACCAGGAGCCCTTGCTACACAGTGCTGATAAAAAGGGGGCAGGCACTGAGGCTCACACTGTCCCTAAGGAAGGCTGTGCAGTTAAAAAGTGGCAGGCACTCTCCCTAAGGAGAGCAACTCCAGAGAATGTTTCTCAAGAATTTCAGCTGAAGTCTTGGGAGTGCCTCTGATTGGCTGCACTTGTTTCACATGACAGCCCCTGAGCCAATCACAGTGACTGTGGAAATGGAGTGTCCTCTCACTCTGGGATTTATGTCCCAGCCACCTCCCAGCTCACACTTACTGAGAATTGGCTGGATCCCTGAAAAATGTTTAGCAGATGAAAGTCTGGTGACCATGAGAGAGAATTTTAAGGCTGGAAGATGGAGGAAGATTCTAGATGGCAGCTCTTTTCAGCACCCAGTTGGGAGGTACGTGGTGCCAGAGACCTAAGTATTACATGGACTCTTGGGAGCTAATTTCCCCCCAAAGCACACTGGGCACAATTAGCAGACAGCACTCCTGGTCTGGGAGCAGCCCTCCATGCTCAGCCTTCACTGCCTGGGTCCTCACTGGCTCAGGGTCTGAGGGGCAGAACTGGGCTGGCAAACGGCTCCTCATTTCTAGGCCCTGCCATACACTGCCAGCGCCCCTGAGGGCCGGTGGCCTTGGGATGCCCTCTGTAAGCGCTTCCCCACTGACCTCAACCACAGGCAAAGGCCTGTCTGCCTTGGGTTCAGTAAGTGGCCTCTGCCCAGTGCCCTGGGGAAACAGAGTGTAAGGTTGGCAGTTCCGAGCTCCATCTCTGCTCACCACAGAGACACAGTGAGCAGGCTCCTTCTGTTTCTGATACCTGCTGGGGTCAGCCCTTCACTCCTCAGCCAGCGGGTGTGGGAGGCCCGAAAGGGAAACGTCCCAAAACACGCACGTTCCTTGTCTCACCATCCTGCTCACAGAGTCTGCCTCCAGCTCTGCTTCCCACAGGTGTCCGTGCTTTGCTGTCAGCTGGCGAGGAAAGGTGCGAATTCTTAAAAATGGAAGCTGTTGAGGTGCGCGGTTTCCCGGGGGGTTGGGTGCTTCAGCTTAAAGAGACAAGATTGGTGCATCTTGTGGCAGCATAGGGGGCTGCCCCAATCGGGGCCACACCACAATATAGGGGTCGGGCTCAGGGACTGGGATAGGAGATATTTCCAACGAAAGTCGCATTTGGAAGGGCTGGTGGAGCCAGGAAGGCGCGGGGCCAGGAAGGCACCCAGCCAGCAGGCACCTGAGCCTGACTAACTCCAGAGCCCGGTGATCCCCAGGCATCGCTGATGGTGGATGGAGTTTGTGGCGTCATGGTCGCTTGGGAATTAGGAAAATTCCAGACAACTTTGATTTTCTGAGACCAAAACAGCCATGTGAAATGTGGCATTTAGAAAGGACTGTTCTACTTGCATAACGAATGCCTTCAATGTAAAGGTGTAATTCAATACCGTTGGGTTATTCTCAAGAGCATTGCAGAATTCATAAAGTGTGAATTTATGGTACCTTACAAGAGACAGGTAGGTGAGGGAGTGTGCTAGCCAGGGTCTGGGCAGGAGCTGGCACCCTCAGGGTCAGAGGACTGGAAGAGGCTTGGGGCTGTGTGGGTGGAGGGGAACCGCAGGCTGTGTGATCTGGGCTAGTTCCAGCCACCTGTCAGCACCGCCAGTCCAATGGGACAGTGGGCGGAGCTGTGCAGAGCAAGTCCCCGGGGGCTGACCTCTCAGGGCTGACCTTCCCTGAGGGGGCTTCAAAGGGCAGGACTCAGGGGATACACGGTGTGACCTCACTGTCCACCCTCTCTCTGACTTCCCACCAGGACTCTCCATTGGCAGGACCCACTTAGGAAGCTGAGGGCATGGGCAGGGCTGGGGCCATCGGTGGCAACAGGGGGTGACACAGAAGAAAGCTCTTTTTGTTGGGTTGTAGGAAGCAGCCCAGGCTTGGAACAATTGCAGCCTGACGGGGAGGCCTTCCCGGGCCTCCCCGGCCTCTCCCACACGCACCCTGCCCTGTCCCAGTGGGGCGGACGCATCACAAGGTCTGCCCAGATCAGCATGTTGCAGTCCAGATGAGAGAGACTGGGGGGCGGAGCACATCGAGGAGCTCCCGGCCTCCCACTGACCTCCACTCCTGCCACTGGGAAGACTTTGCCCTGAGCTGTTGCAGGCAACCAGCTTAATCTTTGCTACCATTTGGGGCAAGGCCTCAGTTCTCCTGATGAACCGCTTGATACCCTCTGTCTTTTGCATAAGCCTCACCAGGCTGCCCTCGCTAGGACATCGGCACAGTGACCCCTTCTTGTGGCCTTGGTCTTTCCACAGTCTGGATGCCTCTGCTGTGGGTGTCACCCCACCTTTCCCCTCCTCCAGTTCTGCCCAGAACACTGCTGTTTTAATTATTGTGGTCCTGTAGTGGGTTCTCATTATCTGGTAGAATTAGTTATTGATTGCATGTTAGATTTCCTTTTTAATATTCTCCAAGATTAACTTCTAAAGTTTTTATAAACTTCTTCACTAAAAAAGACATCTTCCTGAGAGATTTCATGGCATAGAAGACAATTCAGCTGTGTTCTTAACCATACCACAGATTGGCTGTCAGACTTGTACAGACCGCCTATCAGCTGCTGTTTGACCTCAGCCAGGTTACTTCACATCTCTAAGCATAAGTCTTCCCCCTGAAAAATAAGGATAATGAAAGTGCCTCTTGTGAGATCTGTAAGAATAATAATTACATTGTCCTATGTTTTAATTTATTGTATATTTATATTTTATAATATTTTTAGCTTTCTTATCCAGGGTTATACTGTAGCTACATTTAATAAGACTTATTTACATGTAACTAGAAATAGAGTTTTATATGGTAAGTAGCACTTTTATGAGAGTAAAATGAGGTAGCAAATGAGGGAGTTTATCCACCATACCAGCCTTTCCACCCTCTTGATTCATGAGCCTCTCTTCTAAGTAAATCTACTGCCATAAGCCCTTAGGGATTTTTAAATCATTTCAGCATTGATGAATAAGTGACTTCTTTTTAAAAAGCAGTTGTATTATAACACCATGTTATAAAATAATATGACAAAATTTATGTTATAATCCTATAAAATAAAAAACTAATAGGCTAAGTGTCTGGTCATCTGTTTAACCAATCAAAGTTTAATATGCTAATGATATGCTATGGCCGCTCAACTGCTCGCTATGACATACACTGACTACCAGGGGGAAGACACTCTGACTGATAGGTTAGTTTGCTGCTGAGGTTTGGCTAATTGGGACTGAGTGAGATGGGCCATCTGGAGCCCTCTTATGGTCCCTCCCTGGCTGCCCAACCTCCTACATCCCTCCTCGGCCTCAATCATGCATTGGTCCCTTGGCCTGGCCTCCACCCTCACAATCTGGGACCCCTTGGGGGATGTTGGAGAGCCAGTTTTGGCCTGATGGCAGAGCGACCAGTTGCTATGATGCACACTGACCACCAGGGGGGCAGGCACTCAATGCAGAGGCTGCCTCCTGTTGGTCAATGTGCTCCCATATGGGGAGTGCTGCTCAGCCAGAAATTGGACATCCCCAAGGGCTCCTGGACTGTGAAAGGGTGCAGGCCAGGCTGAGGGACCCTCCCCTGCCTCCCCAGTGCACCAATTGTGTGCACTGGGCCTCTAGTCTTCATAATATTAAGATGAATTTTTACTTGTCTTCATGTAACATGTTTAATGTTCACCTGCAGTTGACCTTACTTGACAATACAAGTACACACAACGTCAGTATTAAAATGCAGCCATTTACTGGGGAACAGAGCTAAGACAGTAAGTCAGACATTTCCTTCGGAACGAACCCCCCCTTCTCCCCCCTGTGAGAAGCCACAGCACCTGAAGGAGATGTCCTTCAGCAGAAACAGGGGGCCATCAGACACAGAGTGGCTTTCCCTTCGTGGAGAATACCAATGATTACAACTGCAGTGTTATTTGTAGAGAAGTGCTTGCCAATATTTGCCAGAAACCCGCTCTTGCCTCTGATCACCGAGAACAACAATTGTGTTTTTAAAAAATCGGCACAAAACTTAGAATTCCAAACCTCAGTTCATAAGAGGCATTCTTGTCCTTTTTTGATGTGTGGCAGCGTATTCAGTTCTGTCCTGAAACTGACTCATGTCCAAGTAAATCCACAGCTTCCCATCACATGTTAAATGGGGCAGGTCTGACTTGTCTCAGTATTATTGCACCACATTACTAAACTGGCATACTATGGAACTTTTTTTCTTAAAATAAGTCCTTTATTTATCAGCAGAAATGATGATGTACAGACCCCTCATGGCTTACAGTCGGTATATACGTATGAAAGGTCAGGAGCAATGAAGGTCGGGAAGGCCGGAGTGTGAGACACTCCCCACCTGCTCCTCTGCATTTGGGCAGGTCCTAACCCTCCTGACCCCAGCACCCTCATCTCTAAAGAAGCGATACCTATGTGGCAGGGTTGTTTGTATAATTACATAAAACATGTGTGGTTCTTGGTACAGAATAGGTTCTCGTTACATGGTACTTATTATTAATTTATTCATGTAACATATTTACTGAGCACCTGCAATGTGTCAGGTGTGGGCTGCATACCTGAAGAAGGAGAATGGAACAGATGAAACGCATGCCTAAGTAGTGTTAGAGGAAAGACCAGGCACTGTGTGAAGCATGCTCCTTGTTTTCTGCCTGTCTGATAGGGACATGAAATTTTCCTCACTTACCTCTCCTAGCAACGGGGCCTAATGTTTGTGGAATGCTTTGGTGCCTGGAACTGTGTTGAATGCTTTCCTTTCATTATCATATAACTACAGGTCCTATGCATGGAATTATTGCAAGAGTAGGCCTTCACAGTCCTGGCTGCCTTGGCCCTCACAGCCCCAGTTTCGTCAGGAAGGACGTCTGGACAGTTGTTCTGCTGTTCGACTGATTCGCAAATTATGCTTTTATTATTATAGATGCTCCCAACAACTGACAAAGTGTTCACTGTTCTCCTCATGACTCCATTCTGGGGATGAAGGACCTGAACCCTGCAGGTAGCATGATGAAGGAGGGTGAGGCCCTGAGCGTGGCAGGGCTTTCAGAGCCCTCACAGCTGAGCACCAATGCCTCATGCGCCGCTTGGGAGCATCCTGCCTGCGAGGCAGTGATGGCAGGGAGGTGACCTCTCTGATTCAGGAACGAGGCCGGAGGTGCAGTGTGCTGATCTGGTTGGGACAACACATTAAGAAGCTGACTGTGGGAGAAAAGGGAGGGCAGGGAGAAGGACTTTGAGGAGGGGAAGAAAAACTGATGATGACAGTATTTCAGGGGATGGACAAAGAGAAATTACACCACAGAGGAGGGTGACAAAGGACAGTAGCAGCAGGGCAAGCAATATATTCAATGTAAGGAATATAAGGCAGCATATGAGACTTCCGAACACTGGCCAGCTACCAGAGGCACAGTGGCAGTTCCATTGGCTGTTGGAGATTGGATATATGGCTGGAAGTTCAGGTAATTGTACCTGAAATGCCAGGCACAATTACCTGGGAGGCAGTCCTGACATTCAAAAGTATTTTCCTCCCAAGGTGGGTACCACAGAGGACACTGGGTTTTCAGAAGATGATGGATCAGATGTGAGCAGATTGGCTGCTGTCGAAAAGGTGAGCTGCCTCTCGAACAGGTGATCTACATGTTCCACAAGAACAGGACTGTGGCATCAGGGAAGCCATGCTGGCTGTCTGGAGAATTGAGACCTGTGTAGTTGGCCTGGCCCAGAGGGAAATGGGATCACCCTCTGGACAAACAGGAAAGCCCTTTGGAAACTCAGTGGCTGAGGCAGGCAACCTTGTGAACGCTGAGGTAGATTGGGAGGGCCACACTATTATGTGACTGTAGATCCTAAGTCAGAATTTGTGGCCTCTTCCACGCGGTGCTGGGGTCCCTGTTGGCGTCCTCCCGTCAACGCTGCTTCTATGTCCGTTGGGAGGAATGGGTCTCAGTGAGGACCCTTTCTGCTGTGAGCTCCAGCAGCACCAGCTCAAACTGCTTTCAAAGATAGGGATCCTGATTTACTAGCAAAGCCCCAGAGTCTGCTTGCTCTTGTGGATCCTGGGGTTCAAATACATTGCAGATCTTTCCTTCTCCTTCTCTCCTCCCTTCCTCCTACTCCTCCCTTTTCTCTGTACTGTTTTAAGCACTCTCTTTCCAACTGGCTATAAAGACAGACAGCAAGCTGCAGGCTTTCATGGTCCTTCACTCTTAAGATCTTGGAAGGCAGAAAGGCCTGTTTCTTTCCAGCATCCACGTGGGTTCTGTTTGCCACACCTGGGGCCAATCACTGTGCTTGGTGAAGTGAGCTGTGCTGATTGGAGAGCCGGTCCCGAGAGGCAGGGCCTGTGGCCCAGGCCCAATAGGCAGGCAGAAGGGATCCTCCAGACAACCCAGCGGGGCTCGCCAGCATCCGGCTGGGATCTGTCCTGTTTCCTCAGACCAGGTGTTGTCCCAAGCGTGGTCTGTGGACCACAGCCCCCACATGCCGTGGAGCCTGAGAAATCATCTCCCACCCAGACTCACCAAAGCAAGAATCCCGTTGAACAGCATTCCTCACAGTTTTGTGTGAAAGTTTGAGAACCATGCTTGCATGAGGCGGGTCCCTCTTACATTCTCTACCTTTACTTTTTGTGAAATGTGCTCAGAGACCCAGGAAGACGTCAGGCGCACATAGACAGGCAATGCCTTTATCTCTGACTCTCAGATCAGCAAAGCCCAGAGGGTCCTCGCTCGGAGGACAGTGTTCCCTCAGAAGAATCCCTCCCCAAGTGCTTTACCCTCTGCCTTGGTGGCGGAGAGAGAGCAGGCAGTATTCTTGTCTGGGAACAAAGATCATTTAGAAATGCAGTTCATAATCTAACCTGGTTTTTTTGGGTCTATTTACATAATTCCATGAGAGGCCTCAGAAAGAGAGGCAGTGTGCTGTTTATCTGCAGCCCAAACATGGAAAGCCACTTTCTAAGGTAATTACCACTTCATTGCTCCCATGATGTCTGAGGGCGCAGGGAAGGGGCCTCTGCCAGGGCCTCCGAGGTGTGGGCACAATGCACTTTCTCCCTGGGAAAGGAAGCAACACGCTTATGTGAAGTCTGTTTTCCTTGGGCATCATTTGCGTGAAGGTTACGGCGCAGCGGTTCCTGCGCATGGGGCTGGTGTGGGGCTCATGTGAGTCAAGCAATGAGCTGGAGACGTTGAGGTGCAGTCTAGTCCCGGGGAGACCTCATGCCAACAGCACTGGAATATGAACCTCCCTCACTGAGGATCAAGTCGGAGCAGTCCGTGTCCAGTGGAGGCCAGCTGGGACTTTGCAGGAGAACGGTCTGCTTCCTCAGGCAGCAGATGTGGTGAGACCCCGGAAGCTCGCACAGAGGAAGGGACACTGCGTTTCCCAGGAGAGGAGAGCAAAGGGTGGTCCCTGAGTGACCATCCTCCACCCCATCCTTGTATTCATCCACCTTAGACCTCCCCCTCCCTTTGCTTTCTCCCTCCATGCAGATTTTGTCATTTCTCTGGCGGTTTCCAGTTGCTGAAGGTCCTACCTGGTCCTGCCCAAAACCCAAGTTCCTGTCACCTGCGCACACCCTGCCAGTACCTGGTAGAACACTCGCACGTCCTGGTGTGGTTACTGGGCCTCCCAATGGCAGGGAAGGGTTGGTGCTAGTGACACGAAGATGAACAAGTCCCTTTGCCCTCAGGAGTCGGTCAATAGGTTTTTTGTAAAGATGCAGCCTTGGAACCACTGACCCTGTGCATCTTGGCAGGGGCAGAACCGGGACTGAGCCCTCAGGGATCTGTGGATGCAAAGCAGGTGATGCAAGGATAGGAAAATTATGGCTCTCCTGTGTTTTCTCTTGTGGATCGGGTAGGTGGGAAACTGGGAGCTAAGACTTACTCCGGGATGGAGTTTTGAGTTGTCTTTAGCTGAGTTCAGGTGTCCAGGCTTTGGAGCTTCCAGCCAAAAATGCACGAAGCTCTTTTGACCTTGTTGGTTGAAATGATGCTCTGTAATGTTGGAAGCTAACCCACAATAGGCAGAATAAGATATGAAATTGATAGCATCTCCACAAACTCCATCATCATTATAATCAGTATGATATTTCTCTCTTCCTCTTCCATTATTATTATTTAAAAATCTATATATTTTATTGATATTTTACAGAGAGGAAGGGAGAGAAATAGAGAGCCAGAAACGTCGATGAGAGAGAAACGTCGACCAGCTGCCTTTTGCACACCCCCCACTGGGGATGTGCCCGCAACCAATGTACATGCCCCTGACCGGAATTGAACCCGGGACCCCTCAGTCTGCAGACCGACGCTCCACCACTGAGCCAAACTGGTTTCTGCTCCTCCATCATTATTATCATTTTACCATTCTCCTCCTCTTCTTTCTCTTTCTATTTTCCAGCACTTTCTCCTCCTCCCTTTTCTCCTCTTTTAGTCCATCTTGCTCACTGGATGCTTCCCCTCCCACAGTATCAGAAAGAAGGATGCATACCTAATAGCATTGTATAAATGGAGGAGCATGGGACGCTAAGACCCTTCACAAAATAGCTCTTCAGTTTCAAAATCTTTATGAAGGGCCACACTCACATCAGGCAGAGAGCATGCCTTTTTGTTTCATTTCACCTCCGACCTGGAGTCAGGAAGGTTTTCATGGTAACGGAGGTGCTGGGTGTTGCTGCCTCTGACTATGTTTTTAAATTGTTAATGATAAAGGCTTCACAAGTAATTCATGAATATATTCTTCCTGTGAAAGATTTAAATGATCCTGATATCTATATAACGGGAGTCTTCCTTCAAATGTCTCTCCCTTTGAGCACATATATCCCCAGAGTAACCATTTATGTGAATTCTTTCAGTTCTTTTGTTAGAAACATTTAACACACACATACACACACACACACACACACACACACACACACACACACACATGCACAGACACATATACATTTTCATAATCTACATATTCACTTTTTAAAAAATTTTAAAAATATATATTTTATTGATTTTTTTACAGAGAGGAAGGAAGAGATATAGAGAGTTAGAAACATCAATGAGAGAGAAACATCAATCAGCTGCCTCCTGCACACCCCCTACTGGGGCTGTGCCCACAACCAAGGTACATGCCCTTGACTGGAATAGAACCTGGGACCTTTCAGTCCACAGGCTGACGCTCTATCCACTGAGCCAAACCGATTTTGGCTACATATTCATTTTTTAGCAGCTTTATTGAAGACTAATTGACCTATGATAAATAAACTGTACATATTTTAAATGATTCATTACTAAATTTTGACATGCTTATACACCTGTAAATCCATTAACACAATCAAGACAAGGACACGGCCATCTTCCCGGGATGTTTCCCGTGCCCTGTGTAAGTCCTTCCTCTTCTCGCACACCCTCACCCCACCTTCCCCTCTTCCCAAACAAACACAGTTTTTGGCACTATATAGAGCTTTGTATTTCCTAGAATTTGTTTAAATGGAATCATACAAGGTGTGTTCTTTTTTGTCTGACTTCTTTTACTTAGCATAATTATTTTGAGACTAGAAACCTAGTTCACGAATTCATGCACAGGTGGGATCCCTTGGCCTGGCCAGTAAGCGGGGCCATCAGGTTGTCTCGCCAGGGAGGGACCATAGGAGGTTGGCCGGACCCGGGGAGGTTGGCTGTGAGAGTGCACTGACCACCAGGGGGCAGCTCCTGTGTTGAGTGTCTGTCCCCTGGTGGTCAATGTGCATCATAGTGACCTGTCAACTGGTCGTTGGGTAGTTTGGTTATTTGGTCACTTAAGCTTTTATATATATATATATATATATATATATATATATATATATATATATAATCTTCCATACGTATAAATAATTCATTACTTCTTATTGCTGAGGAATATTCCATGAAGTGGTTATTCCAGCGTTTCTCTATCCATTCACCAATGGATGGACATTTGGGTTGTTCCAGTTTGGTTCTATCACAAACGAAGCTGCTGTGATGATTGCCTACACATCTTTGTGAGAGCACATGCTTTCTTTTGCTTCTAAATACCTAGGAGGGGAATGGCTGGGACATATGGTAGGTGTCAGTTCTACTTTTTAGGAAACTGGCAAGTTGTTTTCTGTAGTGTTTGCACCACTTTCATTTCCACCAGGCGTGTCAGAAGTCAAGCTCCTCCACATCCTCACCCACACTTGACAGCTCCAGGCTTCTTTTTTATTACTCCTCACCTGAGTATACTTTTCCCATCGATTTTCAGACAGAGTGGAAGGGAAGGAGGAGGAGCACAGAGAGAGCAACATCAACACATACACCTTTACCAGGGCCAAGAATAGGGATTGAACC
Source organism: Vespertilio murinus (assembly GCA_963924515.1). Taxonomy (NCBI): domain Eukaryota; kingdom Metazoa; phylum Chordata; class Mammalia; order Chiroptera; family Vespertilionidae; genus Vespertilio; species Vespertilio murinus. The sequence goes on along the minus strand of OZ004705.1, from coordinate 103,577,456 downwards.
CACAACCAAGGTATGTGCCCTTGATTGGGAATTGAAGCCCAGATAATTTGACCCTAGGGCTGACACTAACCACTGAGCAACCTGGCCAAGGCAGCTCCAGTCTTCTTAAGTTTAGTTCTTCTAGTGGGTGTGTAATGGCATGTCACAGTGGTTTAATTTGCATTTTCTTTTAAAAATATATTTTATTGATATTTTACAGAGAGGAAAGGAGAGAGATAGAGAGCTAGAAACGTCCATGAGAGAGAAAAATCGACCAGCTGCCTCTTGCGCACCCCCTACCGGGGATGTGCCCGCAACCAATGTACATGCCCTTGACCAGAATCGAACCCGGGACCTTTCAGTCCGCAGACTGACGCTCTACCGCTGAGCTAAACCGGTTTCGGCTAATTTGCATTTTCTTAATGGCTAATCATATTAAGCACATGTCCATAAATGTATTTTCATCTTTACACCTTCTATGATGAATTGTCCATTCAAATCTTTAGCTCACTTTTAAAAATCACAGTGTGGTTTATTTTTAGTTGAATTTTTAGAATTCTTTATACATTCTGGATTCAGTCCTTTATTGGATATTTGATTTGCAAATATTTTTCCTATTCTGTGGCTTATCTTTTCATTCTTTTCACTATTATTTTTGAAAAACAGAAGTTTTAATTTTGATGAAGTCCAATTCATCAATTTATTCTTATATGGATCATGCTTTTGCTAGTCTCCAAATAATCTTTGCTTACTCAAGGTCACAAAAGTTTTCACCTATATTTTTTCTTCCTGGAAATTTTATACTTTTATGTTTAAGCCTATAATGATTTTGAGTTAATTTTTATATATGGTGCAAAGTATTAGTATTAGCATATGAAGATTCAGTTGTTCCACGGCTATTTGTTGAAATGAGTGTCCTTTCTCCATGGAGCTGTTCCTATAACTGGTTGAAAATTAGTTGCTAAAATGTGTGTGGATCTGTTTCTGGAATCTCTAGTCCATTCATTGACCTATTATTTTTTATTTATGCCAATATCACACTATCCTAATTATTGAGGCTTTATAATAAGTTTAGAACTTAGATAGTCTTACTTCTCTTCCAACTTTAGTTATCTGCTCTGGTGATTCTAAGTTCTTTGGATTTCCATATAAATCATAGAATCCATTAGTCAATTCTTACATAAACATCGTGCTGGGATTTTGAATGAGATTGCATTGAATCTCTAGATAAATTTGGAAGAAATTAACATCTTAAATATATGAAATCTTCTGACCCCCACACACAGTGTCTCTCAATTTATTTCAGTTTTCTTTAATTCCTCTCAGCAATGTTTTGTAGTTTTCCGTGTACAGGTTATTCTCATTTTAAAAATATTTGCTTTTAAGTATTTAATATTTCTTGATAGTATTATAAATGCTATAATTTCCAATTGTTCATTGCTAGTACATGAAAATACAATAAATTTTTGTCATTGATCTTGTGTGCAGCAACCTTGCGAAACACTTATTCTGTTAGATTTTCTGCAGATTCTGTCAGATGCTTAAATAGACAATCACATACGTCATCTGTGAAGAAAGGCAGTTCTAATTCTTCTTTTGCAGTCTAAATGCCCCCCCCTCTTCCCTTCTCCTCCTCCTTCTTTTTATTTACTTTTTATTTTTTGCCTTATTGTCCTGGCTAGAGCTCCCTGCTCAATGCTAAATAAAAAGTGGTGAGAGTGAATGTTTTTGTCTTGCTCCTGATGTTAGAAGGGAAACATCCCATCTTTGAGCATTATATATGATGTCACTTGTAGGTTTTTTGTAGCTGTCCTAAATCAGGTTAAGAAAGTTCCATTTTATTCTGGCTTGCTGTAAGTTTTTCTTTTAAGTCTGGAATAGATTTTGGGTTTTGTCTAATGCCTTCTCTGTGTCTATTGAGATGATAATTTGTTTTTTTTTCTTTTCCTTTTTAGTTTGTTGATACGGCGAAATACACATACACACACACACACACACACACACACACACACACACACACTGATTTTTGAATGTTAACCCAACCTTGTATTCTTGGGAAAACTCTGGACATAGTGTGTGTGTGTGTGTGTGTGTGTGTGTGTGTGTGTGTGTGTTTAGTAAATTAAATTCCATTTAGTAAAATTTTGTTGAAAATTTTGCACCTATGTTCATAAGGGACATTGTTCTATAGGTTTTTCTTATAATATCTTAGTTGGTTTTGCTATTAGGATAATGTTGGTTTCATAGAATCAGTTGTGAAGTATTCTCTCCTCTTTAATTTTCTGAAAAAGTTTGTACACAAAAGTTTACTAATGGTTTTTCCTTATATTTTGGAAGAATTCACTATTGAAGACATTTGGAGTTGCCATTTTCTTTGTGGGAAGATTTTTAACTACAATTAACTTTCTTTCATAGATGTAGGACTATTCAAGTTATGGTTTTATTCTTTTAAAAATATTTATTGTTGAAAGTATTTTGGAGGAAGAACTGCTGTGCTGGGAACATGCTTTGTTTCAGTGGGGCTTTGGTGCTCTCTGAGACCGTCTCCTGAATGTGTCACTTATGGATGTGAGGGGTTGAAACTGACCACTAGGAACACTGGCTTCTGGATCACCAATGGGGTACAGTTCATTTGCTTGGGACTTGGCGGTTTTGTTGCTGGAGCTGCAGTTTATTTCTTTAAGCTGCCGCAAAATCACAGAAACATGTCACCAATGGGAGACAGGGAGGAAAGTAAATTAATAGATGACACAGAGTTCAGAATCACATTTATAAGATTACTCAAGAATCTTTTAAAAAACTTTGAGAAACTTGATGAGACCTCCAAGAAGCTTGGTGAGACCTTCAAGGACCTTAAAGAGAATATCAAAGAAATGTAAAAGGACCAGTCAGAAATTAAGCATACGATATCTGAAATAAAGAACATACAGAAACTCACCTATAGATCAACATACCCTAAGAATCAAACCAAAGATCTGGAATATAAGGAGGATAAAATCACCCAACCAGAGAGGCAGAAAGAAAAAAGAATCCAGAAGTGTGAGGATAGTCTAAGGAACCTCCGGGACAGCTTAAAGCACACCAACATCTGGATTTTTGGGGTGCCAGAAGAGAGAGACCAGGATATTGAAGGCCTACTGAAAGAAATAATGAAAGAAAACTTTCCCTACCTGGTAAAAGAAATAGACTTACAAGTTCAGGAAGATCACAGAACCCCAAACAAGAGGAATCCAAAGAGGAACATACCAAGAAACATCATAATAAAGATACCAAGGGCAAAGGACAACGAGAGACTCTTACAAGCAGCAAGAGAAAAACAGCTAATTACCTACAAGGGAGTACCTATACGACTGTCAGCTGATTTCTCAACAGATACTATGCAGGTCAGACGGGAGTGGCAAGAAATATTCAAAATGATGAACAATAAGAACCTACAACCAAGACTACTCTATCCAGCAAAGCTATCATTCAGAATTGAAGGTCAGATAAAGAGCTTCACAGACAAGAAAAAGCTGAAGGAATTCATCACCACCAAATCAGGATTACATGAAATGCTGAAAGGTATCCTTTAAGAAGAGAAAGAAGAAAAAGGTAAAGATGAAAATTATGAACAACAAAAATACATCAAATACATACCTACCAACAAGTGAATCTAAAAATCAAGTAAATAAAATTCTGATGAAAAAAATGGACTGGTAAATATAAGAGAATCAGGGACATAGAAAGGGATTGGACTAACAATTCTCAGGGGGTAGGGGGTCTGAGGGGTACAGGAAGAGATTGGACATAAATCTTACACCTATGGATGAAGACAGGTGTGGGGTAAGGGCACGGGGTGGAGTTGGGAATCAGGTGAAGGGGAGCTATGGGGGAGGAGAGGGGAAAGAGGAACACCTGTAATAATCTGAACAATAAAGATTTTTTTATATAAAAAAAGAAAGTATTACATATGTCACCTTTTGTTTCTCTCCATTGACCTATTCTAGCTTTCCCATGCCCCCCCCCCCACACCCTAGGCCTTTCCCACACTATTATTTGTGTCCATGGATTATACATATATGCATATAAGTTCTTTTGTTAATCTTTTCCCACCCACCCATTCACCGGCCCCATCTTGTATTTATTCTTGACTAAGCTTTGATAGTTTGCATTATCAAGGAATTTATACATTTTGTCTATGCTGTCAAAATTTTCTTCAAGTTGTTCATAGGATTTCCATAATTATTCTTCTAATGTTGTAAGCTCCATAGTAATTTAACTTTTCTCATTGCTGATGTTAATTTTTGTTTTCTGTCTTATCCCCATATTTGTCTAGTTGGATGTTTATCCATTTTATCTATCTTTTCAAAGAACAAAGTTTTGGTTGTATTGATTGTTTTCTTTTTCTGTTTTATTGATTTTTTACTTTGATTTTTATTAGTTCCTTTTGTATGGATTTAATTTGCTGTTCTAATTCTAGGTTTTTAAGATGGAAGCTGAGGCTATTGATGGAGACCTTTCTTTTTTCTAAGTGAAGCAGCCATGCTAGATTTTCCTCTAAGTTCTGCTTTAACGACATCCCACGGATTTTACCTCTTTTGATTCCCAGGTTTATTGCTCTTTGCTACTGGTGTCCAGTGTCTTACAAAACCATTGTTTCATAAATTTTGTCTATTTTTTGGCTGTTTTAGGCAGGAGGGTAAATCTGGTTCCTGGTATTCCATTTTGGCCAGAAGTGGTGGAGGTTTATATGTATGGATCCCAGCTGGCATGGCTCAGTGATTGAGCATCAACCTATAAACCAAGAGGACATGGGTTCAATTCTCAGTCTGGGCACATGCCCAGGTTGTGGGCTCGATCCCCAGTAGGGGTGTGCAGGAGGCAGCCAATCGATGTTTCTCTCTCATTGATATTTCTATCTCCCTATCCTCACCCTTCCCCTCTCTCTAAAATCAATAAAAACCCCACCTATTTTTAAAAAATTATGTCTCAGAAGTTCTTTTCAGATCTTATAGATATATTTCTTTCTTCTTTAATGGTTGCATGTTATACCAATACTCTAACAACAAAGCCTATTGTTCTTACTATGTACCAGATACTGCTCGAGCACCTTAGGTATGACAACCCATTTGTAGGGTTGGACAAAAATCTGACTTTGATTTGGGGTTGTAGCAGTCAGATATCTGGGATGGCAGATGCTGCTAGGTAATGGAAGTATCTGGAAATCGAAGACTGGGGCCACAGCTAATTCATGTGTGGATGCCCATGATTATTAAATATTCCTCTCTTGGTGGACACTTGGATTGTTTTCAATGTTTTGCTATTACATGGTTATATGTACATCTTTGTGTACATGGGATAAAATATCTGTAAGATATTCCTAAAGCGGATTGCTGGGGCAAAGCGTATGCACAATTCAAATTGGGATCGATACTCCAAATTTTCCTATTATTAGACTGATATTATTCCACTTCACATTCCAGACAATAAGCACAAGCATTTCTGTTCCTCTTATCTGTTCCAATACTGGTTATTATTAATCTTTTCAATTTTCTCAGATGAAGGGCAAAGAATGATACCTTGCATTAAATGATAATATGTTCTCAGTCTTTGACAGGTTGTGTATTTTCTTAAACTCCTATTTAAATCCTTTGCCCATTTTCACAGGAACTGTTTGACTCCTCTTAGTGATTTTTTGGAATTTTTAATATTCTATATCTCTTCTGTCTTCTGACTTCTGTACTGCAATTATTTTCTTAGACTATTTTTATCATTGTCTGAAAGAAGTTTTTAATTTTTTGTAGTTAAAGCAGTGTTGTTGTTTTTTTTAAATCTTTTTAATCTTAACTTGAGGATATATTTACTGAGAGGAAGGAGAGAAAGAAACATCGAGGTGAGAGAGAAACACCTATGATTTGCATCCCATAATGCCCCTAATGGCGATCAAACCACAATGTATGTGCGTGTACTAGTATGCATGCTTTTATGTGTATGTGTGTGTATGTATGTGTATATATGTGGGAGTTATATGGGAGAAGAATCTAACTTTTCTTCTCAAGAGGATCTGTAGTCATTCCAATCCCATGAACTGGAATCTCATCATCTAATCATATCAGTGTCACTTTTAACTCCAAATGAATTCCTATGTACAACTGGATCTGTTATGAGACACTATGGAATTTTACTGAATTTTTTCACCAATATCAAGTTGTTTTAAATATCAGAGCTGTGTGGTATTGTTCAAGTGGAATGAATGGCATGTGTGAAGGGATGAAAGCATTGAGAAGTGTCATGTAATGAAGGTGCCTCTAGCTGTTGCATTGTTGCCAGAGAATAAAGTGTGAGGAAGTGAGATTAGAGAAGCAGGCAGGTCTTGAAGTTGGGTTTGTACGCCTAAGGAGTTGGGAAAGTCGTTTGAGGATGAATCTTGGGGCAAATAGGATTAACTTGTCTTCTGTACAGATTCTTGGGCAATAGCAAGAGGTTAGGCTTCAGGTCCTAGATCTTGGGATGTAAATACAAGGAGGAAGACAGGGGTTATACGAGGCCTGAAGGAAGCTCGGATCAAAGTAGGTTCGGACTGTGGGCCACATTCTGTCACTCTGTGCAGTACAGGGGATCTTCCAAATAACAGCCACCAAGTAAAAGGCATCATTCCCTCAGCACTAGTTACCAGACGGGTGCCAATTCTTTCTACTCACCACTTTCCTTTAAGTAATAAGGAAACTTTCTCTCTCTGGTAATAATTTTGAAGTAAGCTTTCTATTACCCCCATTTGTAAATGTTGAAAACTGAGGTTCAAAAAAATTAGTAGTACTAAATTGTGGGATTGGAACCTAGATTTGTCTGATTCTGTTATTAATTCCATTATCATCTCATCTCTTGATTAATTAGCAGCCTTACTTCAAACCCTGACATCCCCCAAACATATATAACAAAAAATGTGAAAACAAGGAAAGTAAATCCAAAATTCACCTAGCTAAAGGAAGATGTATTTATGTTGGGCTCAGTCTGTGTTTCTGAAGAGGCTAGTGCACTTGAGAAGTTAATAATGGATAGCACATGAGAGTATCTTTTTCTATCCTGCCTCCTTTGAGCCTGGTGCATGTATGTGGGCCTTTGTCTAACTCACTTTCTTGATGGAAACTAACTTCCTAGATTCTGTAAACTTTAGTTAAATTAGACCAACCAACCTACTTTTTCAGAGTCCAGGTGTGTTCACCAAGGCTCCTCTCCTGCCCTCTCCTGCACCCTCCTTTACCGTTCACCCTGTGAGGGTGGACCTCTGCCACTGGGAAGGTACCGAACAGAGGCTTCAATCTACAGATCCGCTTTCCTCCATGAGGCCGTTCCTGCTGGAGTGAGACTGAGATAAGGTTCGCCAGTAAATGAAGGCAGCTCATAGTATTGCCCAAAGGGGGATAGGTTCTTCCAAGATCGCTTGATTGAGATATAAGGTTAGAGGATAAAGCCCCCACCCCATCCCTCTTCTTTGAGAACTTCTGTCCCACAGCACAGGAAGGGTACCTGCCCCCTGGCCACAGCTGACTGAACCAGGCTGGACCCCGGCCCTAAACAGAGCAGGGATGCTAAATGGGCCAGCACTTTTTTCTCCCAGTAGTTCAGAATTGGGTTTAGAAATGTGATTGATTTTCTGCTGGCTATTTGAAACAAGATTATGCATATTTGGGACTATGGGGCAGCCACTTTTGGTTCTTCTCTCCCCAAGTCAGCCATAGCTAGTCTGAGAGGGAACAACATGGACGCGGGGAAGCAGAAATGAAAGACCATCTGGTCCCAGAAAGGAAGTGAGAAAGGAAGAGGAGGAAGGTAGGGAGACAGGAGGGGGTGGGGGAGAGAGAGAAAGAGATAGAGAGAAAGAGAGAGAGAGAGAGAGAGAGAGAGAGAGAGCTGACTGCAGCGCTTCTGGCTTTTCTCCAGTTGTGGCTTCAGGCTCTTGCAGGAGGCTTGGCTGTGATCTCTCTCACACTCGGTTCCAAGCCCCTGCACATGGCCCTTTATTATTCTCATTTCCTTTTCTGGTCAGAGAGAACAAAAGGAACCTTGATTCAGACACATTGGCTCTTTGGGGCCTCTCCAGTGTGGAATAAGAGGCTGCCTCAGAGTATGCTGGGTGTGCATGGGTGGGGCTGTGGCAGAGCTCCCCCTGGCACTGCTGAAGTTGGTGCCTGAAAATGAAGATCAACTTGGCAAAGAGAATGTCTTAGGAAATTTTTTGATCCCCAACAAAAAAGGTGGGGTGCCAGTGGATTCATGGGCATTTCAGGCAGAGGGCCCCAAGGGTGAGGAGTTGGGACTGGCACTGGATGCATCCTTTTTCTGGGTTGGGGGGTGGTAATCCAGAAGATCAACCACATGGGTGAAGGGTGAACTTGAAGTGACCCGGTGATCTTGAATCACAGTTCAGGGAAATGACGGCCTCCAGGGTCTGAGCCAGGGAGCAGAGTGCTCTAATAGGTGGGTCTGAGGGGATGCTGAACAGCCTACACATCTGTAACCAGAAGCGAGTCCACTGTAATTACCTCACATCCCTTTCCAGAGGGATGTCTTATGATGTTTCCCGGGGAGTGTCCTGTGTTGTCTGAAGGAAACAATGGTCCTTAGGCTCAGACCCTAAGTGGGAATGACTTTCTTTCTCCAAAAGGAGTTTTAAATAACTGTCTCTACAGCAATGCTCAAAGAATACTGTTTTTTAAAAAAGCAAAGGATGCTGTTCACAGCAGAAAGCATTCATCTGGTGAAGTGACCAAGCTCAGAGAGCTCTGAGAATTTGATGGGATTAAATAAGAATGACATGGACACTCAATAGGTTTAGCCTCTCCACTGCTGCTGCTAATGTTATTACTTGTGCCTGGGGCCAGCTCTCAGTCCATGACAATTGTTTCCTATGCACAGTAAAAGGAAGCTCCCGATGATGAGCTTTCTCACCCCCCTTACCCAGCCCTTTGCAGCGACCACAGGGAATGCTGCCCTTGGCTCAGGCATCTTGGTGGCGTGCCCTGAAAATGACCTCTTTGCAGGTCACGCCTGGAGAGGGGCCCTGCCCTCAAACCCCAGGGTCTTATTGAAGAGAGTCCTGGAGGCTAGCTCAGTCCTTAAAGGGCCCACGCTAAGAGCTGGACAGGCATTCCTCTCGTTTCCTGCTGACCACCCCCCAGGAGAGAGAACTGCCTCCCGCCCAGCTGGCCACTCAGTGTGGGATGGCTTCTTCCTCCCCTCCACCCCCAACTTGAGACATATTTCACCGGAGTTGGCATTTTCATCCTCTGGAGTGACACAGAATAAATGTCATCATTTCCCCGCGCCAAATGCCAACACACAGGCATTCCTCGAGCACCCTCTGCAGTGCACCCACTCTGTTCCTTCTACCATGTCACACCCCACGTGGCTTAGGACTCACATCCTGTCCCTCTCTCTGGGCTTGACCCAGTGTGACCAGTGCTCTTTCAACAGATGTGTTGTTTAAAATGGAACAGTGACGTCCTGAGCTGTTCAGATGTTCAGGACACACATGTCTGTACCTCTCTCACCTGGACACTGCACCAAGTCTATCATGCAATCTAAGTTCGATCAGCCCATCCCCCTTTGGAAGCCATGTACCACACTGGCTCAGTGGGCACCCTAAACATCCCTTCAGCTTCTCTTGTCCCTGTGCGAGGACCTTTGGCACCCATGCTCACTAGCCCATGTATCTACGTTAATGAAAGAGAAACATGCAAATTAAACATTACTCTGCTACACCCACGAGCCACGCCCACCAGCCAATCAGTAACAAGTATGCAAATTAATCCAACCAAGACAGCAGCTGGCCACAGAGCTGGAGCAAGCGGGAGGTGCCCCCGCAATGGAGGAAGCCAAGCTTCCTACCCTAGCAGGCCCTGGACTCCCCTCAAGACTACAAAGTTTCAATTATAGAAGATAAACAAACCCTAGATATTTGTTTCAAGCCTGCCCTGGTATGCTCAAGGAGACGCTGAAAAAGAAAAGAAAAAGAAAAAGAAAAAAGAGGGGCTGGGACCTTGAGTCACTGGGATGGGGGTGATCAGGCCAGGATGGGATGGGGCCATTGGGGGTAAGCAGACCAGGGAGTGAGCAGGCTGTCAGTGGGGGTCAGTTGGAGGTGATCAGAACAGTGGGGTGGTGGTGGGGGGGGTGGGGGGAGGCAGTTTGGAGTGAATAGGCCAGCAGGGGGGGACATTTGAGGGTTAGCAGGCTGGCATGAAGTACAGTTGGGGGTGATCTGGCTGCTATGGGGGGCATTTGGGGGCGAGCAGGCTGGTGGGGGGGGCATTTGGGGGCGAGCAGGCTGGTGGTGGGGGGCAGTTGGGGGTGAGCAGGCTGGCAGGCAGAGTGGTTGCAGGCAATCAGGCAGGCAGACAGGCAGTGAGTGGCTGGAGCCAGCAGTCCCTGATTTTGAGAGGGATGTCTGACTGCTAGTTTAGGCCCTATCCCTTTGAGGGGGTCCCAGATTGGAGAGGAACATTGCCTACCCCCTGTGCACAAATTTCATGCACTGGGCCACTAGTTTCTATTATAAATGGGTTTCTTTGGGTGTCACCCAAAAGTCTATGACAGTGTCACACTGACAGATGCAGTGCCTCCTTGTAGCTTCTAGGATACTGTATGCCCTTGAGTGACAGAGTTTCTCTCGTGGCTTGAATTTTGACCCCATGACTGAAAGTGCCCTCTCATTCTAGGCTGCGGCCAACGATAAGCAGGCCACCAACCCTGTTCTGTGTGCTAGCACACGCCACTCCTGCCGAGGAGGCCTTACTGCCCTGTGTGCCTGGTGCACCTACTCATCCTCAGAAACCAGGCACAATGTCCCAGCCCTGAAGGCTTCCGTGACGTCACCCTCTGCCCTGCAGGAAGGCATGCCGCCCAGTGGCTTGCCCTTTACTGCAGCTCAGGATCACGGTCAGATTCCCACGTGGAGGAAAGCTCCGGGCCTGCATTTCTGTATTTCCTGAGGCACCAACTGTCGCCACTGGTGCTCTCCTATGTGCCCAGCACAGAGGGCAGGCTCGCATGCTTCCTGCTCTGTGACTCCACATGGCAGTATGTCTTCGCCATGGGTGCCACTGCTCCCCATGTACCCATGTCCGCAGGCTCCATGGCTCTCTGTGACTCAGGGGCCGCTGCTGCTCAGGTGGCCTGCCAGGCCAGAGCCAACACCCGCAGTTCTCCATTGGCGGGGACACGCCAAGTTCTTTGTCTCTCGGGGGACAGCTCTGGTGAATGTTCTACCCCACCTCCCAGGAGTCCACAGGGACCCAGCATCCAGGGCCTGGTGGTGACCTGCCCTCTAATGGACTTCTCATTTGCCTCCTCCCACCCATGTCCCTGCCCTACTGCTTAGCCAGCATGTACTGCTGTCCCTCTCCACTCAGCTGCTTGCACACAAGTCCCACTCTCAAGGTCTCTGAGGGCAAAAGCCAAGTGCAGCAATGCCCCTTAGCAGACAAGGAAACTGAGGCTCGCACAGGCAAAATAATGAGTCCAAGATGCCTGCTCAGCAAACGGCAGAGTCAGAATGGAAGCTCAGCTGAGGGGAGTGACTTCATCCTGTCTCCTGAGACCTGGGAGGGAAAGGACCTGGGCTAATGCCTCTGAGAGAGGTGTGTGTGCAAAGGCTTGAATCCCGACACCCATCTCTGCCCTCATCCACTTGAAAACCAGCCCATGCACAGGCCTCCGAAGGGCAGTAAAGCGACAGTGAGTAATTGGATTCTGAACAAGCCAGACTAATGCAAATATCTGACAAATTGATTTAATTGCATTCTCCCACAATAAAGCTGAGCTCTAAAAGGTCAGCGAGAAAATGGGAAAGGCCCTGTGGGAGCTCCGGGGAGAGGCTGAGTTTACTACCCATTCATCACACTTCATCACCTAATTAGCCCACACAGCACCACACTGATGGACGGGCCCAGGCCCGTGGGCTGATGGATCACTTGCTTGGCATCTATCATATCACCTTAAGGCTGTCCCCAGCATGGCAGGGAGGAGCCATTCAGCAAAAATGGCTGTGCAGTTGGAGCAACTGTTTTTCTCTAGGGATCTGAGGCTTCAGAAACACCTCCCCCTCCCCCCCCCCCCCAGGCACAAGGCGGCCTCAGAGTTACTATTAAATAGTTTGCTCCAAAGGCAGCCGCTGGACCCAGCCTTCCCTGCGTCCTCCCTTCCAAGGGATGAATATTCACAAGCCAGGGGTTCCAGAAAGCCCCATGGGCTGTAAGCTGCTTCATTCAGGGGCAGAGAAGGTGGCCTGGAGAATGAAAGGGAAGCCGAGTGGGTTCTGCAGTTTTATTCCATAGAAATCAAAGTAGGAAATCCAGTTGAACCATTTGCATGACGGGTGGGCTCAGGGGAAGTGGGGCTACATTTCGCCCCCCCACGAGGATGCTGAACTGAGATCCTGGGTTTGAGGTGTGGGATCCATTCACAGAGTTGGATGTAAAGTCACATGGACCACTCCCTTGGATGACATTGGGTCAGCGAATTAGGTTCACTTGTTTACATTTACTTTTGGGGTCTGGAAACTGCATATTTGTTCATTTATTTATGCTTGCTAATATGTAAAATAATAGCATAGATTCCAGGGCAGATCTATAATACAAGGTCTATTCAAAGATGTGTATTTTCCCTTCCTGATTCCTCCTGCATATTTCCAGCCTTTTCTCATTTGTGTTAAGGTTTCCTCTACTCTTTTGCAACACAACATATAATAACAAATAATTGCACATGTCAGCACAAATTAGCATATTATAACATACAGGGATCTGACACATACATTAATGAAAATCTATCTGTTAATTAAATAGAAGGTGTGTGATTTTTAAATATATTTTTATTGATTTCAGAGAGGAAGGAAGAGAGAGGAAGATAGAAACATCAATGATGAGAGAGAATTATTGATCAGCTGCCTCCTGAACTTCCCCTACTGGGGATCAAGCCTGCAACCTGGCCATGTGCCCTGACTGGGAATTGAACCGTGACCTCTTGGTTTATAGATTGGTGCTCAACCATTGAGCCACACCAGCAGGGAGTGTGTGTGCTTGTATCTCCCTTTTCTCAGGTAAATGGTAGTACGGTATACACACATTTCTCCAACTTGTTTTTTCCCTTTACAGTATACCCTGGCGGCCCCTCCACATACAGAGTTTTGAGGAGAAAAGGTTTTAACTCAAAAGTAAAATTCTTGTTCAAATTTGAGCACAATAGAAAGATAATTCCCAGATATGCAGGGCCTTGGATGTATTTTATTAAAAGCAAACCAATAAACAGACGCCACAAAGAATTTATTCATCCAATGTCTGGATGAATTAAAGAAAGTAAATCTTAGTAAAGGAAATTGGAGGCCTAAGTGGACTGGCAGAAAGTGATGGGAGCAATTGAACACAGAGTGAAGATGTATAATTGTTGTCAGCTAGCAGCATGCAGATGTGAATAAAGCCTGAAAGATTCCCATGGTAAAAAGCAGTATTTGGAAAATGAGAACTTGAGTTTAAGACTTCAGATTGTAACTAAGTGGGAGAGTAATGAAAACAAAGTGTGCAGTTTTTCTCATCTACTGAGACGATGCTTCTCCAGTTTCATAACTGAGGACAGACATTCAGTTTTCGCAGTGGGGCTATAATGATGCTTCCTAAGGGACTGGGGGGTGAGGGGGAGTGGAGAGATTTGGGGGACGGCAGGGGAGCACCTGCAGCCAGAGGCTGTGGATCTGCACGGGCTGCTCAGGCAGAGTCCAGCTTCCCGGGTCTCCCACAGCTTCTCCCACTCCAGCCTGCGCTCTTCATCCACCACGAGGCATCTCCTTCGTTCTCTGTGGTCACATGGCCAAAGTTGGAGAGGACAGGCATTCACCACTGTTGCCCTCTGTCCTTGTGGGATCAGTTTAGCTCTCTTTGTGGATTTAAGCTCAGGCCTCCAGTGGGAAGAGAAGAGCCTTCCAGAAACTGCTCAGCCATCTCAGTTGTGCATAGATTCCTGTAAAAAATGTGTGTGTGAATCATAATAATCCCAGGACTAATGCATGTGTACACTATGGATTGAGGGATATAAGTGCATCAGGGAGATGGTCTTGACTTGATCATTCTAGGCTGCACCTGTTATGTTGGACAAGTCCCATTACTCCATGAATCTCAGTTTCCTCATTTGTAATATGATGAATAGCTTGCATTAATTTCTAAATTAGTGCCATCAATACAGCGCACAGCAAGCAACATCCTAATACAACCAAGTGGAATGGAACAGGAAAGGAATGTCCCTTTGCCCCATATAGGGAGGACCACCCGGTATTTTAGGGTGGTGACACAAGCTGTCATGTAAGTATATGTCTTCCTGGGAGTCAGGGTAGAAACGCTTGAAAATGAGTTCCTTTTGCAATGATCAAGAGGCTATTATTGGGTCTAACTTGCTGTTGAGCCTGGGATGGGCCCAGGGGATAAGGATGGAAAACCATGTTTCAGATTCTGAGCTATTGGACCTGGCTCTTCTGTTCCCCATGTTTTTGTTTTCTTCAGTTTTCTAATGCTGGGGTGCATGTGTGACACACAGTATTTTAATTTTGAATTACTTATCAACACCAAAACTTTTAGAGATGAAAAATACAGGTCTTTGGCTTCTCCTGAATCTTCAGAACGTCTGTGATGTTGGTTCTTATTTGGCAACTATCAGCTGAAATGAGGAGGGCTTGCTGCCTGCGCATGGGCAAGTGCTTTAAAATGCAGGTTCTCTTTATTATTATTCAGATATGGAGAGGCCAACAGATCAGGGACAGCTGTTGTTGAAGACTTCGTTGCTAGATTCCTGAGAGGAGGGTGCTGTGTTGGGGGAATGGAGGGAGCACAGGCTGGTCAGGAGGCAGAGGGAATGGGGAAGGTGGGCGAGAAACTTTATTGCCTTGGGGTGTCCACAAGCCAAGGCAAGGCAAATGGGGAGGCTGGTTCTTGTAAGTAACTGAATTCATCTTGTAGGTAACTTTCTGTTTGTCTCTTGCAGCCTTTAAAATTCTTACTTTGTTGTTGGTGTTTGCCAATTTAATTATGATGTGTCTTGGTGTCGGTATTTTGGGGTTCATCATGTTTGGAACTCTGTGTGCTTCTTGGACTTCTGTAGTTTTTTTCTTGCCAATATCAGGGAAGTTTTCTGTCATTATTTCTTCAAACCGGTTTTCTATTCCTTGTTTCTCTTCATCTCCTTCTGGTACCTTATTATGTAAATGTTGTTTTGTTTTGTATTGTTCCATAACTCCCTTAGGTTCTCCTTTTAAAATTTTATTTCCAGTTGCTGCTGTGTTTATGTATTTTTCCTACTTTGTCTTCTAATTCACTGATGTGGTCTTCAGTCTCTTCTAGTCTATTGTTTAAGCCTTCCATTGTGTTCTTTATTGCAGTTATGTCAGTTTTTTTTTTCATTTCCTCTTGGTTCCTTTTCATGTTAATTCATCTCCTTATAATTCTCATTGAGCTGTGTGTATTTATCAATTAGTTGTGTGTATTTGTCATCCAGCCATTTGAGCAACCTTATAGCCATTACTCTGAATTCTTTCTCTGATATGTTACTGGCCTCAATTTCATTTAACTCCCTTTTTGGTAATTCCCCTTTTTCTTTACTTTGGGGATTGCTTTTTTGTCTTCCAATGTCTTCCTGTAATGTTTTAGTTGTAGATCTTTTTGCTTTGCTACCCAGGTTTTTTTGGGGATGGTGGTACTGGTGTGATCTTTCAAGTCTCCTGGGCTTGGTAATCTAGCATAGTTCCCTATTTAAGATATTTGGGTTCTCTTGATATAGGCCTGTGAGCTGGAAAGGCACAACTGTGGTGTCTGGAAGTCAGCAGCCATGGAGGGGGGGCGTGTCCCAAATTTTGCTGTCTTGTGCCCTTGGTTGAAATCATGCGTGTCCAGTGGGGATTCACAAAGATACCCAGGAACCATCTGTTGGGGTGGTGGGACTCAGGGGGCCTGGGCTCTGGAAAGGCATGACTGGTGTCCAGAGTTCTGTAGTTTTGGGGTGGGAAGACTCAGCTTTTGCTGCTGCCCCCATGGTTGGATACATGTGCCTCCAGTGGTGGCTCACAGGGGCACCCACAGTGCGTTTGCCAGCAGGGTGTACTTACACACTCCAAAGGGCCCTGGCACGGAAGCCCCAATATTGTATTGTCCGTAGGCAGGTATTCTAGAAGAAGGAATTCAGTATTTCCACAGCCCAGCAGTGCGCCCCTGTTTGTATAAGTATGTGCCCAGCAGGGGCTCACAGCAGCACCCAAGGGCTGCCTGTGGAAGGGTGGGCTTGGGAGGGCTACACATTGGAAAAGTGTGTGATTGTAGTATCCAGAGTTCTGCAGCTGTGGGATGGGAATACTCAGTTTTTAATGCTGCACCTGTGGTTGGTTAGGTGTGTCCTTCCAGTGGCGACTCACAGAGGTACCTTTGGTGAGTTTTCCAGAAGGGAGCACTGAAGCACTCTGAAGGGCCCTGGTACAGAAGCCATATAATCGAGGTGTCTGTGGGCAGGTGTCTAGGATGAGTGAATTCAGAATTTCTACTGCTGAGGGAGTGTATCCCTGTTTTTCCAAGATCACACTCAGCTGGGGATCACAGCGGCTCCCCAGAGTGCCCTGTGGATAAATGAGCTCAGGGGGCCTGTTCCTTGGAAATGTGCAATTGTTTCAGTGCCTTTGCTGGTGGCACAGAGCTCTGACACACTCTAAGGGACCCTGGCGCTGAGTTTGTGCAGGTGGGTTGTCTGTGGGCAGTTATTCAGGAAGAGAGAATTCAAAATTTCTACTGCAGGGCAGCGTGCCCCTGTCACACCAAGTGGGGGCTCAGAGTACCTCCCAAAAGCTGCCTATGGAATGGTGTGCCCTGGAAGTTTATGCACTGGAAACATGCGAATGTGGTGTCTGGAGGTCTGCTGCTGGGGAGGGGGAAGTTGCACTTACTGCTGTGGGAGCAGTGCACCTTGGAGATGGAGGTCCCAGGGTCCTCGTGTCTGTGGGTAGGGCAGCGGGATTTTGGCTAGAGTGGCTGTCCGGTCGGGGGCAGTGTCCAAGGCCTATTTGGGTAGTGGTGCTGATGAGTTCCTAGAAGAGGCCTCTCTCCCCTTCAAGATGGCATGGGCCTATTTATTTATTTTAAAATACTTTATTGTAGAAAGTATTACATATGTCCCTTTTACCCCCCATTGACCTCTCCCAGGCTACCCCCCGCCCCAGGCCTGCACCCCCCTATTGTATGTGTTCCTGGGTTATGCCTGTATACATACAAGTTCTTTGGTTGATCTCTTCCACACTCCTCCCTTGCCTTCCCTCTGAGATTTGACAGTCTGTTTAATGCTTCTATGTCTCTGGATCTAATTTTCTCCCCATCAGCTTATGTTCTTCATTATCTTCCACAAATGAGTGAGGTCATGTGATATTTATCTTTCTCTGACTGGCTTATTTCGTTTAGCACAATGCTCTCCAGGTTGCAATGGTAAGGATTTCTTCCTTTCTTTCTTTCTTTCTTTCTTTCTTTCTTTCTTTCTTTCTTTCTTTCTTTCTTTCTTTCTTTCTTTCCAGCAACAGAATATTCCATTGTGTAGATATAGCACCATTTTTTAATCCAGTCATATGCTTATGGGCACTTAGGTTGATTCCAAATCTTAGCTATGGTGAATTGCGCTGCTATGAACATATTCTTTCTGATCAGTGTTTCTGATTTCTTGGGATATACTTCTAGAAGTGGGATTACTGGGTCAATTGGGAGTTACATTTTTAATTTTTGAGGAAGCTCTATATTGTTCTACAGTGGCTGTACCAGGCTGCATTCCTACCAGCAGTGTAGTAGGGGCCCCTTTTCTCTACATATTCCCTAGCACTTGTCATTTGTTGATTTGTTGATGATAGCCATTCTGACAGGTGTGAGATGGTACCTCATTATCATTTTGATTTGCATCTCTCAGATGATTAGTGACTTTGAGCATTTTAAAATGTATCTTGGCTTTCTGTATGTCCACTTTCAAGAAGTATCTCTTTAAGTCCATTGCCCATTTTTTATTAGATTGCTTATCTTCATTTTGTTAAGTCATATGAGTTCCTTATAAATGTTGGAGATTAAACCCTTATCAGATAACATTGCCAAATATGTTCTCCCATGTAGTGGTTTTCTTGTTGTTTTATTGATGGTTTCCTTTGCTGTGTAGAAGTCTTTTATTTTGATGTAGTCCCATTTGTTTACTTTCTCCTTAGTTTCCATTGCCCTAGGAGCTGTATCGTTGAAGATATTGTTATGACATATGTCTGACATTTTGCTGCCTATGGTTTCTTTTAGGATTTTCATGGATTCCCCAGACTTCCTGTTTTTAAAGTTCTGGATTGGGACCAGCACTCAGCACCCTCTGTTTCACCAACATAGGGGCGTTAGGGGACAGGGGAGAAGCCAGCATTTAGGATGGCCCCCTGCAGGACAATATGCCACAGGGACCCCATTTCACAAAACCACACTGCTTTTTGCAGTGATTTTCTGAGATGCCTCAGAATGTAACCAGAATGTCCTTCCTGTTCAGTCCCTACTGAGTCTAATGCATGAGGAGAGTTATGTTTCTCAGGGATGAACACAGGGGGTTCGACGGAAGAACCCGGGTTCAAACCCCAGCTGGTACTGCTGCCCATGATGTAAGTCTGCAGTGTATCTAACTGCCTTTAGTCTGTTCACACCCATGACACTGGGATAATGATACCCATAGAGGCTGTTGTGAGAGTTAAATAAGTCAAATAAGCAGAACCCAGGTCTTGCACAAAGCAAGTGCTCAGGGATGTTGGTTGTTACTTTACTGGTATTCCTCAGACATGCTGGGCCAGGCGGGGTGCCTGCACTGCATGGCTGAGAAGATGCAGGCTACTGCTGGAAGCACTGCAGCACAGCCGAGTGCTGCTTTAGGGTTTGGATGAAGAAGCTCTTCTTGGGGGAGGGCTCTGGTCCTGCCTTATTCCTGAAGAGGTGCTGTTAACGTAGACACTGGAGTATATGGAAGTAGGGGGCGGCCAGATGGACGTTCCAAGCAGAGAGGAAGGCGTCTGCAGAAGCAGGGAGCAAGAAAATAGAATAGAGTATTCACACATTCAACCTGCATAAAACACAGTCCTGAGGGTCACCAGGAGAGTGAGAAATAAGGCTACTAAGGCAGTTAGAGGTGATAGGTGAGAACTCTACAACATGTGAAGCACAGATATTATCTCAATTTTATAACGAACCACTTCTTTCACACACAAAGGAACCTAGCATTTCCCTTTGGCAATGGGAAACCTCTAAATATTTTCGAAATGCACTCAGCAAGAGACGTGCAGGACCTAGACACACACCGACACGTGTAGAATTTCTGCGAGGTGGGGAAGGAGTCTGGAGTAAGTGGAGAAATGCGAGTGGCCTTTGTATGCCTGACATCACTGAGACACTGTGCCAACTCTCTGAAGGCCATGGTCATCAAACTGTTCTCACTTTCAGACTCATGTCAACTACCGGCTTGCCACTGCACAGCTGGGTGATGCCAAGCAGTGACAGGCCAAAGCTGCCGTTTCACCTGCGGCTCCTAAGCTTGCTCACAGCCACAGGGCCTGGTGGCCTCCCAGGCAGGGAAGGCGTAGGCCAAACGGTGGACGAATGCCCTGGGATTTTAGACGTGACCAGGTATCGGGAGAGAACGCGGTCCGAACTGATATTGGTCATGTAGCCCCTTTAGCACTCAGAAACTCAGAGCTATAACTACTTGGCTTTAAGAAAGATTAAAAAAATTGGAACATTTCTTGCTTCTTATATTGTAGACAAGTTTTTACCTGCCACCTACAAAGAATCAAGAGCTCTTTTTAAAAACCCAAATGAGCCCCATGATGTGTAGTCACTGTTTCTGGCGAAGGCAATGGAGCCAGGGAACCCCTGCTGCCATACTCCCCGTAACAAACCCGTCCGATGCGAAAGCTTGGGGTCCTCACAGTTATCCTGCTCAGTCCCTGAGGCTGGGCTGCCATCACTGAGCTAGGTGGGACCCCAGACTTTGCGCACCAGGATGTCCGCTGGATCCCAGACTCTCCAGGATCCTCATTCTTTCCGATCAGCCACTTCCCAAGGAATGCTCGTGGTGGGGCAGTCACCGGTGTGAAGGAGGCTCGTGGAATTAGGGAGCCTCTTCAGGCCTGGGCTGGGCATTGGCACACACAGTGAGAAAACCAGTGGGCGGGCGCGCCTCAGGGCAGCCCCGCACGGTGAGTGTGCGGGGCATGCACCCAGGCTTCCCCGCCTGTGACCTGTGGCGGGGCTGTGGGTTTGCTCACAATTCAAATAGCGAAAGCTGCTCAACAGCTTGCCCACAGTAACTCGCCTCTCAGGGTGGGATCCACTGCCTCTGTGCTTCACCTGATCTTGGGACGAAGGGCTCTGTAAAAGCTGGAGCACCAGAAACTCGCTGCCACAGTTGCTATGAAGGTGAGGATGAGACTGAATGCTTCGGAATCCTCAGTCTGGGCTTTCTTGCTGGACATGCCTTTTCTGCCATGGTCCCAGGGCAGCCCGCAGCTCCCTTCCCGCTGTGTAGACAGCTGGGCACGCAGCTCAGCTCGGAAATGGTGGGGGGCAGGAGGAAGTGGGCAGGTGGACGCTCTGAACACAGAGCTAGGCCCTCCAGCGTTTGATGTTTGTCAGATTCTGGTCTGTAACCTGCCCTCCATTGCAATGGAGGAAAGCTGAAGCTTTAGGTTTTTTCCAAAATGAGTCTTAGAGACCCCAAATCCTGGAGCCTCAGATCCTGTGGACATGCCCAGGGACTCTGCACAGAGCAGCCGCTGCTGTCATGGCTGGTCCCAGTCACCCGCACTAGACCTGGGCTGGTGTGACCACCTGCTACCTACTGGCTGAGTCTGGGCTTGGAAGCCGCTGCCTGGCTCCCAGGCCAGTGGCCGGCTCCCATCTCCCGGTCTGTAAGACGGAGTTAATAATAACTGCCCCACTTTCTCAAGTGGTGGCTGTGAAGAGAAACTTAGGAAAAGCGTGTTTCAGAATAAGAAACATTATTCAAATGCAAGACCCCTCAGCTCTCTGCTCCTCTCTAAGCTAACAGCCCTCACAGGCCCGTCTCCTCTCCCAAGCACCGGCCCCGGCCTCGGCACTCACTGTCCTGGATCTTTGGGGATGGAGGAGGCACTCCTGGGGCTGCGGCCACCTGGCCAGTGACAGCTGGGAGGGGCGGTGGCTTCCCCTGTGGCCCTACACTGTCCATCGGAGCCATGGCTTCTGCTTCCCCTCATGGTCCTTGGAAGCCCAGGTAGACGTGTTGGCGAGGCCAAGGCTGCCAGTGGCTAGGCGGTCCGGTGTGCAGCAGCTTCCTCCTGGGAACGTGAGCTCGGGCTCTTGGGAGCAATCATAGGGCCTGTCTAGTCCTGGCAACACTGGTGGCCATGCGGTCCAAGCCCTGATCATCGGCAGCCTCCAGCCCCATCTCATTACACCAGCAGCTTAGGGGTAGATGGATGGCCGCCTGGTCAGATGCCCAGCAGGGATTTCTTAGGAGATCATCAGCTCCTCGGGTTATCTGCAGGATGCCCAAGTCAAACTTGGATACTGCACAGTCAGGAGCCAAGTTCATGCATTTCACGCGCATCATACAGTGTGCAGCTGCAGCCTGCTTGTCATGCCTCCCTAGGCAGTCTCTTCAGAAAGCAGCTGCCAGCAGAATGGCCTCCTCAGGCTGCTCCTGTCCAAACTAAAACCCCAGGTGACCTCTATGATTGGCAGAGTCCAGGTCACATGACTGTGTTGCAGTTGCAAGGGAGGTTGGGAAAATTAGTTCTCAAGGTTTCTAGCTTGGGGAGAGGCACTCGCAGTGTGGAAAATTCCCTGAGCTTAGAAAGAATTTTCAAAAAGTGATGGGGAGTTTAAGTCATAATCTCTGAGGTTCCCTGTGCTGCTCTCTGTTCCTTCCTTTCTGTGCACATGGGCCTTAGCCAGCCCATGCCTCAGGCTCCAGGATCCCAAACCATGTCCTGTGTCACAGTGTCCCTCCGGCAACCGCAGGTGAGCTTGTTTAAGGGGCTGCCACTTTGAGTGTTTCCTGGGGTCCATCCCTCACCTTCACTGCTGTCACACTGGCACTATATTGCAAGCATTTCTCCTCGTTATTAACTTTTCTTCTGCAATATGATTCTTAACAACTACATAGTATTCCCAAGTGAGGGTGCATCAAATGGATTTAAGCGGATTTAAAATGTGCCTTCAAGTTGTGCCTAATATTCCCGCCACCAATGTCGTAGCAAAGAATGCACTTGTGCAAAAAATCTCTCTGCATACTTCTGATTATTTCTTTAGCTTAGGGTTCTTGAAATGAAAATACTAAGTCAAATGATCTTCAAAAATTCTTGATAGATATTTGCCAAGTTGTGCTCTAGTGTTGTGACAGGAGCTTCATATCCCCAACCACTGGGCAACACTTGCTTGATCATAGTCTTGCAAACTTGGGGTGCTACCATTCTTTAATCTTTACCAATTTTATAGGTGAAAAGTGATCTTCACTATTATTTCAGTGCAAAATTCTTTGATTATTAGTGATATTAAATATTCATTTTAATTGTATGTTTTTACTGGCAGATGCCTGAAACCACAGATAGAACTGAGCCCTACATACCATGTTTTTCCTATATCTACGTACTATGGTAAAGTTTAATCAATAAGCTAGGCACAGTGAGAGATTAACAACAATAATAAAATAGAACAATTATAACTGCACACTGGGTTAAGTGGGAATGTGGTGTTACCAAGTGAAACAAGAGTCACTTGGACACAAGCACTGAGATACGGCGACAGCGGATCTGGTAACTGAGTTGGCTACTGGGCGGGGAGCATACTCAGTGTAGACATGCTGGACAAAGGGTTGTGGGTGGGATGGAGCGAGACAGCCCCAGATTTCATCACATTACCCAGAACCTGTTGATTATTCATTTCTGGAATTTTCCGTGTAATATTTTGGACTGTGGTTGACCGCAGGTAAGTGGAACTGGAAAGTGAGAGTATGGGTAGAGCACATTGCTTTGTGCTTCCTCCCATGTTGATAGTGGTTCCTCTAACTTGTGAGATTATGGGTGATTTATCTGCCTTTTTTTTTCTCACATTACTTTTACATTTTCTACAATAAACATTAATTGCTTTTGAAATAGGAAAGCCAGTTATTTATGTATTTATGTATTTACTTACTACTTTACTGACAACCCCTAGGTGGCTTGTGGAGATGGGTGTTATGTTTTCACAGTCAGGTACAACTTAGCTTAACATTTTTGTAAACTGATTTGTCAGGAGAGAAATCTTGGAAGTCTACATAACTCTTCGAGCTGACAGGTCTGCTTTATTAAAGTCATCTTAAACTGTATTAAGGCTTAAGATATAGGACAAGAAATTCATTACAATGCAGATATTTGTAGTTAAATCATGACAACTTAAATGTACAAGGAGATAAGACAGCATACAGAGGAGTCAGCATCACTTTAAGGATGTTATTTGAAGTGCCTTAGGAAGGTGAATCATGCTCAAATATGTTTGCAAAATACCATGCAAAGCAATGCCAAATATTTTTCTTTAGTTGTAGGATTTGAGAGACTTTATAGTTAATGTGTATTATAATGGTTCAAATAGGCAGTATTTTCCAAACTTATTTTACCATTGAATGTCTTTTTCTCTCGATGTACCTATTAGAGTATTTTAGAGTGATGTTCAGAACATCAATTTTGGAAACACTGCCATACAGAGTCATTCAGATGGTATTGTAGGAGGGTATTTCATTACATGGGAAGGTATACACAATACATATAAGATGATAAAACAGGTTGCAAAATAACCTGCATGATATTGTGGAAGACTAAATGCACTGGAAAAAAAAAACTGGACCAAAAACACAACGGCAAAGTGTTAGACGTGGTTCTGTCTGGATACTGGAAATGAGTAGCTTTTAATTTTTTTCTCCTTGCTTATACATATTTAATAAAATTTCACAATGAGCATATGTTACCATTAAAATAAAATAAAAAGATAAAAGTTACAAATATGGTTTAGAAGAATGTGCAAGATATTATTCACAATGTGTTCTATGGGAAAAGGATTACAAAGCAGTTTGTCCATTATAATTTCTTTCTAAAGGTACTTCTGTATATGGGTAGTGGTGCAGAGGAAAAGTGATGTACCAAGACATTAACAATTATGATTTTGGGTTATATCTGTAATTACAGATAATTTCACATAAACACATACCCTTTCCTTATTGGTGTCTTACCCCTAAAAATGTTCCTTTTACCTCTTGGGCCTTTATGGGAATGTCTCCAGAGTGGAGTGCAGACATCCTAGGGAGGGTATGAGATGATATATCGAATGAGAAACATGTTAAAGCACATATTTTTGCATCACCCTTTAAATGTCTATTTTGTATGCTTAGTAATGCACATAATATATAACATAGTAGTACATATATTAAAATTATAGATACATTGGTGACATATTCATCAAAATTGTTTTCCAAAGATTTCCATGATAAAAAATGTTTGTTAACTACACCTCCCGGCCACTGACACACTGGCAGGTAGCATCACTGGTCACATTCTCAGTCTTTGAAAAGATACTGTCCTGATGACAGTGGCCTAACTGCCTGGGGCCTATGGGCTGAGGGAAGCTCCTGCATTGAACATTTGCCCCCTGGTGGTCAGTGCACATCATAGCGACTGGTCATTCAGCCATTTGGTCAATTTGCATATTACCCTTTTATTATCTACTAGAGGCTCGATGCACTGAATTCATGCAAGGGGCTCAATCCTCACAGCTGTGGTGACTTGCTTTGGCCCTTGCAGCCCTGGCTTCATCCAGGAGGTCTTCTGGAAGGACATCTGGAAGGTTGTAGGCTGTCTGGTCTAATTAGCATATTATGTTTTATTATTATACTAGAAGCCCAGTTAGCGAAATTGCATGTCATTGCCTTGCTTGCAGCCCTGCCCACTCGCACATGCCTTGCTGTGCTCACAGCCCTGCCCACCTGTACTGGTCTTTGGTCATTACAGTTTAGGGCCACAAGCCTTTTATAATATAGAATTAGACCAGATGTCCTTTTGGACTTCCTTCCTTCTGGACAAAGCAGCGGCAGGTGGGGGCCGAGGCAGAGGCAGCAGAGGTGGCAGAGGTTGCCATGGTGGTGGAGGCCAAGGTTCTTGCATGAATTTCATGCATTGGGCCTCTAGTCCTATATAATAATAGCCTAATATGCTAAGTGTCCAGTCGTCCAGTCATCTATTCAACCAATCAAAGCATAACATGCTAATTATGTGCAAAAGCTGCTCAACTACTGCTCACTATGATGTGCACTGACCACTGGGGGACAAACAGTTTACTGGTCGACCAGTTGCTGTGATGTGCACTGACCATCAGGGGGCAGACACTCTGATTGATAGGTTAGCTTGCTGCTAGGATCCAGATGATTGGGATTGAGCTAGACCAGCCATATATAGCCTGGAGTCCCCCTGTTGTCCATCCCTAGCTGTCCAACCTCCTGTGTCCCTCCCTTCTCTGGCCCCGATTGTGCACTGGTGGTGTCCTTTGGCCTGGCCTGCACCCTCTTGCAACCCGGGCTGAGGGACCGCCTCCAACCCCACCCCCCTGCCACCTGAGTGCATGAATTTCATGCACTGGGCCTCTAGTATAAGATAAGACCACATTGTATATGGTCATGCACTGAACAGAATAGCATGTCTTGGTCAATACTGGCCACATATAAAACAGTGGCCCTGCAATATTGCAATGGAGCTGAAACATTCCTAATGCTAGGAGACATAGTGGCTGTCAGAACCTCTTGGTGCAGTGCACTAGTCACATGTTTGTGATGATGCTGGTGTAAACAAACCTACTGCATGGCCAGGCATACAGATTATGTACAGCACATTATACCAGATAATGATAATAAAGGGCTCTAGTACTGGTTCATGTATTTACCACACTTTTATCCTGGTTGCAGAGTGTACTCTTTCTGCTTATATAGAAAAGTTTATAGTGAACAGTATACCATGTTACACCAGCAGCAGCCTCTTACATTTCATGTTTATCGCATCTCTTTTTAAAAAATATATTTTATTGATTTTTTACAGAGAGGACGAGAGAGAGATAGAGAGTTAGAAACATAGATGAGAGAGAATCATCAATCAGCTGCCTCTTGCACACCCCCTACTGGGGATGTGGCTGCAACCAAGGTACATGCCCTTGACCAGAATTGAACCCGGGACCTTTCGGTCCGAAGGCTGACACTCTATCCACTGAACCAAACCGGTTTCTGCTATCACATCTCTCTCTTTTTTTTTTTTTTTTTTAATAAATCTTTATTGTTTATATTATTACAAATGTTCCTCATTCCCCCCCCCCCCCCAATTGCTCCCCTACACCAAGTTTCCATTCAATTCTCTACCCTTTCCCCATCCCCCATTGTCCTCATCCATAGGTGCGGTTTATGTTCAGACTCTTCCGGCCCCGCTCCACTCCCCATTTCCCCCAGAATCATCAGTCCACTCCCCTTCCATACCTCTGATTCTATTATATTCACCAGTTAATATTGTTCATCATAATTTTGACTTCCCTTGGTTTTTAGGCTCACTTGTTGATAGTTATGTGTTTGTTCATAATTTTTATCTTTATTTTCTTCCTTTTCCTAAAGAACCCCTTTTAGCAATTCATATAATTCTGGCTTGGCAGAGATGAATTCCTTTAGCTTAAATTTATTTGTGAAGCTCTTTATCTGGCCTTCAATTCTGAGTGATAGCTTTGCTGGGTAGAGTATTTTTGGCTGTAGGTTCTTGTTATTCATCACCTTGAATATTTCTTGCCATTCCCATCTGGCCTGCATGGTTTCTGTTGAGAAATCAGCTGACAGTCATATGGGTGCCCCTTTATAGGTAACTACCTGCTTTTGTCTTGCTGCTTTTAATATTCTCTCTTTGTCTTTAGCTCTTGGAATTTTAATTATGATGTGTCTTGGTGTGGTCCTCTTTGGATTCCTTTTGTTTGGGGTTCTGTGTGCTTCCTGGACGTGTAAGTCTATTTCTTTCACCAGGTGGGGGAAGTTTTCTGTCACTATTTCTTTCAATATGTTTTCGGTATCTTGCTCTCTGTCATCTTCTGGGATGCCCATAATTCTGATGTTGGTTCGCTTGAAGTTGTTCCAGAGGTTTCTTACACCATCTTCAACGTTCTGGATTCTCTTGTCTTCTTGCTTCTGCGGAGGAGTGTCTTCTGGCTCTTTGTGTTCCAAATCTCGGACTTGATTCTTGCAATCTTCCAATCTGTTTTTAGGACTCTGTATAATATTATTTATTTCAGAGATTGTATTCTTTATTTCTAGTTGACCCTTCATTATTTCTTGTTGATCCCTTATCATATCCTCATACATCTCATTTATTTTATCGGCCTTTTCTAAGAGATTGTTGAACAACCTTATAAGTGTGGCTTTGAACTCTATATCCAGTCACTTTTTGTCCTCCATTTCTTTCGTTTGTGATCTGTTTCCTCGTTTCGGCATTTTCGCTGCTTCCCTGAGTTGGTAGGTTGGGAGGATCAGCTGTGTCTATGCCAGGAGACAACCTTATTCCACTAGACTTGGAAACCTGCAAAAGCCTCTCTGAGTTCAGCTTGGAATGGGGCAGAGTTTCAGGGTGGAGTCTACAGCCTTGGCTTCCGGTGAGCCCCGCCCTCTGAGGTTCCTGAGTCTCAGTGTTCCTCAGTGTCCTTTTGTATTCGCTGCAAGCACCTCTGAGAGAAAGGCACCCTAGAGCTTTGCCCGCTACCAGACAGTGTAGTCTCTCCCCCAACAAGCCCACAACTGGGGTTCAGAGCAGTTGGAAGTGGGGTTAAGCACAGTCTGGAGCTTATGTCTCCTTCCTGCTAGGGCAATCTCGCGGCCCAAACAACAGTCTGTCCTCTGTGAGTGCAATGTGCGTGACTCAGGGGCTCTGCCTTTCGCTGCTCCGCAGAGCTTCCGCCTTACAGCCCAGATTCCCTCTGTATGAGCCTGGACCCCAGGGTTTCGCCCAGAACTGGGGTTCAGTGCAGTCGGAGTTGGGGTTCAGCACAGTCTGGAGCTTTTATCTCCTTCCTGCTAGGGAACGCCAGCCAGGCACTCAGCCGCACCTCCTCTCGGGCTCCGTCCTCTCCCCGCGCGCGCACCGTGCCTCCGTACCTTAGGCTTTTACAGCTCCTCTGGTTTTCCTTCTGGTTTTCTCTTTCCTTCTAGTTGTAGAATTTCCAGTCAGTCAACTTTCCTGTAGTTCTGGATAGTGTCCACTCTATATTTTAGTTGTATTTTTTGAAATTGTTGAGTGTGGCTGCAGTTAGGCTTTTACCTCTGCAGCCATCTTGTTGTCTCCCTCTATCACATCTCTTGATGGCATCATTTTGTCTTGTGCTTAATTTAGTTTTGTGCTATTTTGTGCAGTAACATGCTGTGCGGGCTTGTAGCCCAGGAGCAATAGGCTGTACCATGCAGCCCAGGTGTGTAGTGGTCTGAGTAAGTGCATTCACTCTATAGTGCTCACATGAGGGTAAAAATCACCTAACGATTCATCCCTGTCATTAAGCAGCACATGACTGTATTTGAAAGTTACTGAGAGTAGACCTTAAGTGTTCTCATAAGAAAAAGGGAACTATGTGAGGTGGGTGTGTTAATGTATTTAATGTGTATATATATAACATTTATAATTGTATAATAAAATGTATATATACGCATATAAATAAATGTATATGTATGTGAATGTGTACGCATATATATATATGTGTGTGCACACAATTTTTACTTGTCAATTAAACTCCAATAAAGCTGGGATAAAATGAAATAATCCCTTATTTGTTTAAGCTTATTAAGTTTGGGGAATACTTGTTACTACCTAATCTTTGCTGATTTGGTGATGAGAGTTCAGTAGTTAACCCCCAAAATGTGCTAGAACCTGTCAAACTTGTCCAATATTACATCCCTATCCTTGTTTTTTATAAGTGAATAGCAAATAATTAAACCAATTTAAAAATATTTTTATTGATTTCAGAGAGGAAAGGAGAAGGAGAGAGAGATAGAAACATCAATGATGAGAGAGAATTATTGATTTGCTGCCTCCTGCATGCCCCACACTGGGGATTGAGCCCACAACCCGGGCATGTGCCCTGACTGGGAATTGAACCATGACCTCCTGGTTTATGGTTCAATAGATGCTCAACCACTGATCCACACAAGCCAGGCTAACTAGATTTTTATTTCTTCTATGATTAAGGGCTACTTATATGTGACCTCCTAAGGGAATTACTAAACATATAAAATCTATAATAATACAAGCTCAATATGTGAATTAGACTGGACAGCCAAACAACCCTCTGGACATCATTTTGGACACCCTTCCAGATGAAGCCAAGATGGTGAGGGCCGAGGCATGTGGTTAGAAGCAATCAGTCAGGCAGAGAGTGGTTAGGGGCAACCTGGCAGGCGGGCAGAGGCAATTAGGGGCAATCAGGCAGGCAGGCACAGTGGTTAGGGACAATCACATTGGCAGGTGAGCAGGTAGAGGCATAAGGTAGGCAGGTAGAGTTGTAAGGGACAATCAGGAAGGCAGGCAGGTGAGCCAGCGGTCCCAGATTGTGAGGGGGATGTCTGACTGCCAGTTTAGGCACAAACCCACAGAGATCCCTGTGGGATTGGGCCAAAACTGGCATTCGGATATTCCCCAAGCGGTCCCAGATTCCAAGAGGGTGCAGGCTGGGCTGAGGGACATCCTCTCCCATGAACGAATTTCATGCTCTGAGCCTCTAGTGTTTATATGTAGGAAAAAAAAGTTAGCAAGTCACTAAAGTTTTCTGAGGACTTTAACTTGTTCTTCTACTAAGAGATCTCCATTCATTCTGTTCTCATTTCTGAGGTGGACTCTCCACAGCTGCCTTTGCTAATTCCTGCCAGGGCGTTAAGGTATTACCATAGACCATAGTTTATGCAGGAATAAGATTTTCAAGTCAGTGAACAAAAACCAATACATACAAACAGGTAGTTCATTCTCAAAAATATGTTTCATGAGGTTTGATGATTTAAAAAAAAGTATTGATGACAACTCTCAAGAAATAAAACCTTTGAACATTTCTTAAACCACTTTTTAAGAACAGTACACGTGGTTTTCTGTGTACAAACCTGCAGATATGCATAAATATTAACATATATACAGCAATCTAAAGTATGTGATAAGGGATGTGTGAGTGACTGCATCTACACACAGCAAAATCACACGCGGTGTGGCCAACACCTTCACTCTGAGAGGCTCTAGGGCACTGTGATCGATGGGGGACAGTGGGTTACTGCCACCAGCTCATGCTCACTTTCACACATAACCCTGTGGACTGCAAGGTGGGAAGAATTCCCTCATCATTTAAACACGTTCTCTTCCCCCTTGTGGCCACCCTGCAACAGATTTGAATTTCCAGATGTTTAATGCGTGACTTTTAACACACTGAGTTTCCTAATCTCAGTATTCTCTTCTATGCGTTGCCTGACTTTCCCCGTTAATGGAAAGCAAAGCTAATATATCCATCCAACCATTGGTTACTGCAGAGGAGATTTCCTATTTCACCAGATGGATGCTTGCTCACCCTGGAATAGTAATGCCACACCCTGAATGCCAGCTTCTCCTGTCTCTTCCTGATATCTGACTTCTGAAAGCTGGACTTCGGCAGCAGACCCTGGCTTCTGAGCTGGATGTTGCCTCACTCTCCACTCATAATCCATTACTTTGTCTATAGGTTATTGGGAGCCACCAGAGAATTTCAATCAAGGACATGATACAATTTAGTTTCTATTTGGCTATAATCACAGCGGCAGCAAAAGAGAGACATGGCATTATAAAGCTGTCAGACAATGATTTAGGCAAGAGATGTCAAGGATAGGAGGGAAACATTTGGAGGCCACGTCACTAGGATGGTGATGGAGAAGTGGGTTGAGAATTAAAGATCTCAATGAGAGAGAGAGAGAGAGAGAGAGAGAGAGAGAGAGAGAGAGAGAAGAAGAAGAAGAAGAAGAAGAAGAAGAAGAAGAAGAAGAAGAAGAAGAAGAAGAAGAGGAGGAGGAGGAGGAGGAGGGAGAGGGGGAGGGGGAGGGGGAGGGGGAGAGAAATTCTTGTATTGAATTTAAGGCAGTATCAGAGATGTAAACAATTGGAAACAAGATTTTCTTATTTCCATCACTTCCCCATTATAAACTACCTCTCTGTTTTCTTCCTTCTTTAGTTTTACTCTTCCTTCTTGTGCTTTTTATCCCCCTATCTCCATTTGCCTTTCCCCCATTAATTCACTGGGCCATTTAACATCTTTGCTAGAAGTTCCTCTGTGCTCTGCCTCTTCTTCTGTATTCCCTGCCCTGCCATCACTGCTGTGTTATTTAACTCTGCATTACCTGCAGGGAGTTTTCTACTGAATCAAACCGTGCGCGTGTCTGCACTGATGTTTGCTGTGTCGGGTCAGCTCCCCTGAGACTGTGGTGCCTGAACTGTGGAGTCTGTATTCAGTCACACTGCTTGGCTTGCTCGAGATGCCCTGTGTCACAGCTGTGCAAATACCAAGGTGTTTAGGCTTCAGAGAACTGTCCCTCCTTAGCAGACTTGCATAGTTCATGGTGATCTTCATTAACAATTGGATTTCCAGTGCCAAGTCCCCCTGGATGTTTAGGGCTCTGCTTGTGCTCACAGCAGCCAGCCAGATGCTCATCCTTGTATTTCTCCTGGGGAAGCAAGCTCATTGCAGGCAATGGGATTGGCAAAATACTGCTGGAATTAATGAGTTTCCCAGCAGGCTCCCTACTTATAGTCTTGTCACTTAGAGTGGCCTCAAATGTCCCTTTCCATAGTACTTCCTCCTTGCTGTTATTTTATTTCTGTTCAGATCTTTCCGCATTGTCCCAGAAACTTTTTGTCAGCTAGTGAGTGAATGGTCAGTAACATGAAACCCAACACAGTCTCAGAGGTGAAGATGCCTCTAATTGAAGCCTTTTCATCACCTCCAATCCGGAAATGACTGCTAAAACTGGGATGGGTAAAACCCAACAATAGCAACCTACTCTCTTTGTGACCTGGTTGCTAATTAGGTCCAGATCTTAGTTTCTGCTCTTTGCTTCCTTCTTCTCCAGAGGAGAAGGGCTTGGTTTTTATCTTGTGAGTTCGCTAAAGCAAAACTAACAACTTGATCTTCCTGCCAGAGAGTAAAGAACAAGAGTCACTACTTCGGATGAAGAGGGTTGTTGTTACAAAAGGAATGTTTACAAGTCTTTAAGATAGAGTCCAGCTTGGGGTAGCCTTGGCAGCCTGAGTGTTTTCCTACATTGTCCTCTCTGTCATTCGGCTACTGAGTTTGGGATCAGAGTGTGGCTGAACAAGATAGACTAAGACAGTGCTGCTCAGATGATGGCCAAATGTTGTTCTCCAGCTCATGATGTAAAGACGTTAACAATTTCTTTGTTGAGTTATTTTAAAAAGTGAACACTAAAGTGGCATCAGGGTCACTTATTAATTGGTCAATGTAAGTATGTGATACAAGTGAGATGGGTAGTGAGGTCAGCTTTTGATTGACCTTCAGGCATGAAAGAAAGTTGTGTGATACTATTTTCAATGTTATGTGGTGTCTCAGTGGGCAAGAAAAACTTGCTTTCAAGTTTTTTTTAAGTGTTTAGTATTAGCTCATTAATCATTAATCTCCATTTTAATTCATCGTCGATACTTTAGTTTCAGTGACTATATACTTCATTATAATTTGTATTTGGCCCCTTTCAAATATTATTGTTGTTTTTCATAATGGGTTGTCTTCCCCAAGGTTGGCACCCCTAAATGGTTGGAAGTTGGTGTTGTCTGTTAGATGAGAGTTTAGCTTGAGTTGGCATCAAATTCAGATTCCAAGATTACAGTCTCCAACTCAAGGTGTGGTGAGGCTCCTATGTGGCTCCTTGAGTATGCTTCCTCTCCACTTAAAGATTTAGAGAAACAAAGAATCTGTTCCTCCACACTCTTACTACACAATGATGGTCTATGGGCAGAAACCTGCATAGACACTCCTGTTTAACACGGTGTGTGGGGGAGAGAAATACATATCCATTGCTGGCCCATAGCAATTCTTAAATCTAGCCAGACAAATGTCAGTCTCTTGGTTAGCACTCAGTCTTATACCTTGGGAGTTGTTCTCCATAGCTCTTGTCTTCACCCTCTTGCCTTCTGGTTCATCAATTTTATTGAGATATAATTGATCTATAACAGTGTGCAAGATTAATGTTTCAAATATAATAATTTAAGACATATATATTTGTGAAATGATTACTGCAATAAGGTTAGTTACATACACCCAAACCTTACATAGTTAAAGTGTGTGTGAGTGTGTGTGTGTGTGTGTGTGTGTGTGTGTGTGTGGTGACAAGACCTACTTTCTTAATAACCTTCAAATAAACAAAGCAGTATTGTTAAGTATAGTCACCATGCTTGTCTATTGCATCCCCAGAGTGTATTCATTTTAAAACTGGAAGTTGTACCCTTTGACCACTTTCACCCATTGTCCTCCTCAACCCCTCACTCCTGGCAACCACCAATCAGGTCTTTGTTTCTATGAGGTTAGCTTGTTTTAGCTTTCACATATAAGTGAAGTCATACAGCATTTGTCTTTTTCTGTCTGACTTATTTCACATCGCATATACCCTCCGTTATCATCCATGTTGTCACAAATGGCAGAATTTTCTTTTTTGTTATGACTGAATAATATTCAATTTTATAATACTTAGGTGGTTTCCATGTCTTGGCTACTGTGAATAATGCTGCAATGAACATGGTTTGCAGATATCTCTTCAACATAGTAATTTTATTTTCTTTGGATATGTACCCAGAAGTGGAATTGCTGGAACATATGATAGTTCTATTTTTAACTTTTTGAGGGACCTCCATACTGTTTCCTATAGTGGCTCTAGAAATTTACATTTCCACCAGCATTGCATAAAGATTCCATTTCCTCTGCCCCCACACAAGCACTTGTTATTTATTGTATTTTTGATAATAGGCATCTTAACAGGTGTGATGTATTATTTCTTTGTGAGATTGATTTGCATTTCCTTGATAATTAATGATGTTGACTACATTTTTATGTACCTGTTGGCCATTCATGTTTGTTCTCTGAAAAAAATGTCTATTAAGGCATTGGCTTTTATTTATTTTTTTTTTACTATTGAGTTGTATGAGTTTCTTATATATTTTGAATATTGAGCCATTACCAATGTAGATGGTCTGCAAATAATTTCTTTTTAGTTTGATGCAATCCTCTTACTGATTTTTTCCTTGTTGCTTGTGCTTTTGTGTCATTTCCATAAAAATCATTGCCAAGACCAATGTTAAGGATTTTTCCTCCCTCTGTTTTCTTCTAGAAGTTTATGGCTTCAAGCTTTACATTTAACTCTTTATGCATTTCAAATTAATTTTTGTGAGCAGTACAAGATTGAGATCATTTCATTCTTTTGCAAGTGAATATCCACTATTCCCAACACTATTTATTGAAGAGACTATTTTTTTCCATTGAGTATTCTTGGTTCCCCTGTCAAATTTAATTGAGTGTATATACAAGGATTTATTTCTGGGCTCTGGGCTCTTTTTTTAAAAAAATCTTTATTGTTCAGATTATTAAAATTGTGTTCCTCTCTCCCCTGCCCCCTCAATTGTTCCCCTCCACCAGGTTCCCATCCCACCCTCTGCCCTTTCCCCATCCCCCAATGTCCTCATCCATAGGTGCATAGTTTTTGTTCAGTCTCTTCTCGCACCTCCACTCTCTTTTCCCGGAGAATCGTCAGTCCATTCCCCTTCCATACCACTGATTCTATTATATTTACCAGTTAATATTGTTCATCAGGTTTTTAAAAATATATATATTTTATTGATTTTTTATAGAGAGGAAGGGAGAGGGATAGAGAGCTAGAAACATCGATGAGAGAGAAACATCGACCAGCTGCCTCCTGCACACCCCCCACCGGGGATGCACCCGCAACCAATGTACATGTCCTTGACCAGAATCGAACCTGGGACCCCTCAGTCTAGAGGCCCATGCTCTATCGACTGAGCCAAACCGGTCTCGGCTGTTCATCAGATTTTTTAATTCCCTTGGTTTTTTGTTTCATTTGTTGATGGTTACGTATTTGTTGTTCATAATTTTTGTCTTTATCTTCTTCCTCTTCCTAAATAGCCCCCTTCAGTAATTCATGTAATTCTGGTTTGTCGATAATGAACTCCTTTAGCTTTTTTTATTTGTGAAGCTCTTTATCTGGCCTTCAATTCTGAGTGATAGCTTTGCTGGGTAGAGTATTTTTGGCTGTAGGTTCTTGCTATTCATCACCTTGAATATTTCTTGCCATTCCCATCTGGCCTGCATGGTTTCTGTTGAGAAATCAGCTGACAATTGTATGGGTGCTCCTTTATAGGTAACTACTTGCTTTTGTCTTGCTGCTTTTAATATTCCCTCTTTGTCTTTTGCTCTTGGGATTTTAATTATGATGTGTCTTGGTGTGGTCCTCTTTGGATTCCTTTTGTTTGGGGTTCTGTGCACTTCCTGGACGTGTAAGTATATTTCTTTCCCCAGGTGGGGGAAGTTTTCTGTCACTATTTCTTCCAGTGTTCTCTCGGTATCTTGCTCTCTCTTCTTCTGGGATCCCCATAATTCTGATGTTGGTTCACTTGAAATTGTCCCAGAGGTTCTTACACTATCTTTAACTTTCTGAATTTTCTTATCTTCTTGCTTCTGTAGAGGAGTGCCCTCTGGCTCTTTGTGTTCTAAATCTTTGTCTTGATTCTTATGATCTTCCAGTCTGTCTTTAGGACTCTGTGCAATATTTTTTTTTTATTTCAGACAATGTTTTCTTTATTTCTAGTTGATCCCTTTTTATTTCTAGTTGATCCCTTTTCATATCCTCATAGGTCTCATTTATTTTATCAGCCTTTTTTAAGGATATTCTTGAAAAGCCTTGTAACTGTAGTTTTGAACTCAATGTCCATTCTTTCCTTTTTCTCCATCTCCTTTCTCTTGTCTGCATTTTAGTTGTTTTCTTGATATGATGGAATAGTTTGTGTTCTAGGTGTTCTGTAGAGCCCAGTAGCACAGCCTTCCCAGTTACGTGTGGTGGACAGTCTTGGTGTAGCCCTTTGTGGGCTGTGTGTGCAGTCTTATTGTTAATCCTTGCTTATTGTTGTTATCACTGGGAAGTGTTGATATCCAAGACAATTGGCTGTGAGAATCAGTAGTGTCTCAGCTAGGAGGGCTTCTGTACTTCGCTTGGATGGGGCAGAGTCTTGGGATGGTATAGACAATCTTTGGTTTGCTGTCATTCTTGCCTTAGAAGACTCTTGTTCTTGGTGGGTCTTGCAAGATTGGTTGCAGGCGCATGTACCTCTTTGGTAAAGGCACAGACAAGCTTTGGATTCCAGCCAGTCCCTCCTTAGAGAAAGCCAGGCTCTGGGAGAGCTTCCGTGCTCAGCTTGGATGGGGTGGAGTCTCAGGTTGGTATAGACAAGTTTTGTTTTCCCATTGGCTCCTCCCCAAGTCCCGCAGTAATTGCCTCTGGCTTCACACACCTCTGAGAGATCTCTGCCTGCTGCCTGACAGTCTGGCCTCTCTCTGACTTGGGCCATCTATCAGAGCAATAGGGTGATTATGTTTTCCACTGAACAAGAAAGCCAGCCTCGAGTTAGCTGTCCACCCTCTTCACACACTGGGAGTCTGCCAGCAGCAATTTCGGCTTGACCTCCCTCTCTGTGAGCTGGGAGTAATCCAGCAGCGAACTCAGCCTGGTTGCCCTCTCTGAGCACTGGGAGTTGGCCAGCAGTGAACTCCTCCCAGCCCTCCCTCTCCGAATGCCAGGATTAAGCCAGCACCTTTTTGCTTGCACAGTTCTCCGTACCTTCACAGTTTCTGAGGGTCAGCACGCCTTCTCTCTCCTTCCCAGATGGCAGAGCCTCCTCTCAGCTAGCCATCCGGTGCTTTAGGGCAATGTTTTCCAGTTCTAAATTCAAATTTGTTGTGGTAGGCTGCATTCGGGTGTCTACCCTATGCCGCCATCTTGGTTTCTCCTCTGGGCTCTAGGTTCTGTTACATTAGTTTGTGTGTCTGTTTTTATGCCAGTACTATACTATTTTTATTATTTTATAGTTTTTTATTATAGTTTGAAATGTCTCCAGCTTTGTTTTTCTTTCTCAAGATAATTTTCTATTTTCTCTGAGAAGTGGCCCATGTTGCAATTGAGGAACCTGCCCAGCCTTATTCCTTCCTATAAAACTTTGGGAGTCCAAAGGTCTCTTTTCATTTTGTACTCTCACTGTCCCTTGCAGTTATATCTGATTCAAACATTTTAGAGACTTGAAGAGATTCTATAAATTTAGAATGTATTCCACCAGACAAAAGTCACCCTGACAAATGTATTTGACATAAACTCTTTTCTACCTTGGGCTTCCTGTGAGGCTGCTCTGGAAAAAGGTTCCTTGGGTTTTTGAAAGTCTCATTGTTTAATGGAGAAGACCTCCAAGACATCTGCTTAAGATCCTTGTGTGGTTTATTGTCTGTTTGTAAAAATCTATGATATAATTTCTTTGACCTTTTTGATATTTTACAACTATAAGAAACGATCTTACAATTCCACCCTGGATTTGATTCTTGCCCTGAGGCCCTTTCTTCATTGAGAATCGTTTGCTGGAGAGATTGAACATTGGAAATAGTTTTATTTTTGAACCCAAAATACCTTGGCTTCTTTATAATTCTTCTAAATCCTACTTGAAAATGGAATAGTTCACTCTCTAGTTCATTTCCTTCATTTTTGAGTTTTCTATAGGTTTCAGGTGGAGGCAGATGGGATCTTCACAGCCTGTGAAGAAACATCCTTAGCCAGATCACTGAGCTCTTAGTGCATTTCTCATTATGCACATTACTGAGGAGGAGACTTTTGCTACATTTCATGCCACTACAAAATGATGGCCTCCTTTCTTGTCAGCTTTTTAAAAATATATATTTTATTGATATTTTACAGAGAGGAAGGTAGAGAGATAGAGAGCTAGAAACGTTGGTGAGAGAGAAACATCGACCAGTTGCCTATTGCACACCCCCCACCGGGGATGTGCCTGCAACCAATGCACATGCCCTTGGCCGGAATCAAACCCGGGACCTTTTAGTCCGCAGACCGACGCTCTACCACTGAGCCAAACTGGTCGGCTCTTGTCAGCTTTTAATGACGTTTTCCTTATTTTCATGTAAACTCTTATGTATAGCCTCCAAAGAGGCCTTTTTAACTTTCATTAACACTCTGTTCTGGCTTTCACTAAGTCTCCTTAGGTTTTTCAAGCTTCCACTTTTCACTCAGTCATTAAGCCTTTGCCATGTTTTTAATGGAAGAATCCTACTTCCAGGCACAAACGTAAAGGCTTAAACCCACAATTTAAAGTATATAATGAACTTTCATAACTCAATAACAGTAACATGAAATCCAATTAAAAATGAGCAAAGGATTTGAATAGATAATTTTCCAAAGAAGCTATATGAATGGCCAATAAGCATATGAAAAGATACTCAACATCACTACTCATGAGAGAAATTCAAATCAAACCCACAATGAGATATCACCTCACACACATGAGGATGTACACTATAAATACACACACACACACTCACAGAAAAAGTGCTGGTGAGGATTTGGTGAAATTAGAACTCTGTACACTGCTGTTGGGAGTGTAAAGTGGTACAGCTTCTGTGAAAAAAGGTTCCTCAAAAATTTAAAAATTGAATTTCTAAATTATCTGGCAATTCTACTTCTTAGAAGATACCCAAAAGAATTTAAAGCAGGATCTTGAATATTTGCATCCTCATGCCTATTAAAGCATTACTCACAAGACCCAAGTGGTAGAAGCAATTCAAATATTTATAGACATATCCTATATAATAAAGAAGTAATATGCAAATTGACCCCCACACCTCACACAAGATGGCTGCCCTCATGTGGTCAAAGATGGCTAGCAGGAGAGGGTAGTTGTGAATGATCAGACCTACAGTGAGAGCAGTTGGGGATGACCAGACCTGCAGGGGAGGAAAGTTGGGGGGACTGTGCCTGAAGGGGAGGGCAGTTGAGGGGACCAGACCTGCAGGGGAAGGCAGGTAGAGGCAACCAGTCTGGCAAGGGAAGTCAGTTAGGAGCAAACAGTCTGGCAGAGGAGGGAAGTTAGGGGAATTTGGGTTATCAGGGGAGCAGTTAGGTGTCTAAGAGGCTGGCAGGGGAGTGGTTAGGGAGTGATCAGGCTGGTAGGCAGGCAAGCAGTTGGGAACCAGCAGTCCTGGAGTGTGAGAGGAATGTCTGACTACCAGTGTAGGGTCCCAGATTGGAGAGGGTGCAGGCTGGGCTGAGTGACACCACCACCAGTGCATGCATTTTGTGCACTGGGCCTCTAGTAAATAAAGAAAAAAAAGCAGTACCTACATGCAATGGGATATTATGCAGCATTAAAAAAAATAAGGAAGTTTTGACACATTACAACATAAGTAAACCTCTGGGACATTATGCTAAGTGAAATTAGCTAATCACAAAAGGACAAATCCTGAATAATTCCACTAATATGAAGTACCTACAGTTTTTAAAAATCTTAGAGATAGGAAGCAGAAAGGTGGTTGCCACAGGCTAGGAGAGGGGGAATTAGTATTTAATGGGTAGAGTTTCAGTTTTCCAAGATGAAAAAGTTCTAGAGATTTGTTGCACAACAATGTAAAATGTATGCTTAAGAAAGATTAAGATGGTATAACTTTAATGTTAGTTTTTTGCCATAATAAAATAACCCGGGGCCATTTATGTTTCCTCCTGATTGTGAGTCAAGGATTCAGGCAGGGCCCAGCTGGGGACTCTCATGAAATTGCAGTCAGATGTTGGCAGTTGCTATAGTGATTTAAAGGCTTAACTGGGCTGGCTGTACAAGATCACTTATCCACATGGCTGGCAGGTGATGCTGGCTGTTGGAAACTCAGCCAGGATGATTGATTAGAGAACCTGCTCAATGCCTCTCCATGTGCCTTGAGATTCTTCACAGTATGGTGGCCTCGAGTCAATGAAACTCCTAAAATGGTGGCTCCAGACTCCAATATAAATAAGCGTTTCAGGATACAAGATGAAAACTAGACTGTATTTTTCTCACATGTAGCTTCAGAAATCACATAGAGTTACATCTGCAACAGTCTTTGGGTTGTCCATGAGCTTCAAGCCTGCCATGTTCAAGAGGAGGGGCTGTAGACTCCACCTCTGGGTGGCAGAATTGTCCAAGAATATATAAACACATGTGCAATATAAATATCTCAAAATGATATAATACCTAGGCTTTAAACACATTCATTTGTGATACCTCCTCCCCAATGACAAGATAGAATATTTTTCTGAAAACTGAGAGACAGTGAGCTATGCAGAAGAGAATTCTCAGCTCAGACCTGAACCAATATCCATGGATACCCAAAGGACTGACTTGGGATTGGCAAACTTATCTGCAAAGGGCCAGATTGTACATATTTTAGGCTTTGTAATCCATTTGGTCTCTGTCACAACTCCTCAACTTTGCTGTTATAGTACAAAAGCAGCTGTAAACAATAAATAAACAAGCGAGGGTGACTGTGTTCCAATAAAATTTATAAAAGCAGGCAGTGAGCCAGATTTGGCCCATCGGCCACAGTTTGCTGGCCCCTGGACTAGACTGTGGTTCTTTCCTGAGCTCCAGAATAGTGATGGAGGGGGGAAGCATTCAATGCTACATCCCTAAAGGTGACACTGATGTTGGCAAGCCTGATGTTATGTGAGACCCTTTCCCTATTTACCTCTGATGGTGGCTAATTGAGGGTCTGAAGATACTCCTGGATTTCCCTTGAGATCAAAACACTAGATAGGAGAGTTTACATAAAATTCCATTTACATAAAAATAACTTTTGGAATATTCAAAGATCTGGCAACATGAGTCCTTGGTTAAGGCACAGTGACATTTCAATCTTGTTTGGTGGATGGTAAAATCAGGCCCATTAGCAAGCAGGTCCTTGAAGAAACTTCTGGGGCTGTGATTAGTGGAGAGAATGGGACAGATTCAGGGCTTTAGTTCCGAGGAAAAGTACAGGGCTTTAGTTTCAAGGAAAAGTCTTTGCCAGATTAAGGCAGTTCCTCTGTCTCAAGAGATAGTCTGGGAGAACCAGGCAATTGTCAGAACAGCAACTTGCAGTGAGGATCAAACTAGAAACCCCGCATCAAGATTTAGGGCACAACTAAGTCTGATAGGAAGACGAGGCTACCTCTTTATCAGAGAACATCAGAGAGATTAATGACTTTTGACTTGGGACCTAATTCATCACATATCTCTTCATGGCCAATGTTATTGCTAGGTCTTGCCCTTGCAGGTTGGGAATCTGTGTTAGAACAAAAGTGAGCGAGCGAGAGAGAGGGACATTTGACTTAATGTCAAGGCCCTGTATCTGCTCTATCTGAACTCAAATTAGCTCCAGTTATTCAAACAAGCTGTGTTTCAAGAGGAAGTGTTCACTCTTATTTATGTTCTAACTCAAAGGCTAAGCTATAATGTGAAAGAGCTAACATGTCACTCGATATTTGCACAATGTTATTTTGGCACAGAGTTACATTTTCATTTTTAAAAATTATTTCAGTCTAGAAACATATGGAATGGGACTGCTGCCATGGAAGAGCCCGTCTACCCCCTGTAGTCCTGCTTGCCTTTCTCCTCTATTCCTTTGTGTCATGTAACCATAGAGGTTTGACCATGCAAGGGCTTGACCATGACTCTGATCATCTAACACACAGACAGAGATCAACTGACACATTTCTAAGGTTCAATACTATAGTGAGCTTCTGAAGCTAGGCAAAGACTTCTAGGGTGTGAAGGAGAGGGATGGTGACCTGCCACTTACTAGTAAGTGTGTGTTGGCATCCACTGAGATGTTTAACCTCATGTACATTCATCTTCTTTATGAAATGGAGGTGATTATACATACCACACTGGGATCTTGTGAAGATTACTTATTTAGAAAATGCTTGATGAAGTGCCAGGCACAATATATTCCCTCAATTAATGCAAGCTGTGACAGATATGATTAATGTCCAGTGTATGTTCGTTTCCTCATCACCCTGATCTTCATGGGGTTATGTACTGGATTTCCCATTGATGTTAGGATTTGCCAAATGACTTGCTTCTGCCTGAGGAATATGGGTGGAAATGGCAGCACTTAACTTCTGAGTCTAGGTGTTAAGGGCATGTGTGTTTCTGTTTGCTGCTTATGTAGCCACTCTCCTTCCCTCCCTCCCCGCCATGTAGCTGGGCCCCCAGAATGGGAGCAGGGCTCTTTCTTGTGACTTGAGCTAGACCTGATATCTGGGACCAAGCTCAGGACCATGTCCCTAAAGACAGCTGGGCCCTGGCTGACCTGCAGTCCTGTGAGTGAGAAATGGTTGCCTATTGTGGTATGTCACTGATATTTTGTTTGTTATGCAGGAACAGCTAACTGATACAACCAAGCAAAGATTAATCAGATACATCATGAGCTCTCAGTCCAGGCATGAGGGAGAGAACAGGCTGCAAGTCAGCAAGGCTAGCTGTCATTCTCACTTTGCCAGGAACTCACTGTATGACCTTAGAGCAGCACAGGTTGTCTATCTGGTTCTGGTTTATTCTAATGTGAGGAGATTATACTCATTTTAGGTGGCTCCATATAACATCAGTTTTAGCTATATACCTCTCTATATCTATAGAACTGTCTTTTGAACATAGACTAATTTT
The DNA here is from genome assembly GCA_963924515.1 of Vespertilio murinus. NCBI lineage: Eukaryota > Metazoa > Chordata > Mammalia > Chiroptera > Vespertilionidae > Vespertilio > Vespertilio murinus. The sequence continues at coordinate 103,534,624 of OZ004705.1, read as the reverse complement.
TAATATTTTTTCAGAAACAAGAAAGCATAAAGGGGTTATGATTAAAGTCAACAAAATGACAAATTACATGAATAAATTGAGTAGGGTATTGTTCTTAAATTCGTGGTTCAGCATAAAAAAGGACCCTGTTATACATGGAAGTTCTTCCATGTCCGGGAGGGCCAACGGAAAGAGCTACTTTTATAATTGAAAGAAACTTTGGGAGCTCTTTCTCACAAAGTTATCTCAAAGTGATAATGCAAAACAAATGTATAAACTTTGAAGTTTAAAGTCCAGGGTCATGGGTAAATTTCATTGGCTAGCACAGTGTTTTAAAAAATAAATTCTCAACATTTACATAAAAATTCATTTACATAAAAATATTTCTTTTTGAAGTTCTGTCAACACATTCTCTGTTAAAGCACAGGGACAAACATTTGGAGCGAAGTAAGAGCTTTCTCCTCTTGATAGGACTTAAACTTTCCAATTCACTCTGGTCTTCCTCTGACCTGTACCAGCTGCCTTGCCCAAAAAGTCCTTTGAGGTTATAATCCTTGGTTTTTATAAACGCAATGACTGTTCCTAAATTGATATGCAATGGTGTTGAGTGTGTGAACTCATTAATTGTTTTAGGTTGTTGACATAAAAGGTGACTGGGTTCTTGCCCAGGGAATCTCTGGTGTCTCCATCCTGGAGCAACTTGGAGACTTATTTTTCTTTGCACTTTCTAGAGAGAGGGTCAATAGAAGGTTTTCTTTCAATGGTTAGAAGTAGGATGGGCAATTTCATGTCAAAAACTTAACCCATCCTGTCATTTCCTAACTTGTTTGTTCTCCTTATTCTACATTTTGTTTAATGTTGTCACCCACTCTCTCAGGCTAGAAACCTAAATATCATCTGATTTTATTCTTTATTTCCTTCACTATAGCCAAGTTCATGTCCACGTTACCAGTTTCTCTGAAAAGTCCATTGTGTTAGGCCCTCTTTATTCTGTTCTCATGGCCACTATATCTGGACAACAATAATAATTGGCATGTGTCTTTCCCTACTCAGACCACCCTATAACTAGAACAAGATTTCTAAGTATGTGTCAATCTATTCCTCTCACCCTCTCTTTAAAAACTTTCAATAGTTGATGGGTCATTGCCCAAGGAGTACACACTTCTCAATGCAGGGGTTCTCAAAATTTAGCTCTTATTTCTTCAATCTTACCTCTTGCTGTCCTTTGCCATTCACCCTGTACCATAGCCACTCTGACTCAGTTGTCAAAACAAATGCTTCATGCACATGACTTCATTTTTTTCTGGTCTCCACCTTCCATGGCTATCAAAAAATTTTTTTTTTTACTTGAAGTTCACCTTTTTTTGAAGTCTTTTCAAGTTCTCCTCAACCATAAGTCAATTTTAATTATATCAGTCCCTTTCCAATTTCATCTGTTACAGATGAACTTTAATGGGCATAATTATGTTTATATATGTTTCCCTGCCTCCTTCCTGACTTCTGGAAGACAAGATTAGGTCTCATTAATTGTTGTAGTGCCACCATCCATCACAATGTTGGGCACACTGCAGGTATCAATAAATGGTTGCTTAAAGAAGGAATGAATGCTCTGGCTGCCATGCTCAGTGGTTAGAGCATTGACCTGAACCCTGGATGGTTGCAGATTCAATTCTGGTTCAGGAGCTTGCACCTGGATTGCAGGTCCTATCCCTGACCCTGGTCCAGATGCGTGTGGGGAAAAAACTATTCCATGTGTCTCTGTCACATCAATGTTTCTCTCTCTCTCCCTCTCTCCTCCCTTTTATTCTCTCTAAAATTAATGGAAAAAATATTCTCACTTGTTGGGTGAGGATTTAAAAAAACAAATTAAAAAGGAGTGAATGTATTACAAACAGACCTCTCTGAGTCCCTGTGTCTAGCATATACTTTACTTGATATTTCTAGTACACACCTAGCACCATTCATAGTTATTAGCATATTGTTGACTATATTCCCTAAGAGTACTTTACATCCCCGTGAATAGTTTGTAATTACTAACTTGAAGCTCTGAATCCCTTAACCTTTTTCACCAAGTCTCTTGACTCTGCATTCCTCTGGCAACCATCAGTCTGTTCTCTGTATCTAAGAGTCTGTTACTATTTTGTTTGTTCATTTATCTTATTAGACTCCACATACAAGTGAAGTAATATGGCATTTGTCTTTTTCTGTTTGACTTATTTTACTTAGCATATATACATTCTAGGTCCATCCATGCTGTGGCAAATGGTAAGATTTAATTCTTTTTTATGGCCAAGTAATATTCCACTGCATATATGTACCACCATTATTTTTATCCAGTTGGGCACTTAGTTGCTTCAATATCTTGGCTATCCTAATATATAAAAAGCTAGGGCCATCATGACCAAAACACCCAGACGGACAACTGAACAGCAGGATGCATGGGGTGACAAGTCTGGCAGGGGGATTAGTGAGGGATGGCCAAACAGTTGAATAGCAGGCTCTGTGGAGCAACCAGGCCAGCAGGGGGGAGCAGTTGGGGGTTACCAGGCCAGTAGGGGGGCAATTAGGGGTGACCAGGCTGACAGAGGGGGGCATTTGGGGGTGATCAGGCCAGCAGGGAGGGCAGTAAGGGGCAATGAGGCCAGCATGGGGGGACAGTTGGGGGTGACTAGGACTGAAGGGGGAGCAATTAGGGGTGATCAGGCCAGTAGGGAGGGGTGGCTATTGGGGGTGACCAGGCCAGCAGTGGGGGGGCAGTTAGGGGCAATCAGGCAGGCAGGCAGATGAGCAGTTAGGAGCCAGTGGTCCCAGATTGTGAGAGGTATGTCTGACTGCTGATTTAGGCCCCACCTCCAAGGGGTCCTGGATTGGAGAGGGTGCAGGCTGGGCTGAGGGGACTGCCCCTCCATGCACGAAGTTCATGCACTGGGCCTCTAGTTGCAGTGAACATAGAGGTGCATATGTACTTTTGAATTAGTATTTTGGGTTTCTTTTAATATATACCCAGAAGTGGAATTGCTGGTTAACAACACAGTTCCATTTTTAATTTTTTGAGGAACCTGCATACTACTCCAGTGGCTGCAGCACTCTGCATTCCCACCAACAGTGCTTGATGGTTCCCTTTTCACCACATCATCCCAACAATCATTCCGTGATTTATTGATGACAACTATTCTGACAAGTATTAAGTGATAGCTCATTGTGGTTTTAATTTGCATTTCTATAATAATTAGTGAGGATGAGCATCTTTTCATATGTCTGTTGTCCATTGGTATGTCCTCTTTGGAGAAGTTCCTATTCAGGTCCTCTGCCCACTTTTTAATAATTGGTTTGTTTGTTTTTATTGTTGAGTTGTCTGAGTTCTTTCTAAATTTTGGGTATTACCTCCTTATCAATTGACACTATCTTCTTTTACTCAGTAGGTTTTCTTTTTGTTTTGTAAATGTTTCCTTTACTATGCAAAATAACTTTTTAGTTTGATGTGGTACCACTTGTTTCATTTTTCTTTTGTTTCCCTTGCCTGAGGAGTTATATCAGAAAAATATTACTAAGAGAAATGTCAGAGAGTTTACTGCCTGTGTCTTCTTCAAGGATTTTTATAGTTTAAAATCTTATTTTTAAATCTTTAGTCCATTTTGAGTTTATTCTTGTATATGGTGTAAGAAGGTGGTTTAGTTTAATTTTTTACATGAATCTTTAGTTCAGTTTTCCCAGAACCATTTAAATAGACTGTATTTACTTGATTCTATTTTCTTGCCTCCTTTGTCATATATTATGTGACTATGTAGCCTTGGGTTCTTTTCTGGGCTCTCTAGTCTGTTCTGTTGATGTTGGTGTCTGTTTTTATGCCAGTATCATGTATTTTGATTACTATAGCCTCATAGTATAGTTTGATATCAGGGAGCCTGATATCTCTAATTTTTGTTCTTTCTTAAGAGTGCTGTGGCTATTTGGGGTCTTTTGTGGTTCCATGTAAATTTTTTGATTATTTGCTCTGGTTCTGTGAAAAAAGCTATTGATAGGAATTGCATTGAATCTATAGATTGCTTTCAGTAGTGTGAATATTTCAATAACATTAATTCTTCTTACTCATGAGCACAATGTATGCTTCTACTGATATGTATCTTCAATTTCTTTTTTCAATGTCTTAATACTTTCCAAGTACAGGTCGTTTACTTCATGGGTTAAATTTATTCCTGAGTATATTATTTTTTTTAAATGCAATTGTAAATGGGATAGTATTCTTAGTTTCTCTTTCTGATAGTTAATTAGTGGCATATAAAAATGCAACTGATATCTGATTATTTTGTACCCTGCTACTTTACTAAATTCATTAATCAATTCTAGTGGTTTTTGATAAAGTTTTTAGGGTTCTCTCTATATAGTATCATGTCATCCTATATAATAAAAGGGTAATATGCAAATAGGCAGAACTGCAGAACAACCTAACAACCAATCAAAGCATAGTAAGTATGCTAATGGTCTGCTAAGGCTGTTCAACTGCTCACAATGACATGCACTGTCCACCAGGGGGCAGATGCTCCAATCAGTAGTTTAGCTTGCTGCAAGGGTCTGGCAGATTGGGAATGAGTGAGATGGGCTGGACAACCCCTGGAGCCTTCCCTTGGTCCCTCCCTGACCTGATCATGCACCAGTGGGGTCTGTTCCTCAGTCTGGCCTGCACTCTCTCACAATCCAGGACCCTTTGGGGGATGTTGGAGAGTGGGCTTCAGCCTGATCACACAGGCCACTCTCCTTGGTAGGGTGCCAGACGCAGGGCTCATTGCTGGTGAGTGCTGCTGCAGCAGTGCGAACCTCTTTGGATTAGGACTGATTGGGTGTGAGCTGGTGGCAGGCACAGTGGGGCAGGATGAGCAGGAGAGGCAGGAAAGAGTTGCAGGTGGTGTTGGACTGTGGGTTTTGGCCTGTTCCCTGCAGGCCACCCAGAGGGACTCCCATCCATGCACGAATTCATGTACTGTGCCTCTAGTATGTAAATAATGACAGTTTTACTTCTTCCTTTTAAATTTGGATGGCTTTTATTTCTTCTTCTTGCCTGATTCCTATAGCTAGGACTTCCAATACTATGATGAATAAGAATGATGAAAGTGGACATACCTGTCTTGTTCCTGTTCTTAAGGGAAATACTTTTAGTGTGTCTCCATTTAATATGATGTTAGCTGTGGGTTTGTCATATATGGCCTTTATTATGGTGAAGTATGTTCTCTCCATTTCCATTTTATTGAGAGTTTTTATCAATGGGTGCTGGATTTTAAAAATTCTTTTTATATCAATTGATATGGTCATATAATTTTATCCTTCACTTTAAAAAATATATATTTTATAGATTTTTTACAGAGAGGAAGAGAGAGGGATAGAGACTTAGAAACATCAATGAGAGAGAATCATCGATCAGCTGCCTCTTGCACACCCCCTACTGGGAATGTGTCTGCAACCAAGGTACATGCCCTTGACCGGAATTGAAGCTGATGCTCTTTCCACTGAGCCAAACCGGTTTTGGCTATCCTTCATTTTTTAATGTGACGTATCATGTTAATCAATTTTCAAATATTGAACTAACCTTGAAACCCAGGAATAAATCTCACTTGATAATGGTGTATGATCTTTTAAATGTATTGTAGAATTTGATTTGCTAATATTTTATTGAGCATTTTTATATCTATGTTCATCAGGGATATTGGCCTGTAATTTTTTTCTTTGTAGTATCTTTATCTGGTTTTATTTATTTAATTTTATTATTGATTATGGTATCACATAATTGTCCTTATCCTCCCATTCCCATCCCAAACCCCTCCCTACATATTCCCCCACCCCTCTGTTGTCCATGGCCACTGGCTAGGCCCATATGCATGCACACAAGTCCTTTGATTGATCTCTTCTCCTTACCCCACCCTCTCCTACTTTCCCTCTGAGGTTTGAGAGTCTGATTGCTGCTTCTCTTTCTCTGGGTCTGTTTTTGTTCATCAGTTTATGTTATTCATTATTTCTTCTAGATGTGTGAGATCATGCGATTTAAGAAATACCCTTGTAAGAACCTATACTGAGACAAGCCATAATGGTTATGCTGAGAGGCAAATGAATCAGTCTGTAGTGAGTTCCTTTCTGGACCAACAGTTCTTTTGAGTCCCAATTTCAATGTCAAATAGTTCCTTATGTGTACATGTCAGCAATGCTATTTCAGATCTGGTTGGTGGACAAATGGTGGTAATGCAGGTCTGACCTTCTCTGGTTTGGTCCTGGGCAACCTTCAACTACACGCAGCTGCTATCTGCCGGTATGGCAAGGAGACCTCAGCATCTTTCATCTCTGAATTGTGTCTCTTCTGTCTTCATGGCTGGAGCACTTCTATCTATTCCTCTGTATTTCAGGATTCCAGATGGTCTCCGAGTTGTTTTCTGAAAATATACAAACATATTATTGACCAAAAGTTAATAAAGGGATATTTTCTTTAAATTTGACTTGGGATTCTTTTTCATTTTTTTCCCCCAAATAATTTTCCTCTGTGTTGTTTTGACACCATGTGTGTATTTTTATGGGTGTCTTGTTGTTAGTGTTTTGAATGAAGGTTAATTTTCTGAAGTACAAAAATTTTTTAGATGTAAATTATTCTCAGGCTATTTTTCCTTACATGATATTCTTCCGCTGTCACCCCCTTTTTACTTTAGATAATAGGAGACTTTTGGAAATTTTATAATGTAGTCTCGATAGCTTTTACATCTTAATTATTTGCGCTACACTATACTGCTTTAGGTTCATAGCATGTTGTGCAATTTTACTATGAGACGCTCTGCCAATAAGAATTTTTGTTAACACTTTAGGAAAGCTTTTTGTATAGTACACTCAGTTTTTCTAGAATATTCATTTATTTCCATTAGCCACATTCATTTCTTTTGAGAAATTGGCTACTATTCATCTGTCAAACTCAACAGTCTAGCAACAATCTTATTTACCATGTGTGTATTAGTGGAATTGATTATTTGCCTTTTTGAGAAGGGCCTGAGCATTCCTGCTACTAGGCTGGACTTGGATATTAAAAACCCATTTGCCCACACCATGGGTACAAGACGTCTCAAACAAGTCTTGTTGCAGTGAGAGGGCAGCTGCTGTCAGCCAAGTCTCTGTCTGTTACCTGGGTCCCAATTTGAGCTGTGCATGGGAAGCGAAGCAGCCATGGGGCAGGAGACCTCCATCAGAATGGGAGAAGGTTGAGGCACCTGCCATGTTGCAGGAGGGGTGGTAAGGGTCTGTGCCCCACTTCTGTTGACCCCCAAATTCTCTCCTGATGGCCCCTCTGCTACTGTGCCTGTCTTAAGTTGTTCCTTCTCTGAGGAATCTTACCCGTCTCTGGCTAACCAGCCATCCTCCGGGGCCAAGCAGGATGATGTGAGGTTTAGTTCTGTCTCCTTGGTAGCCTATGCCCCCCCATGGGCTCCACACCCATCTTTATCTGGTTTTAGAATCAGGATAATGCTTAGCCTCATAACATGAGCATGGGGAGCTCTCCTCCTCTTGATTTTTTTTGAAATTTGAGGAAGAAAGGTGTTAATTCTTCTATGAATGTTTGGTAAAATTCACTTATGAAGTCATATGATCCAGGACATTTGCTTGTTGGTTTTTCTTTCTTTCTTTTTTCTTTTCTTTTTTTTCTTCTTACTGATTTGATTCTGTTGGTTGTAATCAGAGTGTTCAATCTTGGGAAATTGTGCGTTTCTAGATTTTACCCATTTCTTTCCAATTGTCCAATGTGTTGGCATATAATTGCTCATAGTATTTTTGTATAATTATTTATACTTCTATGGTGTCAGTTTTCACATCTCTTCTTTCATTTCTGATATTATTTATTTAGGTCCTCTTCATTTTTTTCTTGATGAGTCTGGTTAAAAGGTTTATCAATCTTGTTATCTTTTCAAAGAACCAGCTCCTGGTTTCACTGATATTTTGTATTCTTTGTTTAAGACCTGTTTTGATTAATTACTCTATGATCTTGATTATTTCCTTCCTTCTACTCACTTTGGGCTTTGTTTGTTGTTATTTTTTAGTTCCTTTATGTGTAAAGTTAGGTTGTTTATTTGAGATTCATCTTGTTTCCTGAGGTAGGCCCCAAATGCTATGAATTTCTCTCTTAGGACTGCTTTTTCTATGTCCTACAGATTTTAGGTTGTTGTGTTTTTATTTTCATTTGTCTCATTTCATTTTTCCTTAATCTCATTGCTAATCCATTCATTGTTTAACAAAATACTATTTATCCTCTATGTGCGTGTTTTTCAATTCTTTTTTTTGTATTTGATTTTTAGTTTTGTACCATTGTGGTTGAAGAAGACGCTTGAAATGATTTCAATTCTTAAATTTATTAAGATTTCAAATCTTAAATTTATTAAGACTTGTTTTATGGCCTAACATGTGGTCTGTCCTTAAAAAATGTTCCATGTTCACTTGAGTATGTTCTTTTTTTTCGGGGGGGGGGTAGGTGGAGGGAGGTGAAATGCTCTCAAAATATCAAATCTAATCACACATTAGATCAAATGCAAATATGAAATGTATTTGATCTAATGTGTGATTTAAGGCCACTGTTTTCTTATTGATATTCTATCTGGAAGATTTAACCATTGATGTCAATTGCATTTTAAAGTTTTATCACATGCTCCCGGAGCGAGCTAGGGGAGAAGACGGGGAAATCTCGCCATCTTGACGGGAGGAGATTTGGATTAAAGGACAGAATAGCCAGGCTGTAAAGACCTCCAAGTGGCTGTTCGCCCCTGGACGCCGACCACAGTCAGCGCGAACGCTTGGATTGGAGGGAGTGCTCTACCCCAGGGTGAAGAATCAGACTTTGCTGAGATCGGGTGAGTTTCGGCCATGGCTCGCATATCCCCAGCGGCGCGCGCATCTCCCCCAAGCCGCAGCTGGTGCCTGCAGCTTGCGCGCGCTCGCAGAGGGGTCTGTGTTTGTAGGAAACCCAGAACTGGGCTGGAGCCACCCCTGACTGCGGTCGGGGCCCCTAAGGAGCAGTACGTCTGAATCTGACTCAGAGGGAGGTGCAGGCGAACGTGGTCGGCTCCTCTTGCCCAACCCCCAACCCTCCATAGATCCCGGACACAGGGGTAAGAAAAAAAAAAAAAACAGGAGGGGCCCAGGAACCCTGGCTCTCTGCCACCAGTAGGCACCACCACCTAGAGACTGCAGTGCATATGGACTCTAGAACTGCTTCAAAAAACAAGACCCAATTACAACACAGAAGAAACACTGGGAATTGTAATTAAAGCCCAGACTGGGAACTGGTGAGCTAGACGGAGCAACAGAGGAAGTGAATGACCTTCATTACTGCAAACTTTATTTAATTTTTGATTTTGATTTTCTAATTGTTTAATTTTTTTTCTGTTTTTTTAAGCTACATTAGTTGCAAAGTTTACTTAAGAAGATATTTTTTTTCATCTTTCCTCACTTGATTTTACCTTTTTAATTAATTCACTTTTATATGTAATCAATAGTATTACTACTAGTAGTTTGCTCATTTTATCTTTTTTATCTTATTTTCTTTTGTTTATTTTTATCATTATCTTTTAAGTGCCATATTATATACTTTTAAAAATTTTTTCTTTTCTTTTCTCTTTTTTTCCCCTTTGGGATTACTATTCAACAGACTATTTATACCTTTCCTTCTCCAACGCTCTATTCTAACTCATCCCTACCTTTAGGCCATCACTCTCTTCCTAACCCTTTCCCTTTGATGTCCTGCTTATCTTAACTCTTTATTGCTAAAGATTTTCCCTATTTTTTTCTATTTGCCCTCTCCTAAAATTTCACCCTTCCTGTGTATATCTGGCTCCCAACCCCCTACTCCAAGCCAACTCACACCTACCTTGTCGCTATCCTAAAAAAAAAAAAAACCCACAACAACAAAAAATCCTTCTCTCCACCCCTTTGTAGTTGTATGTTAAATGCTAACTATATCAAAGTTGTATGCTTTTTTGTAAGATTGGTTCGCTTATTCTTTGTATTTGATTGTATGATTTTGTTAGCTGGGTTCTAGTCATCTTTATTGAAGGATATTAATATTGCAAACGCTTTTCTGTTCAGTGCCTTGTGTGTTGTACCTGGTTGTGTTGTATTTTGGACCTTTAAATCTAAGCAGGAGAGAGAGAGAACTACATATACAGGCATCTTAAAACAGAAAGATCATGGGGAGGCTAAGAAACACCCCACCTATGAAAGAAAATCAGCCATCACCAGAAAAGGAAGTAAATGATTTAGAGGCAAGCAACCTACCAGAACAAGAATTCAGAGTAATGATCATGGGATGGCTAAAAAGAATGGAAGACAAATTTGACAATATGAGTAAGACCCAAGAGGAAATGAAGAAAAACCAAGAGGATCTGAAGAAGAACCAAGAGGATCTGAAGAAGAACCAAGAGGAAATGAAGGCGACCCAAGAAGAAATGAAAAATGACATCACTTCTATGAAGAACTCAATAGAAAGCATCAAGAGTAGACTAGAAGAAGCAGAGGACCGCATCAGTGAGCTAGAAGACAAGATGGAAAAAAATACCCAATTAGAGAAGCTGCTAGAAAAAAAAATAAAAAAACAGGAGGAGAGCCCACAGGAGCTTTGGGACAATACAAAACAAAACAATATTAGAATAATAGGGGTCCCAGAAGGAAAGGAAACTGAGCAAGATATGGAAAAAGTATTTCAAGAAATAATGACAGAAAACTTTCCTGAGATAGAGAAGAAAAAACCAACACAAATCCAAGATGCTCGAAGAGTCCCCAACAAAATGAACCCCCAAAGATCAACACCCAGACACATTATAATTAAGCTGGCAAAAAACATTGACAAAACCAGAATCTTAAAAGCAGCCAGAGAGAGACAAAAAGTTACATATAAAGGAACCCCCATCAGATTAGCAACTGATTTCTCAACAGAAACTCATCAGGCCAGAAGGGAATGGGATGACATATACAAAGTCATGCAAAGGAAGGGTATGAACCCAAGAATACTGTACCCTGCAAGGCTGTCAATCAAAATTGAAGGTGTAATCAGGAGCTTCACTGACAAAAACAGACTAAAGGAATTTATCTCCAACAAACCAGCAGTGCAAGATATGCTAAAGGGTCTACTGTAAAAATAAAGAAATAGGAAGCGAAGAAGGAACACAGGGGGATAGAATAAAAATGGCATCAAATACCTACCTATCAATAATTACTTTAAATGTAAATGGTTTAAATGCTCCAATCAAAAGACATAGGGTAACAGATTGGATAAGAAAGCAAAACTCATACATCTGCTGTCTACAAGAAACACATTTCAGAAAAAAAGATGCACACAGGCTGAGGGTGAAGGGATGGAAAAAGATTTTCCAGGCGAACGGAAATGAAAAAAAAAGGCTGGGGTAGCAATACTTATATCAGACAAATTAGATCTCAAAGTGAAGGACATAAAAAGAGATAATGAAGGCCACTTCATTATACTAAAGGGAGCAATCCAACAAGAAGAAATAACCCTGGTAAACATATATGCACCCAATGTGGGAGCACCCAAATACATAAAAAAAACTGCTGGAGGACATGAAGGGAGAGATTGATTGTAATACAATCATAGTAGGAGATTTTAATACCCCACTGACACATTTGGACAAATCACCCAAACAAAAAATCAGCAAAGAAATATCAATCCTAAATGACTCACTAGACCAGATGGAATTAATCGACATCTTCAGAACATTCCACCCCAAAGCCACAGAATACACATTCTTCTCAAGTGCACATGGGACATTTTCAAAGATAGACCACATGTTGGGACATAGGCAAAGTCTCTTCAAATTCAAGAAGATAGAAATCATATCAAGCATCTTTTCAGATCATAGTGGCATAAAACTGGAAATTAACTACAATAAAAATAATCCAAAGAAATCAAACACATGGAGACTAAACAGCATGCTATTAAACGAGGACTGGATTACCAAAGAAATCAAGGAAGAAATTAAAAACATCCTGGCAACAAATGACAATGAAGACACAACAATCCAAAATCTATGGGACACAGCAAAAGCAGTCTTGAGAGGGAAGTTCATATCTCTACAAGCCTATTGCAAAAAACTAGGAAAAAAGGTAACAGATTATCTAACTCTAAAACTCAAAGAGTTAGAAAAAGAGCAACAAGAAAAGCCCACTGTAAGCAGAAGGAAAGAAATAATAAAAATCAGAGCAGAGATAAACGACATAGAGACCAAAGAAACAATACACAAGATCAACAAAACCAAGAGCTGGTTCTTTGAACGGATAAACAAGATTGATAAACCTCTAGCCAGGCTAACCAAGAAACAAAGAGAGAGGACCCAAATAAACAAAATCAGAAATGAAAGAGGTGAAATAACAACAGACCCCACCGAAATACAAAGGATTGTTACAAAATACTATGAGCAACTCTATTCCAACAAATTGCACAACCTGGAAGAAATGGACATATTCCTAGAAAAATACAACCTTCCAAAACTCAATCAGGAAGAATCTAAAAATCTCAACAGACCAGTTACTTGGGAAGAAATTGAAACAGTCATCAAAAAGCTGCCAGCAAACAAAAGCCCAGGGCTAGATGGCTTCACAGGAGAGTTTTACCAAACATTCAAGGAAGAACTAAAACCTATCCTCCTCAGACTATTCCAAAAAATTCAAGAGGAAGGAACACTTCCAAACTCCTTCTATGAAGCCAGCATCACCCTAATACCAAAACCAGATAAAGACAACTCAATGAAAGAGAATTACAGGCCAATATCCCTCATGAACATAGATGCCAAAATACTCAACAAAATCCTAGCAAATCGGCTCCAGCAGTACATCAGGAAGATCATACACCATGACCAAGTAGGTTTTATTCCAGGAATGCAAGGATGGTACAATATCCGCAAATCAATAAACGTGATACATCACATAAACAAATTGAAAGATAAAAATCATATGGTCATATCAATTGATGCAGAAAAAGCATTTGATAAAATCCAACACCCTTTCCTGATAAAAACTCTCAACAAGGTGGGAGTACAAGGATCATACCTCAACATAATAAAAGCTATATATGATAAACCCACAGCCAACATCATACTCAATGGGCAAAAACTAAAGCCATTCCCTCTTAAAACAGGAACAAGACAGGGATGCCCACTCTCACCACTCCTGTTTGACATTGTACTGGAAGTACTTGCCGTTGCAATTAGACAAGAAGAGGAAATAAAAGGCATCCAAATCGGAAAAGAAGAAGTAAAGTTATCCTTATTTGCAGATGACATGATATTGTACATAAAAAACCCAAAAGACTCCATCAAAAAACTAATAGACTTAATAAATGAATTTGGCAATGTAGCTGGATACAAAATTAACGCCAGGAAATCGATGGCATTCCTGTACACCAACAATGAATTTACAGAAACAGAGACCAAAAAAGCAATCCCATTTACCATCGCACCAAGAAAATTAAGATACCTGGGAATAAATTTAACTAAGGAGGTAAAAGACCTATATACGGAAAACTACACAACACTGAAAAAAGAAATGGAGAAAGATGTAAACAGATGGAAGAACATACCATGTTCATGGATCGGTAGAATCAACATCATCAAAATGTCCATACTTCCCAAAGCAATCTATAGGTTCAATGCAATCCCCATCAAAATACCAACGGCATATTTCACTGACCTAGAAAGAACTCTCCAAAAATTCATTTGGAACAATAAAAGACCTCGAATAGCATCAGCAATCCTGAGAAAGAAGAGTAAAGTAGGAGGGATCTCCATACCAGATTTCAAACTGTATTACAAAGCCACTGTGCTCAAAACAGCCTGGTACTGGCACAAGAACAGACATATAGATCAATGGAATAGAATAGAGAATCCAGATATCAACCCAAATCAATATGCTCAATTAATATTTGACAAAGGAGGCACGAGCATACAATGGAGTCAAGACAGTCTCTTCAGTAAATGGTGTTGGGAAAATTGGACAGATACTTGCAAAAGAATGAAACTAGAGCACCAACTTACTCCATACACAAAAATAAATTCAAAATGGTTACAGGACTTAAACATAAGACGGGAAACCATAAAAATACTAGAGGCATCCACAGGCAGCAAAATCTCAGATATATGCCAAAAGAACTTCTTCACTGATACTGCCCCTTGGGCAATGGAAGCTAAAGAGAAAATAAACAAATGGGACTATATCAAAATAAAAAGTTTTTTCACAGCAAAAGAAACCATCAACAAAACAACAAGAAAGCCCACTGCATGGGAGAACATATTTGCAAACGATATTACTGATAAAGGTTTAATCTCCAATATCTACAAACAGCTTATTCAACTCAGTAAAAGGAAAATAAATGAGCCAATTAAAAAATGGGCAATGGAACTAAATAGAATCTTCTCAAAAGAAGACAGAAGGAAAGCCAAGAGGCACATGAAAAACTGTTCAAAGTCACTACTTATCCGAGAGATGCAAATCAAAACAACAATGCGATATCATCTCACACCTGTCAGAATGGCCAACATTAACAAATCAACAAACGACAAGTGTTGGCGAGGTTGTGGAGAAAAAGGAACCCTCGTGCACTGCTGGTGGAATGCAGACTGGTACAACCACTGTGGAGAACAGTATGGAGTTTCCTCAAAAAACTGAAAATGGAACTCCCATTTGACCCAGTAATCCCACTACTAGGAATATATCCCAAGAAAATAGGAGCACCAATCAGAAAAGATATATGCACCCCTTTATTCATAGCAGCACAATTTACAATAGCTAGGATTTGGAAACAGCCTAGGTGCCCGTCAGTAGATGATTGGATCAGAAAACTATGGTACATCTACACAATGGAATACTATGCTGCCATAAAAAAGAAGGAATTCACATCATTTGCAGCAACCTGGATGGAACTGGAGAATATCATGCTGAGTGAAATAAGCCAGTCAATGAAAGAGAAACACCATATGACTTCACTCATTTATGAATAATAAAGAACATTATAAACTGATGAGCCATAAGTTAAATATAGCGACAGTAAAGCAACAAGCAGACTGTCTAATTACAACGGGGAGGGGAGGGAAATATGAGGGAAATAAGAGATCAACCGAAGGACTTGTACACATGCATATAAGTATAACCAATGGACACAAAACTCTGGGGAGGGAGGGAATGTTTTTTTTTGGGGGGGGGGCAATGGTAATATATGTACACAGATAATAATTTAATAAAAAAACTTAATTAAAAAAATAAAGTTTTTATCACAGTGAAGTTATTTTTATTTTACTTTATAATTGACATACAATTATTGAAAAGTGAAGCAATACAGTATATGACAGTTTGCTGAGAGAGTTTCTGCAGGGTGTATCAGCTTCTGGTAACTCAGGTCAACATTTGATGTCTATTCTTTTCTGCTCCTGATATGGATTCAAAATTGTGTCCCAACAATTCTCTTTTCTTTGAGTTTTAGAGGCTGTTTTCAATATTGGAAGCAACTCTACCAACCTTGATTACCAGGGGAACTGTTATTTTGTGTGCAGTTTGAAATACTCAACTTATCATCCATAATTGGTTGGTCCAAGGGTGAACATCTTATAGGGAAATATTCCCTGTTTGCAGCCAGCCTCTGGAGGAAATAAGATCAAATATGCCTTGCTGAAGACAGGTAGTGGATGTCACAAGGTATTGTAAACATATTTGAGGATTTGAAAAATGAACGAGTTGCACTAGATTGAGGGATATGACTGAGAAAAGATGAACAGTTGTTATTTTACCTCCCAAAGCCACTTATTACAATACTAACTGTATGGGATGAAGGACATCATGTATCTCACTGTAAAACACACTTAATTGGAATAAACACTTGATTTAGTGCAATATGACAGGAAGATCCTGTCTTGGATGCCAAGAAAGAATGGACAACAGGTGAGGCAAAGCCCTGTTCAAAAGGCATGCCTGATGAGACAGACCTCTGTCATGGGTTAGCAGGACAAGTTCTTAATGGATTGCTAGGTAGCTATTGATTTTTATTGGGAGTTGTTTCTTCAGAAGAATTCCAAAAAGCTTGAAATAATGACCTGGTTGGCATACCCATCAAGGCGATCGTGAGTCCCAAACCTGCACTGATAGCCAGCACATGGCCCCATGGTGCAGTTCCCCCATTAGGGAAATTGTCCTGAATTTCCCTTCATATGTGGTTTTGAAAATCACTAGACAAAAAAATGTTTGCTTCAGGAAGACTTTTGGGAGCTAAGTTTCAGAACAGGAAACTTACATTCTTATCAGGGTACTTGCTGTCCTTACCCCCTCATTGTTCTAAACTCTCCTTGTCTGTCTGAATACACCAGTGGTTCCCAACTAGGGGGCTTCTGTCCCCAACAGGCATTTGGTCATATCTGCAGACATGTTTGAGTGTCACAACTCGGGGAAGGTGCTACTGGCACCGAGAGGCTTGACGTAAACAAGTCTCCACTGACAGAATCATCTGACCACAGTATGAATAGAGTCAAGGTTGATAAAGCCTGCAGCAGAGTCTGTGCTCTGGCCCACTGGTCCAGGCCTAATTCTCCTGTACTGTCACTTTCAAATGACAACCATACTACATGTAGACTGCTTTCCTCCATGTTTTGTGGCCAGTTATGCCATGTAATATTGTATAGTAAGGATCTGTGGGATATGGTCCTGAAGAAAAGGGCATTACCAGAGAGCGGGGTCTTGACATCACAAAACAGAAGCTACTCTGCTTTCTGCATAGGTTAGCTTTGTAGATATGGTATATTTGAAGTAAATGGGAAAAAGTGACTGTGTCTGTTTGTTAGAGACAAGTTAGGTAGAATTTACTGGGTGCCACCTGTTTTAATTGACTAGTTCCTCCACCCTGGATTTTCTGGGAATTGTTCTCATTTTACAGGAACAGTGCCACCTCTCCCCACCCCAGCTACCATAAGAACAATTTTATACAATACTAGATAGAGGCCTGGTGCACAAAATTCAATTCATGCACTCAGAGTGGGGGAGGGGTTCCTCAACCTGCCTGCACCCTCTCGCAGTCTAGGAGCCCACCAGGGATGTCTGACTGGCAGCTTAGGCCCACTCCCTGTGGGGCAGTCAGACGTCCTTAGTGCTCCTGCGGAGACAGGAGAGGCTCCAGCCATGGCTGTTGTGCTCACCAGTTGTGAGCCTGGCTTAGCGCTTCTGGCTGAGCTGTGCTTCCCCCTGTGGGAGTGCAATGACCACCAAGGGGAAGCTCCTGCATTGAGTGTCTTGCCCTCTGGTCGTCAGTGCACATCATAGTGATCGGTCATTCTGCTGTTTGGTCAATTTGTATATTAGCCTTTTATTATATAGGATGACACTGTTACCCAATCATCAGTTGGTTAAATCAGGGTTAGATGGTTCTCTAGATTGGGCCAATCAGAGTGGATTCTCAAGGACTTCAAGGTGAGACCAAAATATTCCAATTTATTTTGTCTGCCTCATAGAGCTAAAGAAATGCACATTTAGAATGTGATATTTGTAATTATTTTCAGCCATATGGAAAACAACAACAACAAAAAAGCAGGGTGGAGTGAGACTTCAGAATGAACGCTATGTGCAAAGAAGAACAGAGAGACTGAGAGAAAGCTATGACAATATGCCTTGCTGGTTATGATTGCAATTCTGTTCTTAGAGGCTGTGGGTTTCGATTATATATTCATGATCAGAAAATACAACAGAATAGCTTTATTATTTATTAAACAATATAATTTAGCCAACTTTCCAGGTCAATAAATATCACTGAGACTACATTTCATTGTTGATGAACATCTTCACTCATAGGTATTTAGGCCTCCAATAAGTTTATTCCTAGAATGCATGACCTTTAAAAAGCACTTGCACAATTATCACCTCCCCATAAATACTTTAAGTAAGATTGCTGGGTCAAAAGATATTTTTATTCAAAATTGTTTACATATTGTCATGCTTCCCTCCAGAACAATGATATTAATTTACACTTTTACTAGCAGAGATTGGGAGATAGTGTTTTCCCCAAGTTATTACTAACTCTAGGGTTTGTAAATATTTTCATTTTTGCATTTTCTGGGGAAAAGTTTATATCACATTTTAAACTTTGAATTTATTTGATCACCAGTAAAAAGGAACATCATGAGCTTATTGGTGATTTGTATTTCTTGTTTTGTCAATTGCTTCTTCATGTCTTTTGACCCTTTTGATTTGGGAGTTTATATTTTATTACTGATTCACTAGAGGCCTGATATGTGAAATTTGTGCAAAGGGTTTGACCCTCGCAGCCACAGCGACTTGTCTCAGCCCTCTCAGACCTTGCTTTTTCCAGAAGATTGTCCTGAAGGTTGTTTGGCTGTCTGGTCTAATTAGCATATTATGCTTTTATTATTATAGACTAGAGGCCTATTGCATGAAGATTCATTCAATAGACCTTCCGTACCCTGGCTGCCAGCACAGGTTTTCCTCTGGCACCCGTGACCCAGGCCTTTGCTCTGTCCAATGCCTTCTGTCTTTGCTCTGGCCAGAGCCATCAGTCTTTGCTCAGCTGGAGTACTGCTCCTGTAGCTCCCTCTACCTGCCACCCGCCCTCTCATGGCAGGCTTCCCACCCTGCTCGGCCACTCAGTACCTTCATGCGTGCGGCCTGGAGCTGCTGGGGAGTGGGGCCGCCACCATCTTTGTAGGGTTAATTTGCATACTTACTCTTAATTGGCTGGCAGGTGACACGAAGTGATGGTCAATTTGCATATTTCTCTTTTATTAGTGTTGATAAGCAATCTTTACATATTAGGACCTTCACTCTATTATCTGTGTTGCAATATTTTTTCTCCACTTTGTCTTTGTTTGCCTTATTTTCAACCTTGTGCGTATGTGTTAGAAGTGTGCAGGCATTTTTAAAGCTTTTCAGTAAAATTTCTCAACTTCCATTTTTTTTAGAGATTTCCTAATTATGAAAAGAAAGGCAATACTTTTCACCCATATTTTATTCTGGAATTTTAATTCTTTTTAAATTTATTTATTTATTTATTTATTTATATATTTTTTCATTTTTTAAAAAAATTGTTAAGGTATTATATGTGTACATAGCTTACCATTGCCCCTCCTTCCACCTCCCATTCATGCCCTCCCCCCCCAGAGTTCTGTGTTCATTGATTGTACTTATATGCATGCATACCAGTCCTTCAGTTGATCTCTTATCTCCCCCCAGGTCTCCTTCCCCTCCCTGCTGTAATTTGACAGTCTGCTTGTTTTATGGAAACTATCTCAGGACCAGATGAATAGAATCCGCTCCTCATTTGGCAGTCTGCTTGTTTTATAGTGACTATCTCAGGACCACATGAATAGAATCAGCTCCTCCTCTGGTTCACACTCCACGCCCCTGGGTCCAACTGCTTCCCCGGGGCATACAGCTCTCCCGGGACACACAGTCCCCCTGGGGCTCATCCAGGGCACTCGGCCCCCTGGGACACATGGCTAAAATTTTTATTTATTTTTTATTATTTTTTCTTTTTTTAATTTATTATAGTATTATATGTGTACATAGCTTACCATTGCCCCCCCTTCCATTCATGCCCTCCCTCCCCAGAGTTCTGTGTTCGTTGGTTGTACTTATATGCATGCATACCAGTTCTTTGGTTGTTCTCTTATCTCCCCCCAGGTCTCCTTTCCCTCCCCTCTGTCATTTGGCAGTCTGCTAGTTATATGGTGACTATCTCAGGACCACATGAATAGAATCCACTCCTCCTCTGGTTCACACCGCCCCTCCCCCAGGTCCCACTGCTTCCCCGGGGCACACGGCTCTCCTGGGGCACACGGTCCTCCCCGGGACACACTGCTCACCCAGAGCACACGGCCCCCTGGGACACACGGACCCCTGGGACACACAGCACAACCGGGGCACATGGCTCCCTGGGGCACACGGTTCACCTGGGGCACACGGCTCTTCCGGGACACCCGGCCCCCTTGGGGCACGTGGCTCATTTTTCAGATTATTACAAGTGTGTTTCTCTTCCCACCCCCTCAACTGTTTCCCTCCACCAGGTTCCCACCTACCCTCTGTCCTTTCCCCATCCCCCAATGTCCTCATCCATAGGTGCACAGTTTTTTTTGATAATTTTATTTTATTTTATTTTTTTTTAAATTTTATTTTATTAAGGTATTTTCTGTGTACATAGTTTACCATTGCCCCCCCCACCTCCCATTTATGCCCTCCCTCCCCAGAGTTCTGTGTTCATTGGTTGTACTTATGTTCATGCATACCAGTCCCTCGGTTGTTCTCCTATCTCCCCCCAGGTCTCCTTCCCCTCCCCGCTGTCATTTGGCAGTCTGCTTGTTTTATGGTGACTATCTCAGGACCATATAAATAGAGTCCGCTCCTCCTCTGGTTTTCACTGCCCCTTCCCCTGGGTCCCACTGCTTCCCCTGGGACACTCGGCTCACCCGGGGCACTCGGCCCCCTGGGACACTCGGCTCACCCGGGGCACTTGGCCCCATGGGACACTAGGCTCACCCGGGGCACTCGGCCCCCTGGGACACTCGGCTCACCCGGGGCACTTGGCCCCCTGGGACACACGGCTCACCCGGGACACCCTTCCCCTTTGGGGGATACGGCTTACCCGGGGCACATGGCCCCCTGGGACACTCGGCTCACCCGGGGCACTCGGCCCCCTGGGACACTCGGCTCACCAGGGGCACTCGGCCCCCTGGGACACTCGGCTCACCCGGGGCACTCGGCCCCCTGGGACACTCGGCTCACCCGGGGGTGCACAGTTTTTGTTCAGTCTTTTCCCGCACCCCCACTCCCCTTTTTCCCAAGAATCGTCAATCCATTCCTCTTCCATACCTCTGATTCTATTATATTCACCAGTTAATATTGTTCATCAGGTTTTTTAATTCCCTTGGTTTTTAGTTTCATTTGTTGATAGTTATGTATTTGTTGTTCATAATTTTTATCTCTAATAGCCCCCTTTAGTAATTCATGTAATTCTGGTTTGTCGGTAATGAACTCCTTTAGCTTTTTTTATTTGTGAAGCTCTTTATCTGGCCTTCAATTCTGAGTGATAGCTTTGCTGGGTAGAGTATTTTTGGCTGTAGGTTCTTGCTATTCATCACCTTGAATATTTCTTGCCATTCCCATCTGGCCTGCATGGTTTCTGTTGAGAAATCAGCTGACAATTGTATGGGTGCTCCTTTATAGGTAACTACCTGCTTTTGTCTTGCTGCTTTTAATATTCCCTCTTTGTCTTTTGCTCTTGGGATTTTAATTATGATGTGTCTTGGTGTGGTCCTCTTTGGATTCCTTTTGTTTGGGGTTCTGTGCACTTCCTGGACGTGTAAGTCTATTTCTTTCCCCAGGTGGGGGAAGTTTTCTGTCACTATTTCTTCCAGTGTTCTCTCGGTATCTTGCTCTCTCTTCTTCTGGGATCCCCATAATTCTGATGTTGGTTCGCTTGAAATTGTCCCAGAGGTTTCTTACACTATCTTTAACTTTCTGAATTTTCTTATCTTCTTGCTTCTGTAGAGGAGTGTCCTCTGGCTCTTTGTGTTCTAAATCTTTGTCTTGATTCTTATGATCTTCCAGTCTGTCTTTAGGACTCTGTGCAATATTTTTTTTTTAATTTCAGACAATGTTTTCTTTATTTCTAGTTGATCCCTTTTTATTTCTAGTTGATCCTTTTCATATCCTCATAGGTCTCATTTATTTTATCTACCTTTTTTAAGGATATTCTTGAAAAGCCTTATAACTGTAGTTTTGAACTCAATGTCCATTCTTTCCTTTTCCTCCATCTCCTTCCTCTTGTCTGCATTTTAGTTGTTTTCTTAATATGATGGAATAGTTTGTGTTCTAGATGTTCTGTAGAGCCCAGGAGCACAGCCTTCCCAGTTACGTGTGGTGGACAGTCTTGGTGTAGCCCTTTGTGGGCTGTGTGTGCAGTCTTGTTGTTAATCCTTGCTTATTGTTGTTATTACTGGGAAGTGTTGATATCCAAGACAATTGGCTGTGAGGATCAGTAGTGTCTCAGCTAGGAGGGCTTCTGTACTTCGCTTGGATGGGGCAGAGTCTTGGGATGGTATAGACAATCTTTGGTTCGCTGTCATTCTTGCCTTAGAAAACTCTTGTTCTTGGTGGGTCTCGCAAGATTGGTTGCAGGCGCATGTACCTCTTTGGTAAAGGCACAGACAAGCTTTGGATTCCAGCCAGTCCCTCCTTAGAGAAAGCCAGCCTCTGGGAGAGCTTCTGTGCTCAGCTTGGATGGGGCGGAGTCTCAGGTTGGTATAGACAAGTTTTGTTTTCCCCTTGGCTCCTCTCCAAGTCCCATAGTAATGGCCTCTGGTTTTACACACTTCCCCGAGATCTTTATCTGCTGCCTGACAGTCTGCCCTCTCCCTGACTTGGGCCATCTATCAGAGCAATAGGGTGATTATGTTTTCCATCGAACAAGAAAGCCAGCCTCGAGTTAGCTGTCTGCCCTCTTCAAGCTCCAGGAGTAAGCCAGCAGGGAATTCAGCCTGGGCAGCCCTCTTTGCGCACAGGGTGTCTGCCAGCAGCAATTTTGGCTTGGCCCTCCCTCTCAGCACTCGGGGATTAAGCCAGCGCCTTTTCGTGTGCACAGTTCTCCATACCTTCACAGCTTCTGAGGCTAACCGTGCCTTCTCTCTTCTTCCCAGATGGCAGAGCCTCCTCTCAGCTAGCTGTCCGGTGCTTCAGGGCAATGCCTCCCGTTTTCCAGTCCTAAATTCAAATTTGTTGTGGTAGGCTGCATTTGGGTGTCTACCCTATGCCTCCATCTTGGTTTCTCCCTGGAATTTCAATTCTTTCACTTTGAAATATTTGATCCACTCTGGTGTCTTACATTTTGCATTTTCCACTCACAACCATCTATTTCGGAAGTTCTTTCAATTCTACCTTAAAGTATTTTTGGAATGTGTCTTCTTCTTGTTCCACCTTCACCTTCATCATTTTGGCCAGAACTCATTATTTTTGGCCCTCAGACTCATAACTAGTATTTCTGATTTCAGTCTTAAAACTCTAAAATTCTGTCCCAGATGTTGCCAAAGTTTTTTGAAAATTGCTTCTGGGAGACCTTCAGGAAAGATTTTGACTTGAGCATAGTCATTTAATTTTTCTCTCCAATATTTTTTTATGGAAAATACTATTGAGAAGTTTGAACTAGTTCAGAATATTCACAGTGCAGATCTGGCCATTTTAAAAAAATTCTTAAAATTAAAATACAATTTTAATAGGACTCATTGCTTTAGAGAGGTAGGCAGTTTAGTGTGGCCTTAAATGGGATCTTCTGACCTAGAACACAAAGCTCTACTGACCATTTATTTAAATAGCCCCAGAGCAAGAGGGACATCCATGAATATGGTACTCCTTGTATGACAGACATTTACTGTTTGCTAAATATGTGTCAAGTTCTGCACATTCCCAAGCTTCCTTTCAGGTACATTTGAGCTAGGTGACTGGTTTTCATTAATGGGCTGTGAGCAGGTGTTAGGTATGACATGTCCAAGGAGAAGTCCCCAGTTCCAACATATGGCTACTGCATTTTATTGTTTTCCTATGCCATGAGACTGTTATAGTCCAGAAAGAGACATTTTACTCATCCCATGACCTGCAATGAACATCACGTGGTTGCAGTGAACTCACAGTAACTTGAAATGGGAATAAAGAACAAATCACTGAGATTTTGTCATCATTTGCTTCTGTAGCATAAATAAACCATAATCCAGAGACACCAAAGGAATACCTGCAAGTCCTTTTAAAGCCCAGGCTCTGACCCAGGACATGCTACTTCTACTCTAACACAGTGATCAAAGAATCCCCAGGCCATTGCAGATTCAAAAGAGAGGGAAATGGATGGAGGCAAGTGTAAAAACAAAATTGTGACCATCTTTCATCTGCTGCAATCTGTTCTCTGGCCACAAGTACATTCCTCACACATGGAAAGCATACTCATTCTCTTCCAAGACCAGCTAAGCCTCACTCCATGATGGCTTTGGTTAGAATTCCAGGGTATTGTCTAAATTAGGTCCTGGTATGGATGAAACAGTTTGGATGTGGTCCCTTGAGTGTGGTTCTTCTAATTGAATATCTGTGGGTTAAAGAGTCCAGCTGTCTATGGAAAGACAATGATCAGATAACCACAGCAGTTGCAAAATGGGGGAAATGGGTGCACACACAGCAGTTGTTCATCTCTAGCAATGCTGAAATCCAGCCAGGACCATGTTGTTGGCTCCTTGATTTGGGCCTAGTTTTACTCTCCAATAAGGATTTTCCATGGCTTCTGGTTCCATCCTCTGATACCATTCCACTTAATGAGAAATAGATCGGTATACAATTGAGGAGACTTCTCAGCTTTATTTCCTCCCCATTAAAAGTTGAATACAATTTGCCAGTACTTTCATCAGTTGAATTCTCTTAAACCTTATGCAAGTTTCTCATAATAAATCTTTTTTTAAAAATTAAAAAAATATATATATATATTTTATTGATATTTTACAGGGAGGAAGGGAGAGAGATAAAGAGCTAGAAACGTCCATGAGAGAGAAACATCTACCAGCTGCCTCCTGCACACCCCCCACCGGGGATGTGCCCGCAACCAATGTACATGCCCTTGACCGGAATCGAACCTGGGACCTTTCAGTCCGCAGACCGATACTCTACTGCTGAGCCAAACGGGTTTCGGCCTCATAATAAATCTTATTAGGTTTCACTCCATTAGTCAAATCAGCACTCAGAAATCTCTGCATACCAGGCTCTACCTGGCTTCTTTTTTTAGAGTCACTGTGCTGTGGGACAATGCTTTGCAGATGCTCTGAGGCCCTTTTGTTCAGTTGAGAATACAGGAGGCAGGCCTGCAAGTCTTCATGTGGTGTTGCAAAGGGTCGAAGTCCCTTCCTTGAGAGGACATTTACCCTGAGGCCATTTGAGGGGGGAGTGATATTGAGATCCTTTTGCTGTCTTCGGCGTCTGAAAATAAGTAATAATTTTCTTTTTGAACCAACAAGTTCTGGCTCCCTCATATTTCATATAAATTCTTATTGAAATTAAAAATCAAAGAGTTCTTTTTATGTCATTTTAGCTCATCTCACCCCTTCTGTACTTTATTATATGTAGCTAAACAAAATAAATTGGCAGGTTCAACATTATTTCTGGAAATCTCCTTAGCAAAATCTACAAATGTATTAGATATGTCTTCTCTTTTGTACATTACCTCTGGCAAAAATGTTGGCAAACTTTTCAGCATTAAAGATACATATCTCCTTTACTCCAATATCTAAGAACAAGTTTCTACTGAACTTCAAGCTTGCACTGAGGCTCCTTGAGGCTCTTCCAGCTCTTATCTACAATTCAGCCCCCAAAACAATGTCATATGTTTTAGTTTTTGTGTCTTTTAAAATATTTTTATTGATTTCAGAGAACAAGGAAGAGGGAGCGAGAGATAGAAACATCAATGATAAGAGAGAATAATTGATCAGCTTTCTCCTGCACACCCACACTGGGGATCGAGCCCACAACAGGAATATGTTCTGACAGGGAATTGAACTGTGACCTCCTGGTTCATAGGTGGATGCTCAACCATGGAGCCACACTGACCAGGCAGTTTGTTGTTGTTGTGTGTGTGTGTGTGTGTTTTTAAATGAAAGCACCCCATTCCATGTACCAATCTATATTCTTATCATTTACTGATGTTCCTAAGGTTTTGGCTGGTGACATGGGCTATGAAAGAATTCACAACTAAAAGAATAGATGCAGAGAGAAAACTTATTTTTACTTTCCACAAAGGAAAAGAGCCGGTTCATTGCTAATCAATACAAGGGCAAAGAACAAAAGCGGCTCCCCCTTTTAAAGCCTTGGTTGCTGTTGCTAGGTGACAAGGAGGGGAAAAGGATTTGGGAGTTGAAGTTGAGCAGACATCAGGGGGATTGTCTTTGTTAATTCCTCAGGAGACAGTCTGGGCAGATGTCCTAAGGAAGTGTCTTACCAGCATTTCTCCAAAGCCTGTAAAGCATCCTTAGAGCAAAAGTTATGAAGAGTTCAAAAGAGGCTTCTTTGAAGGGGGAAAAGGTAACTTTCTACTAATAATCCCTGAGTTATAAAAACAGCAGAGAGGAGGGGTATGCAAGAATGTAGCCTTGAGAGTAACTTATCATGTCTTTCAGTTTAAACAGAGGGGCTGATAAAATCAGAGGAGCTAATAATCTTGGGGTTCTAATAAATTGTGCAAAGCCACAACAAAGACAAAGAAAGGCATTTTTTTTCCATCCCTACAGATGTGTTACAAAACTTAGAGGCATACAACTATTTTATGCTCATGATTATTTGAGTATGGGATTCATTTGGGTTGTTCTCTATCTCTGTCTCTCCCTTTGGGGCAGCCCTCAAGCAAGGGAAGTCATGTCAGGAGGATCCTCAGGCAGTCCACAGAGAGGTCCACATAGCAAGAAACTGAAGTTTGCCATCAGCCGTGAGTGACCTTGGTGGTGGATCTTCTGAGGCCTGCATACTGCCACATGAGTGAGCTAGGAAGTGTGTTCCACCTCAGTCCAGCCCTATTGTGGCCACAGCCCTGGTTCTCATCTTGATTACCACCTTACAAAGAACATGGAGGTAGAACCTCTCAGCTGCTCCTGGATTCTGATAGACAGAAACTGAGAGAAGTGTTTTCTGTTTTGAGTGCCAACATTTTGGGCAATTTGTTATGCAGCAACTGATAACTAATAACATTATCCCACTCTTTGCTGATGACAATATGTTGGACATGCGTGTGGCAGAGAACATTTCTTTGGACTGGGAGCAGCTGCATCTGTCCTGATGTAGAACTCTTTTTTTTTTTTTAATATGTTTTACTGATTTTTTTTTTTTTTTTTTACAGAGAGGAAGAGAGAGGGATAGAGAGTTAGAAACATCCATGAGAGAGAATCATCGATCAGCTGCCTCTTGCACACCCCCTACTGGGGATGTACCCACAACCAAGGTACATGCCCTTGACCAGAATCGAACCTGGGACCTTTCAGTCTGAAGGCCGATGCTCTATCCACTGAGCCAAACCAGTTTTGGCTGATGTAGAGCTCTTGGGCTTTGTGCCTAATGCCTTATTCAGTGGGATTTTCAGACTCTCCCTCAGAGAGAGGGGGAGTGTGTCTGTAGAATGGAGGGAAGTGAATGTTCATGATAACAGGGTGGACTGTGGGACAGAGCACACCATGAGAAGAGATGTACCTGTTGCCTTTCCTGCAGGGAAGAGTATCCTTCTCCATGCCACTAATACCTGATGGACATGTGGTTCTGCTCGGCCAATGAATGATGAGCAAAAGTGAGGTGTGGGGCTTTGGTACTCACTGAGTCTGCCTCTTGAGTGTGTTGCTTGTGGATGTGTGGAGTTGTAATTTGCTATTGTCTGAAGCTGCCCACCAGGTGCACTTTCCCTGGGACTTCCCAAGAGGTGCAAAGTATGCTATTTCCTGGGGTCACCTGGCAGGAGCTACCGAGCAATCCACAGATGGTTGCTACTAGTATTGGGCATGGGAATGCCCAGGTGCGGCCATGCTATGAAACAAGGCAGGCTGGTGCTAATGCAGGGTCTTGGGCCTCTTATTGATAGGTATGGGGCCATACTGTCACCAGCTCCTGGTTGTTTGGGATATTTTAGGAAAGTCTGAAGCCTGAGCTAGGACAAGTAGCTTGGGTGGGACTGCAAATCAGATGGGGAAGGCTTCAGGGAATCACCAGAGCAGAGCAAACTGTGTGAACCAGTCTGATGGAAACTCAGTTATGGCTGCCAGTCAACTCTGTGACAGGGGAGGTCCCAGCATAGGAACAATAGCCGCTGTGAGCACCCCTACCTGGGAGAAAGCCACCCCTGAGTGCTTGCCCTGTTGCCAGACAATCCAGTTCCTCCCCAAATGTCCCAGGTTCCTTTCAAGCTGCTGCCCCAATGCTGGAGCTCAGAGGGATTGAGTTTGAGTAAGTCCATGTTCTGGCCCTTTTAGAAGAACTGCCTGAGTCTCTGGCAACCTCAGTGTTGGCCACCACAATCCCCTCTGGTTTATACAACCCCCCCTCTATTATGGAGACTTCTCTTCCCAGCTCTGGAACCCTGGACTGAGGGTCTGATGTGGGGTTAGGACATTTTGCTCCTCACAGGAGGCCTCTTCAGTCACAATTTCCCTCCCAATTAAAAAAAAAAGGCACAGGTAGGTGTTGGACAAGCCTGTTCCTTGCCTCTGCCTCTCCTACCAGTGTGCTTTCTTCTTTACTTCTATACCTATTGGACTTCCATTCAGCCAGTTTTCAGGCAGTTCTGAATGATGGTTGTTTGGCATGTTAGCTTTAATTTTGATGTGGTTGTGGGAGGCAGCAAGTAGCAGCTTTTACCTACGCTACCACCTTGGTTCTCCCTATATATTCAGCAGTTTCATAGTCACCTTAAGATCCTTCCCTTTTATCTTTTCCATTTGCCATAAGTGCAGCAAGTCTCAGGTGAAGGTGGTTTCTTCAGCCTAGGAACTGGAGTGGGAAATACATGCAACAGCTGATTTGTAATGGACATGGGATGTGGCCGGAAACCAGCCCTTGTTGCTGAAATCCATGGGGAATCAGGGTCGCTTGTCACTGGAGTGCTACCTAACCTAAGCTGATGCAGTCAGTGGCTCTGCTGTCCTGTCTCCTCAGACTCCTCTGGGCCCCTGTGCACTTGTGGGGCAGAGTGCATGGAGACCCACAGCTCTAACAGCAACAGCCAGCATTTACACTGTTAAGCCTCTGAGATATGGGAATTATGCTTTAAGAAACAAACAACCATTGTATAAATGAGCCTATCTAATACACACCTCTTCACCCTGAGCATTGATCCCATCTTTATTTAAATTTTTTATATTTGTTTATTGTGAATTTTTGTATTAATTTGGTTTTTAAAAGTCATGCATTAAAATAATATTTATCTCAGTTACTGAATTGGGGGGTATCCTTAAATTTTGCATGTGAATGTCTCACTAACTTTTCCGCTACCCTGGTCCTGCCCTGAAGTGATGCAGGGGAACTTGATCTTGTTCCAGGCCATAGGGGTTGCCCTTATCATCTATCATAACCACATGGCATTGAACCTGAGATGTACCAGCTAGAGTATTACAACACTGTTAGAAGCAGGAGGCCCTGGGTTAGAGGTAAAAGGACATGTAATCCCAGGTTTTTCTGTGAGAGGGAAGGGAACTGGAACACAAAGGGATAAACTAATTTGGACACAGTCTCAATCTGGTAAATTACAGCTCTTGTATCCAAACTCATTATCTTTTGCCTCAAGTTGAGCATTCTTTCCGCCACAATAGAACAGCCAATTTGAGATCCCTGTCTTCACAAAAAGAAATCATCTCCTTGTTAAATTTCATTTGGGTATTCTGGGAGAAAATGTTAGGAAATAATAAAAATCTGGAGCTCCTCTCCTGTAACTCCAGAGCACAATTTCACTACAGCGCAGTCTATAAACTGACATGGATTATGAGGTTATGTGGTATTTAGCTTTATGATAATTACCTATTTGAATAGCTGATAAGAGTTAATTTATCCTGAAGACAACTAGAAATAAAAGAATAATTGGGTTATAAAATTAAAGCAATAACATCTGTAGTTTCTAGTACATTGAACATATTTGATGTAGAGAATATTTCAATTAGGCTGAAAAATCCTGTGAATGTTTTTCTTTCTTATATTCTTCCTCAAAAAACTAAAAGGCCTACCACACTAAACACACACACACACACACACACACACACACACACACAACTACTCAACACTAGAAAACACCCCCAGCCTTTGCTATTGTACATTTCTCTAGAGTAGTGTTTCCCAAAATGTGGTATGTGTACCCCTAGGGGTACGGGAAGAGTTTGGTGGGGATATGCACTGCACCGTGCTTAGCTGCGCCTCATTCTACATTCTCATGAGTCAAATCAAGACAGTCTTGTGAGGCGTGAGATGGTCCGGTGTGCAAATAAATGTTATTTATAATATAACTTTTATTTATATTATGAATAATTTTATTTTTCATTTATTATTATTTTGTGTATGTTCCAAAAATAAATATATTTTTATTGTTATTAAAATACATCCATTTTTTTTGGATGAGAGGTACTCAGCGTTACAAAAATTATAGAAGGGGTACACATATGTCAAAAGTTTGGGAAACACTGCTCTAGAGGAAAGCATGCCCCCTGGGCCTCAGATGCTCTTCTGTGACGGGAATGGAGACAATGCTCAGTCCTGTGAGCTCAGAGAGGCAGTGCAAGTGGGTAGCGCCTGCATGATTGTGGCTGGACTCACCTCAGGCAGCCATGGGGCTGAGCCAGGCATTTCGGACATCCCTACAACTTCCGGGAGGCTGTGTAACCTCCTGGGCCTTCGTGAGAACCGATTGCCTTTGTAGTTTCAGACACTCGGCTGAGCCCCGGGGAAGATGGAAAAGATGTGGTCCCTGATGTCAAACAGCTTATGATAAAGCATGGACACAAGTGCTTCCATTTGGCACAGCCATGTCAGGGTGCGGGGTGGGGGAAAGTCTGTCTTGGGTGTAGCAGTTGCAGAAAACTGAAAAGCAATAGCAAAACCAGCGGGAAATGAGTCTACTTTCCATTGTCGCCGTATGCTGGCAACTCTAATTCTCTCTGCTGGCTGGCCATCGCCTGGTACGCCCAGTACGCCACCCTCTGGAGGACCAAAGAAAGGATTCAGGAAGGAATGATGAAACGCCTGACCTGGGCCATACAGTTCATGGAGAAAGTGGAAGATGTGGGGTAAGGTTGGGTGGCAGCCACCTGCAGAAAAACATACACGTTGTTGCTTTATTTATGTAATCTTGCTCTACAACAAATACAGTATTTAAATCTACTCATTAATATTTAAAGGGAATTCACTGTTAGCTCTTTAACACATGCATCTGTAATTAACTGGCTAGAAGAAATGTGCACGTGCAGTGCCACATAGGGAAGTGCCCTTAAGGACAGCAAAGATTACTTGGACTTGGAGAAATAGAGGATGACATTATGAGGAAAAAGAAACGTCTGGGTTTGGAAGTGTCCCCTTGAGAGAAGAAGCAAGTCAAAAACCTTGACTCCAATCCCATCTGCTTCTTTGTTTTCTCATTGCTAAAGTGTTCTTCGCTAATTAAGGTGAAATAGTTGCGTCAGTGAGAGAGAGTCTCTTACTGCTAATGTTACTGACTTGAGATTTAAGAAGACTGTGAGGAGGGAATTAACACTTGGACATATCCCTGTTGGAGCATGTGGACACGCAGATGACGGACAGAAGACAGGAGATGGTGGAAGGCAGCGTCCGTGGTCTGATGGAGGTGGGCTTTCCGGTGTTAGAGGCACCTGCATCCTTCATGCCTCTCCTGGGAGCACCGTGTCTCCTTGAAAAGGGGCAACCTTGGCTGTGTTAGTGTGTTGGCCACACATTGGTGTTGCCATGTGTTTTCTTCAGTACACAGTCACACGGGCCAGTTTCGTGTGCTGTCTTCAGGGTCAGATTCATCACATTGGACTTACCCTCAGAGGCCTGACCTTGTGGGCTACATCAGTAGAGCGCCGTGTGCAGTATAGCTGTGGGCCAGCATTAGCCTGCTTCGCACACAGGACTCATCTAAAACGGCCTGGGAAGGACTGCTTCTGTGCATGGCGAGGGCTCGCTCCAGAGTCTGTGCGTGGAGGAGAACACTGTCTTGGATGCAATAACTTTCCATGACAAGTCTTCATTCTAATAGTCATAAAATTACCAGTCCCCCGTCTCCTGTTTCTCTGCAGGGTGGCTAGGGAAACAAATTTGTGTGCACATCTTTCTTCAGAAAGCAAACCTGCCTGCAGATCAGGGCTTACCTTATTTCAGTGTTTTGTTGCCATTTCATCGGGGATTATCCGCTTTCACTCTCTCCGTTTTGCCTCATATCGTCTCAATTG
This sequence comes from Vespertilio murinus, assembly GCA_963924515.1. Lineage (NCBI taxonomy): Eukaryota > Metazoa > Chordata > Mammalia > Chiroptera > Vespertilionidae > Vespertilio > Vespertilio murinus. Next base: position 103,502,657 of record OZ004705.1, on the reverse strand, counting down.
GAAGACAGTGGACAGCCAGACTGGGCAACTTCAGGGGCACTAAATGCACACAGGGAAGGGCTGCTGTCTTTTACATGTCTCCATGGAGAGGGTCAGCCTTGTTCCCCTGGAGGGAGGGTTTGGGAACCACGCAGTCTAATTCCACTTTTTATCCATTCATGCCAACATGTTGATACCAAACTGGGACCCCCAGGAGTCACCCGTCCTTGATCACTCTGCACAGCTTCTCACGGGCTTCCTTTGACTAGAAGCACATTTTAGACCCAGTCAGTGTTTTCAGCCACAGTTCTCCCAGCCACCAGCGTGTGGCCGCACGACTCCTGATGACTTCTCCTTTAACATCCCAGGTATTTCATGCCCGCGTGCCTTTGTGCCTGCTGCTCTTTTGCCTAGCATAGCCTCACTTGGCAGCCACGTGCCTGCAGTGGCTCGTGGTCTGTATCATAAGGCACACTCGAGAAATGCTTCCTCAGGGCTGCCCTGCCTGGCTCACAGTCTTTTCCTGAGGTGTCTCTTTTTAGTGTTCTTCCTGTGAGTGTCCAGGCGGGTCTGCAGGTAATGTAGGGTTTAATGTTTGTGTATTTGAACATGCCTTCATTTCGCCTTCACATCCGCACATGTGAGCTGAGGGTTAGGGTTGCTTTCCCCCACACTGTGAACATATGCTCCCTGTGGCCTCTGGCATGGACGGCCGGTGAGGCGTCTGCTGGGGGTGTGATGGTCACCTCTCCAGGGTCACCTGCGACCCCTTTACGAGGTTGTGTCCAGAAGTGCATTCGTTTTCACCTCTGTGACCTGGACTTGGTGCCTTTTGCAATGGGTCTAGAAAAGCCGCAGCCATTACCTTTTGAAATATTTGCGCTCTGTCACTGCTGTACTGTGTGCTTGTAACACTCCTATTAGGTCTGCTTGGAGCCTATCACTCATTCTCCACGTGTTGACCATCGTTCATTGAAAAATGTCTAATCTTTCTATGCTGTCTTCTTATCGCACTCTCAGTGGCACCTCCTAGTCGCTAATTCTTTTTTTTTCTTTTTCATTTTTTAAAAAAATCATTAAGGTATTATATGTGTACATAGCTTACCATTGCCCCATCCCCCCACCTCCCATTCATGCCCTCCCTTCCCAGAGTTCTGTTTGTTGGTTGTACTTATATGTATGCATACCAGTCCTTTGGTTAATCTCTTATCTCCCCCAGATCTCCCTATCTCCCACCCCCCGCTGTCATTTGACAGTCTGCTTGTTTTATGGTGACTATCTCAGGACCACACGAATAGAAACCAATAGAAACCGAACCTCCTCTGGTTCACACTGCCCTCCCTCCCCCTGGTCCCACCGCTTCCCCGGGACACACGGCTCTACCGGGACACCCAGCCCCATCTGGGGCACATGGCTCACCCGGGGCACACAGCCCCCTGGGGCACATGGCTCACCTGGGGCACACGGCCCCGTGGGGCACACGGCCCCAGTCGCTAATTCTTGCTAATGATGTCATTTAGGGATTTTATCCATCTACAGATTTAACATTTTTAATAACCATGCTTTTCACTTCCAATGTTTCTAGGAGACACTTTGTAAATATACATTTGTAATAATGTGTGATCCCTCCCCACATAACTTTTGCAAAAGATATTTATTTTGTTAATGGATATGAGACTTTATTTATTTATTTGAATTCGATTTTCACTTTTTTTCCAGCTTTATTGAGATGTGATTGACATACACTGTGTAAGTTTAAGGTGGACCGCTTGTTGCTTTGATACACTCACATGTAACAAAGTGATGACCCCATAGCATTAGCTGATGCATCACATAACAACCACTTTTTTTCTGTGGTGAGAATATGGGCTAAGTACTGCCTTCACGGCTTTCAATGCCATGATACAGAACTGAGCTGTATCAGTATGCTGAACATTAGGCCCCAGAACTTACTCATCCTCTAGCTGAAACTCATACTCTTTGACCAATATCTCCCCATTTCACCATCTTCTCCCTAGCTCCTGGCAGCCACAGCTCCACCCTCTGTGTTCATTAGCTTGGCTTTTCTCGGTTCCACATGGAAGTAGGCCAGACAGTGTTTCTTTCTCAGTTTGACCCACCTCACTTAGTATAATGTGGTCACAGTCCTAAGGCTGCTGCCAAGGGCAGGGTTTCCTTCCTCCACGATTCTAAGTGCTTTCCAGGGGCGCCCAGCCTGCAACTGAGAGGAGCCAGTTCCGGGGCCGCTGCATGGTGCACGGCCAGGACAGGTCTATCTGTCCACTGCCTGGCATGGTGGGTGACTCCCCTAGGTCCCTCCACATGTGGTGCTGGACCCACAGTTCCCTCCAGGCACTTTTGTCTCTGGATGGATGCTGGGTTCTTGTTATTGGGGTGAATGACAGTGACAGACACTTATGCCACCATGATGCTGACATCTCGCTACAGAACATAATTACTTTAATACTAGAGGCCTGGTGCACAAATTTGTGCATGGGTGGGTCTCTAGGCCTGGCTGGCAAGCAGGGCCAATCTTGCACAGTCTAGTACACACAGAAAGCCAACTTCTTTACATGCAGCAAGTCAACTGTGTACACACAGCAACTCAGCTGTGTGCATGTAGGAAGTCAACTGTGTACATGCAGGAAATCAACTGTATGCATGCAGGAAGCCAACTTGTGTAAACCAGGAAGCCAACTGTGTATATGTGGAAGCCATGTTGTCACCACAGGGCAGCAAATGTGAATCCACGCAGAGAGAAAAAGTCAACAAAATCTCAGAAAAATGTAAATTGAGTCCTGGTTTTATGCACCTGGGTTCTGCCTGCTTCTAACTTATGGTAGATGAGATAATAAATTTTCTTATTATTTAAACAGATTGATTTGAGGTTCCCTGTAATGGACAGACCTTGGAGACACTGTGGGCTTGGTCCAGATCACTGCAACAAAGTGAATTTTGCAACCAAGAAAGTATCACAATCTTTTGGCTTCCCAGTGCATATAAAAGCTGTTTACTCTGTGCTGTAGCCTATTAAATGGGCGCTAGAATTATATGTTAGCATGTACATATAAAGCAATATAGATGCTTCTTTTAAAAATATTTTGCTACCATAAAATACTAACCATCATCTAATCCTTTGGCGAATCTTTCAGCAGGTGGAGGGTCTTGCCTCAGTGTTGATAAAAAATGCATTGTCCACAAAGCACAATGAAACTAAGTATGACTGCATTTATAGGTGAAAACACCTTATTTGACACATTTGTATGCTCTAGTACTGTCTTTGCATGTGGTTCTTCATTTCATTGAGACCAAGTAATTATTAGTGTTAAGTAAAGGCAGCATTTACCTTTAAAGATCCAGGTAAGCAGATAGGGCTGTTAGTAGATTGGCATTTCTGACATCAAAGCAATAATAACTTTTGGTTGAAATTGACTACTTGACCACTGGAGTTTATTTCTCCTCTTGAGATATACCTCAATAAAAGGGTAGTTTAGAAATGAGAATAATGTCCACATACTTAATGATAAGAAGCTGAAGAAAGATTCCATCGAATTTCTGGAAGATGGATACGATACACAGGATTGGAAACTGGTTAAGGAGACTCAAGGAAGCCACAGCCCAGCATGTACAGAAGGAGAAAGACTCGGAGAAGGAGCTGGTGTATCCTTCCGTGCATGTAAGGGCCTCTGGGCTCTGAGACACTCAGTGCAGAAGAGAGGAGAGTACAGGTGGAGCAGAGCACAAGGTGCCTAATCAAAAGGTCATCTATGAAACCATCAAACCCATTTCACTCCTGAGGTCGTGATTCTTGTAATTCTTAGAAGTCAGGGTTCTATGCCAAGCCTTAAGGAATAGTCTCGTCCAACATCACGGGAAGCTCCAGGAGATGCCTGTAAATTTGATCACATAGGGACTCCCATGTAATAACGCACTTGTTCCCTTGAACTCGTCTCATGCAGATCAAATTGGTGAGGTCAGCAAGGTCTGTATGCACCACGGGACTCATCTCAGGTTTAACTGGCTTGCTTTTGAGCATGATCTCAGGAACAGCCTTCAAATGAGAGACCCTGCAGCATGGAGAGAGACATGGAAAAGAGCAGGAGACACTTACACTCACCTGTGTGTTCAGAGAGGCCCGAGGCATAGTGAGAAGAGTAAACACATACCAGGAAGTAGCTCCTAGACATAACGACCTATTTGTCAGAAGTTAACCCAATAGAAAAGTTGGGAAATTAGACCTGGGGAAATTTTCAGAAATAGACAGAAACACAACAAGATGGAAAGCATGAGGAAGCAACACAGAGGGTCAACGTAGAAATATTCAACAGCTGACCAAGAGACAAATGGCTGGGGACACATCAAAGACATCACGAATTGCCTGGAACTAAAGGACTTAAGGCTCAGACTGAAAATGTGCACTCAGTGCACAGAACAATGAATTACAACACAACAAACCTCGCCCAAAGCATGACCATAACACGTCAGAACAGCAAGGTTAAGAGGGTAATCCTAACAGCAAGAAAGAGAAAAATATCCAAAATGAAAACAGTAAGTCCACATCAATCTGTACACATCAGCAACCCTAGAAATTAAGAGCTTTTGGCTTTTGAGGGAAAGTCAATGTATTGAGGCTCAACACATAACTGAAGTATCAATAAATAGGGTGGTAGAATGAAGACATTAGCTGACTTGTGAAGCTCAGAAGGGACTCTCCAGGCAAACAGGAGGGCTCGACAGAATGCTAAATTTTTAAGAGAAGTTGAACAAAATTAAAAATATGTCAAAAGTAATTAGTTCCAAAAAAATTGAACTCCAGGCAAAAAGTCATAGGAGAAAGAATATTTCATCAGAAAATGCAAAGGCGCAGTCAGAATTAAGAACCACTTTTAAACAGAATCATGAAATCACTATCGATTTCAGAATCAACCTACTGATAAAGCTCAGAAGATTAATTGCCATTATAGAACACAATGTAAGTGTTGTAATTTTGACAGATATGAAAGTACAATTCAGGAAGTAGAAATGGGAGCAGAATTGAAATTGGCACCTGCAGTTTCCTGTTTGAAAGTAGGAAGTGCCCTGGCTAGTGTGGTTCAGTTGGTTGAGCATTGCCCCACACATCTAGAAGTCACTGGTTTGATTCCCATCATGCCCAGGATGTGGGCACCATCTCAGAACGGGGTGTGCAGTAGGCGGCTGGTGGATGTTTCTGTCATTGATGTTTCTCTCTTTCTCTCCATCTCCCTCTCCCTTCCTTTCTGGCTCTAGAATCAATAAAACATTAAAAAATGAAAAGAAAGTAGGAAGTACAGATGCATTGTTGTGATAGAAGAAAAAATAAATATTTTTTTAAAAAAATTAAAAAAAATTAACGAACAACAAAATGACACATACTTTCGTATCTTCTGGTTTTGTATCCGTTTAGAAGTATTTTGGCAGGAATAAAAGCAAAGATTCCCCTTTGAAACCGAAAAATATTTTCATGAAAGATTTTTAGCTTTAGATGTTATGATTAATCAAAATTTTTATTTGTCATTACAAAAGCAGCGGCATTGTCATTAGTTGTCACAGGCTAATGCCAACAGAAGAGAGGTGAGCATAACAAATAAAGGGTGCCCTTGGAGCAAGTGGAGGCCAGGTCTGTCACCTGCACTGTGCAGATGGATGCCACTTGCTACAACCTCGCATTGCCAAGACGAAAAGAAATGTGGTCTTTGCCATTTACACCCTATTCACATCATGGGTGCTCATTACACATGTTGGATGAATGTGAAAAACATAATTTTATTAGCTTTGCAGTTTTGCTTCTATTCGATGTGCATTTTTAAAACATTGCATCATTTGTTACTATGTTGAAAGCATCGTAACTCTGCTTGGAGAACTAAGGAGAGACGTGTGTGGATGGCAGCGGGCCTCAGGTTCAGGCTGCTGCACCTTTCCTAAAAGAGCAGCTTGTGGGCTCGGTGGGTGTGAGCTAGCTCGGTGGCCAACAGGCTGAGCTCAGGCCTACACCTTCCAAGCAGGTCAGCCCTCCAACTACAAGCTCCATCGCTATAGTTGCCCAGATCTGGCTACTCCTAAAGTGATGGGACCAGCGGCACTGCCCTTGCCTGGGGACGAACCGGTCGGCATCTCTAACTGACCCCCAGGTGACCTGTGTGCATTGAAGTGTGGAAGGCACTGTCCTGCCCTTTCTCTGGGACTTGGCAAGGATAGGAGCAGCATTCACCTCCAGGGAACCCTAACCAGCCCGGGGTTTGCGGCTCTGCCTGGGGAGTGCCCCTCCTCACAGCACCATCAGAGCTCAGGGCCGCTGTGAGCCTCCGGTTTCCAGCACTTGGCGATGTTTGCAGTCTCCAGGTGCCCAGACTCCGTGTTTGTAAATCACAGCAGTAATAGCATTTGTCTCAGCGTTCAGCACCGAGTAACATCTCAATAAATGGGGTTGTAATGCTGAGCCACTGCCAGAGCCCGGGTGATAACACCAGCAGCAAAGGCTGATGTGTAATGGTCTCAGCCTGGCTGTCATCAGGCCCATTTCCCTCATCAATAGCTCATTACTGGGTTGTCAAGTCACAGATGCTGTAAGCCACACACCATCACGCCGAATAATAGCAATTATTGCAGGCCTTGCGTGTAAAACATTGCAGAGCCTATACCCTCTGTTCCTGAGAGAAGTGTCCACTGGAGAGGGTGGTGAGGAACAGGGTCAGTGCCTGCTAGAGGGGGTGGTAAGGAGCATGGGGCACTGCCCTATGGAGGGGGTATGAAGAACATGGGGCAATACCCTCTGGAGGGGGTGTGAGAAGCAGGGAGCACTGCCTGCTGGAGGGGGTGTGTGAGGAGCAGAGGGCACTGCCCACTGGAGGGGGGTGAGGAGCAGGGCACTGCCTTCTGGAGGGGTTGAGGAGCAGGGTCACTGCCCTCTGGAGGGGGTGTGAGGAGCAGGGGCACTGCACATGGAAGATTGTTTCTTTCACCCTTACAGTCCAGTCCAGTTTGTCACATGAGATTCCAAGCGTTCTGCCATGTGTCCCAATGTTTAACAAAGCCTATGTTCCTGTTTCTGACTTCCTGGTATACCGCCTCTCCTTAGACAGTCGGACACACAGCACATGCTGTGTTCCCAAGAGCCTTTCCCCACTCCCACCTTCCTTTTTAGTTAATTGTCAGCATCTAAAAATTGGTAGATTTCACCCACATTCAGATTCAAAACTTGGGAAATAGGGAAATCTGGCAATTCCCACATGTCTGCTGGCAAGATCTGAGTGGTGGCTGGTTTCGTAGACAGCCCTCAGCTCACAGGCTCCACCACCTTACATGGCCCTGTCCTTTGGTCTTCTCTTGCTTGTGTTCTCTGCCTAGACTCTGATGATAACCAGGACAATTGATGTTCCTGCTGCCACTGGGAAGGAGTGCAGCTCAGAGACTGGCTGCTCATGTGGCACCTCCCAAGGACTCATGCTCCCTTGGGGTCTGACTTGAAGTTGCCATATACAGAGTATGCATGCCAGCCATTAGGATATTTCCCTCATGCAGAATAATGACTAAGTGGCATGTACCCCCTTCCAGCAGTGAGCCACACCAGCCACTGAGCAATGAAGTGGATTAGTTAAATCATGGATGAAACCAAGACAGGCAAGGACTGGGGCACACATGCCCTGGCCAGCTGCTCAGTGGTTACAACATCGGCCCACAAACTAAAAGGTTGTGGGTTCAATCCTTAGCCCTAGTTGGGGCATGTATGGGAGGCAACTGATTGTCTCTCTCATGCCAATGTTTCTCCCTCTCTCTTTTTCTTTCTTTTTCCACTCTCCTTTCCTCTCTCTCAACAAAATCAATGGAAGAAAAAATATCTTGGGTACAAGTATTCCTACCCATTGCTGCCTGAAAACAACATGGATTCTCTAAAGAGATAGATACATTAAAATTTTAAGTTAAATATTCCTGATTGTGGGGTGGGGTTCAGAGAGAGAGAAATAGAGACAACGTGAAATGTTTTCTTCCGGATGCCTTCAGTTATTTTCAACTAGCTATTTGATTGATTTTTATCAAACTGATTAAAAAACCACAACCAAACTACCTGAGTTTGGGTAAGATGAGCTATGAAAGCCAACCGAGTGGCCAGAGAGACAGGCTGAACAGAGCTCCAAAGTCAATGGAGGTTCTTTGCTTTCCAGCAATAAAAACTGCCACCAGAACACACTGCAGTGCATTGGTGCTCATGAAATTGATGGGAAGCTGGAAAATGGATATAGATATAAGTAAGCAGCCCTTATATAAGTAAGTAAGTCCCTGTGGGTAGAAATGTAAGCAATTCCGGGACCCAAGAATCAGAGACTTCTTATGCCTCACAGGGAGCCCCACTGGCATAGATGAGGCCAGTTGTTTTTAGCTATTGGGTCATCCTATATAATAAAACGCTAATATGCAAATTGACCAAACAGCAGAATGACCATTCACTACGATGTGCACTGAGCACCTGGGGGCAGATGCTCAACAAAGGAGCTGCCCTCTGGTGGTCAGTGTGCTGCCACAGTGGGAGCGTCACTCAACCAGAAGACGGGATCACAGTTGGTGAGCACAGTGGCAGTGGCAAGAGCCTCTCCTGCCTCTGCAGCAGCACTGAGGATGTCTGACTGCTGGCTTAGGCCCGCTCCCCAGGGGCTCCCAGAATTTTGTGCACCAGGCCTCTAGTTCTGTATAAGATCCTATTCCAGAGACGGAGCTTACCAATTAGCCAAGCTTAGGTCAAGGGAAACTGGATTGCACACCAGTGTGTAAGCACTGGAACTAGCAATCTTTGTTTTCAGCACCAAGGACAGAGTTTGACACGAAGCAGATCCCCTCCCCTCATGTAGCCCTAACACTAGTCATTAGTCTATATCTATCTATCTATCTATCTATCTATCTATCTATCTATCTATCTATCTATCATCACCTATTAGAGTTGGGATATTAGTATTTGTGAGAAGGACCAATGTAGGAATTACAGATGTTTTTCCTTTTTGACTAGAGTTAAATAGAGAAACTGGAAGATTAGCCTCAGAAACCCAAAGCCAATCGGAGAAGAGATAACTTTCCAAAAGGAAATCAGGAAGACATTGCTAAGATTGACTAAATGGGTGCCAAGCAGCAAATGGGGTGGGTACACAGGGAGACATCTTTGCATTCATAGCAAGGCTTATATAACACACACAGGAAACATCAGATCACTCCTATCTTTCGCACTTCAGCATAGCATCAGGGAGCCAGGCTCCAAATGCACCTAAGTCTACCCTGTTTTCTTGCACACACAATGGTAGCCAGATTTGGGTGCTGTTGACTGGTGATCCGAAGACACATGTCCCCTGTTCTGGTTCTGATGGGGAAGGCCACCTGCTGTGCCAGCCCTGCCCTGAGATGCAGGCATGTCTCCTCCAAGAACCTGCCACATGTACAAGAATCAGAGACTTCTTATGCCTCACAAGGAGCCACACTGGCATAGATGAGGTCTGTCGTTTTTAGGTATTGGGTCATCCTATATAATAAAAGACTAATATGCATTCGATGGTGCTTCCTTGAAATGCAGGCACATCTCCTCCAAGAACACACCACATGCACAAAAGACTGTTCCAAGGAGAAGCAAGCTTGCACATCCCACTCAAAGGGGTGAAGGCAAGGATGGATGCAAGGAGCTCCCGACTTTCTGCTATCCCTCTAAGGACTCCCTTTAAGGATCCAGAAGAGAATGCCCCTGGGAGTGGGGTGGCCAGGAAGGTTCTGACCATGAAGCAGTCTTAGTTCAGTTGGCAATGAAGCCACGTCCTTCTTATGCTGATCTGATGGGTCATCGAGATTATGGCCCAGCCCACTCACTGCCAGCTGGTCATATACGATTTAGCTCCTAATTGTAAGTCCTTCTGTAAGGGCCTCAGAGCGTGAGCCCCATCCAGGCCATTGGAGCACAGACTCAGAAAGGCCTTCCAAGGTGCAGCCAGAGCAGCTTGCTCTCCAGCCCCTGCCCTAGCTGTAGCTGGAGACTTCTGTGGCATTTTTGTGGTACTTGGGTTGGAAGCATGGATGCTGAGTATTTGGGTGAACTTGTTTGAAGAAGGACAATATGCCCTCAGAGAGATCTGAGGGCCCGAGCATCTAATCTGAGTACATGCATTTTGTTTCAGCCTTCATAAGATTAACTTTTTCAAACATTATTTTTGAATTCTATAAAATAAAGAAGCTTTCCATTCAAATCTGGATTTTCAACTTGTCTTGAGGCCAGGTACAGTCTCATGGTCCTGGGCCTGTTTCCCATGAGGCAGTGGGCGTGGGGCCGGCCAAGTGGTGGCAGCTCGCTTGACCAGGGCCTGGGCTGCCCACTCAGCTTTGGTGATAACACAGTGTGTGTGTGGGGTCGGGGGGGGGGGAGAGGGAGATGTGGTGGGGAGCGCTATGTCAGAATGTGAGTGTGCAACTCCAGGCCTACAATTTTATTTTTATCAGCTGTGCCTAGGTGTTAACATGCTCAAAATCTCCTCCTGCTCTTCAGACCTGGCTAATGACGGTTAGGGTTACATGAGGGGAAGAGGGTGTGTAACTTGGAGCTGGCTGGATGATGCTGGGACCCGGAGCCAGGACTCCATGTGCCCGGGGAAAAGACCATCACACCTTGGCTTCCTGCTTTCCAGTGTTTAAGCAGTTTGGCTTCTAGAGAAGGCCTATGTCACCCATTACATGATGTGCCAGATCATAAAAGGCTTTGCACGCTAAGGATTTCTAAGGAAACAGTAGGTTTGAAAACATTGAAGCAGCCGAGTCCTAAGTCCCGTGGGCACAGAGCCGGTCCCAGTGTACAGGGTTGCCTGTCCCTCCAGCTCCCATGTCTGAGTCCCCTGCTCCCCACAGAGCCCCACATGCCCTGTCAGGGGCCTTCTTGCTTTGGGGGTCGCCATGCACAGAAGCACATTAATTAAAAAAACAAAAACAAAATCTTTATACTTTCATATCTTTTGATCCCTAGTATTTTCTTTGGTGAATTTATGTCACAGATATTAGAGTATGTGACCATGACATAGGCATGACCTGCTTTATTAGCTGGAGAGGACGATCTCAGGGCCTGCCAGTGGTGAGAGAGGCAGAAGCAGCAGAGGCCCAGCCCCAGATCCCTGCTGGGGCAGGGAAGGCCCAGCCTATGGCTCAAGCGGAGTGCAGCAAGGCAAACAGCAGGTGCTGAGGGCTTTTAACGTGTTTTTTCCATGTAGGAATTCGCTGACTCTCACTTATTCTTACGTCAGGTGGATATTTTAGGAGGTGACAACTTCTAGGAGGGGGCCTGGGCCCACAGAGAAGGAAGATGCACTCTGCATTGCACATTGCCCTATAGTGGTAGCTGATGGTATCGTGTGTCTATGTGCTATTTGTTATCTATCTATCTATCTATCTATCTATCTATCTATCTATCTATCTATCTATCTATCTATCAGAGTTGGGGTATAGTATACAATAAGAGAACAGAGCAGGGGGCTGTGTGCCCTTAATTCTGAGCTTTCTTTTTGGAGGTGGCTTCAATCCTTTTAAGAAAAGGTCCTCCAGTCCAGCCCAGTGACGCCTCACAAGAGCAGTCTTCTCTGAGGAGTCGCCAGTCCTGTCTGGCTGGCAGCTCACCTGGCTTCTGTGGAGACTGGGACTCTTTCCTTGGCTGCTGCCTGAGGAGGCTCTCAGGTGCGATGTGGTGCCAGGGAGCTGGGGAGAGTGGGCAGAGCCTGCTCTCTGCCTCCCTACTCGCCTCACTTTGCTTACCCTCCCTTTTCTCCCTGATGAATCTGTTCTTTCCATGCGGGGAGCTTCCCAAGCACTAAACAGTGGGGATAAAACTACCTCAGAGGACTGGGCTCCTCCACAGCCCCCTAAGGGCAGGGGTAACATACCCGGCCCCACACCAAGGCCCAAGGTAGAGTGAGGTGGGTGAGTGGGACCAGGTCTGAGAGACCAGGACGGACTATAGAGGATCATATAAGATATGCAGCCAAAGGTGGAAGGAATTCGGGGAAAGGGAAGCTAAGGCACATGAGCTCCTGGGTGAGAGGCCTCTAGAGCAACCAGAAGCCCAGCATGGCGGGGCACAGGGGAGATAGGACAAGTAGAAGGGGTGTGACTGGCTAATTCTACGGAATGTAGACTTTATTCTGAGAAAGTCTGATTCCTAGAAGGTTTCTAAAATAAGAGAATATAATCTAGTTTTATTTGATAGAGGTAACTGGCAGGAGTGTAGGATATAGTTACTAAAAAAAATCCTCTTTTGAGCTCAAGGTGATAAATCCCAAAGAAGATGGTGGCAGGTTGAGGGCAGGTCTGAAAGGGTTTTGTGACATAAGATCAAATAGCTTGGAGAGGAGGCAGATGAAGGAGGAGGAGGAATGTCCACAATTGCAGAGTGAAAGGTGACTTGGATCCAGAGGATAGAGCACACAGCTGGAAGAGAGTGTACACATTTGGAAGAGAAAACCCACAACTGGAAGAGAGAAGATGCAGCTGGAAGAGAGAGCACACAGCGGGAAGAGAGGGAACACAGCTGGAAGAGTGGCTTTTGACATTGAAGTTTTTAATCTTTGTATTTCACTCATAATAAGTTGTTTGTGTGTGAATGTCCTCCGATTTCATGAATTTACTTGACCAAACATTTATCAAGTCCTCACACTGAGACTTTGGACAAGAAATTGTGCAAAACGTGAATACAAGGCAGACTTTGGAACTGAGTATTTTACATCTTGGCTCCTGATCTTTCTCCTCCAACAGAACCAGCCAAGATATTCCCTCTCTTATAAAGAACAATTGAAATATCAATAACAACTAACCAGAAATAACCATTGTCCATGGAAGGTTAGTTTCAAGCCTTCTCGGTCAGGACTTTCCTCATGTACCTACCAGTACAACACCTGTGCCTCCATGGGGTTACCCAGGAAAGCCAGCAGGGAGACCACTGAGTTATGCATGTATCATTCCTCAAAGATGGCAAGACTAGCAAGGCTCACAGCTGCTGAGTGGGGAGTGCTTCCACTGGGTGGCAAGCGGTTCACCTGAGCAACATGGGAAATTGGGGATTCACAAGGGTAAGAGGAGAGAGAAAGGAGGGGTGACTACCCACAGGCAGCCTTGCTTCCCTCTCAGCCGTGGGCCCTGCTCAGTGGCTCCCTGGCAACATATTACTGTGTCCCTGCTGAGATGTGGGGTGTGGGATGTGGATGCAGTGTCCTGGGGAGGGCAGTTCCTCCTGGTGACAGTTTCTTGGAATTGGCTGGCCCTGAGGCTGCTTTCTTTGCCTCCAGCAGGATCTAACAAGCTGAAGGCATGGGGTGGGAGCGGGTGGGGTGGGGAGGAGACTCACTCTGCCTCTTTCTCTGCACCTCTCTTCCTGTTCAGGTGCCAGAAGGCCTCGTCCTTCTAGGAGTTCAAGCTCTGAGTTCTCCCATGGCTGGTGTAATGGGTCTAAGTCTCAGAACTGGACCACGTGTGATGCAATCTGCTGTGTGCCCCTTGCTGGCTCCCTTTCCTCTCTCCAGCCCTTCCACTACCTGCTGGCACCTTTCCCAGGGGCACCCATGGTCCTCAGATCTCTGCCTTCCTGCCTGAGTGAGCTGTCCCAGGAAATCGCGTGTTTTCAGATGGTGGGTCTATATGAATAGAGGCCAGAAGACTCAAGTCAGGCTCAGCTTCTTGTCTGAGTTCTGCTCAGTATTTTGCTTGGGTGGTGGGCACACAATGCAGGGAGCAAATGTTTTGTTGAGTTGTACACTTGAAACCTGTTTGGTTTTGTGGACCAATGTCTCCCCAATACATTCAATAAAGAAAGAAAGAAAGAACACATACTTCCTGATCACATTACTGTTATCACTCATGTATATAATAAAGAGGTAATGTATATAATAAAGAGGTAATAGGCAAATTGACCCTCACACCCTCACAAGATGGCTGCCTATGAGCAGGCTGGCAGGGGGGTTAGTGAGGGACAACCAAACGGCTGGACAAGCAGGCTGCATGGGGGTGACCAGGCTGGCAGGGTGGGGGGGGTAGGGGAAGGGGGAGAGCAGCTGAGGGTGACCTAGGCCAGCAGGGAAGAGGTAGTTAGGGGCATTCAGGCTGGCAGAGGGGGGCAGTTGAGGGCAACCAGGCTGGCAGGAGGGGCAGTAAGAGGTGACCAGGCTGGCAGGGGGGGCAGTTGAGGGTGACTAGGCTGGCAAGGGGGCAGTTAGGGACAACCAGGCAGGCAGGCAGGTAAGTGATTAGGAACCAGTGGTCCAGGATTGTCAGAGGGATGTCAGACTGCTGGTTGGGCCTAAATCGGAAATCAGACATCCTCCAAGGGCTGAAAGGCTCCCCCCTCCCCCCCCACGGGGAACAAATTTCATGCACCAGGTCTCTAGTCTAGAAATGTTTATGTAAGACACAGCTTTTGACACAATAGTGGTTATTAGACAGTGCTAGATCTTTTATTGAATACTGGAGGCTTGGTGCATGAATTTGTGCACAGGTAGGGTCCAGCCAGGCCATCCCAATTGGGGCTGATCGGGTTGGGATGGCTGGGGAGTGGAGACACGGAAGGTTGGACAGGGGACCCTGCCCCAGATTGAGGTGGAGCACCAATTGGGGGCAGGGCCATCTGGGGGAGGGGCCACAAGTGGTTGTTGGGCCAGCCCCACTCTGATTGGGGGTTTGAGTGGGGAGGGCGATTGGGGGTGGAGCCAGCCAGGGGAGGGGCCATGGCAGTTGGCTGGCCCTGCCCCCTGATTAAACTCCCAGTCTAGGGAACAATTTGCATATTAGCCTTTTATTATATAGGATGTTACAGAATCATATATATTACCATATTAAGATGTATACTAACATTTAAGACAGATAAAGAAAACACTTGTTGACCCTCTGTGCTCTGCCAGGCTCTGCCCTAAGTGCGAGGCCTGTAACAGGGCAGATGCGATGGCCCTGTGGAGCTCGGCCCCGCCCTTCCAGCTGCTGCAGGTGCTAGGCTCACGTGTGCCTCACATCTGTCCCTGTCTGGGTAATTTTGAGAGTTTAGGTAACCTATCCAAGGGGAGTAAAACAGCAATGATAACATTGGTTATCTGAGAAGTGGATATGCGTCTGGCACTGCCAAGTGCTTTACCAGCATCATCTCCACAGCCAGGTGCTCTTAGGGTTTGGATCTCACAGATGAAGAAATGGCACAGACAGGGGAGTGACACCAAGGCCAACGCCACCCAGCCCTGTTGGGTGCAGCAAAACAAACTTGCAACCTATGCAAAGAAGAAAAAAAAAGGCAATTTGAATCAATGCAGGTCTTCTCACCACAGGAGCACAAAGGACATTCACTGCTGGACGCATGGGAAAGCCTCTTGCAATCCCTCCCCCTGTCCTTTTGCCCAAGATTTCACACATTATCAGCATGGCCTTTCCCCTGGGTCCTGCACCTCCCCAGCCTCCTCCATCAAGGCCCCTCCTTCCCCTTGCCCCTCCCCCTCCACCCCAGCCTCTTTTCTCCTGGGAACACCTCTATGCCTTTTCTAATGAAAACCCATCAAGCCTCTGGGCTGTATCCCACTCTCCTCTCTGTGCCAAAAGTCCCAAACCGATGGCTTACAGGCTGTGTTCAGCCATCAGGTGTGTTTTATGTTTGTCCAAGACAATTTCAAAACAATTCCAGACAACAGTGACAAATGGGTGGCTTTCACACTGGCTCCCAAATGCTGAAATGCCTTTGCTTTGTTTCCAGGAGATCTCATCAGAGCGGACCTGCAGCCCAGGCAGCCAGTCACACACGCCTTCACTCACTCACCTCATCGTCTTCCCACTCCCGGGGCTTGGTGCCCTTCACTCTGGGCTCCAGGTCGCCTTAAAGATGGGACATAAGAGGTAGAGAGAAGATATTGCATGTCCTAGGACCCCATTTTTACTCTGGGTGCAAATGGTGATCCTCATGGAAGAAAGATCAAGGGTCTTTGATGAAGGACCCTCACTGGCTGTTCCTTTACGTATTCCTGCGGGCACTGGAGTTTATGCCTGAGCAGCTCAGCACTCCCTCACACACCTTCCCCAGCCCAGGTCAGCACCCCCACACACCTTCCCCAGCCCAGGTCAGCAACCCCTCACACCTTCCTCAGCCCAGGTCAGCACCCCCCTCACACACACACCTTCCCCAGCCCAGGTCAGCACTCCCCCCCCACACACACCTTCCCCAGCCCAGGTCAGCACCCTCCCCCCCCCCCCACACACATACCTTCCCCAGCCCAGGTCAGCAGCAAAGGCCCATTGACCAGACAGATAGGAAACCTGGTCAGCAGGAGGAAGGCAGGGAGAGAAGGAGCTGTGATCACAGGTCCCTGTTTCCTGCTGCTCTAGTTGCAGCTTTAGACCCCACATAGTACAAACATAACCAGCAAAACAACAAAGAGCCCCTTTAGCACAGAAGCCGCAGGCTGTTAGGTGTTGTAGTTGGTGTTGAAAATACATGAATGGACCCCTTGGGCAGTCACTGGCCCAGCTTCCTGCAGCAAAGGGCTTCTCAAGGAGCTTGTATCCATTTACTTCCAAGCTTTGCGTGCCAAACAGAAATCTAATTAGACTTTCAGCAGAGATTTCAGGAGGCCCCATCATAGGACTTAACAGCAACTGCGAGCTGTTACTTTTAGTGTATTTTCAATTTGATTTTACAGCCCCGGAGTTGTGTTCAAGTTAAAAGTAAAAAATCAGTAGAGGAGGAGAGCAGACTTTGGCTGCAACTTCAGTTGAATTCCACTGTTGCTCACTCTGAGCTTTTGCACTGCCAGCAAGTATCCCTAACGTGTGCCTCAGTTTCACACGCTCTACAGTATGCATATCAAACTGTGGCCCGAGGGCCGCACGTGGCCCACAACAAATATTTTTGGGGCCCAGCCAATATAATGGTATGAAAAATGTTCTAATAAGAATTTCGTAACTCAATTTTTACAATATCCTGTTACACATAATTATTAACAATGAACTACAACGTTCACTAATGACTGATGACTATAATTGTGTTGCATGCACTTCCCTTACATGCCTTACACATAGGCCCACCATTTCTCTCAACTAATACTAGCAGCAAATATTTTAGCAGCTGATGGCCACATTAGTCTTGGACTGACTTGTTTGGTGTGTGCAACAGGAAGTATTTTGTTTACAAAGAACAAAAATAATAGGTTTATTTGTGTTATGCTGATTAATTTGTACAGGCATTCAGTGTCTGGTAAGTTAATGTTCAAGAAAAAATATAAATTTTTTTCAAGTTATTATTATTTTATTTAGACTTAGCATACCAGATAGCTATATCTCAGTTGAGAAATAAGTCATTATACAAACATTCAAAAGTATAGTGGCTAGGAAGCAATTCTAGCTATGGCTGTGTGAAGAGGTTGATGAAAAAGCGGTCTTAAAAAAGAACAAAGTCAAAGGATTTACATGACCTGATTTAACAACTACTATAAAGCCATTGTTATCAAGACAGTGTGGTATTAATATAAGGATAGGTACATAGATCAGTAGACCAAAATAAAGTCTATTCTCACATCGTCAACGAATTTTCAACAAAGATGCTGAGAGAATTCAATGGGGAAAAGAAATCTTTAAACAATTGGCAATGGATCAATTGGGATATCCATATGCAAAAAGTACACACAAAACTTAAACTCATAAAATTTTTAGAAGAAAATAGAAAATCTTTGGATCTTGAGATAAACATGATTCTTTTTTTTTATTTAAAATTTTTATTGTATACTCTATCCTCATGGTTACAAGTGTAGCTACATCTGTTCTTTAAGACAATGATAGCTCAGATGGAGAATGATGAAGCATGCATATTACCAGCTGTAAATATCACTTTCAAAAAGTCATTGTGCTACATTGGATATCCATGTGTTTCTAATCACATCTATAAATCTTAGGAATATAATTAGAATACACAAGCCAAAAATAATGATTCCCATAATATGCCTAGAATTGGAACATAATTAAACATTCAAGTTGTACACTTACAGAAACTAAACATTACAGCATTTTTATTTATTTATTTATTTATTTATTTTAATTTATTAAGGTATTATATGTGTACATAGCTTACCATTGCCCCCCCCCCCTCCCATACATGCCCTCCCTCCCCAGAGTTTTGTGTCCATTGGTTGTACTTATATGCATGTATACCAGTCCTTCGGTTGATCTCTTATCTCCCCCAGATCTCCCTCCCCTCCCCCCCTGTCATTTGACAGTCTGCTTGTTGTTTTACTGTCTCTATATCTATCTTTCTGTTCATTAGTTTATAATATTCTTTAATGTCCATAAATGAGTGAAGTCATGTGGTGTTTCTCTTTTATTGACTGGCTTATTTCACTCAGCATGATGCTCTCCAATTCCATCCAGGTTACTGCAAATGATGAGAATTCCTTCCTTTTTATGGCAGCATAGTATTCCATTGTGTAGATGTACCACAGTTTTCTGATCCATTCATCTGCTGACGGGCACCTAGGCTGTTTCTAAATCCTAGCTATTGTAAATAGTGCTGCTATGAACATAGGGGTGCATATATCCTTTCTGATTGGTGTTTCTGGTTTCTTGGGGTATATTCCTAGTAGTGGGATTACTGGATCAAATGGGAGTTCCATTTTCAGTTTTTTGAGGAAGCTCCATACTGTTATCCACAGTGGTTGCACCAACCTGAAATCCCACCAGCACTGCATGAGGGTTCCTTTTTCTCCACAACCTTGACAACATTTGTCGTTTGTTGTTTTGTTGATGTTGGCCATTCTGACAGGTGTGAGATGGTATCGCATTGTTGTTTTGATTTGCATCTCTCAGATGATTAGTGACTTTGAGCATGTTTTCATGTGCCTCTTGGCCTTCCTTCTGTCTTCTTTTGAGAGGATTCTATTCAGGTCCATTTCCCATTTTTTAATTGTATCATTTATTTTCCTTTTATTGAGTTGTATAAGCTGTCTGTAGATGTTGGAGATTAAACCTTTATCAGTGATAACATTTGCAAATATGTTCTCCCATACTGTGGGACTTCTTGTTGTTTTGTTGATGGTTTCTTTTGCTGTAATAAAGCTTTTTATTTTGATGTAGTCCCATTTGTTCATTTTCTCTTTAGCTTCTATTGCCGTAGGGTTAGTATCAGTGAAGAAGTTCTTTAGGCATATGTCTGAGATTTTGCTGCCTGTGGATGCCTCTAGCATTTTTATGGTTTCCCGTCTTATGTTTAAGTCCTGTATCCATTTTGAGTTTATTTTTGTGTATGGTGTAAGTTGGTGATCTAGTTTCATTCTTTTGCATGTATCTGTCCAATTTTCCTAACACCATTTACTGAAGAGACTATCTTGACTCCATTGTGTGCTCGTGCCTCCTTTGTCAAATATAAATTGAGCATATTGATTTGGGTTGATATCTGGATTCTCTAATCTATTCCATTGATCCATATGTCTGTTCTTGTGCCAGTACCAGGCTGTTTTGAGAACAGTGGCTTTGTAATACAACTTGAAATCTGGTATTGAGATCCCTCCTACTTTACTCTTCTTTCTCAAAATTGCTGCGGCTATTTGGGGTTTTTTATTATTCCAAATGAATTTTGGAGAGTCCTTTCTAGGTCTGTGAAGTATGTCGTGGGTATTTTAATAGGGAGTGTGTTGAACTTATAAATTGCTTTGGGAAGTATGGACATTTTGATGATGTTGATTCTACCAATCCATGAACATGGTATGTTCTTCCATCTGTTTACATCTTCCTCTATCTCTTTTTTCAGTGTTGTGTAGTTTTCAGCATATAGGTCTTTTACCTCCTTAGTTAAATTTATTCCTAGGTATCTTAATTTTTTTGGTGCGATGGTAAAAGGGAATGCTTTTTAGTCTCTGTTTCTATGAGTTCACTATTGGTGTATAGAAATGCCATAGATTTCTTGGCATTGATTTTGTATCCTGCTACATTGCCAAATTCGTTTATTAAGTCTATTAGTTTTTTGATGGAGTCTTTTGGATTTTTTATGTACAATATCATGTCATCTGCAAATAGGGACAACTTCACTTCTTCTTTTCCAATTTGGATGCCTTTTATTTCCTCTTCTTCTCTAATTGCAATGGCTAGTACTTCCAGTACTATGTCAAACAGAAGTGGTGAGAGTGGGCATCCCTGTCTTGTTCCTGTTCTTAGGGGGAATGGTTTTAGTTTTTGTCCATTGAGTATGATGTTTGCTGTGGGTTTATCATATATAGCTTTTATTATGCTGAGGTATGATCCTTGTACTCCCATCTTGTTGGGAGTTTTTATCAGGAAAGGGTGTTGGATTTTATCAAATGCTTTTTCTGCATCAATTGATATGACTATATGATTTTTAACTTTCAGTTTGTTTATGTGATGTATCACATTTATTGATTTGCGGATATTGTACCATCCTTGCATTCTGGGAATAAATCCTACTTGGTCATGGTGTATGATCTTTCTGATGTTCTGTTGGAGCCGGTTTGCTAGAATTTTGTTGAGGATTTTGGCATCTATGTTCATGAGGGATATTGGCCTGTAATTCTCTTTCATTGTGTTATCTTTATCTGGTTTTGGAATTAGGGTGATGCTGGCTTCATAGAAGGAGTTTGGAAGTGTTCTTCCTCTTGAATTTTTTGGAATAGTCTGAGGAGGATAGGATTTAGTTCTTCCTTGAATGTTTGGTAAAATTCTCCTGTAAAGCCATCTGGCCCTGGGCTTTTATTTGCTGGAAGCTTTTTGATGACTGCTTCAATTTCTTCCAAAGTCACTGGTCTATTGAGATTTTTAGATTCTTCCTGATTGAGTTTTGGCAGGTTATATTTTTCTAGGAATATGTCCATTTCCTCCAGGTTGTCCAGTTTGTTGGAATAGAGTTGTTGTATTTTGTAACAGTTCTTTGTATTTCGGCGGGGTCTGTTGTTATTTCACTTCTTTCATTTCTGATTTTTTTTTTATTTGGGTCCTCTCTCTTTGTTTCTTGGTTAGCCTGGCGAGAGGTTCATCAATCTTGTTTATTCTTTCAAAGAACCAGCTCTTGGTTTTGTTGATTTTATGTATTGTTTCTTTGGTCTCTATGTCATTTATCTCCGCTCTTATTTTTATTTCCTTCCTTCTGCTTACACTGGGCTTTTCTTGTTGCTCTTTTTCTAACTGTTTGAGTTGTAGAGTTAGATAATTTGTTACCATTTTTTCTTGTCTTTTATAATAGGCTTGCAGAGATATGAACTTCCCTCTCAAGATTACTTTTGCTGTGTCACATAGATTTTGGATTGTTGTGTTTTCATTGTCATTTGTTGCCATGATGTTTTTAATTTCTTCCTTGATTTCCCTGGTAACCCAGTCCTTGTTCAATAGCATGCTATTCAGTTTCCATGTGTTTGATTTCCTTGGATTATTTTTATTGTAGTTGATTTCCAGTTTTATGCCACTATGATCTGAGAAGATGCTTGATATGATTTCTATCTTCTTGAATTTGAAGAGACTTTGCCTATGTCCCAACATGTGGTCTATCTTTGAAAATGACCCATGTGCACTTGAGAAGAATGTGTATTCTGTGGCTTTGGGGTGGAATGTTCTGAAGATGTCGATTAATTCCATCTGGTCTAGTGTGTCATTTAGCGTTGATGTTTCTTTGCTGATTTTTTGTTTAGATGATTTTTCCAAAGGTGACAGTGGGGTATTAAAATATCCTACTATGATTGTATTCCTATTAACCTCTCCCTTAATGTCTTCCAGCAGTTTTTTTTTTAATGTATTTTGGTGCTCCTGTACTGGGTGCATATATGTTTACCAGGGTTATTTCTTCTTGTTGGATTGCTCCCCTTAGTATTATGAAGTGGCCTTCATTGTCTCTTGTTATGTCCTTCACTTTGAGATCTAGTTTGTCAGATATAAGTATTGATGCCCCAGCTTCTTTTTCATTTCCGTTCGCCTGGAAAACCTTTTTCCATCCCTTCACCTTCAGTCTGTGGGCGTCTTTTTTTCTGAGGTGGGTTTCTTGTAGACAGCAGATGTATGGGTTTTGCTTTCTTATCCAATCTGTTACCCTATGTCTTTTGATTGGAGCATTTAAACCATTTACATTTAAAGTAATTATTGATAGGTAGCTAATTGATCCCATTTTTATTCTATCCCCCTGTATTCCTTCTTCACTTCCTATTTCTTTATTTTTACAGTAGACCCTTTAGCATTTCTTGCATTGCTGGTTTGGTTGAGATAAATTCCTTTAATCTGTTTTTGTCAGTGAAGCTCCTGATTACACCTTCAATTTTGATTGACAGCCTTGGAGGGTACAGTATTCTTGGGTTCAGACCCTTCCTTTGCATGACTTTGTATATGTCATCCCATTCCCTTCTGGCCTGATGAGTTTCTGTGGAGAAATCAGTTGCTAGTCTGATGGGGGTTCCTTTATATGTAACTTTCTGTCTCTCTCTGGCTGCTTTTAAAATTCTGGTTTTGTCGATGGTTTTTGCCACTTTAATTATAATGTGTCTAAGTGTTGCTCTTTGGGGGTTCATTTTGTTGGGGACTCTGCGAGCATCTTGGATTTGTGTGGGTTTTTTCTTCTCTATCTCACGAAAGTTTTCTGTCATTATTTCTTGAAATACTTTTTCCATATCTTGCTCAGTTTCCTTTCCTTCTGTGACTCCTATTATTCTAATATTGTGGGTTTTTTTCGTATTGTCCCAAAGTTCCTGTGGGCTCTCCTCCTGTTTTTTGATTTTTTTTTTCCTAGCAGCTGCTCTAATTGGGTATTTTTTTCCATCTTGTCTTCTAGCTCACTGATGCGGTCCTCTGCTTCTTCTAGTCTACTCTTGATGCTTTCTATGGAGTTCTTCATAGAAGTGATGTCATTTTTCACTTCTTCTTGGGTCACCTTCATTTCCTCTTGGTTCTTCTTCAGGTCCTCTTGGTTCTCCTTCATTTCCTCTTGGGTCTTACTCATATTGTCAAATTTGTCTTCCATCCTTTTTAGCCATCCCATGATCATTACTCTGAATTTTTGCTCTGGTAGGTTGCTTGCCTCTAACTCGTTTACTTCCTTTTCTGGTTATTCCTGATTTTCTTTCATAGGTGGGTTGTTTCTTAGCCTCCCCATGATCTCTTTTTTTAGGATGCCTGTCTATGTAGTTCTCTCTCTCCTGCTTAGATTTAAAGGTACAAAATACAACACAACCAGGTTCAACACACACGGGACTGAACAGAAAAGTGTTTGCAATATTAATATCCTCCAATAAAGGTGACTAGAACCCAGCTAACAAAATCATACAATCAAATAAACAGAATAAGCAAACCAATTTTACAAAAAAGCATAAAACTTTGATATAGTTAGCATTCAGCATACAACTACAAAGGGGTAGAGAGAAGTATTTTTTTTTTTTTAGGACAGTGACAAGGTAGGTGTGAATGGGCTTGGAGTAGGGGGTTGGGAGTTAGATATACACAGGAAGGGTGAAATTTTAGGAGGGGGTACATAGAAAAAATAGAGAAAATCTAGAGCAGTAGAGTTAAGATAAGCAGGACACTAAAGGGAAAGGGTTAGGAAGGGATTGATGGCATAAAGGTGGGGTTTAGTTAGAATAGAACGTTGGAGAAAGAAAGGTATAAATAGTCTGTTGTATAGTAATCCCAAAGGGGGGAAAAGAGAAAAGAAAAAAATGAAAAAAAAGTATATAATATGGCACTTAAAAGATAATAATAAAACCAAACAAAAGAAAATAAGATAAAAAGATAAAAAGGCAAAATAGTAGTAGTAATAATATTGATTACATATAAAAATGAATTAATTAAAAAGGTAAAATCAAGTGAGGGAAGATGAAAAAATAACTTCTTGAGTAAACTTTGCAACTAATGTAACTTAAAAAACAAAACAAAAACAGAAAAAATTAAACAATTAGAAAATCAAAATAAAAAATTAAATAAAATTTGCAGTAATGAAGGTCATTCACTTCCTCTGTTGTTCTGTCTAGCTCACCAGTTCCCAGTCTGGGCAGTAATTGCAGTTCCTTGTGCTTCTTCCATATTGTAATCAGGTCTTGATTTTTAAGCAGTTCTAGAGTCCATATGTACTGTAGCCTCTGGGTGGCAGTTCTTCTTGGTGGCAGAGAGCCAGGGTTCTGAAGCCTTTCTAGCTTTTTTTCCCCTCTCTGTGTCCCTGATCTATGGAGGGGTGGGGGTTGGGCAGGATGAACCAACCTTGCTCCCCTGTAACTCTCGGAGTCAGATCCAAACGTGCTGCTCCTTAGATATCTCCCCACTTAGGAGCCCTGACCACAGTCAGTGGTGCCTCCAGCCCAAAACCCTGGGGTTTCTTGTAAACACAGACCCCTCTGTGCATCTGGTGCGCGTGAGCTGGTGCATGTGGGCTGCTGCGTGGGGAATGCGCGCCACTGGGGAGCGCGCCGCTGGGGGACTCACCCAATCTCCATAAAATCTGATTTATAGCCTTGGGGTGGAACACTCCTTTGAGTCCAAGTGTTCGCGCTGATTGTGGTCAGCATTTAGGGGCGAACAGCTGCTTGGTGGTCTTTACGGCTGTGGATATTCAGTCCTCTAATCCAAACCTCTTCCCGTCAAGATGGCAAGATTTCCCCGTCGTCCCCCTTAGGTCACTCTGGGAAAGGACCCAGCTGTGGGTGCTTAACTGTCAGGGGCACCCTGATCAAGCACCCCCCAGTTTCCCCAGGTGTTTGCCTTTCTCTTGGCTTGCTGACAGGCACTCCCAGCGCGACCCTCGGCTGCTCTCTCCTTCCTCTTCGGGACCCGGTTCAGAACTTGCCTATCTATTCTTCCGCCATTTTCTGAATCCTATAAATTTTTATTAAAATGTTCTATTATTTTATGCTAACAATTACTCATTTATTTCAGCTCTTTGTATTCAGCATGTCTCTATCGAAATAAACCTACGTTTCTATGAAAATTGAAGCTTTTTTTTTTTTTTTTGTGGCCACATACACTTCCGCCTTGTTTGTTTGGCCCGTGTTAGCCTTCGAATTTGACTTGCTTACTCTAAAGGAAGTGATGCTAGTGCAGGGCGGCTGAACAGGCCTGGATGGTGCAGGGCCTGGCATACGGCAGGACGCCCGAGATGTGCGAGGCTGTATGTGACGGTAAGGCCACTCAAACCAGCTTCACTTACTGACTTGCCTGACTGGGAAGTTCAAGAGTATATTGGTTGGGGGTGGGGGGCTGAATCCAGGGCTTGAGCACAGTCATCAGGACTGAGCCCCTCTCCATACGGGTTCTGTTTTCTTCCAGGCTCGACTTCATTCTTCATTGCCCTAGGAGGGATGGCCCTCAGGGCCAGCATAGGAACACGAGTCATTGCATCCTCACCTAAGCCACACAGAACAGGCAAGGCCAAGCTGATGACTTCCAGTTGACAAATAAGGAAACTGAGGCTCTGTATTCGTTTCCCATTGCTGCTGCAACAAATCACCATAAACTTAGTGGCTTAAAACCACAGATTTTGCTATCCTGCAGGTTTGGAGGCTGGAAGACCAGAGTGAATGTCACTGGGCTAAAGGCCAATTGTCCTCAGGGCTGCCCCCTCCTGGAGGCCCTGGGGAGAACCTATTTGCTGCCCTTTCCAGCCTGGAGGGGTGCCTGCATTCCTCAGCCAGTGGCCCCTTATCATCAAAACTAGCACCTGTCCCTGCTGCCTCCTTCTTTCCTTTGTAAGGTCCCCATGATTGCATTGGGCCTGCCCAGATAATCCAGGAAAACCTCCGCATCTCAGATCCCAAATTTAACTCCACCTGCCAGTTCCTTTGCCAGGGCAGGTGGCCCTCACAGGCCTCGGGTATTAGGTCAGGGCCCTCCCTGCAGAGGCTTCTACTAGTAAAGGTGGAAGCTTCATGGTCGCCCTTAAGTTAGTAGCTGAGTCCCAGCTGGAACCAAGGTGAATGGCTCTAAATGCAGACGGCCGGCGGGCCAGGTCCTGTCAGCCTCAGGTGGCTTGGGAGCCTGGAGTCTTCACCTGCACGTGGTACCAGGGGGGCGGGGCACTGTGACAGTGCCTAGCACAGCTGACAAGGCAGACAGTCAGTGACATTAGCGCTAGTCCCTCAACTGTGAACAAGCAGGCTCCCTGGACGCTGGCCCAGGGAATGCTGGGGAAGAGCCAGCCTTCTGGGGGGACAAGACCTTCGGAGTCTGAGTCAGTCCTGTGCCATTGAAGAGCATGAACTCGTGGGAGGGCCAGTTCCTCCCTCATAAGTGAAGGCAGCAGTCCGCCCCTCACAGCAGGAGCAGCAGGAGTTTGCCCTGCCCAGTGTTTGCACCCCAATAAATACCTCTCTTTCCTAGAACTCTCCCTGCCCCTCCACCCTTTCTCCTCTCCCTCTTCCTGCCTTTCTGTCTCCTCTTTCCCCTCCTCCTTCCCATTGGCCTCCTTCCTCCCTCCTTTCTCGCCTGGATGTGAGACCTCTGCTTAAGAGCAATTGATCAGTTTCTGGTTTCTGGTGCCGGTGCTCAGTCCCCTCCTCAGTGTCAGAGCGCCACTGACTCGCACTCATCAGCTTCTCAGTGGGCAATCTAAATGCTAATGATCCTGCCACCCTGCCTCACCTGCTACTGGTGCCAAGGAGCCCCGGAATGACTGGCAGAGGCAGACAGGACACCTCTCCTGCCCTCTCACCCGGACTGGGCTCAAATCCTAACCCTTTACAGGTGCAGAAGGAGGGCCTTCACCGGGAGCCCCGAGCACCTCCTCCCCAACAGGCCCCTATCTATGGAGTGGGCCGATGCCCACCCCGATCACCTCATTCCCTTTCATGCACTGGCAGTTCTCAGTCTGATACTGAAAGTGCAATATGCTTGCCAGTAATGATGTCTTATTGGAGTGTAAAGATTTTCCCATTTCACTGCTTTATCCTGAATTTAAAGTATTTCAAAATTCACTTAGATGGGAGAGGACCAGCAGCTGAAAATAAACTGGTGCCTTCTAAGGTGTTATCTCTGAAATGGGAGATGGGATGGGTTGCGGGTGGGGCAGAATCCATCACTGAGCGTTTCCATCACTTGGACCAGGTGGCCTCTTCTCCTCTGTGTCCCGGTCCTGCATCCCAGTCCTGCATCTTGCATCCTGGTCCTGCACCCTGACATGGTCCTGCATCCTGCATCCCAGTCTCCTCAGGGAACACTTGCCTTTGATGTTTCTTCTGCTTAGCACACTGTTCCTCACATCACTGCCTGTCTGCTTCCCCTCCTTATTCAGGACTCCTCGGAGTGCCACCTTCTCGGAGAGGCCCGCCCTCAGTATCCTAGCCAGTACCCCGTGTGTGTGTGAGCTGCCATCCAGACTTCTCCAAAGGGGCCTTTGGAGAAATGTTTGACATTCATAACCACCCAAGATGTCAAAGGGAATAGAATTGTTTTTCCTTGTATTACTGAAAACACTAGAAAATTCTTGAAAAGCAGGAAAGAGACCCATGATATTACCATCCATGCAGAGTCAGTATTTCCATGTTAATGCCTTTCTTTAGTGCCTTTTTATGCATAGTTTTTTTTTAACGTAATTATATCCATTCTCTATGTGCAATTATTATCTTGGTGTTTTAGTGACTATTATATCATAAGCATTTCCACACAGCACAGCCTCTGTGAGCACTGCATTTTATGGCTCCGTAATGTGAGGATTATGGCATGGATTATTTAACCAAACATTTAAATTTAAAAACATTTACCTTGTTGCTTATTCTGTTGTGATGATAATCCTTTTGCAAACTCACCCCTCCCACAGCCCAGCCCACCACCAGGATTTCCCGCTTCATTAAGCGATGCCCTCCAATATGTAATTACTGGATCAAAGAGGGTAGCTGGTTTTGAAGGCATTCAATAGACATTTACCAATTCCCGGGTTGACAATGCTGTGCCCGCTAACACTGGGATCTGCAGTGAAAGGAAATACGCACATGGCCACACTGGGGCTTGCCCATTATCATTTTAAAGGCTGGTAATTGGGAAGGCTGGGAGGCTGCTGTTCCTGTTTGCATGGCTGCTGTTAGCACTGATATTGAAACATTTTCCGTGTTTGTTAAACAGTCACATTTCCTCTTTGGGGAACTGTCTGTGCATGTCTGTTCCCCAGTCATCTCCTGGTGGTTTGTTTTCTTAAAGATTGATATTAATTCAAATGTTTAAACACACCGTTCCTAGGGTTGCATGTGCTTCGGATGCAGCTGTCTGTTGTTTCCCTTTTAAGTCTGATTACACTTTTTCTGTACAGAAGATTTAAACATGTTGTAATCACATCTGCCCATCTTCTTCTTTGTGAATTTTAAAATCTTTTCTACATCTAAACACTCCCTTTCTCCCTGGAAGCTTGATAAATATTCATTCCTATTTTCTTATAGTTGGTTTATGCTTTGACTAAAGAGATAACTCTTTGCTCTAACTGGGAATTGTTTCGGTGCATAACATGGAAGAGACTTTTCACGTGGCTAATCCTGTATCCCAGTAGAATTCATTCATAATCTTATTTTTCCTTCTTTATCATATATTGAAAAGTCACATGACTTGGAGCAGACCCTAAGCTGTCTGTCCTGTGGAAGTTTAAGGAGAGACAGGGACCACATTTAAGGAGGGACAGCTGGAATGGAGCGCCTTCGTCTCCCTCCTGCCTTGGGGTAGGAAGCTGGTTCAGAGAGGAGCAGGGGTGGTGGAGATTGCCCCAAAGACACAGAATGCCAGTCCAGTGGGCCTAGTCCTCCCAAACTGATCTCTGACTCTTAAATTCCTCACATTTCAATTTTTTCGAGATATAGTTGCCATACACAACTGTGAAAATGTAACGTGAGCACTGCCATGATCTGATACATACACTGTGAACAGATCCCCCTGTCTGGCTAGCTGGCTAGCCAGGGCGCCCGTCACCGTGCACACTGATTTTGGTGAGAACATCTAAGTTCCACTCTCCCAGCAAATTTCAGTTCTACAGCAGTGTCATCTTCTGTGGTCACCAAGTGTCACATTAGATCCTCAAAACTTGCCTTAGACCAAAGTTTGTATCCTTTTACCAGCCACTCCCTCCCTCTCCCCACCTCCCACCCCTCCCCCCGCCCCATCCCACCAGTTCTTACCACCACTTTCTATTCTCTGTTTCTACGAGTTTGACTGTTGGGTTTTTTTTGTTTTTAGATTCCATACCATGCATTATTTGTCTTTCCCTATCTGGCTTATTTCATGTAGTATAATGTCCTAAAGGTTCATCCAAGACGTTGCAAATGGTAGGGTTCCCTTCTTTCTCATGTGTGGGACATGCTGCTGAGTCAGCTTCAATTCCTGGCCGCCCACGAATGAGTGATGTCCACCGTGTTCTGCCCTCAATAGTCCTACTCAGCTCCTGTCCATTTGGGTGGCATCTTTTACCAAGTCAATTCATCTCACCTTTGCTCTTCCTCTTTCCTGCTGCCTCCTATTCCCCAGCAGTATTGTCTTTCCCAGAGAACCCTGCCTTCTCACGCCAGGCCCGAAGTAGGATAGGTTCCATTTTGTCATTGTTGCCTTCAGACTTCATTTGCTTCTGAACCCATTTGTTCATCTTTCTGGGGTCCGGGGCAGGCACAGAGCTGTCCTTTATCCCCATGTGGCAAGTGAACCAATCTTTCCCACCAGCCTCTTCCCTGCCCAGCCTTTTCATTTGTGCATGGTTATTGGGACTGTGAGGGTGTGGACGAGCTCAGCCTTTTCTCCAATGACACGACCTTGCTCTTGGTGACCTCCCTCTTCTCCCAGGGTTGCCCTTCTGAGCCTCAGCCTTCTCCCGAAGTCTTGGCCGCATTCTCCACGTGAGTTGATGACCGAACCCAGGTCAGTAGAATCTCTAACAATTTTTCCGTCTTCACTGTCTAGGTTAAAGCTGTGTGCTTCTCTGTAATCATGGTCTGTGTCTTGATGTTCAAGTGCAGTCCTGTGTTGACACTTCCTTCTCTCACTTTCATCAGAAGGCTTTTCAAATCATTGCTGCTTCCAGCCAGTGAGACGGTGCCACCTGCAGATCTTGTTATTGACATTTCTTCCACTGGATTCACTTCTTTTCCCCCTGAGTCTAGCCCAAGCTTTCAAACAGTATGTCCAGTGTATAGACTCAGCAACTTGGGAAGTGAGGCACACCCCTGTCTGACGCCTTTGACTGTTAGACACCTTCCACCTCTATATTCTGTCCTGACAGTGGCTTCCTGCCCACAGTCTAGGTTTCCCATCAGGACAGTCAAGTGCTGAGGCATGCCAATTCCTTTCAGAGCAAGTCGTAGCTTTTCATCACCAACACAGTCGAAGGCTTTACTGCATCTATAAGACATATCAGCCGTGGGCAAACTACGGCCTGCAGGCCGGATCCGGCCTGTTCGGCTGTTCTATCCGGCCTGCGGAGCCAAAAGAGCGGAGGGTTCTCTTGCTTTCCCCTCTGCTCCTTTACCAGCAGCCCAAGATGAGAGTGCAATCATGGTCAGGTTGTTTTTGTTCCGGCCCTCCGGTCCAGTTTAAGAACCCATTGTGGCCCTCGCGTCAAAAAGTTTGCCCACCCCTGGATAGACTAACCTTCTTCTGAAATTCTCTGGAGCACGCCTGTATCCAACAAATGTTCACAGTTATGTCCCAGTGCCTCTTCTCCTCTGAATCCAGCTTGAACTTCCAGCACTTCTTACTCCAAAAGAGGTAGGAGTTCAAAGCTTTCCTGGTGTGGGAAAGTGGAGCAATGGTCCTGTAGTGACTGCGCTCCGTGGCGCTCTCTTCCTGGAAGACTGGGATGTATAGTGAGGCTTCCAGTCTGTAGGCCATCGTCTTGTTTTCTGTATATGTTGACAGTCTTGTTATGGTTTTGAAAGATCCAGACTCTGTGGCTTGAAATAATTCCATCACTGTCTTGCCTCCCCCTGGTGGTTTATTTATTCCCAGTACTTTCAGGGCAGCGCCCACTTCTCTTTCTAGAATTACAGGTTCTTCCCCACAGGAACCTTCTTAAAAGGCATCTGGAATCCTGTTCTTCTACATAGATTTTCATTATACTTTCCCATCTTTCCTCTCTTCTCTCTGGGTCAGTCATTTGGCATTCCCAGTCTAGGTCTAATTTCCCATTTGCTTCTTGAATCTTCTGGTAGACGCCTCATTTCTCTCTCTCTTTTTTTTTTTTTTTTTTTTTTTTTTGTGTGTGTGTGTGTGTGTGTGTGTGTGTGTGTGTGTGGTTCCCTTCTGTGTTCTTAGGTTGAGCATTGTCAGAGTTCTCTGTATCTCTAGGAGATAGTTCCTGGAAAACTGGAGGCTTCTGACCTGGCTTTTGTCACATTTTACTGCTGCCTCTCTCCTGTCTAACAATGTTCAGTGTTTCTTCTGTTATCCATCTTGATTTTCCTTTCCTTTTTACTTCCAGCATTATCTTTTCACTTATTTTTCCAAAAATGTGTCCTTATTGTTGAAAGATGTCACCTTTCCCCTATTCACTCCTCCAACCCAATTCTCCACCCTCCTGCCCCAATTCCCCACCCTCCTGCCCCAAGCCTTCACCATACTGTTATGGTCTGTGTCCTTGATTATGCATATAAGTTATTTGGTTAGTCTTATAATATTGCTACTTTCAGTATACAGCTCTTGTTCTAAGTCAATGAAGCTTAACTGTGTAAATCTGTTTTTATGTGGACTTTGACTACCCTATCAGAAATGTTATTTATGCTATATTCAGCACCATGATTCTTTTAAGGATCTTCTTTAGCTTTATATTAGTGTTTGATAATAACAGCTCATGTCCAGTTCTTCATCATGGCTGATTAGTATCGCATTGTATATATACACCACATCTATCCATTCATCCTTTGATGACCACTGAGGTGGTTTTCATATATTGTATTTTGAATAATTCTACAATGATTGTCTCTTAGAAAAGGTGGTTTCATTTCTTTGAATATGAACCCAGAAGTGGGATTGCTGGATCATGATAGTCCTATTTGTAATTTTTAAAGAAACCTCCATACTGTTTTGCACAGTGGCAGCACCAATTTACAATTCCACCAACTGTGCACTGGAATTCCCTTTTCTCCTCACCCTCACCAGCACTAGTTATCTCTTGTATTTTTTGGTGACAGCCATTCTATGAGATGGGAGGTAATATCAATTGTGGATTTGGTTTGAATTTTCCTGATAATTCATAGTTTTGCACTTGTCTTCATATACCTGCTGGCCATCTGTATGTCTGCTTTCTGACTCCTGAGGAAGATTTGTATCAGCTTTTCTTCTGCCGTCCAGACTGACTTCTACTCTTATTGCTCGGAGTTTGGAGGGGGGCTTAGCAATAAAGATGACCTCCCAGATGTGAGCTTTCCCCTGGCCAACTAGGGCCGGCCGCTTCACTAGCTTTTCTCCCATTGACCTCTTCCTGAAGCTCGCCCCCTCCCCGAGTCAGGCAGACACTTGCCTTCAGGGGTACTCACTGACATTTGCTTTCTTTCTCAGACTTCATTTCTTCCTGGTATGAGACAGATGCCCCTCTCAAGATCAAAATCTTATACTTAAAACCTCAGAATACATCTACTTCCTTCCAGACCTGATAATTTCCAGATTCTTGTTACTTCTGATTTTCTTCCTGTAATCTCAGGGGTGAATAGGAAGAGCTGAATTAGGGGTGTATACGATCCCTGATAGAAAGGGGGCCCTAGGAGCCGCTCCATAAGAACCATCAGGCCATCTGCAATGTCATGTGTCCCGGGAGTTAAGGAGCAACGCTCCGTATTCCTGCGGCCATAGCACTGGGCAAACAGACCACAGGAATGAACTCTCCACTGCACCTGCAGACCCTTGAATCTGTCATCATCTCAATCCAGCTTCCAAAGCTGCTCTTCTCATTTAGAAATTTGAAAATGTAGAGTTCAGATTCTAAAGGGCAAACTTTCAACACCCATGAGACAGGTCTAAGCAGATCATGTCACGATGGACCAGGTCTTGGCAGATACCAGTAGTGAACATGTTCGGGCAGGATTCATCAGCCACTTACCTACTCATTCATTCCTTCACTCACTCATGTGACAAATACCCATAAGTTTCCTCCTCTGTGGCAAGCTTCATCCTTATCTTAGGAAGTTGGGATTTAGTGGTGAATTCAACCAAGTCTAGTGGAGGAGGCATGCTAACCAAAGGGAGGAGACAGGTAATGAGAACACTATGTCATCTTCTACCCTATTTTCAACCATCTGCATTGATGCTTATGGATGAAGTGTGGGCATCAATTCTGGTTTGCGGTGTATGGGTGATCAGCAGATACCTTCACACAGGCTGCATGCAGAAGTGGCATGGGAGTGTGTTCTGTGGCTCTTTCATATGGTAAATGCTCTGCTCGCCACTGCCACTTGAGAGGGAATGGCTCCACACCCACTGGGAAGCTGTATGGGAGGCATTTTGCTAATAAACAACCGAACAACAGGTAACTACCCAGCGGTTCTCCCCACATGGGATCAGAGAAACTGGAGGCCTTCAAGGGGAGGGCGGAATCTTTGCTTGTAGACTCTGAATAGGTCAGCCTGTTTGAGAACAAAGACATTTCCCCCTTTTCTCCTCAGGGCTTAAAATAGGGAAAGCAGAAGTGTCTCAGCATTTATACAAGGGGGTTCAAGATTAATTACAGGTACTTTATGGGCTTAATGGACAGTTGGAAAATTCTTAATTGTAAACCACAGTCTCTTGACTTCTTAATTTGACTCAGTGAATCCATGCTTAGCCAAAGCCCTCGCGGTGTTGGGCATGGAGTGGCCCCGAGTGATTTTTAATGACACACTGTGACAGATTCTGAGACATGAGACACTGCCATTAGCTTTAAGGAGACACAAGACATCACCATTAGCTTTAAGGGGAACATAATTTAGGGCAGAAGACAGTTATGTGAGCAGCAGATGTTAATGCAATCGAGGCCGATGTTTACTGAGCGCTGGCTGTGTTTCAGGAGCCATGCTAAACACATGCTCATTGCCTCCTGCAGTTCTCCAGTGAGCACTGCAGTGGGTACGGGTGGCTTCTGCTGAGGGAGGACACAGGTGCCAGAGAGGTCCACAGAGCTCTGGCCGAGCTGCGCTCTGGGCCCGGGCCTCTGTGGTCCCAGTGGCTCTGCCTGAGCGCTATGCCTGCGCCTCGCCACAGTGCCTGCTGCCTCCAGGTACGAGCGATGTATCAGAGACAGGGTGGGGAGGCGCCCGTCCCTGGAGAAGGAGCTAGAGAACATGCACCGAGGAAGTCCCACTCGCAGCTTGAAGGTTTCCAGAGTGGGTGAGCTGTCGGTTGAAATGAAACATGTGGGAAACTGCACATCATTTTGCAACTAGTGTGGTTTTGATCTGATGCCTCATCCTGGTAACAGCGAGGTCATCCACTGCGCTGACCCCTCCTTCTCCGGGTGACAGGAGAGCTTGGCCTCTGTCCAGCTCTGCTTCCCTGATCAGTGGCTAAGGCTGTTCCCAACTGTCAAACCCTTCCCATCTGGAATCTGGGAGGCCCTCTACTTTGGGCCTCCCCATCTCTCTTTCTAGGTTACATCATGCCGGGCAGTGCCACCACCTGTGTTGCTGACATACCCATACTGGGAAGCAGACGCAGCCGGCTTCCTCTAAGAGTCTGCCGCCAGCCCTCCCCTGCAAACCCACTGTGTGGATGCCCGGTCCGCTGCTTCAGAGAGCCCCAGTGGTGGCCCTTCATCCCCTTCCACCGGGCAGATCACCCTCCTGGTCCATGAGGTCTGAAAGGTTGGAGACCGCTGACACAGCCGGGGCCTGCGGGCTGCTTGAGGGCGTGTGGACAGAGCGGACACCAGGCCAGTGGATGCACCTACTGGTGTGACACTCGTATGTGACACAGCTGAGCATGGGCCAGGGCTGCCACCGGCTTCCCTGGCCAGGGGATGCATCCCCGAGGACCTGGCCTCAGGCTGTTGGAAAGCTGTGTGGCTCCAGGAAGGAAGCTGGGACATCCTTTATTTAGTGTTTCATTTTATAACTTTTCAACACGTGGTGTATGGGTCTTCATTTCACTCTTGCCCTCTGCTGCACAGCTCTACATTCATCTTTCAAAAATGGAATCCAATCTGGTCAATTTTTATTTTCTGCCAGGGAAGGGAGCTCCGTGGCGTGGGGGATCAGTTTAAGCCGCCAGCTGTGACAGTGCGCTGGCAGCCGGGCAGCCTGTCACACGCGGTGCTAGAAGACGCAGGGACACCCATGCTTCGCTGCATCCAGTTGGTTAAGGGTAGGTCACTAATCTAGCCTACATGGGGGTGGGGGGCAGGGGGAAGGAGGGAGTCACAGGGGTGCAATGCCAGGAGGGGGCGGTGCTCGCAGGCTTCCCCTTAGATTATAAAATAAGCGGTAAAACTGCCATTTTCTGGAGTAATTTTTCCATCTATTGAGATTTCGCTTCCCAGCAATTGTCCTCAGTGTGGTTCAAATAAACTTATTAAATTCTCCACAGGTTTGAACGTCTCTCACATCAACAGAGTGAGGGGTCCCCCTGACCACACCCAAAGGAGTCAGGGGCTTACATTTTGGTAACATCACTGTTCCCAGTAAAATTACATTTTGACTATTATTCTATGACACAAAACCCTCCAGGAGTCCCTTTTAAAAGTTACAATAAGAGGAGGCTATAGACCTGGGATGCAGAGAAGATAAAATGAGCCATTTAAGAACCTTCCTTTCTGAGCAAAATGGGACAAGTGAATTTTTTTTATAATGCTAACCTGGAAAGAAAACCTGTGGCGATGTGATGAGCAGAGAGGGGACTGAGCCTGGAATGTGGTGGAGGAGGTGAGCAGGACAGTGATCAGTGAGCCTGTGGAGTGAAACATCTATTGGGTCTGCTACCAACTGGATCCAAGTGAGAGCTCTCTGGGGACACCCAGTGGCTGTCAGTCCCCGAATGAAGCTGTGTGAGGCTGTGGTGCCTTTGGGGGTTTCGATGAGCAGATGTCCCCAACATAGCTCAGCTTCATTTCCATACAAGCAGCCCATACCCTGCCCCAGGTACCCCCCCGCCCCGCCCCTGCTCCCCCAGGACCTGCAGTTCCCTGGAGCCTGTGAGGATGGAAGGGGGACGCAGGTGCTTCTGAAACTGAGTTTGAGCAGGGAATAAATAAACCAACCATCTCATCCTACGCTTTCTCATTGCTAACCTGGTACCTCTCAGTCCTGCTGTTTGCTAGGACAGTATAAAGAATCTTATATTCATTCATGTAAAATATTTATCAAGAGTCTACTTTGGGTAGCTGATGTTTTTAGGTCCTGAGATGGAGCAGTGAGAATAACAGACGAGCTTCTGTCTTCATATTGAATATATTCTGATGGGAGACAGGAAATAAGCAACTATACCAATAAATAAATAAAATATCAGTGAGCTAAAAAGCTATGAGGAAAGCCGTACAGGGTAATCTGAGATTCAAGAAGAACTGAGCACAAACAACAATAGGAAAGTAGATAAATTGGACTTTATCAAAATTTAAAACTTTTGTGTTGCCATGGAAGTGATGCAGTGGAAAAGATAAATACCCCCTCCCCCCTTTTTTAAGGGCCAAGGATCACAATAGATATTTTCCCAAAGAAAATATTCAAATGATCAATGAGCACATGAAAAGTTGTTCAACATCATTAGCCATCAGTCAAATGCAAGTCAAAACTACCATACGATATCACTTCAGACATGCTAGGCTGGCTGTAATAAAAAAGACAGATCGCAACATCGCAAGTATAGGCAAGGATGCTGCTGATGAGAATGTAAAATGATGCGATGACACTGGAAACAGCCTGACAATTCCCCAAAACTTAAACATGGAGTTATTATAAGATCCAGCAGTTCCATTCGATGTATATAATCAAGAGAAATGAAAACATATGCCCACACAAAAGCGTGTATGTGAATGTTCATAGCAGCATCATTCACAGTAGTCTAAAGTGGAAACAAACCAGATGTTCACCAACTAGTGATTGGATAAATAAAAGCGGCACATCTACAACATGGAATATTATGTGGCAATAAAAAGGAATGAAGTGCTGACTCATGCTGTACAATGTGGACGAACCTTGAAAACACCCATGCTGGTGAAAGAAGCCAGATACAAAAAGGTGCACGTTGTATAATTGCATTTACATGGACTGTCCAGAAGAGGCCAGTCTCCTGAGACAGAAAGCAGGTTAGAGGTCACCAGGGGATAGCAGGTGGAGTGGGGAGGGGAGTGACTGCTAATGGGTACAGGGTTTTTTAAAGGGGGGGTGGGCGGTGATAAGCATGTTCTAAAGCTGATTGTGGTGAGAGTAGCACAACTTTGTGAATATACTAAAAATCATTGACTATACCAAAAATTAGGTAAAATGTGTGGTATGTGAATAGATATTTTATTAAAAGAAGGAAGAGGAGGAGGGGATGAGGGAGGGGGGGAAAGTACTGGCCTCTACTACCAGCCACAGAGGAATTAAGGATTTGGGAGAGACATTCTGTGCAGAGAGAACAAAAAATGTTAGTACCCTACCTTTTCTTCAATATTTTATCTATACTAATAATAGAGGAATATCCAAATTGTCCAGGACACTGTCACAGTAACAACTGATCAATAGGCTGCATGCGCAACAGGAGCAGGTGGGTGGGGACTTGCAACATTGGGGAGGGGCACAGCAGGGGGCCTCCACATTCATGAACCGGGGCTGGAGAGAGAGACAGGGCCTGATCAGCAGCCCCTGTGGCTGCTGTACCATGGGTCCAGGTCAGGGCTCATGCAGGAGGTAACTAATCCATGTGTCCCTCTCACATAGATATTTCTCTTCCTTCTCTCTTCCATGGTCTCTAAAAACTCAATAGGAAAATATCCTCAGGAAGGATAAAAAAGAAAAAGAGAAAGAATGAAAGAAAGAAAGAAAGAAAGAAAGAAAGAAAGAAAGAAAGAAAGAAAGAAAGAAAGAAAAAAAGAAAGGAAGGTTATATACTATGAAAGAGACATCTTGAAAATGCCTAAAGAAAGTTGTCATTTTTTTTGTGGTGAAGGGACTGGAGTCCATGTTGATGAAAACACCTTGGTAGCTGTGAGGGCTGAGGGCCGGCAGCCGCAGTGGCCAGCAGTGGCAGTGGCATCGGCAGCAGCAGTGGGGTTATGGGGTTGGCACCTTCCCCTGATCAGCCCAGTGGCATCCCACAGAGGGAAGCTAGACTGTAGCTTAGGCCCACTCCCACTTGGCAGAGGGACTAAGTCATCAGTAGGACATCCCCTGAGGGTTCTCAGACTGTGAGAGGGGGCAGGCTGGGCTAAGGGACCCCCTCAGTGCATGAATTTTTGTGCACCAGGCCTCTAGTGGTATAATAACCAGACTACGGGTTTGGTGCAGGCACACCAGACTTACCATTTACCATGTCTACCTTCCTCTAAATCTTTTAAAGCTTCATTTTTAACTTATTATGTGATGCTGTGCTGATAGGCCTAAGGCACTGATGTGACTGGGCCCCTGTAAACATACCTGAGGGGGTGGTACTCTCCTCCTTTTACAGGAAGTAGAGAACCAGGGGCCCTTTCAGCAGCACACGGCACTGAAGGGTTGGTCCAGGGGACACACCACCTCCTTGGTCTCATGCATCTCATTTACAGAATGGGCATAATATCTCTACTTTCTGGTACTGTAGATTGGGGACCCATGTGTGTCTAGCAATTACTTTATCATTATTTTAAATTGAATGTATGGGGGTGACATTGGTTAATAAAATTATTTAGGTTTCATCATCTGTATTTTTTATTGATTATTGTATCACATAATTGTCCTCATCCCCCATTCCCATCCCAAAACCCTCCCTAGACATGCCTCTATCCCCCTGTTGTCCATGGCCACTGGCTAGGCCCATATGCATGCACACAAGTCCTTTGATTGATCTCTTCTCCTTACCCTCTCCTACTTTCCCTCTGAGGTTTGAGAGTCTGATCGCTGCTTCTCTTTCTCTGGGTCTGTTTTTGTTCATCAGTTTATGTTATTCATTATTTCTTCTAGATGTGTGAGATCATGCGATTTAAGAAATACTCTTGTAAGAACCTATACTGAGACAAGCCATTGCTGAGAGGCAAATGAATCAGTCTGTAGTGAGTTCCTTTCTGGGCCAAGAGTTCTTTTCAGTATCAAATAGTTCCTTATGTGTATATGTCAGCCATGCTATTTCAGATCTGCTTGGTGGACAAATGGTGGTGATGCAGGTCCCACCGTCTCTGGTTTGGTCCTGGGCATCCTTCAGCAACACGCATCTGCTGTCTGCTAGTATGGTGAGGCGTCATCAGCATCTTCCATCTCTGAATTGTGTCTCTTCTGTCTTCATGGCTGGAGCACTTCTGTCTATTCCTCTCTGTTACAGGATTCCAGATAGTCTTGGAGTTGTTTTCTGAAAATATACAAACGTATTCTCAACCAAAAGTTAATAAAAGGATATTTTCTATAAATCTGACTTGGGATCTTTTTTCATTTTTTTCCCCCAAATGATTTTCCTCTGGCTTATTTTGACACCATGTATGTATTTTCATGGGTATCTTAGGATCCAGGTAACAGACAGAGACTTGGCTGACAACAGCTGTCCTCTCAGAGCAACAAGACTTGTTTGAGAGGTCTTATACCCATGGTGTGGGCAAGAGGGCTTTTAATATCTAAATTTAGCCTAGTAGCAGGAATGCTCAGGCCCTTCTCAAGAAGGCAAATAATCAATTCCACTAATACATACATGGTAAATAAGATTGTTGCTAGAGTGTTGAGTTTGACAGTTGAATAGTAGCCAATTTATCAGAGGAAATTAATGTGGCTAATGGAAATAAATGAATATTCTAGAAAAACTTATTGTACTGTACAAAAAGCTGTTTCTAAAGTGTTAACAAAAATTTTTATTGGCAGAGCATCTCACAGTAAAATTGCTTAGCATGTTATGAACCTAAATTAGTCATAGTTTAGAGCAAATAATTAAATTGTAAAAGATATCAAGACTACTTTATAAAATTTCCAAAAGTCTCCTATTATTTAAATTAAAAAAGGGGGTGACAGTGGAAGAATATTATGTAAGGAAGGAAAAATATCCTGCAAATAATTTACATCTAAAAAATTTGTACTTTAGTAAATTAACCTTCATTCGAAATGCTAACAGCAAGATACCCATGAAAATCATCATCTGTATTTTGTACTGTGTGTTCAACACCCCAAGTCAAGTCTCCTTCCATCACTATTTATGGCCCCTCTACCCTCTTCCACCTCCACCTCCTTTCCCTTTGGCAATCGCCATCCTGTTTCCTGTGTCCAGGAGTCTTTTTTTTTTTAGTTTGATTAATCCTGTCACCCATCTCACTCAGTCCCCACCCCTACCCAACAGCTGTCTGTCTGTTCTCTGTATCCATGAGTCTGTGTCTACTTTGTTAGTTTATTTTGTTCATCAGATTCCACATATATGTGAAATCATATGGCACTTGTCTTTCTCTGCCTGGTTTATTTCACTTAGCATAATAATTTCCAGGCCCATCCATGCTGTCACAAAAGGTACAAGTTCCTTCTTTTCTATGGCTGGATAGTATTCTATTGTGCCTACAATTATTTTAGACTTTTTTTTTAAAGTTTTACTTTAACTTCACAGCACACAAAACTATATTTGGTACGCATAATGGGTTGAATAATTGACAAAAAATGTTCTAGTTCCAATATCCAGGTCATGGGAATGTTGGAAAAAGGTCTTTGCAGATGTAAATAAGTTAAAGATCTTGAGGTGAACTCATTCTGGATTACCCATGTGGGACCCGTATCCAATGACATGCACATTTATATAAGACAAGAGAGGAGGAGAGGCAGACACTATGAGAAGGCACCTGAAAATGAAGCAGAGGTTGAGCTGTGTATGCACAAGCTAGAGCAGCAGAAGCTGGAAGAGGCAAGGAAGGGTTCTGCCCTGGAGCCGTCGGAGTGGGGCCCAAACTCTGGCCTCCAAAACCGGGAAAGACTTATGGCAACATATTACTGTTGCTGTGAGCCTCCCAGTTTGTGATAATCTGTTATGGAAGCCACAGGAAACTAATATAGCACTTAGTAGATGGTACATAAATAAATATTGATTAATTGAGGACGTTAACCTCAAAGGCCATCAGGATACAGAAGGAAGGAAAGGAGGATTATAATTAGTAACTTTGAACACCCACTCTACACAAGATGCTGTCCTGGGTACTTTCACAGCTATCACCTTCCACCAATGGGGCAAGTCAGGATGGCTGACTGTGTGGATTTCAGAACCAGAGCCAAGTTCAAGTTCTGCTCCCGTCACTTTTACTTGTGACACCAGGCCATCAGCGTAACCTGTGTGTATATCAGTTTCCTCATCTGTAAAAGGGGGTTGTGAAGAGCAATGAGCAGTAGAGTTAATATTTAAGATAAACCATTATCTGAATAAATAAACAGCGGCTTCAAAGGACTAACAGTCCCACCGAAGGTGAGCTCTGCACAGGTTTTCAGCAGTTGGACTGTGACAATCCCACGCATGGTCTTCTTCACGTTTGTTTTGTTTTCTGAGCTTCCTGACTAACTTCATGTCTTTCACCCAAAGTGGGAACTTTTCAGCTACTATTTATTCAAATAATTTTTCTATCCATTAAAATTGCTTCAGAAACTATGTATATATTAGGTATCTTGATTTCCCCCACAGATTCCTGTACATTTTACCTGACATTTTTCTTTCCAGTCTTCATTCTGTATAATTTCTATGGATCTCCCTTCAAGTTTACTTTTACTGGCTTTTCTGTGTCATTTCCATTCTGCTATTAACATGGTCCAATACATTTTAAATTTCAGAACTGTATCTTTTAGTTCTAAAATTTCCAGTGGTCCTTTTTATATTTCCTATTTCTCTGGAGATACTCTATATTTTTATTCCTTAGGAGCATATCTTCCTTTTCCTTGTAGAGCATGGTTTTCCTGTTTTAAAGTCTTTGCCTGATCATTTTAACATTGAGACATCTCAAGGTTGGCCTCTGTTGATTGTCTTTTTTCTTGAGAATGGGTCATATTTTCTTTATGCTTCATATGTCAGCTAGTTTTGGGATGCATCCTGGATGTTGTGAATTCTATGCTGAGAATTATGTTATATTCCCCTGACGGATGTAGATGTTTATAACCTGCATTAACTTGGTGAGGAGACGGTTACTCAAGCCTCAGTTTCACTGTTTTATACTTACCTGAGGCTGCTGGCAACAGCCAGTCACTTGGGTGGAATCTGGACACAAAATTGAGGGCTCCCTTTCTCGGTTCTCCCCCTTTTCTAAGAGTGCCTCCTCACTCTTTAGCAGCCACAGTTGTTCCAGGTTCCATCCTTCTGTTCCTTAGGTAAGAAAATCAGTGTTTTGTTTGTTTGTTTGTTTGTGTGTGTGTGTGTGTGTGTGTGTTTTTTTTTTTTTGTGTGTGTGTGTGTGTGTGTGTGTGTGTGTGTGTGTGTGTGTGGTTTTAGATTCCCTAAATCATCAGGGCAAGGACCCACCCAAATGACACAATGTATTCCAAGTGTTGAATCCCCTCCTCTCTTGCCTTTGTTCACACTACAGACCCCTCAGGTGGCTGCATGGGGTGTTTTTGCCCAGAGAGCAAAGCTGTTACCCGTAGGAGGATCAGTCTACTGGAGCTTGCCCCTTTATCCTGGGATAATGCTGCATTAGGAATAGATGGGAAATGTAAGAAGACTTAGATAATGTCTGGCTCAAAGGAATCCTCAACAATAATCACTGTTGATTGTTTTCATCATAAACTGAGTGAGGTAAGCACTATTATTCTTATTATCATTATTCCTATTATTATTATTATTAATTATTGGCGAGGGCTCAAGGAAGTTAAGGAACTTAGCAAGTATCTTACAGCTAGTAATTTGAGCTTGATCAAACAGAGTGAGTTTCAGTTTGGAGTTTTGGCTGGATATTTCCAACCCTGTTCTGCCTTGAATTTTGAAGGACCTTAAATGACCCTGAAGTCTAAGCTTCACTGAATTCCATCCGGAAATGGGGATTCACAATTGTGCTTCTGAGCTCCTGCTGCTGCTCTTCGTGAAGAGGAATGGACTTGAAGAAGTGACTGGAGTGTCAGGCTCAGCTTCTGCTTAAGAGCAGACATGCAAACCCGAGACCTCCAGGAGGCCACCTTGAGGACACTCAGCTCCTCCCTTTGCTAACGAGTCGGCACTGATCAGTCACCTTCCCTTCTAGTCTCAGTTTCTTCACCTGCAAATTGGGTATCATGACTCCTAACCCCCAGACTGGGAGAGAATGCAGCGAGAAAGCTGGCTTCCACAGGCCCGACTTTCTCTTCTGCAAATGGCCGGAAATAGAATGAAATGATCTGTTGGAGCAGTGGGCTCGTACACAGTCCAAAGAGAGACGAAGCCACGTCATGGGCACAGAGAAGGCCAGGAGCTTTTCTCTGTTTGCCCTGATGCAGTTCTTCTTTTCAGAAGGTGGGAGAGAGGCTCCCACGGCCCGGGAGGCCAGGCCCAGACGGCCAGCCTTGTACATGGCATCCTCCCTGCGCATGCACCACTGCTCGCTCCCAGGGTAGCCTCCGGCTTCTGCACACTTTAGGCAGCCGGCAAGGCTGCAC
The DNA here is from genome assembly GCA_963924515.1 of Vespertilio murinus. Lineage (NCBI taxonomy): Eukaryota > Metazoa > Chordata > Mammalia > Chiroptera > Vespertilionidae > Vespertilio > Vespertilio murinus. The sequence continues at coordinate 103,459,080 of OZ004705.1, read as the reverse complement.
ACAATTCTGAAAAGTGGCTTATTATTAGTTGACGCTTCATTTTTATTTTTTATTTTCTCCTCCTTGTCCTGCCCCAGGAAAGGAGGAATCCTCACATCCACTACTAGGCTCTCCATGCAAAGAAGAGTTTGTGGCCCTTCGGTCTCTCCTGGGATCAGCATGCTTAACCAGAACCATGGGTTTATCACCGTTGGACTTACATTTGGAAATCTTGGTTCATCTCAGGCTTATCATAGAGGTTTGATGATCCCCATTTAATGAATAAGGAAACTGAGTCAGGGGTGGGGACTTGAGCGAGTCCCCCAGCTTCTCAGTGCAGAGCACCAAGGCCACAGGGAGGTAGGTGGCTGCAGCTCAGTGGACATCACTTCACCAGCCTCTGTCTCGGTTTTCACTTATAATTCTCAGCTGCAGTCCCAATCAGGGACTTAATCTTCTATTTTCTCGGAGATTTTCTCCTTGGGACTTTTTTGTCTGGGAGTTGGAGGGTGAAGAGCAGATGTGTGCATCCATTGCAGTGTGGAGATGACACTGAAAGTCTGGGGCTGCACAAGAATGGACTGACACCAGCCTATGTGTCAGTTCTGCATGTGCTCACCATTTCATCGCCAGAAGTGGCGCTTTTTTCTACAGCATCACAGCTGCCTCCTTCCCAGCACAACCTTCCTGGCCTCCCAGGTGCCCAGGGACCACAGAAGCAAGGGGACACATAACAGCGAGGCAGGCCCCTGGGAGTTGGCATGAACGCCCCCCAGGGCTCCTTGGAAGGTTTTGTCTGGATGCCGCAGCCACACTTTTTGGGGACAGCTGTCCAGATGAGGGAGGTGTTATGCATTTGGAGAATGACGTTATTTGGCTGGAGTGGTGGTGTGTGACGTGGGTGGCAGATGTCTGTTTTTGCACCGGGCATCACACCCTGGTGTCTCTTGGTTTCCAAGCAGACATGTGGAGAGAGATGAGTCTGAGGCAACACCACTTCCCTGTGTAGGAAAGATGACATTATTCTGAGCCGGTGCATCCTGCCAGGAGGGGCTTTGCACCTAAAGCTAGTTCCCACCTCTGCCTCTCTGCAAACCTTACAATTTCCCCCCTGACCTCGTTGTCCACGGCAGCTCAGAGGCCAGTGGGCATTGAAGGATCCCCCTCGCCAGTCTCATCTCCGGGCTTCCATGGGAGTCTGCGGAGCGGAAGCTGTGGCATCAGCCCAGGTCTGGTCCAGAGGACATGCTGTGTGATGGGCTCTTCTGAGAAGAGGTGCATCCACAAAGGACAGTGGCCAATGAGAAGCAGATACTGTTGCAACCTCTCGATGGGGCACATGCTCTGACCAGCACACATCTTCCACCTGCAGGGCTGCAGTCACTTCTTGGAGTTTACAGTTTACAACTCCCCAAACGTGGTCCATGCAAAGAGAGAGCAGTGCCCTGGAGAAGCTCAGAGACATGCAGAGTGAACTTGCTGCTTTGGCCTCACAGACCCTAACAAAGGAGAAAGGATGCACACGCCTGTGATCCCATCATTCGGGGCCTGTGCTCTTGGAAAACACCACCCAGTCAGTATCCTTGACTTTGGCCACACATGGTTAGCACCTCTCCCTTCTGAGGAAGAGTGAGGTGGGACAGAAGGAGTGTCTGCCCTCGCTTCCCACCAGAGCAAGCGTTTCACCCCATGCTCTGACACCCCCCCCCACCCCTGGTCAGGTCCCCATTGACACCACTGAAAGTCAGGAGAAAAGTCTGCACAAACCGAGCCCAGAGTGAGAGCTCCATGCCGAGACATGAGGGGTGTCCCCAGAAAGAGCACCAGAGGCTGCCAGTGAAAGACACGGAGGAGGCGCCCACCTCTCCTTCCTCAAATTACTGCAGAAGATAAGCAGCAGGCCCTGCAGGAGCCCCATCACAGCCACCTAGGGCAGGCCCTGGCTGGAGGGCATCTGAGGGCCAGAACCCCTGATCCCTTCTCCCTGCCCTGGGACTTGTGGAGTTGGGAGGCCCAGGGAGTGAGTGAAGATTCAGCAACAAGAGAGGGGCCAGCTGTTACCGTGTCATGTGTGTGGGATGAATACAGGCCAGAGAAGATCCACGTCTTCCAATTCAAACACATAGAAGTGATCAGTAAAATGCTTTGAAAATATATAGATACTTGGATGTAGGACCAATAAGCAAAAGCCAACAACAAAAATCCCTCCCCTAGTTCCCTTCAGAAGACTTCCATGGAGCAAAGCACAGGGGAAGCCACAGTGTTCAGTGGAGGCCATGCCACAGCCTGGGACAGGACAGGGACACAGCTTCCTGCAGGAAATCAGCATGGACGCTCCCCTCCCACCTTTCCCCCCCTACTTCCCTACCCCTCCATCTCCCTGCATGGAGCCAGGCACCTGGACCCAGTCCTGCCTCAGGCAGAGCAGCACCACAGAGGATGGGCTGGCCTTTGGTGCCAGCCCTCCTGGTTCCCAAAGATGGATTGTTCCTCAGTTTCCTCATCTTTAAAATGGGGATACTGATAGCATCTTCATGTATTTATTTTATGGAGATTACGTGAATTAGGTCTAAGGTACTTGCACCTCATGGGACCATCCTGTGTTGAGTAAGTGTGGGCTATTTTTAGAGGAAAATTTGGTAAAGCTCTCTGGCCCATTGAGGATGTGTCAAGAAATAAAATGCCTTTAGCAGAGGGGGAGGTGGAACCCAGGACCTGGAACTGCTGTTGGCATGTCCATGCTGGCTCCTAGTGCTCACCGCCTGAGATTTCAAAGAGCGCAAAGGCATTCAGAATGAGCAGCAATCGATCCCCAGGACTCATCCATTGCCTTGCGTGACTCAAACTTTTATCCATTTGACCAATATCTCCCATTTAATGTGGAGCAATGTGACGATCGTTAATACTGAGAGATGGGTGAAGAGAGTAGATCTCAAGTGTTCTCACCACAAAGAGGAAAGAGAATGGTAACTATGTGGGTGGTGGGTGTAGCTTGCTTGGATTTCACAATGCACATGTATATTAAAAGATCAAGCTGTGCCCTCGCCAGCGTGGCTCAGTGGATGGAGCATTGGCCTGTGGACTGAAGGGTCCCAGGTTCAATTCTGGTCAAGGGCATGTACATTGGTTGCAGGCACATCCCCAGTGGGGGGTGTGCAGAAGGCAGCTGGTCGATGTTTCTCTCTCATCAGTGTTTCTAGTTCTCTGTTCCTCTTTCTCTTCCTTCCTCTATAAAAAATCAATAAAATATATTTAAAAATATATCCTTGCATAAGGATTAACTCAATATCAAGTTGTACATCTTAAATATGTGCTATGACTATGAGTGACTGGCAGAGTTAGGTGCTCAACACATGCCTACAAGTGAAGAATGAGGGAAGGAGTGGATGGAGCTGACCTACCTGGCAAACAAGCACAGGGGTCTTCTGCTCTCTTGCCCACCTTTCCCTATCTGTCCTGTTCCCATCATCCCACTCTCACAGGTGTGCACGCACTGCACTGGTGTTCATTGGGTAGCCACTCCATGAAGACACTGTACTAGGATTTGTGGATGACACAGAGAGGAATGAATAACACATGACTCTGGCCCTAAGAGAGGACATAGCCTGGAAGGCCATGAGAGGTATCCAGAAAAAAATCACATGTGTTCAGCATGTGACCATTTTTGAGTGAGTGGTCTTTTCCCCCAAGAGTTCCTATAAAACATAGGAAACCATCAAGAAGAACTTCAAAGTTGGCAATAATGAAATAGCACCCAGGATGCAGTGTCTGAAAAAGAAACCTTCACACACAGGGCTTGTTCCAACTGCCCACTTTGCAAAGGAGTTTGGAAGAAGTAGGTCACTTTGTAGAGTGAGCTGCCATAGACTCCACCAGCAGCTGCCGTAGCTGGAGCTTGTGTTTGCTAGGGGAGATCACAGATGGGACCTCTTTAGAATATTCCATAGAGTGATGCCTGCTACCGAATTTTTAAAAGATTGTTTTACTAGATGTTTTCATACTGACTTACTGAGAAATAGGTCACTTCTCCTACAAAAATCTGATGGCATCTGATTGCATGTGCAAACTTTCCTTTCCATGTTACCATGGGACTTTCAGGAAAACCTATTCCACAGCCGGCTGAAGAATCAGCTACACAAACCCAGATGCAGTGCTGATAGGTTGTAGAAGACACGGCTTCTCCTCCCATGGTGGTCTGCTGGCTTGGTAAGTGTATGATCACAGCAGAACAGAAAATCCTGCTTATTTTCCTTTTTCCTGGTGGAGAAGGCCATGATCTAAAATAGGAGCTGGAAAGCTATAGTCCGAGACCACAACCTGTTTTTGTAAAAAAAATTTTATTGGCCACATCCACATTCTCCCATTTCTGTACTGTCTATAGCTGCTTTCAGGCTACAGTGGAGAGCTGAGTAGTTGTGACAGAGACTCCAAAGCCTGCAAAGCCTGCAAAGCCTAAAATACTCACATCTGGCTTTTCCTAGAGAATATTTGCTACCTTGATGGAGAAGGCTCAATAGTTCAGATGTGTCTCTGGCTCCTGGGATGGCTGGACTTCCAGAATATGCCTAGGGATGGAGGGAAGAATAATGTGGGCTGACAACTCAAACTTGCTTCTCTTTTTTCGTGTATTTTTTAAAAATAAATTTTTACTTATCTCAGAGAGGAAGGAAGAGGGAAAGAGAGAGAGAAACATCAACGATGAGAGAGAATCATTTCTTGGCTGCCTCCTGCATGCCCCACAACTGGGCATGTGCCCTGACTGGGAATTGAACTGTGACCCCTGGCTCATAGGTGGATATTCAAGCAATGAGCCATGCCGGCTGGGTTGCCTCTCCCTTTTCCATCTGAAGTGCTAAAAAACACTAGAGGGTATCAAATCTGCTTCATCTGCGGAGGATGTATTTTTATCTTGTTGAAGGTATAGGTGAAATAAGACAGGCTCATAAATAACCACCATATAAAGACCAAAGTTGTAAGAGAGAGACAGAGAGTACTTTGGGAGCTCAGTGTGGGAGAACAACTGAGACTTAGGGAAAGAGAAAGCGTTACTGAAAAAAGGCATTCAATCCAGGCTTTGGAACAGGGGGACACTCTGAACTAGAACCTTGTGAAAGGGATCAAAATCACAGATCACATGCGGGAAAACCATTCCGGTGTTGGACTTCTATATCCATCTCTCTGTGCATCCTGGGGAAATGTAGTAATTTTCTGCTAAGTCACAGGCATGGCAAATGGAGACCCAAAGCCAGCAGTCCAACTCTCTGCCCTCTTCTCCCCGATTTCAAGGTCTTACCTAAGATGACCCAAGGGGTGTGCAAACAGACCTGCAGGGAAGGTAGGGGAGGTAGAATGCGTGCACCACACACTTCAGGAGTGTCTCTGAGAGTGAGAGTGAGCTGGCTGGGTGAGGGATTGGCGGCTGGTGGAACATCACTCCTGGATGGAATGAGAAGGAGGGTGGGTTGATTGAATAAAGAGGATGCCTCATCCCCTTGGAGGCATTATCTCTTCCACTGGGGCCCCTAGGGAGCAACAGTCAAAGGAAGGGTGAACTCACTCTCTTCTTGAGCTGGGACATCTATCTTTTCTGCCTCGGTGCCAGGGCTCCTGGAACTTGCACCATTGCTACCCTGGTGCTCAGCCCTCAGACTTGGACTGAGTTCCACTACAGCTCTCCTGGGTCTCCAACTTGTAACAGTATATTGTGCAATTTCTCAGCTTTCATAACCATGTGAGCCAATTCTCACATACATCTCCTTCTGTATATTTACATCTATCCAGGGGCTCTGTTTCTCTGTAGAACCCTCTTACATGGAGGCAGCAGAGGCCAGAGCAAGAGGTATGGGAGATGAGGACAGCAGATCTGCACTGCTCCTCCGATGTGGAGGGCCACATGGGGGGCAGGCGTGGTGTCCATGGCACCACTGCACAGGACTCCATTCATCTGTTAGGAAGGGCTGAACCCACTGTCAAAGATGGTGACATCCAACAAGACACTGGAAAGTAGCAGGTCATCTCCATGACAACACAATTTGTCCTGAGTGAGTGGCAGTAGCTTTACCAAATACAAAGGAAAATCCAGTGTGGCTCAATGGTTGAGCATCAATCTATGAACCAGGAGGTCACGGTTCAATTCCCGGTCAGGGCATGTGTGGGTTGTGGGCTTGATCCCCAGTGTGGTGTATGCAGGAGGCAGCCAAGCAATGACTTTCTCTCATCATTGATGTTTCTATCTCTCCCTCTCTGAAATCAGTAAAAATATTTTAAAAAAACACACACACACACAAAACAAACAAACAACAGAAAAAAAACAGGCAGAGACTTCCTATAGCACCTGGATTCCTATTCAATCCCACCTGGGAGCTCAGTCTGGAGGCTCCATAACTGATCATGAAAGCATCATCCTGTTAGGGCAGCATCTGGGAAAGTGAGGAAACCCCTCTCACTTCCTTGCACAGATATTAGGCAAGGATAAAAATAACTTCAAAGCTTCTAAAAAGCAGGAAACAGAAACCAACCTGTGTCCCATGTAAAGCTATTTCAACATAGAGGAGGAAAGGAAATAAGGATCAAAAAGAGGTATCTTTGGAAAATAGAAGTACATTCCAGATAATGTGTTTTCCACTCTCTGTGAAGTGAACGTGGAGAGGTAGCTACTGCAGTCCGTGCAGCTGGGCTGAGGAGCTGCAGCCTGGGATGAAAGGGAATAGGAGGAAACCAGTAATGCCAGTGTGGGATTTTAAATTACATTTAAATTACGTTTAGAAAACGAGCTAGTGGTGTGTGTTCATAAATGGGGAAGTTCTAGAATTCAGACTACAAAGAAAGGCAATGAAGCCAGGAAGTGAGGATGTCACAGCCTGTGTCTGGAGGACAGAAGATGGAGAGTCACGATATGAAGAATTGGTTGTTGAGAGAATGAGAGAGGAATAAACATTATATGATAATCAAAGGCAAAACTGAGGATAGCCCCCTGAATGAAGAAAGAACCAAAACTTCTGGTGTACAGGGTTCAATTAGTTGTGGGAAAATTTAACAGAAAGAAACACTCTGGTATATCCATACTTAATTTAAGGATAGAGAAAATTCTATGAGCATGAAGTTTGTATGAAATGGTTATAGGCAGTCTCTTATGGGCTCCTCATGTTCCCTTTCCCTTTCCTCATTCTTGAAGAATTCTGTCCAGGCTTGGGAGCTCATAAAAATATCATAGAAACACTTTTCTCCTGTTTAGTCTTTTGGCATCTAAATCCCATTTATGCATCCGCAAGTACTTACTGACCACCTGCTCTGTGTCATGTACTGTTCCAGGCCCTGCAGGTGTATCAGCAAACAGAAGAGACCAGGTTTCCACTCACATGAATGTGTATATTCTTGGGGGCAGAGAGTGATGAGTGAGTCTGATTGTGTTGAGCCTCGTGATGCTGGGGAGGAAACTCAGCGGATGGACGGAAGGCATGGAGAGCGGTGGGGGCTCTTGTCGGCTGAGTCGGCATTGGCACAGGAACCCAAATGAATTGAGGAAGCTACCAGGCAGATGTCTTGTGTGGGAAGGAACTGAAAGTGGGAATGACTTGCACTGGAAATGTGTCTGTTTGGACTGTTTGAGGAGGAGCCGAGGCCTGTTTGGCTGAAGCAGAGTGAGGGGTGTGGTCAGGATGGGAACTGGGACTCATAGGTCCTGGAAGTTAGCCCACTAGGGCTTTGTGGCTCTAAATGAGGTGATGGGACCAACTGTGCATTTTGAACAGAGGCATGATACAATCTGACTTACATTTTAAAGGAGTCTCCATGGCTGCTGTGACAGGGGCAGGGGAGGAACAAGGAGACCTAAAGGAACTGTAGGGCAAGTTCCCAGGGGAGACAGTGATGGATTGGAGCTGCTGGCATCTCCCCAAACCCCCAGCTACAGGCAGGTGTATACGTCCTGGGGAATCCCCAGTTCCCATTCAGCTCCTTCCTCAGGGACCCCTCTCCTCCGGGGTGACACCTTCCTGTGTTCCCACTGCAGGTGCCACCATCTCTGAGATCTAGGGCAGAAAATGTGTCAAATGTGGCTACCAGATCCCATTGTCTTCACCTCTGGAGCTTTTCTCGTGGAGAGAATACCTCCACAACATCACCCACCTCCGTTCTCTCAGGGCCGCCCCGCCATCTGCATGCAGAACTGTGTGGGGAGGTCCCGGAAGGATGGTTGACCAGTTCTCTGATGGTCACAGCCACTCCACCCCATCTCTGAGTCGGGGACACACTGGCTAACAAAGGTCGTGTTCCCTTTCTCTGTGTTCTTGCTTTCAGGAATCAACATGAACAGAAATCCAAGCAGGCTTCATTTTTTCTCTATTAATCCAGATCCCTTTACCCTATAATTGAATTAAATTCTCCCCAGATTTCGGCATTATCGTTGTGTCTATTTTATTTTTCTTCTGTAAATATTCACCTTCAGTGACTTTGTAGTTTTTGAGAATGGAAAGCAGAGCCTTATACCTGAAGCTTTAGCCATCCATCATGTTAAAACAGATGTTACCAAGATAGTGATTGGAAGTTCCAAGTAAGAGAGCAGAGCTGAGCCCACTGCAGTCAGATGACTGCAGTCACCGCTGCCACGGACATTTCCACACAGAATGCGGCTTCAAAACAAGAACCAGATATGATGATTTTCCTTAGGAAAACACCATTTGCAGCCCCCTAGAATTATAACAAAACCTACATTTTTTACAAACTCACAGGTAGTCCAGACATACACACTTGCTTCGCTTTGGAGGTGGGCTGTGCTTTATATGTTGCACTCTTTTGTGTGTGTCTGAATGTTATACAGCAACCACAACTTCAAACTCAAGGTCATGGATGAGAGAGAAGCCCAAGAAGTACCCGAGTGTGCAGAATGGAAAACAAATGAGGGGGAGTTTAAGACTGTTTTTGTTTATTTTGATTTGGCATGTTTATATCTTATAATAACAAAAACACTCAAAGCATTATTCTTTAAATTCCTGCAGGACAAATAATGCTGTTGTCCATCTAAAGCCCTTTAACTCTATGAGTATTACTTCTAATGGAATTTATGTTCACAATGCATTATCAAAACATTTATAAGGTATTTAAAACAAAATAATTCAGTTACAGCAAAATATACTTTACATTGTTCTAGAGTTCTTGCCAATACAATAAAACAAGAAAAGAGAAATGATCAATGTGCATATGGAAAAAGCAGAAATAAAGTTATTATTTTTAAGTGATAGAAAAATCTATCTAGCCAAAACCAGTTTGTGCTCAGTGGATAGAGTGTTGATCTTCGGACTCAAGGGTTCCAAGTTCGATTCCGGTCAAGGGCATGTACGTTGGTTGGGGGGGGTGTGCAAGAGGCAGCTGATCGATGTTTCTCTCTCATCAATATTTCTAACTCTCTATTTCTCTCCCTTCCTCTCTGTAAGAAATCAATAAAATATATTTAAAAATATATATTTTTTAAAAATAAAAATTTACCTAAAAAACACATTTAAAGAAACTTAAAAACTATTAAGATTAATACGAAAGTTTAATGATGTCACTAAAGACAAGGGAAATATAAACAATTAACAATTAAAAAACCCCAGCCACTTATTCAGCCTCAGTCTGTAGACTGGCAGCATGGGCTGGGCTTGGCAGGTAGTCCTGGGTCAGCTGGATTCCCCCCTGTGTCTGTAGTCAGCTTCCATATAAGTTGGAGATTTATAATCTTTATTTTTTATTTTTTATTAATTAATTATTCTAAAAATTTCAGTTAGAGTTGACGTTCAATATTATTTCATATTTTAGAGTTTCAGGGGAACAGCATATTGGTTAGACCTTTGTATAGTTTACAAAGTGATTCCCCGATAAGTCTAGTACCCTTCTGGCACTATACCTAGTTATTACAATATTATTGACTACTAGAGGCCCAGTGTACAAAATTTGTGCACAGAGAAGGGGGTCGCCCCTCAGCCCAGCCTGCACCCTCTTCAATCTGGGACATCCCTATCACAATCTGGGATTGTTGGCTCCCAACTGCTCACCTGTATGCCTTCCTGATTGCCCCTAACCACTCTTGCAGGCCAGCATGATCATCCCCTAACCACTTCCCTGCCAGACTGATTGATGCCTAACTGCTCCCCTGCCAGCCTGATTGCCCTTAACTTTCCTCCCCTGCTGGCCTGGTTACCCCTAACTTCCCTCCCTTACCAGCCTCATCACCCCTAACTGCTCTCCCCAGATGATTTGGTCCCCCAGCTGTCCTCCTACAGGCTTGGTTCCCCCCAATCTGCCCTTCCCTGCAGGCCTAGTCACCCCTAACTGCCCTTTTTTGCAGACCTGGTAGGCCCCAAATGCTCTCCCTTGAAAGCCTGGGTTTATTTTCCCTCCCCCCACCCAGCTGCCCTTTCCTGTTGGCCCAGTTGCCCTCAATGTTCCTCCTCTGCTGGTCTGGTCACCCCTAATTGCCCTCCCTGCAGGCTTGATTGCCCCCAACTGCCCTCCCTTGCAGGCCTGGGTCTCTCCCAACTGCCCTCCCCTGCCAGCCTGGTCATCCCTAACTGCCCTTCCCTGCCAGTCTCATTGCCCCTAACTGCTCTCCCCTGTTGGTCTAGTCCCCCCCAACTGCCTTCCTTGAAGGCCTGGGTTCCCCCAAACTGCCCTCCCTGCAGGCCTGGGTCCCCCCAGCTGCCCTTTCCTGTAGGCCCAGTCACCCCCAACTTCCCTTCTCTGCTGGCCTGGTCACCCCCAGCTGCCCTCCCCTGCTGGCCTGATTGCCCACAACTGCCCTCCCTTGAAGGTTGGTCCCTCCCAATTGCCTTTCCCTGCTGGCTGTCTTGTTGTGGCCATCTTGTGTTCACATGGGGGCAACTATCTTTGACCACATGGGGGCAGCCACCTTGTGTTGGAGTGATGGTCAATTTGCATCTTACTCTTTTATTAGATAGGATATTTGCTATCCTGTATTTCCATCCCCGTGATTATTCTATAACTACCTTTCTCACCCAACAACTTTATTATATGCCTGGGGGAGGCAATTAAGAAAATTGAATGGATTAAAAATGGTGCCATTTATATAATGATATAAAAATAAAATGTCTTGTAGTAAACTTAATGGATAAGAGTGGACTTTTTCTGAAGAAAAATAAACTTGGGGGGAAGACATGAAAATTTAAACAGACTCAAATAAATAACGACAACACCTATCATGTTTTTGGGTAGAAAAATAGATTCACAGAAATCTTTCTGTTTAATTTTCTGACATTAACCTGAAGTTTAGAGATATCTCAATATAAATAACAAACGTAGTTTTTAGCCTTTCTTCTAGTTCACTGATCCAGTTCTCAGCTTCCCCTAATCTACTGTGTATGCCTTTCAATGTGTTCTTTTTTTGTGCTATGCCATTCTTTATTTATATTTTCATAGTTACTATATCTTTTCTCATGTGGTTGAGCATCTTTACTATCATTACTATGACCTCTATATCAGAAAATTTCTTATCTCTATTTCATTTATCTCTTCTGGGGAATTATCTTCTTTCATTTGAGGGTTGTTTCTTTGTTTCCTCATTTTGGCTGCCTATTTGGATTTGTGACTATGTATTAGGTAAATCTGCTACACCTCCCAATCTCTACTGCAGGACAGAGTCAAATGCTGTTTCAAACTAATGATATCAGGCAAAGACTCAAAGCCTATAGAGACTGCTTCTGCCTGCAGGATGATCGGATTCAGTCTTTAGTATCCCTCAGGCCATCATCTACAGGTCTAGTGAGAATTTTCCCAACAGGATGGGGTAATTGCTTCTCATTTGAGGCTAATTGTAATTCTCAGTCTCTTAACAAACCTCAGAAACTCCACACCTTGGAGCAAGGTGTTTTCCAATAGTGTAGGTCAACTGTTTTCCCACCTGTATAGCAACTGTCTCCTTGAGAAAGATGACCTCTGTAGTGTAAGGGAATGACTAAGCACAGTAAACTGGGGTGTCTTATCTTCTGAGCTCTAACTCCAGAGCCCCCAACTCTGGCTTCTGCTCCTATAGCTCCTGTCCATTCTGCCTTTCCTCTGCTAGAGTTTAAGGCCGCACAGGGAATTTTGTGCTTTGGCTCTTTAAGAGGGTGCCTGCATTCCCAGCTCTCTCTCCCTGGCAGACAGCTGATTTTCACAGCTAGATGTTATGTGGGTATCCTTCTCAGTTGGGTGCTCTCTGCTGAGGGGCCCAGCTCAGTGATTAGACCTCAGAGTTCTCAGTGGCAACCCCTCTCAGCTGAGATATCTCTCTGGAACTTCAATTGTTGTCTGTGGGCACCTGGCCAACCCTTTTGGGCTTCCGCCTCACCTACCAATCTCTATGTGGTCTTCATTTTTGGTCCTCGGGTATCAGGGTTCTCTCCAGTGAGTTTTCAGGAAGTTTTTCTATATTTTAGCTGTAATTCCAGTTTGTTCCTGGGAGCGAATCCATGCAGCATCCACTTACTCTACCACCATTTTTAATCTCCCGAAAGTAATTTTTAGAAGCTAGGAGGATGACAGAATAACTTAGTAGCTCATTTATAAGAAGGCATAAGGCTACAGCCAATACTCCTTTTAGAAGAACCACAATGTGACACATTGTAGGTACTAAAACGTATTATGAAGGTGTGCACGGTTGAAGCCGTCTGTGATCAACAACTTGCTGGAACAGAACAAGAAGCATAGAATTAGATTTAAGTACAAATAAATATTTATTACCCAAGAATGTTAGCATTTAAATAAGTTAAATAAAAAAGATAATTTAAAAAATTACTGAGGCAAATGGTTAACATTTTTTTGGGGGGGAGGGGGCGGATTAATTCCTGTTTGATATTATGCACCAAAATAAATTTCAGAAAGATGAAGGAGTTAGATGGAAAAGTTAAAATGCACAACGATGTGCAGAAAGTGCCGGTAAAGTTGATAAGAGTGCCCTTCCTGGCTACTCCCAGCCCGTGCCGGCTCTTCAATGTTCCGCATGTCACCTCTAATAGAGAGTCACATGTGTCTGAGGTGCTGGTGGCTGGGTAGGGCTGTGTCAGAAAATTATTCATCACAGACCGTGAGGCTTCCCAGAAAGGATTCAGTCATTGGGAAAACAAGTGGGATAGGGCGTGGCCCAACATCTGGGCACAGTGCATGCAGGTCGGGGTAGGTGGGCTCCCATGGTGACTGTCACAGCTCTGTCCCCATGCAGCCTGTGGCTTACCTCTGGGGTCTGGGAGAGAGACTTGCACACTGAAACCAGAAGAGTCGTTTCACCCGAACTTACAAGACAGGGTGGCTCCAGTAGCCAGCCCCACGGGGACCATTTATAACAGAATAAAAGCAAACGGATGTGGGCTCTGATGGGTATCTCCCAGGCACGCTGGGCCGGAGGCAGCCATACCAGCCACTTACCCCAGATCTCAGTGACTCCCAGCAACACGGTTCATTTCTTGCTCACATTGCATGTTCCCCTGTTCTCAGTCCCTGCCTGAACTCAGCACCTTGCCCCAGGAGCAGCTGCTCCAGGGTCACTGTAACTCTCAGGACAAAGAGAGAAGGGCCTTGGTACACCCCACGCTGTCAAAAAGGTTCCCTTTCAGAAGTGACACTGGCCAAAGTCAGTCATATGACCAAGTGAGATGTCAATGCACCAGGAAGTATAACTCTCCCTGGTGGGCGGGCATCCCTGGGTGGGCACAGGAGCACTCAGTAGGTCAGTACTGCCATTCCTCCCTTGTACACAGTGCTGCCTCTGCAGCTTTAGTTATCCGTGGCTAACAGCAATCTAAAAACATTAAATGCAAAATTCCAGAAACAAATGATCTGTGACTTTTTAGTTGCATGCCAGTGTGAGTAGCCTGATGCAGTCCTTCCTCACCCACTGCCTGGGGTTCCCACTCGGCATACGCTTCCCCCATTAGTCCCTTAGCAGCCTTCTCAGGTTATCAGACGTTTTCATATAGAGAGACCACATGCACCTAATTTTTATTACAGAATATTGTCATCATTGTTCTATTTTATTAGTAGTTATTTTTGTCAGTCTCTTTTAAAAATTAAATTTCATCATAAAAATGTGTGTATAGAAAAAACACAGTACATATAGTACTATCTGACGTTCTAGGCATCCACGGATAACGGGGGAAGTCTGCACAATGTAATGAACCCACGTTTCCAGAGACGACATTGTTGCTCGGGAACTCACAAGGCCCTAGAGTCTAGGGCCTTCTAGACACTTCTGTTTATTTGGAAAATTGCCCGACGGCCTCAGATGCAGCAAGACTGGAGTTTGTCTGGCAGCCAGCTGCTTGCTCTTCCCTCTCTGAGGTGAACGCTCAGCCGCTGGAGCAGATGCTGGTGGCCAGGAGGGGCCGGACCCGCCGTGCTGGGCGGCTCCTCGGTGCTGTTGACTCCTCCAGGCAGGGTGATAAATTATCCCTCTAATCAGATTAGTGCTCTTCACTCTGCAGGGCCCTGCTAATGAATGATCCACCAAGTTAGCAACTAACACTCCTCAGCCGCTGAGCTGCTCTGCCTTTGTTATGCAGTCATGCCCTCACTATCTTCCACACAGCACCTAGTTGAGATCTGAGGATGGCGTGGATGGCATGGAGGGATGATGGAGTGTGCAACAGCTCCGGAAATCTGCTCCCAGTAATTCAGGCCTCTATAGACTGTCAGACCTGCTGCTGCATACATCGGTTTAACTTGCCGAGGGAGAAGGGGGACTCTACAAGCAGTGGAGAGGGACCCCATGCCTCCTGTCTGGGAGACCTCCAGGTGAGCCTACACCCAGTGTGGGGCAGAGGAAGATCCACATTGGGGGTCCCACGAGCAACCCCAAGGAGACCCCACCTCCTGCCACCACTCACCATGGCTTGAGAGAAGTTAAATGCATACCGAATGGGGAGATTGTGTTTTTTTTTTCAACCTGGGCCATGAATTATTTTTAAAATTCATATTAAAACCAAGTCTAGTCAAAAAGAGGTAAAGGAAGAAGATCTTAAACCACAGCAGGTCCGCTAGATCTCTGCTTGAAGCTACTGTCTAAGCAGTTGGGGATTGAAAATGGGTCAGGCTTAGGGCATGACACCTGAGGGTCATAATAGTCACAGGGGCAGAGAAGTGCACCTGGCCAGGGCTGTTCCTGTGGGTAGCAGGGTATTCCAGAGTGTGACTATCTACTTGGCCAGGGCTGTCTCTGTGGGCAGCAGGTGGCCCAGTGTGTGACTGTCTAACTGGCCAGGCTGTCTCTGAGAGCAGCAGGGTGGCCCAGTGTGTGACTGTCCAAAGAGTGTGAGGATGCTGTCGGAGAAGTGTTGGTCCCATGGGAAGTGAGAGTTCTTAGCAGTGAAGGTCCAGATGCCCAGAGGGAAGATAGAGCTCAAGGTCACTGGCAGAAGAGTTGTGGTCACACAACAGACTCTAAGAGAACAACTTAACTGTCACCTCTCACCTGAGAGTTAATCAGCCCGTGTCACCTAACAGCAGCTGAGCCAGCATGCCCCTCCCCTCCCAGTGCTCACCTGAAGCCCTGGTGTGGCCTGGAACAGTCGGCAGCACAGACATTGGCCAGGGAAGACGGGTTCTGCGGACAGTGGCTCCCAGCCTGCACACACACATGGTGTGTCTGTGGGAGAAGCTCCATCAGGGTCAGACTTGGTTCTGGTGAGGTAAACACATAGACTGGGACTAACCTGTGCTGACGAGGAGTCAGCATTTTTGGAACTTTGCGGTGAGCACCGAATGGATGAACCAGCCAGAGGGAGGGCAGTGAGTGTTGATGTAGGTGTGCTTGGTTGTGGCTGATTTAGTCTCCACATGGGCCATCTGGGTCAAGGATAGCTTGTCAGGAGTGAAGAGCCACCTGAGCCACCTTAAGTAAAGAAAATAGTTACGTATTCTAAGTGCAGTGGGTACAGATCTTATGCAGGAATATCCCCCTTCCTCCCCTTGAAATGGCATTTTTCATCAAGTCCCCGATCCCCTAATGACCCCAGAAAATGTAACCCACACTAGTTCTAGTGACACGCCCTCTCCCAGGAAGTTTCCACGTTAGGCTGCAAGGATGCGTGGGGGACACAGATCTCAGCTTTCAGTTTCCGGTCTTCCTAGGGCGCTGCAGAGATGTCCACGTGTCTCCCCACATGTGGACTCAGGGACTCTCCACTACTCCGTGCTCATGCTTGGGGCCAGGATGCTCCTGCCGCCACTGCCCATGCGCAGTCAGAGTCTGCAGAGAGAAGAACCCAAGGAGACACAGAGATATATATGCGCTGTGAGGGGTCACGTGGCTGTGGAAGCTGAGAGGAATCACAGATGCTGTCTGCGAGCTGGGTGCCAGGGGTGTGGCTCTAGTCCCCGGCGGAGGGCCCGAGAACCAGGCTCTCCGGTGTGGGGGTCTGGAGATGTGACCCACTCGGTGGAGTGGGTGATGCCCCCTGGTGAGGGGTCTTCTATTCTCAGTCTGCAGTTTCAAATGCTCATCCCTCCAGACACGTCCTCGCAGTCTCACCCAGGAACAGTGTAGCTCCAGCCACGGGGGTACCCCTTTGCCCGGTGATGCTGACACACCAACTCACCTTCAGGGAGTGCCTGGAGTCAGGCAGCATTCTTGCAGGGTGACTGGAAAGAGGGAGTTAGGGTCTCTCTTTTGGGCCCTAGGTATTCTCTCCTTGCCCCCCAGACCAGGGAAATGTCTTGGGTTAAATATATGCCCTTCTTTGCTAAACCCGAGAATACCTGAGACACTTTTGAAAATAAAATCCAGGACAAGAAGAAAGATTTGGTAGCTTTGGTTTCTCCCCTCAGCTGCTTGAGCCCATGAGAAAGAACCAACTTCCCTGATTAAAGGGAGGAGAGAGGAAAGTGAGGACGCTGTCCATGTGCAATCTCAGACTCACGGACCACCCGTGGGAGCAGGCTGCTTCAGGGAGCCCAGGAAGGAACTCGCCGCTTAGTCCCAGGGAACGGAGGTGTCCAGGCCAGGGGGGCAGTGTCTATTCCCTCCTGGTTGAGGCCACGTGGTTTGTTTCTCTCTTCTTGGTGAGTTTGATTTGCCTTGTGTCTTTAAAACCTTGGTCTCCTGTCTTTTCCTTTTCTTATAAAATATATTTTGTTAATTTTTAGAGAGAGAAAGGGAGAGGGATAGAGTTAGAAACATTGATCAGCTGCCTATTGGGGATGTGCTTGCAACCAAGGTACATGCCCTTGACCGGAATGGAACCTGGGACCCTTGAGTCCACAGGCCAATGTTCTATCCACTGAGCCAACCAGTTAGGGCTCCTGTTTTTTTCTTAACATGGCATCCCCCATTGTGAGATTCCATGACCTTCATGTCCAGAAGCCATGGTAAATGACCTATAGTCCCTGGTCTCCAATTGCACATTCCTAGGAGAAGGATTTATTCTCCCCACTGGGGACCAGCCACAGGAGCTGTGGTGGAAGGACGTGCAGGCACGGGGCACAAAAAGGCCCAGTGTTTCAGTGAGCACAGTCCTCCTGTCCAGGGAGGCGTGAGGACAAGCACTGGGGGCATTCACCACAATTTCCCTGAGTCAACTGCTCAGGGGTACCAAGACCATCCCTGCTGTTTCTTTAATGTTAGGCATCAGGTCACCCTCAGACCTTGAATGACTTGTGAACCTAGCTCCTCCCCCCAATAATTGAACAAATCTTCTCTTAACTGTAGCAGAGGTTTCCTAATATGGGATTGAAATTAAATACCCCATCGGGCTGTTAGGAGAAATAACTTATTCAATCCAGAGATATCTTGAGAGAACACAGAATTTAAGTCAGAGGACACTGGGTGGAGCCCCTCCTGTCACATACCAGCTGTGTGACCATAACGTATTTGTTAAGTCTCTCTGGCTTCGTAGGCAAAATGGGGGATGGTGATGATGACAGCAAAGTCATTGTGTGGCACAGAGAGCTCTGTCTGCTTCTTTCACTGCTTCACTCTGTGCCCCTCCTGATTGGCAGTTTGTAAGCTCATCATGTGTCCACCATGCAGCAGGTTTGAGCATCCCTGCTTTAACCTCTCCTAAATCGAGCTGGTCTCGCCTGCTGTCTCCTTTCCCAAGCAGCTTTCCTGGACCTCTGTCCTTGACCAGGCCTTCATTACTTTTTATTTGGATGGTTCCCACATTTCTAATTGATATTTTTTTTAACCCTGGATATTCTGAGAATCCCTTAATCTCACAGATGACTTATGGATCTCAGAATATTCCCTACCTGTTTATAGGCCTCTAATGGTCTCTTCCTTTCTTAAGGGCAAAATCAAAATCGTGTCACTGTCATGCACCTTTTGCCTTCAAATCTGGTCTTTCCATCCTCTCTTTTCCCTCCCTTCCTCCCCTCTATGCTTTCTTCCTCTCTTCAACTCTTTTTTTCTAGTTGCACAATAGCTAAATTCTAATAATAATTACTCATATGCATGTGTGTACATTTAATGCAAATATATACAAATCACAAAGTGAAATTCCCCTTGTCATCCCTCCGGCCCCACTTCACAGTCCACCCAGAGGCAGCCCTGGCATCAGGTTGGTGCATCCTTCCAGTTAGTCCCTTACATTGTGTATCGATCTACATCTGCATCTATAGCCATAGCTACATCTGTGTCTATATCAACACCCACATCTCTGCAATGAGTGTGTGCTCTTTGAAAGATACAGTTTACATTTGCATTTGTGAGACTTTGCTCCTTTAACAGGAATAGCATCGTACCATCTAATAGCTGCCTCATGCTGTTTTACCTAACTCTGCATGGACAATATCGCCAGGCAAACAGAAGTCTCCTTCATTAGCTTAGCGCTGCACGGCCGCCCATCACATGGGCATGCCATCCTTTATGGCACTGTCCTGGGTGTGCGCCACTTCGTGCCCATGAGTTTCTCAGGATATCTACTCAATTTTGTGATAGAGATTCAATTCTTTAAAAAGAAATTAAGACACTTCTGAATTGCTCACTGGGAAAGCGTTTCTGGATTGATTTGCTACCAGCAATGCATGAAAAAGCTCATCACCATGCACTAAACAGTACCCACCCTTCACCATTCCATTGGAAAAACCACAAAATACCATGGCAGCTTCATTTTACATTTTCTTGGTTCCTAGCAAGATTAAACATCTTTTCATTTGCATTCTTTTCTTTGTTTATTGCCTGTTTATATTGTCTGCCCAATTTTCTATTACGCTTTCGTGTTTATATCTTATTGATTTTTGAGAAATCTTGATATATTTGTACATCAATCCTTTGGCTATTTTTTCCAGCTTTATTGAGATACAATTGACATACAGCATCCTGTGAATTTAAACTGCACGTGTTGACTTGATACACATAGACACTCATCTGCTGCAAAATGATGACACAGCAGTGTTAGCCAACACCTCACCACACACCTTCTTGCACCTAAATGGCGTCCTTCCATTTCAGTGAGAGCCTTCCAGCATTTGTCCTAAGGCAGGGCTAGAGGTGACTTCCCTCCGATTTTGCTTGTCTGGATAAATCCCTCATCTCCTTTGTTCTGGAGGATGGGTTTGCCAGGTATATTTAGTGTTTTAATTCATCTGGAATTTACCTTTTGAGTGTGCTGAAAGTTAGGTATCTGTCTCCTTTTCTTACCAAAGGGCTAAATACTATTTGTTCAGTAACCTCTTCCTCCAGTTTTTGAAATGCTGCTTGTGTCACACACTGAGCGCCTGCCTGACTGAGCCACGCCTGGGCTCTTGCTCTCCTCAGTTGATCTATTTGGCTCTCCCCATACAGCACCACCTGTGATGGCTTGTGTCTTTCAAGGAGGCTTTCCTGGAGCCTGGGTGGTGGAAAGGAATCGCTGCACACCGAACCGGGAGAGGGCCTCGCTCCCCTCACACAAATCCTCACATCCTGTCCTGGGATCCAGCTGTGCCCAGGATGATGGGTCCCAGGAAGAAGCTTCATGTCTGGACTGAGGCCTCCTTACATGTGGGGTCGTGTGGATGGCCGGCCCTACAAGATAACCACACGATGGCTCAGTGCCAGCTGCTTCACAGTGTCTGGGTACTTGTCATTAAATCATACCCGTGTGACGTCACAGCCCAGCCAGCCTGAGAATGTGCCAAGCCAATCTCGTTCCTATTCAATTTCTTTATTTTTAAATATATTTTATTGATTTTAGAGAGGAAGGAAGAGGGGGAGAGAGATAGAAACATCAATGATGAGAGAGAATCATTGATTGGCTGCCTCCTGCACACCCCTACTGGGATCAAGCCCACAACCCAGGCATGTGTCCTTGGCTGGAATTAAACCTGGGACTCTTCAGTCTGCAGACCAATGCTCTATCCACTGAGCCAAAACAGCTAGGGCTCCTATTCAATTTCTTATCAAGAGCTGAACCCTCCACCCCCCACAAACCACCCCCGCAAAAAAAACCCACAACCATGAGTCCAGTCTCCCCAGGACCATACCACTGCCCATTCACCCCTGGACTGGTGCTGAGCCAGCCTGTAGTGCCAGACTGTGGGCTCCTGTAAGGCAGGCAAGACATCTCTGGCCCTTCAGATGGTCCTGTCCTGCTTTCCTGGTGGCACTGAGTCTGCAAAAAGTCAGAATGTTGTTGCGATGCTGTCTGTAGAGCTGAGCAATTAGCTCTGCCACACGTCCATCCTCGACGTGGAAAGCCTCCCTCACCTGTCACTCATCCCCTGATTTCCACCTGCTCCTTCGCCCCCACGGCGCCATTGTGCAATCTCTTTATCTCCATGTTTGCTCAGTTGTCTGCGTGTCCCTCGTGTCTGTCTCCATTAGCATCCTTTCTGTGCAATCAGATAGCTGCACAGAGCAGAGGCTCTGGGGCTTGATTAGTGAGCAACGCCTCAGACAGCCAAGCGGGCATGTAACTGGCATGAAATGACTGAGCATCTGCTCCGCCGCAGACCCTCTCCGCACTGCTCTCCTCTGCTCCAAGAGGCCATGGCACTTGGAAAGACCACACGTGTCAGATGGCAGGTCATGAAAGATGGCGACTCTAAGACAGAGCAGGCGTTGGAGGGAGTGGAGTAATGTTATGTGCTCTGTCTTCCATCCTTTGTTCTCTGTCTCTTTGCAGCACTGTCCAGTGCCTGCCCTACCCCACGGCCACTTGTCTCTCTCAGTAGAAGCTGAGCACCTTGACGCCCTCTATGATGGAGGTCTAGAATACATGAACCACCATGATTTGGGCACCAATGAGTTCAGCTCAGCTCCTGGAGTTTCATTCTGCCAGGACTTGGAAGGACACGGGTCCACTGGAAAAGATGTGTGGAGGCCAGCCCAGGAAGGAGTCAAGTGCAGCTCTGCAAGTTCAGTTCCTGCAACAAACCTTATTCACGTGTGGGGTGGCCCTGGAGCTCCCTGAAGGGGCAGGGCCGGGTGTGTAGCCATAGGGGTTGGGCAGCGTGGAGAGGTGGACTTGGCCATGTTAACCTTTCTGAACCTCGGTGTCTTCATCTGTAAAATGGGGACAGTACTTACCACTTCCAATGTATGAAGATTAAGTGAGAGAATGTACATTAAACAATAGCTAACACATCTAGCACTGCATGCCAGGAAGCATTTTACTGGGAAGCTTTGTATATCCTAACCCCCTACAGCCTCAGAATTAGGAACTAGTATTTTTCCCAGCTTATTTAGACAGGGAAACTGAGGCACAAAGGTGTGCCCCAGGTCTTCTACTGAGAAAGTGGTAAAGATAGGGCCAGCCCCAGAACCCATGAAGCGGGCACATAAGTGTGTATAATGAGCGCATCAATGCCGGAGTCCCCGACTTTTCTAGACATCGGCGATCTGGAAGGCAAGGCAGGAAATCAGGTAGGTTGTACAACCGAAGACCTGGACCATGTGTCAGAGAAACTGTGCGAATGTGGGCACAGTGGTTAAAGTGAATGGAGGTGGTGTTGGGCCAGCGCTGGGGCTCTGGGACAGGCTCGGTGCCAAGGGAAATGGAGAAGGAGGCGGGTGAGCCATGAGCAGGGAGCGTGCAGGGACACTGCAATCTGTACACCAGCCTGACAGCCTCTGTGGCGGGGAAGGATCTGGAGACACTGCAGGAAGGCTGCTGCCTGCCTTCGGCCTGGAAAGCCACGTGCAATAGGCCAATGTCACTGGTGGTCAGGCAAGGCTGGGGCACACAATCCCCGCTCTGCACACACCCCTCTCCCCCCTGCCAGCTCTTACCCCTGTTGGGTGGGCGTGGGTCCCACAATTCCTCTCTGGGGTGAGGGCCTCCAACAGCCGGAGGTTTGAGAGAGAAGGTATTCCTGGAATAAGCGAAGGTCTCATCTATGGACGACAGGATGTTTGAGGAAGGACAATGAAAAAAAGAAAGTGTTTTGTTTTTAAAAGAATCACATAAGGAGTACGCCTAGTGTGTCAGACCCTGTTCTAAGCAAATGGCACATATTAATTCACTTATTACCCTCAACAGCCCTGCCAGGTAGGCTCTTCTCCGCCCCCTCCCCATTGTCAGATGGGAAACTGAGGCACAGAGAGGACTGTCTGGTGAGTGCAGGCAGACAGTGACGTGGCCAGCACTGGCCAGCATGGCATCACCTTCCTCTCTGGTCTCCTGAAAAGTGCTCCAGGCTCAACTTCCAAGGCTGCTTGGTCTTCAGTTTTAGCTTCCTTTTCTCCTCCATGTTCAGCAACAACCCTTCCTCTGACCACACCCAGACTCTACGCTTTATCTGTCCATTCAAGTAGTTAAGGAGCAGACACCATATTGCCACACAGTTCCTGGCACACCAGCCCTGCCCCCGGCAGCACACACTTGCATTGATGTGAGAGACAATGGAATGAACCAGCACATATGCACCCAACTCATCTTAGGTAACAATGTGTGCTATGAGCAGATAAAGCAGGTCAGCCAGGGAAGGCATCTCAGAGGAGGTGACATTTGGGCTGAGAGTTGAGGAGTGAGAGAGGGCTGATGATATAGATCCTAGAGAAGAGCATTCTAAGTAAAGGAGACAGAAAGTGCAATGATCTGAAGTGAGAATGAACTTGCTACGTTTCAGACACGGAGAAGAGGGGGCACTCTGGGGGGCGGGCATTGGCATCAGTGGGGATAGAGAAGCACAGCTTTCAGAGTGCCCAGAGGAGCAGCCAGTGGCTGGGTCCCCACACATCCTCCTGACAGGGTAGTTGCTAACATCCTCTAGAACTAAGACGTGCGGTGTTGCCTGGTACCTAACATTCCCGCAGTTGAATGAGCCTGTTCCAAAGTGGGCTTATCCGGTCCAGCTTGAAATAGTGGAGGTAAGTGCCTTTCACTTGGTGGATGCCTCCAATTCCAGACACTCCAACAGCTCATCCCGTTTCCCACAGAAAACTCCTAAAGGCAGCGAGGTAATTATCCTGCTTAGTGATGAGAACGGAGCTTCGTCAGGCTTCCTCCCAGGAGGGCTTCTAGGAAGACCCCCTGCCCTTGGCTGGTGGCTGCGAGCCCCAGAAGTAGGCTGACTGCCTGATGCTGGGACTGTTGCCAGGACGTGGCTGATATTCCTGCAGGAAACCTGTAAGTGCTGAATGTCACTACCCTGTGCCCTTCAGCCTCCAGGTGCCTCTCACCATCCTTCAGCATTTCCAACTCCTTCCACCTGCCTGCACAGACTCATCCTCCTGTGGAACCCCAGCTGTGGTGGGTGTAGAAGGAGATGCTGGATCCAGTTCTGATGTCCTAGTAGAGAAACAGAAGAAAGATCACACGGAGGCGAAGCTGCAGGCGGCAAACCATCCTAAGGGCACGCGTGTGCAGAGAGCCCTCATCAAGGGGGTCTGAGCCATGTGCATGGTGTTAATCCACAAACAGGTGTGGTATTTACATACGTGCTATCTGTTTGTCTCTAGATACATGTCTGCCTATCTCTGTGGGGACCACTCCAGGGGCCCCAGGTAACCGTTCCAGGGACCAAGTCTATACAAAGGGAGTGCATGAAGGAGATGCCAGGTCTGCTCCTCTCTTCCCCCCACCACGCCCCTGGAGTATACCCCAGTGCACAGAGAGCATACTCACCAGCATTTGCTCTCAAGAAGACAGTCCGTTCACCACACAGTGGCCTGAGAGGTCCTCCAACAACACAGGCTGCCTGCACCTGGTCAGGCCTGGAGCTCAGGTGAGCCCAACAGCATCATGTGGTCCTGGCTGAATCTTGTGGGTAGAAGACTCAGAGCCCTAGGAACACTTGGGCATTGGATGCTAATCCCTTTGAAGTGAGTTGTCAGCCAGAGGCACTGTTGGGAAGTGGCATCTTCCTCTACCAGAGTCTGGAGAAGCCCGGATCAGGCGAGCATTTGAGCTCAGGTAAAACCCCTTTCCCAGAGGTGACTGGGGCAGCCCCACCAACCACCTGAAGGACTTGTCCTGGCCACTCCTGAGGGAGGCCTACTAGGTCCAAGTCTTTAGCGCCCTCCATTCCCCTTGAAGAAAATGCAGAGTCCTTGCATGTGTGCTGTGCTTGGCACAGCTGGCTCCTCTTCTTGTTCAGGGCATCGCAGTGGGACCAGCCTCCTTTCTGTTTCCTGGAAACCCTGCCCAGCCCCTGGGCCTTTGCACGCTCAGGGTCTCCCCGCAGCTCCAGCTCAATGAGCTCCTCATCTCCCTTCAGATGTAACTCACACACTTCTTGGAAACTTCCCCTCATCCCTGAAGGAACTTTCCTTTATGAAGTCTCCCTGTTAGCACCCTGATTCTCTTCCTAACAGTCCCCTGTGTGTATGTATCTGCATCATTCTGTTGTCTGTTTGTAATCTGCCTCCACCCCAGCATGTGCTCTCTGTGACAGAGACAACAATACAGTATGTTTTCTTCGCCGATAAAAAAGCAACCAGTGCTCAACACTGTGCCTGGGATATAGACAGGACTCAGCGAGTGCTTTCCTGCTGTGCAAATAACCCTTTCTAGAACATGCTGTCCAAGATTAAGCTGTTCATCAATGGAATCGGACAGCTTCCATCCAACTCCAGCCACCCCTTTGCCCGTAGCAGAAGCTCAATTAATATTTGCTGCCCAATGGACATATATGGAAGGAGAAAAAGAGATGCCACTCAAGCAGGCTTACTGCCTTCAGCATCTCTTTCCCCCCATCAGCTCAGCCCCAGGACCCATAAACATGGGCAGCTGGTCCTCAGGACGCCCTCCAAACTGGGCCTCCAAATCCACTAGTGTTGTTCTGCTGCCTCCCTTTGTGGTTGTCTGCCTTACTCCCACTCTCCTCTGTGAACACTGGGCGGACGGCCACTCCTGCTCTGGCTTTGCTGCCACAGTGGGTACAGGCTCTTTTGCTCATGTTCTGGAGCCCTAGGCCTGACCCATTTTCTTGCTCAATTGGTCTTTAGAGAGCACAGTTCAGTCCAGAGCGCATGGCCGTCATCCCGGAGGGGAAGTCAGGAGGCCGCTGTCCACCACGGGCAGCATGGCTGTGCTAGACATTGAACTGGCCGTGCAGTGACTCTTTAAACCAGGGAACAGCACAGCCTGCATGGTAAGCACAAAGCCGGCAGAGTGCTGGAGCCAGGCCTCTGCGCCTGACCAGATGGCCGTTTGTGGATCAGTTACTTTGAAAGTTGGCCTCTCCAGGCATTGGCTGGTGGTCATCATCCAACTGGCCATGTGGCTTCATAGCTGGCGGGGTCTCAGCTGTGTCAGAATCAGGGAGTGCTGAGGAACCAATGGCGCTGCTTCTTGGGGCCTGGGGTAGAGTTGGGCCTCCCTCCCACACAGCGTTTCTGCCCAGGCTCATGGGCTGCAGTGCAGGCACAAGGGATGTCAGGTATATGTGACACACATTCCCACCTTTAGCTGAAATCCCCCTTCTTTTCACAAAGCACATTGCCATGTCTCCAATTTGGACAAAATGCACAGAAAACTCTCTGTGAACCCGCGGGCAGTGGCCCTCAACCTTGGCTGCAAAATAAAAGCAGCCAGAAGTTCGAGAATCCTGGTGCCTGGCTCCCCTGGGACCCATCCCTATCCTCTCCGAAAGCTCCCTGAGATTCCAGCCACCGGGTGGGGCACGGGCAGGTGGCGCTGCTGGAACTCACTGCTCAGAACCGCCCGAGAGGCTGCCAGTTCAGGGACCCAGGACTCTGGGCTCCATGGAGCAGGGCTGCGGGGACCCCATGTTCACCAGCTGGTGCTGCTGCGGTGGGTCCAGGAGCCACATGTGAGCAGCTCTGGACCAGAGCTTTGCAGCATGCAGCATGCAGAGCAACAGCGGAAAACATTGTCAGATGTTAAAAGTCTCCGGCCCCTGCCGAAACCGGTTTGGCTCAGTGGATGACTTGTGGATTGAAAGGTCCCAGGTTCAGTTCTGGTCAAGGGCACATACCTTGGTTGCGGGCACATCCCCAGTAGGGGGTGTGCAAGAGGCAGCTGATGGATGATTCTCTCTCATCGACATTTCTAACTCTCCCTCTCTCTTCCTCTCTGTAAAAAATCAATAAAATATATTTTTTTAAAAAGTCTCCGGCCCACCCAGCCCTGTTATATCAGAAATCATGCTTGAAAAGGCTCTAGGCAGTTCGTATGTTCACCAGGAAATGAAAAGTGTTTGTCATACAGGGTGCCCACATGCGTGCCGGGCCAGTTAGCCTGGGGTGTGTTACCTGCCCACACAGTGATCTTAGAGATTTAGAACTAATCGACTGCCCTTGATAAACGGGAAGATGTAGCCACATTGGGCCTCCGTCCACTCTGACTGCCCTGGACACAGGGTGCACGTGCTCTACTGCCACGGCACAGCTCGCTCTCTAATGACCAGGGTGGCCCCCCCACACACTGGGGCTTCCGGCTTCCAGTTCACACCCTCTCCTCTCCATGGTGGAGAGCTGCTGCTCCCAAGCATCGCATCTTGAATCCACCCATTTTATCTCTTGGGATGGGTACCACTTACTGAGGGCGCTGAGGAAGGTCCAGTGGAGACGGAGAACATGCTTTCAGCTCTCTTCCCTTTGCACAGGAGCTGCTGTACCTCGAATTCCTCAAAGTTTGTCCCTGAACTGGGGGCATTGACATCACCAGGGAACTCGTTAGAAATGAAACTTTTTGGCCCCACCCAGACCCAAATGCTGGGAGAATTACCAACTGTTTCCGGGAAAAATGGAACTTTACATGGATTTTGTGGCACCAAGAGCCCACTGTAGGCTCCGCACTTATGTGCAGAGAGTTACAGCGGGACTCGCGGTGGCTGAGACGTTGCAGGTGAGAGACACGGAAAGAAAAGGCTAGTGTGTGCGGGATGGAGCTTCCCCAGGCCTTTCATCCACAGTCCCTGACTCCGCCTGGCCTCAGTTTCCCTGTCAGGCTCTTGAGGTGTGACTCTGAGTCTGCCTGCTGCCCGGGGCCCCTGAGTTCACCATGTTGGCTAGATTGGGATCCTCAGGTCACACTGTCACCTGTGCTCAGCCCAAACCTGCTACCTGGTAGACGGCAGACCTGTGTGTTTGGGACTGGGCCAGCTCAGTCCTTGTTCCTGCCTCTCTCCCTGTGGGCAGCAGCTCATTCCCAGAGTCCCAGGGGGCCTATGGCCAGGCCTGCTTGAGAATAGGAGAAGAAAATGGTGGTCATATGACCTTTAGAGAGGAAGCTGTGAAGTCATGAGACATTGTTCTTAAAGCAAGAGAAGTGGCTGTACATCTAAAACCTCTTGCTCTGGATGGGTAATACTGCCCAGGCATTGACACAGTGGCTAAAGATGCATGTTCCCCGAGGTGATGACAGGTGCGTGACACAGACTGCAGAGAAAACTCTTGCTCTGGTGGTTTCTAAAGAGTCAGTCAGCAGGAACAGTGTTGGCGTTACTTAGGAGTGACACGGCTGAAGCAGTGGGGGAGAGCTGGCCTTCCTGGAATTCTTCCAGCAGAGGACCGTCCACAATGGCAGTGATGATGAGGAGACATCGGCAGGGACAACAGCAGCGTCGTTTCTCAGTGACAGCTCTCCTTGAGGTAGTTTCTGCACACATCGCAGGTCAGCAAGCTTCTGCTGTGAGGGCGAAGTGTACATATTTTAAATTCTTTTTATAAATATTTTTTATTTTTTAATGTTTTTTAAATTTATCTTTTCTGCTGAAAGTATTACAGATGTCTCCCCTTTTCATCCCCATGGACCCCTTTCATTCCCCCTACCCCCCGCCCCACCCAGGACTTCCCTGCACTATTGTCTGTGTCCACCAGTCATGCATATATGCATATAAGTTGTTCAGTTAATCTCTCTTTATTTTTAGAGAGAGGAAGAAAGATGGAGAGGAGAGAAAGAGAGAGAGAGAGAGAGAGAGAGAGAGAGAGAGAGAGAGAGAGACCATCTGCACATCCCCTCTGGGTATGGAGCCTGACCTGGAATTGAATGGGCAATCCTTTCGTACACAGGATAACACCCTATCAGCTGAGCCACATTGGCCCGGGCTAGTAAATATTTTAGGTTTGAGGGTCACATGGTTGCTTGCAACAACTCAGGTCTGCTCTTATAGCACAAAAGTAGTCATAGACAGAAAGTAAACAAATGGGCATGCCTGTGTTTCAATAAAACTTTATTTACAAGAATAAATGGTTGGCCAGATTTGACTCACAAGCTGTATAGTTTGTTGCTAACACCTATATTATCTCAATGACCTCCAGGACACTGTGAAGTAGGTGCTTTTATGATTCCCCATTTTACAGATCAAGAAGCTGAATCTTGGAGAGAAAAAGCAGCTTCCATGAAATCACAGGGCAGTAAGTGATGGATTTGGGGTTTCCTACACCATCATGTCTGGTAAACCCATCTATTCCCAGAAGTTTCATCATCCTGACTCACCAGTCCCAGGTCCAGTTTTTGAATTATTTAGCAATTATTAAGCACCCTCAACATATCTACGTGCTGCATCATCTCATCTAACTATCTGGGGAGCTGCAGGAGGGGCAGCTAGTTGGATATTAACAGAAGGGAGCCAGACACCTAATTAAGCCGCATTAACTAGGAAGGGGCAGCTTCAGGCACTCCAGGGAACAGCTGCCTCCTCCACAAACAGATGCAAATCCCTGTGTAGGCAGGAAAGACAGGCTCCCCATCCCCCAGGGAAAACCATCATCCCCCAGATTAAGGGGGGAGGGGATAAACATGGAGGGGAAATTCCTCTTTAAAGGCAAGTGCAGTGAAAGCCAGATGGCAGAGCAAAACTACAGGACATGTGCAGCAGGAGCCAAAGTGGCGCCATAAAGGGAGAGTCTACCCTGGGAAACCTGCGGGCAATGCCAGATAGAGCACAGGCCTGGAGGGATGGAAGGGACAGGCCCAGCACTTCTGGGGTAGGCCCAGGAAGGAGATCGGATAGCTTGGAAGAAAGCCTGCTCTTCTCTGAGCCCAAGAAATATAGTCAAAGTGTAACAAAGGCCTGAGGCCCTGGCCCTCTGTCTTCAGTAGGAATGAAGCATATTGGGGGAAGGGGCGGGAACAGCAGGAACTCACCACCTGGAGCTGGGTGCTCTGGGTCCTGACCTCCTGCTGGGCGTGGTGGCCATGTGGCCATGTGGCCTGCGGCCCACGCCTGGGCCTCTTCCTCAGAGAGAGGAGCTGAGGCACCTGGTTGTGGATGAGACCCAGGCACCCAGGGCAGTCCTGGGGGCAGAAGGGAATAGTGGGGACTAGCTATCATGATAAGAAATATTACCAACACCCACCTGTTAACCATGATGGTTCTGTTCTGGCTCCATCTGGCTGAGAGCTGAACGTCCTGGGATGGGAGCAACATGGGAATGCAGCCTGTCCTCCTTCCCCAGAACTGTGTGTCAATCATGGAAAGATGAACAACACTGTTTTTGAAGGGATCTGGTCCCAGAGGTGCTCGCCCTCTGAGACCCCCCCACTCCCATTGCCTGCAACCTGCAACCATTATACCACTTCCCCTGTCTGTCATTCCTACTTCCCCTTGCAACCTGTGCTTCTACCCCATGTAAGCAGCCAGCTTATGGAGGGGGAAGGGCAGATTCCTGTGGCTGACCTGCTGCTCTCCTGTGCTGCTGGCAGGACTGGAATCAACGCTGGTGTTCAGCCCTGTCTCTGCTGCATTGGCTCAAGCAGTGACAGGCAGCTCGGACCCATTGTTTGTCCGGGTTCAGTCCTTTGTTGTCACTCCTGTAAGTCTTGTCCCTGCACCTCAAATCCTCCTGTGTATGCATCCCTGGAATGCATTCCCTGGGATTCTGAGGAAGAATCCTGCTCCCCCGCCTCCCCATCAGAGACTGAGGTTCTCAGAGGATAAGGCTGGATCCACCTTAGTGAGAGGCTGAACCTGGAGTCAGGCGCAGTCCTCAGGGTCCAAGTCCAGTGGTCTTTCCTCCAGGCCTGTTGCCACCAGATTTTGAAAATCCCCCACAATTCCTGAATAAAGTAGAATGTGTCTACTGTACAGGAATGTGTCTACTATATAATCATGAAGCTAAAGACCAGGACAAAGGGTCACTCGGGATCCACCAATCAAAAATTAACCTCAGCTATCCATCTGCCACTTTCCCCCATGTCAGCCCCCACCCTTTTGCACACACTTACACACTAAATGAAACCTCTCGTCACAAGATTTTGAGTGTTTTATTATGTTATAAAATTTAATGAAATAGCCATTTTAATGATTGAATACTTTTCCAGCATAGGACATAAATAATTCCTAATGATTTGGATATCTTCTCTCTGTCATGAAGACTTTGCATGCAGACTCTGAAACACTGGTAGTTTTCCCAGGGTAAAGTCTTAGAAGGGGCATAGTTGCTCCTTAAGGTGTTATTTTTAAAGTGCTTTATACAGAATTTGGGTTACATGTCTTTTTTTTTAGAAATTTGTGAAAATTTTTGTTTCCCTCAGTTGGTCAGATTTACCTAAGCCCAAATCAACAATAGAATTTTAAAATTTGATAATTTTGTGGATTAAAATGGACCATTTTTTACTTTGACTTTTATTAAGTAGTGAGGCTTAGAAGTTTTCTTATTGATCTGCTAAACTTCTCTGGAAAATATTACCTGCTGGTTTTTATTTCCCTTTAATGGGAAAACAAACGCGTCTGCACTCACGGATCTTACTCCTGGCAAGGGGTGCTCAGGCCATTACCATTCAGCGCATCAGCAGCTAGAGAGTGACCACAGGAGCCTGCCCTAGCCGAGTGTGCCAGGTGCTGGGACCCACGGCAGAGGCCCCCGCTCTGGCTGCAGCCTGGCTGGGCCATGCTCACAGGTTACTCCAGGGCAGGAATCTGCCCAGGCAGCCAGATGCAGACAGGAGCTTTCCAGCAGATTGTCAGCACCAGGCTGGGCGGCCTCTGTTCTGTAACAGCCGCTGGCATTGCTGCCCTCTCACCATCCTCCCAAATAAGTACAAGGAGGTAAAAACAACGTCATGAAAACCTTTATTTAGAGACTATGAGCTTGGAGACTGACAAGAACCTCCTCCTCCTCCTCCTCCTCTTCTTCCTCCTCCTTCTTCTTTTGTAAATTTAGAGAAAATAAAAATGCTTTGAGGTCTGGCACTTTCTTCCCTCAATCCTCAGGCATCTTTGGTTTTGAAGCAAAATAATCCCTTTGCCCTGTGGGGCTCTTCCTTTGGAAACAATAGCATTTCTGTTTGTGCATCAGAATGGGCTGGAATGTGTTTCTCCATCCAGGCACCACCGACAGTTTATAACAAATAATTATAAACTGGGCCTAAAGAATGAGTGATCCAGTAGTTTCCATTTCAGTATTTGGAGAATTGTGAAATGAGAAAATCACCTTTCCCACCCACTGTTGGCCTACAGGGTGGAATTAATGACAGAGAGGAAGATCTTGGCATCAGTGTGAAAGCCGGAGGGTCTAACTCTGGGAGAGTGAGCTCCATTCGCCAAAGGTGCCTGAGGGAGACCATGGTCCAAGGGCAGGATGATGTGCGACTCCATGGAAGAGGGAGGATTCTCTACTTCTGGCTGTCTCTTGTTTTAAGTATTCATATTTGGGTAGTATTGCCTCTTGAGGAATTTAGTTTTTTAAAACAGAAGCTAAACTTTTCTAGAGTACTCAAACATTACCACACACACTGCAAATACTGGCTTCTCGGGCCTCCACAGAGAAAGCTTTCTTTAAAGAAGTTAAAATAGAAATTTTCTGCAAACTGAACTATTTTTACTAGCCTAGAGCCGGAAGATGTTCATGGTCTCTCTCAGATACCATATGGTTGACAGTGGGCAATGGAGTCAAACCAGTAGTGCGAAGGCACAGGTGTGTGTGTGTGTGTGTGTGTGTGTGTGTGTGTGTGTGTGTGTGTGGCAGGGGTGCGGGAGAGGGGGATGGGGGCAAGTATTACACTCCTAGGCAGTTTCCATAACTAGTGCTACAGATCTTTGCTAAGATCCCAGGCCTGCCCTGAACAGAGATCTAGTTTTCTGGAACCTGAATCTTCTGAAAGGCTGGGCCCTTTTCCTCTTCCCACCAGGAGCTACGGGTGACCAAGAGGCATAGGTCAGCAGGAATATGTCTCAGCAAGGGATACGGGTCAGCAAGGGTTACAGGCAGCCAAGCAGTTGCCATGGGTCAGCGGGAACGAGGGGTCAACAGAAACCAAGGGCCAGGAAGAACAGAGGTTTGTTGAAAGCAGGAGTCGGCCAGCACGAGCCATGAGCCAGCGAGGCCACTGGTCAGTGAGAGATATGGGCCAGCAGGAACCACGCATCAGCCAGGAGTCAGCAGTTGGTGGTGGGGCAGAGGCTAAAAGACGATGGGGTAACTGATGCTTGCCACCCCTTCTCCCCCCGCCCCCATAAGACAGGGGAAGCCACGCCTAGGCCAAAGCTACAGGGTAGCAACAAAGCCCAGTAGAAAGCACTTAGTAAGCACAGTGTCAGTACCATCACAATAGGGCAGGGGACAATGTGTTTCTGGGAGGGTGAGGCGAGCCCAGCGTGTGTGGGAGCCAGGAACTCTGAGCATTCCCGACTATGTGAGAACGGGTTGTCGGGCAATTGAGATTCGTATCTCTCCTAATTTCCCAGTCGTCCTTATGATAAACCCACGCTACTAATTATTTTTTAGGTTGGATGCTTATGAAGGGAAATTCTAGAGATACAGTACCCAAGCCCATTTTTTAAGGTTCTTGATACATATTGCTAAATTACTTTTCAAAAATGGTGTAAGAATTTGCTCTTTCCTGCCTTCTAATTAAAATACTTATTAAAATGTATTCTCACAGGTACAAAGTTTTTGGGGGACAGAAAGCTATTAGTATTGCAATCAGTTAAGGGGAATTTCCAGTCCAAAACTTTCAGGTAGAACTGCGGTGTGTCGGGCAAAATGGCAAAGGAGGGTCATCGTGCCCATTCTGGCTGGATCTCTACCACACAAGGCAAGACTCCGTGGAATTTAAGAAAAAGAATGCAATTCAAATATAATCGGCCCCACTCAATAAAGTAATTGACAAGACCATGTGACTTGAGAATCAGAGTGTAGAGTGGTAGATTTCCGGTGTGGCTGGATCCAGGGGTCGGCAATGTCCATCAGGATAAACCCGACTGCTCTTTACTCTGCCTCAGCCCTGGTGCCTGCAAGCTCTGACTGGCCGGTGCCTGTGGCGTGCCCCTCTTGGAGCCAGATGCTGAGGGAGTGACCCACCGATCTCCCCCACTTCAAGCTCTGGGACTCAAGAGAGTGTGGTTTTAAATGCAGATAGAAGTGGAACACATGTCCGTAAGTCCAGTTTAATGGACATGGGACTTCAGGGACCACTACGACTGGTCACAGCTGCCTTTGAAAGTGTCCGGAGTGGTTGAGATGTTTCCACCGGTTATTTCCTTGCATATCTCATCTGGAAGGCAGGCTGTGCTTTGCAGAGTCAGAATGTCACAGGCTGGGAGAAGGGGGACGTAGCTGCCCGTTGCATCCAAGATGTGGAGACCACGGAGTGGTGGCTAGAGCAAGGCATAAAAACTTTTATAAAAAAGACTTTACATTGAATTTTAAAGAGAGAAAAACATCGATCTGCAGCCTCTTGGCCCACTGGATGGCCTCCCACCAAGTGAGCGCACCGGCCAGGCCGGGTGAGGACTTCTTTCCAGCATCATTTTTGGCAACAGCGAACAGAGATGTGAAGGTGGGCAAACGTGGCTTCGAGGTGCAGCACCCAGGTGTTTCGGGGGCACAGCCAGCCCTGCCCCCCTCCCCAGGGGCAGACACAGGGAGAGCACTGTTTTTATTTAATTTGGGCGTTTCTAATATCTCAGTAGGCAAAAACAACTGTCCCCAGAGGCTCTGGAAATTTCAAGTCATCCGTCCTCCTGACTTGCTCTCCTCCTGCATGGAGACATTTCCAGAATATCACATGCCTCTGGAAATGTACTTCCCTACATGCGAAAGCTGCTAACAGCTCCCCCGGGGATCCGCTGAGCGGGTAATGAGTGCCTGGGCTCCGGTGTCAGAGTGTGATGGAGCGGGTCTCTCCCCAAGGCGGCATTCCCAGCAAAGCGCCCACTGGGCCACGCTGGGGGCAGTGGGTGTTAACTCCAGGCTGCTGTGGTGGGGAGCCACTTTTAACACCTCAGCATCTTCTTCCTCCTGCTCCAACTCTGGGTGCAAATCGGATTCCCCACAGGCTGCTCAAAACCGGCCCCCGCACCCCCGAGAACCTGTCTCCAAGGGCCTTTGAATCCATCCTCCTGGGCCACATCACCGAGGATGTAATTAAGCCTGGTGGCATGGTTTTAAAAGTAGCACTTGTAAGAATAATAAAATGCTAAAGGACGTGAGAGGTGGGAAGGAGAAAATTTGCCCAGGAGATCTAGAAACTTAGCGAAAGAGGAAGCATTTGAATTCAGTCTTGAAAGGACAGGAGTTTGCCCAATGGAGTTTGCCCAAGAGAGGATAATAGAAGAGCTAACACCTTCAGTGCAGACAGGCGGCCAGCATTTGGGGCCAAAGCGCAGCGTCTGCGGCCAACTAGCCAGGAGCGGAGCTTTGGGGATAAGTCATAAAGCCCTGCCACAATCCTGCACACTCAAGGCCACATTTCTCACCGGAGGAACGCCTACCTCTCCGGTTCGGATTACCATCCCCCCCCTGCCCCCCAGCCAGAAAATGCCTCCGTCTCTGTAACGCCTTGTCCATACCCTTATGCGCTTGCATTCCATCAGTCCTTGCTGTGTAGCCATTTGCAGCCGTGCTTTTCTTCCCAACTGGAGGGCAAGCTCCCGTAGGGCCGAGTACACATTTCATCTACTCTCCCTGCACACAGTCCTTCCGTCACGGCAGGAGTCCCTAAAGGTCTGTGGGGTGAATGCTGCCCACTCGGAAACCACACAGCTGATGGATTGACTTTTATTCCATTCCAGCAGCGTACTGTTTCCTTGTCTCAGCTTTGAGTGCGATGCCCGTGAACAGGCAGATGGAGGCCCATAGGCAGACTAGTTTAGAGTACCAGCAGGTGCGCTGGATGCTCTCAGCACAAAACTGTGAAGTGACGCAGTGGTATGTGGGCTCAGGGATGACGGGCCAGCTGAGACAGGGCAAGAAGCCCTGGATAGAGGCATGTGTGGGCAAAGTAAGGCCACTATCAAGGGGGGTGCGCATGGTTTCAAACCATAGTTCCTGTGCAACGTTCAAGTGAATTCCTCTTTCTGCCTTGTTCTCTACTATGTGCTCAGTTTCTGCACACAGACTGTCTGATGTGTATTTGCTGAATTGAAGAATGCTGATGCAGAGAATAAGTATATTCATGACACAGAGTTCCCTGGCTGTTATACAGACAAGGAGTTGGGTCTCATTTAAGAGGATGCTTATGGATAAAGAAGGACTACATTCAGTCGCAGGAGATTCAAGGCAGGCATATGGTAAGTACGTCCTCACCTGACACGTCCTCTCCAAGGGCACTGGGGTGGGATTCCATTTGTTCTTAAATAAAATTTATTTAAGAGGAGAAGCCTTGCCACATTATTTAATATAGGAGACATTTGCCTTTTTTTTTAAAGCTATCTATTCATTTCTCCTTCTTTATAACAGCCCCCTGAGTTCCACTGAAGAACTATCCTTTTGCTGATTCTTGGTCCATATGACTTGAATGGAGTTAACTCTCTACCACTCTGTTCTGAAGAGGGTGGGACCACACGTGACCAATAGAAACTCGGTGCTCTCCAAATAACAGTGATTGATTCAGGATTGGGCATGTGACC
This sequence comes from Vespertilio murinus, assembly GCA_963924515.1. NCBI lineage: Eukaryota > Metazoa > Chordata > Mammalia > Chiroptera > Vespertilionidae > Vespertilio > Vespertilio murinus. The sequence continues at coordinate 103,422,954 of OZ004705.1, read as the reverse complement.
CAGTCAGAGCCAATGAGAATCTGTGGGATGTTTGTTGCTATTGCTGGGAGAGGACTTTCCCTTCTTCCTGCAGCACTTGCCCTGGGAAGGGTTGGTTTCGGAGATACTGTATCCATTTGCCATCAAGTTGTAGAACTTGAGAATGAAGCCCACAGAGTGAAAAGATATGAAACAGTTCAGATGACAAAATTTCCAAAAATATCTCTGGGCTTTTAAGTTGAATATATTAAATTTCCATTTTATTTAAGACAATATGATTTTAATTTTCTGTCACTTGCAATTTTGAGAGTCCTATCCAAAGGGTCCACCACTAAAATATCAGGCGGAAGGCCCAAAATAGAGTCAATTTCCACTGATTATTAACCTTACTTCTGTAACTTAATAAGGAGACTTGTTTTCCTTTATGTCAGCTATATAGGGGCAATATTTTATCTGAAATGATTAATTATCTCCAAATTATTATCCCCACAAAAGTGAAATGTCACCTTTATCATATTCTACTAAACTTATATATAATTTTCTTTCATCTATTCTATACTCCCCAGTCTGTTCCATTGATCTGTGTATTTCTGTATCATCAATTGGTTTTATCATTTAGCTTTATAATACATGTTAATATCTATTGACTACTCATTACCCTTTTTTGCCTTTCAACTTCAATTTTTTTGTTTTTGTTTCTGGCATGATATTCTTTTTTTTTTTTTTTTAAACATTTTATTTATTTAATTTTTAAATATATATTTTTTTATTGATTTTTCACAGAGAGAAAGAGAGAGGGAGAGTCAGAAATGTAGATGAGAGAGAAACATCGATCGGTTGCCTCCTGCACACCCCCCACTGGGGATGTGCCTGCAACCAAGGTACATGCCCTTGACCGGAATCGAACCCGGGACCCTTCAGTCCACAGGCTGACGCTCTATCCACTGAGCCAAGCCGGTTTCGGCATGATATTCTTATAGACAAGAATTAGAAGCTTACAGTCGAGGTCTAGAAAAATTCCATTGGGATTAAGATTAGAGATAATTGGGGGGAAATGAGTTTTTCAATTTAGGACTTTGGTGAGATTTTCTTTTTACATTTATTTAAGTCTGCGTACCTCTCAGTAAAATTTTATAACCTCATCTCATTAGATAGAAACGATTATCCTGAAACGTAGGTTACTCAGCTCCGACCCTGATTCCCTCCACATCCCTTTCATCTAATACATTCCTGACCTCGTTCCTTTGTTTCTATTTTTCTAGTTTTACTGCGATGTGATGGACATACAGCACTGCATGCACTGAAGGTGTGCAGCATACTGTTTTGACTTCCATACATTGTGAAGTTATGGCCACACTCAGTTGAACTAGCATCCATTGTCTCATACACATACAAATAAAGAAAAAAAGCTTTTTCCTTGGATGACAACTCTTAGGATTTATTCTCTTAACTCTCGGAGTTAGCTGTAGTCATTATATTGTACATTATATACTTAATAATTATCTTACTAGAGGCCTAGGGCACAAAATTCGTGTATGAGGGAGGTGTTCCTCAGCCCAGCCTGCACTCTCTACAATCTGATACTACTCAGGAGGATGTCTGACTGCTTCTCGCAATCCAGGACCACTGGCTCATAACCCCTCTGCCTGCCTGCCTGATCTCCCCTAACCCTTCTGCCTGCCTGCCTGCCTGCCTGATCATGCCTAACTGCTCACCTACTGGCCTCATCACCCCTAACTGCCTCTGCCTTGCCCCACACCCAGGACCCAGGCTTCTCTCCCTCTGGCCCACCAGAGACACCCACGACCAGGGCCGACTTCACCCGGGCTGGTTGCAGCCACAGGGGACCATAGGCAGGGCAGCTTCGCCTGGGCCCCAGCCACAGGTTCTCGGGATCACGGGGCAGGCAGTTTGTCCCTCTCCTGGGCCACAGGTGCAGGCGCGAGCACCTGGGACTGTGGGGTGAGAGGCTTGTCCCTCTTCCTGGATGATGGTGCATTCGCTGGAGCCTAGGACCCCAGGGCGGGCAGCTTGTCCCTCTCCAAGGCTACAGCCTGGCTGGTCCCCATTCCTCTCTTGCAAGTTCATTTGTGACTGACTAGCCCCCATTCCTTTCTCCTCAGTGTTGAGTGAGCTGCTACTGCGTGAGGGCATGAGGGTGTGATGACAATTTGCATACTAGCTCTTTATTATATAGGATAACTAGAAATTTGTACCTTTGACCTTGTTTATTTAATTTTTAGAACACATGCTTCCTTTCCATCTCAGCCTTTGCCATCCTCTGGGCCTGTCCAGTGACCATGCAGGTGGTGTCAGGCCTGTGACTTCCTCATTCCTCATTCCTAACGACCTTGACTTCATTCTTTCCTCCCTCTGACCAAAGACTTCCCTCTAAATTACTAACTCAGGCATTGACCTCTTCTCCTTACAACTTACTTACTCAAACATTTTTATTACTGTGAATATTAAATATTGTATTGCTGCTCTTCTACTCCTGTTCCTTCAGCTCAATGTTTCCTGTGTCCCTCAGGGCCCATTCAGGACAAAGAAATGAGGCAAGTTATTTGAACAGAAAGAATTTAATATTAACAGTGTTAACGGGTATTGGAGAGATAAAGTCTCTGACATTAGGCCCGTGGAGGTGGCACCTGTAGGAAGTAGCTGGTGCCTGTGGGAGTGGCACAGCCAAAGGAGGGCCCTGGGACTGAGAAGGCACAGTGAGGAGCTGGGTGAAGTGCCCTGCATGGTGGGCATTGCTCTCAGTGAGGCCGAGGCTGAGCGCCCAGAGGCTGCTGCGCAGGGAGGGTCACCCAACGCGAAGGAGCTCTGCTGGGTGGGTCACCGACAGGGTGGAAGAGTGAGCCGGCCCCTCCCCTCCCCACCCCACCTCAGTCTTGCAGCTCCCTCTGGGCTCTCTCTCCCTCTCCAGGCAAAGTGACAGGAAGCCAGCCGGCCCGCAGAAATGCCATTTGCCCCTTATCCATCCCAGCTCCGGTGAGTGAAGCCAGGGCGAAGCTTGAAGGAAGTGGCTCTGACTTCTTTCTGCCCCGCACCCTTGTCCTCACACCCCTGCGCCAGTGGAGGGACTCTCCCTCGCGGTGGTTGGCTGAAGTCCAGGATGCACATGCTCCAGGTCATGGCTGGCATCACGGAGGAGCGTGACACTTCCCTCCCCTTACCGTCCCTACTTTTCTCCCAGCGGCTGCTATCTCCACGCACTGCAACTGCTGTAGGTGTCTGCCCCAAAGGTGGACACTTCTCTCTTCCCTCCCCCTGTGAGCACGTGATCCCCCAGGGGCTAGCTCTGCCCCTGCTCTTGGCCCACTTCCTGCTTCCTGAAGAGGGACCCGCCTATCCCTGCTCCATTTTCTAGCTCTGTTCCCTGTCTACCAGCTCTTTGCCATTGGCTTTTCAAAAAAGTTTTCATTTTCCTCACTAATTTTTAAAAACTAATTACATCCAACCAAATGGTGCAGCTGCTTTAGAAAAACTGTTGGGCAATTTATTATGAAATTAAACATACAATTACAACAGACCCAGCAATCCTGCTCCTGGGTATTCACTCAGAATCCTGCATGGCAGGCTCAGTGCCACTCTCTTCAGAACTCAGAACCTGGGAAGGAGGCATTCACTGGTGCCTGGATGAAGAAATGGGGCTCTCCTCAGCCCGAAAAAGGGGTGAACTACTCACACACAGCAGCGTGGGTGGATCTGAAATGCATCCTGCTGAGTGAGAGAACACAGACCCAACAAGGGACACAGGTCTGAGCATTTATATGATATTTTGGAATGGGTGAAGTTATCAGGGAAAAGACAGGTCAGTGAATGCCATCAAGAATCCCTGTAAAATGTTAATAGACAAGCCTCTTCCATTAAAAAAAAAATATTTCCCTAGCTGGTTTGGCTCAGTGGATGCAGCATCGGCCTGCAGACTGAAAGGGTCCCAGGCTTGATTTCAGTCAGGGGCATGTACATTGGTTGTGGGCACATCCCCAGTGGGAGGTATGCAGGAGCCAGCTGATGGATGTTTCTCTCTCATTGATGTTTCTATTTCTCTATCCCTCTCATTCCTCTCTTGATTTTAATGATTAAAAAATCATTAAAATATATATATTTAAAAAATAGTTTAAAATATGTACTGCATGCCCTTCCTTGGGAAAGTCTGCTGGGTTAAATAAAGAGAAAGGAGCAGAGAAATTGGGGGTAAGGTTTAGGGAAAGACGCTGCACATACAGACTCTTTTATAAAACTTCTCAGGAGTCTTTGTTCCCTTAAATTATTTGTATTCAAATGTAAATTAAATACTTACAGACTTTGTGGCAAAAACTCCTTATGCTTTTAACTCTCATATAACTGTAAAACCAAACCAAACTTTAAAGGGGAATACAAACAAAACTACCAGCCAGTCCATTTTACATGAACACCCTTAATTTCATGTGAGGGATGCTGTCTTTCTGTGGCCACAGGACTGTGGCTCTGAGGCCCGAGGCTGGTCCTAGGTTCGTCTGAATGTGAGTGCAAGTGCCCACCACCATGCCAGGTAATGATTTAATTCCCACACAACCTTCTCTGGGTGCAAATACTTTAGAAAACTTCATTCATATAGAATAGGGGTTGGCAAACCCTTCTGTAAAAAGTCAGATAATAAAAATTTTAGAGTTTGCAGGTCCCTGCTGCACATCCTCAGTTCTGCTGTTATTGCTTGAAAGCACTCACAGACAATACATAAATGAATGAGCATGGATATGTTCCAATAAAACTTTATTGACAAAACAAGCAGTGGTCAGAATTGGCCTGTGGGCTCTAGCTGTAGATCATGGACGTCCTCCAGGAAAGTGGGAAATTGGTGGATTTTTGGTCTGTTGTGGACACATTCCACAGCCTGGAGACCACTGTGCAATGAGAAAGAATGTCTGCTACAACCAGCTCTAAAATGGATTTGCAAAAACAGGAATAGGCTGGATGTGGTCCAGGAACCATAGCCTGTGGGCCCTGGATATGGAAGAGTGTTAGGTAACGATTACCTCCAAACCTGCTTACAGCGGGAATGGTCATATCACCACCCCCCTTGGCTCAGAGTGGGGTTTCCACACATCGCCACTTACCCTTAAGAGGCTTGGCAATGCCTGTGGGCATCCAGAGGGCTAGTGATCATGGGCTTTGCACATTAGCCACCACACACCAGTGCCCACTGGTGCTGTCTGAGCATCAGGTCAGAGGCCTCAAGCTCTAAAATGCAGCAAGAACGCAGACTTGGGGAACATCTTTCTCATCTGGTCCCCAACTTTCAATCAACACTGCAAGGCATTTGGGACCAGATTGGATTCTCTTTATGAAGCCCTCCTGTATCCAGAATCACATGCTGCCTTTATCCTGCAGCCTGATCCACCAGAGAATTAACTTTATTATTGTTGGGCTTTAATTTTAGACAAAGAATACATTTTAAAAGAAAGAAAAGCCAGGAAATACTATGGTTAGAATGATAAACTGTCTCCTTTAATAGTGTCGTAAGGAAAGAAAACGTTGTCATCCTTTTTTCTTACCTTGTTATGCTCTCTTCCCAAGATCATCAATTATGGGGAGAGTGGCAGGAAAAATCCGATTCTGGCTTGTGTGTGTCTAAGCTTTTCATCTGCTGAACAGATGGGTAGCTAGGTAGGTAGAATGGTGAGTTCTCCAAGGCTGGTTGTGCTTTCCTGGATAGCCCTGGTCATACTGCATCCCATTACTCACACCATGTAACCTGTGCCAGGCTCTGTGCCAGGCTGGCAAAGGTAAATAGAATGGAGGCTGGGAGGGGCCTTGTCCCACAGGAGACAGCACTGGTGTGGACCACCAAAAGGTGCTAACTCTCATCTGTGAAACATGGAAGGCTTTGAGAATTTGCACGTCGTCCTTGCATGGGCCAGGCTCATCTTCTCTGCTCCATTCCATGTTGGCACTTGTGAGGCCAAAGTGAGCACAGCTTGTTTTAACTTTAATTAAGTGCTCACTGTCTGCCTGGCACTGTGCTAAGTGCTCCACATGCAACTTCTTTAGGAATACTAATGACAAAACCACTTAATAGGCATTATCTCATTATTGTGAATAAGGAAATGGAAACTCATTGAGGTTGAATAACTTGTCTAAGGACCGTCAGTGTAAATGGCACAGGCAGGCTTTGCTTACCCTTGTCCTGAGCTTCTAAACTGCCACATGTGAACGATGCTCAGCCAGCCAGCCAGCCAGCCAGACAGACAGACAGACTATTGCATAATGCTTAGCCAGCCAACTAGCCAGACAAACAGACCATTCCACTATGTTCAGCCAGACAGACCATTCACAATGCTCAGACAGACAGACAGACCATTCCACAATGCTCAGCCAGCCAACCAGACCATTCAACGATGCGCAGCCAGACAATATATTCCCTTACACTGCCCCAGGACAAGCTGAAGTGGAGGTGCGGAGAGCATGACCTTGGAGTCCGTGGATGTGGAAGGGCGGAGGGCTAGTGTTAGAGGACTGTGGAAGGAATTGATTGGGACACATGCCATGGGGGTGGGACACAAGCAAAACCAAGCTTCTGAGGCAGATGAATCACTTTTGCTAAAAATCCCACTTTAGATTGCTCTGGATAGTTTTAGAGGGAAAATAAAGGAAGAATCAGCCAGGTTTGCCTCCCGCAGATCCCATGCTGACTCCCTCATCTCTGCTGAATCTTCTTGCAAACATCTCTGAAATGAGAGCTACTCAACCATCTCATTTAAACTGCAACTACCCCCATCCCATCACAATGATCTCTCCACCTACTCTCCTTTTCCCTTGTCATGGAACTGCGTTAGCCTTGCAGCATACTGTACTGTAGCCTTGTGTCCCCTGCTCATCCTCATTGTCCTTTCCGAATCCTCTCTTCAGAAAATCAAGTTAACAAGAGGAGAGAGCTATGTCTATGATGATCACGAACATTCCTGAAGAGTGCATCGTTTATAGTAGGTGCTCAATAAAAGCTTGTTAAGTTAATAGGTGAATGAATGAAAGCTTGAAAAACAACCGTGGAGAAAAAATTGAGCTGCATGACCTGGCAGCCCACCCAGCCCTAGCATTCTGGTCCCACATCCTTCCCTTTGGGATCCGAGTATTGAAAGCCAAGTGCTCACCTGTTCGGCTCCCTGACCCAGGTCTCCCTGGGACTGTGCTTTTGAACTCGGACTAAGCCTAAATGTTCAATCCACTCCTATCTCTGGCCTGCTGCACTCATCTTTATTCCAGCCCTGACATGGGCTGTTAAAGAAGAGAATTTAGTGCATTCGGCAAATATTTCCCACATCCCAGTGGCAGGCAGAACAAACCCTATGATCTGGGTTGGAAACATTTTTTAAAAAATTCATGGGAGTGTCTTCAAGTTTGAATTAACATAATTATAGAATTTACAGGCACCCAGAGTGCTTTCTGTAAGACTTCTATAACAGATGTGTCAAGTGTCTAGTTTTGAAAGGACTTCATAATTCAGTTACAGTTTCCTCTGGGTTAAATATTGGCGTCTGAGAGTTGGGGAGGGGCAAGAATGCATTTATGTCTTGACTCGCCATCTGAATGCGGAGGAATGCCTCCTGCTTTTCTTTTTCTCATTATGCTGAATCATCCCCTTACTGGGGGAGGGTGGGGAGCACTCACCTTCTCTACAGGTTTTCACTAACCTCTGAACTCTCCAGAGCATGTGTGGGCTTTGCCAGGCCCGGGCTCTGTTTGAGCCCATGTGGAAGGCACAAAGGCGTCGACCTTTACTCCTGTGGATGGGCTCAGCACTGATCAGATCTGCAGCTCTGATTCGCAGTTGACATCCAAGAACAAATTTGCCGTTTGTTTGTGTACTTGTTCCTTTTTTATGCATATCCCTCCAGCTTCTGAAGCCAGAAACATCTGCGGATCTTCCCTGGCTGTCATTGCTTACCAAGTTCCATCAATTTACCTAGAAATCTTTCCGAGTTACCCATTCCTCACCGTGGTCACCTTGACTATGGCCACCAACCACACTGCTCTTCTGCTGAGGCCACAGAATTGAATGAGGCCTTTAAACAGGGACCACGTCACCCCGTTTGCCTGGGATTGTCCAGGTTTTAAAACGGAAAGTCCACACCCAAGGAGCCCTCCCCGATCAGCCCCTGCCACACTGGGGCTGTCGGTCACCCTGCCTAAAGTCTTTGTAACTCTCTGTTTCCTTTGCCCGCTCCAGCTCACTGACCTCTATCCAGTCCCTCAACCTTGACCCTGAGCCTTCCCACCTGCAGACCACACAGGCTGGTTTTCTCTTGGGGTTGCCTCTCAGATCATGATCCACCCCCAGCCCACGTGAATCTGTGACCTTGCTCTGACCTCATTGTACTCTTTACTTTTCCTTCATGGCCCCCAATTTGGAGTTTTGTTTTATCGGCGTAATCACTTGTTTAAAGAAGCACGTCCTCATTCAAAATTCAGTTCCTCGAAGGTCAAGGACACATCTCTTCATACAGCCATTGTGTCCCAGGCTCAGTCCAGACCTGGCAAGTATTAAGCATCTATAAATACATCTTCAATAAATTTGCTTTCTATGTGTTTTCCTTTTCCCCTTCATTAAACTTGCAGTACCTTTGCACGGCCCTCTCCACACCCCAATTGCTTGCCCTTTCTTTTGAAGGAACAACTCTAGGACTTGTTTGTTAATTCTGCTATTTCTATGATTTTTAAAGCAACAGTTTCATATTTTATCACTATTATTCCTTTCGCATAATTTGGCGTATAGTCTTTGCTTCCTTTTGTGGGCTCTCAGGCCCCTTACTGCCACTCTGTTCCTCCGCCCCATTAGCTGACAGAGGCCTCTTTTCCATGAGGATACGGAGCTGTCTGCCCGGGGTCACTGCTTAGCTGTCTGCCTGGGGTCACTGCTTCCCTGTGCACCAGGACCTTGGTCCCCAATGTAACAAACCTTTAATGGGGGCCACCGCCTTGCTACTGAACTGCGATTCATTAGGACCTGACTCAGCTGAAAGGTGTCTGCCTCGCTTTCCCACTTCCAGCCCCAGTGACTTCATCCATTCCTTTGTGCCACAGCCACGCCCTGAGCTGCACCCATCACTGTGCTACCTCAGCAATTCCCGGTCCCTGTGCACCTGCCCCATTGCACTCAGCTCCATGCGGGCACTGCGGGACTCTGGGTCTGCTGGGGGAGGGGTAGTCTCCACAGGAAAGGGGCCTGTATGCAGTTAGCATGGCTCCCTCCCTCTTAGGTCAGGAGAGCCTCCACAACAGGAAAAGAAGCATTGGGTAGTGCACCTTGAGTTCAATTTCACTAGATAAGCAAAGGGAGTTTCATTATCTGAGGCAAGAAGGATAAAAAGAGAGGAGTCGATCCAAATATTAGCTTGAGGTAGATAAGAGAGATTTTGAGGAAACACACTGATGAACTTGGTACCCACACAAGGGTTTAGTGGTAGGGATGGAATAGGGACCTCAATCAGAGTGGAATAGCTTTGAAATCCTTGAAAATATGTTATGACGTCAACCTGTGTAGGATCAAGGACATGGGAGGCCATCAAAAATGTTAGGGCCCAGGAGATAAAGAGCAAATAACTCATGATTTTACTCAGCGAGGCTTGACATTCTATACACGGAGGGGGTATCCAGGGCACAGCTGAGGGTGGGAGGCTGGAGGCGGCCAGTGCCTCAGGGGTGCTCATGAGAACTGTGAGGTGGCTGGCCATTCGGGACCAAGAAAGATCAGAGAGGGAGAGGAGGAAGCTCCTGTGCTGGACAGCCGGATGCAGGGAAACCGGTGAAGAGGTGGGAGGAGAGGTCATTGTGGCCAATGGGAGTAGTTAATGGCGCTAGCCAATGCCATGTCTTCATGTTGTTCAATGGAAATGAAATAAGAACCAGGAGAAATATCTAAAGACTAAAACTGGCTAATGGGTTTATTCATCCCTTCAGTATCCATCAAACCCAAGGCCAAGTTCTACTCCAGGGTCGTGACCTGCACTGCTGCTGCCTCTGGCCGCTAGCCAGGCTGCCTGTGGCCATTTGGAGGTGGAGCAGCTTTTAGAGCTATTGCCCCAGCTCCCACTGAGCCTTTGTTGGGGGACAGCGGGAGAGGGCCCCTCCTTCCTTGATGAGCCTATGGTAGCATGGGCTCCTGTGACTCTCTGGAATACGGAGGAGCTGGCTTCTCTGCACATCGAATAGGAATATAAAAGCTGCAGGTCTGCAGGCGCTTCCCCTCCCCTGACACATCTCTGTCCTTCAGGAGGAAACACGCAGAGCTCGGCTGCTTTCTTTAAAACAAGAGGAAAGAGTCCAAACAGTGAGGCTCACGTGCCTCAAGTGGTGGGAAAGGCAGCACAAACCGGTGTGGGGGTTCTGGCAGCAGCACCGGGGTAAGGATTCTCCCCATGAGGCTCTCCCAGGAGCGATTCTGAGTGACAGGAAGATCACGAGCCAGGCCCACGGGTAACTCAAGTAGCAGAAGTGAGGGTCACACTGGATGAGGAGGTCATGGACCACAGCCAGAGGACATGCCGGTGCTGGCCCTGGATACCGGCGTCAAGGGGACATATGAGAGGGACAAACAAGGCCAAGGTCTGAACCCCGGGAACTGAGATGGCGATGGTGCCATAATCAGAAGAGAAAGGAGCAGAAGGAACTGCAGAAGGGGATAGGGTAGCGGGGAGGGGGGAGTGGGGCCCAGGTGTGGAGGGAGCTGCCTGAGGCTGAGCCAAGAACACAGGTAGCAGAAGCTGGAAGTCAGAGGGGACTTGGCTTCGACCGCCTTCAAGTTCTGCCTGAACAGACATCCAGCTCGTCCACCTCCCTCTGGAGGGCACCAGGGCCCGCTTCCCTGGTCCTGCATTCAGGACAGGCAGTTTGAAGGCAGCCCTCATGGTGCTAACGTGGATGGACAGCGGTGGGAGAGCTTTAGGCCGGGTGCCCTCAGATCCACGCTCCTCCCTTTCTCCTGCTCTGCACCAGCCCAGCCCCAGCCCCAGTCTTGGACCAGTGGGGGCTTGCAGGTCCCTCCATGTACGCTGGTGCGCAGCCAGTAAGGTGCTGAGGGCGCCTCCTCCCTCACTACCTGCCCGCTTTGGCCTTAGCATGTGAGTCCCATTCCTGCCCAACAGAACTTCTCACTTGTTGCAGCTCAGCCTCACGTTCCAATCATCTAAATTTCGAGCATTGCATGTGTAAGTGACAAGAAGTGGTGTTTAAAAATATTTGCATAGGAAGTAATTTCTAAACCCTCCTGTGGGGTTCATTGCATTAGCCGGTTCCCCATGGACCCTCCGAACACGAGCCGTCATGTTTTATTAGTGTCTGTGCTGCTGTGGCTCCCGAGGGGCTGCATGTGGGAGAAAATCCTTCGTCATGGCTTTGAACTTTAAACTTGGCAGTGCGTTAACCCCTGCTTCCCCATCCTGAACCAAAGCCGTTTCACTTCAGGGAGAGAATGGGTCTGGGACCGACTTGCTGGCACTTAAAATTAATGAGGGATAGCATCTCTACTGAACTTTGGATCTAATGATTGTACTAAAGCCTATAAAAAATAACCTTTTTGATCAGGTCAGACAGACCACTTTGCTCCTGAGATGCCAGCGTCGCCTCCAAGGTGAGTTGATGTGTCCCTGTGTCTTTCCAGCCTTCACTTGGGAGAAAGGAGAAGGGCACCCTCAGGCCTAGCTCCCCTGTGGCCAGCTCAGGGGGCACTATTCGCATCAGAGGCTGACCCCTGACTGTGGGAACCTCCATCACCGTGAGGGGTGTGGATCAGAGAGAAAAAGCCACTCCATTAGGTAAACAAAGAGTAAACCTCTCAGAGTTTTCTCTGTGTCACAGGTCTGGTTCCTGCAAGCTGGGCCTGCAGTGGCGATTTTGGTGATGAGTTTGGGGGAAGTGCTCTCTGGAGAGGGTGGGAAGGAAGCAGAAGGTGGGAGAAGAAAACTAAGCACAGGGGTGGTCTCTGCCAGAGGCTGCCTTCAGTCTGAATCCCGGGGAGGCGCCCTGAGGCCAGGCAGCTGGTCTTGTGCCCCAGCCACGATTTTCCCCTCTGGCCAAGAGTAACCCTCCAGGAATGCGACGCCATTTAGGCAGTGAGCACTCTCAGCACCTGAGAAACTTGCATGTGTTCCTGGGGAAGAGAGCCTGGGTGCAGGCAGCATCCAGAACACGGGGAGGGAAGGGACGATGGGAAAGCTATCTGAGCAGGCAGCTAGTACACTGTGACCAGAGGATGAAGAAGAGACTGGAGAGAAGCAGGGAAATGGTGTCTCAGGCAAAGGGAATAGTACATGCAATGGCCCTGGCGTAGAGAGAGGATGAGGGTCTCCCTGTCTCTTCACTCATGTTGCTCTCTCTGGTCTGATTGTAGATTTGAGGAAAGAGTGCAGTGGGGTTCCCAGAAGGCAGCAACAGGATGGGCAGAATGTTTTGTACTTTGGGGTTCTGCAAAGAAACAAATAGACATTGGGCAGGAAATAGCATGAGTGTGGCTGGACTCTGAAGATGCTAATATCACAAACAAGTATTCTAATCTCTGCACAAAGTATATTCCTCTGCCTTAGGAAAAGGAGTGAAGAATGCTGTGCCTGGAAACTTTCAAATGCCTAACAAGGCAAAGGTTTGTCTGCAAGGATGAAGGGACTTCTCTTCCCACTGGGGTAACATGGCACATCCCTCCCATGACATCCCTGTGTGCCACTCAATGGAGATAGATAGATAGATAGATGAGAGAGAGAGAGAGAGAGAGAGAGAGAGAGAGAGAGAGAGAGAGAGAGAGAGAGAGAACCAGCATATTAACATTGTGGATGGATCACGAGAATTCTCGCTTCGTATTATAGTGTTTTATAAAGTATCATAGTTTAAAAATATATTAGCTGGTAAGAACATATAATAAATAACTTCAAAATGCAATGGGTATTTAATTTTAAAGCATGCCTTTAATATTTATGTGAAATGTTTTGTTTTACTCGTTCAGTAGAAACTTATTTGGCCACTGGGTAAAGGTAGCAATAAAACTGCTGACTCTAACCAGTTTGGCTTAGTGGATAGAGCGTTGGACTGTGGACTGAAGGGTCCCAGGTTCAATTCTGGTCAAGGGCATGTACCTTGGTTGCAGGCACATCCCCAGTAGGGAGTGTGCAGGAGGCAGCTGATCGATGTTTCTCTCTCATCGGTGTTTCTAACTTTCGACTCCTCTCCCTTCCTGTCTGTAAAAAATCATATATATATATATATATATATATATATATATATATATATATGCATGTATACACACACACACACACACACACACACACACACACACACACACACTAATGGTTCTCAACGTGTTAAGGCACTGAGAGAATTAACCCTATGTCTTCAGTGCCCCAGCACGAGGATTTCAATGAGCTATACTCAGCTCAGCCAGAACTGAACTAGGCAGCTGGATGCAAGTGCAACCAGTAGGAAAGGGCCTCAGTTTTGTTTGCAGATAAAAGGTGCACAATAAATATATATTGAATGGTGAGTAAATGTCTTATTGAGTTCTCTGCTCTTACCAGGCAGTCTAAAGACAAGTTGTAAAGAAGAAACAAAGAGAAAAAGGACAGCAAGAGGATAATAGAGTGGGATAAGCTTAGAGCTACTGATTTAAAAATGAGATAAGAGAATTTCAATTGAAATGGTGAGTTGAAGACAGACATGTAACACAGTCCTTAAAATGTGAAAAACAATTTTTAAGACACTTTATCATAATCCTAGTACACCAGAAAGGTGGTGTGGGAACTCTTTCCAGAATATGCAGGATGTTCAAGGCAAAGTTGAGTGTGAGGGCTGGATAGTCAAGGCCAACCTGAGCTTGGGACTCCTAATCAGAGTGCTCAAGGCTAATTTGCTATGTGCAGGTACAAAAACAAAGAAGTAGCAACCTATATACTGCGCAGGCATGCCCTTCTAGAACCCAAAAGACTGATGTCACTGTTTTGGCAAGAAGCCTCCTTTGTCTAAGCTGGTATAAAGTATCTTACTGACCAGCCAGTGTGGGGTCTGCGTTATAGGGAAGATGTGGTACTGACCAGCTGAGGCTAGGGTGCTTTTATGTAGGGCGGGGCTACAGTATTTGCGGCTACAAATATAGTAGTTGGGCTACTATATTTGTATAGTTCCTATGTTGGAAGCTGCTTTGCAGGAAAGATGTAATATTAACCAGCCAGTGTGCGGCTGCCTGCTTTATGGGACTTTACTTTGAAGAACTGCTTTCTTCGATGGCTCCTTGTTAGTGAGGGCTACTTGGGTTACAATAAAGCCTCTCTTATACACCTATGACTTCTCATGTCTTCTCTATCTATAGAGATAACTGGTGTCCAAGGAAACCCATTCCCTGGCAGGGAAACTGAGGCCTAACAGTTGTCATGATCCAGAAGGATGAAGGAGTGAGTACTCCCACAATTGGCTCTGTGAGAAGAGTCAATGAAGGACTTACTCCAACATTTGACACAACAAGCAGGGTTCAGGAGTATGTGTGGACTCAGGAGCAAGAGCTCCTGACAGGTGGCAACTGGAGGAGGACACATTGAAGAAATTCTGAGACCGAAAGCAGATGGATCTGACTGAGATAACAGATCGTGGGTAGTTGTAGCACAAAATGTTGGCGGGAAGAGGGGTCCCTCCTATGAGTCTCTTAAAAGCATCCAGCTCCAACTCCACAAATACAGAGGATAGGGATGAGGCATGGTAGAGCATCAAGGCGATTCATTATATTCTGGTTCCTCCCACGTGGTCAGTCTCCCCAACTTTGAACCCTTCCTCTTTGAATCCGCTCTCTTCTTTGCTCTTTGCTTTCTACTCCACCCTCATTGACTTCCTTTGTTTCCCTTATTGTGCTCCCACCTCAAAGCCTTTGCTCTCGTTGTTTCTTCTATCTGGAACAATCTATCTCTAGACCTCACATGCTTGGTTCTTCCTTGTCATCAAGATCTTAACTCAGAGTACACCTACTCTAAGAACTCTTCTCTGCCCACAGTATCTAAATCAGAGCTCAGCCCCAGCCAGTCGCTCCCTGACGCCCCCTTCACAGTGCATATGGAACCCTGAAATGACTTACTTATTTATTTCTGTGTTTATCATCATATCAGGGGATAAGCCTTAACTACTTTCCTTAACACAGTATCGACAGCATCTGGAGCTTTCATACACTTTGGTGTTTGTATCTGTTAGCTTTTGCTGTGCAACAAACCACCCCAAACTTCATGCCGAGCTGGATTCAGTAACACTTTATTTAGTGGGTGGTTTGAATCAGCTGGGCAGTTCTCTGTGTGAACTCATCTCTCTCTGTTGGGCTCTTCCGGCCTGCGTGGTCAGTGGAAGGCAGCTGCTGGCTGGATATCCGGGCAGGTGTTTCATGGGGTTGGCGACCAGCAGGCTGTTGATCATTGCAGAGGCAAATGGGCCTCATGCTCCTTGCTGCCCTGCAAGGCTCCTCATAAAGCTGTTGCTGTGATGTTTCAGCATTCACTCGCAAAAAACAAAACAAAACACTGTATTTTTAATCCTCTCATCTTTTATCTATCCTCTTTACAAGAGCAGCAAGAGAGAGCAAGCCTCAATGCCCACGCGATTTTCCAGTTTCTGTTTCAGATCACTTTTCTGTAGTCCACTAAACAAAGCAAGCCACATGGCCAAGCCCACACTCAAGAGGGTAGAGAAATAAACCCCTCCTCATTCGAGGTAGAGCTCCAATCGGGAGGGCCTCATGCAGCAGTGACATAATCACACCCACTTAGTGCTGAATTATGATGATAGGAATTCAGGGCTCTCTGATTCCCCAAACTCACATAAATATAACAACGAGTTCAGTAGCATGAGGAGCTAGGAATGTTACACAAAGACCAGCTAGAAAACAGGGAGGATTTCCATGAGTCAAACCTTCTAAGCCTACAGACACAATGGTGGAACCACCAGTGGAAAAATACTTCCAGGATCTCACAGGTTTGGACTTGATTCATCAGAGTGAAGTTCAAACCTCTCTCAGTACAGGAATTGTGGACTAGGGTATTTAGAGTCTGTTAACACTGATTTCCAGTGTTAGTTGTGACCTGATAGCAATCTAGAAGAAAATCAACTGTGCAGTGGCTGTGATGAGGGCTGTCAATTTTAGTAATGAATGCAGAGATAGCTGATCCAGGAATAAATTTTAAGCTTTGTCAACAGACACGATAGTGGTATCACACTAGCCCTCCTTGAACACCAGAGTATATTTTTAAGAATAAGTGGCTTTTTGAAGAAGAAAGTTTAATGTAAATAAGCTACTATAGTATAACTTATTAACATCACACTAGAAATTTGGCTAATGATTGTGACATCAAATAGTTCTCCAATTTCAGTGCAGGAAGAAGGAACATATCACATAGCAATCTGATGGCACTTGAGGGAATAAAAGGGAAATTATGTATATAACAAATAGGAAATGGTATAACTTTTTTTGTTCCTTGATAAATAAGAAGAAATGGAAATAAGAATAACATATATCTCAAACATGTATCTTAGTCTTATATTATTCAAAATCACATTGTATGAAGACAGAAATATGAAGCTGAAGAGTCAGAAGAAGAGTCTTTGGATGAGTACCATCAGAGGAAACAGAAGAATACTTCAGAAAGCATCTTCTGCCTTGTGTTCTCAATAAAATTCAGGAAATTGTTTGCTCAAAACAAGAAATGGAAAACTGTATGATAAGTTGGGAGATTGAGATGTAAAGGGAGAGGGTAGCATGATAGAAAATAAAATTGAAAAAAAGGCAGTAAGACAATTAAATGAGTGTGATGGGAAATAGTCAAAGGAGGTCCAACAGAAATATAATTAAAGATTCAAAGGGAAAAACAATAAAACTAGCACTTAAACTATAATCCAAGAAAAGCTCATGGAAATGAAAGAAAACTTAAATTTGCATTTTATTTTATTTTATTAAATACATTTTATTGGTTTCAGAGAGCAAGGGAGAGAATGAGAGAAAGATAGAAACATCAATGATAAGAATCATTGATTGGCTGCCTCCTCGTGCCCCCTACTGGGGATTGTGCCCACAACCTGGGCAAGTATCCTTGACCAGAATCAAACCCGGGACCCTTCATTCTGCAGGCCAATGCTCTCACCACTGAGAAAAACCAGCCAGCACTTAAATATGCATTTTATATTTATTTATTTATTTATTTATTTATTTATTTATTTATTTAATATTGATTATATATAATTTATTGATTTTCCACAGAGATAAAAGAAAAGAGATAGAGAGTTAGAAACGCCAATGAGAGAGAAACATCTACCAGCTGCCTCATGCACACCCCCTACCGGGGACATGCCCGCAACCAAAGTACATTCCCTTGACTGGAATTGAACCTGGGACCCTTCAATCTGCACACCAATGCTCTATCCACTGAGCCAAACTGGTTTTGGCTAAATATGCATTTAAAAAGAATATCCTGGGAAAATTGACCTGGAGCAATATATTCTAAGCCAGTGTTTCCCAAAGTGTGGGACGCGTACCCCCAGGGGTATGGGAAGAGTTTGGTGGGGATATGCACTGCATCGTGCTTAGCTGCGCTTAATTCTACATTCTCATGAGTCAAGTCAAGACAGTCTTGTGAGGCATGAGATGGTCCGGTGTGCAAATAAATGTTATTTATAATATAACTTTATTTATATTTTATTATGAATAATTTTATTTTTCATTTATTATTATTTTGTGTATGTACCAAAGAGAAAATAAATATATTTTGATTTTTATTAAAATACATCCATTTTTTTTTTTGACGAGAGGTACTCAGAGTTTAAAAAATTATAAAAGGGGTACACATATGTCAAAAGTTTGGGAAACACTGTAAATCTAAGCCATATCTTACTAAAATGATTAAAATTCAAAGACAAATAAAAAATCATTTGGGCTCCCAGGAATAAAATAAAAATCAAAATTATTTATCAGCATAAGGAAAGTAGGCTGGCATTACAGACTTTTAAAAAGCAAGAAACAATGCAAGGAAACAGAGACCTCAAGGAAAGAAGGAGTAGCCAAAGGTTTTCCATTCCTGTATCAACCCTGTAGGAGAGTGAGAGCACCCCTACCCCGCCCCTCAGGACATGTGTCTGAGGCATTTTCTGTTGTCACTAGTGGGGGATGGAGTGCTATTGGCACCTCATGGGCAGTAGTCAGGAGAGCTGCTGAACATCCACCCTGTGGACACCAGTACTAACTATATAACAAAGAATTACCCAGCTCCAAATGGTAATAGTGTTGAGGTTGAGATATCCTACAATCGAAGGAGTTCTGAACATGCAAGAATTCAGGATAGTATAGTATTGTACACGTGTGACCATCCTGAAGAATTTATTGTGGATGAACTTTGGCCAACCAGGAAATAATTTGGAAAATGTTGGCAAAGGACCAATAGTGAACATTTCATGTATTTAATTGTAGAGGTAAGATTAATACAGGGAGGGGGCATCTGTGAAAGAATAGTTTATAAATGTTATAGATTCTGATAAAAATAGAAAAATGCAACTAAGGTGTTAACATTCTACATAATCAAAAATATGTAACTGAAAATCACACAAAGACATAGAGGCTAAATAACATGTTATTATACAATGAATGAGCTAACAATGAGATCAAGGAAGAAATTCAAAGATACCTTGAAACAATAAAGATGAGAACACAACAGCCCTAAGGGGCACAAGGAAAGCAGTCCTACTGCTTTCTCAAGAAACAAGGAAAAATCTCAAATAAACAATATAACTCCATACTTAAAGGAACTTGAAAAAGAACAACAAACAAAGCCCAAAGTGAGTAGAAAGAAGGAAATAATAAAGACAAGAGCAGAAATAAGCAATATACAGTCTTAAAAAAATACAAAAGATCGATGAAACCAAGAGCTAATTCTTTGAAAAGATAAGAAGATTGACTAACCCGATTCATCAATAAAAAAAGAGAGTACCCAATAAGTAGATTAAGAAATAAAAGCAGAGAAGTAACAATGACATCAAAGACATACAAAAGATTGCAAGAAAATATTATGAACAACTATATGAATATTTCATATACAGCCTTTATTACATTGAAGTATGTTACCTCTAGTTCCACTTTGCTGAGAGTTTTTATTATAAATGAGTGCTAGATTTTGTCAAATGTTGTTTCTGCGTATTTTGGTATGATTGTGTGATTTCATCCTTCATTTTGTTTATGTGATATATCATGTTTACTGATTTGCAGTTATATTGTACCTACCTGCATCCCCAGAATAAATCCCACTTGATCACAATGTATGACCTTTCTAATATATTCCTGGATCTGATTTGCTAATATTTTGTGAGTAGCTAACAACCTTGAGGATAGTTCACCAGGTACTTCTCATAAATTGTGGAAGGCCACAGCAAAGAAAAAGATAGGCTTTTTCCTGTCCTTACAGATACAGCCAAAAATTGAAACAAGAACATCTCTGACACCATACACAAAAATAAACCAAAAATGGACTTAAGTTTTTTTTAAATACGGTATATTTTTATTGATATTTTACAGAGAGGAAGGGAGAGAGATAGAGAGATAGAAATGTCAATGAGAGAGAAACATCGACCAGCTGCCTCTTGCACATCCCCTACCGGGGATGTGTCCGCAACCAATGTACATGCCCTTGGCTGGAATCGAATCTGGGACCTTTCAGTCCCCAGACCGATGCTCTACCACTGAGCCAAACCGGTTTCGGCGGACTTAAGTTTTAAATGTTGGACTTGAAACCATAAAAAATCCTAGAAGAAAAGAAGGCAGTTAAATCACAGACATTGCTTACAGCAATATCTTTTCTAATATATATTTGTGGGCAAGGGAAACAAAAAAAAATATAAACAAATGGGATGGCATAAAAATAAAAAGCTTCTGAATGGTAAAGGAAACCATCGACAAAATGAAAAGACAACCCACTGTATGGGAGAACATATTTGCCAATGATACATCTGATAAAGGGGTTAATATCCAAAATGTATAAAGAACTTATAAAACTGAACTGCAAAAACAAAACAAAACACAATCCAATTTAAAAAACAGGCAAAAGACCTGAATGGATACTTCTCCAAAGAGGACACACAGATGGTTAATGGACATATGAAAAAATGCTCAACCAATGTCAATAATCATCAGAAAAGTTCAAATTAAAACTTCAGTGAGGCCCGGTCAGCCAGAATGGCTAAGTGTTTGAGCTTCAACCTGTGAACCAGGAGGTTGTGGTTCAATTCCTGATCAGGGCACATGCCTAGGTTGTAGTCTCAATCCCCAGAGTGGGGCATGTAGGAGGCAGCCGATCAATGATTCTCTCTCATCACTGATGTTTCTATCTCTCTTTCTTTCCCTTCCTCTCTGAGATCAATAAAAATATATTAAAGACAAACAAAGAAATGAACAACAAAAAACTTCAATAAGATATCACCTCACACTTGCCTGAATGGCTACCATCAATAAATCAACAAACAACAAGTGCTGGTGAGGATGTGGAGAAAAGGGAACCCTCGAGCACTGGAATATAATGAACAAAACAAACTATCAAACAAAAGAGAAATCGATTCATAGATAGAGGATAGACTCATAGCTGTCAGAGGGGAGGAGGGTTTCAGGCTGGGTGAATATGGTGAAGGGATTAAGCTAAACAACACATCAACAACTCATAGACAGAGGCAACAGCATGGCATTTGCCAGAGGGAAAGGGTGGTGGGGCAGGTAGAAGAGGACAAAGAGGGGCTAAATGGTGATGGAAAGAGACTTGACTTGGGATGATGAACACACAATACAATATGCAGATGACATATTATAGAATGGTGCACTTGAAACTGATTATTTTATTAAGCAACTAGAGGCCCAGTGCATGTAATTCATGTATTGGGAGGGAGGCATGGTTCCTGAGCCTGGCCTGCGCCCTCTCTCAGTCCAAGAACCCTCAGGGGGGAGGGGACGTCTGACTGCCTTAGGCACTGCTGTGGAGGCAGGAGAAACTCCTGCTGCCACCGCTGCACTCCCCAGTCATGAGCCTGGCTTCTGGCTGAATAGCACTCCCCCTGCAGGAGTCCACTGACCACCAGGGGGCAGCTCATGTGTTGAGTGTCTGCCCCTTGGTGGTCAGTGCATGTCATAGCAACTGATTGCTCTGCTGTCAGGCCAAAACAGGCTCTCTGACATCCTAGAGGGGTCCTAGATTGTGAGAGAACACAGGCCAGGGCAAGGGACCCACCAGTGCATGATCAGGTCCAGGGAGGGGCACGGGAGGTTGGCCAGCCGGGGAGGGACCGCTGAAGGGCTCCAGGGTGTGCCCAGCCCATCTCAGTCCCAACAGCAAGCTAACCTTTCTGTCAGAGCGTCTGCCCCCTGGTGGTCAGTGCTCATCACAGCAAGCCTTGAGTGGCCTTATGTCATTAACATATTACACTTTGATTGGTTGAATGGCCGGCTAGACGACTGGACACTTAGCATATGAGGCTTTTATTATATAGGATGTCACCCAATACATTCAATAAAAAAATGTAATCATTATAAGGGGAAAAAGAAAGCCTAAACTGAATGCCATCGAACCCATTTGTTTTGTAAATTTAAGCTGCAGAGGAAACTAATAATGCAAGTAACATCTGAACATAATATTTTCAGTGCAGGGGACAATGAATTGCAAATTAATCTTGAGCTTTTCTTACTTGGTATGTTTGTCATAGTGTACAGTATGTGTGTACACCTGAATGGCTTTCTGTGGGATATAGGATTATGCCAATAAGTGCATCTTGTTGGGAGCCAGGGTTGCCACTGGGGCAGGGAAACAGGGGAGAATCTTGGGGGTTAGATTGGAATCTGAGGGCTATCCATGTAAATTAATGACTCCTAATAGACACATACAAACATTTCACAGTCCTGTCCAGGGAGAGGATGTAAAGCAGGGAGAGTTCAGTGACAGTGAACAAACCCAGGCCCAGGTCTTAGTGTTGGTCCCCAACAGGGAGATCCAGGACGCCTGGAGCAAGCACTAACTCAGGGCCGGGCAGGGAAGGTGTAAACACTGGACTCCCTGTGCCAGAAGGTGAGTACTAAAAACCTCCGGGGACTTAGCGAAAGGACACTCGGGTCCACTTAAAGGGATCCTGCCAGCCAGATGTGGAAAAAAAAATCAAGTATTAAAATAAGAACAGCAATGTAATATAACACATTGAAGAAAATAGTAAGCCATTGATCTAAACTAATGGTAAGTAGCCAAGTGATTGGGTAGGTGAATGGATAGATGGGTAGACTGAGATAATAAGACAACTAGCGAGCTAGATAAAGAGACAAAAAGAAAATGCTCTTTCCTCAATAAAATGCCAGCTGGTAAATGAGGAGCGAGAGGTGAGCTGGACATGGCTGTTTGGAGGTCATTATAGGAAAGACTTGCCCATATGGTAATTGCCAATGAATAGTGTGTCTGGGTCACGAGAGTCTGATAAGGACCAGGCATTCGCATGATCTGAAGCTGCCTCCCTTCGGAGAATTTAATACATACAAGTGGGTGATAGCAATGGCACCGAGAAACTGAGATAGACAAGACTTACCCGCAGAGAAAAATGAAAATGGCCACGGAGAGGACCTGTGGCATGTACTTCTAGAGGTCACCTCCTGGGAACACAGCACCACTTCTCCAGGATTCTGGCTGGGAATGTTAAACATGATTTAATCATGAGGAAACATCAGACAGACCCAAACCGAGGGACTTTCTGTGAAATAACGTGCCGTGTTTTACAGCCAGGTCAACGGCATGAGAAACAATGGAAGGCTAAGCAAGGACTGTTTCCAGATTAACGGAGACTAAGGAGCCACCACAAATAAGTGCAAAACAAGAATGTGGATCTGATCCCACATTGGTGGGAAAAGGCTGGTGAGCCGTTGCTGGGACAGCTGACAAAAGTGGAATAGAACTGTGCAGCAGGTAACAGCTGTCAATGGTCAAACCACCAAACCTGGTGAGTGGCGTGTGGTTACATAAATGAACAGGTTGTTGTCAGAAGATGTTGGAGGATAAGCTGTATTATATAATCTGAAACCAAGAAGAATGAGAAAAGAGAGGAGAGGATGAACAAAAAATCATGAATATTAACAACCATGAATCTTGTTAAAGGTATTCTGGAGTTCTAGGTATTAACTTTGTAAATGTTAGGTACATTTAATACTTTTTTCAAAATAAAAACGTTAAAAATAACTGGGTGAAAATATGAATTGCCACAGAATTTTAGTTCTTCAAATTGTAAAATGTATGTACCAGTAGACCTAGCAAGTCACATATGCAATATATATGTATGTATACACACACACCTGAATATACACTCACTTCCAAATTGTTTAATATTCACCAGTGGAATTGTTTAAAATTTTATGATATGAATTTCTACACATGACTCTGTGGTCATTAAAAGGAATAGGGTAGATCTATGTTCTGATTAAAAAAAAAAAGCCTCCTAAATCTTTGTAACAGAATGCATTAGTAAATAACAATGTATATTTTGTAACACAATTTTTATGTATAACAACAACAAAAGATCAGTGCTACCACACTGTTACTTAGGGCTAGCTATACTTTGGGGTAGGTTTGGGCCTGAAGGATATTTGTAAATTCATGTTAAGTCCAGATAACTGAGACAGATAGGAACCAGTGGCTCCCGTGGCACGCCTGCTACAGGAATGAGAACCAGTGTTTGGGAAGCTCATTCTCCTCCTCTTACACGTGTATTTTCTAGCAGATGTATTCCCCCAAATAGATAAATGCCATCTTCCTAGGAAACCAGGGCAGCATTTGTCTCTTCCCCCGGGGCCACTGTTATTCTTCAGCCGCTGAGTGCCAGCGCTGCTCTGTCATTCCCACTGGTGTTGCCAGTTCCGCCCACCCGCCCGCCCGCCCCCTGGACCCGAGGCAGCAGCAGCCTGTAGAGGGGACTTGGGCCTGAATTCTCCACAGCAGGTCCGGCCATTCTCTCCTGCCCATTCACTCTTCCTCCAAAACCTCACCGGCACTCCAACAGCTCAGGCAGTGCGGCTGTGCCACCTTCTTCCTGCTCTTCCTGCTGGAGACCGCGCCCGTAACCCTGTGCCCTGCCTCAGTGACGCTGTCAATATCCTCGCTGCTTCTCTGCTGGCTGGATGAGACGGTGCCGATAATATCCATGAAGTATCTGAACACACGCGTGGCATTTAGTGCAGACTGGCCCTGAGGGGAGACCCCACACGTGGTCACTTGGCCCACTGAGAGGATCTGAGCTTTCACCATATCCGTAGAGATCTGCAGGCTCAAAGTTTGTGAGTAGAGGAGCTTCCAGTTACATCTCTTTTCTTGGAGTTAGTTTTTGCTAAATTTACAACTATATTTTTATCTTGTACTTTGTAATTACAAAAACAGGAAATGAAGACACCTTATAACTGTGATATGTGCTGGCAGGCAGAATTGTATTTCTCTACATTTTGATCTCCTCATGGAAAATGTGTGTGTTTGTTTTGATCTAATCACAGTTCAAGAGGCCTTTGTGTCAAGAAGAACAACCAGTGTTGTCTCTCGTGTGAAAGCACACTCCATAATTGGGAGCCCTGCCAAGTTCAAAGCTCAGACTGTGAGGAAAGCTGTCCTCCAGCACTAAAGGCGAATCAGGACCCAGGTGTAGCGGGTGTAAAGGGACTGGAGTGAATCACCAGGGACCTAACGCAGCAGACTCTAGGAAAAGTGGTTGTACAAATACAGGTGGGAAACACATGTTGTATAACAAATACGTAATATGCAAATGGATGTTACGCTGTGAAGTGTAATGGCCAATCGCCTAAGGACTGGATCACGGATCAGCAGGAGGGTGGGGCAGCAAGTTATAAGTGGGAGGTGGAGAGCTCCAGGAGGGGGCAGGGCAGCAAGCTATGAGGGGAGGGGTGGGAGAGAGGCGAGGGAGAGGGGGTGTGGGGCTCCTGGAGGGTGGCAGTGAGCTACTGGCACAGGGATTCATGCACAGAACTACTAGTGTAACTATAAAAGAAGATAGACAATTAAAATATGGATTTAGCAGTGACAGTAAGTATAAAGTTCCAGTGTAGTCGCAGGTTTAGATGTGGGAAAGGCTGTGAGGTGCTGAGAGTAAACGTTGGATACTTTACTTTCTATGGGAGATGTGATGGTTGATTCTATGTCCCATCGTGACTGGGTGACAGGTGCCCAGTTATTTGGTCAAACATTGATGGGCTGAGTAAATCAGATTGCCCTTCCCGAGGTGGGCCTCAGCAATCTGTCCAAGGGCCGACTCCCTCCAAGTGAGGGGGGGGGGCTTTTCCTGTCTTTGGACTTGAACAGAGACTTTGGCTCTCATGGTTCTCTGACCCTCAGACTCACACTGGGAAGACACCATCAGCTCTCTTGGGTCTCCAGCTTCCCAACTCCAGACTTGACTGAACCAATTCCTTAGAGCAGTGTTTCTCAAAGTGTGGTATGCATACCCCCAGGGGTATGGGAAGAGTTTGGTGGGGATATGCACTGCACCGTGCTTAGCTATGCCTAATTCTACGTTCTCATGAGTCAAGTCAAGACAGTCTTGTGAGGCGTGAGATGGTCCAGTGTGCAAATAAATGTTATTTATAATATAACTTTTATTTATATTTTATAATGAATAATTTTATTTTTCGTTTATTATTATTTTGTGTATGTACCAAAAAAATAAATAAATTTTGATTGTTGTTAAAATACACCCATTTCTTTTTGACGAGGGGTACTTAGCGCTATGAAAACTATAGGATGGGTACACATATGTCAAAAGTTTGAGAAACACTGCCTTAGAGTAAATCGGTTATCATCTATCTATCTATCTATCTATCTATCTATCATCATCATCTATCAATATCTCTTCTTCATTCTCTGGAGAACCCTGAGTGATACAGGAGCTAATGTTCTTTTATTGATGGCATTTAACTGTAGTGATTTGAAGTTCGTGGCTATTACAGTGTGAGTAGTACAATGCGTTGCTTGTCCTAATCCATACTCTCTCCTTGTCCTGGGTGCCCAGCCAGGCAGAGCCCGGAGGCTTGTAGTCAGGGACAGTGGGGGACGTGGGAGTGATGTGCCTCATCTCCAGGCTGAGACGAAGCAGTGTGCCTGCCCCATGCTCCTTCTGCGGGTCAGTGTAAGGCAGTGATGCTGCCCTAAGGGTTGGTAGAGATGAGAGATGAGAAGTCCTGTCCTGTGTCCAAGACACCCTACTCCCCTGTGTGGGAGACCCAGCTGCCCAACACAGTGCCAACAACTGGGCCTGAAAGGTGATCAAAGGTACATTTTTATTGTATTTGTGTCACTCTTTTTTGGAATCTTGTTATTTTCTTAATATAAAAATATAGGGTGTCCCAAAAATAGATATACACTTTGAATAATTATTAATTCCAATGAGTTAAATCTGAAAAAAAAAAGAAACATCAATTGACCTATCTGAAAAAAGTGTGCATACATTTTTTGAGGGACACTCTATATCTGGAACACACAGAAGAGTACATAATATAACCTATAGTTATGGTCCCAATAGCTGGAATAAACATGTTAAATTTTGCCATGTTTGCTTCAGATTTTGTAATAGTTTACTACTCCTGTCATAACGAAATCCCACAGACTGGGTGGCTTACACAACAGACATTTATTTTCTTTGGTCTGGAAGCTAAAAGTCCTAGATCAAGTTGTTGGCAAGCAGAGTTTCTTCTGAGGCCTCCCCCCATGGCTTGCAGATGCCACCTTCTTGCTGTGTCCTCACATGACTCTGCAGTCTCTGTGCTGTCCGTGTCCTAATGTCCTGATCTTAAAGGACCCGGGTCCTATTGGATTGGGGTCTCTCCAATGACATCATGTTCCCTTAATCACCTCTTCAAAGGCTCTATCTCCAAATACTGCCATACTCTGAGGTCCTAGAGTTAGGACTGCAACATATGAATTTGAAGAACACATTTTAGCCCATGACAGTGTTTTTGTTTTTAAGAAAAAACTATTGCAGTTACAACTAAAATTCCTCTTTCCATCCCATTTCCTCCCTCCCTCATCATAGGTATCAATAGCCTGAGATTAATATATATGCGAATGTCACCCTTACTAATATATTACATTCTCATGCATATAACTCTTTACATAAACAGTATCACAAAGCACAAATCCTTCTTTGATTGGCTTTCATCAGTCAGCAATAGCTTTTGAGCTGCACCCGATATTAATAGTGTAGAGATGATTGGTTTTCTTTAACCACAGCGCCATATTCCAGGGCATGAAAAAAGCACAGTCATCACCCCCCACTGATGGAAAGGGAAGTCGCTCCCCCTTTACCTATAAACAGCACCAGATCCCTGTATACGCCCTGTGTGCATACACCAGGAAGTGGCATTTCGTCAGTTGAAGACCTGATATTATTCTTTCCAATGTACTTGTACCAATTCATAGCAATTCAGTGGGATAGGGTAACTTCTCCCCTACAGCCTTGCTAAGACTTGGAGCTTTAAGGCATTAAGTTTTGCCGATCTCATGGACATGCCATGGAATTTTAAGTATTTAATTGACACTATTCCAGGTGATAGTGAAGTTGATGTAATCTTATGAATATCTGCCATTCAGATCTTCTCCTTTGTGAATTGCCTCTTTATAGCCTTTTCATTTTTTTCTAGTGATTTTCAGCTTACTTGAGGGAGTTTCATATATACACTGAGTGGCCAGATTATGAACTCTGAATGCATAATAATCTGGCCACCCAGTGTGTGTGTGTGTGTGTGTGTGTGTGTGTGTGTGTGTGTGTGTGTATTAGAGGCCCGGTGCATGAATTTGTGCATGGATGGAACCGGCCAGCCTGGCCAGGGGAATGGGACATGGGTGGTTGGCTGACCTGCCTGCTGGTCGAACTCCTGGTCCCCCCCAACTGCCCTCCCCT
Source organism: Vespertilio murinus (assembly GCA_963924515.1). Classification (NCBI taxonomy): domain Eukaryota; kingdom Metazoa; phylum Chordata; class Mammalia; order Chiroptera; family Vespertilionidae; genus Vespertilio; species Vespertilio murinus. The sequence goes on along the minus strand of OZ004705.1, from coordinate 103,395,033 downwards.
GCAGGCCTGGATCCCCCCCACCCCAAATATCCTCCCCTGCAGGCCTGGTCTCTCTTAGCTGTCCTCCCCTGCTGGCCTGATTGACCCCAACTGCCCTCCCCTACTGGCCATCTTGTGGCAGCCATCTTGTGTCCACATTTTGCATATTAACCTTTTATTATATAGTATATACATTGAATGGCCAGATTATTATGCATTCAGAGATCATAATAATCTGACCACTCAGTGTATATTCCAAATTTTAAGTGATTTTAGCAGGCTTTGTTTTTCATTTCTCTCGATGGCATCTTTTGACTCAAATAAATTTAAAACACAGGCAAATTTATGAATTTTTCTTTATGATGTACACTCTTTGCATTTTGCTTATGGCATTCCTCTCCTACCTGATGCCATCAAGTTCATATCCTGTGTTTTTTTTTTCCCATAAAATTTAAAGTCTTTCTTTTCATACTTAGGCCTCTATCTAACATGTCTGGACTTCGTTTGGGGTAGGGTGAGTTTTTCCTGTTGTTTATGGACAGCCAACGATTTATTAAGTAGCCCTGTTCTTCCTCCCATTCACTTGTGATGCTTTCTTTGTTAAAATCCATTTTTTTCTGGGTTTCCTATTCTCTTTTATCATTTTGTTTACCAACCCCTGGGCCATTACCAAAACTTTATAATATATATAAATCATTTTTCCATCTGATCGTGTGGATACTCATTTTTAAAAAATATATTTTTATTGATTTCAGAGAGGAAGGGTGAGGGAGAGACAGCTAGAAACATCAATGATGAAAGAGAACTATTGATTGGCTGCCTCCTGCACATCCCTTACTGGGGATCAATCCCACAACCTGGGCATGTACCCTTGACTGGAATCGAACTTGGAACCTTCCATAGGCCAACGTTTTATCCATTTAACCAAATCAGCTAGGGCTGGATACTCATTTTTTATTTGTGTTCTTCAGAATTATGTTAAACTTTGAGAGGGCACAGGCTGAGCTGAGAGACACTCCCTCCCCACGCCCAGTGCATGCATTTTGTGCACTGAGCCTCTAGCAAATAAATAAATCATGTACACTGGGAGCCAGAGAAAGAGATTGCCAGTAAGGAAGTGTGAAGACAAGAGTGAACCCCTATGTGACTTAGAGCTGCAGACTTTAGTAGGCACTCAAGTTACTTTTATGTAAATATGTAAATGGACTGGTGTTAACAAGCAGCTTTATCTATTCCTATTTCAAGTCACCTTAGGAGGGAGCCTGAGAGCAGTGAGAGTGATGCCCAGTAGCAACGAGCAAGCAGCACCTGCTTCTTGATTTCTCTCCCTTTCTCAGATGAAAGGACCAAGGCTCTTTGGAGAAATGCTGGTTTTAGGGCTAGACAGGGGAAATACAACGTGGGCCTGGGCATCTTGAAGTGTCCAGAAAGAAGGAAGAACAAATAAGTAAAAAGATGAGAGCCTATCAAAAGGATACAGGCTCCAGTACACAAGAACCCCCAATGACCAAATCTGGAACATTGTCAGAAACGACATCCTATCTAATAGAGAACAATATGCAAATTGACTGTCACTCCAACACATAACATGGTTGCCTCCATGTGGTCAAAAATGGCTGCCCCCATGTGGACAGAAGATGGCCACCACAAGATGTCTAGTAGGGGAGGGCAGTTGTGGGCAATCATGCCAGCAGGGGAGGACAATTGGGAGGGACAAGGCCTGCAAGGGAGGGCAGTTGGGGGCAATCGGGCCTGCAGGGGAAGACAGGTGGGGTGTGACCAGGCTGGCAGAAGAGGGCAATTAGGGGTGACCAGGCCTGCAGGGGAGGACATTAGGGGCAATCAGGCCTGCAGGGGAGGGCAGTTAGGGGTGACCAGGCCTGAAGGGGAGGGCAGTTAGGGGTGACCAGGCTGGCAGGGGAGGGAAATTAGGGGCAATCAGGCCAGCAGGAGAGTACTTAGGCTGACAGGAGAGTGGCAAGGGGGTGATCAGGCTGGCAGGCAGAAGTGGTTAGGGGCAATCAGGCAGGCAGGCAGGCAGGCAAGTGGTTGGACGCCAGCAGTCCTGGATTGGGAGAGGAATATCTGACTGCCCATTTAGCCCAATGGTGGGATCAGTCCTAAATAGGCAGTCAGACATCCCTAGAGGGGTCCCAGATTGAAGAGACTGCAGGCTAGGCTGAGGGACACATACTCTCCCCACACCCTATCCCTGTGCACAAATTTCATGCACCAGGCCTCTAGTAAACTATAGTAGAATAAGTTTGTGTTGATTGTATGGGCCAAAGAATAAAATAAATACTCAAGAATCCATGCAAATGCAAATAAAGAATTAAATAAACAAGCAAGTGAAGAAAAGGGATACATCTTTCTGACTTAAAAATTCCAATCCTATCTAATAAGAGAGTAATATGCAAATTGAACATCACTCCAACACACCAGATGGCTGCCCCATGTGGTCAAAGATGGCCATCCCCATGTGGACACAAGATAGCTGCCACAAGATGGCCAACAGAAGAGGGCAGTTGGGGTTGACCAGGCCAGCAGGGGAGGACAGTTAAGAGGGACCAGGCCTGCAGGGGATGACAGTTAGGGGTGACCAGGCCTACAGGTGAAGGAAGTTAAGAGTGACCAGGCCAGCAGGTGAGGGCAATTAGGGGTGACCAGGTTGGCAAGGGAGGGAAGTTAGGGACAATTGGGCCAGCAGGGGAGCAGGTAGGCCCTTGATTAGGCTGGCAGGCAGTAGTGGTTAGGGGCAATCAGGCAAGCAGGTAAGCGATTGGAAGCCAGCAGTCCTGGATTGTGAGAGGGATATATGACTGCCTGTTAAGGCCTGATCCCACCAGTATCGGGCCTAAATGGTCAGTCGGACATCCCTCAGGGGGTCCCAGATTAGAGAGGGTGCAGGCTAGGCTGAGGGACACACATCCTACCTCTTGCACCCACCTCATGCATGAATTTGTGCAGCAGGCCTCTAGTAAACTATAATAGAATAAGTTTGTACTGATCATATGGGCCAAAGATTAAAATAAATAATCATGAATCCATGCAGATGTGAATAAGGAACTGAATAAACAAGCAAATGGAAAAAAAGGGTTGCATTTTTCTGACATAAAAACTCCAATTAATAAACATAAAATAATAAGAGAGATAGAAAATCAACATTAGAGCACCGAAGTAAGCATTGCTATGGACAAGACCCCTGATGATACTAAAACTAGTGGGTGGAACTTTAAAGAGAAACAGGATGCTTGGATAACCTCATATATATCCCCCAATATGGGTTAACTATTGTACTGTTTTAACACGTGTTCACATAATCTCTGCCAGTCCTCGCACTAAGAGATGAAACTTCATTGCTCTCTATTTGAGTATGAGGGGACTCAAGCAGTCACATCCAAAACATAGATTATGGGGCCCTGACTGGTGTTGCTCAGCTGGTTGGAGGGTCATCCAATGGACCGAAGGATTGTGGGTTTGATTCCAGGTCAGAGCACATACCTAGGTTGTAGGTTCAATCCCAGGTTGAGGCAGGCACAGGAGGCAACTGATGGATGTTTCTCCCTCTCCCTTCCTTTCTCTAAAAAATTAATTTTTAAAAAAGTTTAATAAAACATAGATTATGGAAAGAGAAAGAAATAACTTTACAGTGGAGAAACTGTTAATCTTGTTTTTAAGGTTAATAGCACCAACAAGTCATGCTGATGTCATACATCCTGGTAGGATGTCACTAGAAGGGCACTTAACCTGTATCATCTTATAACCTCAAGGAAATCATGAGGAAAACCTCAGTCAACCCACAACTGAGGGATATTCTCCACCATATATGTCTGGTGCTCTTCAAAAGTGTCAAAGTGAAGAAAGACAATGAGATACAGAGACATGGTGTTAGTTCACAGCCAGAGGCAGGGGAGGGCAGTTAGGGGTTACTGGGCCAGCAGGCAGGCCACTCCACATTGGTAGGAGGATGGTTTGTTAACCAAGGACACTTATGAAGCTAGTCTTGGGTGACTGCAAGGCAGCAAGATCTCCACCCTGCCCCCTGGAACCTTAAAAGCTTATAGAGAGGCAATAATGGGGTTTAGTCACATATACAATCCTTTCAGGCACATATTCCATCCAGACATCTCAACAACACATCACTCTCTCTAAGCTCTGCCCTTGAAATGGCTCCCATGGTGCAACAGTGGGCAGAACACACATGCCAAGAACAGGGGAGGAGGCACAGAGCTTCAGTAGCCTGGGTGCAACTGGAGGGCCAAGGGTGGTCCTATCCTCTGGTGACCTCCTCTTGTATGCAGACCAGAGGACATGAAGAAGACACAAGGACAAACACAGAACAGCTGGACACTGGCACAGAATGGTCGATGTTTCTCTCTCATATATGTTTCTAGCTCACTATCCCTCTTCTTTCCTCTCTGTAAAAAATCAATAAAATGTATTTTAAAAATGTGTTTCTTTCCAATTCTCACACTTTGTTATCCTCTCATTTTTTCGCAGTCACTGAGCCTGGTTTGTACTGAGTGAAGGCTGTGATGGAAGTCCTGCCTGTCTTGTTCTGGTCTGTAAGGTTCTCATAATGTTTGCTGTGGGCTTTGGCAGGTACCCCTTTTCTCTGAGGAAAGTTACCTTCAGCTACCTACTTTGCTAAGTGTATTTATAATGAATGAAGTGGGTGAGATGTTGCACTGCTAAAAATAATCTCGCTTTACCTGGCTCAATCCAATTTTCCTTTTACACAGGGACGTAAATGTCACTTCCTCTGTGGAGGTTCTCTCTTGCCAGCGTGCTAGCTGCTATGCTCCACCATAGTGCTCCCCGGGCTCAGCATTTTCTCTCTCCTAGCGTCTGCCTCACTTTTAAAAACGTGCTTGTGTGATTGTTTCTGCCTTACCGATGCCAGGGCTCTTGCTTTCTGCCTCAATGCTACCTCCACGTCCAATCCAGGGTCCAGAGTATACCAGTCACTTCCAATGGCAATAGAAAGAATGAATGAAACAAAAAGAAAACAAGAAGCCTTATAAAATTAAGCAAAGCACAATTAGATGTCAGAACACTCATCCAGACAAAGATCTGTGCAGGGTTTATGCCAATAAAATTATAGAAGTCCCATAAGAGATAAGGAAGATTGGGTGAGTGGAGATTCATCGCCTGTGTTTCTGGGTGGGAAATTCCAACTTTATGCCTTTATTATATCACATTTGAGTTTCAAACTGTTGGGAAGTAACTAGAGCCAGGAAAATGAGGAACAAAATACAGTTAGGTCCTTGTGTAAGACCATAATAAATGTCAGATGCTTTCAACACTTAAGTTTAGAAAAACTTATAAACCCAAAATGTACTAGAAGAAAATGTACATTGACTTTGGGGACACCATTTTCCACCAAAGGTAAAAATTACGAAGAAAATACTTGAGAAATGAAATATGAATCATAAAAATGAAAAGCATATGTAATTAAAAACATTAAAACAATTTCCTGGTAAAAACAAGCTGGTGCCTTGACTGGTTTTGGCTCAGTGGATAGAGTGTCGGCCTGCAGACTGAAAGGTCCCAGGTTTGATTCCGGTCAAGGGTATGTATCTTGGTTGTGGGAGGTGTGCAGGAGGCAGCTGATGGATATTTCTCTCTCATCAATGTTTCTAACTCTCTATCCCTCTCCCTTCATCTCTGTAAAAAAATCAATAATATATATACACACACACATACATACATACACAAGCTGGCAACTCAGTAATTAAAAGATATATAATAGAGGGGAAAATCTGATATCCTTAATATCTAAGAGGCTTTTACGAATCAGTAAAAGCAATAATAGCAACTAAGCCACTGACACCTAATAAAAATAAAACATGAACACCTTCCTGAGTGTGTGCTCACACTCTGTGTGAACATGAGTGGGGCTGAATGATGTCCCGGTGGTTGTCTTTCTCTGTTTTTTTTTGGTGGATCTGGGAAAGGAGGTGTGGGAAGGGTGTTGATATGACCTCAGTACTTGCCAATGGAGGGCCATAATGACTATACTTTTTCCTCTTCTTCCCATGTCACCTACATTCCCCCCTCCTTGATGCAGTGATCACAGGACCAGGGCTGCAGTTACAGGGCTGTGAACAGGTATGGCTCCTGAGCTGGGAGGTGTCATAGTTTCCAAAGGCCTGACTGAGTGGGGTTGGGGGTTGGGGAAGTGCCTTCACCCTGCCAGCATTGGGGTCAGCAGAGAGTGCAACTGTGCTGCCTGGTGGTAAAACTGACCCTACAGGTCTGCACCTGTGTACCCTCACCGCACATGAACCAGCGTGGACGGAGAGAGGCACTTGCTAGACCAGCATTGCTGCCTGGGGTCCAGGCCAGCACTGCGTGAACCCCTGTCCCTTCCAAAGGGGTGAGAGTTTGGGACCATGTGAGGAGAAGAGTCAGGGAGGAACACATGGCTGGGCTTCACCATGGGGAAGACCCAATACTAACACTTGACAGAGGCTCAGTGCGAAACAGTATTGCCTCCTGGCTCCTCAGAGCAGGGCTTCCTGGAAGAGGGGCACATTTGGCTGAGAACACTCCTGCTTCGGGGACCGAGGAGATCCGGTGGCAGGCAGCCTGCAAACCTGAGTGGCCTTGCCCTGTGCTGTATTTTCATGTGACAAGAGACTGGGCTAGCTGGTTAGTGGTGATTGAATTGGATCCTAGTCACGTGCCAGTGCCTTTTGACCTCTGTGATTGCCTGCTCCCAGGGGCCCTGTGAGAAGACCAGGGGTAAACGGTGAGATGATGACTTATAATAAGAAGTGTATGTTTGGCCCGGCTGGCAGGGCTCAGTGGTGGGCATCAAACGAGGAGGTGATGGGATTCCCAGTTAGGGCACATGCCTGGGTTTTGGACTCAATCCTGACTGGGGTGTGCAGGAGACAGCTGTTCAGTGATTCTCACTCACCATTAATGTTTCTGTCCCTTGCTCTGAAAAAAGAAAAAAAAAAGTAATCTATTTTCAGTCTTGGACCCATTCCTGGCACAGAACTCCTAAAACCCTTGGACTGTTCTGTGATAAGAGCAGTAACAGTGTTTTTATTATTGAAGTGACTTCTGGAAAGCCTGTCCATAACTGAGGATGGGGACCCAATCCTATAAACATAATTCGAGGGTTGGAACATTTAGCAACCCACATCCCCAACCCTCAGGAAAAGGAGGGACTGGAGGTTTAAGCTACCGTCAACAGCTAAAGATTTAATCAGCCCTGGATATACAACAACCCTCCACAAAACACACACACACACACACACACACACACACACACACACACACACCCAGTGGTTCCAAGGGCTCCCAGGTTGGTGACCACAGAGTTTAGGGAGAGGGGCACCTGGAAACGCATGGAAGCTCCGTGAGCGTCCCCACACCCGCTCCTGAATCCCTCATGGCTGCTCCTGGGTCACATCCTTTCCTAATAACCGGTGATCTAGAGAGCAAAGCGCTGCTCTGAGTTCTGGGAGTCGTTCCAGCAAAGTGACGGAACCCAAGGAGGGGTCATGGGAACCTCTGACGTAGAGCCAGCCGGTCATGAGCACAGGTGACCAAGGGACAGGCGCCTGGCAGATGAGGGGAGACAGTCCTGTGAGACTGAAGTTAGCCAGAGTTAGTTTCTATTGCTTAGAAAAACGTAGAAGGCATTCGACTTGCCGTGATGAATGCTGCTGGCAGCTCAGGAAAGTGAATCCCAGCTCCCACGCCGGCTGATGGGACAGAAGTGTGCGCATGCATGTTCTGAGGGGAAGGTTTTACTGGGAGCTGGCGTGTCGGGAGCCGGTATTTAGATTCAAATAATTATTGGTGACCACTGTGCGTCAGACACCGGGCCTGGTATTTTGCTTATGAAATGTAAGCCAATTTCATTCTTTAAAAATTTTTAAAAAATGTTTTTATTGATTTCAGAGAGAGGAAGGGAGAGGGAGAATTAGAAACATTAATGATGGGAGAGAATTAGTGATCAGCTACCTCCTGTACGCCCCCTACTGGGGATCGAGCCCATGAGCAGCGCTACCTCCTGCACGCCCCCTACTGGGGATGGAGCCCATGGGCAGCGCAGGCGGGTTCCTGGGTCAGAGAAGGCACCCATAGCTTCCGGGGTCTGTAGAAATGAGGCATGCTGGAGGCCTGGACACACTGGGGGAATATTGTAAAACTCAGGCGGGTCTGACTGGGAATGGGTGTAGCTGAGGGAACAGAAAAACCTTTCTCTCTGGTCTCCAGACCCGGGCATTGTGGAGGCAGAGTTCTCCCTATGATATAGCCCCTACTTCCCATCACAGGGTCTGGAAGAACTCGCTCCCAGGACAATCCTGGATCAAGAGCAGAGGAAAGGAAGAGGGACCAGCCCAAGAGAAGCTCGTCTCCCCACACTGATTCTTCCCCAGCAGCTGCAGGCCTAACAGCCCAGCGACGGGCTCTCTTCCTGCTGGAGTCTCTTATTCCAGCATGACTACTTGGGGACCAGAGGGCGAAAGGGTCCTGGGAGATTTCCACCTGATCAGTCTCCAGGCCAGTAAGATGCATGCAGGGTTCCCTTCAGGGGTGGCACCACGAGGACTGGGCAGACGCTCCACCTGCGTGGCTTCTTAGCTCCAGCGAGGTGTCCAGAGTTGCCAGATGTGCTGTTTCAACAGAAACCTCGTATCCAGATATTTTTTGGGAAAGCCCTCAATTTTAAAATATTGCCACTGTTTTACATTTCTTCATATCACAGTGCTGGCCACATTCAGCTCTCCATTTGCCACCTCTGGGCTAAATTTTAACACCACTTTGTCAAAACCTTTCCAAATCTGAAAGCACATCTTTCTTGAAACTAGATCATGGAACAGATTTTTTGGATGGCTGAGAGGGTGGGCAGCGAGTGTAGGCAATACTGGTGTGGACAAGTCCTGAGTCACAGGCTTGGCCTCTGGTGCCTGGCCTTGCACGGGTGAGGGACCCTGGCAGTGGCCTCCTGGCTGACCTCCCTACGCGGGCGGAGTTGGAAAGAGAGATGGGTGAGTTGCATCCCTCAGCTCCAGGGGTCCCCTCCCAGGAACAGCGCAGCAATGCAGCTGTGTGAGCTTGAGAAAGCACCCCCGGCTCCCCAGGTGATTTACAGGACACCAGTCCCTGTGTGCGGAGCCCCAGTGCTCCATGAAGATGCATTACGAGGGAATAATCTTTATCTGAACTGGAGCTGCCGCGAAGGAGACTCTGTCCAGCTGAGAGCAGCAGTGAGCTTTTGTTCGATCTGGGAAAAGTCCCTGTTCTCCATCGTATTTGATTAACATTTCTTTTTCCTCTTTGACACTAGGTATCTAGTTAATATTTAGACATTATATAGGTACATTTTCTTTCAGCGGTTGTATCTATTATGTGATCAGGCACACCACATCAGACCTGCCAGGCACCCAGCTGTGGCTAGCAGGATACTCAGGGCCAGGCCCTGGGAGGGACAGCGCCGGGTGGGGGTGGGGGGTGAGATTCAGGGCCAGCCCTGTCCCCAGGAAGCAGAGTGGCCCAACTTGTTTGTTTATTAGGTGTATAGATGAAGGATGGTCTCAGTCTATTTCAGCCCAGGGAAATCTGAATTCCTTTAGTGGCAATGTTCCCAAGGGACGCTGGAGCAACTGTGATTCAGGACAGGGCAGAAAGCAGTCACCTGGTGGCAGGACAGAGGCAAAGGTTTGGGGCAGGAAAACCTGGGGGTTTGTGTCAAAGCTCCACCCACTAGGAGCTCCCAGCTAAGATGGGGAGGCTGGAGAGATGGAAATTGGGATGGGGAAGCTGCTATGGAGAAGAAATCGCTCCTGGGCCCAAGACAAGAGGGTATCCTGTGAGAGAAGGGCGGGTCCGGGTCGGCAGAGTTTGCCTGGAATCCCAGGGCAAAGGGAAGCTGAGCTCGCTGGCCCATGGCCCCCTGCTTCCCGGTACCTGGCGCCGGCGGCACGTGGCAGGCGGCGGGCGGCAGGCTTTACGTCCCCAAAGTACCAGGAGAGGATGGAGAACCAGCGTCCCAGACTCCCAGGGAAAGGGAAGCCACGGGGCTGGGCGGGGAACACCTCCAGTGTGTGTGCCTTCAGGCGGGGGGCACACAATCTCAGCTTCCCCTGCGCCCCAGCCCTGCGCTCGCCTCCGCTCCTGCGCCCCCTCCGCAGGCGCGCGCGAGGCGCACACCCCCTCCCTCGGCGGCGCGGGGCGCGCGCCCGGCCTCCGCCTCCCCTCGCTGCTCGCTCTCCCGGCAGAAAGTTAGCAGCGGGAAGGAACTCGGGGCCGCAACAGCGCGAGGCGGCGGCGGCAGAGGCTGGAGCAGGAGCCGCGACAGAGCCTGGGAACAGAGGCGCTGCGGGAGGAGCAGGTGCAGCCGGGCCCGAGAGCCCCCCTCGGTCCCCTTGCCAGAGGCTGAGGGGGGGGGGATTCCGGGGGGCAGCCCGGACTCCGCGGGCAGAGCCGGGAAGGGGGCCATGCGGGCGGGCTTGCCCCAGGCGCAGCGGGACAGCGGCCAGGGCCGGGGGCGCAGCGGCGTCGCTTCATGCAGCCCGGGCGGCTGGGCAGCAGCGGCGGCGGCGGCGGCGGCGGGGGCGGCGGCTGAAACCATGTCCGGGCAGCGCTGGGGGCCGCCGCCGCCGCGAGCCAGGAGCCGCGATGGCCCCGTGGCCCGTACCTCCTCCTCCTCCGCCGCCGCCTCCACCTCTCGCGGCGCCGCCGCCGCCCGGCGCCTCGGCTAAGGGGCCGCCGGCGCGCAAGCTGCTGTTTATGTGCACCTTGTCCCTGTCCGTCACCTACCTGTGCTACAACCTCCTGGGCGGCTCGGGATCCCTGCAGTTCCCCCTGGCGCTGCAGGAGCCGCCGGGCGCCGCCGCCGAGCCCCCGCCGAGCCCGCCGCCGCCCTCTCTGCCGCCTCCCCCCGTGCGCCTCGGCGCCCCCTCGCAGCCGCCCGCGCCGCCGCCGGACAACGCGAGCCGCGTGGAGCTGACCGAGCCTCCCGAGCAGCCCCCCGCCCCCGGGGCCGACGGCTGGGGGCTGGCGAGCGGCAGCGGCGGGGCCCGGGATGCCTGGCTCCGGACCCCGCCGGACCCCAGCGAGATGACCGTGGTGCAGAGCGCGCTGCTGGAGAGGGACGCGCCGGAGTCCAGCACCACCGACGAGGAGCTCGCAGGCCGGAGGGCGGCCAACGGGAGCAGCGAGCGGGGCGGCGCCGCCAGCACCCCGGACTACGGGGAGAAGAAGCTGCCCCAGGCGCTGATCATCGGGGTCAAGAAAGGGGGGACCCGCGCGCTCCTGGAGGCGATCCGCGTGCACCCGGACGTGCGGGCGGTGGGCGTAGAACCGCACTTCTTCGACAGGAACTACGAGAAAGGCTTGGAGTGGTACAGGTAGGACCCGGCTCGGCGGCTGGGAGACTCGGAGGGAAGTCCTGGCGCCGTCCCGAGGGCCCCGCGCCCCGTGGAGGCTCTGGAACGCTGGCGGGGCGCGGCAGGGAGGGCTGGGGCCGGCTGGGGCGAGGGAGGAGGTGGCGGCGGGCTCTGCCTCCAGAGCTGCTCATCCAGCCAGCTGCCTTCTGAATCTGCGCAGCTCGGTGCCTGGGAGTTCCCGGCCCTGGTGCCCCCAGTGTTCCTTCCGCAGGCTCTTGGGGAGCTCTGCGCTCCCGTTGGGGACGCGGAGGACCGAGTCCGGGCAGCTAGGTTGACTTAAGGGCTTTGAGATCCCCGGGAATCTCTCAGAATCGCCCTCGAACGCATTTGGTGGCTGAAATCCAACTATAAGTATTTTTCAGGTTAGAACAAAATGAACAGGGAACAGTTAAAAAGCTGATGCTGGCGAGTCTGGGCTTTCTAGTGAAGACCTAGGCTGTCCCCCATCGCCAGAACTTTCTATCCCCTTGGCTGAATGAACGCTGGGTTGCAGTTGCCACCGTAGCACCGCTGAGGAGGTGACAGAAGTGCCCTGGGGGTTGATGCCTGCACCCAAGCCCTTCCCAGGATTGTGGATTTTCACCCCCTTCCTGTTCCCCCCTCTGCCAGCAGGAAGGTGGGGGAGGGGGAAGGAGAGGGAGAGGAGAGGAGGGGGCTAGAAAGTTGAGCTCAGGTAACATAAATGAACGCCCAGCTTTCTTGCCAGCCATAACATTTAAAGCAGCATTGGCTCAGATGCCCACATGCATGCCTCCTTTGCTGTTCTCTTTCCCTCCTTCCTCCCGTTTTATCTCTCCTCGGAAAAAGGATCTGGATGGCTGGCCCCATCTCTGCTGCATCTCCGTAATTAATTGCAATTGTCAAAGGGAAACACAGGCTGTGTCAGCCCAAGTGATGTTATCATCTTAACAAAGCCAATAGGTAAAATCAGGATTGTTTCCTAACAAGTTGTTGAAGGGATGGCGTTCTCAGTTTAAATTACAGCCTGGGAAAGTTTTAGAAATAACAACTTCAGAAATATATAATAAATGTGTGATTGATTCCCCATCCTATTTTTAAAATATGCTTTGTACTTGGAAAGCTGGAGAGAGGACACTTAGGCATAAACATTCCAGCACATTAAAGGAAAAAGCAAATGTGTCTGTTAATGTCCTGCTAGTTTCAAAAGAGAGAACTAATTGCAACATTTTTAGGAGGCTTCAAACAGCCCCTTCCTATCAAAACATAAAACAGCAAATGCCCAATTTAACTGGAAAATCAGTACCTTGAACATCACAGGCCGTGACTTCCTGGTTGCAGTTATCATTAAAAAAGGTGTTCCGATGATGATTGCAACCCTAGAGGAGGGGCTTGCTGTCTGGGGAGGATTCGGTTAACTGATAGTTTGCAGGAAGGTTCTAGCTGCTTCTGTGGGGCAGCTTTGGTCTTGTGAGGGTAGCTGGCTCCCCCCTCCCCCCCCTACACACACACACACACACACACACACACACACACAACTTCTGATTGCAAAGCTGTGTATCTTGTGAGAAGTGTTAAATGCCCTCTCGGGAGAGGGGGGCCTAAGGATCAGATCCTTCCGAAGTGTGTGTGGGTAGCTTTGTAGCAGCTGGAGACAGAAGTGGGGTCTGACGAGATGCCTTCAAGGTGGTGCGGGGTGTGTGGTGGGATGCGAGTCAGGAAGCCTGTGGGCAATTTTCTGACTGAGGGGACGGAAGATGCCTGGTTTTCCGATGTTTTACACCCAGGCTGGAAAAGAAGGCTCATGCACTACCTCACTGTGGGGCCTGGTATTTGGGGCTCCCCTTCCAGCTGCTACACGCAGAGATGTGGCTGGAAGTGGAGGACCACGTGATGTCTGTGTCCTCAGTCCCACCAGGCTGTCCAGGTGGTGGGTCTCTGTATTGCTGAGGTGTGACTGGAAGTGCTGGAGAAGAGTCTGTCGAACATGGAGGGAATCTTAGCCGAGTGGACTCCCAGAACCCCTTGCACCCACAGAAGCCACGTGTGCCCCAATGACTGGCGTGTCTCTAGCCTTACCAGAGCCAGCGGTGCACTGAGATTCCAGGGATTTTCCTGAGCTCCGTCCTAGGCTCCCGCCTCAGTGTGTGGAAGAAGCTGGCAGGGCATCCTGGCTGGCTTGTAAAGAGGAGGCCGTGGCACTGATTCCGACAGGGACAGACACCTCGCTCTCAGTTGCTAGTGTGGCTCCACCTTTGGAGTGGGGCCTCTGTACCAAAGGTTCCACTTGCCCTGGAGTGCCAACACCCACCGGAGCCTTCCTCTTCTGTCGCCTGATGACACCCCCCCCCCCCGGCCCCCACCCATGCACTTATTTTTCTTTTCAGGGTGCCTCCCATGGCCCACTGATTCTGCAAATGTCTCTGGTGTTTGTTTCCTGCGAGGGAGCAGAAGCAGCAGCTGCTCCCAGCAGGGCTGGCCTGGGCCTTTGGGGGCAGCCTAGCTGCCAGCAGCTGCGCCTTCTCCGAGCCACTCCAGTGGTGGCTAAATCCGGGTTTTGCTTCCTCCCGTGCTGTTGATCTAATGTGATTTAAAAACACATTTGGGATTAGAACATGTCCCTCAGATTTCCAGGCCCCGATAGCCTCCTGGATTAGGGCGTGTTACGGCTGCAGCAGAGCCGGATCCCTTCCTGGACAGCAAGGCCAGCGGTCAGTGAGGGTAAGGGCAGGTTACACCTCCACGCCTGCCCCCAAATGAAGGGCAGAGTCCCAGTTCCTCACCTGCTCTGACAGGGGCTGTGAGCTGAATGGGCAGGGCCTTGAAGTGCTGTAAGGGCGGGCCCTGTGGTGGGGCTGCCACAGCAGAACCCATCAAAGTGAGGAGAGCACGGCCTCCCCACCCTTTAGACTGTGCAGCCACTGTGGCCGTGTACGCAGCCTTTGGACACCACTCAGCCCAGGCCAATGGGAAGTGACCCTCCAGGGTTTCAGGCTGTCCTACGGCCGGGGAACGCCACTCGGGGGAAGGTTGCTGTAGTCTGCCAGCTTCCAGAGGACAGTGGTGACAGTGCCATTGCCATATGGTGTCTGGGGAGAGAAGAAAGGAGGACTGGCACTGGCACTTGCTGAGCGCTGTGATTGTGGTGGCTGGCGCTGGAGAGGCCTGTGGTCACAGTGGAGCTTCATGAGGAGGCTGTGAGCGTGATTGAGACACTCCTAGTCCACAGGTGGCTCCGAGGGCAAACACCTTGCCCAGGGTTTCTGGGAGGGACCCCGTGAGCTGCCTGCTGTGAGCTGGCAGTGTTTGCCCCACCACAGAGCTCCCTCTGCCTCGCATGGCCACACAGAAAGCACTGGAAGACCGTCTTCCTTCTTGTGTTCCACAACTTTTATCGGTATTTTCTGTGTTGCAGTTCTGTTTCTGGTCCTGGGGATAAAGTGGGCCACAGGAGCGCGGAAGCAGGCCCCGCTGGTTCTGGAACTGGCCTTTCATAGGGGATGGGGAGATGACAAGCCCGCACATCTGTCTTTGTGCCTCTGTCAGGGTGGCTGCTAGGAAATTTAAAGGTACACAGGCAAGTCACATTTATACCCGCTGGACAGGGCTCCCTCCCGCACATCAGTACTTTTAAGCTTCCAACACCAGTCACTTGGGGATGCTGTGAACATGCAGGCTCTGACTCAGCACGGCTGGGAGGGACAGGTGGTGCTGACACCGCAGGGGCTCAGAGCCTGATCGCACGCACCTGTGGCTTTAAATCAGATGACCAGGGAACTCCTCTCTGTGGAAATGATGCCAATGAAGTGAGGAGCTGGGTGTTTTCAAAGTATCAGGGGCAGTGAGTGCTAAGGCCCTGGGGTGGAAACGAGCCTCAAGGATTTCCAAAGCATCCTCTGTTATTCCCGAAGCATGGCCTTGGAAGCTGACAGCTTGCGTTCAGTTCCTGGCGATGTCGCATTCCCGTTGGTCGGTCTGGGGTGGATAACAGCCTCAGTTTACCTGAGAGTAATTCCTTCCTTGCAGGGTTGTTGGGAGGAAGAAATGAAATGACATGAATGAATATATTTTCTAAGCAAGAAATGGGTTCTAGAGCAGAAATCCAAGTAGGCCCAAACTGGATTTTTCCATTTCTCCTTCTTGTTGGTCTCATGGGCTTTACCTTCTGTCTCAGCTGAGAGGATGTTCTGGAAATGTTTCCTTACCCTGATGTTTTGGGAAAAGTCTAATAATGACTGTCTTTGCAATCTGTACCATCTTAACCTTTTCAACCAGGGATTGCCGAGGGCCTGGGCAGCCTGGAAATGAGGGAAATGAGCCAGGTGGGGAGGAACGGGGTGAATGTATTCTGTAAAGGGGTGCCTACTGCTTGCTACCAGCTTCTCTTTTCCATGCTCAGAGGTGCATCAGGGTTACCCAGTCTCCCATTTGGGAAGAAAACATGGAAATCAGGTTTAAATGTGAAATCTCCTGGTTTTGAATGTTGGCAACAGAATAAGATTCAAAGTGCCGTGTGGGCCAACACTGTGAGGCACGCAGAACCCATCTGCAGGCGGGATCCAGCCGGCTGCTACCCGTTCCCAACCTCCGCTCCAGCCCATGTCAGAGCGTGGCTGGCGTGCCCAGCCCGTGGCCTTGCCAGGACTGCTGCTTCCACTGGCTACTTCAGTGTCCATTCCCCTCCGAGTCCCAGGTCTTCACCAGCGTGGGGCAGAGGCGCTGGCTAGATGGAAACAGGGATATCGAGGCAGAGCAGGGCCCTTCACAAACACGTTTCCTGCCTCTTCCCAGTGAACGTTTTCTGGAAGGCGGGAGAATGCTCCTGTGCTCACTCACGAATCATGAATGCCTGGGCCTGATCCATGTGGATAAGTTGCACTTATAAATAGAGTCTGGTCAGAGTTAGAAAAGCTGGGTTCTAGGCTGTGTTGGGTTCTGCCATGTACCAGTTCTACCGGATGTCAGATTACTTAAATCAGCCAATCTATCTCTCTTTCATTCTCGCTCTCATCTTTGTTTCTTAGATGATGAGGCTAGATTGTCTCCATAGGGCCTCCCCTTTCGTTCAGTCACTGAAATATTTTGGTTCTAGAACAGATTTCTATATTGTTCGGAGGAACAAAAAAGTAGAATGGAAGCAACGTTGTTTGCAGCATGGTTTTATATCTTTGGGCCAGAATCCACTCATCTTCATTGCGTGACACTGGACAAGTTACTTAATGCACCAAGCCTTGCTTTCTTCATCTGCATAATGGGTTTCCTGTTGCTTCCAAGGGATCATGTGAGGACAAAATAAAAGGGTATCCGTAGTGCCCGCCGAGTTTGTGACAGCCAGTTCCCCTCTCCCCTTCTCCCCGCTCTCTCCCAGTTTTTCTTTTTCCGTTGCTTTTCTCTTCATTTCCTTCCTTTTATTTTACCAGTCCTGAAGGTCCCAGAGAGAAAGCCATAATGCATTTTTTCCCCATTTGAATGCAGTCTTTTATTTCCAGATTATGTCTGAATGAGGGATTTCAAACCCTGAAGCAGCTCTTCAGTAGCTCTCCAGAGAATAATCAAAGCCAGTTCCAGAATTTGGTCTGTTGTAACGTGAGCAGAAGGAGGAGTGGAGTCGGCGGGCTGTCCAGCAGCACGGGGAGCTGTGGGTGGGGCAGGCCCGCCGCAAGTGGGCATGTTCCGGAGCCTGCAGTGAGAATCCTGCTGCCCGGGACAGAGTGCTTTGCCCTCACCATCGGCAGAGCTGAAGCAGCTGAGGACACACAGGGCTGGTCCGGAAGGCCCAGGAACTCTGTGATATGTGGCTCTGCCACTGCCCCTGCCGTCGGAGCACAGTTTGCTGTTAGTCTTACTTCCAGTCAGGCCAGGAGAGAGGCCTGGGGATGGGGTGAAGGGCTGATTGCTGGGCCGCATGTCAGGAAGTTTCCAGGGCTTCGGTTTCATGTGATGGGTGGCGATGCTGGCTCCAGACCTGCCAGACTGCCACTGGTTATGGTAATCCCTCGATCTGCTGGTCTCTGTGGTTTGACAGGCGCCTCTCTAACTGTCTTGGGAATTTCACTCTGAGATTATACCTCGCTGATGGAACCTCTCAGCCCATTTTGCCATTAATTAAAAGCAGGCTGTTGAATTTATTTTTTTTTTACACTTACCAGTTAGGATGACCTTCTTTTAATTTTTTTCGACCTTTACTTCGAAATATAAACATCTGTTTATAGAGAAACAAGGCAATACATGAAGGTTGTCCATGCTAGAGCTAAACTGTGACAAACAAGAAAGGTAACTTATTGGCTTATGTGATTAGGAAGACGTAGCGGGTAATGGGCATCAGGAAAAGCTGAATCCAGGGGCTCCAATGGCGTCCCCAGGGCTCCCCCTTCCTGTTCTCTGCCATGTCGGTCCCTGCCATGCTTCACTCTCAGGTAGGCTGCCTCACCATGTTTTAGACCAGGTGGTCAGTAGCAAGCCTGGTAAGCATGTGCCTGTCTATCAGCTGTTTGGGAAATGGATTTCCTTAAGAGCTTCTGTAAGAAACTGCAGATGCCGGTGGCCCTGCTGGTCACATGCCCCTCCCCATAGCAGCTTCCAGTCAGGCTGGCGAGGTGGCCACCCCTCAATTTGGGGGTGGGGAGAGCCGAGAAGTCCGATTGGAACCATAAGGAGTAGTTTCCCTGCAGAGAATGTGGTGTTCAGGGGTTCTATTGCTAGAAGCGGGGGGGGGGGGGGAGGGCAGTAAACCACATGCCCATTAAACATGCAGACCCATGCTGGGCCGCACAGGGTCCCTCTCAGTATTTGAACCCAGGAAGAGGGGCAAAGGGTTCATTTGGGAGGCTCAGTGCCTTTGTTTTGGCCATTCATTTATCCATTTATTGCACATGTATTGATCGCTAACTGCTTGCTGGGGCAGATGGGCGTCCGTCATGGCCAGTGATCTGAAAGAGCTGCTGGAGCAGAGCCGTGGACCAGCACCGACTCCGTTTTATAAAAGTCCTGACAAGATGGGAGCCACTCCAGGAATGGAAGGATGGTTTAATCTTAAAAAATGTAATCATTTGACTTATTCTTAATATGAGTAAATGAGAACATCCTCGGATTTGTTTTATGGATGTTAAAAAGACATCTGACCAGATTAAATATCTGTTCCTGATTTTTAGTACAACTGTGATAAAACGGGTCATTCCCAAACTCAGCATCGTGTTCCGTGGTGTAACACTAGACATACCCCCACAACTCCGGTCTAAGACCCAAAGCCCATGGTCATCACTGTTATTTATCATTGCTCAGGAATTAACAAATGATGCAATTAGATATGGAACAGAGCAAGAAAGTGGGAGGTAGAATCATCACCATTTGCCACTAAGTTACTCTGTTTTTCAAAAAATTAAGTAAACAATGACGCTATTAGGAACAATAATACGACTTATTAAGGCAAGGAAATTAATATGCAAATCTACAATTTTCCTATATGCCTACACCAGCAATTTTGAAAATATAATGAGAGACAATATTCTATTTATAGAATCAACCCAAGAGACAAAATAACTAGGAATAAATTTAGCAAAAATTGCAAGGGACTTGTAAAAACAAAATTCCAATACTTTACTGAGGGGCAATAAAAAGAAACAAGTGGCCAAAGCTGGTTTGGATCAGTGGATAGAGTGTCAGGCTGCAGACTGAAGGGTCCCGGGTTTGAGTCTGGCCAAAGGTACATGCCTGGGTTTCGGGCTTGATCCCCAGTTGGCGGCATGCAGGAGACAGCCAATTGATGATTCTCATCATTGATGTTTCTGTCTCTCTTTCCTTCTTCCTTCTTCTCTGAAATAAAAAAAAATATATTTTTTTAAAAAAGAGACAGGTAAATGGAAAGATACTTCTTTCCCTAGGACAGCATTTCTTTCTTTCCATCTGTCTGTCATCCCCTCTCCCCTGCCCTTTCTACTGGAGTTCTTTGCTGATAGATTGAGATCAGTCCAGCCTGTCTATGAATGGTCTGAAAATATTGCTTCTGTGAACATTGCCCAAGTGTTGGACTCCAATCATAGGGTCTCCTTACTTTCCACATTCTGTTTGACTGAAGAGAGGATGGTAAGACATGGATATGATACTGATTCAAAAACAGTGTCATAAATACTCGGTGGGGTGTTGACTGATTTATATCCCAGATTTAGGGGTGGTAGGACTGTGCCCAGGTGTGGATTAACAGTTGAGTTGGTGTCAATTTAGATGCACTCCTATTGTTGCAAAACAAACAAACAAACAAACAAACAAACAAACAAACAAACACACAAACCAGGGACAAGTGATAGTTATTTTTAATGCACCAGGAAGATGACGATTTGGATCTGAATGAATAACAGTATTAACTGTGGCAACAGTAGGAGCAATGGCAACAGTAGCAATGGTGGCACAGTAGTGGTGGCAGCAGTAGTAGCCGTAACAATTGTGGTGGCAGCAGTAGCTGCAGAAGCAGTAGCAGTGATGGTAACATCAGTGGCAGCAGTAGCAGTGGTAGACACATACTGTACTTGTGTGTGCCAGGCTCTGTTCCATTTGGTGGAGGCACCCAGTCTTCACAAGCACTTGGTGAGACAGGTACTGTTTTGCCCACCTTTTACAGAAGAGGAAATTATGGCACAAGCAGGTCCCAATGTGGAGTTAGGATTCAAACCCAGGGGTTTAGCCCAAAACGTACAGCAGGTCCTTTCCCTCAGGCGGGGTCCTCCAGCCTCTCGGGGAGGGGCCAGGAAGCTTCAGGCTGGCCTTGGCTTTCCTTCTGCAGCTTTGAGTCCCTGCGTCAGACTGAGGCGCAGGCCCACCACCCAAGTTCCCTGAGGGCTCTTGTCCCAACACAGAAGTGGCTTCCTTTCTGCCCTTGGACCAAGTTCATTCCCACATTAGGGCCTTTTATTCCCTGTATTTTCCCTCCTGGGACACTCTGCCCCACCCCTCAGCTGAAGGTCTCCTTACCTCCCCGTCAGGTGGAGCTCAGAAACCTTCCCAGCCCCTCGTGTGCTTGTCCGCGCCGCTTCCTTCAGAGTGTGCGCTGCTCCCCATCCTCGGCTCCTCTCGCCCTCACTAGAAGGCAGACTGTGTGGGCCCCAGGGTCTTGTCCATCATCTTTGTTGCCAGTGCCCAGAACAGTATTTGGCACACAGTAGGCACTCAGTATGGTTAACTAATCACTAATTATGAATGCATGCATGCATGAATGAATGAATGAATGAAAGGAGTACATTGTGTGTGCTAAATTGTCTTCCAAAACCTTCTGAAAAGAAATAACACCTCTTCTGGTAACTCTGGCTGAGAATTGTTCTGATGTCTTTCTCATACTATTTTTGCAAGATTATTTTGGGTGTAAGAAAGAGAAACCCACTCAGACAAGCTGTGGGTTAGATCGTCTCCCCAAAAGTTTCCTTCAGCACACGGCATTGCCCCAGTTACTCCGCACAGCGGCCTGGCACAGCCCATACCTCCTTATCTCATTTTACAGATGAGAGCGACGGCCATCTCAGAGGCCCAGCACAGTCCCCGGTCACCTACGGGCTGTCACAGCCAGGTGCCTTCTCATTGCAACACGTGTCTTTTGATGTCTGGCCTTTGTTGCTATCACTGCCAAAGTTTTAGGAGAGCCTGGGTCATTCCTGATGGCTGCTAGGCTCCAAGAGCAGTTGGGGTTCTATTTCTCTAAATGTATGATTAAAATTGTGTAATTTCCATTTAATAATCAAACCATCCCACGGAGGCCCTCTGCTTGATTTGAGACTCCCCGAGGCATAGGCACACCTTTCCCTGTGTGGTGGGGGGTGGGAGCCTTCTGTGGGGTTAGAGATCTGGGTTCTCGGGAGCTGAGGAAAGAAACATTCCAGTCAAACTCCCTGAGCGTGTCTATCAAAGTGCACTGGGACTGTTTGGGGGCTTGGTGGTGTTTTAAAAAATAAAGCTGAGCCTGGAACCAGGAATTAAGGGTTGGAGTCCGAGTCCTGGGTCTACTTTGCTTTGTGTGATAGGTGAGTTTGTAGCTTGCAGCCCTGTTTCCTCATCTCGTCTCATCTCATCTCATCTCATCTCATCTCATCTCATCTCATCTCATCTCATCTCATCCCAGGGATAGGGGGTGGGAAAACAGCAGGGACCGCAGGATAGGATAATGGGATGCGCTGTGCTAGCATCCGCTTTGCCTACCCCCGTTATGTGTTATGTGTTACGTGTTACTAACCCCTGCACGTTGGCTCGAATCCCCCTGGAAATTGGTTTTCTGGAATGCTGACTCCAGGGATGCCTGAGATACAGGACAAGCACTCTTATCATAATGTCAGATTAAGACATTTAATTTCCAGGAACATCAAAGGCCGTGGGCATCACACCTGGGAGGCTGGCTGCACCAGGATACAGGATTCCGAGTGCCCATCTGTGCACTCCTCCACCTGACACCGGGCCGCTGCGGCACCCGCTTTTACACGGAAACACGGGGCGCTCCAGGCACATCTGCTTTTAGGGTTACCTGCAGGTGTTGAGCTTTGGAAGGGACCAGAGACTCTCTCCTTCGGTTCCCATTGGCCTGCTGCCCCTTCTCTGTGCTCCCAGTCAGTGCTGCCAGGTTGGCATAGTCAGCCTCTGGCTGCCTGGCTCCTGCTTTCTAAAGGACGGGGGGCAGGGTGATGGCTCAGATAGCCCGTTCTGATCTCCGGACCCTCTGACCTGGCCCAATACATGGGGATTCAGGCCGCAGATGGAATTAGATTGCTAACAGCTGACCTGGAGGAGGGGATTATCCTGGATCATCTCATGGGCCCCAGTCATCACAGGTCCTTTCTAATGGAAGAGGGAGGACGGGAAGCTGGAACCAGAGGGATGGCGAGAGGGGCTCTACCCACTGGCCTGGCTTTGGAGATGGAGAAAAGGGTCAGGAGCCAAGGAAAGCAGGCAGCCCTGGGAGTTGGAAAAGAAAGAAAAGGACTCTTCCTCAGAGCCTCGGAGAGAGAGCCCTACGGCCTGCCCTTGCCTGTGGGCCTCGGGGCTTGGTCAGCTGAGCTGTGGGCATCTCTCAGGGGCAGCCTGCTCCTCGCCCTCCCCATCAGGCATCCTGCTCCGTTCTTCCCTGGCTGCTTCTCTCTTCTGGAGAAGAGCACCTCCCAGGCACTTTTGGTCTCCTGCCAAATGGCTCATGCATGTGAAGGCCCACTATGTGCAGGTGGTCACCGTGCTGGTTGGGGTAAAAACCAAACTTCCGCCTCCAAGAAACCCAACATACAGCAGCCTCAATAAGATCCACGGTTTCTCTCCTGTGTGATGACAGCCACATTCACAGCTGAGCCCTGCGTGGAGCACCCCGAGCTGGAACACCCCGAGTGCTATGTGGAGGCAGCTGGGTGGGAGCACCCCGAGTTGGAGTATCCCGAGGTCTGCGTGGAGCTGGCTGAATGGGAGCACTCCGAGTGCTTTGTGAAGATGGCTAAGTAGGAGCACCCCGAATGCTGTATGGAGCTGGGTGGGTGGGAGCACCCCCAAGCACCGCGTGGAGGTGATTGGTTGCCTCCCACATTTGCCTTGGTCGGGGCATAAGGGATTGAACCTGAAACTGAAGTGCGTGCCCTTGACTAGGATTTGAACCTGCAACCTTTCCGTGTCTGAGTCTGCGCTCTAACCACTGAGAAAACTGGCCAAGGCTCACATTCCCACTTTACATTTTCCATGTACAAAATGTAATGTACACCTAAAAAAACGAGTTAGTCCTGACCGTGGTCTACAAGGCCCTACAGGACCCGAGTCTGCCCACCACTTCACCACATTCCTGTGCCTTCTTCTCTTTGCTCCTCTGCTGGAGCCCTGCTCCTGCTCCCTGGAAGCCACGCATGGCCCGCCCCAGGGCCTTTGCACTGCGACTCCCTCCACCTGTGCTACTGCTTCCTTAGACAACTGCCCTGCTGCCTGCTTTCCTTGGCCTCCCTTCCTTGGTCCTCCCTTCCATTAAAGCCTCTGCTCGACCATATCCCCTCCACATGGCCTGTTCTTGTGTCCCCTGGATGGAGCGTGGTCTCTCCTAGTGGTGAGAGCCGAGCTCATTGGAAATGGCTGCAGGGGTTGCCATTAATATTTGCCTACATCCATGATTACTTCAACTTCACCCACATTAAGAACCAAGTGTCTTCATTTCCTGCTTCTTAGTCCTCCCATTCTGAGGGGAAGATCTGGTGCCATCAAATGACCTTGACATTGCGTAGGTCAGTTTAAAATATTTTTATGTAACGCTCAGCTACCCCTGTTATTTAAGGACAGGGCCACGAGCTGTGGTTATGGGACATGTGCTGAGCCCAAAGGAAGGTGCATCCCGAGATGTAGACGAGAGTGGCTCCTGGTGGCTACCCTGCCTGTTGCCCCGCACGGCATGAGGCTCTGTGAAAGGGATGCTTCAGTGAGCAGTGAACTGGCATCAGAGCGGATGTGTCCAGCACACTCAAAGCAAACAAACAAGCTCAGATACAGCTGGGTACCTTTTTCTGTACCTGCTTCTCAGCCAATATTTTCACTTGTGGTTGGATACAGAGAATATTGCCAGGTGGTATTTCTCTGTCCTTCTTAGCATGCCTACGACTATCTGGATGTGGACAAACATGAACATACCATGTTACCATAAATATACACTAAGACATTTAATATTAGGGAATGTTACTATAGTACACATGACAGGTAATAAACAGGTGCCCTGCCCACTTCACACCTGGAAATTGCCTGGCATTGTCCACCAGCCAACCTGGGACCTA
This sequence comes from Vespertilio murinus, assembly GCA_963924515.1. NCBI lineage: Eukaryota > Metazoa > Chordata > Mammalia > Chiroptera > Vespertilionidae > Vespertilio > Vespertilio murinus. The sequence goes on along the minus strand of OZ004705.1, from coordinate 103,370,924 downwards.
AGGAATTGCTGTGTTGAGAGTCCCTCCTTCAACTTTACCTTCAACTCTGGCTGTGGTGCTCCTAGATTTTCTTGGGATTCTTCTTCTTCTTCTTCTTCTTCTTCTTCTTCTTCTTCTTCTTCTTCTTCTTCTTCTTTGAAATTGGATGTTCTTTTCTTCTTTTTTAAAAAATATTTTACTGATTTTTTACACAGAAGAAAGGAGAGGGATACAGTTAGAAACATCAATGAGAGGGAAACATTGATCAACTGCCTCCTGCACACCCCCCACTGGGGATGTGTCTGAAAGCAAGGTACATGCCCTTGACCGGAATTGAACCTAGGACCCTTCAGTCCGCAGGTCTAAGCTCTATCCACTGAGCCAAACCAGTTAAGGCTCTTTTTTTATTTCAGAGAGGAAGGGAGAGGGAGAGAGAGATAGAAACATCAATGATGAGAGAGAACCATTGATTGCTGCCTCCTGCACATCTCCTACTGGGGATTGAGCCTGCAACCCTGGTGTACGCTCTTGGCCAGAATCAAACCTGGCTGATGCTCTCTATCCACTGAGCCAAAGCAGCTACGGTAGGGTTGTGCTTCTAATCAGTCTCTTTACCTGTCATTCACCAGGAGGAAGAAATGGCCTAAAGGCAATATATTAGAGCACATTGGAAGAAAAATTCTCCTGTTGGTTAGAAATTAGCTTCAGCTATGGAATTCTGTTGGCCAGGATTCTTCTGGTTAAAACACAAAAACGAGAGGTAAAATTTGAACCAAACACGAGCCAAAAAGGAATTGAATGGCTTAGGTATCTGAGAAGTTCTGGGTGGGAGGCCTAAATAAGGCTGACACAGTCACCAGCCTCTTGTTTTGTGAGTCTGCTGCCTCCAAGGCAGTTGGCTCCTTCTTCAGCTCTGTCCCCTGTGCTGTCAGTGGGTGCCAGCTGCTCTCTTGCCCCAAATGCAGAAGGGAGAGTGGGCCGCCTTTTCCCAGGTGCCTCTGCTGCCATGTCCTCCAGCTCACTGCTCCCTTTGGGCCCGTGCACATCGGCCTCCAGGCCTGTTGCCAGAGCTGCTGGGAGCCGGTGGGGTCAGTTCCCCGCAGGCGCAGAGGAGAAAACTCGAGTGTCTTCCCAAAGCAAAAGCAGGACGCGGTTATCAGAGAAGGGAAGAGGATGCTGGTGCCAAAACAACAGATGTCTGTTTCGAGACTTGTCTGTTCAGATGTAATCTTTCACCGGAGAACAACTGAAGGGAACACATACGCGACGCTCCCACTGGCTTGTGGGGCGACTGAGGATCTGGGCTGATCTGTGGCTTCCACCACGAAGGGCATCCCAAGGCCTGGCTCCGACCGCCTCTGCTCACTGCCCAGCATCAGAGTGTCCCCGCAGCAGGAGGGAAGGAGGGAAGGAGGGCAGGGAAGGAGGGAAGGAGATAGGAAAGAGGGGGCGATCGCAGGAAGGACACATCTCTCTGTGCATCTAAGGTGTGTTAAGTACTGACAAAGCATTCTAAAGAACCTGCCCTCAGAAATCACTATTTATTTGTATATAGTTTTTATTGTTGATAGTATTACAGGTGTCTCCCATACTCCCGTGCCCCCACATTCCCCTTCATCTTCACCACCCTACTCTCTGTGTCCAGGGGCTGTGCCTATAGGTATGTAAGCTCTTTGGTTTATCTAGAATTTTCTGTTCCCATCACTTACTGAGCAGCCCCTGGCAGCTGCCTGCGAGTATTTGAAAGGGTTGCATCTCTGCCTGCAGAGAGTTCTTTGGCAAGCACGTGGCATGGCTCATCGCAGTGTCTTCCTACTTGGACCACTCCCTGTACAGAGAGGGGCGAAGTAGTTCCCTTTCAGTCTGGGTGTAGCAGCCAGGCAGCTCAGGGTTTCTCATTCTCTGTCACTTTACCTCTTTGCTTCGTGGGAGGCCTGCGAGAGAGACTTACTGGTTACGTGACTTAATATTTTATGCTTTTGAAAGAAATTTTATGGGAAGAAATCCACATTTTGGAAAAACATTTTTTTTTTTGGTCAAATCTAATGTCCTGAGATATAGTAGGTATGCTGTGTGTTGTCTCGGGGGATTCGTATTGGTGCACATGGGTGTGTGTGTGTGTGTGTGTGTGTGAATGTGTGTGCAAATTACATCGTGAAGGTCCTTCAGCTGGGATTCCTTGGGAACTTGCCAGATTCAGGCTTCTACAGCCCCAGGGTCACTATTAGGTCCAGGCCATTTTCCATGTGACCTTTAACCTTCTGGAGGCTCCAGCTCCAGCCATCTCTGGCACTGTGGGGTCCCTCCCTGACTCTGTTTCTCATTCCCCACAGAGAACACCACAGGCCGCTCCCTCGAGGGCTGGCCTGGAGGAGGAGGAGGCAGGAATCACGCAAACATGCTTCTTGCTGGTCACGGGTCTCCGTAGGCCCCTGTGAGGCTTGTTTTCAGAGTTTTCGTCTGGATTTCTCTTGACGTTTTTAAGATTCTCAGGACTTCTTCAAAAGTCTCTCTTATTTCAGAAAAAGGCAAACTTTAATCATCAGGAGATTATACAGGAAGTTACCTTCCCAGCTTTTGTGCATGTGCACATTATGAATTCTCAGTGACGATGGCTAACTTCCTTCGAGTGCTTACGTGGTTAAAAGGAAACCCAGTGTGCTCCTGGCCCTCCTTGGTCTCACTCAGCCCTTACTCAATAGTCCCCTATGGAGTTAGGGTACTGTACACTCGTGGAAACTGAGGCATAGGGAGTTGAAGATGGCACCTCAAGACCCACAGGTCATTACTGCAGTGACCAGGCTTCCAATAGAGGCATGTAGGTGCACTGAGGGCCACGACCTGTGCTATTTCTCTGAGAGAGAAGATGCTGAGGTCTTGCCACCCACAGGACCCAGTCCAGCTGTGGCTGTGCCACCTGCAGACGGAGACAGAGATGGAGATGGAGACAACCTGGAGATGTCTGTGGGGAGTTCATGTCTGTGACTGAGAACAGCTCCTTGGCCACAGGTTCGGGCTGAGTGGGAAGTAAACTGCCTGTCCGAAAGCTATGATAGGTGTGGATGGTGTATGCCTGCTGGGTTGGGCGACGTCCCCATCCCCAGCTCTGCATCTTCTCTTCTAATCTCCATTAAGAGAAGCAATTAAAGTTTATTAATTCTTAGAGGCCAGTCTTTAAAACAAAACAGCTTTATTGTGAAAGTAACATGAGCTGGTATTAGAAGCAAAAGACACTGACAAATAGGGGAAGTGAAGTGAAGTGAAAGCCTTCCCCTGTCTGTGGTTGGCCTCCTCAGAAGGGGCAGCGGACAGTCACTCTTCCTTCACTTTGAACTGGCAGCAGGGGAGTGAGAGGTGGTCACCCACTCGGTGTGGTGACACTGACCAGGTGTTGTTCACACCCCCGGGGCTGTTGCTCGCTAGCCCCCCTGCTGCTTCCCCATCTCCAGGCTGAGTGCAGAGTTTGCTTTTCCCAGGACGCTGTGAGGTGGTCCTGCGATAGCCCCATGTTTTAGCTGAGCAAGCTCTGGTTCGGAGATGCCTAGGAGCCTGCCCGCAGTCACAGAGCTGGGCAGCAGGAGGCCGGGCTGCTGACTGCTGAGCTTCCTCTGCTGTGGTGACCATCATTAGCTCATGCACACTTCCCAGCACACCGCATAGAGGTCAAGTTCCTTCACTGTAATCTCGACATGCAGCCTGGCGGGCTGTCTCATGATAGAGCGACCGCCCTTCTCCCCACGGACAGCCTTTGCGTTTACAGACAAGGCGCACAAGTGCTCTTGGTGCGTATGTCTGTAGGGAAATGGACAGATGCCCTTCGGTATATTCTGGTCAGCTGTCAGAAAGCAGTCTTATTTATATGTTCTTGGAGAGACCTCCAAGTGATGCTACAGTTTTGGTAAAGCTCAGGCCCTCTTCTGCCCGGGCACCTGCTGCTCCTGCTGAAAGCCTTTAATACCAAGCATGGATCCCACCCACAATTACCCTGGGATGGCGGGAAGAGGCAGCTGGAGTGTGGTTATCCCTCCCGGGTATTCTTTTTTTTTTTTTTTTTTTTTTTTTTTTTTTTTTAAATTTTATTTTATTGATATTTTACAGAGAGGAAGAGAGAGATAGAGAGCTAGAAACGTCGATGAGAAAGAAACATCGACCAGCTGCCTCTTGCACACCCCCTACCGGGGATGTGCCCGCAGCCAAGGTACATGCCCTTGACCGGAATCGAACCCGGGACCTTTCAGTCTGCAGGCCGACGCTCTATCCACTGAGCCAAACCGGTTTCGGCCCGGGTATTCTTATTTAGAGTTTAGTTTCTATTATAAAAGTAATACCCAGCGCCCCTTCTCTCCCTCCCTCCTCTCTGAACCGCCGCAGACATTTCTCTCACAGGCTTGAGAATTCAGTGAGGCCAGAGGTTCCTTTATAACTTTCCCAAGCGAGTTTGAGGGAGTTTGAGGGTCAGTCCGCTCTAAAGCCAGATCGGGTGTCCCCGGGTGCTGGTTAGTGATGGCAGGCGCCCCAAGGAGCCCAGCGTGGTGCCTGCTGGGTTTTGCACACCCCAAGGCGGGTGTGTGAGAGCAACAATAGGAATGACCTCTCAGGCTCCTCATCTGTGAGATGAGGGAAGAGGTTGGGGAACTGAAAGCTGGCCCATCTCTGGGGAACCTGTGAGTCCTAGGCCCGTGGACAGAGAAGGTTGCGTAGGGCGTGGTCCTGGGGTTTTGGGTAAAGTGGGAGAGGTGCGTCCCTGAGGCCAGCTGAGTGCTGTTGGCAGGGCCTCTGCAGCCCCACATGCCCGGGCCATCTCTGGAGTGGGGCACCCCGGGCGTAAAGTGCCCTGTCACCTGCGAGAACCTTCCTCCCACTCTTGCTGGGAGAGGCCGCTCTTGGTTTCTCAGCTTCTGTTGACTCATGACAACCTGCAGTAGAGACTGTGTCCTGGGCTCCCTTCTGCTTGATGTGGCTAATGAGGTCGAGTCCAGGCGGTGGAATTGAGAGTGGGTGCTGGGTAGAGTGGGTGCTGGGTAGAGTGAGTGCTGGGTACGACTCCTGAGAACATCTTTCCAAGGACACGCGTCTGGTTGGTGAGAGAATGCAGCCAGGTGGGGGAAGCTTGCACATGTGCCATCCGTGTTCCAGGTGTCTGGCATTTTAGGTGAATCATGTCATGGATTCTTCTTGTTGACCCCATTGTACAGATGAGGAAATGGAGACTTAATAAGGGAAATTGCAAGTGGCTTGTCCCAATGCAATAACACCTTGTTTTGGGACCGACCCAAGATTCTAGCCTGTTTGACTCCAGAACCTGTGCTTTTACTCGTAAGCCTCCTAGAAACAATGCCAACATTTATTTCTCAGGTCCTATTGCTTGCCTACTAGTGTAAGAGAAGACAGTAAGAGAAGGCAGATGATTCTTACTCTCATGGCACTTGCCTCCAGTGGAGAAGTTATAGAGCTTTGGGCCAAACAAAGCCAGCATTATGAGCCCAAGGAGGCTGAGGGAAGCTGCTACCGCCAAGGGTGGAATTTAAGCAGCAAGAGGTTTCCCCTGTGGGGGATCAGAGAGACCGGGGAGACTCTTCAGAAAGTGGCATGTGAAGGACGAGCCAGGGCTAAAGAAGCGTGAGTGTGCATGTGTGCGTACATGTATGTGTGTATTTAGGGAAGCAGTTCAAGCAGAGGGAATGATATGTGCAATGACCTCATAAGAAGGCAGGTGGCATGCTGGAAAAAATAAAAACCTACCCTGGCCCGGCTGGTATGGCTCAGTGATGAAGCACCAACCTATGCACCAGGAGGTGAAGGTTCCATTTCCAGTTGGGGCACTTGCCCTGGTTGTGGGCTTGATTCCCAGTAGGGTGTGTGCAGAAGGCAGCTGATCCATGATTCTCTCTCATCATTGATGTTTGATGTTTCTCTTTCTTCCTCTCCGAAATTAATGATACTATCTAATAAAAGGGCAATACGCAAATTAGTTGTCACTCCATCACAAAGATGGCGGTGCTCAGTCCTCTCAGCCCTGCCAAAGTCCCCGAGGCTGCTGAGAGCGGGCAGTGTGAGTAGCCTGGCGGAATGCTTGCTGTGTCATCGCTGTGGTGACTAGGCAAGCATTCCACCCTGGATGCAGAAGACTACTGGGCAGCAAAGAGCCTCTGGATAGCAGGCATGGAGCAGCCAGGCTCCCCAGAGAACTATTGATGCATGGATTTGTGAGCAGGGCTACTAGTTATATATATATATATATATATATATATATATATATATATATATATATATATATATATATATACTAGAAGCCTGGTGCATGAAATTCGTGCATGGGGTGTGTGTCCTTCAGCCTGACCTGCACCCTCTCCAATCTGGGACCCCTCAAGGGATGTCTGACTGCTCATTTAGGGCCAATCCTGGTAGGATCAGACCTAAATGGGCAGTTGGATATCCCTCTTACAATCCAGAACTGCTGGCTCCCAACCACTTGCTTGCCTGCCTTCCTGATTGCCTTTAACTGCTTCTGCCTGCCAGCCTGATCACCCCCTAACCACTCCCCTGCTAGCCTGATTGATGCCTCACTGCTCCCCTGCTGGTCTGATTGCCCCTAACTGCCCTTCCCTGCCAGCCTGGTCTCCCCCAACTTCCCTCCTCTGCCAGCATGGTCACCCCTAACTGCCCTCCCTTCAGGTTTGATCACCCCCAACTGCCTTCCCTTGCAGGCCTGGTCCCTCCCAATTGCCCTCCCCTGCAGGCCTGGTTGCCCCCAACTGCCCTGCCTTGCAGGCCATTTTGTGTCCACATGGGGGCAGCCATCTTTGACCACATGGGGGTAGCCATCTTGTGTGTTGGAGTGAGGGTCAATTTGCATATTACTCTTTTATTAGATAGAATATATATCTTACAGTGCTGGAGCTCAGAAGAGGGAGGCATGGTGAAGATGAAGCTGGAGAGCATTGAGCACGGGCTGGTGAGACGTGTAAAGCTTCAGAGATTTCTCTTCATAGAGAGGGAGAAGGAGGCTGTTCAATGGTGTTGTCACACAGGTGGCTCAGTCAGCCTCCTACTGAATCGTCAGCCTGCTTGCTATGTCGGGAATGGACAGGAGGGACAAGAGTGTAGGAAGTATGTACAGTAGTGCAGGGAGGGATCTTGGTGGCTCAGGCAGGAGGGTGGCAGGGAAGATGGGAAGGACTGGGGGTGTCTGTGGCTGGGGCAGGAGGGTGTCAGGGAAGATGGGAAGGACTGGGGGTGTCTGTGACTGAGGCGGGAGGGTGGCAGGGAAGATCAGAAGGATCGGATGCTGTTGAATGATATCTGGCAGGCAAGATTGAAAGGCTATGATGTTGGCTTGCTTCTGGGCCATGAGAGAGGGAGGTCAGGAGGAGCTGGTAGGCACATGGCTTCAGTAACCCGATGGGAGAATGATGGTTTAATCCCTGAGACGTAAGCAGGAGAAGAGCAGGGTTGGGGTAGGTAGAGGACATTCGCTCAGTGAACCTTCCCTGTCTATCCTGTGCCCTGGTCCTTTGCAGAGCAGTTCATTCATCACGTGATTTCAGTTAGATTTCCTGTTCAGAGCACACTGTGCTTCAGGGTGGCAGCGTGCTTGGGGCCAGCACTGGCTTAGTGACCAAGGTTGGGACCAAAGATTCCAATCTGTGGGATGATGACGGTGGAGTGGGGAGAAATGTTGAGTTTCATGTGGTTTTGAGACATTCATATGTAGATACTGAGCAGCTGGATGTATGTATCTGAGCAAGGGGAGAGGAAAAGCTTGGAGATACACAGCTATGGAGCAACATAAACATAATAAAGCCCTGGTCAAGGTGATTTTGCACAGGGAGTACGTACGTGGTGGGAGGGAGGAAGGTTTAGGATTGGGCTTTGAAATTGGGTGGAGAATACATTACATAGAAGGAATAAAGATGTAGGGGCCAGTGGAAAACAGGATGCATTCTACGGCTAACTCAGGGCTTTGAAAGGGAAGGAGGGAGCAACCATGTTCGATGTCAACGAAAGCTTCAGGCTGGAGTCAGAAAGATGTGCATTTGACTTAGATAAAGCTTGAGGAAGAGTGATCTCAGGCCGTGTCCTGGCATATGAGAGCAGGGAGCCAGCATCACCGATGCCTCCGCCGGTGCAGAGAGAAGTACCTTGGCTTGCCGTTTAGTTCTTGGGAATGGGAGAGGTGGAAATGGGGGCAAGTGTAAGGGATCCTGTTCCTTGCCAGGTGCTGCAGAGGCCAGGCAGGTGGGAAATAGCAAGGCATTCTCACCTCATGGAACTCAGTCCAGGTAGCACATGCCAGTCCCCACTTAGCTGGAAAGTGCAGAATGTCTTATTTGGGTGCTTCTGGCTATAAGCAAGAGAAACCCAACAAACAGAGAGTCAGGGAATTGAGGTTTTACTTTGCAAGAAGCTGGGATCGGTGGTCCAGGATCGATCCTGCAAGTCACCCCATGTGCAAGCTGGGCCCCCTGACGCCTCCATGCTGCACGTGAGCCTGTCGGGTGAAAATGTGGCTTATTGCTCCAGCTGCCTGTGCTCGCTGAGGGAGTGTGAAGAAGGGAGGGAGAAAAGTGACCACCGCTTTCTCCCGGCAGCACTTGTCTTTTATATGGGAGGATATTGTCAAGAGAAGGCAAACTCTCCATATAAATATGCATTTGAGTCATAAAGTCCCCCCAGTCCTTCTTCAGAGGCAGGGAAAGAAGAGGTCCCGGAGGAACGTCGGGCTAAGAAGCAGTGCCTCTGCCCCTCCCATCAGCCTCCAGAAGGCCCCAGTGTATCTCCTCTGCACCCTACTGGCCACGTGTGGGCCACATCATTTATCACACTGTCCATTTATTACAATCGGTTAGGTAGCTGCTGCCTGCCAGACTGCTGTAGAGCCGGAGCACAAACAGTGAACAGAGCGGGGGCGGGGGATGGGGGAGGATTCCCGGGGTTCCCCAGGGGCATGGCACTTAAGCTGAGACCCAGGGGACCTGTAGGGCCTGTTGTTTAAGTTCTGAGCAGGTGGTTACTAGAGTGTAGGGCGGAAGAGACAGAGGAGGCAGAAGGTGGAGGGAGAGGGGTGTGGGCCCATAAGCATCCTATGGTGAAGTGACCATTCTTCTCTTTACATGAGTCATCAGTGTGGGCAATGATTTCCAACTTTTCATCTCGTGGACTTAAGCTAATGACTGAAATTCTGTGGCACACCAAAAATAATTTAATTCATCCACAGCTGGATAGCTCTTGTGTTGGCTGTTGTCGTTTTTTTATTTGACAGTCTAGGGAAAGGAGGTCAGTGCCCCTGACAAAGCAGCCAGGGATTGGGGTTTTACACACTCCCTTGGCACATGGTTGGAATTGCTGGTGTGGATTATTGTTACCGGGGGCTGGGCTGCCACTGCAGGGTCACTGTGGGGCAGGGTTGGGGGTTGCCTTGTGTACTTCTTCACATGGACTAGCTTAGCTTTTTTTTTTTGCTACTTTTTCCCTGATGCCATGTGGCTGCTTAGCCATGAGATACACTCCTTTCACGCAAAGCAGTCTTTCCCAGACCCCACCCAAACGCATGAACTGCCTGGCTCCCATGGTGGGGCTGTGTCCTGTGCCCATCGTGGCCAGTCTCCTGCGCTCAAACCCCAGCCCATCAGTGCAGCCCTATGCAGGTAGTCTGGAGAGGCATGGTCTGGCAGCATTTCACAGGGACATCTGCTGGGTGGTGCGTGTCATCCTGTGGTGGCTGGTCTGCCTGGTGCAGGGTTAGGTAGACGAGAAGGAGGGAAGGCATCAGGAGCTGATGGGAGGGGCAGAGGCACTATTTCTTAGCCATACCTTTCTCCAGGACCTCTTCTTTCCCTGCCTCTGAAGAAGGACTGGGGGGGCTTTATGACTCAAATGCATATTTACATGGAGAGTTTGCCTTCTCCTGACAAGAAGTGTCTAGCTGGAGGGAAAACATGGAAGATGGACACTTTTATATGCCCCTTTGTGTATTTGTGACCAGATTCTTCGATGCACCCGGTTTTCTGTTATAAAATAAAAGATTCTGAGCCTTGGTTGTCAGTATGATGTGTTGACAGTGTGTGGCCAACTCAAGAAACTCTAGTTTATTAGATAAGTGCCTGGGATTTTCCTGGGAGTGATTGACATATCAGACTTTGTTTTTGGAGAATAAAACTAATCAACTGTCTCTACCCTAAAATTAACCTGCTGCAGGTTGTTTTTATTAAAACCTGCTCTGTCATATCTCAGGGGATATAAAACCCGAAACATGGGGCACGTCTGTGTGCAGGTGTCTGAGAGTTCGTGACCAGGGCTGTCTGGTCTCCCAGAGAAGCCAGGGAACTGCTGTGCGCTCACTGCCTTCCACATTAAAACCAGCTGTTTGCTTTGGCCCAGCTCACAGAGAGCCCGGAGAACGCCCACTCTCATCCTCTCCCTGGTTTCACTTTACTTTGCTTTTCTGCCAGTGAGGATGAAGACGGCATTGCAGGAAATTGCCTTGGTCTCTCAGATAGGACCCCACGTGGATATGGAATGACTTGGGAAGGCCACTGTATTTGAACAAGCTATTCCCGGGGGCTTTTGGGAGAAGAATAAGGTGCCATATGCTAGATACTTAGACTGCCTTGGGCATGGGCATCAGCGGGTAATGTGAGCTCTGGAGTCAGTTGCTTGGCTAAGAGTATTGGCTGTAAGACTTGCCGGCTGTGTTGCCTTGAATATGTTACTGAACCACCCTATGACTCAGTTTCCTCATCTGTACAGTGGAGATATTAATAATACATATTCCATGGGATAGTTATAAGGAATAAATGAGATATATACACAAAGCTCTGGAAAATAAATGCTAATAAAGCAACATAAATGATGTAGATGTTTTTAAGAATGAGAAGTAAGTTATTTATGGGTACAGACAAGTGGATCCAGGCCTTTGGGAGTTTCTGTATATTTCTTTCCTGAAATCCTTTTGGGATTCCACTAAAAATTCAAGCAACTATATTCATCTTTGATTGTATAGTTGGATGATTATTTTAACTGTCCGCTACCTCTAGTACGTTGCAAGATGCTAGGGATACACAAACGAATCCCAAGACTTGAGAAAGGGGTATGACTTTGAGCAGTACACTCTCAAATTTTACCTGGTCAGGGAAGCTACCTTAGTTTGGCCCCAAAGTTTCACAGTAACATCCATAAGGACGGATTTGCCCCTTTGTCCAATGGTGACATTTGAATGCTTCTCTTCTCCAGCCCAGAAGATTGTCACTTTCCCTGGGTTAGTGCTCTTCTCCTGTGTTCTCACATGCTGATATTCACGTCTTGTCTGAGTGGCATCAGAGGGTGGTTTTAACTCTCTCACTGTCCATCATTAAGCATTCTCCCCACCCCAGTGACACACGGAGTTGCCTGCAGAGAAGTCCTGGAGCGCATGGTCTCACCCATGCGATGGAAGCATGGTGAGGACAGGGCACACCTGCGCCTGCAGAGATTTGGGAAATGGAGGAGTGAATTCATGATGGAAAGCAGCCCCAGGTCACACTGGGGTGTGAGCAGATGAAATAAAGCCACCAGTAGTCCTGGTTTCATACTCCAGCTCCCACCAACTTTTCTCAAATGTCTGTGTTGCCAACAGGAAGCCATCAGGTGAATGAATAGGCCTGGCTCATGGAATTCCTGCTCTGATTGGGAAAGCAGTCAGGTCACTGGCCACTTCATTAACTCATTATGAGTTAAAGCAAGTTTATTGAGTTCTTGGGCAGTTTAAAGAGTAATAAACTCAGGACACTTGGTGGCTGAGACCTGTGGTCATAGGAAAGCTTTGTTATGCTTTTTGCTGCTGTATTTTAAGGACAAGCTTTCCTTTTCTTCCTTCCTTCCTTCCTTCCTTCCTTCCTTCCTTCCTTCCTTCCTTTCTTTCTTTTTTTCTTTCTTTCTTTCTTTCTTTCTTTCTTTCTTTCTTTCTTTTCTTTTCTTTTCTTTTCTTTTCTTTTTTTTTTGGAATAGCAGATATTTTTGGTACTTTCTTTTCTTTTCACTCTTTCCCTCCCTTTGCTTCATTTTTTCCCTTCAGTCCTTTCTGTTTTATAGACACAATGGTCCTCTGTGTGTTATCACCCCACGATTCAGAATGCCTTTAGCTCTGAATGCCACTGGCTTTATTCTTCACGGGCACCTACCTGCTCTGAGGCACACACTCCTACCCCAGGTGTCGCACACACCATTTCCGAAGGTGCATTTCCTTTTCCACAGGTGCACTTCCCAGGACGGGGCATGGCCTGGTCATCTCATTCATTGCTTCTGTCACATGTCCCCACCTGAGAGCCACCTTCAGGTTGTACTGTACTTAACCACACCACACACTTGGAAATAGCCTTAGTTTTTTTTCTGGAAGAAACAATTACATAATAATTGTTCATTGCAAGGAAATTTAGAAAATGCCAGGAAACACAGCTTTCTCCCATAATCCTGTTGTCCACAGGGGACTTCCTGTCTGTGTACATCTGTGTATGTCTATTTGATTACTGGTATTACCTTAAACTTGGGATTATACTATGTGATTTGTAACCTACATTTTTCACCTACACATAGAATTTTGACATGTTACCATGCTACCAAGTAATTATTCTATTCACCACAGTGGTCTTTATTTTTTTTACTATATTCTGCAGTAGGAAATACATTTTATTTAATGACCTGGTGTAAACACACACGCATTTAAAACAGTTTTCACAAAGCCCTACTTTTACTCATCATGTGCGATACAGTCACATTTTGTGTTCTTCTCTTTGAAAAGCTGGCCATGGCCCACAAAGCTGGTTTCATGACTCATTAGAGTTCGTGACCCACAGTGTGAACCCCGCTCCTGTACCGCACGCGTTTTATTGGTGTATGGTGCTCACTGGGTGGTATTGCTGTGTCAGAATGCACTTAGCTGATGCCAGACAGCCAGGCAGTTCCACTGCTCCTGCTGTTTCCCTAGTCTCACAGACTGCAATGAACAAGTGGGTACAGAAAGCTTGCACACACACACACACACACACACACACGCACACACTTCTGTATGATAAATTCCTAGGAGTACATGGCTATACAATTACTGGATCAGATGGTGAGCAGTGAGCCTGATTTTAAAGGGCTGGTACACATGGCCCAGTCTCTCTCCAGGAAGTTGGTGCAAATATTTGCACTCTAGTCCCCTGTGTCGGGATGTCTGCTCTCCCTGCCCTCACACGTAGAGCCTCAAGCACAGGTGGAATCACAGCCCTGGCGTCTTTGTCTTCTGTTTCCCAGCGGTGATAATGGTGAAACCCCGGAGGAGTTTTAGTCCTACAGGCTTGTGCAGGGCCCTCAGGGAAGAGTCTGGAGAGGTGGGCCCCACCAAGGAGCAGCTGGGAGCCCCACACCAGGAACCCAGTGGGAGAAGGACTTCCTTCCTGGGACGCCCCTGAAGTAGACATGGGCCACGGCGCTTGGAAAATGGCCCCAGACGTCTGATGTGTGAAAAGCCTGAGGTTTCCTGCATTGGCCACACCTTGTATGTGTGCATATTAAACGCTCCAGCCTCTAGTCTTGCTCACACTCTGTAGTGCACCTGTGCCCTCTGATGCCAGACCACCTGGTCCCAGGCCCCTCCCTCCCTTTTGACGAAGTGTTAGGATTAGCACCTGAGCGAGCTGCAGAGCAAGAGAGGGAGCTGCTGTCCCAGATTTCAGTCCTAAGGATCGACTTCCAGCTGCAGATCGGTGATGCCTCGCATTGTCAGGGCTCAGGTCCCCCACGCTCACTCCCTTCCCTGTCCTGTGGTTGTCACGGGACTTCTTTCCCCGAGTTATTACATCTTGCATTTCAGCCAAAATTTTATTGGTTCGGGACCACCGAGTCTCATGTGGGATGTTTGTCACTGCATATAGTGTAACGTACAGAGGTGATTCTTTCAATGACTTTCACTGGAAGTGGTTTTCAGTGAATGGGGAAGGGCGGGGGTGTGACGGGGGCTGAGCTTCCCCTGCTGGGTCCAGGCACACACCCTGCGGCACTCCCCACGACTGTGCCCTGGCCCCCGCGCACAGGACTAGGCGGTATTGCGCTCCATTGTCTTGTTGGACAGAAAGAAGACAGGCCTTACTTAACACTGGGAGGTGGCCAAGTCTCCGCCAGGTCGGTTGTGGGAGTTTTGCTTTATTGCATGTAGTGTTTTCTTCAAAGGGAGCAGGTATCTCCCAGGTGGCAGCGCTGGGGACATGGCTGGGAGCCGGTTCTGCGGCCTGGGTGACGCCAGTGGGGGGTTATGCCGTGGGGTTGCCTGGGCAGCCTCTGGTTATTGTCAGTGTTCAGCGTCTCCCAGGTGCCTGTGAACATGGTGCATAGTGAAGAGTTTGGCTCTAGTACAATCCTTGGCTCCTGTTTACTGTTTCGCTCCTCCCCTTTCCCTCCCTCACCCCTCTCCTGCCTCCTGGCCTGAGTTGGGGGTCCCTCAAACTGCCTGTCAGGTCCCAGGATTTGCCAGGAGGACTTGTCACACTCAGAACAGCAGTTGGTTGGACACAGCTACGAGGCATTGCATCCAGGGCTGCACAGTGAAACCAGCCAGGGAAGGGGTGGAGGACAGAGTCCGAGAGAGACGGGCTGCCTCAGCGGGCTCCCCAGTGGAGCCGCAATGATCGCAAGTCTCCCAGCAACAATGTTTGACAACATGGCTGCGTTTGCCCAGGGAAGCTCACCACAATGAGGGCCAGAGATGGCCCTGCGAGTCAGTCATATTGGCATTGAGTGCTCATGGGCCTGACCTTAGTTTCCTCTGGAGGTCAAGCTGACAGGGTGTGGCCCAGGCCTGCAGCCGGTCACCAAAAATCAGTATTAGCCTAGGACCTAGGCTATAGCGCAGTCCAGTGTCTTGAGTACAGAGACCCTCCACCAGGCAGGATGTTTGAGGTGCAGAGCTCCTGTCCCAGGATGTGGCCGAGGATCAGTCCTTTCCTTGGGCAGTGCAGGGTTCGGGCCCCCCAGGCCTGCTGAGGGAGCCCCACAATGCCTGCCACCCCACATAGCCCCCTGGGCGGGCAGTGCATGTGGGGAGAGACGGCGCCATGTGTTATGTGCAGAGCAGCCACCAGCCCAAAGGAAGCCCGTGATGATGTCATGCTAACCAGCCCTGGAGAGCAGCCAGCAGTCACAGGCCTCTGAGTCAGTCCCGGCTTCTGGGTTAGTCCAGGCCTCCGGGTCAGTCCAGGCCTCGGGGTTAGTCCAGGTCTCTGGGTTAGTAACAGGCTTCAGGGTTAGTAACAGGCCTCTGGATTAGTCCAGACCTCCAATTAGTCCAGGCCTTGGGATTAGTCCAGGCCTCGGGGTTAGTCCAGGCCTCCGGTTAGTCCAGGCCTCCGGTTACTCCAGACCTCCGGGTTGTCATGACGCTGCCCCTATCGGGGGTCTGGAAAGGCTGACGGAAACCCAGCAGTGTGGCTTACTGTCCTCTGCGGATATCATGGAGAGGCCGCCCCTTCCAAGGTGGGTTCTAATAAACTGGGGGACAGAGGGGGAAAACCAACCTCCTTAGTCGCAGGCATGGACCAGCCCTCCAGGCTGTCCTACCTGAGGGTGACTGTCATACCTCCTGTGTGGCACAGGGATGCTGATGGGAGGACAGAGGTGGGCCTGTTGGCAGCATCCCTGTTGACATCAATGTGACGATAAAATGTGACCGAGTCCAGGACCTCCAGGTGGAGAGTGCCTACCCAATAGACAGTCGCTAAGATCTGCCCATTTAAGGGATTTCTAGAAGCTTCTGCCTGGGCTGCTCTCCTTCCAGGACTGGGGAGATGGGAACAGTGGGAGAGGCATTCTAGATATTACCAAGATAGAAGCACACACATTTTATGATTTAAAAGTCCCAATCAATTGGTACTGTGAGATATACTTTTGTTACCTTTGATTATTACTCACCTGAGTCATCTTGACTCTGCATCAGGCTGGGATAATTGGCTGCGTTAGATTCTCCCCCCACCTCTTGGTGCAGGAGCCCTGCTCCCAGGAGACCCCGTGCAGGCTCAGACTTTGGACGTCCCTCGGCGTTCAGGTTCCTTCCCCTGGACCCAAGCAGCATGCCTGGCCCTGTGGCATCATTTTACACAGGAGTGAGGGAGAGTCGCTAAGTGACTCAGTTCCGGGTTCAGAAAAGCTCTATGAGGACTCAATTCGGTCTAGGCTCCAGGATTAGCATCATGGTGCAGAAGAAAGTGGGCTGGGAGTTGGTTGGCTTGGATTCTGGCCCCCGTGTAGTGGGTACATGCAGGCTGCCTGGGCTACTGGCTTAGCATGTAGCAGGTACATGCAGGCTGTGTGACCTTGCATGAGCTACTTAGCCTTTGTCTGCCTTAGTTTTCTCTTTTGCAAAATATGGATACTCCTAGTACCTGTCTTGTAGGGTTGCTATGAAGGTTGAATGGAGCAAGTTGATGTGTTTAGGATGGCACTGGACATGTAATAAATGTGACATGGACGATTGATTGTATTATTAAGTATTTGGGGTTTAAGTTCACTCTAAGAAGTATGCTCTCTCTTGAAGATGTTAAAACATGACTCTCTTAGAATCTCCATAGATATTTATTTATTCACGAGAAGAAAAGAAATTAGTTCTAGGGGTTGCAGGGAGCGCCTAAATGGAGGCTGACCTTGTGCGGGGACTGCAGTGGGACTGTGGAGGGGGGGATTTGATCTCATTTAAAGGGACAGCAATTACTCTCCCGGCCCATTGCTGTCCTGTAAAGATGGGCTCCATGTTGTCAGAGCTTCCATTCTGCAAGAAAAGCCAGAGGTCTGCATTTTTATATGAACTCTCTCAGTGTCTTAGTTGCTGCAAGCATGTAAAATAACGCAATGGTGCCGGATGCCAGCTCTGATCCCAGGGCTCAGAGGCTACCTCCTCATTGGCTAGAATGAGGTCCCCTGGCCCCAGGCCCCAGGGACATGGCATGAATGTGAGGGTGAGACTTGGGGCAGAGCCAAAAGCAGAAACTGGGTCCCTAACTCCCAACCCCAGAGCTGTCACCCACAAACCATTTATTCAATACGTATCTGGTGTGTGTGTGTGTTCCGGGCACTGCATTGGGTGCTGGGGTCAGTGGGCCCAGGAAGGACACTTCCTCACTCTTAAGGCATTCTCAGTTCAGGGGCAGGGATGGGAGGGGGTAGGCAGCCATGAGCAGGCCTGTTTGGTTTCTCCAGGAGGCTGCACAGACCTGTGTGATCTGGACAGGTGACCCCTCCTGTATGACACAGACGTATCCCAACAGAAGGCTTTGAGAGGGAGGGAACCCAAAGGGAACCTTACAGAGGGGATTTAGGTTTTATGATGGGGTGGAGAGGGGACCAATGGAGTTTCCTTGTGTCTCATGTCACCCCTGGGACACCCACACCAGACGCTGGAGGGCTGGCCCCCAAGAGTGCTGTCCACAGTGCTGTGTGCTCTGTGAATTCCGACCAGGCTCTGACTGGGGAAGTCCTTGGCCAGGGAGCTCTAGGGGTTGCCTGGAGCATGTGTGTGGTGTCTAATGCTGTGCACTGTTGAGCTTGGCCGCCCGCCCTGGCACTGCTGCAGAAGTCTCCAGTAAGCCTGGGTAAGAGGCCAGCGGGGCCCATCTGCCTGGACACTTGGACCATGGGCACGCAGGACGCTGCAGTATATAGTTAGGGTGCGATTCTGTCTGCTGGAGGAGGCACGCCTCCCCACAAAGGAGTTTGTGTGCTCAGCAGACGGAAGCATCTGCCATTGTCCAGAAGCTGCAGGCACAGCTGGCCCTGGGACTCAGACTCCCAGGCTGTCTCTGCGCTGGCTTCGCACCCCAGGCGATGGCTGCCAGGGTTCCAGCTTCCTCTCCAACACTGTCCATTTCTCAGATAGATTCAGTGGAAGTTCCCGGCTGACTGCGATTGACCCCTATTGGGCTGTATGCCATCCTGAGCCAATCACTGTGCACTGATGGCACAGACCTGGGTCTCCTGTGGTCGGTCTTGGAGCCAGGATGGAGGCAGCCTGCCTGAAACCACCCAGCCAGAGGAGGAAGGGGTGCCCCCGAGGGAATTGGGGCTGGATACCAGAAGATGGAAGGATGGAAGCTAGGCGGAGAGGTTCTGACGGCCCAGTCTTTGCCGAAGATCTTACAGCAGTGTGACTTCTTTGTCACCCAGTCCATCTCAGTTTGCAGCGCTTCTCCCATGTGTGCCTCCATCTGGCCCAGTCCTGGTTCTCAATTCCTGGTGCCTCCCATGGTGTCTGAGCAGAGGTCAAAGGGCATGCTCCCAGGCTGTCTAGTCAGGGTTCTCTAGGGAAACAGAACTAACAGAAAGTGGGGGTGAAGGGAGAGGGAAAGGGAGAGAGGGAGAGGGATGGAGACGAAAAGGGAAATGGAGATGGGGAGGGGAAGAGGAAGAGTGGGAGAAGGGTAGGAAAGAGAGAGGGAGAGGGAGGGGGAGAGGGGGAGAGGTGGAGAGAATTTGGGATTACAGGATTGGGCTCCTGTGATTAGGAAGACCTAGAAGGCCCGAGATCTGCTACCTGCAGGCTGGAGGCTCGGGAAAACTGGTGGCGTAATTCATTCTGAGTCAGAGGCTCAGGAGGTAAGAGTGGTGGTGTTCAGGGCAGGAGAATGTGCATGTGCCAGCTCACCCGGGGAGGGACTCGCCCTCCCTCCACCTGTTAGTTATCCTTAGTTCCTCGTGGGTTGGGTGAGGCCCTGCACATTATTGAGGGGGGTTTTCCTTCTTCTACCGACTCCAGTGCCAACCTGACCTGGAAGTGCCCTCATGTACATACCCAGAATTAAGGTTGCACCAGCAGTCTAGCATCCCTCAGCTTGGTCAAGGTGGAAAGTAAAAACAAACAAACAACACTCCGCCCCCAAAAAAACCCCAAAACCAAAAAAACAACAACACTATAAACAAATAACAATATAAAGGAAAAGGGAAAGCAGATAGAAAAATAAGGTTGGAGAACTGTCTTAAAGCGTGTCACCAAGAGGGGACAGGATCCATCCCCAGAAGGAATCATTCAGGAGGCAACCGATGGATGATTCTCTCTCGTCATTGGTGTTTCTCTCTCTCTCTTCCTCTTCCTCTCTCTCTGAAATCAATACAAACACATCTTAAAGGTAAGCATTTTCAGACTGATAAAATGAGGTTGTGGGCTCACATCCTGTGCTTCTGGCATCTTGGCTAACAGTGGCACAGGGCAGTGCACTGACTCGGCCCACCACATCATACCCCTTTCCTGATACGGTGCCAATGGGTGGGAACTGGCTTCTGTGCTCTGCGTCTGGTCTGTCTCCTACTTGACACTGCTATCAGTGGGAGCTCTCCCTGTGCCCACCTGTTGTGGGAGGGAGAACCAGGGGTGGGAGGTGGAGGATGGGGAGGATGTGGGTTTCTTGCGATGTCGTGAGAAAAAGAATTTTCTGAGACTTGCACACACAGGAGAATGAATGAGACTTATTTGTGGGATTAGGCCCCGGAATTTCAAAAGTCCCGTTCCCCTGCACCCTGCTGAGGGAGAAGTCCAGCTGAGCTGTCAGCGGAGCCAGGCTTGTAGACTTGGCCTCGAGTTTCTGTTTCATGTCCGCACAGTCCAGTGGAGCAGCGGACTGGCCACGTTTGTGTTTCCTACTATAGCCCCTCAGTCCATTATGTGTGGGGTCTGTAGGATAACGTGGCTGGGGAGAGAGCAGGAGCAGGAGCGAGCAAAGCCAGAGGAATGAGAGAGCCATGTGAGCTGAGAGTGCCAGAACCCCGGGTGCACCAAGCAAGTGAGCTCCTTCGTCTGGGGCAGTGGTCGGCAAACTCCTTAGTCAACAGAGCCAAATATCAACAGTATGATTGAAATTATGATTGAGAGCCACATTTTTTAAACTTAAATTATATAGGTAGGTATATTGTTATTAACTTAATTAGGGTACTCCTAAGCTGGTCTTTGCTAAAAACTCAAGGGGCCAAAGAGCCACATGGGGCTCGAGAGCCACAGTATGCTGACCACTGGTCTGGGGGATTATGTGTTCCCAAACTTTTGTGGGCTTGCATTGGCTCCACCCCCTCTGACCAACCCAAGGGTCCCAGGCTAGGCTGACAGGCACCCTCCCTATGTCACCCCTATGTCACTGGGCATGCGCCACCTCCTCTTTGACCAGCCCTGTGACCTGCAAGGAGTGGGCAGTGGCTCCCTGGGGCTGTGAAATTGCAGCTTCCTGGTGAAGTAACCCAGATGGCCCTGCTTACCATGTCTGTCCTCCCTTTGTTCTTTTCCTGTTATTAGCAAGGAGCTAATTACAATGGTATTAACACCTTCCCAGCTGCCAGCTGCAGTCTCCTATACCACAGCCAAGCCTGTCCGACTATAAACTCACCCTCGGTCTTTCCCCATGGCTCATTCCAGGCCGGGCACACCAGCCTTCTCTGCCCTGTAACAGCCCTTGCTTGTGCCTGACTCAGGCCTTTGCCTTGGTTCACTCCTTTGTTAGTGGTTATGGAGAGTCATGCCCTCCCCCAACTCCCTGACCCCCTGCAAGTGAATGCAAGCATTTTCCACTGCCCTAATGACTGCAGAGGGGACCCTACTGAGAGTGGGTCAGTGGGGTCACTGACAACTGCAGTGCTCAGGACAGGTCCACACAAGAGAGACCCACTCCGAGCGCCATTGGTACTCACTTTGAGAAAGCCTGCACCTACCTCGGTGGCTCTTGTCCGGAGCTCTCCTGGCTGTCTCCTGTCACTCACTCGTAAAAGGTTCAGAGCATAGCCTGGCTGCACAGGCATCAGCCTGCTCCCTCCAGCCAGGTCTTTGCCCATCATGCCTCAGAGTGTGGTCCCATCCCAGCACTGTCACTCCTAGGGGCTCTTGTTTACCTTCATTATTTTTTTGTTTGCGTCTTCCCATTGGCACACACATTCCGTGAGAGCAAGGATTGCACCTCATTTGTTTACTGTTCTATCCTCAGCATCCAGAACAGACCCCACACTTAATAAATATTTATTGAATGAATGAATAAACGATTGAATGAATGGAGACTGAGGATGTTGGCTGATGATCTTAGCCTCCCGTTCAACCGGCAGCTCTCTGCGCCTGCCTACTGCCCCTGGCTCTGCTTTAGTGAATGACACACTTGACAGAGAACCACAACTCAAAAGCCTGGCGGAGCTGCCATCACGTGGCTGCACCCTTCTCGCTGCTGCTTCCTGAGGAGCTGTGGAGCTCATCAGTGTCAGAGCGAATTGGACTGCAATGTCCTGGCTGATTGTTTCCTGAAAGGAGCTTCCACGGTGGGACTCCTGGCCGCGGCTGTCTGTTTGGGATGGCAGCGCGTGGGGAGATGATGATGTTGGTTATTGGAAGATGTCCTTTCCACTTAAGCTTTCTGGGAGAGTCCAAGTGCGGCTCACAGACCTTTAGCTAGCCAGCTGCAGTGCTCTCAGGCGTTGGCATCTTCCTGGGGCTGACATGATGAAAACCTCTGCCCAGGCTCCTCTGGGTGGGGGAGGGAGACCAGGAGCGGTACAGCCCTTGCAGGGTGGGGTCCCTGCTTGGCCCCTCCACGTGAATATTTGCCGGCCTGAGTAGGCCCAGGCTCTTAGATGAAGTGAGCCTCCAAGACCTTAGGGGCCCACAGTGATTTCACTCAGACAAGGTGGGCAAGCAGCTGGAAGCAGGGCAAGCCCATAGCTGGTGCTCTGGGGAGGCTGCCTTTGTGGGGAGGGCCACGTTGATGTGTGGTGACTGCTTTATACCAGGCACAATGGAAGGATGAATAAACGGATAATGGGTTCCTGTGGTACTTTTTGGGTCGTTTTATCACTCAATCCCAACAACCTGGAAGGCATCACTTACCCCTTCTGTAGATGGGGCAACTGAGGCCAGAGAGGTGGGCTGATGTGCTCCAGGTCACACAGTGGCAGAGTCAGGGACACATGTGCCCTGCCCTCCCTGGCCCACCTTCTCACTGCTGAGTGGATGACTCTCCATCTGCCCCGTCATTTCCCATGTGCTCTCTCTGTTGGCTGAGAACCAGGGGAAGGACCAGGTGTGAGTGAGCATAGTTGGAAGACATGGTGAGAGTTTCTCATCACTTGGCTTATTGTGGAGTTTTCCCATCTAGAACCGGTCACTATTACATCATTTTTTATTATAATATACTGTGTGTGTGTGTGTGTGTGTGTGTGTGTGTGTGTGTGTATGTACTTTACTTTTGCAAAACTTATTTAGTGGAAGAGATTTCTATTTTTGAATCATCTGTCTTTTTGCCTTCCCATGCAGGACTTTAGCAGACATTGTAAAGTTCATTACGCATAGACATTTTCTGTCCCATTTTGCATTTGAACATCAGAGATGGATCATAAATTGTTTTTTTATTGCTTTAAATGATGTACTCCTCCATCTTTTTCTGTGTTTTGTTTTTGTATAAAGGAAAGCATCTACCTTGCCAAGATTTGATTTTAAGTACCAGCACTGCATTTCCTTAAAGGATGCGTTGGAGAAAGAAGAGACAAAAAGGCAAAGGGCCAGATTGGCAGGAGCCCTGCGGCTGAGCAAAACATGCCGAGGGCATCTCTTCTGGGTGAACTCCATGGAGTTTCTGATTCAGTACATTTTAAAAATAAAGAGAGGCTATTATATCACTTTTGTTTGAAATAATAGTAGAAACACTTTACATTTTATAGCATCCTCTTGCCTGTATTATTTCATTTAATAGACTTAAATGAATTCAATGACATTTGTTTCTGCTTCGAATGCTCCCGCCCCGGGTGGTGCTGCCTGTAGGGGTGGGGGGAGGCCACTCCTTGCTCTCCAGGAACCGGTGACACAGTAGAGAGGCGCCACGTGTTGGGGGAGCGGTCTCCCCGAAGCATAGTGGGCATAGACTGGCCATCACTGTCCGTAGCAAGTGACAAAAACTGACAAAAAGGAGAATTTATTTGTGTGCATAACAAAAATCCAGGGAGTGTATATAGATACTACACCAGATCTGTATGTGTAAACACTCACATCCAGCCTTCTGGCTCTCTTTCCTATCATGTTTATTCATATATGGACAACTCTCCCATAGCGGGATGACCCCAGCACCTCCTTGCAGTCCTCATACCCACACAGGTGCCCTGGCTGGTAATGAGGAAGGATCTTTCCTAATAATTCCACCAAAGGTTGATTCTCATTGAATGGGATATGTCCACCTAAACCAACCATGCTGATCTGGGGAATAGGCCATGCTGTTGGCAAGGTCTGAACATGGCGATGGTGGATTCAGGGGTCAGGCATACCTGAGAGCCTGGCAGAGAGGGAGTTCCCAGATAAAATCGGGGTGCTGTTGAAGAACAGAGGGGTGAATTCTGGACAAGACAAGTTAACAGGCCCTCGTAGGTCTCAGCACTCAGCCTTGGAGCGGCTTCCGTCCTGCCCTCTGCAGCATCAGGCTTTGCCCAGGGCCCCCTCTGCCCACACCGTGCAGAGTGTGGGTCATGGTTTGAGCCTTAGCGCCTGCCATCCAGGTCTCTGCTTCACATCTTCTCAAACCCGAGTGCTCTGTGGCTTCAGTCCTCAATGCCGAGAGGTGATATCAGGTTCTCCATCTCTTGCCCTGACTTTTAAGATAAACCTGTGACCCTGGCGCCTGTGCTTCTCTGGAACTGCTGTACAGTGCATGGCCTTCATGTCAAACTGGAGGTCACAGACCCAGCCTATCAGTGGTTCTGCAGACCAGCCTTCCTCTTAGCGTCCCAGTCCCCCGAGGTTGATGCGTCAGAGAGGCCCACAGTCCCTGCTGCCCTCTCAGCATGGCAGCCCCCCCTCGCCGCCTGCAGGGCGACTGTGCCCCCTGGCAAATGCGTGGGGTCCTAGGCTGGATGCTTGTCTTGGAATCTCAGCTTTGCCTCCATCCTTCTCTCTCTGTGACCTTGGGCAAGTTTATTGAACCTTTCTTCTCAGTTTGCTCATCCATAAAAATAGGGATAATAATAGTAGCTGCTTAAGAGTGTCGTGTGAATAAAATGAATTATACATATAAAGCACTCAGACTAGTGTTATCACATAATCACTTTTGAAATGCTAGCTATTTATTTTGGGCACAAGGTGAGGTGTAAATCAATTAATCAATCAGCGTATGAGAGAAGTCAATATTTTGTGAAGCAGCTCATTTTCCGTCTGGTGGGTCTTGTGCCGATTCCCTCTGGTGCCTATGTGTCTCCTCTTCAGCTTCGCACAGGAGACCTGTTGTTCTAGAACACAATGGCTTTGCGAGTGTCCCTTCCACCCCCATGTTCCCTTCCCCAGGTTAGAGTTTAAATTCTTCAGTTGATATTTTCTGACCACTATCTCCAATCGAATCTCAATTTTATCAGCATTCTTCTTCCAATGACATGTCCAGAAATGAATTTAATATGCCATCTGTTTTCCACAAAGTATATTAAAAGGCTCATCTTTATACACTATCTCCATTTATATAACCTGACACTGAATTAGCTTTTTGAAGTCATATGCATCACAGAGTTGACTAATATTGAGTCCTGTGATCAACTAAGACCCTAAGAGATTTTCCTTTGTCCCAATTTTATTTGATCATATTTGCCTGACATTTGATTCTGCCACCCACCCAGCACCCTGGACAATGAAGCCAGCATGATGATAAAGGCAGTTAGTAAACCAAATGGATGTGTTAAGATAGGTTCAGCTGCACATACCAGAAACATCCCACATAACAGTGACTTAAAATAAGACAGAAGTTTATATTTTTCTCCAATATAAAAGAAGCCCAGCCCTGGATGGTGTGGCTCAATTGTTTGGGCATTGTCCCATGCACCAGGAGGTGGCCAGTTCGATTCACAGGGCTCATGCCTGGGTTGGGCTGGATCCTGGTAGGAAGCATGCGGGAGGCAGTCAATCAATATGACACATTGATGTTTCTCTCTCTTCTTCGCCTTTTCTCCCCCTCTAAAAAATCAATAAACCATTAAAATTAAAGAGATACAGAGTTAGATGTAGTCTAATATAGTCAATAGTATCTCCATGTCCATCAGGGACTCAGGCTCCTTTTAGCAAGTGCTTCTCCATCTTGAACATGTTGCCTCAGGGTTAAAGATGGATGCTGGGATTCCAGCCGTTGTACTCATATTCTAAGTGGGAGGAATGGAGACAAAAAGGGGCACACTTCTTTTTAAAGGAGTTTTCCTGGAAATCTTGAAACCCACTCCACATTGGCCAGGACTTAATCACATGGCCATGTCTAGTTGCAAGAGAGGCTGGGAATTATGGTGTTTCACCGGGGAACTATGTACCCATATAAACTGCATCGATTACTGGAGATGAATAAGAGTAAGTGCTAAGTTGGCAACTGTAAGTCTCGGCCACACACATGTTGTTGATAGCACTTTGCACAATTTCAAGCATGGTTTCATGTGTCAGACACCTAGAGATCTTCCCAAGTATGACTTTGAGTGGATGATCAATCCATCAGCATTTCAAAAATGGTTGTTTTCAGACAATCCACAGCAGATTTGCTGGAGATGCTCATTAAATGTGCAGAGTTCTGGGTGAGGTCCTGTATTTTATACACATTAAATATTTCATTACTCCCTTTAAAATCAACTTTATTTAAGTATAATTCACATTCCATGAAATTCACGAAGTATCAGTATGAAATTAATGCGTTTTGATGACCATATGTAGTTATGTGTACCATCAAGGTATAGAATATTTCTGTCACTCAAAAGAGTTCCCTTGCAGTCCCCTCCCCACTGTGGCCCAGTAGATGTACTTTTTGCCAGTTTTTTTCGTGTCTAGAATTTTATATAAAAATAATTTTATAGCATGTTGTAGTCTTTTGTACACCATTAAAATCTGATCTTTCCTAATCTACATGTTTTCAATAAAAATAAGCTCTGATGTGTCCTAACCATTGTTTCATTTGGCTCTGATTTCTTCATCTGGTCCCTATAGTGTCATGGGACAGTTTGTCAGATGTTATGTTTGGCAAATATGGAAACACGAATACTCACTGCAAATGACTTTTCCTTTCATTGTCACTGGCCTCAGGCATCCTCCAGATCCTGTACAGATTCCATGCCCCTTGGGAAGCCGCCTTCATTCCTCTCATCCTGCATCAGCTGCCTGTTCCCCATGGTACATTGCTTTGTGGGCTTACCTATTGATTCTACTCTAAATCACTCCATTAGACTGTGAGTATCTGGACCTTAAATGAATTGGCAGGCATAGAATGGGATTTGAGCATCCTCAGTAAAGCAGGCAATATGTGCAAAAGCACAGAGATATGAGAGGATATGAAGTGTTTAAAGAGGAAGAAGGGTGCCAGTGATCAGAGCATGCAGTGTGTAGGGGCTTAAGTCACAAGTGGGTGTTAACCATCACAATTAATCTGAAAGAAGTGGGAGAGTCTTCTTTTTTAAATATATATTTTATTGATTTTTTTACAGAGAGAAAGGGAGAGGGACAGTGAGTTAGAAACGTCGATGAGAGAGAATCATTGATCAGTTGCCTCCTGCATACCTCCCACTGGGGATGTGTCCACAACCAAGGTGCATGCCCTTGACCGGAATCGAACCTGGGACCTTTCAGTCCACAGGCCGACGCTCACTGAGCCAAACCAGTCAGGGCTAAGAAGTGGGAGAGTCTTGATGGCCCACATGGAAAAATATCGTCTGCATTATTCCTCAATACCAGGGTTATTTACTCCTCTTGCCATCAATGGGTGGCCAATTAGAAGCAGTGGACAGGACAGGCAGGTAGCCCTGAGTGCTGTTTCAGAATGAGGGGATGGGCTCATTTTCAGCACCACAGTTGTGGACAGCACCCACCGCACCGCTGCCTCCTATAGGGCAAGATTCTTGGTTGTGTCCACTCAGGACTTGGAGCGGGACTGGACTCCCAACTCATGGGCATCAGTACTTAGGAACTGAAAGGCACAGCGCCCGCCCTCCCTGGCACAGGGTAGGCTTAACCCTTGCATGTCCTCACCTAGTCCTCCCAGACCTTCTCAGGCAGGTGCTGTTTTTGCTTCTCTTTTATGGAAGGAAGGACCTGAAGCACAGATAGAACAGAAGAGGGGCAGCTCCAGGACTCAGGCCCACATTTTCCTGACCCCAATGTCTGTGCTCCTAGCCACTGAACTTGCCTTTGGTGGGCACCAGTAGACTCCATGGAAGTCTTCAGCTTTGGTCAGAGGCCCAAGCTTGGGTGTCTTCTCAGTGGAGAAGCAGTGCTGTAGGTCATTCAACCACAGTACATCGCCAGAGCCAGCTCATTCATCCTGGGAGTGGTGGGAGGAAAGCGTGTTTCCTTAGCTGGCTTCCTCATGAGTTTGAAAGGGCACCCTCTCAACTAAATATGCCAGGTGGCAAGCAGGTGTGTGCATCTGAAATGTTCTAGCAGTTACACCTGTGAGAGGGGGAGTTGGTGGAGTTCAGGAAGCAAGTCTTTCTACACCAATAGGAGTCTTTGATGTCCCCGTGGAAAACCCTTGCCTGCTTCCCCACTAATTTCATTTACAATTATGCTTCCTAATGCTTGCCCGGGACCCGGTCAGTGGGAGGTCCATCTCCTCGTCTGTGGGAGAGATGCGCTGAGCTGTGCTTGGATGGGCATGCTCACAGATGGCACATGCATTGCTTCCTTAATGGTGGCACGCCACTCCTCCTCGCTTCGGAATGAGCCCATACTGTGCCCCATTAGCTGAAATTGACATGGTGGTTATTTTCATTGCCATTTCTTTAAAGAATTCCATCTCACGGTGCCTCGGCAGCTCCCCCCCTCGCTCAGGGGAAGGAAGAACTCCTGGGAAATTGTGGTGGCAGCTTTTCTGAACTGCAGAGCCTACTCCTGCCTTCCCACCCTCACACCTACAGATTGGAGAATGTCACGCATTATACAGACATTAAGGATTCCTCCTGCAACTTGGATCCTCTGGAAATCTCAGCATCAAATGGCTCCATCATAAAAATGCATGAAGCACTATTCTTATTGGTAAACTTATGTATCCAGCTGAGATGTGCACATGATAATGCAATTTTCTATGCAAAAAGGCAAATCTCCATCCAGATATTATTCCATGTCATTATTCATTCCGGAGACGTGATTGCTGTCCTAGGTTAACTAATTGAACTTTTGGAATGAAAGCTTCAAGCTTATCTTACCGGCTATTGCCTCACTTCTCATAAATTGACATTAGATTGGTAGGAATGGATAAATGTACACTCCATTAGGAAATATAAAAGTTTTTACACTGGTTTAGGATAAAAACATGGTGAAAGGGGGCCATTTCTAAGGTTCAGTACAGCATGAAATTGAAATCTTCGGGGCATAGAGAGTACACACTGTGGATATTCTCCCCATTGTTTTCTGATGGCTGGGAGGGGTTACAAGGAGTGGACAGAGCACCCAAAATTCACCTGTAAGTGCCAAACCAGAGAGAGAGGAAAGACACACTCGGGTGCTTCCTAAGTCTGTGTCTGTTGATTATCAGATTCTTAACAACAATACCACTGATAATAACAGTAACGTTGTTCTTAAGGTTAAATATGTGTTGGGCACTGTCCTAAATGCTTGTCTACTTGTAAGCTGGTTTTTTGTTGGTTAGGGAGATGGAGAAGGCTGCTCTGATTTCAAAATCACCCTCTGCCTCTCACTGTGTCTTTCAGCAAGCTACTGTTCTCCCTGGGCCTTGAATTCTTATTTTAAAGGGGATAATAACAGATTTCTACCTCCTGGTGGTTAAGAGTATTAATTTATATAATACTAGAGGCCTATTGCATGAAGATTCGTGCAATAGGCCTTCCTTCCCCTGGCTGCCAGCACTGGTTTTCCTATGGCACCTGGGACCCAAGCCTTTGCTCTAGCCGCAGCAGAGAAACTGAACCTCAAAGCTAGGCTTCTTCGCTCTGGCCACAG
The DNA here is from genome assembly GCA_963924515.1 of Vespertilio murinus. Classification (NCBI taxonomy): domain Eukaryota; kingdom Metazoa; phylum Chordata; class Mammalia; order Chiroptera; family Vespertilionidae; genus Vespertilio; species Vespertilio murinus. The sequence continues at coordinate 103,342,036 of OZ004705.1, read as the reverse complement.
TGAGGCTTGGCTTCTTGGCTCCGGCCACGGTGGAGAAGCCAATCCTCTTCAGTCTTCAGCCTTCAGTCATCTTCAGTCTTTAGTCTTTGCTTGAGCCAGGGCCTTCAGTCTTCACTCTGTGCCTTTGTGTGTAAATTAATCTGCAACTCCTGATTGGTTGGTGGGAGTTGCAGAGGTACGGTCAATTTGCATCATTCTCTTTTATTGGTGTAGATATGTAAGATGGACCCTGAAACATAGCAACTCTAAGTAAATGTCGGTGGTGGTTTTTCTTATCATAATTGATATTGAAGGCTCTTTTAAAAACTCTGTGAGCTAGATAGTATCCATCTTAGTCCCTTTGTCCAGATGCTGAGATGGAGATTAGCAATGTGGAAATGGTTTCCTGAAGAAGCAGAGAAAAGAAAGGCCTGTTCTGGTTTGCTTTCATGGAGTGACAATCTGACCAACTTTTGTGCTGTGAGAGGATCATTTTATTAAGCTCTGGTTCTGTGGGGAGGAGCAGAATGGAGCCTGGCCCTGCTGGGAGAGCCCGCATGGCCTGGTGTTGGATTGTCCCAGTCTCCTAAGAACGTGCCTGGGCCTCACTGGCATGCCCAGAGGCTGTGTCCTTGGGGATGGTTGGGATGGTTGAGGAAAGTGTCTCCACGACTTCTCCTGGCATGATGGCCTCAGGGCAGCAGGCTTCACACGTGCAGCCAGGGCTCCAGAGCCAGTGCTGCAGGGACATGGCAGGTTGCATGGCCTTCAGCTTGCTAGCTCGGGAAGGCACATGGCATTGCTTCGTCAACTGGGCTCAATGGTGATAAGCCCCTTTGGACTCCCGGTCTTCATGGAAGATGAGTCACAAGTGTAGCAACTGTGGCCCCTGGTCACCGCGCTGCTGTTGAGACTTGAGGTCACTGTTGTGTCTGGGCCAGAGTGCATACGTGCTCCACCTAAGCCTGGGAGCTCTGGAGGAGAGTGGACTGTGGGAGGGACTTTCCCAGGCCCTGTGCCATCTGAGATGCTGGCTTTGCCACCTCAGAAGCTGTGCATTCACACCTATGCAGATTTACTCCTATGACTTCCCAGTGCTTGCCTTGCCTCTGTGTGTGTGTGTGTGTGTGTGTGTGTGTGTGTGTGTGTGTGTATGTGTCCCGCAGGCACATGTGTCAAGCTCTCCTGCCTCCGTCATTCCATTAGGTTACCTCACCCTCTTTTCTCCTTCTCCCTTCTGCTTCCTTCTCTCCATTGCATTCAATTAGTTCTCTTTGCTGCCTTAGCAATAAACCAGTTTCCTCCACAGCATCAGAATGAGTCTCTCTCATTATTTCATTTAGATTGTTGTTATGTTTGAAAACTGGAGGGCAGGGCAGGCAGGAGGGAGGAATGCTAATTTGCAAGGAGTCCCTATTGGGTGGAGGGAGTGCTGCTGACTGAGCCAGGAGCTCCTGGGACAGGAGGGAGGGCCAGGAAGCTGCTTCTGACTCCTGGGACAGGAGAGAGGGCCAGGGAGCTTCCCCTGACTCCTGGGACAGGAAGCACCGATGCGGGAGGCCTCGCACTGTGGAGATCAGCTCATGCGTGACAGAGCTTCACAGGAGCTGGGGCGTGGGGTCCTGGCCAAGGCCAACTTGAAGTGACTCATTGTCTCGACCCCATTACCCTCCTCAGAGGAGATATTTCGCATGGCAGTGTGGAGATGTGGATGATGCATGTGTGCCTGTGTGTGCACACATATGTGTGCGTGTACTCATGTGTGTGCATGTATGTGTGCAGCCTCATTCAGCTCTCCATCCTCTCCAGTTAGGGGAAGGCTCTTTCACTGTTGCCATCCCTGGGAAAATGAAGTAAGTGGCAGAGACCGAGCTGGGAACCCTTGTAATTTGATCATAGGAGGTCACAGAACGTTACATAAAGCCAGGCGTTAGGCTGTGTGTGTGGAACAACGTTAATAATGTAGGCATGACACATACATGATATGGGCACTCTGGCCTCCTCTGCTGGGAGCCTGGAAGTCCCCTCAGGAGTGTGAAGTGCCATCAGCATCGAGTCGTACTAACAGAGCCGTGTCCTGTTCCTGCTCCACATGGTGCCCCGCAGGGCCCACGTTTGTCACGGGACTGAAGAGTTTCGTTGGGAAGAGGATGGTGGGGCCTGAGCAGGTCTGGATGGGAACCTGGAAGCCTATTCGCCTTCCATGGTCCCTGCTGCTTGGCTCACGCACAGGGCAGTGTGTGTGGGGCGTGAGGCTTGAGAACAGCCTGACTCTGCTGCTGTCGAGGTCAGGCGTCAGCCCACATGGATGAGAGGAAGCCCTGCGTCCTTATGCTTAGATTGTTTTAAAACGCTTTTCCGGCCATGTTCCTGTGACTAGTAAGTTTCACATCTACTCTAGTGAATCCATTTTCCTTTCCTTCCCATTTTCATTCCAAGACCCAGTCTGGGCTGACTGGGAGCTGCCACACATGGACCGGTTACCACCAGCTTTGGACGTGGGAAGGTGGAAGAGGGGCCTCCAGTTCTATTTGCTCCATGAATCCGTTTGTCCCAAAGAGAATTTTCCTGAACGGCTCTGAGGGTCACGATCACTGCTTATGCCGACTCGTCCCCCTGGGGCGGGCTGGGGGCTCCACGCTGCCCCGCTGGCGCTGGGGACACTCAGACCTGCAGATGGCCAGCTTTTCAAATAGCCAATTGGAACCATTATTAATAACCCGGAGACGTGCAGTGGAGATGTGTGAGCAGCGCAGACACGTGCATTCAGACAAGAAAGGCCACTCTGCACATGAGAAATGAGCCCCGGAGTTGTGTAAGAATGAGGGAGAAATTTAGTAATTAATCACCTGGGTCATAATGAGGAGAGGAAACCAGTGTGATAAAAGGATTTGTCTGAATGGATTACAGGCAATATGAAAAACAGGAGAAAAATGCAGCGAAGGGCATTACTAGCTTGGGAATTGGGCGCTTAAGAGATCTTCCATCATTCTCACCATCAGCCTGCGCTTGCTCTGCAGCCATGTGAGACGTGGCTCCCTCTTCCTGGGGTCAGATTAACCACTGACGGCAAAGCACACGCTTGATGAAGAATCAGGTATTTGTTGTCCCAAAGCACACTGGGCGCGCCTGTTTCCCCAGTAGGTGATGCATCAAGGCCCCGCACTAGCTCCCTGCTGTACTCAGTGTCTGCCCCGCTGCCCTTCCGCTGCCTGCCTCCGGACACAGCTGTACAGGCCTCACTGCCTCACCGTTACAGATCAGTTTCTCTCATACTCTGTCTGTTTGCTTCTGGAAACAATGAGGCTGGCGATTTTCTAGAGCGAGTGTCGTCTTGCAGCCAGCGATCCTTTTTATGCATTTTCTGAACAAAATGCCATGTTGATATATGTGGGCCCACAGAGAAGATTCACATATGGTGGCCTGACCCCATGGAAACTGCTCAGAACACATTTCCCTGGAGATCGGCATTGCTAGGAGAGGCGGGTCTGTGAGTGGTGCTGTCCGTGTCTGCTGGCCTGGTGTGGACGCCCTCCCCACTGAGGGTCCAAAGCAGCCTCTTGGTTCAAAGCCCAGGGAAAGGCCCTCAGCATCTTTCCAGCACAGGAAGCTCTCTCGGGTTGGTGGCCTGCAGAGCCACTCAGGGCAAATGCCCGGGGAGAAGCCAGGTGTGCAGAAGTCTCTGTAGCACAGGCCAGGTCTCAGAACACTGGAGGTCAGAGGGCAGAGAGGCCTCACAGCTTCCCCAAGACGGGGATTACGTGGGTGTAGTGTGTGAAGAACTTTGTTCAGGTGCTTTGCATGCAGGATGATCTCACTCCTTGCAAGCACCTTAGGAGTTTGTGTTGTTTAAAATTTCTGTTGGACAGATGGGGAAACCGAGGCTTGTCTGTCTAAGGTCACTTGGCGATAACAGGTGACAGATCTTAGTCTCAAGCCCAGGTCTACAGGGATGTAAGGCCAGGCTCTTCAGAACGGCAGCACACAGCTGCTTAGAGGGACTCTCAGTAAGGACAAGAGATTGCTTATTCCCAGTGGGCTTTTTTCATGCCACAAAGACTAATAAGAACTAGGCTTTACTCACTGATTTAGTTGATTATTTTCTCCTTTGGTAATCTGTTTATCCAGCCTTTTCATATTTATTCAGCACTTGCAGTGTGCTGGACACAGTGTGTTCTTCATGGAGCTTTCTAGTGGGGTGGGCGGGAGGCACCATGTGGACAGGGGAGCAGAAATGGACACACACCAATTTCTTTTTTTATATTATTTTTCCAGAGAGGAAGGGAGAGGGATAGAGAGCTAGAAACATAGATGACAGAGAAACATCGACCAGCTGCCTTCTGCAAACCCCGCACCGGGGATGTGCCTGCAACCAATGTACATGCCCTTGACCAGAATCAAACCTGGGACCCTTAAGTCCACAGGCTGATGCTCTATCCACTGAGCCAAACTGGTTTCGGTGACACACACCAATTTCACATGGTGAGAATGAATTACTGAGGAGCACAACAATGTAATAATTTTTAAAAATATATATTTTATTGATTTTTTACAGAGAGGAAGAGAGAGGGATAGAGAGTGAGAAATATCGATGAGAGAGAATCATCGATCAGCTGCCTCCCCCACACTCCCTACTGGGGATGTGCCCGCAACCCAGGTACATGCTCTTGACTGGAATGGAACCTGGGACCTCTCAATCCACAGGCCGACGCTGGTTTCGGCCAAACTGGTTTTGGCGACAATGTAATAATTATTGACTTGGTTGTGGGTCTTCTGATTGGGATGGCTGAGAAGGGTTTTTTAAGGAGGATTTGTCTGAATTGTGAGAATGAACTAGTTTTGGGAAGAGCTGGTGAAAGAACAAGTTCAGAGTCCCTGGTAAAGGAATAAACTTGGTGTGTTTTAGGAGCTTAAATAAAGTGAGAATGTTGGGACTGACCCTTGGCAGCTGTACTGCAGACTCTGGTGAGGAGCCTTTAGCCACACAATTTATCCATCCATCCATGCACCCACCCATCCATCCATCATCCACCCTACCATCCTCCCTTACTTCTGTCCTTCCATCCCTTCATTCATCCACCCTTCCTTCCATCCATCCATCCATCCATCTATCCATCCATTCATCCATCCATCCATCCATCCATCCATCCATCCATCCATCTATGCATCAATCCTTCCATCCTTTCATCCCTCCATCCTTTCATCCCTCCATCTACCCATCCATCATTCCATCTTTTTATCCTTTAACTAGGGGCCAGGTGCACCAAATTCATATAAGAGTAGGTCTTCTTTTCCCCCAGCTGCCAGCACCGGCTTCCCTCAGCACCCAGGACCCAGAGGCTTCCCTCTGGCCACTGACAAGCACAGGGGACCTGGGCTTCCCTCATAGCCCTGGATTCGTCCGGAAGGACTTTGGTCTAATTATCATATTATGCTTTTATTATTATAGATCCTTCCATCCATCCACCCACTCAGCTTCCCATTCAACAAATATCCAAGAAGGCCTTCTCCATAACAAGCCCATTGTTGGCCCTGCAGCCACAGAGATGAAAAAGGAATAACTCTTGCCTTTAAGAAGTTCACATACTATTCACAGAGACAGAAACAAATGCCAATAAAGAAGAGCAGGCTCAGACTGTGATGTTCAATGTACTGCAGGAGCCCTAGAGGCAGCAAGGAACTCCACCTCTCCCCTGTGAACAGGGCAAAGGCTTCCCTGTGCAAGTACTGCTGGAGGCGTGCTTCAGAGAAGGAGTTTTCCAGGTGGATAGGAGGAAGAGGAAGCAGCATGCCCAGAGGCCCAGGTTTGGGTAAACCATGGCAGGTGAGAGGGAGTGGGGAGAAGGGAATGACAGCAGTGCTGGAAGGTGAGGATGACCTTTGTGCCCTAGGTCAGAGGGATAGAATGGAAGCCACAGGTTACATATGGCTTAGAGCTATGCTTTGTTTAGACTGGACTGGGGTTTAAAAAATAAAGCAAGTTTCCAGTTTTTAATTGAGAGATCTCGCACATAAAAATCCATATTTCCAGTTGTGCTTGGAAAAATCAGAACATTTGGCAACTCTGGGCCAGCCCTCCTACAAGGTGGCATTGGCCGGCTATCCAGGGAAGGGTGCCGCAAGTGGGACCTGTGGCCTGCTGTGCTCAGCCCTGCCCTCCCAGCTGGCCGGGTATCAGCTTCCTTATTGTCTGACTTGCACTGTTGTTAGAGGAAAGAGGAACATAAGACATTTCCTTTCCTTATGTCTCTACCGCAAGAAGGAAAACAAAACCTTCCCTGAGAGGTCTGTTTCAGGAAAAGTGAGAGAGAACATATTTCTTTGTAGTGGTGAAGACTATTCATCTTCAACATGCAAACAGTGTGTCCGTGTCGGGGAGACAGCTCTGGTGGTACTATGGAGGCTCACATGCATGCGCACGCGAGGTCCTTCCCTTCACATGACCTGTCCGGACCTGGACGACACCTGTGCCCGGGACTCTCTCTCAGGAACGGAGGTCTCACGCAGAATCTGAAGCAGAGGAATGAAAGGTGTTTGGTTGGTGATTTAATGAGACCATGCTGGCCACAGTGGGAAGGGTGTTGATGATGGTGGTTGGCAGTGGGAGGTGAGGGTGCAGGACACACCCCTGGAGGCTGTCGCAGTTTCCCATTTCCCTTCCTCCACCCCAAAGCTGAGAGGGGTAGGGAGCTCTGAGGAAGCAGGGACTTCCTGCCTCTGTTTCCCATTTAAGCAGTGCCCTTGCTCTGATATTGCATCAGTCCCATCGGGACCAGTGTTAATCATGTCATTGGTCCTCTTCCCAGCTGTCTTTAGGTGGTTGGGACATTGATCATGGTCTCTGTCTGATCGGCTGTATCTCCTGTGATACCTGCACTCATGCTGTCATTGCCTCATGGATTCCATCCAATGTCTGCACTCCCTGAGTCACCCTGAGACCTCATCTCGAGTTGTCACTGGGCCCAGCCTGCTTCTCTCAGAGTCCTTCCTCCCAGGTGGCCCAACTGTCACGGTCTTTAGGATGCCTGAGCCATCCGTGGGCTGTACCTGAATTGTCCGTGGCTTCACTGGACTGTCTGTGGGCCTTGCCTGCACCATCCCTGGGACATGCTTGAACCATCTGTGCCTGAACTTGAGTGTGGAGACCTGTTGGCTGCTTCTCGGTTCCCTTTTGGGGTAGAGCAGCCACCTGTGCAGCTGATTGGTGCCACAAGAGGTGGGTGGGAAGGTGGGTGACTGGGATGCTAACCATCGCCTGCCAGACTTCAGATAGCTATTGTCAAGGAGGGAGAGGGGGGCTCTGTGAGAACGAAAGTGCTGAGGGTCAGCCTGGCTCAGAGACGGCCTCTGAGCAATGGGAAATGAGAGGCTAGTGGAAGTCATCCAGGACTTGAATCCATTTGGTCTGCTCGGCTGCCATGGCAAAGTACCACACACTGGGCGGCTTCAGCAATGGAAACATATTTCTTCCAGGTTCTGGAGGCTGGAAGCCCAAGGTCAAGGTGCCTGCAGGGCAGGTTTTTCTGAGGCCTCTGACTTGCAGATGGCCGTCTTCTCTGTGTGTCCTCCCAGGGTCGTTCCTCAGTCTGTGTGTCCTCTCTGTGATCTATACTCTTCCTCTTATAGTTATATCACTCATACTGGATTAGGACCAAGCCTATGGCCATTTCAACTTAATGGCCTCATATCCACAGATTGCCATGTTCTAATTACCGGAGGCCAGGGCTTCTACATAGGAATTTTGGGGAGACACAATTTAGCCCACAGAAGTGACCTTCCTATAAAAAGGCTTAGGATTGTCTAAGGGAGCAGCGGGGCAGCATGGCTGGTGCCCAGTCAGGGAAGAGGTAGAAGAATTTCAGAGGTTCCTGAGGCAGAGCCCCCATGCAGGCATGTGTGCAAATGGTAAAGCCAGGTCTGAGGGGTTTCGGCTTGCCAAGGAGACTGCTCTCCAGGTCAGACCTGGAGTCAGAGAGAGCTGGCTCAGAGCTCTGGCAGGCCTGCGAGGGTCAGGTCCAGGGAATCCTGCGCCTGGTCCAGTCCCGCCGGTGGATTTCCTTTAGCCACATTGTGCTCACAGACACCAGCAGGTGATTCCCGTGCATCATCCCACTCAGATGTTAGCTCTGGGGACTCAGGTGGCCATGCACCACCCCGCTCAGCAGAGCTGTCGGTGAGGATGGAGAGGCCCTCAGTTTCTGTATGGTCCAGACTGCTGGCCTCCAGTCACCAATGAGACAACCCTGTGCATGGCTCCTGGCCACCCATTTGGTAGCATGGTCCTGGCAACACAGCCCCCATCTAACTTCCTGGAAGGTCAGCAGGAAGGGTTGGGGCCTCCATGAGCCAGGGTAGGTGAGCCTTCTGAGTGGCAGGCGTTGGACGGAGCAGCCTGAGCACACCTGCCTGACAGGAGACTGAGCCAAGGGGGAACCAGCTCTATGAGCTTCTCTCCAGCACCCAGAGCATGCAGCCATTCAGTAGGTATTTGCTAAGGGCCGGCAGAGCCAGCCTCCCTCATCTGCCGTTGGCTTTTCAAGGTTTCCATTGCCTTCAGTCAACCACAGCCCAAAATAAAGTGGAAAATTACAGAGATAGAGTAACTCATTGTAAATTGCATGCTGTTCTGAGATGAAATCCCACCCTGTCCCGTTCCATTGCCTGGGAGGGAACTATCTCTTTGTCCAGTGTCTCTGCTCTTTGCCCGCCCCCGTTGTCACTCTGAAACTGTCTGGATTTATCAGAGCCACTGCTCTGCTGCCGCAGCGCCTGGGTTCATGTCGCCTTCGTTTTATTTAGTGATGGCCCCAAAGCGCAGGAATGGGGGTGCTGGCCGTTGGGGCATCCAGAGAGAAGCCTGCAGGGCTCCTTTCAGGTGAAAAGGTGAAAACTCTCCACTTACTAAGCAAAGAAGAAATACTGTATGTGACAGTGGCTAGGCTCAACGTCAGAAGAAATCTTCTATCTGTGGAATTGTGTAATCTACCTTAAAAAGAGTAACATGCTAATTGACTGTACCTTCGAGATGCCCAGTAGCCAATCAGGAGTGAGTATGCAAATTAACCCAACAAATATGGCAGGTTATTTTGCATACGTGGGTGCTGAGTGGCCAGGGGAAGGGTGAGGTGTCCCACGCCAACCCGGCCACTCTGGGCCTCTGAGCAGTGTAGGAAGGCAGAAAGGCAGCTCTGGCCAGAGCCAAGACAGTCCTGGTAGTCAGGGAAAGGAAGGCCCATTCTGGAATGAATCTTTGTGCATTGGGCTTCTAGGTTATAAATAAAACTGTGTAGGGAAAGCACATTATATACAGGGTTGGGTGCCCTCCCTGGTTTCAGTCATCCATGGGGTCTTGGAAGGTGTCCCCCACAGATAAGGAGGGGCCAGGGCTCAGTCCTGTTCAGGCACCACATGTGCTCTACTGGCCAGCAGTTACCTGAGTGCATTGTGGGGGGGTGGGGGGTTGGTGGCCTGTGCCAGCTACAAACCGGAGGTGCATTGGTTTAATCTTTGTGAGTCTCACTCACTCAGATGATAGCTCTGAAAAGCATGCTCTTTCTTCCCTTTACAAGGCAAGCAGCAGGTTGGCGGACCTGGAACCCACACTCATGACCACTGAGGTCTCGGGAAGATCCCAGTGGAACGGGTACAGGTGAGGGAGTAGCGGGGGTCCCACAAAGCACAGGGAGAGGGAGCACCTCTTGGTGACTTTAGTGATGCTGTCACTATGGGACCAGCTCCTGAGGGGATGCCAGGGGCGAGGCATTCAGAGGCATCTGTGAGGGATTTACCTCAAGCGAAAGCCAGAGAAGGGACCGAGACACCAGGCAGAGGGCCTTTCACCAGGCAGAGGAGCCTGCAGTGTGTGTGGTTCTCAAGTACACAAGGGTCAACTGGACCTGGATGCCCAGGAGGAGGGCAGGCCTGCAGGAATTGAGGAACTGGGCACGTCTCTGGGCTTTTGCTGGCTTCTGCACCCTGGCCCCGTGAAGGCCACATCAGGTCCATCAGAGCAACTATGGGGTGAAGAAGGTGGCTCTGACCTTGACCTTGGGAAGGTCATCCGAAGCCCAGGAGTCATGGAAGAAACACTTGCCTTTGAGAAAGTTGCAACAACGACTGCTTTTGAGGCTGCTCAGCAGTGTCTTGTATTGGAAGGCAGCCCGGGCTGTGGGAAGCCTCCTCTGATGGCCGTTCCCCAAGTCCCTGCTCAGTGGGCTGCAGCCAGGTTGAGAGTGGCCTGGGCAGAGGGAACCCTGCCAAGGCTCTAGGGAGGCTGCAGTGGACACTTTCCTGCCATCTCCAGGCAACATGTTGAAGGTCAATTATTTACGCATTTGCCAAATATTGGCCTAGCACCAGGCACTGAGCAAGGACAGGACAGACACTGAGTCAGATATCAGCAGGGCAAGCCTTTGGCCAGTGAGGGAGGCAGTGTGGGCGGGGGATGGGGAGGTGAGAGAGGGTCGGATTATTGTGCAGCCTGAAGGAGCATGCGCAGAGCTCCGAGGGTGCTGGCAGGAGACAGGATTCATGGTGCCAGGCCAGAAAGCGGGGCAGGGAGGGGCAGGAGTGCCTGCAGGGGGCTAGAACCTGGCAGGGCAGGCTTCCTGAGCAGGCAAAGAAGGTTGTCTTTTGTGCTGAAGGCAGTGGTGAGCCACTGAAGGCTCCTGAGCAAGGGAGTGGCCTGCTCAGATTTGAATGTTTAAAAGATTGCTCTGGCTGTGATTGGCGAACAGATCAGATGTGGGCAAGATGGGAAGAGCAATTGGAAACAGGCACAGGGAGCAGCCTGGATGGAGTTGGCTACAGCAGCAGCAGCAGTGGGAAGAGGCAGGGGAATCCAGGCAAGCAGAACCTGAGGACTTGGCGAGGGATCATAGCATCCTGCTAACTCCTGGCTCCAGCGGCGGTGGAGGAGGTCCCAGCCGGGGTGCGGGAGCACAGAGGGATGAGCAGGTGTGTGGGGGATGGTGATGGATTCTCTTGGGGACACGTTGAGACATTGAAGGGAGGTGCCCACAAGCAGTAAGACCCAGGTCCTGAGCCCAGTGGAGCTGATGTGTGGAGGGAGCTGCAGAGGCAGAGGCGAGAGGACGTGCTCTGCTCAAATAGGATTTTCCTCGGCCTTTTCCTTTCATGCTCACTGTGCAGCCATTTCACAGATGAGGCACACAAGGCCAATGGCCATCCCCCGCTTCGCATGTGGCCTGAGGTTTGGACCACAGCCTCTGTGTGCACGCACATGTATGCTTGTGTGTTTCCCCAGTAGGCATCCTGTCAACACTCCCCCCTGTGCCAGGCAGTGTTTGAAAATATCGCCGTTGCCTTTGCCAACTTGGCTCATGTCCTTGGCTTAATGCTGCTATAGGACACCCAGTGTTGACTGCCCCAGAATAGGGCTGGCACAGTGACACGAGCTTGGGTGGGCACGTGGAGGAGGCAGTGCCCTGGGAGCTGGTGCCTGGTTAGGAGGTTCTCTTTGCTCCCCGCCATGTGTGACTAAGGATGTGGATCTCTGTGAGGTCACTCTTCTACAGAAGAACGGGCGGCCAGGACATACTTCTGCTCGGCACTGAGTCTGGACCTAGGAGTCCTTTGAGGTGAGAGTAGCCTGTGGAAGGCCACCTTCTTGTCATGTCAGCTGTCGCCTTCACCCGGAGAGAAGCTCAGACACAAAACAAGAAAGACAGCTCCAGGGGAAGAGAGGGAAGAAGAGGTAAGTGGCCGGGATTGTGGCAGCCCCAATTGGAGTGCTGGTCCTAGGCTGTTGGAGCCTGGCAGAACCACGAGCTTCCTGATGCTGTAACCTTATTAAAAGTTATATTTTGATCCTTAGAGCATACCGTTGTTTTGTGAAAAGGAAACAAATCCTGGCATGAAATGCTGTTCCCCTGAATTTATTCTGAGCGATGCTCCTGCTCATTGGGCCAAGGCATTATGAAGATTCCTAGATGCCCTCGAGAAGCCTGGGCTACAGAAATATATGGTCAAGATCAGAATAAGGAGCTGGTTACCATGGGAGCTGAGCCGGGCTGAGAATGCCTGTTCCTAGCCCTTACTGCTTTGGCTCAGTGGATAGAGCATCAGCCTGTGGACTGAGGGGTTTTGGGTTCGATTCCGGCCAAGGGCATATGCCTGGGTGCAGGCTCAATCTCCAGTGGGGGTGTGCAGGAGGCAGCTGATTGATGCTTCTCTCATCGATGTCTCTGACTCTCTATCTCTTTCCCTTCCTTTCTGTAAAAATCAATAAAATATATTTTTTTAAATGCCAGCTCCCAGTCCCCCTGAGTCACAGCCAACCCAGATGGAAAGTCTGTCATTGCTTTGAGTAGAGCCATTCCATGGCGGAACCTAGGCTCCTGCGAGTAGGACTCTGGTGGGACACACCTCCTTTTAGGCCCAGCATGGGCTCCTGGCCGCTGTGCATCTAGATGAATTAGCGGAGATGGTCCAAAGGGAGTGCTGACCTAGGGATGATCTTCTTTGAGTCAGGTGCCCCATTCTCGTCCAATCAGTGGTCAACTCAGAGAAAACGGTCCTTTGCTGCACCTGGGGTGCTGCCGCGAGTGGGAGTTGGAAGGGGCTGGCCCTGCTGACTTGCCCAGTCCCTATTTCCAGATTCTCTTGTGTGGGAGAAGTCTTGGCTGGAAGCCGAGTTACTGGACTGATAATGACAGGTGTGTTTGTTGGTTGCTGTGGTTAGAAAGTGGGGTCAGGAAGAGCACACACATTGGGTAGCAAGTCAAGAATCCCAGAATGATGTCAAGGAATGTTTTGGTCTTAATCCCTGTCCTGTCCCCTTAGTCTGTTAGGGCAGGGATGTGGGATGAGGTCTCTGGACTTGGGCCAATGGGCAAGGTTTGAAAATAGGCACCACTGACCTGGTTGGGGTGCTAAGTGCTTAGAGCGTCAGACCACATACCAAAGGGTCATGAGGGTTGATTCCTGGTCAAGAACCTGTATCTGGTTTGCAGGTTCAATCCCTGGCCCCGTTCCAGCCACATTCAGGAGGCAACCAATCCATGTATCTTTCTCACATTGATGTTTATCTCTTACCACTTTCTCTAAAAACAATGGAAAAATATCCTCCAGTGAGGATTAAAAAAATCGGCCCACCACTTAATAGTGGTGTGGTCTTTGGGAGCACAGCCAGCCAGTAAGAACCTCAGTCTCCTGGGCTGTGAGCTGGGCCCACCTCCCAGGCTGAGAGGATGAGGTGAGGTGCCTGCCCCAGCTCCTGGGAACCTGAGGTATGTGATGACATGAGACTCTTACAGTGAAAGACAGGGCCCTGCAGTGTAGAAGGCATTGCAGAAGAGTGTGACCTCCAGGGCCAGTGGGTGGGGTAGAACGTGTGAATGAATTTTACATATTGACAACCAAAAGTGCTCTGCAGACTGTGGCTGGGCTTTGTCAGTTAGTGTCCAGAGAGAGGAGATAATAGTCGTAACTGGTGATTGTCTGTCTGTCTGTCCCACTTACTCCCTACCATCTTATTTTAGTTATCTGTATATATACCATCTGTTGTTTTATCTATCAGTCATCTATGTACATGCATCATATATATATTTTGCAGAGAGGAAGGGAGAGGGATAGAGAGCCAGAAATATCAATGAGATAGAAACATTGATCAGCTGCCTCCTGCACAATTCCCACTGGGGATGTGCCCGCAACTAAGGTACATGTCCTTGACTGGAATCGAACCTGGAACCCTTCAGTCTATAGGCCGACGCTCTACCCACTGAGCCAAACTGGTTATGGATTAAATATATATTTTTATTGATTTCAGAGAGGAAGGGAAAGGGAGAGAGAGAGATAGAAACATCAGTGATGAGAGAGAATTATTGATCAGCTGCCTCCTGCATGCCTCCTACTGGGGATCAAGCCCACAACCAGAATTGGACCCAGGACCCTTCAGTGGACAGCCATTGCTCTATCCACTGAGCCAAACCAGCGAGGGCTGTACATGCATCACTTTTAATCAAGAACTTGATTGAATGCCTGTCAGGTGCCAGGCACCAGGAACACTGCAATGAACAGAGCAGATACCCTGCCTTCGCAGAGCTACGCTCAGGTGGAGGGTACGGTACCAAAAAATAAGCTTGTTACAGGCAGTAACAGTGCATGAGTTTCATCTGCTTCCCTGTTCTGTCCCCTCAGCATCTCCGGAAGGAAGAGGTTTTCTCCTCCTCCTTAAAGATGAACAACGTGGCGCCTGGGAGGTGCCCGTGCCCACCTGGTGGGCACAGCCAGCCCGCAGAGCCTGGCTCTGAATCCTACATGCTTGTGAGGGTCGTGCTATGTGATTTCCTGGGGGAGGAAGAAACAGGAACTGATGAACTGATGGGTAAAAAGGGAAGGTTTTCAAAATAAGAGTCTGCAAGTCAACTGTAAGATGGTCCATGAATTGCAAAATGGGAAATAGCTCACTCAATTACTTTTCTTTCTGTTTTGGTCTTAAATTCCCATAGCACGCTTCCTGAGTGGTGCAGGTACTTCAGCATCTTGTATTGCCAGGCAGACTTATATCCTTATGGGTAAGCGATGCTGTAGTCATCTTCACTATTTTATTCAACGAAAGTCTTTCCTCTGCTGCTTCACCTCACCAGCTCTCTCCATTCTTCTGGGATTGGTCCATAGGCTGCAGTGCAGGTCCCAGGGGCCAGGCAGGTGTCAGAATGAGCACAGGGCCTGGGAGGGGTATGGGGAGCCTGACCTGTCGCCAGCCAAGTGCCATGGTGACTCCTGGTGCTTCATATTGTCATTACTCCCCATCTTTAGAAAGAAACACAAATAAAAAATATTTATATGTGACATATTGAGTTTAAATTTGGGTTCAGCTTGGACCAAAGGAAACAAGCCCCCGTGTGGGCCACACCCCATACACCTGCAGGCCAGGCCATTCCAGGGCCTGGGCTAAGCGTTCTGTCTGTGGATTAAATGTCTGGGTCTGGATGTGGGCAGTGGGGCTGTCACACCCTGAGCGCCTGCTGTGTGCCTGGGCCCTGGGCATTGCCTGGCACTTCTCGGGAACCCAGTAGCTCGAAGAGTTTGAGTCACACCTGGGTTACATAGCCAGTTGGTGACGAAGCTGCGGCTCAGAATCCTGCTGGCTGAGCTTCAAGCCTCCCATTTTCTTACGGTGCCCAGCAGACTGGCTCCTTCACGGGCTGTGTCCCTGGTACCCAAGTTCCAGTCAGCACGGATGCATCATACAATAGATATGCTTTCATGAGGCATACCCTTGCAGTCAGTTATTTTCTTTTTAAATTGTCACAGGCCTGCTGTTTGCTTGTGAGGGGAGACCAGGCAGGTCCTGAGGCCCAGGGTAGGGAGCAGCTATTACCTCTCCTCCTTTCTTGTTTCTGGAGAAAACACACTGACCAGAAGCCCAGTGCAGTCTGTGGGGTCCTTAAGTACGGGAAGGCCAGGCCCCACCTGTCTGCCCAGGAGGAGGGAAGGCCTGCAGGAGTTGAGGAACTGGGCTTGTCTCCGGGCTTTTGCTGGCTTCTGCACCCTGGCCCGGCGCAGGCCACACCAGGTCCATCAGAGCAGCTGCAGGGTGAAGAAGGCGGCTCCGACCTCGACCTCGGAAAGGTCATCAAGGCCATGGAGTCCTGGAGGAAACTTCATGTGGGGCTGCTGGAGACTGTCCAGGTGCAGGTACACCCAGACACTGCAGCCCCACCTGACAGGCACCTGCACCAGTAAGTACTGTGCCACACAGCCTGGGGTCCCGCCAGTGAGAACCGGGTGAGCACTGAGGAGCTCTGATGTTGCTTGGGGTGCTGCGTGGATGCTTGGTGCTCTGCAGTGGCTCCCAGTGGCCTGTGTTGTGAATGTTAGCCTAAAGAACCACTAAGTCCTGATGTGCTCAGTGGAGTGCAGAGACGGTTCACACCAGAGAGCAGGGACCATTCACACTGGAGAGCATCTTTGATCTGCTTGGTGCAGTGCAGTTGACAATTTCAGACTAATGGCTGATATTTTAAGTTTGGAGATTTCACACACACACACACACACACACACACACACACACACACACACACCTGAGGTTCTGGATTCTTTTAAAAAGAAAATGAAAATATAGAACAGCACTGGGTCCACACTTTTACCATGTCACAGCCCCTGGTGCTGAGCGGGGGCATGGGGGAGACAGCGAGGGGCCCTCCAGTTTACCACAGTCCCAGTCCCCACCACTTCGTGTTGTTGGGCTCTGGCCACTTCATGCAGTTGTGATCTCCTGGCTCCTGTGACATTTGGGTTTGTGACCCAGGTTCTGATGTGTGTTGGGTCAGAACATGAAAGTCTGACACTTGGGCAGCAGGAATCAGAGTGCCAGCTCTCCCAGGCAGGGGCAGTTCCCATGCGCAAAGCCAACCCTGGCACCTTGCCCACCAACCCCATTTCCTTATGTGCCTGTGTGCACACCTGCACGGTCCGGTGCGCACACACCTACCTGCATGCCACGGAGCTATGGGGTCCCTCACTCACCAGTGCTAGCTCCACCTGTGCCGGCTCCATCTGGCCCCCAGGCTTGGAAGGAGTCCTGACTCCTGGAGCAGAGAGGGCAGGCATCTTCCCCAGGGCCCTTGGAGGGTATTGGGCTGGCAGCCTTGGCATTTTAGCCTGGATCGCCTCTCACAGCTCCCATTTGTCATGCACCGAACTCGGTAAAGTCTCCTTTAGATAGCGCGTTCAGTGCCGGAACCCCTCAAGGTTCATCCCGCCTTTCTGCCACCGAGGCCCTCCTAGTGAAAGGACTTCAGAAGGAAACATTGACTTTAGATTGATTTTTAAATAAGCACTTATTTAGCTGCTGGTACTTTAAGTGCAGGGTGCATTATACTCTTCAAGGAGCAAGCAGTTCTAATGTCTTCCACTCTTGGAGAGCCAGAGCCCCGCCATGCTAGTCTGGGGTGGGGGAGGGGGGAGAAGACACTAAGGCAGACCCAGGTGGCACCTCTTCCTGCCCCAGCCCTCCCCCAGGAGTCTGCCCCGACCCCCTCTTCTTCTGAGTGCAGGTGCAGACTAGGAAGTGTGGCTGGCTCCTGACCAGATGGAGTTTCCGGGAAAGGTAGGGTCAGGATGGAACTTGTGGTACCTGAATGCAGAACCGACCTCTCAACCATGGCACTGGGTACTGCAGCATCTCCTCCTCTGCCCCACCTCAAGCCCTCTGTTCAGCCACAGCGGGCTCTGGGCTGGCCCTTGAACATGCCAAGTGCTGTCACCTCAGGACCCTTGCACCTCTTCTCTCTCGTGGCACACCTTTCCTCCTCTTCTCTGGCTGAACATAGTTTATGCTGTTCCGGCGTCATACAGGGAGCTTTCCTCATCTTCAGTGGGAAGAACTGGTTGCTCCCTCCTCCCTCCTCCAGAAGCTGGTGTCCTCAGACCCTCACTGCCCTCCTCACACCTGCTGTCCTAGTCTCTGTCCCCCAGGGAGGCATCAGTTCTTTGAAGCAGAGAGATGTAGGGACAGATCTCATGCAAGGGTGGGGACTGTCCAGCCCGCAGGCCTTATATGTCCCAAGAAATCATTTGGTCTGGCCCTGGGGTGAGTTAATTAGATGTTTGACCAAATAGAGCAGGCTAATTTTTAAGCTGGTAATTTTGTATGGTGTGTGGATGATGTTAACACATCTTCAAATGGTCCCTTGGCAGAAAAAAAGATGGTATAGATACACATGTTTTATGAATTGACTTACATGGTCATGGAGGCCACCAAGTCCCATTATCTGCCATCTGCAAGTGGAAAGACCAAGGGAGCAGCTGGTACAGTTGGATCTGATGCCGGAGGCCCATGCACCGGAAACTCTGCTGTCTGAGGCCGGAGAAGGTAGAGAGGGGATTGCCTTTTCTCCGTCTTTTGGTTCTGCTTGGGCTGCAGCTGATGGGTGGTGTCTGTCCTCTGAGGTGAGATGGTCTTGACACAGTCCACTGTCCTGTCTCCTCCAGATACGCCCTCACAGACACACCCAGCACAGTGTCAACAACTCTTCAGGCATCCCATGGGTTGACTCATGGCATTAGCAGCCTCAGAGCCCCATGCATTTTCATTGGCGATTCTCATCCCCTGCCCCTCCCACCTGTCACCCTGGGCTTCACACAGCACTCACCAGAGGATGGGAGATGTGCCAGCTGGGGCTGGTGAGCGCCTTCTGTCAAGGGACAGAGGGGAGGTGTTTCAGTTTTGCAAGCCACACGGTCTCTATCGCCGCTGCTCACCTGTGCCATGGAAGAGTGAGTAGGCTTGGTTGCAGGTGTGGCTGCTGGCTGGGTGTGGCCGACCGGCTGCAGCTTCCTGACCGCTGTTCTGGAGTATTCTTGTCCAGACGGGTGCTGGGATGGTCACCAGCTTCTCTCATCAAGGTCAGGATTGGCTCCGTTGCCTCAGCCACAGTCTTCACCTGGCCTGGAGGAAGCAGCTGCTGTTTGCATCACGCCTGGATCACTGTGAATGTGTCACCCCCAACTCACGAGGCCCTGTACTCTGGAGCCAGCCCTTGCAGTGGACTTCTGCCTCGGAACTGGGTGGTCCTGAGCCTCTGATCCTCACTTAGCTCATCATATGTGCCTTGCCCGGATTTAAAGGCTGAAAAAATACTTAGTGCGTTTTCAGGCACAGGACAGGGATTGAGCAACTATTGGTTCCTTTGTCTTCTTGCAGACATTTACCCCACATCTCCTCTACCTTTCAGCTGAAATGGGGAAGTGGGAGGGAGCAGCAGAGAAGGCCAGGGCAGCAATGTCTTCAGAATTCAGAGCCTTTCCAAGCGAGACGATTGAGTCTGAGGAAGTCATCCTGTGGTCTCACCATTCTCTTCAAAAGGGAGTGAGAAAAACGCGACATTTTGTTTTCACACCTGTAATGTCACGGTCTACGGCAAGCCTGAGATGCAAGGGGGCTGTGAAGTGGGGCCCAGGCCTGGGGGACGAGGGGAAACAGGCATACCTCTGTGGAGGCTCCATACCCAGCTCTGCCCGGCTGGCGGCTCTGATGTCTGCAGGTATCGCAGGGCCCTCAGGAGGTTCTGGGGCCTGGAGCAGTGCACGCGAGCCTCTCCACAGGGAACAGATGCAGTTGGACGGGACACCATACATGTCTGTACATGCCTCATGTCCTGAGTACCGTATTTTTTGCACCATAAGACGCACCCGACCATAAGACGCACCTGGTTTTTAGAGGAGAAAAATAGGAAAAAAATATTCTGAACCAAATAGTGTAATAAAATATTTAATAAAGTATAACAGAATAATATTTGAACCATATAAACTGAACAGCAGTCAACAGTGGCATTGAGAACCATTATCACTGTCATTAACACATAAAGACAAAGGTTTGAGTACTCTAGTCTTCTGAAAACCCCAAGAACTCTTCTTCGCTAGAGTCAGAATTCATGAAGCTCATTTAGTCACAATCACTGACATCACTTTCTTCGCTGTCTTCATATAAAATACAGTCTTCACTTCCATCTAAGGCATTGCTAATGCCACATTTTTTGAACGACTGTACAACAATCTCTTCCTTCACTGAGTCCCATGATCTTTTCATCCATTCGCAAACTTGAGTGATGGTGGGCCTCTTCATTCGTCCAGTGGGTGTCAAATCATGGTTACCAGCAGCCATCCACTTGTTCCACTCTTCTCTCATAAAGACCTTAAATGGCTTGTTTATGGAGACATCAAGAGGTTGCAACTGGCTGGTAAGACCTCCGGGAATGACAGCTAGATGGGTCTTTACTTCCTTGAAGCACTTTTTGGTTGGTTCACTAATATGTGCTCTAAATTGGTCAAGCACTAATAGGGCAGGTTTTTTCAGAAGTCCTTCAGAACGTTTGGACCACACCTTTTCAATCCATATTTTCATGCCATTGTCATTCATCCATCCTTTTTCATGGACGTGTACCACAACACCTCTTGGAATGGCATCTTTTGGAAATGTTTTCCTTTTAAAAATCAGCATGGGTGGCAATTTGGTTCCATCAGCACAGCAGTACAACACAACTGTATAATGCGTCTTCTTGTGCCCTGAAGTTTTCACTGTGATGGTTTTGGCACCCTTCAGGTCGACAGTCCTATTAGAAGGCACATCAAAGGTTAGTGGGACTTCATCCATGTTCCCAATCTGGCCAATTTCAAAGCTGTTTTTCTTTCTGGCTTTGATAACAAAATTGTGAAAGGACAGAATTTTAGCCTCATATTCTTTGGGCATTTTTTTTGGGCAATTCTATTAGTTTTGGTACGCATAGCAAAACCAGATCTTCTCATGAATCTGTAGCACCATGATGGTGATCCTGTAAAGTCTTGAATGCCCCTCTCTTTAGCAATGCGTTTCGCTTCAAAAATGATCATTTTTGTTGAGACGGAGAAGCCATTATTTCGATGAAGCATGATCCATTCTTTCATGTCTACCTCCAACTCTGGCCACTTTGCAGCATGCCCACGTAAAGTGTGCTTGCTTTTGTCTTCTTTTTGCAGCTGATCCTCCTGTTTCCTCCACTCTCTAATAATTTTTTCAGTTGGAGGCGGCCCAAAATGCCTCTCCGCTGCTCTATTTCCATGCTCTTTAGCATATCTGATAACCTCCAGTTTGTATGGAATTTTATAGGCTATTCTTTTCTGCTTCAGCATCTTTGTAGAATGAGGTACAGTAGTATGGTAAAATATTTTTCTGCAAGAAATGAAGGAACTTTCAGTACCATATACCATAATTTCTTCAATGGCACTGCCAGTGCCATTATTACAGTAACAGTGCTATTTTTAGCACTGATTACTGTAGTGATGTCACTGAACCCCCCAAAAGTGGACTGGACCCCCCAAAAGTGTCAAAAATGTCAGATAGGTGTCCGATCTGTCCGCCGCAATGTCGCAGTCCCACTAAAAATCGCAGATCACAGCCATTACTTGTAAAAATTTTTTTTTATTAAAAAAATGACATTAATCTTTCCCCTAGTTTGTAAACGCGATAACTTTTGTGCAAACCAATCAAAATAGACTTATTGGGATTTTTTTTTACAAAACATATGTGGCAGAATACAAATTGGCCAAAAACGGTAAAAAATTTTGATTTAAAATTTTTTTTGGGGAGGGAATATTACTGTATATAGCAGTATGGAAGGAGGAAGTATGTATGGTTTATGGTAGCGTATATCTGAAGTACCGTATATGGTACGGTACTTCAGATCACAAAAGTGACAATTGAAAGGAAAAGTGACAACTGAAAAAAAAGAGGGACAACTAAAAGAAAAAGAGTGACAATTAAAAGAAAAAGAGTGACAATTGAAAGGAAAAGAGTGACAATTGAAAGGAAAAGAGGGACAGAGGGAAAACAGATTTTTTTAATTGGGAACAGTTTATTGGGAAAATGTAGTGTAGTGTAGTGTGTGTGTATGACATTTTACCTCAGAAGCCGATGACTGGAGTGAGGGGCATGCGCACTGCTGTGTACTGTAACACCGCCTACTACATGCTATCCTCCAATAGCATACGGCGGTGACACAGTACAGCAGCATCGCGCCTTCCTGCACACATCGGCTTCCGTAAGGAAGGTGAGGGAGGACCCGCTGCCACTCTGCCAGTATCTCAGTGGACTACTGAGAAGCCTGGATACGGGGCGGGGGAGGGATGATGCAGTCCCCAGGGACACGGAAAGTCCCGGGGGACCTGCTGCTGCTCTGCAACTCGGACCATAAGACGCAGGCACTTTTCCTCCCACTATTTGGTGAAGAAAAAGTGCGTCTTATGGTCTGAAAAATACGGTATATCCGTCCCACGTGTGCCATGCTGTATAGCTGAGTGTCAGCAGGACTGCCTGGCCTGGCTGCCCACCCGTCCTCAGCTCTGTGCCCGGACAAGACTGCACAGCCTTCACAGATGCTGTGGTCCAGGCAGACCCGGCTCCCTCACTCTGTCCTCAGGTGCTCCCCACGGAGCATGCGTGTCCCCTGGATGGGGTCTTCCCGGCCCCTACCAGGCTTGCGGTGCCCCTCCCACCGGCTTGCACACTATTGGGGATCGCACTGAGCACCTACACGGACTGAAGCAGCTGTGAGTTTAGCAGGCGGCCCTGCTAGCGGTTCTCAACTTGTGGGTCGTGACTCACAGGTTGAGAACCTCTGCTATAGGCCCAAGATCATCAGAAAACACAGATATTTATATTAAGATTCATAACAGTAGCAAAATTACAGTTATGAAGTAACGAAAATAATTTTATGGTTGGGGGTCACCACAACATGAGGAATTGTATTAAAGGGTCACGGCATTAGGAAGGTTGAGAACCACTGCCCTAATGGATTAAAGTCAGGGCCATGTCTTCCTTCTCTCAACTCCTATACCCCACGTGGTGGTGATAAGAGTGGCTATGTATCACTAAACGTGAAAATGGGATTGTTTACATCTAAGTCTGGGCATGGCCCGAGCTGACCTAAGAAGTGCCCTGGGTTCTGGCCTTCTGGGGAGCCAGCCGGCTGTGTGCTGCCCTGAAAGCAGCGTGGCCCATTCTTGTAGAAGAGCTCTGCCAAGCTCTGAGTTGCAGAGCATCTGGTGATCAGACGAGGTGTCCCTGAGGCCTGTGGCGGGCTTGGTCCTGGGCGCATTGTCCTGCGGTCAGTCCTGCTTTCCCAGGCGCCCTCAGCAGCACCCGCTATATTGTGCTGGTCCATAGTAGGAGCACCGGGGGACTGACTAGTCTGCAACAAGAGGAGCCGAGACTTCTCGGGTGGGGCCTTTGCTAAGCCCTGCACCAGCTCCCCGCCTCTGATAGGTACTGCCGACATCAGCCTGTCACCGTGGGAAAACCCGACTCACAACGTTGAGCAAAGGCCTGAGGACTGGAGGCAGGGGGAGGCAGAACTACACAGCACACCCACATCTCCTGCTTTCCAGAAAGCGTCTCCTCACTGTTGCTGTGGGCCTCAGACGGTGACCTCCGAAGGCTACCTGCCAGGCTGGGTCCCCTCTGGGCTCTGGGTGACCATGGCCAAGTCACTTCGTCGCTTCGTGCTGCAGTGGCCTCACGTGGGGAGCGGGGATAATAAGGGCTCCCAGCTCGTGGTGAGGCATGAGTGGCTGTACATGTGTTTGGACAGGCACTGAGTGCCAGGATGTGTGAGGCAGCCAGCTCACAAGGGTTACATGGGAGCCTGTCTCGCACACGGGGCCTCCCCCACGAGCTTGCTCAGAGCTTCCCATTCTGCCAGCAGAGTCTGTGTGCATATCATGATGCACGCGGCAGCCGCTGTTCCTTTCCTTGGCTGCACTGACTTCTCAGAGAAGAGACACGTTTGCTGTGTAATGTCCCAGATCCTAGCTCAACCTCATGACTGTTACTTCCCTGTGCGGACTGTGCTCCAGGACGCCTCCCTTAGCACTGACTGAGTGGGATGCTGTCAGCAGGCCTCTGTGACGCCCTTGCACTACCTGGGTGTGTGGTTTATGAGCTGGCACATTGCGGTTCTAGAGCAAAAGGGGATTTCATTCTGGGACTGGTGAGGACCAGGCCATGCTGCTGGGTCAATGTGGCAGAAGATGGTTTTGCCAGGGGCGTCAGCACGGGGCTCTGGAGAATGGAGCTGGACCATGAGATGTTAGCACACGTCTGTGGGGTGAGCGCTCCTGCCATTAGCCATCTGCAGGGAAAGGCAGCACATGATTGCACAAGTTCTGTGGTTGGAGCACATGACTGTGCAGATTCTGTGGCGGTAGTATGTGACTGTATGGGTTCTGTGGCTGGAGCATGTAACTGTGTGGGTTCTGTAGATGGAGCACATGACTGCGTGGGTTTTGTGGCTGTAGTATGTGACTCTGTGAGTTCTGTGGCTGGAGCATGTGACTGTGTGGGTTCTGTGACTGGAGCTGCATGGGCTCTGTTATTAGAAATACTAGAGCTTTTCCTGTGAAAAGGGAAATCTGACCATCTCCCATGCTGCTTGCAGACCTTCTCTGCAGGTACAGTTGGCTTCAGGTCCTCAGTTCTCAGCTGGCACAGCAGGCCCTACAGGAGGACAGCAGGCCCTACAGGAGGACAGCAGGCCCTACGAGAGGGCAGCAGGCCCTACGGGAGGACAGCAGGCCCTATGGGAGAACAGCAGGCCCTACAGGAGGACAGCAGGCCCTATGGGAGAACAGCAGGCCCTATGGGAGGACAGCAGGCCCTATGGGAGAACAGCAAGCCCTATGGGAGAACAGCAGGCCCTATGGGAGGACAGCAGGCCCTATGGGAGAACAGCAGGCCCTACGGGAGGACAGCAGGCCCTATGGGAGGACAGCAGGCCCTATGGGAGAACAGCAGGCCCTATGGGAGGACAGCAGGCCCTATGGGAGAACCAGCAGGCCCTATGGGAGGACAGCAGGCCCTATGGGAGGACAGCAGGACCTATGGGAGAACAGCAGGCCCTACAGGAGGACAGAAGGCCCTGCTGTCACAGGCCCCCATCTCAGCTTCCCCCACTTGGACCCCAAGATCACTTTTCCCTGAGTTTCTCGACCGGCTCCCTGGTGGTTTACACTTGCGCACAGGTTTGCCTTGGCGTGTGCTCTCCTTTTGCATGGCTTGCCCATCCTCCTCTTCTCCAGGGCAAGCTCCTGCTTAGCCCGTAGACCCCTCGGGGGATGCCCCTGTGAAAAAGCCTTCTCTGGGCTGTGAGCCCAGCTCGCTCTCTCCTGGCCTCATGCCCATTCTCTTCTGTGGGCTCCTGGGCCCACTCTTGTTGGTTCTGTCTCTCCACCAGTCCATGTTCCTCAACTGAAGAGACCATATTCTTGTCCATCTCTGAACTCCTGGGGGTAGTTCCAGTGTATTTATTCTAGGCATCATCCATGAGTTTGAGTCCTGGCCTGGAAGAGCCTGCTGTCTGCAGGGCCATGCTCACTGGAAGGGTGTAGCCTGGGCCCAACCGTAGTCCCCGTGGGAGGAGGGCTTACGAGCCACAGATCCAACCTTAGCAGTGATGGCCTGTCCCTCATAGACTTCTGCCTTGGGCTCTTGCTTGGACACTGTGGTGCAGAGACATGGACAGGAGGTGCGACCAGAGTCCTCAGGTACTGGGCGCGGTCACCCTGGCCCTGACTCAGAGCCACAAGAGGAAATAGTCCACACTCTGTTCAGTATGTTCTCAGCTGCATATGTTCAGTAGAGTCCCTTTTATCTGAACTCATACCTGGGATCATGCATCTTCAGCTAATTCCTTGCTCATGGTCACAGGAATGTCCCAGCTCTAAAATCCCATCTTCCATGTCATTCCAAATTCTACACATTGGGTGTCTGAGCCCACAGGACTGAGTCGTGCTAAGAAGTGTTTGTCTGGTCCTACAGAGTCAATGGTTCCACTGTTAGCAACAAAACATAATGAAGAATTCCCAAAGATGCATGCCCTCCTTACAAGGCACATTTCTCCAAGTGCATTGCTTAGTCAGTTCTTCCTCCTCCGTGTCCTCGGTTCCTTCAGTGCCTCCACGCCCCTGCAGGGAATACTTTCTCAGAGCGGTGGGAGTCCCGGAAACATGGCAAGGGGTTGCTATTGACCCAAGCACGTTAGTCACTGCACATTGGTGAGTGAACCCATGGTGCTACCTACACGGCCTTAGAATTAACATGTTCTATCTCCACTTTATCAGTTTTGTTTGTTTCTGTAATCTGTTTTATTCAAAACCGGCCAATACCCTTTACACCTCCCCATCTTTGCCAGAATTCAGTAATTATTATTCCCCCTCTTCCCCCCACCTGCCCCCCCCCCCCCAAATACCTATTTTCTTCCTATATGCCAAGCACAGCTCTGGGTTTGGGATACAGCAGATATTGTCTAGTCCATGTCTGTCATTGTATCTAGATTTGTTTCTATATTTTTATCTGTCATCTGTGTTTGCTTATATCTCTATCTCTGTAACTATAGCTTATACATTGACTGCAACTGCATAACTGAAATAAATACTGTGGCAGGAGCTGGGAGCACTGTGCAGAGAAATGGAGGTGAAGGAATAAGCCTTGTAGGTATTTGGGGGCAGAGCCTTCCAGGGAGAGGAGACAGAAGGTGCCAAGGCCCTGAGGTGGAAGAATACCCATGGCTGTGGGGGCCACCGAGGGGTAGATTGTGTGGGACATGGAGATCATTGTAAGGACTCTGGCATTTGTTCTGAATGAGGTAGGAAGACATTGGAGAGGCAGGCGTGGGCAGACATGACTGGCTTCATGTCTTAGCAGCATTACTCCATCTCTTGTGTTAGAATAGACTATGTGAGCAAAATGTGGAAACTGAGGGAAACGTGTCCCATGCTGCAGGCCACGTTTCAGATCTTCTGAACAAACTCCACTTTTCCTGAGCTTCTCAGAGCAAACAACAGTCTGGATGTTGCTGTGAAGGTGCTTTAGAGATGTGATTACCTTTCAGATCATCAGATTGTGAGTAAAGCAGATTACCCTCCGTGATGTGGGTGGGCCTCGTCCAGTCAGGCAAATCTCTGTCCACACCTTTATCCACACCCACGTCTCTATATCCCTTGCATTTAGCAGATTCTGCATTTTCGTGGACATTGAGTTAAACTTTCCACCAGCAAAAAGATTATGAACTGCTGAAGGCTCAGATGATGACTAACATTTTTTAGCAATAAAATATTTTAAATTAAGGAATATACTTAATATATATATATATATATATATATATATATATATATATTGATTTCAGAGAAAGGGAGAAGAAGAGAGAGATGATGAGAGCTCTGGGTTTGGGATACAGCAGATATCAATGATGAGAGAGAATCATTGATCAGCTGCCTTCTGCATGCCTCCCAATGGGGATCGACCCCACAACCCAGGCACATGCCCTGGTTCATAGGTCCACTTGCAAACTTTGAGCTACACAGGCTGGGCAGAATGTACTTTTTTAAAGGTATAATGCTATTACACATGTAATAGACTACACTATAGTATAAACATAACTTTTATATGCACTGGAAAATCAAGAATTGTGTGACTCATTTTATTGTGACCTTTGCTTTGTTGTGGTCCTTGGGAACTGAGCATGCAATGTCTGAGGTATGTTTGCATTTGTATTATCTACATCTGTATCTAGCTATATCATCTGTCTTCATCTATATATCTCTAAACATCTCTATTGTCTATGTCCATGTCTGTCATTATATCTGTATCTATTTCTATATTTTTATCTGTCATCTGTGTTTGCTTATATCTCTATCTCTGTATCTGTTTTCAACATTTGAATCTGTATCTACATTCATATGACCTATGGGCCTATGGCTTCTGTCTCTCTGGAGAACCCCAACTGACAGGTTGTGATGGGCTGACCTGACCATGGTCCTGCCCTCATGCTGTCACCTTCTCCACAGCAATGCCATACACTGGCATTAGTTTGCATGTGCTCACTCCTGGGGCTGTGGGTGGGGTAGCTGGACCCACCCAGATGACCAAGGCTTTGAGGATGGGAGAGGAGTGGCTCACCAACTCAGAATCGGTGTTACAGGAAGTAAGGAAAATGGAGGCTAGAGGGCAACAAAAGAAACCATGGAAGCTTGTCACGGTGGTTGTTGCTGTCACCTTTTCCAGATGAGTTAACAGGCTCAGAGGTTAAGTGGTCTAGGCAGAGTCCCACAGGGTTGGTGACTGAGTAGGTCCCAGCCCACTGGGCCTGGCCTTGAAGACTGTATTCATTCCATGGTGCCAGTCCTTCCTTTTTTCCTTTCTTTCTTCCTTCCTTCCTTCCTTCCTTCCTTCCTTCCTTCCTTCCTTCCTTCCTTCCCTTCATCCTTCCCTTCCTCCCTTCCTTCCTTCCTTCCTTCCTTCCTTCCTTCCTTCCTTCCTTCCTTCCCTTCATCCTTCCCTTCCTCCCTTCCTTCCTTCCTTCCTTCCTTCCTTCCTTCCTTCCTTCCTTCCTTCTTTCTTTCTTTCTTTCACTTACTCATTTAACCAACCAACCAACCAACCAACCAACCAACCAACCGTAAACTGAGATACTTGATTGCTCATTGTGGGCCACGTGAACTATGCCCAAGCCTGCAGAATCAAAACCATTTGACCTTAAAAGTATTTCTCTCCCTCTCGAGGGACATGCTTCAGGTATCCGGAGCTAAACCCACTCCCTGCTGTTCTGAGCAGGCGCCTTCCCAGAACACTGGTCTCCAGAGACGAATTCGAATCCTTTTCTACCAAGCGGAGCCATTTTCAGCTCACTCCATGAAGCCGACAGAGAAACAGTAGGAGGGGCAATGCCAGGGACAGCACCCACTCCTGTGCACAGGAGGGAAGTGTTCCTGGTGGGTGAGAGGAATATCCCACGCCCAGTGCCAGTGTGGCTCAGCATCTTGGTGACCAGTGGCTTTGTGCTCTGGCATCGCCGGAGGAGGAGCCATTTTCCCGGGTTTCCTTCTGAGGTCAGGGGTTGCTTATCACTCTGTCTCCTCTTAGCAGAGTGATGACGGTGCCAGTGGGCGCACCGGCGCCAACTTTTGCTCTGGATTTGTGTGTTCTCTGTTATCTGCCTCCCTGCTGCCCGAGATGAGCTCCTCCATAAGAGCGGTCTGGCGCACTGCCCCGGGATGGCCCCTCCCCCTGCCTCCAGGCCTTTGCTCCTCCCTGGGCAGGCAAGCGCTGCCTGTGATGGCAGTTCAGTCTGAGCTCTGCCCTGCTATGTGGCCAAGCTGTCATGACAATAATCGCAGTCTCTTTGCCATCCACCCAAAGCTTTGCTATCTAGAGCGTGTTTTCCGAGAGGCTGTGGGTCCTCTGCTTCTGATCCCAGGTCAGCCTTCCAGGCTGCGTGGTCTCGGCCCCCTGCTCCTTTTCCCTCAGTTTCTGCACCAGTGAAGGGTGGGCGACCCCAGGGGCTCTGTGGAGTGTAATTGGAGCTAATCCCAGTGACTCATGGGGTAAGCCCTAAATAAGTAATGATAACAATTTTTTTTTTTACTTTCCAATTTTTTTTATTAAGATATTATATGTGTACATATCTTACCATTGCCCCCCACCCCCACCTCCCATTCATGCCCTCCCTCCACAGAGTTCTGTGTTCGTTGGTTGTATTCATGCATACCAGTCCTTCGGTTGTTCTCTTATCTCCCCCCAGGTCTCCTTCCCCTCCCTGCTGTCATTTGACAATCTGCTTGTTTTATGGTGATTATCTCAGGATCACATGAATAGAATCTGCTCCTCATTTGTCAGTCTGCTTATTTTATGGTGGCTATCTCAGGACCACACGAATAGAGTCCGCTCCTCCTCTGGTTCTCACCGCCCCTCCCCCTGGGTCCCACTGCTTCCCTAGGGACACACGGCTCACCCGGGGCACACGGCCCCCTGGGACACAGGGCTCACCCGGGGCACAGGGCCCCCTGGGACATACAGCTCACCCGGGGCACAGGGCCCCCTGGGACACACGGCTCACCCGGGGCACACGGCCCCTCTCGGGTGCTGGGGTCGCGTATTGGAGGGGCCGTGCTAGCTCCTTGCTAGCACGGCAGACAGGCTGGGACGGTTGCAGGCGGACTGAGATGGCTGCAGGCGGGTAGACCACCCTCAAAGGTGTCTCGTTCGGTGCGGAAGCGGAGCAGCTGCGGACGCAGAGGCTAAGTTCTGAGGCCGCCCACTCTCTGAGCCCAGGGCGTAGTGAGCTCTGTTCTTGGTGTAGTTCCTTTATTTGCAGTGGTGGTGGCGGGTGGCGGTGGCTGGTGCAGCAGTGATGGTTGCTCCTGTGGTTCAATTTCCACTGTAGTTTTAAAGTTCACATGACGGCAGTGGCGGGAGCTTCGGCTCGGCCATGCGGCGGCTGAGGGAGGACTCACCAGGGCCGCTAACGGAAGGTGCATGCTGGTTCCTCACCAGCACACCCGAAGGTTGTGGGTGGGCTGAGATGGCTGCGGGCGGAGAGTTCCCCCTCAATGGTGTCTCCTTTGGTGCAGAAGCAGAGCTGCTGTGGACGCAGAGGCTAAGTTCTGAAGCCACACTCTCTCTGAGCCTGGGGCATAGTGAGCTCTGATTTCAGTGGATTCCCATTCACGGGGGAAGTGGTGGGTGTGGCAGTGATGGTAACTCCTGTGTCTCAATTTCCCCTGTAGTATTAAAATCCACATGGCGGTAGTGGCTTAAGCTTTGGAGCCGGCTGCTGGCGGTGGCAGTGGAAAGACTCGCCAGGGGGCAAAGGGAAGGCGCCGCGCCAGCTCCCCACCAATAAGGTGCGTGCGGAGACTAAGCCCAGCTGGCAGCAGGCTGGGAGACACCGAGACAGCTCCTCAGGATGGTTGTGGGCAGGTGCCGAAGGTCCCTTAACAGCTCCCTGGTTCCCATGGCCAGCGGCTGGCCCAGTCCTTGGGCCCCAGGGCAGAGCGAGGTCTGGCTTCCCTCATTCCTGGCAGCAGCATCTCCGGCAGGTCCGGTTTCGCGGTAGATTTAAACTCCACATGGCAGCAGCAGCGTCCTGCTTTGTGTCTAGTTGTAGCCTTCCCATTTCTGGGCCGAGCTGGCTGCAGGCAGGGAGACACTACGCCATCTGTTCACCCGCATGCAAGTGCGGGGGCTGGGCAGAGCTGGCTGCGGGTGCGGGCCGGGATGTTTGTGGGCAGGAAGGTCGCGCTCACGGGCTTCTCGTCTAGGCAGGAGCTGAAGGCGCGGCGTAGGCCCACATCAGCTCCCGTGGTGGTAGGTAGGGCTGGCCCACTCCCTGGGCCCCGGGGCGGAGCGAGGTCTGGCTTCCCTCATTCCCGGTGGCAGCAGCTCCGGCAGGTCCAGTTTCGCTGTAGTTTTAAACTCCACATGGCAGCAGCAGCGTCCTGCTTTGTGTCTAGTTGTAGCCTTCCCATTTCGCCAGCTTTCCTGTGGGTCTGGTGCGATCCCTTTCGATTTTATCTGTTGTTTTTTTCCAAATTGTTGAGGAGATGGCAGCCCAGGAGACTTCCTAGGCTGCCATCTTGCTTCGGTCCTCAATGATAACAATTTTTATTTTGTCATTTAAGCCATCCCAAAAGAAAACGAAGCAGGGAATTGACAGTGTGGCTGGCAATCCCAGCTGACACTGACTTGGGTGACCTGGGCTCGTTAGCAGTCTTCTATGTCTGTGAAATGCTGATGGGTGGTCACTGCCCCCTTGGAGGGTGGTTGTGCCTAGGGGGGGCTGTTAGTGATCACTGTGCACATAAAACATTCAACCCCTGGGTAAGTGAGTATAATTTGTGTGGGGTGACCCTAAGGCTACTTTGTTTTCATCTTCTACGGCCTTTTTGGAGTCATTCGGGATGGTTCTGGTGCTGCCTCTGGATGAAAGTTCTGGAAGGCCCCACAGACTTTCAGGTACCGATTCCATGATAGAAACTCCTACAGCCTCTGTAAGTGACAAAATTCAGTTACACAGCAAATGCTCAGTCTGGGCAATGGCCACAACATTGAACTTGGTTTCTGGGGCAGCTTGGGGCAGGAGGGAAGCTGAGCAGCTGCTCCCCACCTCCCCTGTCCTGGGCCATAGTCTCCCTGTTGGTTTCTGGGTGCAAAGGTCTAGGGGAGGGAGGAGAGTGAAAAAGTGGGCGTGGTCTGCCTGGACCTGCAGGTGTTTGAAGTGACTCTTCTGCTCCAGCTGCTATTGGGTTTCTGTGGAGATTCTCTCTCTCTCTC
Organism: Vespertilio murinus; assembly: GCA_963924515.1. Classification (NCBI taxonomy): domain Eukaryota; kingdom Metazoa; phylum Chordata; class Mammalia; order Chiroptera; family Vespertilionidae; genus Vespertilio; species Vespertilio murinus. Next base: position 103,310,448 of record OZ004705.1, on the reverse strand, counting down.
TCTCTCTCTCTCTCTCTCTCTCTCTCTTTCACACACACACACACACACACACACACACACATTGCAAAGAGCTGCAGCCCCAAGGGCACTTCTCCTGGAGGTGGTGCTGCACCTGAATGCCTGCCTGTCACCACAGCCTCCCCTTGGCTCTTGGCAGCAGGACACCACTCTGGCCTCCTCCTGTTGAGGTCCCTGTTCCTCCCAAGCCATCCTCTTGGATGGAGCCTTCTCTCCCACACCTGGCGCGTGTCTGCTCCATGGAAATATATGCTTCCCACAAACTCATTTATTCTTCACCTGCCTGGCACTACAGGCTGCACCGAGGCACTGAGGACGCCCAGAACTTACCCAGGCTGGTGCTGCTGGCCACTGAGGATCCCAAGATCTTAGTCCAGCCCTGGCCAGTTTGGCTCTGTGGATAGAGTGTGGACCTGCGGACTGAAGGGTCCCATGTTTGCTTCCCTTCAAGGGCATGTACCTCGGTTGCAGGCTCGATCCCTTGCCCTGGTTGGGGCACCTGAGGGAGGCAACCAATCAATGTTTCTCTCTCTCTTATCAGTTGTTCTCTCTTTCTTTCCCCTTCCCTTCCACTGTCTCTAAAAACAATGAGAAAATATCCTTGGGTGAGGATGAACAACAAAAGGGAGATCTTATCCAGGTCATATGACCCTAGGACCCTAGCCTTTGACCACCCACATTGTACTCTTATTTTAAAAATTAGCATTATTATCCTTTCCTGTCTGAGAAAAGCTATTTAAAGACTATTCTTTCTTCCCTTTTGGGTTTTTAGGGGTTTTTTTTTTTTTTTTTGAGGGGGTGAACATAATGGGGCAGAAAATGTCCAAGTCACCTTCATCTAGTGTCTTTCCCTTCCTACTTCTTCCTCCCAAATAGCTAGCCATTCAGAAAATAAAAAACAAACTCTGTAAGCAAATACAATCACCCTGTCCTGCTGGCTTGCATTTGTTCAGTGCCACGGTGCCTGCCCCGGGGCTCAGTGGCCCATGGTGTATTCCCACAACTGTCTCTGCCTCTTGTCCTTCCATGGCTTGCAGATTCTCCCAACTCCTGCAGAGAGTTCCCTCCGTCAGGTCTGACCAGGGCAGTTTGGGATGCAGCTCATGAGAGGACAGCACACTGATCGGGTCCCCCGCACGCCCTCCTGGGGACCGGCACCTCCTGTGTTAGAGCAGACACCATGAGGAGCCCCAGACAGGGAACTAACACGCTTTGGGCAGCTGTTGGCAGGCTGTTGTCCTTTAATAAAAACAATGAAAAATCCAATGCAAGCAAATCAAATATCAGCTTGTTTAGGTGAATATTCTGACTTCATTTAAAATTAATGAGATTTTACTAAATTAGAAGATTCAAAATAGGCTACAATAAAATCAGTTCACATGCTGTTGCAAGCCCGGGCCGATGGAATCAAACTACCAGTCTTATTGGCTTAATGGTTTGAAAATCCTTCTCCTGCATCTCAGTCCTCCGTGGTCATAGCCTGGCTGTGTCCCTGGCTGTGGGGCTCACCTCACAGGCTTCCACTGTGAGCAGCGTCCCCTTTCCCTGCTGAACATAAAGCAAGCGGAACCCAGCCCTCATTCTGCTGCTTTCTTTGAAAAACAAAATGAAGTGGATTGGGAGTCATTTAGCCAATCTGCCTTGTCCCAATTTCTCATATCAGGGGAATGCTGGGCGCCTTTCCCCCCCTCGTATTTCGTAGATTGCAGATATGTTTGACGATGTCATTGTCAGTGAACGGATTCTTTCCAATTTTCCACTGTGTTTCTTTTCACCAATCCATTTATCTCTTTAACTCAATGCTGCTTTTATTTATGGCTTGTGACACCTCTTCCAAACCTCCTATCACTTTCCAGAAGGGTTCAGTTTTTAAAGCTGCTGCTGACTGCCCATTTTCCCAGCTTTTGTAGGTGAACTGAGGGTTGGCTGCCCTGCCCTCTGTTTCAGCTTCAGCCCCGCCAATGGCCACCTTCACTGGAAGTCACGGTTCGCTTCCACCAGCACTGCTCCTACCAGCACTGCTCCCACCAACACTGTTCCCATCAGCACTGCTCATACAAGCACTGCTCCCACCAGCACTGCTCCCACCAGCACTGCTCCCACCAGTACTGCTCCCACCAGCCCTGCTTCCAAAAGCACAGCTCCCACCAGTGCTCTGGTCACCGAGCGCTGTGACTCCTCCTGTGGTGATTGGCAGGCCTCTGCTTCCCAGACATTTGAGCCATCTGGATGCTGAGCCAGTCTTGGGGGGAATGTGTTATGTTGGAAGGTAGGGCAGGTGACGGGGGGTTGGGAACTGATTGAGGAAGAATTTTTGGTAATCAGACAGCAGGCTGCCTTCTTTTACACTCTGAACGAAGGTGTATGTGAACCTGTTTTTGTGGTGGTAAAATATAAGTAACACAAAGTTACCATTTTAACCATTTTTAGGGTCCCCTTCAGAGGCATAGGTGCATTCACAACGTTGAGCCTTTATCACCACCATCCATCTCTCAAACTGCACCCATTTCAGGGATTTTGAACTACTTGGGGTGACAAAATGTGTTAAATGCAGCATCTTTCCATTGCTGCTTCGGGCGTGGTTTTCATCCGGAGAGCTGCAGTGAGAGGAGGAGGACAGGAGCTCCGAGGGATTGGGGAGGGGGAGAGGCGGGCGAGAGTGAGGCGCAGGCCTCACTAGTTACACACGCTGCTCAGTATCACTAGTTACACACGCATATGGATATGCTTTTCCGAAACATGAGTCCGCAGTCCCCTGCCTCAGCTCCACCCGTGTCTCAGACCCACCCAGTGCACATGTGTTCCGTGGTCCCGCCCTCGTTCTCTGCAGAGACCTACTGGGCGCTGGCTTAGGGTGCTCAGCACAAGTGGTGCCATACTGTGTGTATTGTGAGCCCTTTGATTGACTTTTTCCAGTTTTATTAATGCAGTATTCACACAGAGCACTGTGTGCCTTTGAGGTGTGCGGCATCGTGACTGGACTTCCATCTATTGTGAAACGATGACCCCCATACGTTTAGTTAATGTCCATTGTCTCATTCGATACAAGAAAAAAAGGAGAACAAGAAACTTGTTTTCCCTGTGATGGAACTCCCTTAAGCAAATTTCAAAGGTGCCACCAAGTCATCATGTTGTACATTACAGCCGGGTCCTTATGTATTTCATAGCTGGAAGTTTATACCTCTGGACACCTGCAATTTGTTTTTTTACTCAACAGTATTTCTTGGAGGTCAGTGGTCATTGTTATACCGAAGTGTCCAAAAGCTCTAGCTGAATCCTTACCACGTGGCATGTGCTGGGAGTTAGGCATCACCACCTTTCCGTCTCATTTAACCTTGACAGCAACCCTGGGAGGGCGGGATGGGTGTGGGCTCTATTCTCATTTTGCCCATGTAAAAAAAGGAGAGTCAGGGAGTTCAAGGTCACACAGGAGTTCAAGGTCACAGAGCTGGTGAATAGAGTTAAAATTTGAACTGGAAATGTATGGCTACCATTTCACTAAGTTGCCTCTAACTGTTAATTCAGAAATTTCAGTCATTAAGAAGGATTTGTTTCTAATTAGTACCAATAAATGGGTCATTAATCATGTGGTCACCTACATAGATGTAACACAGCGGGCGTGGTGAGTGGAGTCTGACCTGCCTACCCTTCCCTGTCTCAGCCACCCAGGGGAATGATGGGAGCTGAATCCGGTGAGGAGGAAGGCAGGGACTCTAGACAGAGGGAAGAGCCCTCCAAACCCAATAGCCCAGTGTGGCTTCTGCAGCAGGCAGGAAGGAGGGCTGGGGGCACAGTGGGGAGGGGTGGCCTGGGCTGGCAGGGGGTGGGCTTGGTCTGTGTTTCGAGAGTCCTCGAAAACCATCAAAAGGTTCTGAGCAGGAAGGGTGGCATTGCATTTCTAAAAGCCACTCAGCCACACTGGACTCAGATGCCACAGACCAGCATGGAAGGTGGAGGAATGGTGTCCTGGACACGGCTGCTGGTGGAGGAGAAGCAGGGCAGGAGCTGATGGGATTGCTGTTGAGGAAGTAGAACCAGCAGGTCTTGGGGTTGCCCTGAATTTGAGGAGGGAGGGGAAAAAGGGGAGAGAGGTGGGGAGCTAGGGAGTATGTGAGTCTGTAATGGCTCCTGGATTTCTAGCTTGAGCAGCTCAGTGGGAGGGGGTGGTATTCACGGAGCTGAGAGGTCAGGAGAGTGGCCTGCTGTGGGGAAAGGTCAGGACCTGGCATCCCTGTGCAGAGCAGGTGGTTGGTAACTGGTTTCTGAAGGGCCTCCAATTAATCAGGGGAAACTGTGGGCTTGGGCAGCCCGTGCACTGGGGCAGCCTGTGGAGTGGGGAAGCCCATGGGGTCTCAGTTCCCTGTTGAACCTGGCAGCTGGCAGTCGCTCCTCTGAGCTGTGGCTCCTCTCTGGTCAGAGTGAGGTCAGAGCACCTACCCTGCAGGCTGGAGGACTAGGGAAGCAGCAGGCAGGAAGCTCTCTGCCCGGTGCTCTCCAACACCAAGTACTCAGTCTGGGTACCCAGATCCTTGTCTTTATCGCCAAAGTGGTTATTCCAGAGCTATTTGTAACTAAAATGCCGAAGGCGTCCAGGATGCCAGGCAGGTGACTGCTTTTCGGTATGTATCAATTAGACCTCCTTCTTGACTTCGCATGGACTCCCTGGACAGGGAGGTCTTGTTCCCGCAAGGACATTTTATTGCACATGCACCAGGCAGGCAGCTACCTTTGAATGGATGTTGTACAAGCGCCACAATACATAATTGTAAAGGTCACCATGTCCGTTTGTAAATTAATTTTCCCTTTCTTTAATGGTTCAGATCAAATTCTCCATTATATGAAGTTATTAAAAAACACCCAGCCGCCCTGTGATTCCAGAGGCCAGTCTGCCTGAGTGGAGCTGTGTGGGGCAGGCACTCAGCAGTGGGGATGGGCGATCCCCCTGCGAACAGCTGTCTCCCGGGAGAACCTGGCTCTGACACGTGCAGGGGCGCTGCCAGTTATTCCCGCCGGGAGACTTGCTAAATTAAAAGCAATTCAAACATTGCCGATTGGGGATGAAACTCTGAGGGTGTTAAAAATGTCACATAAAATGTGAGCATACCTATCAGAAAAGGGTAGTTTTTCCTTCTAGATATCACTTAGGCAAAGCCATGTGATTTTCAGAAAGTGCAATATCGTTCCACTAAGTAAATATATGCCAGGGCTTCAATGCCTCATCTCTATTTGAAAGAAATACCTTTCAGAAGAAGAAAAATGCTGGGTATTTGGAGAACAGATGTTAACAACAGTGCAAGCATTGCCCACATCTTAGATGGAAGGGAGAAGAATGTGTATTTGAAACAAGGGTTGATTCACCTTTCAGATGGCTGTGGCCGGCCTGGAGGTTAAAAAGACACGCCCTCGCCCTCGTGGCCACCCTGCTGAAGCAGAATTGGCACTGGCCACAGTGGGCATCCTGTATGGACCCTTTTGTCTCACCGGCCTCACCCCCTGTAGGAATTTGAGGCTGAAACCCCTTCCCTGAGCCTGTCCTCATCCTCACACCAGGGAGATGTGGCCCCAGGAGGCCACAGTGCAGAGAAGGGCATGGACAGCTTCAGAATAACATGTCTTCTTGGTGTGTCAGCTTGCTATGACAGTATAAACAGTCCTATATGATAAAAGGCTAATATGCAAATTGCCCCTCCGGTTCAACCAGGGGACAGGCCCAGGCAGCCAACTGCCCTCCGCCCCTCCCCCTGTCGGCCCCGCCTGATTGACTTCAATCAGGACAGGTGGGCCGGACCCCACTGGTGTATGGATTTGTTCACCAGGCCTCTAGTATTTTCATATTAAGGCAATAGAGTAGGTTAGATAATGTGCACGATTTTCATTCTTTTTCTTCTTTTAAGAGAATACGAGACTTCCCGGAGATATGAAGCTTGCAGTGGGGGAGCTGGTGTCTGCATGTGAGGCTCATTCTCCTGGGTCCATTCAGGTGCAGTTGGGAATGTTTGGGAAGGCACTGCCTAGGCCTGGGCTTAAGCTGAAAGCGGCCTTTGACATTTGAAGTCAGGGCTCCTGGCTGCAAGTGACAGAAACCCAATTGCTGCCTCAAGCCAAAGAGGGAAGCAATTGGCTCTCAAAACTGAAAAGTCAGAGATTGGATGTGACTTCGTTCAGGTTCTCAAATATATATTAGCACAAGCCAGCCTCCGTGAATAATCAATGCATCTTCTCTCTCAGTCCGTCTGTTATTTATGTATTGTCTGTCTGTGTCACCACATATCATTGTTTGTCTGTCAGCATTCTCCTCCTCCTCCTCCCCATCATCATCATCATCATCATTTCTGCTTTTCTCTGTTTTTTTCTTAATTCTCAGGCAGAATCTCACAGTGAGATAGCAATGCCAGGATTATCTTCACTAGGTTGTCAGTCTCGATGGCCAAATGTGCTGTTCTTGTCAGGTAATTCCATGAAGTTTGTCCTGAAATCCTTGGTCCTGTTTGGGCTACATACTCACTTCTTATTGCATAAATGATGTGGACAGGAGATGGTGTATGCTGGTTGTCCAGGCTGGGTCATGTGGGATTGGGGGACAGTTCTACTTGAAATTCCTGGTCTGGGAATGGGCACTTGAGTGTTCCCTTCTGGAAGATGTTGAAATGACAACTACAAAAGATCTTATTTAGTTCCAATTTCTCACTTTACTGATAAAAGAACACAGGGCCAAAGAGATTTACCTTGTTTTATTGTCTCATGAAAAGAAAACATGGGTAGGACTGGATTTTTAGAAGAAGTTTTAAAGCAGAAATATAACACATACACATATAACATATAACACATAGAATGTGCCCAAATGTGAAGTGTACAGCACGATGAACTGCTGCAGAATGAATCACCATGTACCCACCACCCAGATCAGGACCCAGAACACCACCGGGGAGCCCCCCACCGAGTCCCTCGCCTGACGGGGTCACCAGGACCATCTGATTTGTGTTACATGGCTCACTGTGCCTGGGTGAGGGTTCTGTGTGTGGGCCAGGAAGAGAATGGCCTTCAAGTTTGTTCTTATCAGCCCCACACTGCGTGTCCTTTCCCTTCCATGCAGTGTTTCCCACGTGAGCTCGTGGAAATTAGTGCATCCACCCTGGTGCTTGTGTGTGTGCATGCGTGTGTGTGTGTGTGTGTGTGTGTAGGAGGTTGGCCTCTGGGGTTTAGGTATTACAAAGAGCAATCCCAAATTCCTGCATGTTCCTTTGGGGGCATATGTACACATTCCTGTTGAGAATATTCCAAATATTTCTTGGCTATCATGTAGATAAATCTTCCAGTTAGGGCATACGATAGGTAAAGTTTTCTAACAGTGTGAAATCCCCAGCAGTGCTGAGTTCAGGCTGCTCCCTGTCTTCACCAGCACTGGGTGACATTGTAATTCTGAGCATTTCTGGTGGTTATGTTGTATCCTGTTGTAGTTTGAATTTGCATTTCTCCTGATGATGAACAAGATTGAGCACTTCTTCACGAGCTTTACTGAGCATGTGGTTACACTCTTCTGCAAGGTGCACTTTGGGGTCATTGCTTTTAATGGTTTTATATTTCAATAAATATGTAAATATACATATGTACATGTAGATATAGGTGTATATATAGGTACATAGATATAGATGTGTATATATATGTATATATATATATTTGTAGATGTAGATATAGTTGTATATATGTACATAAATATAGGTGTGTATATATATAGATACAAGTATATGTAAATATAGATATATATCCTCCTATCTAATAAATAGGGAATATGCAAATTTACCATCACACCATCACAAAGATGGCGGTGCCCATAGCCACAAGATGGTGGTGCCCGATCCCCTCAACCCTGCCAGAATCCCCCAGCCCTTTCAGTCCAGCTGGGGAAGGGGTCAGCAGGTGCACAGTGTAGTGGGACCTGCCCTCAGCCCTCCAGCTTTCCAGGGCCTGCCTAAGGCACAGGCAAGCCCTGGATGACAGCTTCCCAGATGCTCAAAGTGTAGGCAAGCATCGGGCTGTCCTGAGGTGCAGGCAAGCCTGGGATGCTGGGTGCCCAGCAGCCCAGTGTTGGCCTGAGGCTCAGGTAACCAAGGCTGGCTGAGGCTTGCGCTGTTGGCAGTGGCAGCAGCAGATGTGTGATGAAGACATCACCTTCTCCTGATCGCCGGGTTACCTCTTGCCCCTCAGGACTCCTTGACTGTGAGAAGGGGGCAGGCCAGGCTGAGGAACCATTCCCTCCAGTGCATTAGTTTTCTTGCACCAGGCCTCTAGTATATATATAATCTCCAGTCTGTGACATGCCTTTTTAGTCTCTTCAAGTTACCTTTGTGAACAGTTCTTATTTTTAGATAACCTAGTTTATCAATATCTTCTTTTTTATAGCGAGTGCTTTTTTTCTTCCGCTTAAAAATTAAGACTTTATCTCAAATTTGTAGAGACATTCTCTGTTTTTTTCCTAAAGGTTTATAGCTATATTTTAAAACTTAAATCCAAAATCCACATGTGATTGATTTTTTGAGTAAGATGAGAAGTAGAAGCAAAATTCTGTTCTTTCTTTTTCTTTTTTCCTGATGATGGCTCCAAATGACACAACCTTTTGTTGAAAAGTCCACTTTCCCTCCTCTGCAACCTAATGTCACTTTTGTCACAGTAGAAGTGATTGTGTATTTGTGGGTCTCTTCCTTTACTCTGTATTAGGATTTGCTGGACTATTTGTCTATCCTTGAGCCAATTTCACACTATTTCAGTTCTTGTAGCTTTATAATAATTCTTGATATCTGAAAGTCTAAGCCCTTAGAGTTTGTTCTTTTTCTTCATGATTGTCTTGTCTACTCTTAGCCCTCTGAGATTCCATGTATATTTAGAATCATCATGTCAATTTCTATAAAAGTAACTTACTGGATTTGGATTGGAATTACATCAATCATAGCTTGATTTGTAGGACAATAGGCATATTTATTTAATTGATCTTTTAACCTATGAATGTTGTATATCTTTACATTTATCAAGGTGACTCTTAATTTATCTTAATAATGCTTTCTAGTTTCTTGTGTAGAGATCTTGCCAGATTTAGTCTTAAGTAATTGGTGATATTGAAAATGCTATATTTAAAATTTTTTAATTACCTAATTATTTGTTGCTAGCATATAGAAACACAGTAGATTTTTTTTTCTTGAAAAATTTCCAAATTCACTTTTATTTCTAATAATTTGACTATCTATTTTTTAGGTTATCTGTATACTAGTATATAATCCAGTGAACTGTGAATAATGACAGTTTTATTTCTTTCTTACTAATATTCTTATTTTATTTTCTTGTCTTATGGCATTTTATCTCCCATGTGTTGTTGGATAACTGTGAGGAAAGCAAGCATCCTTGTTGTTTCTTCAGAGGGGAAATTTTCAACATTTCAAATTTAGTTATGATAATTTCTTTAGTGTTTTAAAGTTTCTCTTTAGCAGATCAAGAACATTTTATATTACCAATAATTTTCTTATAATTACCATAAATTGGTATTTTATGTTATCAAGTGATTTTTATACAGCTAATGGTATGAATTTTCCCTTTTTTTCTGTTAATATGGTGAGTTACATTGATTGAGTTTCAAAAATTATTGAGATGTATTATTACATTCTTTTACTGAATGGGTTTCATAATTTTTTACTTAGAATGTTTACATATATGTATATTAGAGACATAGCTCTGTAATTTTCTTTTCTTGTATTACTCTCAGGTTTTGTTTTTATGTTTTTTTCTGAGAAGTTTGTGAAAGACTGGAGTTAATTATAACTTAGGTGTTTAGAAAAATTCACTGATAAAGCTCTTGGGGCCTGCCGATTTCTATGTTTGAAAGTTTTAATGTATATTTAAGTTCTCTGGTTGATGTAGGACTCTTCAGGCTTACCATGTCTCCTGTACTGGTTTTCTAAGTTGTGTTGTTCTAGGAATTATCCTAGTAATCTGAATTTCCAAATGTGTTGGCATAAAGTTGCTTTTAATAGTCTTACACTGTCTTTTAAACACCTGTAGGATTTGTAATGCTGTTTTTTTTTTCACTCTTGATTGTAATTGATGCAGTTTCTCCTTTCTTTTACCATCATGCTAGGTGTTTATCAATTTTGCATGTTTTTTTTTTCCCCCAAAGAACCGACTTCTACTTCTTTGATTTTTTTTTCTGTTTCCATATTAAATTTGCCCTTGTATTTGTTGTTTCTTTTCCTCTCACTTTAAAAGTTTATTTGGCTCCTTTATTAATGGTTTTAGCTATATTGGTAGAAATTGTTTTCAGCTTTCCTTATTTTTTAGTGGGTGCATTTAAGGTTATAAATTTCCCTCTACTTATGACTTTAGCTCCTTCCTACCAATTGCAAATTCATTAATATTTGGATAAAAATATTTTCTAGTACCCATGTTTGTATGTCCTTTCACCATGGTTATTAACACTTGTATTGCTTGATTTCCAAACATTTTGGACTTTCTAGTTTTTCTTTTATTATTGATTTGTTGCTGAATTCTAATGTAGTCAAATAATATACTCAGAATGACATTTGCTTGGACTTATTTTATGATCCGGGATATGGTAAATTTTAATAAACATCTAGAAAAACTTCAAAATTTTGTGTGTTTATGTCTTTGTGTATTATGCCAAGTGCAGTGTTTTATTAGAAAAACACTGAAAAAAAATTCTGGATTTTGCTTTGCTTATTTGACCAGTTACAGTGAGTTACTGAAAGTGTGTTAAAGTTATTATGCTTGTGCATTTGCTTATTTTTCTTTAGTTATATCAGCTTTGCTTGATACAATTACTGTTATGCTGTTAGTTGCAGACACATTTAGAATGCTTCGGTCTTCCAGGCAGTGTGACCATTCTATTAGAATGAAATATTCTTTTTCTTCAGTTACCTGTCTTCTCTTAAAATCTCCCTGTCTTATACTAGTATGGCTCCAACAGCCTTTCTTTTGTTTAATTTTTGAAAGATATAACTTTTCCAGCCCCTACTGTCAGCTTTTATTTGCTCTTATATTTAACGTGTATCTCTTATAAGATCAGCATATAGTTTTTAATGTTAATTAATCTGGACTATATTTAGTTTGGTGCATTTAGACTATATTTTAATACTGATATGTTGAAATTTTTATATAACAATTTAAACTATTTTTTATTTTCCCACTATTTTATATGCTTTTCTCCCTTACCTCTGTGTTTGCTTTCATTTCGATTAGTTCAATATTGTAAAATTATTGCATTTACCCCACTCTATTAGTATATTTTTTATGAGTTCTCTAGGGAATAAAATGTTAATCTTTGAATTGTTATTACAAATACCTAATATGACCAAATTCACAGATAATGCTAGAAAAGTGGACATTTTGAATTCTACCCTCTATAGCCTTTTATATTGCTATTGCCATACATTCTAATTCTACAAATGGTTCATAAGTATGTTCTTTTGTACAGTCAGAGTTTCACTAAACTCATTCACATATTTAGACTTTCTTTAATCCTTTCTGCATTTCTCCTTTCTGCCTGAGACCATTTCCTCCATTCCAAATAATTCCTTAGACTATACCCCTAGCTCAGGTCTGCTCTCAACGAATTCTCTTAGTTGTTTTTTTTTTTTTTCTTTCTGTTTCAGATACTTTTGCTTCACTTAGTGAAGAATGCTTTCTCTGAGGATAGAATTGTAGGTTGGTGGTTATTTCTCTGCTTTAAAGATGCAATCACATTTTTTTCTGGCCCCATTTATGTTATTTGTTATTGAAAAGTTAACTGCTCGTCTAATTTTGTGCCTTTGAAGATACGCCGTATCTCCCCTCGATGCTTTGAAAATGTTTGTTTCCTCAGTGAAGCGGTTTATATATGAGGTACTTTGCATGAATTCTTCTTGGGTGTGGTGTGGCTTCTTGAGTCCACACTTTTCTGTCATTCCCAGTTTTGGAAAACTCGGAGCTTTTATCTGTTTGTTTATTGGCCTAGTCCTGTTCTCCTCTTTTATTTCATGGGACTCAAATTCTATAAATGGTAACCTTTCCCCAGGGTTTCATAGAGCTCTTTCCCACTCTTTTCTGTATTTAAGCTTTTTTAAAATGATATTTTGTGCATCACTGGATATTTCTAACCATGCGTCTACAAACTCTCCTTACCTCTGTCCAAACTGCTGCTTTACCAGCTACCCAGTTCTTAATCTGAGTCTATAATAGTTTCCAGTTCTAGAATTTTAGCTCAGTTCTTTTTTATGTAGTTCATTCATTTGCTCAGATTCTGTAACTTCTCATCGTTTTTTAGGAAGCATTTTAATCAGCGTTCACAGTCAGAATCTGACATCTCCAGTAATGGGTCCCTGGTGGTTCGCCCTTTCCCCCTCGCAGCTGGGTGTGGGCCATTGCCGATGTCAATGTTATGGTCTGGTGGTGCCGCTGCTCTCATTGAGGATGCCCTCTGCCTGGGCAGGCAGTGGACAGACGATGCTGACCACCGTGGAGAGAGCTGACTCGAGGCTGCCTTGTGTTGTCTGTGTGCTCCTCAAGTTCTGGCTGATTTGGTAGTGCTGAACCCCAATTTATTTAAACCTTGCCTGTGCTCTTGCCTAAATCCCTGCTGGCTGCCAGGAAGCTCTCGGATGCTTTCACACAGATGGACTTCTGTATGTTATTGGCTGTTGTCATTGCTCTTGCTGAGAGTGTGGGTCTTCCCTAAGCTACTCCACATCAGTAGAAACTGAAAGCTCAGAATTTGATTTTATATTTGGGTTTCCTGTTGGGTCTAACTGGGCTTGTCAGTATCAGTTCATTGTTGTCATTGAGCAACCAGGGATGACATCACCAAAATGAATCACTGTCAATGCCAGTTACTTAGCATTTTGTGATTGAAAGTTGTCAACCCCATTTATTTTCATGTTTTGTCTTTACTGCAGCCATATAAATCGAGAATCATGGTCCTCATTCCATAAATGCACTAGCATCTTCCAGCAGCTCTTGGGTAGGTTAACATCACACAGCCACAAAGTGCCCTGATTTGGACTCAAACAAAACTGTCTAGACAGTGAGTTCTTCTTGCTTTCTTTTTTTTTTTCTTCTTCTTCCATGTTAGTCTTCTTGAAAGAGTATTATAGATATGGGAAGATTCCCAAGTGTTATTATTTATTTGTATCATTAATCTCAAGTCATATAATATACTAGAGGTCCAGTGCACAAATTTGTGCACCGGTGGGATTCAGCTGGCCTGCCCTGATTGGGGTAAATTGGGGGTAGGGCTTGTTGGGGGAGGAGCCGAGGGAGGTTGTGGGGGGTGGCAATTGGACCCTAATCAGGCCAGCTGGCTGCTGCAGTGCACATCATAGCTACTGGTCATTCTGGTTGTTCCGTTGTTGTGGTTGCTTGGCATACACACACACACACACACACACACACACACACACACACGAGCTTAGACCATGATGCCAAGAGACCTACATTCAAAATCAGAACCGCCCATTGATTGTGGTATGATCCTTTGCAAGTCACCTTTATAATCTTCTTAAAGTGTGATAATAGGCTGTACCTCCTGTCAGGTAAGTTGGGAATGGCAAAGAAAGTTCTCATGAGGGCTTAGCCACCTCACTGCCATCCAGCAAGAGCTCCTGTTGGCCATCATATCAATAAAGATGATGATGTTGATGTTGTTACCGATGCCTCTTGCCCATTCTCAGCACGCCCTGCATTTTTATGTCCTTCAAGGCTTCCCTGGGACATTCAGGTCAAAGGTTCCCAGTGGCCCACAATGCTGCTCATGACATTCAGAAAGCAGATGCCATGTTGCATTGCCAGGGACAATGGTGCTCTGTCGTAGTGCACAGGACTATGAATAACAGCCAGGATCCCGGATTCTTGGAAAACAGTGTTACTCAGGCAGCCTTCCTTTATGCAAAGCTTGAGATCCCACAGGCCCTCAAGGATGCTGACTGAAACGAGGGATTTTCTGTTTTGCTGTCTTTCGGCTCTTGTCTGAAGGCCATGTCATTCTTTGCTGGAGCAGCATTCATGGCTCCTCATATCCTGTTAATATCCCAGGAGTGTGGAGGCTGTGCCATGCTGGATGGAAGGCTATATATATTTCAGAGTGGAAGGGAGAGAGAGAATAAAATATAAGTGATGAGAGAGAATCATTGATTGGCTGCCTCCTGCACATCACCTACTGGGGCTCAAAAGTGCAACCTGGGCATGTGCCCTGACCGGGAATCTAACATGACCTCCTGATTAATAGGTAAACTCTCAAACATGCTAGCTGGGCAAGGCCAGGTAAGTACGCAGTGAGCTTGGGATAAAGGAATGGGGCACACAGATCAGCTTGCTCTCCACTCCACAGAGGAACCAGTAATTCCATCATCAGGACCAAAGGAGAGAAAAAAAGCCCTCTTTCCAGGAATGAAGACACACCCAGCCATATCTGGGACTGCGGAGTGTCACGGAGCTTCGAGGATGACGTGGCCATGGTGTTGAGTGGGTCTTCTCATATGAAAGCAGAGATGCAGTAGCGTGGCGACCATTTTACACTAAGTTATGCCCCAGTGACAGATCGCCCCAAAGGTCTGACCTACACTCACAGAGGTTCATTGTCCGAGTTTCATACCCGCTTTGGGTCAGCTGTAATTATGCTACACAATGGGGATTCTGTGGGGTCCAGGCCATGGAGCTGCACCTGTCTGGTGTATCAGTGGTTTTAAGGCAGAGAAGAGGGAGAAAGCCCAGCAACTCCAGTGAAGTCACAAGCAAACTGTGTTTACCTGACACTCTCATTTTTATTTCATTGGCCAAAAACCTTCATGGGATCTCAATGTCAGTAGGGTGAGAAAATAACCCTGTCAGGGGAGTGGCAGGGAACTTTTTGAACAATAATAAAATCTTCCCCAAGGCCAGGTTCATCCCCAGGGGGATTGGAAGCCCTAGGACAATGCAGTTGGAGAATCTGGGTCTTGAATCCTGGCTGTTGGGACGTACTAAGCCAGGCAAGCCTCCAAGCACCCCAATCCTTCAAGGGGTGTCTCCAGTCCTGTTCTCACCTGAGGTGCTTACCTGCCAACATTGGCTGCCCTTCCTGGACCCTGAGGTGAGACTGGACAGCATAGCACAGAGTGACACGTGATCCCTCCAATGGGCAGGCGGCCTTTCTTGAATCCCCCAGTGCACACATGGAGGGTGTGTGTGAAGCAGGGCCCGGCAGCTTGCAGACCCCGCTGCTGGGTCTCTGCATGAGGAAAGCCCACACTTCCTATTCATGGGTGGACTGTGGACTGGAGGGAGTTTCCCGGGCTTTGCTGTGTTTCCGTAGCTGCGGTCTCAAAGTGTGATGCTGGGTTAGAGTGGTCTCCATGGAACCCACACTCACCACGCTCACATTCTCATTGTGGCCTGGAAGTACCGTTTCTTTCCAGCACCGCCTCTTGGCTCGTTCTCTGTGGGTGGACTTGGGAGAGCTGGCCCTCACAGGAGCTCTTATGTGCTCTTTTCCGTTACTATACAGAAATGTGTCCCCAGTTAAGTATTTATCAGTTACATAGCTCAGGTCCTCTATTTAGGACCAGAAGATGAACCAATAGAAAACTAAGTTTAAATTAATTCGAATTTATTTTTATTTCTTTTTTAAAATTTCTTTACTGATTTTATTACATATGTGTCCTAATCCTCCCATTATCTCCCCCAGCCAAAATCCCTCCCCCCACTCATGCACTCACCCTCCTGTTGTCAGGGTTCATTGGTTAGGCCTGTCGTCTGCAAACTGTGGCTCGTGAGCCACATGCGGTTCTTTGGCCCCTTGAGTGTGGCTCTTCCACAAAATACCACTCCCTGGGCTAGTCTATTTTGAAGAAGTGGTGTTAGAAGAAGTTTAAGTTTTAAAAATTTGGCTCTCAAAAGAAATTTCAGTTGCTGTAATGATGATATTTGGCTCTGTTGACTCAGTTTGCTGACCACTGGGTTAGGCTTATATGCATGCATACAGTCCTTTGGTTGATCTCTCCCCCTTACGTCCACCTTCATCTACCTTCCCTCTGAGGTTTGTCTGTCTAATTGGTGCTTCTTTGTCTCTGGGTCTGTTTTTGTTCATCAGTTTATGGTGTTGTACATAAATAGGTGACATCATGTGATATTTATCTTTCTCTGACTGGCTTATTTCACTTAGCATAATGCTCCCCAGGTCCATCCATGCTGTTTCAAAATTCATGCATAGGTGGGGTCCCTTGGCCTGGACAGTAATCAGAGCCAATCAGGGCCAGGCCAACTGGGGCTGGGCCAGTTGGGGTCTAGTGGCCAGGGGGAGGGACTGAAGAAGATTGGCTGCAGTAAATAAGAATTCCTTCCATTTCACAGCAGCATAGTATGCCATTGTGTAGATGTGCCACAGTTTTTTAATCCACTCATCTGCTGATGGGCACTTAGGCTGTGAATTTCATGGCCCAGCAATAGCTAGCCGTTGTTCATGTGTTAGTGTCTAATCTTCCAATGTTTGCTCTTTGAACCACCACCACCAGCTGAAATGCCACCACGTGAACAGTGATCATTGAGTGGACACAGGAGATGGTGCTCAGACCTACCACAGCCCACACCCCTGCTCAGAGCTTGGGCTCAGGATCCTGGGCTAGGTACTCACCCTCCAAAAGTGTTTCTTTGTATATAGAATGGTGGTTTTACTTTTCCATATGGTTGTTAGGAATAACATTTTTAGAATGCTGCCTAATGCACAGTAAGTGATTAACATTCACAACTACATTTTAATAATATATATCTATATATATCTATATATATCTATATCTATATCTATCTATCTATCTATCTATCTATCTATCTATCTATCTATCTATATTTTATATATATTTAAGCCTAAGTGACCATTAGGACCAAAGGACCCGAATAACCTGTTGCAATGACACGCACTGACCACTAGGGGCAGGGGTCCATTGCAGGAGCTGCCCCTGGTGGTCAGTGGGCTCCCACAGCCAACTTCTCCCAGCTGCCCAACCTCCTGTGGTCTCCTGGCTAGCAGGCCCCGATTGACCAATCAGGGCTAGGCCCCGGGCTGGGATGGGGAACCAAGGATGGGTGGTGGTGGTAGATAAGCCACTTTCTCAGGGGGGCTGAGGGCCAGCTCCCTCCTTGGAGTTGGTGGCCAACATTTCTCAGTCCCTCCCCCTGGCCACTAGGCCCCAATTGGCTCAACCCCAATTGGCCTGGCCCTGATTGGCCCTGATTTCTGGCCAGGCCTACGGATCCCACCCATGCATGAATTTTGTGCACCGGTCCTCTAGTATTAATGTATTACTATATTGATGTATCTACATTCATATCATCCTTTTAAATGAAATAATTATATCACAATAACAGTGTGTAATGTAATTCTTTTGATCCATTTTATATTATAGAATATTTATAATACTTTTAATTTTTTTATTATAGAATAAAACATTCCCTCAAATATTTATCTAGGAGAAATTCCTGCAATTTGAGTTGCTAGCTCAAATATGTCCCAAGGTTTACAGGCTCAGCTATGACTTCCCGGTCTTTCTCTGTAATATCTACCAGATGTCTCCTGTCTCTGAGAACCCACTGTCCCCTTTACTCTACATTCTTAATGCTGCTTGAGAACTAGGAAACGTTGTCAAATTTTAATACATATGTCTTTGAATTCTCCTCAGAATGTATGTTTATTAGGATTTTATTTAGCCCTCCCTCCCCCAACTTCCTTCTTTCTCTGATGGACATACCTTCCCTTTCCAGGTGTCAAATGCAGCTCATGTGTAGATGAGGTGTCAGAAGAGAAAAGCACGTTCCCATGAAACTGTCCCCGAGACTTTTATTTACAGCATGGGGTCTGTCTTTTAGGATTTGCCAATGGTTCTCAAACTTTCTTGTGACATTGGGATGTGGTGGAAGGCTTGTGGAAACATGGGTTCTGAGTGCCGTGCCTGCCATTTATGACTCAGTAGGTTGGAGGTGAGGCCGAGAGTTTGCCTTTTGGATGAGTTCCCAGGTGGTACTGACTCTGCTGGCCCGGGACAGCCTTGTTGAACTGCTCTTGAGCATGCACATGGGCGTGAGACATCCACACTGCTCATAACCAGCTGCTCTGCCCACTCTGTTGCAGGCACTGTTCCGGTGGCCTGACCCACACTGGTGTGCCCTGAGGTGCATCTTACTCTGTTGTATTGGTGCACCCTGATTTATCTAATATCAGAGGCACTTAAGTAGTGACCTCTTTTCATTGTTATGATAGTGATGCATGGTGAATCCTTGCTTCTCTTGGCTGCTATTTTGTGCAGAGCTTTCTGTAAGACAGTTGCTAAAAGCGGGTTGTTGGTAAGTGGGCACACACATGTAAAACTGGATGTACTTCATTGCCCCCCAGAAAGAGAGAATGGAGTTTTCCTCTGCTTAGAGGGGGAGGAATCTGTTCCTTATGCTCTGGCTGAGGACAGCGTGTGATCCCAGTTTGCCAGTCAGTGTGTCTCTCACACTTTGTATTTCACTCTCATTTTAATGTAATTTTTTATTTGTGATATTACACATTTTACTTGACCATTAATGTATTTTTCTTTTGGATATCATCTTTGCCCACTTTTCATTCTCATTGTTTATAAAAGCTTAATCATAGTCTTTATAAACAGATTGCAAATAGTTTTCCAATCAATCTCTACCTTTATTTGCCTTTTTTGATGCAGTGAAACAATTAATTCACCTATAAGGCATATTTTATATAAGGCATATTCTACAACTTTTCTCTCCTGTTACTTTCCCCCTTGATTTTATGTTTAGACAGATTTTTTCCAACTTGATATTTGTTTATTCATTTATTTGACACGCGCACACAGGCTTTTGCCTAGCTCCTACCAGGATCCACCCAGGGCCCTGGGATAAACAGTTTAAATTCTGCCCTCACAGAGCTTGCATTTTAGTGTGACGAGAAAGACAGTAAGCAAAACAGTACAGAACTGATATCGTATCTTAGAAGCTGATGAGTGTGATGGGGGTAAATGAAGGGGAGAAGGATGATACGAATATTTACTTAGTTTTTCTTCTGTTTATTTTTTTAATTTCATTTTTCAATTTTTATTCTTTTATTCACTCACAAATTATCCTGTTGTAAGGCTTTAGATGTGGTTTAAACGTTTATATTGTCTAAATTTATTTATTAAATATGTAGTTCCTTTTCTACCTTTCTGAAATATCAACTTTAGGGGCCATTAAATACTTATATGTTTGTGTCTGTTTCTTTTCTTTTTATTCTGGCCCATCGATATACCTTTTTTTTTAATTGTTCTTTTATGTTGTATTTTATTGTCCAATATTACACCTTCCTCCTCCTCCTTCAATATTTTGGAGGCTTTTCTGATCTACTTTCCTGGCTGATAAGTTTTAGAATCATGGTGTCAGATTTCAAATACAATCATATTTAGTAAGTGATGTTGAGCTTGTGGATCAGTGTTTAAGGATTTACATCGGGATAGTGTTGTCTCGTCTAAGAACGTGTTCTGTGCTCCATCTGAGGGTGCATGGTTCTCACCCAGATGCGTGCACTGCCCTGTGAAGTTGGTTTACATCGCGGTTGTGAATGTTACGGTCCCGTGTTAGGTGTTTACACTGGGTATTACTGCCACCTAGGGAAGTGGTCATTTGAATTGTGTGTATAACAACTGAATCACATAGTCTGGCCTGGCCACCGACTGAAGCACAGTAGTCAGTTTGCAGGGAACCTCTTGGTTTCCGGGGAGTGGAATGGGACCCACAGTAGTGATCCAGTGCCTCTTCCTGTCCGGTGTGTATGTAATATTGTCCACTTACATTTCACAACGCCCACACTGTCCAGACGAGCTGAGCCAAAAAGCGAGATGACTTCCTTGTCTGATTTTAACTTTCAGGAGGGTCCCTGTGTCCATAGTGCGTGGCTGGGCTGCCAGCAAGCACGCTGTCCTGGGCTATGCTGTGCAGGTGCCGAGTCCAGATAAGGTGGCATGGATATCCTTTGCTGCTTTTATGACATGCCTTCCTCAACAAATGAGGTTTTAATTTTTATTTATTTTTTAAAATTATTTTTTCTTGATTTCAGTTAAGAAGGGTGGGAGGGGAGAGAGAGAGAGAGAGAGAGAGAGAGAGAGAGAGAGAGAGATTAATGATGAGAGAATCAACACATCTATCAGCTGCCTCCTGCACACCCCCCACTGGGGATCGAGTCCACAACCCGGGCATTTGCCCTGACCAGGAATCGAACTGTGACCTCCTGGTTCATAGGTCCACGCTCAGCCACTGAGCCACAATGGGCCTGACAAAGTTTACGTTTTTACATTCATTCTGCATTTTCTGGGTGCCCTCACTAATGGCCCTGCCTGAAAGGTAATGAGGACTTGGGTAAGGTGACCAGACATCCCACTTTTGGTGGGACAGTCCCAATTTTTACCAATTTGTCCCACGCCCCGCAGCGTTTTAAAAAAGTCCCAATCAGACGTCTGGTCACCTTAGACTTGGGCTCCTCGGCTAGCTTCTGGGAGGGGAGCGGTGTGTGTCCCCGAGTAAGTGGCCCCCGGTGATAGCTGCTTTTCATGGACGGAACTGCCCCCCTGTTTCATAGCTTTGGCTTCTCCGCTGAGGCGAATGTGGGCGCCACTTCAGTTCCCATTTCTCTGCATTTGATGGGGACCCTTGCCCTCAGTGGAACTGGAGAACCAAGAAGGCTCTGCGTTGTATTTCCCATTCTCCTCTGGTGAGCAGCGAGCCCTTCCATTCTGCACTTCACCTCTCTGCCCATCCAGCCCAGCTCCACTTCACCGGCTCCTTCCGCAGGCCTCAGTTTCCCCACCGGGGGCGCGTGTCAAGTCTGCCTGCTCGTGTGGCCAGAGGACTCCCGGCGGAACTCTTGTCACAGTGTATCTCATCGTCCTGTGTCTTCCTCAGGGCCCAGGGGTTTCCTTCAGCTCTACTACAGGCCTTGCACACCGCTGTGATGTCATCGATAGGTGGTTTATTCCCTTTCTTTCCCTTCCTTTCATTCAGAAAGAGCTCCTTCACTTCGTTTTGCTCAACAAAGTGTTGAAATGTCCTGTCCCGTCAATGATTTAATTCTGTGCATCGATATTTCTTTCCTTGAATTAATTCCTTCCCTCTCTCAGCTTCCTCCTTATTCTCTCTCAGCAAGTCGCCTTATGATTTCTTCTTATGTTACATGGTCTGTTTTCTATGATTTCCTTGAGAGTGAAAAGCAGATGGTCTCTAAAATTTCCCAAGCAATTTTTTTGTGTGGAAAATCTGACTGATCCTTCTCTCTGGTTGTATGTTCTGTTTAAATCATGCGCCAACGTTACACATTCTATTCAGAGCCTGCTGTGGAGGTGGAGGTGGCATTAGTGTTCCCTGCTAAGTTCTTCCTCCAACATGGACAGCCATGCTCTGGCTGGTTCTCTGCCTCGGAGCTTCCTGGCTTTTCCCTAGGGTTCTGTTCTGGGCACCCTTGTGCCCTGGGGGGGGGTGGTGGTGGTCCTTGTCTCCAGTCTTGTAAGGATGTTTCTTGGTGAAGTGAGTTAATGCACTTAGTGTCACTCATTGGTGAACACTCGACATTAGCACTTCATAATTCATGATTATTACAGTCTCTTCTCAAGCTGGAAAGGAGGGTGCCTGAGATTGGCATCAAAAGATCAAGCTGACCACAGCCCGAGGAGGGTATGAATGGGGCTTTTGGGGCCCGAGTAGTCCTGTCAGCTCTGGGTTATGCCTGCCTTGGTGGGTGTTCTGTGCGCTCTGGCAGGGTATTTGTGTTGATCACCAGGGCCTGTTGGCTGATTGTGTTCAAGTCCTCTGTTTCTTGGCCGATCTCTGCCATTTGCCGTGACTAGGGGTTAATAATGTTCCAGGACCGACTGTGCACTTGTCTGTCTCTTTCCTTAGCACTTTCTGTGTTTGCTTCCGTTTTCCACGCTCTGTTGTCTGGTGAGAACACAGTCTTATATATCTAATATAGTACCAGCCTCTAATGTGGGCTCTCAGCAAATATCCCTAAATGACTCAGCAAATTAAAGTGAAGTAGAAAGGTAAGCGATAGGGAATATTTCACTTTTTCGGGTTGTGATTTCCCTCTGGTTGTAGAAGTTATGCATCCTATGGTTTTCAATTAAATCTTACTAGTTCCTCATTGATGGTTTTAGTGTTGATTCAAAATTGTTAAATTTAAGAAGGAGCAAAACTTCGCAGGAAAAGCATGGACCTTCGAGTGAGATGGTTTGATTTTAAATACCCTCTGCATGACAAACAGGTAACTTCTCATTTATTTTCAGCTTCTCGGCTGGAAAATGAACCTGATGGCCGTCTGTCAGCTAGGCAAGTTGGTGAGGAGGAAACGAACTGCTGGCTTAAACCACAACGAAACTGGTTTCTTCAACACAGAACCTCAGAAGCAGCTCATGGCAGGTGGCCTGTTACCTAGTGCAGAGCGGTTTGGCCACCAGGGAATGGGCTGTCTGTTAGCTAAGCTCGGCCTCCCACAGTGCCAGCTCCCCCCTCAGAGAGGCCTCCTTCGCAGAGGCCACGTGGCGGCCATTGCTGCAGACATCACAGTGCTCCTCCCTCGGCAGTTTTCATGGAAAGAATGGGCACCTCACCTGCAGGAGCTTGTTCCCCTGAGGAACACCCCATTTTTTCTTGCTCCTCATTGGCCTTGACTGGATCCTATGACCTTCCCGCACCCGTCACCAGGACTAGGAGAGTGGAGTTCAGGGTTGTCTCAGCGTAGAGCCACTCTGCTGAGAGCGGGTCTGTCTGTGGGTCTAAGTGGCAAGAATGTGGGAGCAGACAGTGCTTCTGCCATATTTGCCAGGATTTCAAAGTTGCTATGAGAATTAGAGATAATATTGTGGTGCAGTCCAATCACTGCTGATATTAGAATGATAGTGGTTATTAGTAGAGTTTGGTAATATAGTATCAGCAAGTGTCTCTAGAAAGTTCTTGGAAAGTCAATAAGTTGAGCGGTAAGTATGTTTTATCAAAACCACACTAACTTGCGAGGTCCAGGGAGCCCCGCGAGGATGGCCTTCTGTCGGTGGGCAGCCTCGTTCACCGTTCTCCGCTGGTCTCCGGGTGGAATCCTGCATCTGTTCCTCTGGTCCAACTTTCTCAACAGCTTAAGAAGCTGCACAGCAGCTGGGAAGCCTCCACCTGCGATGAAGTGACACACAGGTGTTGTTGGGGCCACTTCCCACAGCCTCCCTGGCGGTGCTGGTGCTGAGGCTGCTGTGAGGATGGGCGTTGAGAAGTTAGGACTGCCAGCGGCAAAGACCCTCAGTAACCTATAGGTCCTCAGTAACCTATACCCCTTGTCTCACCTCCCGTCATGCCCCAGCCGTCACCACACACTGCCTTTGCTGATGGCACAGGCATTGGCATTCGCTGACCCGTTGTATGTTCTTCCTGCTCTCTGCCCTCTCCTGCCAAGTCTCCCTGCCGTCCAGCCGGCCCTCGGCCTGCTGAGGCTGGTGACGCTGGCGAGGCTGGGGCTTCAGGGAGTCCCTCCGTGCTTGCGGCTCATTCAGGGTGCAAGGAGCCCTATAGCATATTCTTGGGGTCATCTCTAAAGTTTGAAATATATTTTTATTTCCATTGGCCCCAAGCACCTGAGAGGCTAACGGAAGCCTCAGCCCCATGAGCTGCTTCCGTGCCCAGGGCCATCACGCGGTCGGCGGGTTTCCTCCTGCCTACTCAGCCGGTCCCTGCCCAGCAGCCACCTCCAGCCTCCGCCCGCTCCTGCTCCCGCGCCCACTGCTCCCTGAGTTAATAAGCCAGTGTTTTCAGCATCCATCCCCCAATGTCCCCTTTTATAAAAAGTACTTGTAGGACATCCTGGAAGGAAATTCATAGATAATGTGACCCACCCACATACCTGATGAAAAAAAGCCAGTGTGAGCTAACTGTAATATGACAGAGAAGTGAAAATGAAAGGAATCACTCTGAAATA
Source organism: Vespertilio murinus (assembly GCA_963924515.1). Lineage (NCBI taxonomy): Eukaryota > Metazoa > Chordata > Mammalia > Chiroptera > Vespertilionidae > Vespertilio > Vespertilio murinus. The sequence goes on along the minus strand of OZ004705.1, from coordinate 103,286,447 downwards.
ATGCATGTGCCAATATGTAAACTATTCCATGGTGACAACAGCAAAAGGCTAAACATGCACCCATGATTCACTGCTCAAGACCAAGGGTGTCTCCCACTCCGGTTTCAGCGCTCTTCCCGCTGTCCCACCTTCCACAGTCCTGGAGGGGCTCCCATGGTGGGCCCCAGCCTGCCCCCGCAGGCCCCCTGACAGCTGACAGCCCCTCCCTTTGTCATCTGTGCCTCTGACATTCGTCCTGACTTGTGGTTTGCCCTGGCTGCACCACGTCTCTCCTGCTGATGTCCGATCTGATTAATATTATTAATCATTTATGTCCCAAGTCAGAGGCTGTGGCAGAATTCCAGGGCTTTGGGTTCAGATAAGGCTGACGGGTCCCTGTGATGGCCGAGGCTGGAACAGGAAGGGAGCGAGGTGGAGGCAGGGTGCCCGCGGTGCTCTCTCAGCTGCCTCTCTACAGTTGCCTTGTCCACTGCTGCGTTGCTCCCTGACCTCAGTTTCCGCATCTGTAAAGTCAGGTTAGTGGCATCACCTACCACTTAGCAGCCTAGTACTAGCTGGTGAGAGGATGAATAGGAGATGCTTGTGAAGTGCCTGCGAGGGGGTTGGCACCGGAAGTGCTCTCTCAGGGGCTATGATTTCAGAGCAGCCTTACCCCAGCCTCCGGAGTGTGCGGTCCTGGGCAGACTGTCTGTCAAGGCAAGGCAGTAAACATTTGGGGCATAGCTGTCCTACAGTGTCTATTGCAGTTACTCAGCTCAGTACTGTAGCAGGAAAGAAGCCATAGACAATAATGCAAGTGAATGGGCATGGCTATGTTCCAATAAAACTTTATTGACTAATCAGGCCTCAGGCTGGATGTAGCCCAGGGGTAGTTTGCCACTCCTGTTCGGAAGGGTGGGCTAACAAGATGGTCTGTGTCCCGGATAGGGCTGGGCCAAGCAGCAGTTAAAGCCTGGGCTACGTCCATATGTCTTTTACATTTCTTCAGAAAAATAAGATCATATTTTGCAATCTGTTCTATGCCCTATTTTCTCTTTATCCACACAGAGAGGGTGTGTGTTGGGTAAATAAATGTATTTATGCAAGCTCATTTTTGTTGCCCACGCTAGTAATTTATTATACATGGGTGCACCATCACTCATTTGGCCATTCCTCTGTTGCTGGAGATATGGATGCGGTTTTGCTTACTGTGGTTTGTAATTATATATTTGCGATGTTATTTCCTTAACATATTTCTCCCATCAGACGGCCCGGCCTGGGATATGGAGGTGGGAGTGGTGTGTGCTACTCAGCCCAGCTGGAGGTGAGGTCATAGCCCTCACCCGCCACTCCCCGCACACTGCGCGGACAGTCAACTTCTCCCTGCCAGTGTTCTCACCAGCAAAATGTGGGTCCAGATGGAGCGGGGGAGGGCACACGTCTGCGTGACCGGTGAGAGACTGGGTGCCGTAGAGCTGATGCTCCCCAAGCAGCGTCTCAGGGTGGCAGCCTCTTCCTTGGCTCCCATGTCACGTATTTTCTGGTCGCCAAGGGGGAAAATGCCCCATGTCCTCCGAGAGGTGGCAGCCCCATGCCAAGAGTTTGGCATACGCAGAGCTGCTCTGAAGATCGGAAGCCATGAGAAAGGGGGACAATTATAGCAGGAGGGAGGAGACACCACCAAGGAGTTGGCATCCAGGACCCTGCGGCACACGGTGGTCCCTATCCCGGGTCTGATGGTTCAATTAGGTCCTGATTTCTTCCTGTTTCCATGTGGCTTTCTGTTTGTATCTCTCCCACTAGAGGTGTTCTCCGAGTGCTGGCCTGAGGACAGACTGTGCTGACCCGGGTGCGTGAAAAGGGCACAGATCTAGAGACAGGGAGAGGGGTAGAGTCCAAACTCACTGAACGGTGCCGTCACAGACCACCCAGGCTCCGTGGAGAGGGCCTGCGTGAGAGGCAGGGAAACTGAGGCAGCGGGAAGACATCAGAGGATTTTTGCTTGCATCCCTGGCGGAGCTGCTGCTTTGGTGGGGGCCTCGGAGTCCGCAGCCCACGCAGGCTTGGAGGAAGCAGGTCGGGCGCCCAAGCGTGCTCACATTGAGTATTCCCACAGAGTTTCCTCTCAGCAACCCCTCTTCCCTCCTCAGGCAGGTTCCCCAGCGATGTCCCAGCCACAAAGGGTCCTGGACACCAGCCCCAGTGGCTTCTGTTGACCCTGTCTGACCTGTGGGGGCAGCTTTCCGGAGGTGAAATGCTGAGACCGCAGACCCCTCCCCGGGAGCTGGTGTCCGCTCCTCCCAGCTCCAGTGGCTTCACAGCACTTGTGTCTCCTGCTGAACTGTGAGGCTGCTTGATTTGTGCTGGGGATTCTGTGGTCACTACTCCACAGAGCTTGGTCCTGGGTGAAATTCAGCTCCACTGACACGTACCTGGGCGCTCTTGAGGGAAGTGATCTGTCATTTTGAGCAGAGACTCTTACCCACGGGAGAGATGTCTGGTTCTCATGGTGGCTTGACTACTGGTGGGACACGTGACAGGCCAAGGGACTCAGTGTGCATTGGAGTGGCTGGTCCTGGCCCGGAGTCCTGAAGAAATGCCACTGAGCAAGAAGGGTCTAATGTGTCTCCTTCCTCCACCTCAGAGTTCGCTCCCCAGAAATGCTGTGTGCTTCGGTCCCATGGTGCATGAGGGTTCTCACACCTGCAGAGAGCATGGCCAGGGCTGAGTCTGGCCCATGGATGGTGCTCCCTGTGCACCTGAGTCTCCTTGCCTGGGGGCCTGTGCCTGCATCGCCCAGAAAAGGCAGGCGGGGTCAGACAGCTGTTCTGCCACTTGGCCGCTGCAGGGATGGAGGTAGGTTAGGAAACCTCTTCCTGTGGAACCGTGTTCTGCACACCCACTCCCTGACTTCTTCAGGACAGTGCAGATGGAGGGATTATGGAACAAACAGCTTGTTTGTCTGAGGTTTTATGCAGAACATCTTTCTGCTCCAGAGTACCTACCGAGGTCTGGACTTACCTGAAGAAAGGGCCAGTTTCCTTTTCGTCTTCAAGACCAGGGTTATGATTACTTTTGTGCTCTTTTCAAAGATGACAAGTGTTTCTGAATCATTAAAATTTATATCGTTACATATTTTAGTGGTGCTAATCCTGCTATTCCATGTTGATCATGACATTTGCAGTTTGGGGAGGGTCGATCGTCCTTTTTTTAAAATTTATTTTTATTGATTATGGTATCACATAATTGTCCTTATCCCCCCATTCCCATCCCAAACCCCTCCCTACATATGCCCTCACCCCCTGTTGCCTATGGCCACTGGCTAGGTAGGCCCATGTGCATGCACACAGGTCCTTTGGTTGATCTCTTCCCCTTACCCCCACCCTCCCCTACTTTCCCTCTGAGGTTTGAGAGTCTGATCACTGCTTCTCTTTCTCTGGGTCTGTTTTTGTTCACCAGTCTATGTCGTTCATTATTTCCTCTAGATGTGTGAGATCATATGATCCAAGAAATACCCTTGTAAGAACCTAAACTGCGACAAGCCTTAATGGTTATGCTGAGAGGCAAATGAATCAGTCTGTAGTGAGTTCCTTTCTGGGCCAAGAGTTCTTTTCAGTATCAAATAGTTCCTTATGTGTATATGTCAGCCATGCTATTTCAGATCTGCTTGGTGGACAAATGGTGGTGATGCAGGTCCCACCGTCTCTGGTTTGGTCCTGGGCATCCTTCAGCAACACGCATCTGCTGTCTGCTGGTATGGTGAGGCGTCGTCAGCATCTTCCATCTCTGAATTGTGTCTCTTCTGTCTTCATGGCTGGAGCACTTCTGTCTATTCCTCTCTGTTACCGGATTCCAGATGGTCTCGGAGTTGTTTTCTGAAAATATACAAACATATTCTCGACCAAAAGTTAATAAAGGGATATTTTCTTTAAATTTGACTTGGGATTCTTTTTCATTTTCTCCCCCCAAATAATTTTCCTCTGGCTTATTTTGACACCATGTGTGTATTTTTTATGGACATCTCGCTTTTAGTGTTTCAAATAAAGGTTAATTTTCTAAAGTACAAAAATTTTTTAGATGTAAATTATCCTCAGGATATTTTTCCTTACATGATATTCTTCCACTGTCACCCTCTTTTTTACTCTAAATAATACGAGACTTTTGGAAATTTTATAGTGTAGTCTTTTACATTTTAATTATTTGCGCTACACTATGACTGCTTTAGGTTCATAACATGTTGTGCAATTTTACCATGAGACGCTCTGCCAATAAGAATTTTATTTAATACTACAGGAACAGCTTTTTGTACAGTACACTCAGTTTCTCTAGAATATTCATTTATTTCCATTAGCCACATTGATTTCCTCTGAGAAATTGGCTACTATTCATCTGTCAAACGCAACACTCTAGCAACAATCTTATTTACCATGTGTGTATTAGTGGAATTGATTATTTGCCTTCTTGAGAAGGGCCTGAGCATTCCTGCTACTAGGCTGGACTTGGATATTAAAAACCCACTTGCCCACACCATGCGTACAAGGCCTCTCAAACAAGTCTTGTTGCTGTGAGATGGCAGCTGCTATCAGCCAAGTCTCTGTCTGTTATCTGGGTCCTCGATGGTCCTTTTTGTTGTGAAGTGTTTTCCTCTTGTTGCTTTCTAAGAACTCTTTACATATGATACTTTTACCCTTGCCTCTGTCTACTGTGTGGCAAATGGTTTGTCCTCCACTGTCCCTTTTCTCAAGCTGTCTGTTCCTTGGAAGATGCTGATTTGTTTTTATGCGATCAGCCTGCTGGGCCTTTCAGTACATGCTCCCTCTCTGTGGTTTCCTTTACCCAGGCCCTTCGCTTCTTGGTACTTCTGAGCTTTTCTCCCTAACTTGATGGATCGGGTGCTGCACAGCCTGCCTTCCCAGGTCTGCTTGCCCTGAGTTCTGTCCCTGCAGTCCTGGCCCATGGTAGGTCGGTCCACTCTCCTCAGGAGCTCCTGCAGGTCAGAAGGGGACTGTCCTGGGAAAGGCAGGACAGACCTCCTTTTTCAGGGGCCTCCTGGCCCATTTGTGGCAGTGGCTTCCAGCCCACGGATTCTCCAGGCAGAGCTGGCGGGTATGTGAGCGGTTCCGTCCTCTCTGCTGGGGGTGATGCTCTGCCCTCACACTTTGCCGTTGGAACGTGTGCGCCCTCACACTTTGCCATTGGAACGTGTGCACCTGCAGTTTTATTTTGCTCTGGGCCTGCACGTGGTGTAGCTGGTTCTGGTCCATAGTCCCCCCTGGCGTCTGGGTTCATGCCATTCTTTGGGGGCCAGAGGGACTGTTCTGAGTGTTGGTCCAGTGATTGTGGCTTCTACAGACTAGATGTCAGCACCCATTCCCTCCCAGTGGTGACAGCCAAGTGCATCTCCAGACAAGATCTGATGTCCCCAGAGCAAGGCCACCCCTGTGGAGAGCCCTGGGTCAGGCCTCTGCAGTGTGCCTGTGTCTCCTGGGCTTGCTCCTCCATCTGTGGGCCGGGACTGTGGGCGGGGAGTGCGGGTGGTGTTCCCCCAGGCCTCGCTGTCTACGGGGATAACAAGAAGTAACTTTCTTAGGAAGGGACTGCAGTCCGAGCCCCAGGTGTCCCTCTATATTTAGTCTCATCCCCATGTGTACAAGGATTCCTAGACTTCTGCCCAGCTGGCTGTGTTTGCGCCTTCCATTCTTATAGCTCAGGGGATTCTTTGTTCTGAGGCTCTCACATGTTACATTTCTGCTTCCTGATTCCCCGAGGGATTAGGTTTATGAAATTCCAAGGTGTCTAAACTCTTCTCTGACAAAAGCTGAAGGCAGACCCATGTTTCTGCCAGGGTAGCTGGCCCTGGAGAGTGGCTGTGTCTTCCGCAGGGAGGGGGGCCCGGGGTAAAAAGAAGCAGGAACACCGTCTCTCATCACAAGGTTCCTCCTGGTCTCAATCTTCCTTTAGCCATCTATATATAAAAACAGCCAGCTATCATACACAACCATAACGACCCTAACGACCAGTCGCTATGATGCCCTCTGTGGCCAGTGAGCCAACCCGATCAGGGGGTGGGCTTGCTGGCCAACCTCTCAACCACTATCCCCTCTTCTGATCGGACTCTCGCACCCTGATCAAGAGTGGGCTACTGGCCAAACGGCCCCCCCCTCCCCAGCAGCCCGCCAGCCCTGACCCCTATCAGTCCATCCCACCACGATAGGCCCACAGCCCCTCCTCCAGCCAGCTAGCCCCTGATCGCACCCCCCATCCCATTAGGGAGTGGGGCTGGCAAGCCAACCTCCTGCCGCCCCTGCCCCCAGCTGCCCCACCTCTGATCCCACCCCAATAGGGGGCAGGGCTGGCCAGCCAACCTCCTACAGTCTCTCCCCCTGACCAGCCCCCACCACCTTGATCAATTGAGGTTTGATGCAGAACATCTTTCTGCTCCAGAGAGTCACTACTGAGGTCTAGACTTACCTGAAGAAAGGGTCAATTTCTTTTTCATCTTTAAGACAGAGGGTTGATAACTTTGCTGGATACAGTAATCTTGGTTGTAGGTTCTCGTTATTCATCACTTTGAATATTTCTTGCCACTCCCTTCTGGCCTGCAAACTAGTATTATATGAAATGCTGAAAGGTATTACTTAAGAAGAGGAAGAAGATCAAGTGAATTAAAAATCTGAGGAATAGAATAAACTGGTGAATATAATAGAATTAGGGGCAAAGAAAGGGAGTGGATAGATAATTATCAGGGTGAAAGGGGTGTGGGGTGCAGAAAGAGACTGGATTAAAATCGTATAACCTATGGATGAGGACAATAGTGGGGGGAGGGGGTAAGGGCAGAGGGAGGGGTGGGAATCAGGTGGAAGGGAGCTATGGGGGAGAAAAAGGAGAAACAATTGTAATCTGAGCAATAAAGATTTATTTAAAAAAAAAAAAAGACCGGGGGTTATGATTATGAGCCCCCGCCACCCAAAGCCCCCACCACCCTGATCCATCCGTAGCCCCTCCCCTGGCCAGCCCTACCCTTGATCACCCCTGATCAGGGGCAGGGCTGGCTGGTCACCTACCCATGGCCTCTCCCCCAGGCCACTGGTCTTCAATTATCACCCCCTACCCCATTCGGGGCTAGCGCACTGCTCACAGCCCCTCCCCATGGCTGGTCCTACTCCCAACCACCTCCCCCCAACCCCAATTGGGGGTGGGGCCTGCTGGCCAATTGCCCGCAGCCCCTCCCTCCCAGCTACCCTGGCCCTAATTGGCCCCGATTATGGCAGACTAGCTGGCCAACATCCTGCTATCGCCTCCTCCTGACAGGCCCAGCCCCAATCCACCCAATTGGGGCTGGGCTGGCTGGACCCCACCAGTGCAGGAATTCGTGCACTGGGCCTCTAATTTGATTTATAATTTACAGGATCTATGAGACTTCTAATAAGTCTTCTCCAAGGCCATTACTCTTTACTTATTTTTTTTGTCTCTTCAGTTGTTATTTAGATAAAAAAGAATTGGTTTTATACATATAGAACACAGAAACCTAAGTGAAGGGTCTGTAGCCCACAGCATGGACTGTATTGGGCTGAGCAGTATGGTCCTGGTGACAGGGGCAGGAGCAGTGAAGCACTGTCCGGCAGCCATGGGAGAAAGGGCAGAGAAGCTGGGAGGCCTGGTTGAGCCTCATGCCCCCTCAGAGCAGATGCAGAAGTGGAGGCTGCTGAGGAGGAGGCCTGGCAGAGACCGGTTCAGGACACTGTAGAGAGTGAGTCCAATTTCCCAGATCCCATCCACTGTCCCAAGGGAGTGGGTGGGACACAGGTCTGCATGCAGGCCATGCCAAGAATGCGGCCTGCTTTGGGCCAGAGGTGTCCCCATGGATGTGAGCTCTGTCTCTGTTGCTTGTGTCTGATGTGTCACACCCAGACGAGCTCTATGGAGTGCGATGGGTTGGATTGTGTACCCCCAAAAGATATGCTAATGTGCTCACTCCCAGAACCTGTGAGTTTTTGGAGGGGACACAATGCAGCCCCTAACACATAAAGGGAATAATATATATGGCCATGCAGGCTGGGGTTGGTGTAGGAAATGGGAGAGGCTTAGGGTGGTGATGGTACAAGAACATGGCAGAAGTAAGGACCATGGACAGAGTGCACCTAGAGAGGGAAATGCAGGGGTGGGGAGGAAAAGAAGATGGTGAGGAGCCCATGAGCTCAGAGAGGGTCATGGTGGGGCAAGCAGGCGAGTGGAGGGATGGAGGCTGTGGTTGGGGAGGGTGAGTGGTAGTGGTTTCAGAGGGGATGGTAACACCGCTATGGGCTACAGTGTCTACAGCACTTCCTCTCATTAGGAAATGCAGATGGGCTTGCCCTCCCCAAGCCTCTAGAAAGTCCATTGCTCTAGACGGAAAAGGTCCACAGCGTGGCCGGCAACCTCAGGGAAAGCGGCGTCGCTCCATGTGCCTTTATTTGTAAGTCAGAGGCTCTCTGGTTCAGACCAGGCCAGGGGACAGGAAAGGGAGATTTATCTGTGCAGATTCACTGGGACTTAATAACAAAGAGAGCCAGACCTCTCAAGAGGCCAGGACCTGAAATTGGAAGGAAACTCAGCTGGATCACAGTACTAGAACCAAGAACCCGAGATCTGTCGGGGTTGGACAGCTGCTCTCAGCCTCTCGCTGGGAGCCACGAGCCTTTCTGAGTGCCAGCCGTGCAGGTAGCCACGGAGCCCTGCACACTGGCCTCCTCCTGCCCAGCATGTGCCCAACTGCTCTGCAACAGTCTTAGCGCTCATGTGCCCTGTTCCGGCCAAAGCAGAGTGTTCCTGGCACTGGTCCCCTGGTCGGCCATAGGGTCCCAGGACAAGTGCAGCACCTTCCAAGCGGTGTCGGGGGGCGGGGGCGGGGGGAGGCATTTGCTGACAGGTAGAACGAGTCCCGTGGAAGGTTTTTCTGTTTCTTAGTTTTTAATTAATTGTCACATAAAAAAGCAGGCTTTTTGTTTTCATGCTGCTGGGCCTAGTTGTTTACTGCAGGCATCGATTTAGAGGAAGACCCTGGAGATGCTACACTTGGCATGTTCTGATGCTCCACATGCACATACTCCTCGGCTGGGGATGGCACTGCATCCCAGTTAACCCATCTGGGGTGAAAGTATTGTGAGTTGAAAATGCACCTAATACACCTGTTCTCCAGACTGTCACAGCCCTGCCGGCCTGCAGGGTGCTCAGAGCACCACCAGAGCCCACAGGTGGTCGCGCTGGCTGCCCCCTTGCCAGAAGCAGGAGGCGGTGCAGATGGAGTTTGCGACATGACAGGATGTGAAAACACAGAATACAACCCCGAATGGCACTGCTCACACAGTGCCCCACTCAGCATCAGTGGGTGGCCTGTGGATCCTGTGGCTGACTGTGACCTGTGGCTGGCTGTGCTGCCAGCACCACGAGAGAGAGGAGGGTGGAGGGGGAGAAAGAGAGAGAAGAGAGAATATTAAGCTGTGTTATCACTAGTCTGAGAAAATATCAAAATTCAGAATATGGTTTTTATTGAATGTGTATTGCTTTTGCACCACGCTCAAGTAAAAAAAAAAAAGTTAAGTCAGGGACCATCTGTATAAAATAATTTAAGCACTTTAATCTGTAGGAATCTCTTTCTAGAGTAAACCTGACCTACTGTGTGCCAGGCTCTCCACAGCTCATACTGTGACGTCAGGGTCTCACCATCAGCAGGGCGCTATTTAGATAGGGTTTGCGCTCACGGGCTTGGTCGCTGGCTGGCTCTGTGAACTTGAACAGGTGTTTCCATCCTTGGACTAGTGTCCTCATCTGTAAGGTGGGTTGACGTGGGAACTCGGTGCACGTGATGTGCCTGCTGGGACCGCAGTAGCCAGCATCTGTCTTCTGCCTGACTCTGGGAGACCAGGGGGAGGCAGAGGAGGCAGTCCCAGCACCTTCATACTGAAAGGCAGGTGGGCACTTGGCTTCCGGTGCAGTGAGTCTGGTTGAATCCAGCACTGGATGGAGGTGCCCATCCATTCCAGGTAACACGTGGCTGGGACACACTCCCTTCAGGGACTGGCCTGGTGGGACTTGCCCTCAGAAGGAGAGGGAAGGCCTACCCCTGCCAGCCGCTGGCTTCCTCCGGAGGAAGGGCATTTCCCCAAAGGGGACATCGGACGATCACTCCCGGTCCCTAAGGCAGAGCAGGGCGGTGCGAGGCTGGAGCACTTCCCCGGGCAGGCGGGCCTCCTCCGGTGGAAGCTCCTGTGGTCAGCAGGCGGCCAGTGTCAGCAGCTGGAAGGCAGTTCTCTAAGGCAGGCAGCATGTGTTCCATCGCACCAGTTTTTCCCTTTTCTCCTCCTCTGTCATCTTGGCTTGTGCAGACTATGGGCTAGATGAAGATCCCTTGATTGAGGCATCACATGGCGTAGGAGCATAGGCCACGGTCTCTGTTCACAGCTCTCTCCTTGGGGGGGGGGGGGGGCGTGGACATCAGTTCTTGTTCATTAATTCCCCCCTCCCCCCGCTTTGTATCTCCTGATCCTGGCCCCTGCTCTGAGTTCATACTTGAACATCCAGTGGCTAACTTGACTCTACACTCAGAGATCTCCTAACACCATGACATGGATGTCCTGACTTCCCCCAAATCTGTTTCTGATGTGGAGGGTGGTCAGTCGCGTCCATCTCCCGTCCTGTGGGCAGCTATGACCTGACAGCTGTCTCCTCCTGCCTCGCACACCATTCGTGGCCCTCGGAGGTTTTGGGACACATCCGTGCTGGTGAGTACCCTGCACCCCTGCACCAGGATCCGCTCCAGCTCTGCACCACGTGCAGCGCCAGGACTCACTGCCCGCCTTGCTGGCTACTCCAGCCCATGTTCTCAGCTCCCTGACCTGGTCCCCTCACCTTTTCCGGCCCCACTCCTACTTGAGGACCATGTGTTGTGCCCTGAGCACCTTCCCTGATCATCACATGTCAGTCTGCATCACCCCATTTGGATTGCCCTCACATGCCACCTCTTCGGAGGAGTATTCCCCCTCCCTCGCCCCTCCAGAGGCCCCCTGGTAGGTGTGCTCACTCCTCTCTGCCTGAAATAATCATGGTTACTTCTCTGGGCCCGAATTCCAGATGGTATGGCCCTTTCTGTTCATTGCTCCATCTCCAATGACAGAATCATAGTTGGCACACAGTAGGTGCTCAATACCTGTTTGTTGAATGGAGAGATGATGGAAACGTGTGTGAGGACACTGTAGGGTTGGTATTAGTGACCCTCTGTGGTCACATGCATACCTTTCTTTTAAGTCTTGCTCATGGGACTCTAGAACAGACTTCTTCAGGCCCGCTCCTGCTCCTTTGGCTCCTCAGTCATCACAGTTGATTCTCACATCCTGAAAAACTATCTCGGCTAAAGGTCCTTATTAGTAATCCACAATAAAGAGATACCTCAGGCAGCAAAGGGAGACCTGGTGCCATAGACAGAGAGAGGCTGACCAGGAGGCCGAGCAGGGCGGGAGCAGGGAGCTGGGAGCAGGGAGGGGTACTGTTGGGGAGGGAGTCAGCTCCCTTCCGTGTAATTGAGCGGCACATAATGGTGGGGACTTCACATTTCCCTGGGATTTCGCTGACTTTGCCATTTTAGCAAAAAATAATTTATTCCAACGTAATTTGCATTACATAAAATTATAATGAATGTTTTTAAGAACAAGGTGCTGTATATTTATGAGATCGTTGTGTTTATATGAGGAAGAGGTTTAAATGTATTGGCATGTATTTCCCACAAACACTTATATGCAAAGCTATATGTGAGGCAGCTTTGACATTAACATACATTATTTGCATAAACCATAAACACTGGGCAATTTCTTTGTCAAACAAAAAGTACTGATTACCTCAGAAAGGATATTAATACTTTTCTTCATCCATATTTTTAAATTTGCTGACTTCGTTTTGATGATCATTCATCTTGTCTGGGAGTGCGGTCTGCAGCAAAGCCTCTCCTCGCTCCCAAAACAAAGCAGCTCGGAGGCCGCGGCCTGAATGCCAATGGCCCGAGCAGCGCTCCGTCGCAGGAGCCTCTCTCCCTCCGAGGTCAAGGCTGAGAGGCCTGAGCGTGCACCAGGTGGACATCTGATTGACAGAGAGGTGTCAGGAAATCTATTTTCCAATTAAATTTTATGTTTATTTTCAGCTCTCCTTCACAGCTTTCCAGTTGGAGTTTTGGTCCACTGAACCTGGCTAGTTTCCCTGGAAAAAAATAAGCTGTTCAAATAATTTTCTGTGCACCCCCCTTCCTACCTTGGTATCCTCGGGACTAATTTCAGCTGAATTCATAGACCCAATGCTGAGGTCACACCCCCCAAAGTTGGGGTTCCATTTCCTATGAGAAGAAGAAGTGAAGTGACTGATACTGACCAGTTGCAGAATAGTCAGAATGTTGATCTTGGAGTCAGCCAGAGCTGGAGTCCACCGGCAGGTGACCTGGCTGGATCTGATGATTGAACTGCTCTTCCCGTTACTTCCTCCATGAGGTGGCAACAAAGGTGGTCCCCCTGCTGTGGATTGAAGTGCGGAGCAGATGAACTGAGCCACGCGGGGAGCTTGGGACCATGCCTCGTACGCAGCCAGCACTCACTAACTTTAACTGGTGTGCCATTACTATTATTGCTGTGTGAACTGGAGATAATGATGCTGCAACATAGGCTGCTGGGAAAATTAAACAAGAGCAGGTGCCTGGCACGTAGCAGAAACCCAGGCTTGTGGGTTTCCCGGCTGCAGCCCCGCGTGCTCCTGCGATCTGAACACCAAAGGGCAGGCACAGGCAGCCAGCGGGCACCACTCTGCTCATGCCCGGAGGATGTCCGGGTGAAAAGGCAGAATTTGAAATCCAAATAAACTGGTCAGTAGAGTCAGCAAGTGTGTTCTTTTCACAGAAGGAGTTGGTTTGAGCCTCACAGACAGGAATCTTTTTCATCCCAGGGTTCGGATGCTGCAGGGAACAAGGGGCCTGGCTGGCCTCGCCCCTGAGCAGCCAGCTTTGCCTGCGCTGTGTGTGCTGCCTCATGAACCTAGTAAGACGTGGAAAGCCTACTGCCGGCCGGGAGGGCTACTCCATCACTGTCATAAAACACAAAGGTGACTTCTGGGGGATGAGGATGTGGAAAGTGGCACCTCCTATGCGTTGTCTGGTTAGCAGCTTTAGAAGACAACATGGCAATACCTACAAAGCTGAAGGTCTGCACATGCCACAACCCACCCCTCTCCCTCTTCACTGAAGCCTGGAGCAGTGGTTCTCAAAGAGTGGCCCCCGGGCCAGCAAAGCCAGTCGCAGCATCTGGGAACGTGTTAAAAGGGCAGATGGAATCCCAGCTCCAACTGTCTTGCTTACAAATTCAGGAGTCAGGAGGGTCCTTGTTCTGAGAAGCTGTCCAGCTGATGCTGATGAAGCTGGGGTTGGAGAACCCCTGGCACAGAGGTACTCTGGCATCGTGGTACCAAGGAGATGGACGAGAGTGTCGGGATCAGACGTGACCTCTCTGTCCATCACCCCTGGGTTGTTAGGAGAGATTCCTACAGAGTCAGACTGTTCAGATCTGAGCAAGCTTCTACACAGCCATGGTGCCTCTGTGACCTAATGTTGCCTGAATGCATGCAGCACACCACCAATTGTTTATAATTTCTAAATCAACAAAATAAATTACCTATATAATATTATGTAGAGATGTATACACCTGTGGAGAAGTGGGGAGAAGGAGAGAGAGGTGTAGACTAGATTTTATTTCTTAAGCCGAGAGATGGGTTGTGTGTGTTTTCTAAAATATTCTTTATAATTGTTTGAATGTCTGAAATATATAATCGTCCATTCCTAAAACCTCCAGTGCAGCTTCCTTTGACTCAACATGAAAACTCAGCTGCTGGCTGAGGTCCGGTAGGGAGGAGTCTCTGGGGAATGGGAGCTCACTCCGTTCTGTGCAAGAGCAGAGGGCAGCGAATCTCTTCTTTCTGGCATCGTGTTCGTAGACTCTATGTATTTCAGAGTATTGTCTCACACATTTCATCCTGAAATAAATCTGAGTGAGGAGGACTTTATTTCTCAGTTGACAGATGACGAAAACATCCATGTTAGCCTAGACGTACCGAGTGGCACCATGTGCCCACCCAGAGAGAAGGCTGTCCGTGGGAGTCATCACAGGGACCACATGACAGGTGAGCAGCCCGGGTGAGAGGGGTGACAGAAGCTCCCTCCATCCAGTAATCACAGAGTCTAAGTCCCATGGGCACCAAGGCCCAGACTTCCCCCTGTCTGAGAGAAAGGCCAGGCTCCCCCCTGCCTGGGGCTGGCGGGGCTTGGAATTAGCTCCTGACAGATAATCTCTCCCACCTTGGGCCAGGCAGCCCAAACTGCTCTTGCTTTCGCTTTGACCCTCTCTCTAAGTCAGGCTTCTTGATAGCAAGAAACAAATTGATGCTCCTTTAAGCAGAAGAGAACTTATGGGGAGGGGCCTAGGGAAGGCAAGGAAGGCTGGACAGAAGGACACATGGCCGACCGCAGCCATGCCCAGACCTGGGCGAGGGAAGAGCAGCCCCTCTCTGTCTGCTGGGGAAGCTGTCTGGAATCCTTCCCTGTCAAGGCACAGCATGGAGAACTCCCTGTGTCCCCTCCTCGCCCACAAAGCCAGGGGTGATGCAGAAGGGGAGGGAGGCGGTAGGCAGGGTGGAGGGAGGGAGTCCACACCTACCAGGCAGGACCTTCCATAGGGAGGGAAGAGGGAGATAAGGTGTGTCTGTGTTGCCTGGTGGCCCCAAAGGGTAATTAAAACGATGTCATGGCTGCTTTTACTGCATTCAAACCTGTTTTAATTTGTGTTTAGCCAGAGGCTTTCCAGCGAGAGGAACATTTTACACATCTAACAAATAATTATAAATAAATAACATCTCCATTTCTGCTATTTAGGGGAACGTTCCCTTCAGGTAACACATTTATAAGTTCACCTGTTTGACAACATGCAACTAAAATAACAGTAGGGCTTGACCTGGCAGCGTCAGTGACTGTGGGAATGGTGTATTAATCAGCACCGAAATGCAGAACGAGATCGTGCAGGGAGGCCGTCTTGTCCCAAAGGCTCCATGGACTATAAATGCTAAATTACAGTAGACCTGGAGTACACCCTGCATAAGCCAAAACCGGTTTGGCTCAGTGGTAGAGCGTCGGACTGTGGACTGAAGGGTGCCAGGTTCAATTCCGGTCAAGGGCATGTACATTGGTTGTGGGCACATCCCCAGTAGGGGGTGTGCAGGAGGCAACTGGTTGATGACTCTCTCATCGACATTTCTAGCTCTCTATCTCTCTCCCTTCCTCTCTGTAAAATATCAATAAAATATATTTAAATAAAGAGCACAGGAAGCGGGGAGCCCGAGGCAGCCAGCAGGTAGGTTAGGAGGGGTCCACGCACATGTAGGGGCGGGGCCTTCAGGTCACCTGTGCACATCTGCACGCCTCCTCAGCACCCTGGGTGCACTCGGGGGAGGGGCCCCTGTGCGTGTTCATGTGCCCACGCCCCCTCCTGGGGACCTCACGTCTCCCCAGGTCGGTATGGTTTGAGCTTCCAAGTTTTAGTTCCTGGTTGATTTCAAATTGTGTTTGCGTGATACCAGACTTCCTTCCCGAGTGGGAGAGCCGGTCTTGGGGACCAGGCCAGCGGCTTCCGCTGCGAACGTCGCCGGTCAGAAACTCGCTAGATGCCACAGCTAGTTCACGTCCAGGAGATGTGTGTGTGTGTGTGTGTATGTGTGTGTGTGTGTGTGTGAGCCCCTGTCCTGCTCCCTCTTCATTCTCAATGACACGGATCCAAGGGGGAAACCGGTTCCTTGTGGCCCCAGCAGGAAAAGTGAAAACGATGATGAGGCTCACTTTCTGGAAGCTCTTAAGAAAGGGTAACGCCTGTTCTTAGCATGGCTGGTGTAGGGGCAGCTCAGGGAGGGAGAGGCTGAAGTCTGAAAATGCCGAAGACTGGGAGTAAGGGGAAGGACTCGTGCCTGCCTCCGCTGTCGGATGGGCATGGGACTTTCCACCAGAACAGCCGAGGCTCGGTGAGTGTGAGGCTGGGTTCCGCATGCACAGCCCCACTGGGGGACCTGTGTAAGGCTTGTTTTCAGTGCAATAATAGGACGCACTGCTGTACATTAAATGCCCTTTGGGAGTGACACCTCCACTTTGGTGGGAGAGAGGTGGTGCCTCAGGACAGTGAGAGCAGGCTGCTGGCATCAGGTGTCTAGGTTCGAGTCTGACTTGGCAGCTCCCCAGTGGAGAGCTGAGCTGGTTCCCAGGCCAGATGGGAATAGGGATTGAGGACACGTGGGCATGTTGTGCTGTGCTGATTCGGTGGGTACCAGCCACCACCACTGATGCTGTTTCCCTGAACTGCTGAATGCTGGCGTCTGTTCTGGGAAGTGCGCTGCAGCTCCTTATCTCCAGCAGTGCTCCTCCTCCAGGACTCATCCTTGTTATTGCTCTCTCCCCCTTTCACCCGCATTATGGTGTACCTGCCATTGTCAGACTCGTGTAGCTTGTTTTAACCAAAGGGGGAGATAATGGTCTCAGCTCTCAGGGAGCTCGCGGTCAAACAGCAGAAAACCAGAGTGGGTGGTTTGGCTTCCATCTCCTCCTCCACTGGTAAATTCTCCCTCCTCATGCCACTCACACCAGGGTCTTTGGATAACCACCTGTGTCCTTGCTTGGTGAGTCCTGGGGCCCTCTTTGCTCAGGATCCTTCAGAACTCCAGAACCTTCTTTCCTTTTGTAGACACTCCATTCCTGGGCACTTCAGTGGGGGGAGGGGTATCTTCCCAGAGAAGCGGGGGTAGGTCCAGCCCCCTGAGGTGGCTCTTGGTTATACATCACCAGATACCCTTTTAAAATAATTTAGCCAAGCAGATCATGAAGCCCGGATGAGGATTTAAGGGTCCCTTGAAGGGTGGGAGGTACCACCAGAGAATTCCCTTTGTGGTTTGCCTTCCCCACCACTGGGTGTCACTGTTCTACATAAATAAAAGGGGACCATGTTGGCCTTGGCACTGTGCAGCCTGGCCTTGGGTTCAGGGCCCGGGCAGGTTTAGTTAGCTTCTCTTGCTGAAGGTGCCAGGTGATCATAGTTGCCACCTCCCGACCGGCCTCGGCACAGGAACCAGCTTCGTGGAGAAGCCTTGGGGATGAAAGCATCTGGCACGTGCCAGTTCCTTACTCTGTAGATGCCCTCTTTGAATTGATCCTTTAAAACAGAAGCTGAGAGGTAACCCTCAGGGAGCAAGGGTAATGTAGTTATGGATGTATTATTTATGCATCTGGCTGCATCAGGACGTCATAGGAGAAACAAGGAAGTCTCACAAAGAAGGCTGCTTGCCCTCTATCCGTGACCTTCCTCTCTTTGAGAGACAAGGGAATCGAAAACTCACAGTCAGAAATAAAATAGGACATTATCCATTGGACCCTTCCTTCTGCCATTTCAAAAGAAGTTTCCAGAATTTTCTCCCTGCAGGACAATCAGTAGTGGTTTCTCAGCAGGTCTGAGGGGTTATCAGCAAAACACAATACCGCCCAGTCACCCACTCCCTCATCCATAGCGGCACCCGTGTCTGAATGGGTGACCTCTGACCCCTCCTTGAGTTATTGCATGATTTTTTCTGACAAGGAGCTGTGTGTTACATTGTAGTGCTTACTAAAACGTGGGGCCTGGACCACTGTAGTGGTCAGCCAGCTGCCGCTCCGCACTTTTGTTCATGATGGAACAGGAGTGAGGCTCTGGGATGTCAGACATGGGACAGGACAGGACGGGACGGGACGGGAGAGCTAGGGGAGAGGCCAGCCACAGAGTTCTTTCCTACGGAGCCTCAGGAGCCGAAGTCAGTCCAGCAGGCTGAGGTGCAGTGACACCCACATGGCGTGGGTGTGGCAGGAGGAATTGGGGATTTGTCTAGGGTTCCCTGGAGCCATTTTGAGAAGCAATAAGAGACATTCCAGAAGTCCCCCCCCCCCCATACTGTGGATCTACGAGGTCAGCATGGTATAGTGACTGCTCAACTAGGGAGTGTTTTGATAGGTTCTATCAGATACTGTCCATGTTTTATTTTGCTTCCAATATCGGATAAATTGTTGGTCATCATGTAACTTCCAGGCTTGCCAGGCCTCCATGTAGAGCCCTCATGTGCCATCACATTATGATGATGAAGATAATGTAATGTCAGCTTCCTGGAATAGAGAAGTGATTTTTTCCACAAAGGACATGTTTAAATGGCTCATTAAGCCATTTTATGAGCACTCTAATGCTGTGAGCACTGTGAAGAAATAATATACCAACCTATTGGGGCCAAAATGGATTCCGACAAGGACTCCATCACCTATGGGATATTCTCTTAGAAGGCATCACACGTCCTAACAGCCTGGATCAAATCAATGCCACCCAGGTCCGTTTCCTCAGGCAGCACCCATGCAAACACCTCATGTGGATGAGCCTGCAGTGCAACCCCAGCCCACAGGCCACCGTGACAAGCAGGTGTCTTGTCTCAGACAGAGACTCTGCATGGCCAAATGACATCCAGCCTTTAATTCTCTTTCACCTTTAATTTACAACCAGGGCCACCGGGGAGCATCATGTGTCACTAGAGCAGCCTTCAGGGTGGTCTCCACTGTCCTCTGATCTGAGTTCCTGGCGAAGGGGATTCAGGCAGACGAAGGCCTTCCTCAGGGGTTCACTCAGTGGGTGCCCCTCTCTGACAGTCTTAGACCCAGAGCTCTAATGAGGAGACAGGACCATCCACAGACAAGCGTTCCCATGGAGGCTCATCAGCAGGGCGCGTGGTGGGCCGTGGGAGGAGCTGTTCACAGATGGCAGGGTTCTTGAGTCCTTGGTACCATCTGGAACCTTGGGGCTGAGCCCAGCTCACCACGGCAGGAACCATATTGGTGACGTATTGGCACCAACACGGGAGTTAATGGCTCCTTGACATTTGGACTAGACATCATCTGGCAAGTCCAGCCGCAGAGCTGGCCTTTGCCCGTGGCCGGGAGGTGGCCTGAGCAGGTGCTTTTGTAGAAGGAAAGGTCAGCTCACTGAGTGGCAGCTTCGGCTTAAGTTCGGGGATTACATACCGCACCACGGACCTCTCCTGTGAGGTTCAGAGGAATGCTTGCTGTGTCGATGTAGAAATCTACTGAAAGATCCGAGTTTATGCTGAAAGAAACTTGGGTAATTGACACACTGAAACAGCACGGGCTTTCCCCTGTCTGCCTTCAAACGCTTCATACAGACTCAGTTACTTGGCATCACCTGCAGTGTGAGGCTTCTCCAGCTCTCTCCCGCCACAGGCAGGAACGTGTCTTCTTCACCTTTTCCCCCCAGAATCGAGGGCCTGGGCTGGCACATTTACAGATACCCAGGGAGCGAACCCAGGACCCTGACAACTTCCTCTGTGTGTGTGCCTGTGTTAACCCCGTTATTAGGAAGCCATTAAAATACGGTCCTACCACCAGCACCCTAGCAGTCAGGACTTGCGGGATGAATGGCTGTTTTGAACTTGGGGTGAGGGGTGGGAGTATGGGTGGCTGAGTGCCTCTCACAGGCCCTGCCTTGTGGGGCTCTGTCCCTGTTTCCCCAGAGGACACGGCGGGATGGATGCGAGGCTCTCTGCTTAGAGCCATTTGATGCTGATCAAGTCCTGTGGACTCCAAAGCCTTAGTGTCTTTATCTACAAAATGGAGCTAATGCTGGCACCTACCTCTGAAGTACAGATGTAATGAGATTGAGCAAAGAAGGAGGTGAACAGCAGAAGGGGGTCCACACATAACCTCCATTCATCCCCCTGTGGGGGCCTGTCTTCTGGGAAAATGCATGCTTGTTCGGCTCATCTGTTGCTCCCTGTGAGCTACCCCCAAATGTGGTTGTTTCAAACAACTTGTCATTTCTCATAGCCTGGGGGTCACCTCCGCTCCGCTGGCAGCTCTCCTCTGTGGCCTCCAGAGCAGAGCAGTTCCAGGGAGGGCTTTCAGGGGCCCTTCCTCTGCGGTGCTGGCCCTCCTGCCCGGGCCTCTCCATATCCTTGGGGTTTTCAGGGTCTCCAGGAAGTTGCCTTTGGACGGGGCAGCTACTTTCCCACGGGGAGCAGTCCTAAGAGTGAGCATCCGGAAAGATCCAGAGGAAGCTGCCAGGCTGCTGTGACCTGCCTCTACCTGAGCCCCTTCACAGCATCCCACTGGGCAAAACGGAGCCCCAGGGCCAGGCAGGGTGTGGGGGAGGGAGCTGTGTTAGGGCTGGATCCTGGGAGCAGGCTCCCTGGGGAAGGAGAGGCACAAGGCTGTCTTCACAGAGGCCACCAAAGTGAGCCCGGCAACTCTGGTGAAGAATCTGGAAATAAAATGGGGAGGGATCTGTCTACCGACCATCTAAATGGAGCAGCTGTAATCAGCGTCCGTCTTTCCGCCATGGCTGCTGTAAGTCCTGGCACAGGTGTGGCAGCAGCCTGGCTGTTAGGCATGTTCGGGATGCAGAATCAGAACCAGGCTGCCTGGTCCAAGGTCACCTGCTGTGACGAGGCTTGCACCTCATTCTGCTGGGCTTTGATTGGCTTCTCCCCTCACATTGGTCTAGCTGCCTGAAGTTTGTGCCTTGGATTCTTGAAATGAACCTTGCTTTGCTCCACTTTAAGCATCCTGCTATGTTCCTGAGCTGATATGCAGAGGAATTAAATAGGAATTACCGGTGTGAACAGGCCGCATCCCCAAGGGCTGCGCCATTCTCTGTTCTCCCTGGTGTATTGGTTTTAACGCTCCGGGGTCCCTCCTATAAGACTGTTCTCGATGCTTTTGCAAAGATATATTTATAGTCTCATTGGTTATTAAATACAGTTGGGACCATGCTTTCATTCAATTACAAATTCTTATTTACTCATTCATAAAGTATTTACCAAGTGCCTCTGAGTCTGAAGTTTTATTTTATTTCACACACATCTTCACCTTTCTTCTGGATGCGCTCATGTAGTCACCTCATTCTTTTAATTCGCCACATGAGGTGATTTACTAGTCATCTTTTTGTGGTGCTCATGGAGCACTCTTTGTTTAAAAAATATATTTTTATTGATTTCAGAGAGGAAAGGAGAGGGAGAGAGATAGAAACATCAATGATTAGAAGAATCATTGATTGGCTGCCTCCTGTACACCCCACCCTGGGGATCAAGCCCATAACTTGGGCATGTGCCCTGACTGGGGATCGAACTGTGACCTTCTGGTTCAAAGGTCCATGCTCAACCACTGAGTCACGCCGACTGGACATTCATGGAGCAATCTTAATTTTTGACATTACAACACCCAGAAGGGTCCTTCCTGTATCTGAGGACACCCATGAGCTTGTTTTCCTTCTGTGAGAGTCTAAGAAGAGGAAATGCTGGGTTGAAGAGCAGGCTGAGTGTACAGGTGCACACACTTACCTCACGTTAGTCACTTAATGGTCGGCTCAGCTATCAGGCCCGCTGTGCTTGTGTTCAAGTGATCCTGGTTTTACTTAACAATGACCTAAAGCCTTTCACATAACTTTTACTATGGTGCATTGCTGCAATTGCTCTATTTGATTAATTATTAAACTTTATCAATTAAACAGCAATTAAACTTTAAAGTAAACTAAACTTTACCAATGGTATAGGAAAAAACAAAAAACAATATGTTAGGGCTCAGTACTATCTGAGGTTCCAGGCATGTACTGAGGGTATGGGAATTTATCCCCCATGGGTAAGGGGGGCTCCTATATTTAGATGCCCCAATGTCAGGTGTGTATTATTTATAATTGTGTATTATTTATCTTCCTGTTGAATTGAACATTTTGTAATTGCATAATGACTTCTTTGTCTCTACAGTTTTAGACTTAACATGTATTTTGTCTAATGGAAGTATAATCACTCCTGCTTTCTTTTATGACTATTTGCATGGTAGTTCCTTTTTCATCCATACCTTCTAACATATGCATGCCCTAAGTTCTTTAGGAATCTCTGACAGATAGCACATTGCTGGTGCATGGTTTTTCATATATTCATCCCTCTCTGTCTTGATGGGGAGTTTAATCCATTTACATTTAAGGTGATCATGGAAAGGAAATGACTGTTGTCATTTAATTGTCTTCTGTCTGTTTTGCAGTTACTTTGTTCTCTCCCGCTATTGCTATCTTCCTGTGTTACTTGATTTCTTTTTCAGTGTTTTGATTTGATTCTTTTCTCTCTCCCCCCCTTTTTTATGTATCCGTAACAGGTTTCTTCTTCTTTGTGGTCAATGCAAGGATTGCATAAAATATATTGTATTTATAACGTCTGTTTTAAGTTGGTTATATGCTAACGTCAGTTACACACAGAAATGCTGCACTTTTACTCCCCCTTTGTGTTCTGTCATCGGAGTTTGCTTCTTTTTATCTTGTGTTTTTTGTGTGTTTTTTTAAATATTAAGATTATATATAATTTATGCACCATTTACAGTGTAAATTTATTCTGCATTTGTCTATATTTTCCCATTACAGTGGAGATTATGCTTTTATATACTTTCACATTACTGCTTAGCATGTTTCAATTTAAGAACTCCCTGAAACATTTATTGAGAGGCAAATTCATTGGTGACACCATTCCTAAATTTTTTTTTTTTTGAGAAGGACTTAATCGCTCCATTTTTAAAGGGTAAAATTGCCAAGTATAGTATTCTTGATTGGCAATATATATATATATATATATATATATATATATATATATATATATAATTCTAATTATTACTTTTAGCATATCATTTCTTTCCTGGTCAAAGTTTTCTGCAGAGAAATCCTGTGATATTTGATGGGGGTTCCCTTATGTGTGATGAGTCATTTTTCTCATTCTGCTTTCAACATTCTCTCTTTGACTTTGGTTTTTGACAATTTGACTATAATGTGTCTCCCTGCACTCTTCTTTATGCTCTTCCTCTTTGGAGTCTTTTGAGCTCCATGAGTCTGGTTCATTTCTCTCCCAATATTTGGGAAGTTTTTACTCATTCTCTTCTCCTCAGCGAAGCTTACATGCATTTGCAGTGGTGGTGAGGGCTGCTGGGACCCTCGGCAGCAAAAGTTGTTGGACTTCCAACTTTCCCCATGGTGTCCAACGGGACCCCTCTTGACACAGAGCTGGGCCAGGCTGAGCTGATGCAAGTAAGATGCTTCCTCCACTTCTCTGTGTGGCCGTCCTTGGTATTTGTGTTCCAGGGTTTCTGCATTTTCTCACTGCACTCTGGAGCTCTCCCAGCCTACTTCACTGATGGGGAATTATTAAATTACTGTCTTTGGGGGACCTCCTAGCTCACCATCTTGCAACGGTTGTGTTATACATAGTGAGATTTCTAGTATCACACTTAAACTTTTCATTTGTTTCTGTATTGTCTGTTCTGTTTCACTCATTCATCTCTCTACCAGAACCATATTTTTTATTTATTACTTTTTAAATTAACTTTATTGTTGAAAGTATTGCAGATGTCCCCTATTTTCCCTCATTGATCTCCTCGACCCAGCACACCTCCAGGTCTTCACCACACTATTGTCTGTGTCCATGGGTTATGCACATATGTTTATAAGTTACTTGGTTAATCTCCCCCATCCCCTTCCCTCTGAGAATTGATCTTCTGTCTCATGCTGTTGTGTCTCTGGAGCTAATTACTGCAACTTCTTGTGTATGCCAATGCTGGGTTTTTTTTTTTTTTTTTCTTGTGGTGGCAAATCCCCCTGACTGGTCTTCCCTTCAACATCAGATATTTTGTTTTGGCATATTCTCACATGTTCACTTTTCAGATAAATTTTACAAGCAGTTTATTAATTTTATTAAATTTCATCCCATTGAGATTTTTTCATGGGATTGCATTGAAATAATAGATTGATCAATAAAAGAAAAAAATAAAACATTAATACTTAATATTTTAAGTATTTTTAAATGTACTTCAGTTAAACTATAATTTTTATTACGTCTTATGAATTTTAGTTATGCTTATAGCTAGGCCCTTTTTTTAAAACTAATGTTATAATACATCATTATAATTGGGATTGTTTCCCACTGTAAATTCTTATTGGTGTTTAGGAGAGCTATTAATGTTTGCTTGCAATTGGCTATCTTTATAAAGTTCTCCTTAAAAATTAATAACATTCTTATTAAGAAAATTAACTTGATCTTAGCAGAGTTATTTTTTTTTAGTTCAGGAATTAAAACACACACAAGTAACAATAATTTGGGGCATTCGTTAAAATTGTGACTCTTGACAGTTTTGTTTTGTTTTTTCCTTTTAGTCTCAATGTGATGTCTAAAATATCCAGAGCAGTTTTGAGTAATAACAATGATAATAAAATGTTATATTTAATCATTTATTTTGATTGGAATACCTATAATGTTTCACTCCTAAATTTATGGTGAATACCCTTTATCAAATCAAATAAAATCTCTTTCTATTTCTTACTTGCTATGATTTTTTTCTGGAAATTTAGTTAGATATTTATCAAAATTATTAGCATGTATTTGGGTGTTTATACAGGGTCTCTCCTTTATTTTATGAAGGTGGCTACTTCCAGAAATTCTAATGGTGAACCATCATAACATTCTTGATGAACCATTATACATTCTTGAATTTATTTACAATATTCCTTATATTTTCATACAAGTATTTAGTTATACATTTTTTTCATTCCATAATTTAGATATGTAGCTGTCTAGTTATTGTTCATTTCTAAACAGTTCATAATTTCAGTTTTTAATTTCTGAGTATATTTTAGAAAACAGTTTAAAATCTAAAAATGGATAGTTTTGTGATGATGTCACTTACTTTTGTTTTTTTGCCACCTATTGATACTTTGAAATTTATCACATCAATTGTTCTATACAACTATAATATTTTTGGCTTCTTTTAAAAAATGTTTTATTGATAGAGAGAGGAAGGGAGATAGAAACATCGCTGAGAGAGAAGCATCATCTATTGGCTACCTCCTGCACACCCCCTACTGGGGATTGAGCCACAACCCAAATCATTTGTCCTGACTAGGAATTGAGCCGTTACCTCCTGGTTCATAGGTCAAGGCTCAACCACTGAGCCATTCTGGCCAGGCTCTTTTACTTCTATTGAATTTGAGATTTTATGGCCTGATAAAACATCAAAATTTTTTATAAATTTATTTTGAAAGAATCTGTATCCTCCTGGTACAGAATATATATGTGAATACAGACCTGCATATTTATATACATATTAGAGGCCCAGTACACAAGATTCATGCACAGGGTTGGGGGGAGAAAGGGGCGGGAGTGTCCCTCATCCTGGCCTGTGCCTTCTTGTAGTCCAGGACCCCTCGGGGGATATTCATCTTCCGACTTAGGCCCCATCCCATAAGCCGGCAGTCAGACATCCCTCTCGCAGTCCAGGGCTCTCAAAGTCCAGGGCCCCTCGCTTCTTACCGCCCACCTGCATTGGAGTCAGGAGAGGCTCCCACCACCACTGCTGCACCCTCCAGCTGTGAGCACGGCTTCTGACTGAATGGTGCTCCCCTTGTTGGAGTCCACTGACCACCAGGGGGTAGCTCCTGCATTAAGCATCAGCCCCCTGGTGGTCAGTGCATGTCATAGTGACTGGTCATTCTGCCGTCCAGTTGATTTGCATATTACACTTTTATTATATAGGATAAGCACATATATGAACATATCTGTTTACTCAGACTTGTAGTTGTAACCATTGAAATCCTTTCTGTATTTTACTTCAATTTGTGAACATCTGAGCAGGAAGTATGTCACTCCCTCAGAATTCTGAATATCTTTGATGTATTTATTTTGAAGTTCTGTTGTTTGGCATATAACATTTTATGATATAACTTCTTAGTTGATCACTATTTAACAATAAAATATTCTCCAGTGTCCCTTTTGATGTCTCTCGCCTTTAATTTTATTTTTCTGATGTTGAAATTACTAATTCTATTTTCCTCCACACTTGACTGGCATTTTATCCTTTTATTTAACTTTCAATTTTTAAAATTTACTTTATTCCAGAAGCATGTCCTGTAATGAGCATACAGATAATTATTTTTAAACTCTCACTTGTGGCATCAGGAATTTGAAATTTCTGCGTGGGCTGAGAATCTTGACTGTCTTGACCTTGACAAATTCTCCCCAACCTCTCAGAGGATATTCAGATAGCAGCTCCCAGGTGATGCCTTCCCAGAAATTCCGAGCCTTGAAAATAAATGTATCTCTCCTGTTTCGAAGTCACTCTATTATAACATTTAATTTCTAGCTCTTAGCGCTAGAAATTTTTTAAGTGTTTACTGGACAATTTTTCTTCAGGATCCATGAAAAAGAAAACAAAATTCTCATTCTTTGCCACGTTAACCACCCTGTTTCCCACACCTTGCAAATAAATAAAAAAGAGGACTTCTGCTGTTCTTGGTTCTGCACCCCCTGCAGAGACTGGGGTCCCCTGCACACAGAAGGATTTCAAAGTGAAGACAGAGAGAGTGTGTCACATAGAGGTGCAAAGGCAGGAAGGCCTTTATTAGGAGGTCATTGTGGTTAAAAACTACTTTGCACCAAGAAGGGAGCAGACAGTGGTGGTAGGTGAGGGTGAAAAAGCAACAGGTTTTCACGTGGGACAGTCCTCATTATACAGATGAGGAAATGCAGACATCAGGAGGCTCACACATCTTCCCAGGGTCACCAAGATAGTAAGTGATGGAGCAGAGACTCATGGAGCAGAGGTGTTGTGAGTCCAGAGGCCATTTTTACCACTAGGGTTGGAGGGCAGCCTCCTTCTCATGGCACATCCCACAAAACCCCACTTAAGATGTTCAGACTTACAAAGAGTAGGGAGGCTAAGCTGTTTTATGTAATTAATACAGCTCAGATATGGAATCTGTGGCTGCATGCACTTTTTTTGGCCAAGGGGATGAGCAGACCTGAGAAAAGAGACATGGGACCAAGCCCCCAACCAGCCAGCCCATAGTGGGCACAGAGTGGGAGCCAGAAGACAGTTGGCGCCCCTCCCATGACGCTCTCCTGTCTGCTTGCTTAGCCACACCCTCGACCTGCCCTCTGCCTGGGCAGCCACTGAGCTGATCTCCATCTCTGTGGTTCAGTCTGTTTAAAAACGTCATGTAAATGGAGTCATGCCATAGAAAACTTTTGACACGGTTTCTTTCACTCAGTGTAATGTCATCAAGACCAAACCAAGTCTTTGTGCACAGGGATAGAGCACTCTTTGTGTTAGTGCATCATCATTTAATAATTTATTATTGAATATTATTATGGGTTGAATTGTGTCCCCCAAGACATCCACACACGACCGTACTAGGAAACAGGATCATCACAGACTCCATTGGCTACGATGAGGGCATGGTGGGGTGGAGTGGGTCCTCAATCCCACAGGACTGGTGTCCTTGCCGAAGGGCAGAGACACAGAGAGGAGAATGCTGTGTGGAAACACAGGTGCAGGGAGAGGCAGTTAGGAGAAGACAGAGGCAGAGATTACAGAGGCTTTCCAAGCCCAGGAACTCTGGAGCCCCCAGAAGCCAGGCAGACGCAGAGGGGCTGCTGCCCCCAGGCCTCAGCGGAGCCGGCCTGAGTGCCTTGATGTGGACTACTGGCCTCAGATCGGGGAGATGGCCACTTCTGTTTGAAGCCATGCAATCTGTGGGGCTTTGTGACGGCAGCCCCTAACAGAACTGCTAAAAATTCCTCCCAATGCCTATCAATAGAAGATGGCCCGGAAGACATAGGGCATATACAGCAGAGGGAAGGGAACCCAGAGGGCCGGAGGTCCGGGTACAGAATTGAGGGCTCTTCTTGGTGCTGCTACAACGACGCACCTCAACTGCTGAGTCCAAACCCATTTCTCAGATTACTTGGAAACTAGAACATTTCTACACAGAGTTCCATCTATTTATACTTTAAAAAAAATTAAACTATTGTTGAAAGCCCCCCACCCACTTCTCCCCGGCCGCTCCCCAACTACACCATACACAAAAATAAATGCAAAATGGATAAAGGACTTAAATGTAAGATGGAAAACCATAAAAAGCTTAGAAGAATCCATAGGCAGCAAAATATTTATACTTTTTCTGAGCAATCTTTTTTTTTCTTCAAAAATCTATTGCAGGAGTTTTAGAAATGTTCTAGATTTCAAGTCTATTTCTGATATGTATGAGACAGATAATTTTTCCTAAAATGTTACTTCTCTTGGACTAATTTTATAACTTTCGTCAGTATTTTGTCAAATGAATGTCAAACAAGGTAAAATCATCCTTTTTTTTTCTTTATTGATTCTTTCTTTTGTTTATTGCTTAACATTTTTTTATTAAGATTATGAAAGTATTATCCTAGATTGTCCTCTAACCTAATTTTTAATGTCCAAGTGTTTAATTATTCTGCAATTTAAATTTGTGTGTATAATGTGAAGGATGAATAACTTTAAAATTTTCCAAATGGATAGTCATGTAAGCCACCAGTTTTTGAAGTCAGTTCTGCAAGAGTTCTTTGATTTCCAGTGCAGCCTTCATGGTATGCAGATTTCTCTTCAACTCACAGTTCCATTTATGGGCAGTCTGCGTTAATAATGTGCTTGCTAAATTTCTGTAGCTTCCTAACATTTTCTTATAGCAGATAGAGCACACGTCCCACAATAATTTTTTACAGGACTTTTTATTTTAAAAAATATTTATTTTAAAAATAACTTGCCAATTTGATAAGAATACATCTGAAGACTTTGTAGAACACTGAATTTATAGATTCTTTGAGGGGGGAGATTTGAAATATTTTGCTTTTTGAGTTATTTAGGTATTTTTAAAGATACTTCCATAAATTTATAGAATCCTATTTAATAAAAATATAGTATGCAAATCATCCTCTTGACCAGGAGTTCTTCTGGGAGTTCGACCAGGGGTCAGAGCCAGCCAGGGGAAGGGAGGGAGGCCATGGCCAGTGGCAGGCGGCCTGGGTAAGGGAGGAAATACCCAGCCGGCTGCCGCCAGCAGCTAGGGACCCCACCAGGGTACGAATTTCATACACTGGGCCTTTAGTTTTCTTTATATTCTTCTTGCCTGTTTATTTATCTTTATTTCATTTGTTTGGAGAAGGGAGGTCTTTTCATTAATCCTGTTAATTCACTGTTGTTCAGTTACAGAACAGGAAACAACTTTTGTGTATTTATAAAGTATCTGGCCACCTAATTGGGTTGTATTATAAATTAATCGTTTTTTAGTTGGTTTTCTTCACTTTTCCAGTTAGTCAGTGTTATCTTCCATGAATAATGACTGTTCAGTATTCACATGCCACCTGAGGGAGTTCACTGTGGTTCACCTGACGCCGAGGACAGACTAAGCTGAACTCAACTCAGCAGAACTGGGCCCCGACTGAGCTGCTGTGTGCAGGGACTCTTGGGCCAAGAACCTCCGATGCAGCTATAGATGCCCGACCTACAACACCAGGAAAACAGATGCTCCCCACGCTCTCTCAGTCACCCTGCATTCTCTGGTGCCTGTATTTGGTGCGTGAGTGCATGCGTTTCTGCTGAGGACTGACCAAGGTCATTGGGTATTTGTGTCTCTGACCTCTCTGAGTAATGCAAACCGCTTCACCGCCTCCTCCTGCTGGGTTTGTACTGCCTCCCGCTTTGGCTTCGCCTTGGAGTTCCCACCTCTGCTGACTGCATAGCGGTGGCTCCTCACAGCCTTGATTGTTGTTTCCCTAATTGGATGGAATTGGGTGAGTTTCTTTCTTTCTGGCTGTTTGGATTTCTTTTGTGTGGTGTGATTTAGTATTTTACTCATTTTTCCATTGTGCAGCCCATTTTCTTATTGATTTATACCTTCCAGATATGAATCCTTTGCTGGTTTTATGCGTTAGAAGTATATTTTCCACTGTGAGGCTTGATTGTTCTCTCAGAGATGTTTATGATAAATAGAACTTCTTAACTTTAACGGAATGAAATTTTATGATTCTGTGTCTTTAGGAATCGAGTTCTTAGGTCTTAGCTGAGGTTTCTCTGTCCATGCTGATGGCCAGGAGGTGCTTTCCTGGCTGATTCTTGAAGAGTCCTATGGGTTTGGCCAATTGGATTAAAAAAAAACCTCAATCTTGTTTTAAAAGATCAAATCGCCCACTGGAACTAAGCATTGTTTTGATTTCATAGAGAGGTGTTATATAGTTATTTTCCTGGACAGATATTGAATCTGGATAGAGGTTTCAAATCTCTGTCCTGTAGCTCATCACATAGAAACTTCATACATATAAATTTTCTGTGATGCTACCTCACTTTACCCACGATGCCCATTGTTTGGACACATGTTAGTCTACTCAGGCCGCTTTAACAGCAGAAATTTATGTGCTCAGTTCTGGCGGCTGGAAGGCCAAAATCAAGGTGTCAGCAGGTTGGTTTTGTCCTGAGGCCTCTCTCCTTGGCTTGCAGACAGATGCCTCTAGCTGCCTCTTCATGTGGCTGTTCCTCTGTGCAGGATGCCCCAGTGTCTCCCTGGGCCCCCTAACTTCTTATAAGGACACCAGTCAGATTGGAGAGGGCCCACCCTGATGGCCTCATTTCAATGTAATCATCTATATAAGGCCCTGTCTCTGACTCAGTCACATTCTGGGGTATTGGGGGAATGTGACCTCAGACATTCTGTGTAGGTGGGAGCTCACGTGTGCTTCTAGGTAATGGACAGGTCTGTGGGGTGGACCAGAGACCTGCCTCAGACTGCTGTGCCTGGAGGGCGTGCATTTTCTATATTGAAGGGAGTGTTTATTGTTCAGGCGTCAGTAGGTTTCTTCCGTGCACTGGCATCTCACTGAGGAATCGAGCTGTCAGAACACCCATTTCGTTGGCCTCTCTGATCTGACATTCGCTCTTTGTGTGTATGTGGGGAAGCCTGGGGCCACCGAGCCCCAGGAAACATGTACATCTCAGGTGTCTTGTCTTTGATGGAGTTAACACATTACAATTAAATCCATCCTTAAAATCCTACCACCCCCAGGAGTAAAGAAGACTGAGCTGAGGATGCAGTTCACACAGTAGTGTGTCACACAGCAGGGCATGCTGTAGGGCAGACCTCAAGGCTATGGAGGAGTCAGAGATGGGAAAGAGGCTGGGAGAAGGGCAATGGGGACACTAGCAACCCCACTGATCAGGGTCGGAGTGCTGCCTGTTGTCTGTGCTATGGATTGGGCAGGGCTGCAAGGGCAGAAATGACTCTCACTGACCTCAATACCTCTGCATGGCTTCCAGGTCCTGCGCCAGTAAAGCTTCCTTCTCCCAGCCTACTCTCTGCCCAAGTACATCCCTCTGCTATAGTCGGCATGTCCAGTGCCTTCTCCTTCAGTGAACAACACACTCACACTCACTCACACTCACACTCTCACAAACACTCACTCACATTCACACACACTCACACATACACACACACACACACCACACTCACACACTCATGCACACTCACAGGTGCACTCCCTCTCACACGCGTGCACACACACACACACACACTCTCACACACATACTCACACTCACACGCATATACTCACACTCTCACCCCCCCACACACAGACACTGACTCACACACTAACATACACTCACATAATTACTCAATGCATAAGGCACTTTTCTATGGAGGTTTTAATCCAGACACTCAGCCCACGTCTCTCACTAGCCTCAGGCCCTGGCACCTGTTCGGTGCTCAGTGAAGCAGGTTGAATGCTCACTCCTTTAGAGTAAGCACTACTCAGTCAGAGGGATGTTGAATAAGGGCAATGGGCATGAGGTTGAAAGAACTGGGTTCCTCTCCACTCACCCGCATATAGCAAGTGCTCAACCTCACGGGGCCTGACATGGAACAGGAGCCTGGGAAGTACTTTTTGGGCCTCAGTTTACCCAGCTGTGAAATACACATACAGAGGGATAGGTAGATGGCTAGAAAATGCATAATAGATCGGCAGCTGATGGATCGGCTTGCGGAGTTAGAGAGTATGTGTCTCCTTCAGAGCATTCTTTGGGGAGATGGGAAGACCCTGGGTCGCTGATATCAGATCACTCGAATGGGCTGAATCCGAATGTGTTCTCTGTCCTGTCTCCTGCTGCTCCCCCCCTGCAGCCTCCCCAGAGGAAGATGGGGTGCCAGATGGAGAAGGCAGGGCCTGCCGCTTGCTCTGGAACCTGTGCAAGGAATGGGGCATCTTAGAACTTTGGTGGCCACAATAACTTCTGTGCCAAGAAACTGATTTTTAAAAAATTGAAGATTCAGTGTAAGATACTAATCCTGGATGCAACAGCAGGCATCACAACCTGCTCTATCTTCCCCACCTCCCGGCCCTCCCCAGGGGCCCATGGCCCAGCAGCAGCTGTCCCTGCCCAGCCCCAGCCCGCACAATTCCTGGAGCCCCTGCACAGAGCATCAGCCTGCTGGACTCGGTCCTCTGAGCGGAGAGAGCAATGCAGCTCCTTCTGGTTGGAGAAGAACGTGTGTTCTAAACCAAGGCCATTGGGTGACCCTCACCTTGAAAGGCTCAGAACTCAAACCAACAGAGAGAATCTCACCTCCTCCCGAGGCTGCACTTCTGCGAGAGCAGAGGGTGTCACTCAGGCTGTCAGCGTGAAAAACTGGCCAGGAGTCGAGACAAACAGAGGTGGCCCCTGTCAACCTCAGCGCCGCCTGCCTGTCCTTTTCCCGCAGGGAAGCTGGGGGTTGGGGGTGGTGGCACCTACTGTTCCTGCTGTAGAAACCCAGGGAGGCTGGGGGCAGGGCCACTGGCAGGGTGGCTCCTGGAGCTCCTTTGCCTGTGTCATGGCCCCTCCACGCCCTGTGGCATCTGAGGCTTGTGTGTGTGTGCCTGGGTGTGTTTACTTTTCCACTGTACCTGGGCCATTTAATTCTTTGGATACTTTCATTATCTTCACAGAAACATATTAGCTTAGCTTAGGGGTGAAGAAAATAAGGCTCAGAGCCCCATCAGAGGTTCAGGGATGTGGTCAGGACTGCACAGGACCAGGACTAGGACCTGTCTGTCCCGCTCTAAGCTCCAGGTCTCCCCGGAGTGTCCAACCCCACCTTTGTGATAGTAACAGGTGGGGGCCAGGGGCCATCCAGGCTTTGGTTGCCCACCACAACTCAGGGCCTGGATGGGTGAGTTGACAGAAATGAGACCAGTGTGTTTTCAGGACGAAGGCGAGGATTCCATGCCCATGGTGTTGGGGATGTCCTTGCTGGGGGCGTTTGCTGCTCTCTGAGGGGCCTTGTGCTTTTCCAACACCTGCTGCCTCTTTCTCACCCTCCCTCCCTCCCTCCCTCCTTCCCTTCCTCCCTCCCTCTCTCCCTCCTTCCATTCCTCTCTCTTTCCCTCCCTATCTCCCTCCCTTGCTCCCTCTCTCCCTCCTTCTCTCTCTCCCTCTTTCCTCCCCTCCCTCCCTCTTTTCTTCCCTCCCTTCCTCTCTCCCTCCATCTTTCTCTCCCTCCCCCCTTCCTGGCCCCTGTGGCCCTGCTACAACTCATCAGATGATGTAGCTAGTGCCTCTGCTCTCAGAGCCCCATCCCACTCAGAAAAAAGCCCACCCTCCCTCCCTCCCTCACTCCCTCATGTGCCTGATACCATACTATTATCATGGATTCAATAGTGAGTAAAACAGACAAAATGACCTGTGACTGTGGAACTTACATTCTGTTAGGGAGAAATGGACAATCCCCGACATAAAACAAATGACCATACCATGTTCCATAGTGATGAGTGTAATGAGAAACCAAAACAAGACAGTGAAGAGGGAGCAGGGAGGGGTCGTTTGGAATGTCAGGCAGAGTGGCCAGGGAGGGTCTCACTGAGAAGGTGGCAATTGAGTTTAGTGAGGGAACGAATGACAAGATCATCTGCAGGTAAAGCCTTATGAATGGAGGAGCAGCCAATGCTGAACCCTGAGGTGGAAGCATAGGAGAAAGAAGATGTGGACACTGACACAGTAGAAGGAGAGCGTGTTAGCACAGAGTAGGTTGGGAGGACTTTGCAGGCCTTTGTGAGACACAGTGGGTGCTGGTTTTTTCCTGAGTGGGATGGGGCTCTGAGAGTAGAGGTGCTAGCTACATCATCTAATGAGCTGTAACAGGGCCACAGGGGCCTGCGAGGGTGCCATGCAGGAGGCAGGCAGAGGTGGTGGAGGTGCTGGTCAGGGTCCAGCTGTGTTCAGGTGAAGGAGATAAGGTGGGGTGTGGGTGTGAGACACAGAAGGTGCCTCTATCTATTCCTGTCCCACCTGGTCAGTGGGGAAGGGAGACATTCCAGGTCTGGAATCCAGTTGTTGGATATTGTCTGTGGCCCGGTGGGCAGAGGGAATCACAGAGTGGATGGAGGATATAGTGTCAAAGAGTGGGTTAGTTTTGGTCCACCAAGAAATGGAAGCAGATGCCAAGAGAGAAGACATACAAGAGGTTTGGGGAGGATGTGAAGGGAAGAGGAGGCAGATGGAGAAGCAGGGAGGGCTTTCTGATGCCTGCAGGGGAGGAGAAATGGAATCATGTCAACTCATGTGATTCAGTTTTGTCCAGGCTAGTGCAGAATCCTCCAATCAGAACCACCCACCCGTGGTGCTCCCCACAGCGGCAGTGAGAGGTGCATGTTCATGGTGGCCTCAAGGAGGAGTCTGGTCTGAGTCGGGGAAGGCAAATCCACATGGGTGTAAAGGAGCCAGAGCCACATGTCAGAGCTGTGAGAGTGAGGAGTAAGAATGGACCACAGCAGCAGGAAGGATGATAAAAATAACATTTACCAGAAGGCGTGACCTATGCTAGCAGGTACTTCACCCCTCAGAGTAGCCACCAGTATCAGTCCTGCTTTCTAAATAAAAAAACTGAAGTGCAGAGACCGATTGACATAAAGAGTGAGTCCTGGATTCCCATTCATGGCAGAGCAGGGAAGGCTGCCGTCCATCCTGGGTGCTGTCAGGCAGCCTGTTGTGGGTTTCCTGGCTAAAGGCTCAAGTTCAGGAGGGGGATTTGTCATAGTGCCACTTCCTGCTTAAAACTCTCTTCCTGCCTAGAATCTAATTCCAGGCTTCATTGGATCCTTAGCCACTGAGCAGCACCACTCAGGTCTGCGTGAACCCTCAGCCATGGAGGGAGGGGCACACCTGTGTCTGTGTGAACCTTCAGCCATGGAGGGAGGGGCACACCTGTGTCTGTGTGAACCTTCAGCCATGGAGGGAGGGGCACACCGTGTCTGTGTGAACCTTCAGCCATGGAGGGAGGGGCACACCGTGTCTGTGTGAACCCTCAGCCATGGAGGGAGGGGCACACCATGTCTGTGTGAACCTTCAGCCATGGAGGGAGGGGCACACCTGTGTCTGTGTGAACCTTCAGCCATGGAGGGAGGGGCACACCTGTGTCTGTGTGAACCTTCAGCCATGGAGGGAGGGGCACACCTGTGTCTGTGTGAACCTTCAGCCATGGAGGGAGGGGCATACTGTGTCTGTGTGAACCCTCAGCCATGGAGGTGGTAGGAACCCTCAGCTATGGAGGGCCACCACCGAGTCTGACTTGCCTTCCTCTCTATTTGAGGGGCTTACACACACTGGTGCTCAATCACTTAAAAAGTCATGAGTAAATGCACTTATGCCAAGTGCCTCCCTGCTGCCAGGACATGCCCAGATCAGGTGCTGGCACTGCTGGGAAGTTTCTCAGTGCTGTTCCCTCTGCCCTGGGGACTGCCAGCAGGAAGGAGTGGCCTCCTCCACATGAGCCTGTCCCCTCCCTTGTGTGGCTCCTTACAATTCCGTTTTCCAGTGAGATTCCAGAGCTTACCACACACCAGGCTGTGGCTCCACGTGGTGACCAGGTCCCTGCTCCTCAGGGCTCTGTGGCTGGTTCTGGTTCTGGCCTCCCCAGCTCCTTCTGCCGCCTGCTGGTGCTCAGCACAGCTGCCCTGTCTGTGGTGGCCTTTCACGCCTGACAATTGGCTGTGCCAGCTGGGGCGCGAGGCATGACTCGGTCATGTGTCTCTCACTATGGAGCAGGCTGTTACCTGCCATTCAGGTAACCATGCCCCAGGGCACCCAGAGCAGAAGGAGAGCAGACTTCATTGTGGGGGCCTGTCAACCCTGCTCTGGCACATCCTCTCAGGTCCCATGGACCGAAGTGAGTCCCACGGCAAGGCCAGGTTCATGCAGAAGCACCAATCCAACCTCTGGACGGAAGACTGAAGTCACAGCGTACAGGTGCATCCAGGAGACGGGCCTTGGTGGGGCCCTGTGGCACACCGCACCTGTGGCTCCGGGCTCAGCCCGCCAAGGCTCTTCCTTTTTGCCAGTATTACCAGTGCCTCCTACAGTCGAGCCCTGGTTTTCATCTTCCTCTTGTAATCTCAGTTGCAGTTTCTGTCTTTGCCCCAGATCTGCCTCTGTTACTCCTGTTCCATCCGGTTTTTACATATGTGGACATGGGCTCAGAGTGGACTGGGTTTTGCCCCTGGATGTAGGCTTTGTGAAATCCTGACTCTTCCCATCTGGACCATTGCTTTAGCTGCATTCTGCCCTTCCTTCCTTCCTTCCTTCCTTCCTTCCTTCCTTCCTTCCTTCCTTCCTTCCTTCCTCCCCTCCTTTCCCCCTACCCCCCTCCTCCCTCCCTCTCTCCCTCCCTCCTTCCTTCTTTCCTCCTCTTCCTCCCCCTCCCTCCCTTCCTCTCTCCTTCCCTCCCTCCCTTCCTCTCTCCTTCTCTCCCTTCCTCCCTCCTTCCTTTCTTCCCTCCTTCCTTTCCCTTTTCTATCCACACATCTATTTGTGTGGGATTAATGAAGGCACAATGGGTTCTTCCTTCAGTGCTATGTGGGCATTTCTCTAAGGCCAGGTATGGGAGGGGAGACACATGTGCAGTGCTCGCTAGCCCAGGTGAAGCACATGGGACCGTCACAGAGAGGCTGATTGACCCCAGTCAGGTGCTCCCTGAGAATCCTCCCTTTCCCTTCTCAGCCCTCACCTGACATGCTTGTTTCCCCTGTTTTTTTTCTGCTAAACTGGAATTTCTCTGAGCACAAGGACCAGCTTGCTGTGGTGCCCTTCCCCCAGTACAATGTCTCATAACATTTGTGGAATTGACTTGAATTGGAGGCTACGGAAAAGAGGTGACATCTGAACTGGGCTCCGAACACCAGCAAACAGCATTTAATCCACAGCAACTATGTGAGACACTGGGTTGTTCTCATTTCATAAGCGAGGAGCAGGGCTGGGGTTAAATGATCTGCTCCAGGTCACAAGATTGGAAAGGGAGGGACCAGGCTTCGGGTCCCAGAGCCTGTGTGCGTTCACTGACAAATTACTGTCAAAAGCAGAAACAAAAGCGAGGAAGAGAGAGCCACAGCCTAGCTTATTAAAGACTCGCTGGTGACATTCTGCTCTCTTTCCATAGCCCTGAATCTCACCTTGCTGTTCATCCATCCTTCTATCCCTCCATTCTTGCATCTGTCCTACCTCCATCCACACATCCATCCACCCATCCAGCCAGCAGATGCTCAGTGAGCCCCTGACGACTTCCTCATAGCTGGGGCCCAGCACCGAGACATGCACCTGGTGTGTGGTCAGTGCTCGCTGACCCATATCCCGGGCAGCTGGAGGTGGCCTCCACGTGGCAGCAGTTAGAGACCACGGGCTCCGGGGCCAGTTTGCGGTAGGGTCACATCCTGGCTCCACCGGATGCCGGCTGTGACCTCCTGCAAGTTTTCCAGCCTCTGCCTCAGCACACGCACCTGTACGTGGGGCAGTGATGGAGCCAGCCTCTGGGATTAGTGAAGGCTCAAACATTGCACACACACAATCTCCGAATATTGCCTGACCTGTTGTACCCCATTTTAAAATGACTAGTCTGTTATCAAGTAAATGAATAATGTCAATCAAGAAAGACAAGGTCACTACTGTCATAACGCCTACATGTTAGAGCAGGCACGTGAAACGTGTGGCCAGTGGGCCACATGCTTCCTTTAAATAATGAGGATTAGACAGATGGTTATCAGGCCAACAACCTGATGACCAGGACAAGTGCAGACAAGCACAGTCCCTGCAGCTCCCCGTCTGTGGAATGTCCCTGCGTTGCCTCTGGGGAAGCCTGTGTGGGAGCCTGGCTGCTCTCGCTGGGCCCATCAGAAGAGGGAGGGACACTGCCCCTCTGAGTGTTGGTCATGCATGGCACTAATAAGAACGCCTGGCGGGCATGGCATCCAGGTGCCCAGGCCAGCCTGCATGTCCATGCTGGCTCTGACTGCAGACCACACCTCCTCCCAGACTCACACAGAGTGCCTCGTGTACAAACATTGAGACACATACCCACAGGTGTGCCCCATGTACAAACATTAGGACATATACACAGGTGTTCCTTGTGTACAAACATTGGGACACATACACAAACAGATGTGCCTGTGCACAGCGTTCAGAATGAGTTTCTGGCAGTCCTGGGAAGTTGGCTCCTCTGTCACAGCTGATGAGCCCAGTCTGCAGCCTGGGGACTCTGCATATAAGATGTGACTGTAGCCTTCAGCTCTGCTTCCAAGGAGCCCAGAGAGGACATTTCCAGCACCCCAAATGGACTGGATTGGGAGCACCTGAGGAGAGGGCGGCATGGCCATTTGAGACATAACCATGGGAGGCCTGGCTATGGGGAGGCACAGGCTGGCTGTGAGGCTTCTGCAGGTGTGTGATCAGCCTGCGCAGGGGTCATGGGCTTGAAAGCTCTTCCCTGACTGCCCACTTCACTGCAGTGCCTAGACCAGTGGTCGACAAATTCATTAGTCAACAGAGCCAAATACCAACAGTACAAAAATTGAGAGCCAAATTTTTAAAAATTAAACTTCTTCTAGCGCCACTTCTTCAAAATAGACTCGCCCAGGCCATGGTATTTTGTGGGAGAGCCACACTCAAGGGGCCAAAGAGCCGCATGTAGCTCGCCAGACACAGTTTGCCAACCATGGGCCTAGACAATGCCAACAGCACCAGCTGTGGCCGTGTGCTGCCAGATGGCTCCTCGCCAGAACCTGCTGTCATCCTTGGCAGCTCTAAGACTCTCCTGTTGGGCTTGCAAGGTGGTGCCAGCAGCTGCAAGCCTCGCGTTCTCGCAGCTGAGCAGCAGCTCGCAGGCCTCTGCCCTCTGCCTGCCATGTCCCCTGGGCGCTTACTGGCTCTAGTCAGACAGGGACATGGGACATGCGACGGGCCTGAGCCGCCTGGAGCTGAGGGTGAGGTCAGCCCATTCAGCACACAGTGCAGAATGGAGAGGTGTTTCCCACGGTGCTCTGTGTTGTCACCAGAAGAAGGAGGGCTGGTTTGGGCCAGAGACAGTGGACGTTTGCCATGATTTTCCTGCGTGGAAAGCTCCATTCTTCGTTGGCACTTTACGTCCTTCTGTCTCTTCCCTATGCCTCCACAGCCCGCAGAGTGAGCTTCTCCTGCCATCGCAGGCTGTTTGCGAGGCCGCCCTTCCCATTAGGCTGTGAGGACCAGGAAGGGAACGCTGTGTCCCAAAATGCTAGGGTTTCCAGCCGCAGTACTTCATGCTGGAAATGCGGTCGGATGAATGAGTGTTACTGAGTGAAAGGATGGTACCCTAATGCCCTGGATGTTCTTGCCCACATCCTCACGTTCAGGTCCAGCCCTCTGCCTGATAATGCCTGGCATGGGGCCATGCCCCATCTTTCAACACCCTCCTCTGCGGTGGCACTGGGCTGAGCAGGGTCCCCCGGAATTCACGTCCACCTCAATGTGTGAATGCAACCTATTGAAGTAGAGTCTTTGCAGATGCATGAGTAAAGATGGTCAGAGATAGAAGAGGTGCAGAGAGAGGCGGTGCCCCCAGAAGGTAGGCTGCATTGTGAGTTGGAGGCAGAAATGGGTGTGACATGACTACAGTGGGCATGCAAGGTGCCACCAGAGCGAGGAGAGACACAGAAGGCTGTTCCCCCAGAACCTGCAGAGGAGCATGGCCTGCCAACACGGCGATCCACATTCCAGCCGGCAGGGCTGTCTGTGCAAGAGTAACTTCTGTTGTGTTGCCCACCCTTCTGTGTGGTGGGGTGTCACAGCACCCTGGAACTCGAGCACTGTGAGGGCTCTTGTTAAGAGTTATTCTCACACAGCCTTGCAGCTCTGCTTGGTCATCATTCACTTGGGTCATCAGCAGATCCCTGTTAAAGATGTGCTGAGCGCTGGGCCTAGATGCGTGAGGGGAGCAGGACAGTGGCTGCACATCCTGTCTCATCATCCTGCCGAGGGCCGGCATGACAGGCAGCACCCTCCCCCTGCCCTCATCCCATAGGTGCCTCTGGGAGGAGCTTCCCAAGTAGCAGAGTGGGCTTGGTGAGTGGCTGAATCTGAGCTCAGGTTTGATCTCATCCCGGGTCCACCCTCCCTGATGTGGCCTCCACCCGCAGCCCCTGCCAGCCTCAGTGTCCTTTCCCTTGTTGTTGGCGTGGAGTGGTGGGGAGGGCCGGAGGAGTGCCTGTATGCCCAACGTTCAGCCCCCTGCCCCCTTCTCTCCCTCCCCCATTGGCCCGTATCAGCGGCTGTTTTCTTCAGCAGCTGCTTTCATAGACTTAAGAATGTGGAAACACCAGTCCTGCACCCACTCTCCTCTCCATGGTAATCATCCCAGTTTCTTCTCCCACAAGGTGGGATGTGAAGTCCCCATTCCTTCCTGGCTGAGCTTGCTCAGTGGTGCTCACGTGTGTTCACATCAGAGCAGAAGTCTCACGGCCCTCCTCCTAGAATTCTACTCTGAGTGATGCAGCCAGAGTGATCGAACTGCCTTAGCCACGTCATGCGGACTGGCTCTAAGCTCGTAGGCAGCGCAGACAGGCCAGGTGCCCTCACACCTGCTTCCTATCGAGGGCGCGTCCAGATGGCCACTGGCCCAAAGGGCAGGGCCCATGTTTCTGCCTGCACGTGTTGTGCTGAGTGACCAGCCTGCCGCACCAGCTGCCGGAGGTCTTCGGGGAGCCTGACTCCATTATGTAGCATATTGCCTACAAGACACACCCCACTTGGCATCACACGCAGATTTTATCAGCTTTTATCCAAGCCTTTTTGGAAAAAATGCTCAATATTGGGTCCAAGGCTGAGACTGCCCTCTCGCCCAGCTAAAGCCGGCAGACATTGCTCTGGCCATGTGTCCCGGTGCTGGTGCAGCTCTGGAGGTCTGTGTCAGGAGGAAGTCGCTGCAGTGCCTCCCCCAGGCTAGACTCTTCAAAAAACCCAGGCAGCTGTGGAGCCAATGAGGGCATCCAAGACAAGTTCCTGGGGTTCCCTAGCGCACCGATCCGAACATCCCTCTCGGTTCCGCTGAGTTCAGAGGGACCTGAGCCCTGGTGGTGGGACTGTCCTTGGAGAACGGGTCTGGCGTGGCTGCTTGCCTGCAGTGCTCACTGGTTTGGGGCGGGCGCTGTGCCCCAGCTTGCTCAGTCCACCCAAACAGTGTTTGAGGCCCCTCTGCTGGATGAGGAGACTGAGGCTGAGAAAGTGCCTGCCTTGCCCAGAGGTTCCTGCCTTTCCCTGGGCCCCTGGTTCCGGGCTCCCTGCCTCTGAGTCTGTAGCCCAGCAGCATGTGACTCAGCAATGAATGAACTGTACTTGCCTAGTGGCTGTCTCATTCGTGGGACCAATGTCACTGGTCGGGGACCACGTCTGCTTGCTCATCTGTGTTCTCGCAGCCAGCACAGAGCCTGGTACGTGGCGGACATGTGACAACTACTTGTTGAATGAACTCAGGGCTCTAGCTGCACATGTGCAAGAACCCACTTCTCGGGTGTGAGGCGGAATTGACGTAGGGCGGCTTTTATTTTAAGTGAGGCCTGTGCTGTGCAGGGGGTCTCAGCCCCAGAGGATCTAGCCATTCCTTCCAGAGCATCCAGGATTCATCCTGGTGACAGCCTTTAAACTCCTTGTAAAGTGCAGCCGCCTCGGTGGCTAAGGGCCAGGCTCAGCGCCAGCCTTTAGGGGCCTGGTGCTAATGGGCATTGGTCACTCTTCCGCTGCCAGGGCGTGAGACCTGTGTGCCCTGTGATTGCTGAACAGCTCCTGGAGTGCTGGGGTTGCTAAGTATGAACAGGCATGTGGAATCGACAGAGATGGTCCAGCACAGAAGACCCCCTGCTGGCTGCCTCTTAGGGAACTAGTGTGACTGGAGTGGGCTTGCAGTTTGGGCGAGTTCCCTGGTTCGTGGAGGGTGTGGTGCTGTGCTGGAGGGCATCTGCTCCCTGCACATCCTGTGGGAGGAGGAACCAGCAACTTACACTGTGAGAAGAGGATTTGGCTGCCTATCCAGGAGGTGAGCAGCAGCAGCCGACATCTTGAGCAGAGCACAGGGGTGACTGGGAAACACCTTGTTTCCGAGGACTAGAACAGGCAGGCAACCCCCAGTGGCTGGTCCCGGACTGAGAGCTAAGTAGGAGGAGCAGAGCCAGGGCCAGGGCCAGGTGAGGGCCAGCTCATCCCTCAGGACTGAGACATTCCCCACGGGGAGCGCATTCACCTCTCTGCCAATCAAAGTGAAGTTGAAGTGAAGAACTTAACCCAAACTGGACTCAAAGATTCAGAGTAA
Source organism: Vespertilio murinus (assembly GCA_963924515.1). Lineage (NCBI taxonomy): Eukaryota > Metazoa > Chordata > Mammalia > Chiroptera > Vespertilionidae > Vespertilio > Vespertilio murinus. The sequence continues at coordinate 103,243,890 of OZ004705.1, read as the reverse complement.
AAAATAAAGATGTAACCAGAGAAAGTGGTCCCTACGCATGCAGGCCTTTCCGGGAAGGTACAGGATTCGCTCTGTGGTCATTAGACGTGCACAATGAGGTGAATGGTTCTCAGACAAATTAGGTTTTTTAAATCCTTAGATGTTAGAGACTGACAGTCAGGAATGCCTGGATGACTGAGACACTCAGAAGGGGCTGAATCTGGGAGTGAGCTGGGCCAGGTGAGGGGTTACCTGGGTGCGGTGGACAGGGTACACTCTTGGTGACCAGCGCCCAACAGAAGGCTTCTGGGGCCAGGGGCTGGTGTGGGCTCTTTCCAGAAGGACTTGATCTGGGAGATGGTTGCTTTACCAGTGGCCCCAGGGGGTCATCCTGGGTGGATGGGGGACAGGCCAGAGCAGGGACAGGAATCTGAGAATGTTGGTCCCAGGGGTGGGGCTGCTCCTGCAGCTGGGAGGCCAGGGCACCAGGGCAGGCAGCCCTGAGTTCCAGTCCAAGCCCTGTATCTTCTTAGCAGAGAGATTTTGGATAAAGAGCTTCACATCTTTGTCGCCCGATTGTCTCATCTGCAAATGGGGCTAAAATGGCACCTGCTATAGAATCTCTTTGATGACAGTGAGATGTGACGGGATATGTTCCACGTCCAACTCAGGACTGAAACAGTCCGTGACCAGTGAGTGGCCGCAGTGGTTGCTGTTGTAACTGGCATGGTTAAAATAAGGGTGAAATCACAAAACGGCAGCGAGTCAGAGCAGCCTGAGGGTTCAGAGCTCACCAGGAGAGGCAGAGGCCACTGGGCAGTGCAGGTGACACAGCCGGGCAGGAGTGTCTCGGTCCCAATTTCAGACACACTAGTTTGCGAGAATCCTTCTTAACGGTGTTGTTTTTGGCAGCTGCTATCATTTGTCACAGGGTGCAGCAAAGTTTCATCTTACCTGAGAAGCCTGGCTTTTGTCCTTGAGGGCTGGGTCCTGGTTCAGTGTCAGACCTGCAGGGATGTCTTTGTTTGCTGGTACCTTGGGTCACGCTGGATGGTCTGATGGTATGACTTAGGGTGGGGTTTGAGGGCACGCCCCAAAAAAGCCCTAAGCACAGAGGCTCAGCAAGTGTCCTTGGTTTGCGGGACTCCCAGCACATGGTCACGCACTGATGTCATGAGATCCTTGGTTAGCTGGCGATGGAACCAGGAGTGAAAGTCAGACCAGAGCCTTGTGGCCTCACGGCACAGTGAGTGGACATCTGGAGCTCCCAGGTCTTCTTCCTGCACTCTGCCTGCTTCCACGGCTGACCTCAGTCTCCATCCCTCTCATCAGCATAGCTGTCCGAGCCCCCATTTCTGGTGTGTACAGTCCAGAGGGTGACAGGGGTGAGCCTGGAGACCCTGGGTATAGCCCCTCCTATCTAACTCTTATGTCCACCAGTTCTGCACGGGAATTGAAGGGAGTGAGTGGAGCAGGGGCTGGGCCAGATCCGAGTTGGGCAGGTCGTGGCTGCTCTTTCTCTAGACCATGGTTTATTGATGGTGGTTGTCTCTCCAGCAAATCTCTCCTGATCTCGCGTGTACAATCGTGAGTGCATTGAGGCGTGTCCAAGTGTCCTTCCAGCTTGGGAGTTCAGGGGTTCCTATTCCTCTGGGTGTCCGTGCCGAGATGATGCACCTGGGTTTTAGGGCTGCCTTCCACCAGGAGGGCCATGGCCACTTGGTGCCCTCATGAAGGGCAATTCTTAGGATACCAGGCAAGGTACTGGGGCGCAGGCGGATTTCTCTTGTGGGGGATATTGGCTGCTGTTTCCCAGGAGCCAGGAGGAAAGCAGTTCACGTGCTGATGCCACTGCTCACCTTCATGGCTTTGGCCTTCGTCCACAGAGTTCTCCCGACCCGGGGGACCTGGCCTCGCCTTCATCAGCACCAGGTTGCCGCTCCCCCTGTGCTGTGTGACCCTCAGGACGGCACTGCAGGGCACAGATCCTGGTCACTTTCCTGGCCCCGAGTGGGAAGTGAAACAACGCTCTCTATACGTTCATGTAATTTCAATCATAGCTCCTGTTGCGCTGGCCTTGCCTCACCAGGTGCCCGAGCAGAGCCAACCTCATGTTGTTGTTCACCTCCTCCCCAGCCTGTGGGGTTTCTTGCAGCTGAGAAACCTCGTTCTCACAGATCTGTGTGCTCCCCGAGCCTGTTGATTGACTGGGATTTTGGTTTTTTGAAACTCAAAGGATGCAGGCGCTGAAACTCAGGAAGCCTTTTTTCCTCAGGACTGTAGTCTTTACCTGGAGCTTCAGTGGCCTGTTTTGAATCTCAGAGGCCTGCTAGAAAGAAGCCCTGCACTGAAGACAGTAGGCATGGAGTGTTCTAGCTATCGAAGGGGAACAGAAACTATCTGGAACCCCCAAAATATCAATCAATCAATCAATAAAATTCACATCAGCTCCTATATCACAGTTATCAGCTCTGACTCAGTCAGGCAAAGAGGGACTTGGAACTTGGGTTCTGGCCACTCTGCTGGGACTGGTCCCAGACTGAACCCACATGTCTGCGGAGTGTGTCTGGGAACGCAGTAACTTTGGGGTGACCTGCAGCCATTGTTGATTGTCACCCAGGAGGCAAGCTGAGCGTTTTAGCTACAGCCTGCAGCATATTCTCCCAGGCAGGTGCTATTCCTGTCCCCCTTTCACAGATGGGCACACTGAGGCTCACGGATTAGTTCCTTGAATGGAACCAGGAGTGAAAGTCAGCCAACAGCCTCATGGTTGAGCCTTGAGAAGAGAAGTGTGGGATGCAGAACCATGTAGTACGTGAGGGAGGGATCAAAGGAGAGGTGAATTGAAGGAGTGTGGTCCGCACTGTGGTACCCCGTCTCCCTTTACCAGGAAGAGCCTTCCCTCTGCTGTCGGAGGCTGGCTCCTTCCATCACTCAAGCCTCAGATCAAAACATCATAGAAACCTTGGCCACTGGGCTGACCCCTGTGCTTGTGCAACCCTGGGTGCCATCCTGGCTCCTGCTCTGTGTCTACGCAGCCCCTGCCTCTGGCCTTCCATCTGTGATGACCACCTGTGTTTGTGTCCATCTCCCTCTGACTCTCCAGGGCTTAGGCTACTGAGGTGAAGTGTTTGTGGTTCTGGCTCTAGTCTGTCCCCGACGTTTTAAGAGTTCCGGCTTATCGAAGTCTGCTCGATTAATATGCGTGAGCAAGTGACTGAGCGAGAGGTGCAGTCGGAGGAGAAGTGGCCCATCTCGCATGCCTCTGAGCACATTTGGGAAGGACAGTGACAAGCTTGACCTCTCACTGCCTTCAGCTGGTGCCTGCACTTCCGGGGAAGGGCCTGCTGCTTGGCGGTGGGGCTGTGAGTGAGGCCCAGAAGTACTTGCCAGGGGGGCTTTGCCTGTTTGCCGAAGGCTGCAGCCTGGCCCTGCATGGCACAGGGGTTCTGCAGATGGAAATTCTGGGCAGGGACTCGCTGGAGCTTCTGGGGCTGAAACAGCGGAATTCAGCTCTGAAATGGTCCCTGGATGTGGAAATCCAGCCCAGACACCCTGAGAGGAGAGACAGGGGGAGTTCAGGTTATGAGCTGGTTTCGGTAGCCCTTTGTGAGTGGCAAACACCGGCTCTGACAAGTTTCTCAAGCGGTGCTTCTTCAAAGCACTGGGCACAGCTCTTTGGCTCCAGTCACCAAATACTATCACGTGGGTATCATCTGGGCATCACCTGAGCATCAGGAAGGGACGGTATTTGAAGTCAACTGCTTTGAACCATTATTCTAGGATTCCTCCCCTTAAACTTGACTCAATGTTTGCCATATCCAAGCGCCACCCGTGGTTAATATATGTAATTAACCAGGTATATGTGCAATATATACATACTACATGTCATGTACATTATATTACACATGCCACAAATATGTGTGTATAGTGTGTGTGTGTATAAACCGTTACATAATATCTTTATTCTGACTCAGCATTTAAATGGAAACTTTGCATAATTAATAAAAATGAAAAAGAAACAAAAGGTATCACTTAACTAAAATAGAAGGGGATTATAAATTATACAATGAGAAAAAAACGATGTGGATTTTATGCCCTTTAAAACAAGAGCTTAGCAAGTTACGTGTGAGATATAAATAAGAGAAACCGGACTGTTTGGAAGTGGTCAGAGAGAAAGGAGGAGGACTGAGAGTTCAGCTCCTCTGTGTCTGTGGGCTTTGCCTGCTCCCGTGTGGCTGCCCCACCTCCAGGCGTCTGAGCCCCGCCCCAGCGCTGTCAGTAGAGGTGTAGGGCCTCCACTAGCCCGTCCACAGCATCTGCTCCGTGACCATCTGCACTGAAGGCAGCTCCGTCCCCTGAAACTCCCATAGGCTCTCTCTCTTTCAGGTGAGAAAGTCGGGAACACGAGAGTCTGAGTGGGTGAGGAGGAAACGGGTCCCAAAATCCTCTGAGAAGCCAAAGCATTTCAGCAGATGGCGAGGCACTTAGAAAGGCAGAAGGAAAGAGACAACCTGGTCTGCTTCAGGAGAACCGCAGCCATTCATGCCGGTGGGGCTGGGTCAGCTTGCAACCTGCAGGGAAGGAAAGGGGAGAGGGAAGAGGTGGAGGCTTGTGGGTGGGGCACCCTAGGACTGCAGGCCCTGAGCCTGAGTGTCCCTGCGAGTGACCCCAGCGTGGTGCTGGCTGCCATCCTGGTGGGTGCCTGTTGTTATAATCCTGTTGGGGTGGCACCTCATTGCCTTCCGGAAGAAAGCTCATTCTGCTGTGTGACTACATGGGCAGTCCGTGAGATGCAGGCTGAGGGGAGATGAATTTCCAAGGGTCATGAAGGGGCGTTTGTAAAGGGTTGGGTGGCTGAAGAAGACAGGCTACTGGTGAGGGGGTAAAGGGAGAGTGGTTCCCTTAGGGGAGGATGCAGGTGTCTGATGGGGAATGTGCTGACAGGTTGTTCTCCGGGTAGAATCAGAGCTGAGACAGCCCCAGCAGGCATGGTTTATTGAGGAGGCGAATGTGGGAGGTGCAGTGGGAAGGGACGGGGGCATTAATGCGCCAGCTGTCACAGTGGCGGCCTAACACTGTGGAACTCTGGGAAATGAGGTAAAGGATGTCTCAGTCATCCTTACCAAAGGGTGAGTCCATGGTAAGGCTTCCCCAGGGGGCGCTAACTCCCAGGCCCAGTGACAGGTCATGGGCACAGGCAAGGCTGTTGGAAGTGAGATGGGTATGCGTGGAGGTGCTGGGGTCTGAGTGGTATGTGGAGGTCCCCAGCCCTTGCCAGCCGGGAGGTTGCATCTGCTCCCCAGGAACCAGGGGAGCTGCATTCAGGTGCCCGTGTTGCCCAGGCAGTGCCAAGCTGCATGGTGGGCAAGGGGCCCTCTCCTGGCTGTACAGACCTGGCACTGTCCGAACCTCCCCAGGGCACGGCTGCCCAGTCTCACCAGTGCTTTCTTAGTTGCAGTGACAAAAACCCAACTTAGGGGGCTTAAAGCCAAGAAAAGTGGAGCCTACTGCATCTTGGAATAGAAGTGTCCTGAAGGCCTCCAGGCGCTCACATGTTCTGACCAGATGTCCTCTGTCTGCCTCCACTGGTCCCATGCTCCTCCTGTTGTGCTGAGATGGTGCCTGGAAGTGTCAGGCCTGCAGCCTCTCTCCCCTGCCTCCCTAGGCAGGTGGCTTCTTCCTGCTGCAGTTGCCAGGAACCCCAAGACCGGGTCTCACCGGCTGCCATGTCTGGCACTGGCACTGGCACGCCTTCCCTGTGTGTTCACTGAGGCCCAGGGCTGCTCGGTTCCCTTAGCAGGACATGGGCTGAATTTCAGGGAAATCTCAGGGCCTGAGAAGAAGGGCAGTCCTCTGAGATGAAGTGGGTGCTATTGGTAAGGAAAAGAAGGGTGCATGGGTGCTGGGCAAGCAAAAACCAAGAGCTACCTCCACAACCAAGAAAAACCAGCAAGATGCTCAGCGATGGAAGCTCAGACTGGTTGTAAGGACCTACCTAGTGCAAAGCCAGCATCTTGGGCAACTGTGGCCCCACATACCCATCCTGATGACCATCCTCTCCCAGACCAGCCCCTAGCTTCCTCTCAGAGCTGTTGGCTGTGGATGGGTTGGGGGTGGCTCAGGGCATCTGATCTCTGGGTTTTTTACTGTTCTGACCTTGAACTGCAGGCCTTATTGGCAGAATTTAACCCAGATCTGTTCTCCATCCTTGTCAGATCCCATTTCAGTACTGGTGGCAGGAGGGGAAGGGAGGTGCTCCATTGATTGCTCTGGAGGTGAGGGCCCCAGAGCAGACAACAGCCCTCCTGGAGGTGCCTGGGAGGGGAGGGGGATTATAGGAGGATCTTTCTTGATCACTTCCACAGACTCTTCTGTCAGGAGGGTTAGATTCCAGGCACCATTTGCCCAATATTCTTTCCTTAGGCTGGAGACCAAGGGACTGGGTATCCAGTCACTGGGCTTCACAGAGAAGATTGACACTCAGCATCTTCAGTGGCATTGGTTAAGGTCAAAAGGCTCCCTATCAGCATGGCTTAGTGAGTGGCTGGGACTGAGGGAATGGACACATGCTTGGATTTGGGATGGGGTGGGGGGAAGACACATGCTTGGACGTGGGATGGGGGGGGGAGGGAGGGCGTTCTGGCCTCTTTGTGGGATGCTGGGCATTGTTTATAGCATTGTTTGAGATAGCTGGGTATTCCTTTCTAGAATCCAGTGAATTTCTGCTTGCTTCTCTTTGGTAAGGATCCAGGCCATTTCGGTGTGTAGGAACATTGATAATGGTCTTCTCTCCCCCCCCCACTGCTTTCCACAGAAATTGTCTTCATTATCTTACTCAGTCCCCATTGCAACCCCCTGAGGGCAGGTCCTGCCCTCCCTGCTGCACCAATGAAGGCATGGGGACTTGCCAGGCAATAGCATGTGCTAGGTCACAGGAAGGATGTTAGGGGGGCCTGCATGTATACCTTTGACTCCAAAGATTGTTTATTTAGCCACACTATCCATTCCCTTTTACGAGATGGCCCTGTACACCGTCAGTGTTGTATCTGGCCCATTTCAGAGGGTGAGGATCCAGACAGACCTGACATCCTGGAATGTAAGAAGTGGAAACTGAGGCACCTGGCCAGTGCAGACCTCCTTAGCCATGCGCCTGTGCCCACTGGCAAGGAAGGACTCTCTGTTCCCCAGATGTTCCCCAGATGTGTCGCTGTGAGGTGTGTTTTTCAGGCAGAGGAAATCTGCCAGGGTTGCTGACTTGTTGGGGCACTAGGCAGATTCGATTCTCTGCCTGGAGACAGACCCAGTGGGTCTCCATCTGGGAACCTATAATCTCTCCTGCTGTCCGTCTTCCAAGATGGACTCCTCAGGGGCCACTGAGGCACAGACACTGCTGCTCTCTGAGCCCGGGCCCTTTGTCTGCAGAAGGGCCAGAATGTCTCTGATCACATGGGGTAACGTGAGTCTCACCTCCAGCTGCGCATAGCAGGGATTCAGGAGATGCCAGGTGCTACTGTTTTGTCTCATTTGCCTCCTGTCCATTCCTCCAGCAGTGTTTCCCAAACTTCTCTCATGATGAGAATCACATGGTGGAGTTGTTAAAATACAGATTCCTGAATCCCAACTAAGAAGTGCTAAACTAGAATTTTTGGGAACATATAGGTAAAATTGTATACTTAACTAGTGCTCTAAGCTTAGGGTCATGTTATGAGCATACAGAGATGGGTATACAATTTTACCTATATGTTCCCAAAAATTCTAGTTTAGCACTTCTTAGTTGGGATTCAGGAATCTGTATTTTAACAACTCCACCAGGTGATTCTCATCATGAGAGAAGTTTGGGAAACACTGCTCCAGGGGGAAGGTGACCGTCCAATTGTGGGGAAGCCTGAGGGAGCCGGCAGAAGCCTCACCCTGTGGGGGGAGGGCACAGTGGCATTGTGGGAAGCCTGAGGGAGGGGATGTGCTTGCATCCTCCTGTAGGAAATCTAACCTGCCGCCATGGGCTAGCTGTGTGGTGTTGGCAGTCACTGAAACTCTCTGTGCCCCAGCATCCCCCCTGTGAACTGGGGCGACTTAGGGTTCCTTTCTCATTGGCTCATGTGCAGAGTAAATGAACCCAGAACATGAGCAGGACTCAGGCCACAGCCAGACATGCCACAAACACCAACTGCAGGCAGCTATTTCCTGTTGTGATTGTCCCTAAGAAGGTTTCCAAGGCAGAGACAGGGTAGGAACCAGCTGGCACAATCCTGAGGCCCCAGCCAAGGAGCCAGCCCAGGCCAACCTACGAGAGAACAGGTCTGATGCTGACCAGGTGTGGGACTAGAGCGAGATTCCTTTACTTTTGGACCAGCATGGATCCTCGAGGTGGTGCCTCTGTTTTAGGGGCAGGAGAGGAGGCCGGTGGCCCCTATGGGTGGGTGGGCCCAGGTAGAGGAAGAGTGCAGGGCCTGACTCAGTCCCTTCTAGCCATACTTCCTCTCCCTCTCGAGAAAGCCCCTCCTCCTTGCCAGGTGAAAGGCTTAGAACTGAGTTGTGTTGAGTCACCAGTGAGTGAGAGAGATCAGTGGCCAGACCTGCCGTGACCAAGGCTTATTTACTCTGCTTGGAGATGTGGAGTTAAGTGGAGAAAGGTGGCACGGTCGGGCTCCACCACTCACCCCTCGCTCTGTGCACCCCCACCCCTGTGGTGTACATCGATCGGAGCATTGTGATCCCGGGTGACGGGGAACCAAACCAGCTTAAGCTAAGAATGGAAATCATTTGCTTCCTTACCTGAAAAGCCCGGAGGAGGCAGGCTCAGTTGGGCCATGGACTCAGTGATGCTGCTAGGAATCCTGTCTCTGTCTTTCAGAGCCACTTCCTGTTTCACTTTGGGCCTATTCTCAGTTGGGATGAATCCATTCACTCATGAATGTGCCCCTCCAGTACTTGCTAGGGCGTATGAGGCACATGGCATGCTGCAGGCATTGGGGATGCAGCAGAGAACAAGACAGTGACGTCCTGGATCTGGTGTAATGCATTTCCAGAGGCGGGGGAGAGGATGAATGAGTAGATAAATGGCAATGGATGTGCAACTTCAGGTACTGCTGTAATGAAGGCAGTGAAGCTGTGCACAGGGACAGAGTGAGAGTAGAGGAAATGACCATAGACACCTCTGTGAGCGGGCGACCTGTGAGAATGGACACACCTGGTGAGCCAAAGACATGTGTACCTGGAAGAAGCCAGGGTGTGCTGATGTGGGGAAGAGTTTTCAGGCAGAAGGAACAGCGCCTGCAAAGGCCTTGAGGCAGGCATGATCTTGCTGTGCTCCAATAACTAAAGGAGGCCAGGATGGCTGGGGCTCAGCCACCAGAGGAAGTCATGTGAGAACAAGTCAGAGAGGCAGGAGAGAGGGGGATTGTGTCCATGAGAAGGAGTTTGTTATTTTAAGCGTAATGAGAAGCCACTGATGATTTATAAGTAGGGGAACAGTATGATCTTATTTGCCTATTTAAAAGATTACTCAGCTTGGTGGGGAATGTGATGGCAAAGAGGGACATTCTTGGCTCAAGGCTTAAAAACCTTCTTGATTAGCAACCCTTCCAGACAAAGTCCCAGGGCAGGATCTCATTGATCAGACTTGAGTCACATGCCAATTCATGGACCAATCACTGTGGCCACGATGATGTATTTTGAGTGTCCCAGCTGAGGTCACATATCCACTCTGGAGTTGGGGGGATGGTGTCAGATCCACCCCACCCTCTGAGACTGAAAGAATAATTCCTTAAATGAAAATTGTGGGTACACTCAAAAAATGAGGTGATGAGTGCTGGCCAGGCAAAAGTTACACGAGTCTTCTCTGTGCCTCAATGTAATTCCTGAAACAGGGACACTCTCTCTGCTTCAAATACTCAGTGATGTCCAGAGAGCTGCTTCCTCCTGTCCCTTCCCCACCCCCGCCCATAGGGAATGGCTTCAGTGGTGAGGCATTTGGCTTCAGATTTTAAGGAGGGTAATCTCAACTCTGTGATCCTCATTCTCCCCTCTGAAGCCTGCCTTGTGATGCAGAACTTCTTGTGGAGCCCTTGTGAGGGGCAGAGCTCCTGTCCCTTGGCCCTTGTTCTTTTGCCTACAGATCCTGAGCTCTTCCCTTCCTTCCAGGCACAGTACTGCCGTTCTGCTTGCTTTCCTAGGAGTGCTGAGGACTTCCTCAGATTTTCAAATGCTGGCTTCTGCTAGTTCAAAGGGAGCCATTTCTTATTTTAAGCCCGATTTAAGCTGAAATAAAACAGTACAGTATGCAAATAAGGTTGTTCCCCACTCTAGACAGAGATGCTGCAAGAGCCAACAAATCATCGCTATTAGGGGAGACAAGGTGAGGACAAAGCAGCTCAAAAGCAGGAAGGGAAGTTCCAGGGAAGTGGCCTGGCCCTCTGGCTTCAGTGCTAGGCTGCAGGTCGTAGGCCTCTGCTTATGTGCAGAGGGAGAGCCGATAGGAATGTTTCTCCCATACACCCGGGTGTGCCTCCATTTGTGGGACTCATCATGGTTCCTAGTCATGCATTTACGGCAAGCATCGATTGAGCATCTGCTGCATGCCAACTACTAGGAAGTCGGGATGTAGAAATGAGAAAGCAAATCTCCTGGACTCCAGGTGGTGGTGGGGACAGATGGGATGGAGTGGGGGATGGATGGTGGTGTGGGGGACAGACAGGGTGGTGTGGAGGACAGATCAGAACATCAATGAGGGAGGGAAGTGGGTTCAGGACTGTGATAAGAGTATATGCCAAGGGGATCCTTCTAGAAAGGGCCTGAGACTGGGAGGGCAGAATACACAGGTGAGGGACACTGTGCTTGTGAGTGTGTATGCACATGTGAGCATGTGTGTCTGCATATGTATGTATGTCTGCAACTTTATGTGATGCCACATGCAACAGTCAGTGTTACCACAAGCTGATGAATAGAACCAGAGCGAAGTTCCTAGTGTCTCACTGACACTGAGCAGAGCGATGCTGAGCAGGACGGTGCCGAAGGAGAGGAAGCTCTGGGAGGGCCTGCGCCCTGTGCTTGCTCTCAGCCCTGCTTTCCTCTGCCTTTCCTAATCCTCTACCCCTGCGCTCATCTTATTACAACCCCCTCCCCCCCGAAACCTGTGTGGCCAGACAGGGCCTTCCTTTGAGTTCTGGAAAGTGGGAAAGAATGAGTTTCGCATGTAAGGATTAGGGGGAGTTTAGAAATACAGGTGCATCAATACCCTTTATCTTACCATCTGTATATGTGTGCTATGCTCTGTCTATGTCTCTCACTGTGCCCTTCTCTAAAACCACCTCCACACAGCGTCTCTATGCCAATAGGGACATTAATCTGTGGTTTGTTTCTGTGTCTTTCCCTACCCACCGCTTCCCTCCTCTCTCCTTGGCCTGTCCAACCAGAGACAGCCAGCTCCGTGCTGAGTGCCTCCAGAGAGGGATCTTGCAGGGAGAAAGCTGCTCCCCACTTTCTCCCGGGCTTTGACTCCAAAAGCTGAAGCCTCAGATGGGGCAAGGGTTTTGGCTGGAGTCTATCTTCATGGGGAGAGTGTGGGTCTCCTCACCACCCTAAAGAGGGGGGCACCCTTCAGCCCACCCAGTTGGCGGGTGAGTGAGGTGAAGAAGAGAGGTGACACAACTCACCTGCTGGATGTGCGCAGGGGACTCAGAGACTCCAGAGGAAGGTGTGGTTGTGATGTTGCTAGGCAAAGGTCCCAGGCAGCTTTATCACACGGCCAGGTGCTAAGCGCCATGCAGAAGGGCCCAGTGCCTTGGAGGCAGCATTGTCATGCTGGCTAGCACACTGGCCGGCTAGGTCACCGGAGTCGCCAGCATCTTGCCCTCCAACTTCCACATGATGACATTAAGCCTCAAGGTCAGGGGAAAGCTCCAGAAGAACTAGAATGCTGCCCCCACCCCTTGCCACCATACTCTGCATAATGGAGACTTAGGGTCAGAACTGGAGTTGATTGAGGAAGATGAAGATGGTAGGTAGACAGACATAAATATAAACTTGTATGAATGTTTGTATGTGTGTATTTGCACCCCACATTTGAGTGGTATAATTCATACCAGTTCCTCATTTCACCAATAACCTGTAAGGATATGGGTATAGCTGAATATGGTTATAGTAAGTCCCCTCACCTTGCCACAGCTCTTCCTTAGGGCATCCCTGGTAGGCCCGCATAGCTGCTGACATCCTAATTATTATTATTAGAAGCAAAGGCACCCAGAATCCTCGCCCATATCCCTCATCCTTCTCCCTCACTGCTGGTGCTCCACACTCTAGTCTGTTCATCCTGGACATCCTCGGTGCCAGCACTCTCACAGCTCACACACATCACCTGTGTCTCTCTCACAGCTCACACACATTACCTGTGTCCCTCTCACAGCTCACACATATTACCTGTGTCTCTCACAGCTCACACACTTTACTGTGTCTCTCTCACAGCTCACATATATTACCTGTGTCTCTCACAGCTCACACACTTTACTGTGTCTCTCTCACAGCTCCCACAGGTTACCTTCACCCAATCCCTCCCATTCACTATAGCAGACATTCTGATCCACACACCTTTCTGCCTGAATAATTCTTATATATCTTTCAGGTATCAGTTGGGAGGTAATTTTTATTTAAGGAAAATTATTTGATTACTCTCTTCCAACTTTGTTGTATTTGCAGCACTTAAATAGTTCCACAGACAAACTAAGGCTTAGTATTTGGTGAATGAAAGAATGAACATCAGGATGAATCAAATAATGTAGAAGAATAACCAAAGGAATGGATGGACCGGGGATGGACTTGGTTGGTAGGTGATGGAGTGGTGAGTGGTGTTTGGGGCCTCTAGCCTCTCACACCCCAGTGATCTCCGGAGGAACAACATATTCCTCAGCTTCCTGGAACTCCGTGTGTCAGTCAAGCATCTTTGCATCCTTCATCTTGGTCCCAAGGAGCTGAAATAACAGATGGAGGCATTTGCTTTTTAAAATCAAATTTTATTTTGAGCTACTAGAGGTCCGGGCAGTAAACCAAAGGCATATATCACCCCCTCCGGCCTTATATGTTAGCACTTGGCCATGGGAGCAGGGCCCTATATGAACTGGTGGGGAGAACTTGCCTGGCTCCCGGTCCCCAGGGCAACAGAAGTCATTCATTCATGTCTTCAGCCCTCTCTTTATCAGCCTTTTAATAAAGCTCGGCATTTAAGAGGAAGATTTTTGAATTTTAATACAATTGTGACCTGGATTGATTTTGCTACTTGTGTATCTTTGGGGTGTTATATTGCTTTTTAGAGCCTCAACTTGCTCTGGTATGAAGTGGGTTCCTTCTATTTAACTCTCAGGGTTCTTTGGAGCATGAATGAGTTCATACACACAAGGCATATTTCACACGCCGGGTACAGGGTACAGAGGCAATGCTCAGTAGATGTCACCTCTTACTAGAACCCCTCACTTACTAACCCTGCCTGATGTCCAACATTCACTGAGCTCTTTATTCACTAGCAGACACTCATTTACGGCATCACGCCAGCTGAGGTTGGTAGACTCATGGGTCAACAATGAGAAGCTGACAAATAACAAGGCGGGCATGTGGACAGTGGCAGGATGGACAGAAGTGGCTCTCACTCTGTGCGGGAAGATGGGTAACCTGGCTGGAGTGGCTAAGAATTCAGGCTTAATTGTGCACGGGAAGCTGTGTTTGGATTATAGTGTCTTCAGCTGAAAAGTAATGTAATTGGCCCTTTCTCCTAAGATGTCCTTGGCAGACAGCGAAGGAATAGCTAAAGACATGTGAGACTCAGGGAAGGAGATGGAGGGGCAGGCACTAAAGGGGCCGCTGTGCAATGGCAAGGGTCTGTGTGAAGGGAGGGGGAGGCAGAGAACGGGATATGTTAGGGGCTCTCTAATATTTCCCTTTCAAGGAGGGGTTCTGGGAGCAGCAAGGTCGGCCTGACCTGGGAATTGGTCAGAAATGCAGCCTCCCGGGTGAGGGGTGGGTGCCCCGAGGTTGAGGAGAATGGCAGGTGAACTGTGAGGATTTGGTGACCACCTGGAGGTGGAAATGAGAGGGTCCAAGGGGCCCAGCGAGCATCCTGGGTGCTGCTGTCCTCACCAGGGACGCTCTCCCATGAAGTGGCTGAACCAGGGCTGTACCGGGAACCCAGCCGCTCCTCGGGCCACGGCGACGCCCCCCGCGTGCTCACACACAGCCCCGCACAGGGAGTGGCTTTGCTTCTTTATCACCGGAGCGGGTGTTTATGGCCGAGTGATAAATCCTGGTGACGGCCGCCCTGCAAGCGCTGACTCAGCCCATCCCTGCCAGGATGAAGGGCGTATATCAGAGCTGTGGGCCGCGGGCCTTTCACAACGAGTGACACTGTAGCATGTTTCCCAGAGATAGGTGAGGATTTACGTCCGTAAACAGTGCAGTGACGCCTGCCACGCATAATTGCCAATTTGGGGTGTTGAGGTCTGGGATCTTTTGTCCTTGATCCTCACAGAAGACTGGCTTCTCTTTCAGGGGAGGGGGGCAGCCTTGCTTTCTAACCTTGAATCTGGCTTTGTCCCCAGAGACCAGGAAGAGGAAGCAGTTTGGGGGAGGCCTGGGCTCCCCTCCCCTGCAGGTGCTTTCAAGCCAACCCAGGCCGACAAAACGGCATGTGGAAACCTGCCCTGAGCCAGGCGGGCACCGTGCACCCAGGAGGCAAATGGAACAGGAGATTTCTCTCCAGCAAAGGCACTATCCACCCTGCTCAGTAGACTTATCCCCCCCGCCCCCCATTTTTTCAGCAGATATATATTGAGTGCTAATTCTATGCCAGGCAGCAATGCTAGGGGCCGGGGTCCCAGCAGTAAACATGACAGAGTCCCTGTCTTCAGGGATGTATATTCCAGATAGGAAGACAGGCAGTAAAACGTGTAAATAGGCAAGTAGGAGCGACAGTATAATCCCAGGGAACCGGTGCTGGACTACAAGGACCTATGGGGCCGCAGAAAAGCCCTCTGTCTGTCCCTGAACATCCGGACTGGAGGGCAGAGAGCACCGGGAGGAAATGTGCTGCTGACCAGCTGTTCACAAGCAGATGCTTGCTGCCTGGGGATGGGAATGATCCAGGCACGTTGAGCGCTGGTGTGCCTGGAGCCGGAGATGTGGGTGGGGGTATAACTCCTGAGGGAGGCCCCAGGGGGCAGGTTCCTAGTGAGCTGCCCACAGTGACAGAGAGCACTAGGGCAGTAGAAGACATCATAGATGGCTGCATCAGGAGGGTTCCACCGCGGCCAGCAGCTTCCTGAGGAGGGTAGACACAGGCCCGCCGAAGGGAGAGTCATTGCCACGGACATGCTGGGCCAGTTCTGGCAGGCCTCAAGAGGGATGGGGGATAGGGACCTGGGGACCAGGGCCGGACGTGAACACGTGACCTCTCCTCCCAGGTTGGAGATAACACGGATCTGATATTCTGGCTATGTCGCTGGGGTGTGTAGTTCTCTCTGACCGTTTCTGAGATGTGGCATCACCCGTGGGCGTAAGGAAAACTGAAGGTCCCTCAGTGCCCAAGCCCAGCCCCCGTGTGCTGGGCACACACGCCCGGAGAGGGGGGCCCGTGGCACCCTCATCCCAACAGTCAATATTTATGGTCCTCTGAGCGCCTGATTAGGGTTGTTCAGTGCGCCGGCCCCTTGAAATGCGTGCCACGCGCATGTTCTGCATTGCAAAGTGCATATTTTCAATATTGATCTCTAAAATCCTACAGGCCGCATTGATTTTCCCAAGCCATGGCGGGAGGCCGCTGTGATAAACCAGAGACACTTACAGCTTCATCAGCCCGAAGGACAGACTTATTTTCCTCTGTCTTGAACTTTGCTTGGCTTCCTGGGAGTATAACTTATTTTTATTCCTCTCTCTATTTCTTTATTTTGTATCAGCCTGTGTTAAAGTCCCATAAATAACCTTGGAGACACACGAGCTGATTCATTTAATTTTCCTTTAGTTATCCTAAGTCGGAGCAGATGTGTGCCGGTGACGGCGCTGGGAGGGCGGTGAATCATCGTTGTGGGGGAGACAGGCCTCCTGGCGCCTGTGCTGGAGCAGCTGCGGGGTTTCGGGGCTCGGCCAGCAGAGCAGAGTGGCCTGGTTAGGCCTTTTTGGACCAAGTGACAAAGCCACAGCTGAGCCCCCAGAGGCCACAATACCAAACAGTGGGGGGAGGGGTGGCTATCACAGAATGGGGGGCTTTCTGTCCTCACTGCCTGCGCTGCATCCCAGGGCTCAGCCCATTGAGGACTCCCGTGCCGCCTTCCTGTGTGCTGGGTCTGGGTGGGGAAGGCCCGGGAGCCTGAGGTGAGAGGTGCAGCCTGGGAGTTGGAGGCTGGAGGGTGATCTGCCTGCGGGGCTGAGCATTGGTGGTGTGCCAGGCCTGCCCTGGAGGCTGGGCTGTGGGGTGGGTCCAGAGCCTCACGGACAGGGGCCCTGAGTGAGGGCAGGTGCCCTTGGAAGTCGCCGAGTGTCCACTCAGGGCCGAGGCAGCGGGGCTTCTGGAATATGTGCTGGTGAGGAAAGCCATCAGGATCTGGGGCAGGGCAGCACCCTGTCTCTGTAGGTGTCCGGGGCACGTTGTGCCTGGACGTGACACAGGGTGGAGTTCAGTGCCGGGGTACATTTCACATCTTTCAGACTCATAGCACAGACAGGGCAGTGAAAATGGGAGGCATGAAGGGCAGGCCCTTGGGGGAGGAGGTGTCAGGGTCCAGCCACCTCGTCCTGGGAGATGAGCGGACAGGCCTGCCTTTGTTGAGAAGTCTGAAGAGAGGAACATGGGCCAGTGTGGCAGGGAGGCTGTGGATGGGGGAGCCCTGGGCCAGTTGGGCAGGCTATGAATGGGGGTGCCCTGGGCCAGTGTGGCAGGGAGGCTGTGGATGGGGGTGTCCTGGGCCAGTGTGGCAGGGAGGCTGTGGATGGGGGTGCCCTGGGCCAGTGTGGCAGGGAGGCTGTGGATGGGGGTGCCCTGGGCCAGTTGGGCAGGCTATGAATAGGGGTGCCCTGGGCCAGTTGGGCAGGGAGGCTGTGGATGGGGGGTGCCCTGGGCCAGTGTGACAGGCTGGCTGTGGAGTGCCCCTATAGCACTGGCTGAGGCTGCTGGCATCACAGACTCCACTTCATCATAGTGGGGATGGAGCCGGGCCCTGAACCCTAACCACTGGCACCACTCACCTTGGGGATATGTGAGCATGTTCCGTAGGTACAGGCTTTGGCCAAGGTTCTGCATTTCTAACCAGCTCCCACATGGTCTGCTGGCACATGTTGAAAAGGAAGGGAATCAGGGAGCCCACAAAAGTGGATGGTTGGGAGGCGTGCCACCTACCAGATAGGGGCTGAGACACAGTACGTTTTTATCTGCCAGCCCCTCAGCTAACTCCAGCAGCACTGGGGCAGCATGAAGGCCTCATCCAACAGGTCCCTCCTGGTGAGGGCCCTTGCAGCTCAGCTCTCAGATGCTGAGGTTACAATCAGATCTGCAACTCTCCGATCTGGGCTCTGGTCTTCACTGCTGAGCCTGATAGTCTCACCTGTAAAATGGGATCTGACATGGGTCGAAGGACGCAGACCATGCAAAGGCTTCTGGGCAGGACATACCACAGAACACCAGTCAGTGGGCAGGTCAGCAGTCTATCTGCAAAGTCCTGAGAGGAAATATCCCGGAATTTGAGGGTCTAAGGTCCCTGTTGCAACTACTCAGCCCTCCCATGCTAGCTTCAAACACACAGGGACAGAGGGACCGGGGCTGCCCAGGCCCTCGGCTGCTGGCCCTGACAGCTCCTTAAATAGGGTCTGACTTAGAAGAAGACCCAGAGAGGGTGGGGAGAAGCCGGGGAGTAGAGTGCACAGAGCTTTGCTTAACTCACCTATGAGTCACAGATGCCCAGCCTTGCCCTCTCCTCGTGTCTTATCTCACCGAAATGGTGAATAAAACAAAGTAACTGTGGGTAACTTAATGCCCAGCAATACGGAACCATGTCCTAATGGAGCTGTTAGGACAGTGAATGTTGGCATTGCTGCGGACTCTTGTACTGAGGAATCAGATGTTCCCTCCGCGGCCCGAATTACAGAATGAATCTCCGGGCCTTCGCCAGGTCCCTGTTATCAGTCAGGGCCAGCTGCTCCATCCTGGGTGATTCCAGCTCTCAATAGTGCCTTGGAGACTCATAAAATCAGGGCCTTTTGTCATGCCAGCTGCCCCATTTATGTAGGGGGTGTACAGAACTGGGGTCACCAGAAGGGATGGGAGGTAGGGGAAAAAATGTCCAGGTCCCAGTACTGGGCTGTGCCCTGTGGCGGTGGGCTCACTGTGAGGCTGGTTGGGGTGCAAAGTCCAAGCCAGCCTGCGGGGTGGACCTTGAGAGCTCTGACCCCCCCCCCTGCCCTGCCCGCACCCCAGCCCCGGCCGTCCAGAGAGGAGCAGGTTTGGTATTTATCTTGTTGTCCTTGTGTCTGTGCCTGTTTGACTTGCCCTGGGTCCCCAGGCTGGCCACCAGTAAGCATGCTGAATGAGTGACTGAGTGAGTGTATGAGGGGTGAGTGTGAGTGATACCAACTGCTTGCCTACATGCATCAGGAAGCAGGTGGGGTAGGGCCTGGGAGAAGCAGGAAGCAGCGTTTGGAGCATGGGAAGGACGTGGCCACCTTGGCTAGGAAGCTGTGACTCCGAAGGTCTCCCATGCAGCTAGGAGAGGGGCCCTGGGCCAGCCAGAGGTGAGGCCCACAGACGAACAGACAGAGCTTGGGCCATGATGGGATTACCCACCTCATCCCACAGCTGTGAGCTCCTCACACCCCCAACCCCCTGATCTCAGATGCTGTGTCCCCTTCCTGGAGAGAATACCCCCCTATCCTCCCCCTCCAGCTCCACTGACCCCTGTTCGCCCTTAGCTGCTCATCTTCACTGCTCAGCTAAAAGCTCCCTCCTTCGGGGATGGAGACTGAGGTCTTGGAAGCTCCTCCACATCCCCCACCTACAGTGTCTACCACCTTGGGTTACTCGTGCATTTCTGACTCCCTCCCAGAAGCTCAGTCCTGGCCAGAGGAGGGCCCAGTGTGATTCTTTGTCCCGTGTCCCCAGGGGCAAGCACAGGGCTTGGCAGGCAGGGAGCTGCAGGGGGGTCACGGGAGGGGTCCTGGACACTGCTGGGTGGGTGCTGAGGTATCACTGCACCCCGTGGCTCTCTGGAGAGGGGCTGTCTGGAGAAGGGCTGTCTCCTCTGGCCGGGGCTGGAAGGCATGGGCTGGTGGACGGCTGATTTGTTTAGGCCTCATGTATTGGGAGTCTGTTCCTTTTGGATGCCAGTGATATGAAAATGATGCTGTTATAGAAAGAGGAATAAAACACCTCCCTTCTGGATGTGAGTGACACATCCAGTCGCTGCTCTGGGCGCAGTCTGAGCGGGGAGCTGCTTCCAGGACCCGACCTGCAGAGGAACGGGCAGCGCGCTTACCACAGGTCCAGCACCGTAAGGGCATCTTGTTAGAAGGCAGATGCTGCTTTCTCCCTGGGTCCGGGGAGGCCTGGGACCCGGCTTTCCTCAGACTCTCAGGTGACGCTGGTACTCTTGGTCCCGGAGCCCCACTGTTAGGAGTAGGTTTTCAGAAAGGTGTCAGAGGTGAGTGATGGAGCCTAGAGGGAACATGGAGCTTTGCAAGGTGGGGAAGGGAGGCCAGGGTGACCAGGTTGAAAGGGGTGTGGGTCCGGGGCTTGTCGGGGTGATGGTAGGAAGTCGGGCATGGCTGCTCCTAGGTGGTGAGACCTGCATAGAGAAGGTCATGGAGATCCTAGCCCTGTGCTGAGCGACCCAGACCCTCTGAGGACAGGGAGACTAAAAGTTCAATCAGAAATTATATGCAGGCATGTGTTTTAGAAAAGTCTTATCAGTGACAGATAGTAATTTGCTAAATAAATGTTTTTTTTTAAAAATTCAAAAACAGAGATGTACCCCCTCAAAACAGTCTTTCTCAGCTTTGGTACCATAGACATCGCTCTGCTGGGCCCCACCTTCCTGCAGGTTCATGAGATGTGGCTCTGGGGGCACCAACCCTGGCAGGTCCATTCTCACTCTCTCTGGAGCGGCAGCAGGAGAGGGGCCTCGAGTGATCAAACAAACGCACCTGCTTATGCACCCTGTTTCAGAAATAATGCAATTATTTGCCTTTCCTTCCATTTCTCGGCCTTTCTTTCTTCTTGATACACAAGGAGCTATTGAGGAAAATACAGTCATAATGAAAATTCCATGTTTTTAACCCCATGGATGTGTTTGGAATTCTAATAACACTCCTCAGGCAAAATGATACCAAAAGGAGATCCACACCAAAACTGAATGTCTAGTAATTTCCTGTCCCTCATAATACTGGCTCAGGCTGGCTAAGTTCCTTTCACACCCCAGCCGACCTGTCCAGCCCCTGCTACCTTTCCATTCCCCTGGTGGCTTTGTGTAATCTTAGAATGCCGGGTGAGGGAGGTTATTGTGAAAGCCCTGAACGAACAAAAAGGCCTGTACTTTTTCAGTCTGATAGGCCTGGTGTGCAGGGAGGGAGGCAGCGTGTGCCTTGGCTCCATAGCTGGGTTCAGCTTACAGTGCCCTGGCCCCGTGAGCTGCTGAACCTCTCCAGGCCTCAGCCCCATGACCCGGAAGAAGCCCTTGTGAGGATTACGTGAAAACACGTAAGACTTTTCTGGCATGGAAGGCAGAGGGGGGTTGGCAGGTTGCAGGGGAGCATAGCAGGCAGGGACACTGCTTGGAGCAGGGAGAGGAAAGGCGAGTCTGCCTTCGCTGTGCATGTGTCACAGGCCAGGCCACCGCAGACAGAGGTCCAGCAGGCAGGCACATGGGCTCAGGGCTGTGTCTGAGGCCAGCGCTCATCCCTTCTGCAATGCTGCTCCGGGCACTGAGCCATGGCTGTGCTGGTCCAGGAAGCTCGTTGGAGATTTGCATCCGCGGGCAGGTCAGCACCCAAACTGCCAGGTTCTGGCTGCTGCTTCCTCTGCTGCTGGTCTGTCCATTGAAGTCATTCTTCAGTGCTCACGCCACTGTCCTCTGCCCTTTGCCAGTGCTGTGACCTCAGGCAATTATTTGATCTATTGAACCTCGGTTTCCACATCTCTAAAAAAGGACAACAGTCCCTCCCTAGTGGGGGTCAAACGAGGATGTGTGGCCCAGCTCTGGCACGTAGTAGGGGCTCATAAACGTTTTCCGTTATCCCTCTCCCCCCCCCCCCCACACACACACGTGAGCTGGGCAGGTCACAGGTAAACGGTATAGACCAGCCCATGTGGCTGCTGTCACACACTCACCTCAGAGTCACAGAGATGATGTTCAGAGCCTTACAGAGTCCTACGCTGACGGCAGCTGACACCCCCCCACACACACACACACACACCAGCTTGGGGTCTCCTCCCCATCATGGTTCCACTTGGCTTTAATCTGTGCTGTGTGTGTGAAGAATATTTTTGGCTTTGTGTAAAGACAGACTTTCTATAGTTCTTTTGCTGGTCAAACCTTCAAGCAATAAGCCTCATGTTTATTGACAGACTTCAGGCACCTTGAAAAATAAACAGAAACTTGTTCAGGGAAACAGAACTTTGCCCTAGGCTGTAAGTGTATTGATTCACCGCAAACATGCTTACGGTAAGATCCTACACCTCATGGTTGGGCCGGAGCATCTTTTTGAGAAAGAAGGATAGGAATGGTAACTGTGGACCAGGGGACTGACATTGGCTCATTATTACCTCCTGCAGACAAATAATAATAGCAATTCAGTTCAACACACATTGGCTGGGCAGTAACTTTAAACCAGGTGCTGATGATACAAACATGGGTAGAATAGCCTTTCTCGCCTGCAGGATAAAAATGTAATAAAATGGTAGGTTATCTTGTGGTTTTATGTGTCTCTCTATCAAGTAATCTTAGCACAAAGAAGGCCAATACCACTGCTGTCACATTACAGGTGAGGAAACTGACCGCCCGGATATTGTAATGTACATGGAATTCATTCACCACCCACCTGACCGAGACTTGCTGTGCCATGCACTGGACGTCCAGTGGTGACCACCACAGAGTGTGTGTTCAGCCTGTGTGGGGAGAGATGTCACAGAGCTGCCAAGCACACATTTGTGCAAGATTAGAAATTATAGGAAAGGCCATGAAGGAATACAAGGCAAGGGCAGTTTAGATGAGGCCCACAGACGTGACATTGACTGAAATCCTCAGGGTGGTAGGGACGATGTGGTAGGAATGAGGGCTGTTTCCTGCCATAGTGAAGGAACTGAGGCAGAGAAGAACCTGGGTCTTTTAAGGAATGAAAAGGTGCCAGTGTGGGGGGTCCTGGAATTCTCAGCAGGGAGGAAAGTACAACAGGAGGCTGGTGAGTGGCTGCCCCGCCGCAATCCTGCCGGTGTGCCCTGACGACGGACCATGCATGGGCTTCCTAGAGCAGGCCTTCACCCTGTAAGAACCCGTGCCCACAGATCTTCCCAATTTTTCTAAGGACATCTGTGATCTTGGATGTTCACATCACATTTAACCGTTATGCTTATAGGAGCTAACCAGAGAAGATGGAGCATATTTGGGGGTGGAGTGGTGAAGAGAGCAAAAATGCTGTTTGCATGTGTGAGTCTGCAGCTTCAGACATGCACACAGCGGGATGGGAAGCAGCGTCTGTATCAGCCTGAGGTGGGGCCTGAGTGAAACAGGGAGGCGCTGGGAACAGCTGGTTTTGTAAGAAACAGAACTGACGTCACTTAGGGAGACAATGCAGAGGAGCCTCCAGCCTGAGCCTCCTCCGAACCTACCACAGCAGCAGTGGGCGGGCCTGTGAGGAGGCTGAGAGAGAGGGACAGAAGATGTGGAGGTAACTCCGGTGCCACCAGAGGCAAGAGAAGACGGCTTCAGAAAACAGCATGGTTTTACTGAACACTGTCGCCATGTGAGGCCTTACCTGTGCCCCATGCCTTTTCAATACCTTCAGAAGAGTGATGAGGAAAGCTTTCATATTGGAGGTGGCTGAGGATGGAAGCAGGGAGAGAAATTCAATTCATATGAAAGAAGTCTTTCAAGAAGCTTGGATATATGGGGACCAGAGCAAGAGGCACAGCTCCTGCCCACTGAGCTCTCGGTGAAGTGGGGCTAAGACTGCCCAGCAAAGGCTGTGGGTATGAGTCCCTTCATGCCATCTCTGGGATCTGAGCCTCTTTCCACTCTGGCCTTTGAGCTTCCACAGTAGCCGTGTGTTCTAATGTCAGTGCTGATGAGATGAGTCTTCTCCTCTCCACTGCTCTTCCTAACTCTGAGCCTCTGTCATATCTTGTCTGGTTTACATAGACCCGCCAGATCCATCCGTACAAACTCTCCTGGGCCACATCTTCCTCCAAACTGACCTCTGGCTTCCCATGGGCTCAGGAGCAGCCCTGCCCTTTCTGATAATGGGCTGTGGCCTCCGAGCTGAGCAGCCCCTCTTCGAAGCCAAGCCCTCTCTGGCTTCACCCCCTCCTCACTGGCATCAGGCATTCATGCAGGGACGCTGGGCTCTTGCTTTTCCACAAATACTCCCCGTTCCACCCGGGCCTTCTTCTGCATCTGAAGTCCTTGCACCTGGGACATTTGAGGCAGTCAGATCACCACAAGACTCACCCTTCACTTGCTTCAGGTCTTCATTTACGTAGTAATGCCTTACCAGCACATCTAAAATAGTAACCCCCACCCCTCTTGACACTCTATCCAAGGCACTTAACAGTACCTGGTACTACTACACCCTTCATCTCCTTCCCACATCCATTGCTCTCTCCATAACGCATGCTCCAAAGGCCTTTGTCTCTTGTTTACCTATGTATCCTGGTACCTAGAACAGATCTGGTGTGGAATAGGTGCTCAAACGTTGCGCAATGCATGAATACATGAATGAGCCAGCTGCAATATCATCTCAAATTCCCAAAGTTCAGGAAAGAGATTCAGAATCTACACACATGTCCTTTTTCTTATCATGGGCCACTCCTTAGAACTTGCAGTTTTGTGTTCATTATTCTTGGGAAGGGACAATCCTGCCTCTGTGTCACAGATGAGTAACACACATGGGAGGATGTAAGTGATTTTTCTTGGAGGCCAAGACTAAGTCACAAAGTCAAGTTTGGATCCAGGTCTCCGGGGTTGATGTTTGGCCCTCTCTGGCTGTGGCTGGCAGTTCCCTCTTTCCTTGGCAGAGGATGGTGAGGACACATGGAGAAAGAAGGAAGGCAAGGGATGGTGTTATCTTTCCTATGGGGATGGAAGAATTTTTAAAAACTAGAACCTCACGCAATCTGGTGTTCTCATCACTGCATTGGCAGGAGAGGTTTAGGTGCCCCTCTAGCTCTCTGGATGTGGCAACTCAGTGAGCCTTTGCCGTTGCTTCCACTGCCCTGTGTACTACTGACCAGCTGCCTCCTCTCGAGGTTTTAACTCCCACGTGGCTCTGAAAGCTCAGCCCTTTGGTGGCCTCATGGCTTCTGCTGTCGCTTGGCTTCTTCTGACTTTCTTTTCTATGCCATTGGGGTTTCTCTTATCCGCTGACTGCTGCCTCTAAATCTTGTCCCTCCTTGAGAGAAGGTCATTGTTCAGTACATATTTATTGAGCGATTATGGTGCTCTAGGCACCGTGGATGCCTGAGTGTCCCTGTCATCACAGATGACATCTTGTAGGCAGAATGCGTGTGCCAGTGCTGGGCCCAGTGAGGCCAGCACCACCACCTGGGAGCCCATTAGAAATGCAGATTCAGCCCTAACTGGTTTGGCTCAGTGGATAGAGCATCAGCTTGTGGACTGAAAGGTCCCAGGTTCGATTCTGGTCAAGGGCATGGACCTAGGTTGCAGGCACATCCCCAGTAGGGGGTGTGCAGGAGGTAGCTGATTGATGTTTCTCTCTCATCGATGTTTCTGGCTCTATCCCTCTCCCTTCCTTTCTGTAAAACATCAATAATATATATATATATATATATATATATATATATATATATATATATTAAAAAGAAATGCAGGTTCATGTGCTGCACAGTGACCTATGGAGGTCCTGTCTCAGAGCATGAGCCCCTAAAGCAGCATTTTAAACGCAATTCCTGGGCGATTCTTTTGCAGATTAAAATGTAAGAGCCGCTGCTGCATCCATAGCTCCCTGTGGCTGTCCCACCCTGCCAGTCGGCTGTGGCAGAGGGACAGGGACTTCGGCCCCTTTCCCTCTGAAGGGCCTGTTGGCATGGCACCCTCTGGAACATCATATAAACTTTCCCTATAAAAGGCAACTGTTTAATGCCCATTGCAGCCACCCTTAAAAATTAGGTTTTCTGACTTCACTGAGTCAAGTTCACCAACACTGTTTTTATTGCTCTTGCTTCTTGCACTTTTCTGCCACTGCTGCACAAATCTATCCGTCGAGAGAATTTCCAACAGGCGTCTTTGCTGACTCTTCAAACTCTGGTGTTCTGCTCGCCCAGACTTCTGAGGAGTGGCTGCGTTTGGTGAAAGTTTTTTGGAAGGAAGAGCTGATGCTAATTGGAAGATACCCCTAATACTCAAGGCTAGACCCCCATCCCCCTTCGTGTTGAACAGGGCTATGAAATGTCTGTTCTCTGCCAGGCTCGCCCTGTTCTTTTCTGTTTCCCTGCGTTCAAGCTGGAAAGCTCTGGGCTCAGCTGGCCTGTCTGTCGGGGACTTGCGGCTGAGGCCTGGTGCCTGCACCTCAGGACATCCATCAAGGGGGAAGCCGTTCGGTAGAATAGTAATGAACAGACTTCTGTAACAAAAGCAAGTTTGGATTTGTTTTTGTTTGTTTTTTAATAATGTTTCAGACATGTTTTATTTGCCCATCCTTTGCCCCTATGTTAATTATTGAAAATTAAGAAAAAATATGAGAGGCAGCCAAAGGGAGTGTAGAATTCAGGAAATCAGCTGGTTCTGGCCACAGCTTCCTCTCGCTGCTTCCACAGAAGGATCTGATCTGCAGCTCCAGCTTCAGTCCTGTGCATGCCCTGATTGATTGGTTTGCTTATTCAATAGGTAAATATTTATTTGCAGGGGTTGGAGGCATGGGGGGATGGGCTGGGCTCGAGGTGGCTACAGCATCCATCAAGTTGATGGATGCCATTGGCTTTCTCTAGGAATGTGACCCTGGACACTCGGAGCATCTGCTACATCCCCATGGCTTCAGCTGTGCACACCGATGACCTGAAACGTTCCCTTTTCAGGTTTCTCCCTGAGCTTCAGATCTTAGCTCACACGTTCAATTGCACCAGCACGAAGTGTGCACAGACTAACCTCAGTGCCTCCCACAGCTTGCTTTCCTCCTAGTTCACAGCCTCTGGTAGGTGACATGACCAGCCGTCCAGTTGTTCTATCCAAACTCCCAATGTCACCTCTGGGCTGCTTGCTTCTCTGCATAGTCTGTCACCAAGCCCTGTCAGGTCCCCCTAGATGCTTCGCTAATGTATCAGCTTCTGTTCTCTCCACCGACATCCTGCCAGTTAAAGGTACTGTCTTCCCTCAGTGTGAGGATGGCACGATACTCCTGTCTGCCTCCTGTCCCCTCTGAGGGCTTGACCTAACCATTGTCCACCCTACATCCAGATGTTTCAAAACTCAAAGCTCATCAATTGCTTCTCTTTATTCTAAAGATAACGATTGTTTAGTAATAGTAACTTGTACTTGACTGTACCAGGTACATAGTGAACCTACTTTCATATATTAATTACTCGTTTAAACAAAAATGAAATCATTGCAAGGCCCATCAGGTCCTGCAGCTCTGGCCCTCGCTGACCCTCCTGAATTGTCCTTATCTGTGGTTCCACACGCCTTCCCTCTTCCATAAAATGCAGCCCTTCTCTGGTTGACCTTGGAGCGGACCTGCTTCTGGAACCATTGGTGCCAGCGTGCAGGTGCCAAGGCTGGCCAGCAGCCCCCGCCATCTTGGGTGTGGACTGTGGTGAAGATCCTGTTTGGCAGAGGGGCGAAGTTATGGGCTTCCGTCTGCACAGTGACCCGGACAAGCCACCGTCTGTCTCGATTAGGACACTGATGACAAAGAATTCATTTCCAACTTGTTTAAGCAGAAGATAGGAATTTACTGAAAGCAGACAGAGCACCTAAAAACCCCAGGGTCTAAGCAGTTGAACCCGGGCTCACAGAGGGCTAGGTCCAGGACCCACACAGCAGTCAGGGTGGAGGGGAGTCAGCTCCATCACTGTCCCAAGCAGATGTCCATGCTCAGCGTACAGGCCTCCCGCCTCTCCGTGGGCGAGGCCCACTGATTGGCCCAGAGCAATGAGCACTTCTCAGCTCGGCCAGACCCTGCAGCCAGACCATTGCAGCTGCCCTCCCTCTGGGACCGAAGACCACCCACTGGGTCCTGGGATCCGATCTCATAGGTCAGGAGCATGGGGTAGAAGAATGTAACTCTCTGCCAGTGTAGAAGGGGGCAGTCAGAAGGGACATGTGGCCCGGCCAGAAGCCCCGAAGGTGCTGCCCTGGCCTCACCTTGGTCAGCTCTAAACCTTGGCTTCCCCAGCCCCTCCCTGCATGGAACTCGGAGCTCACTGCCGCAGAGGCACCTCGCTCTCTTGAAATGTACACCATACACCGCTGAACTCAAGTGTCTAGGATTAAGCTGGAAAACCTCTTGTGCTGCTTCTGCGAAGAGGCTACAAATCCCCTAAGTGCCAGCGGAGGGGAAGCTTTGATGGGAGAACACGAGCAAAGTCAAACACTCCTGCTCCCGTGTCCTAGGAGGGGGTTTCTGGTTGCAAATAGTGAGCTAACATCTCTTTGCAAAGCCAAAGCCCACATTAGTGCTGGAGAGGGACTGACACAGTGGGGTCTAGGCGTTGCTGAGGGTGGACAAGCGCTCTGACCCTGTCTAGGGGCCTGCTGCCAAGGTTAGCGCCAGGCCAGCCCTTCACCTATCTTTGCTCCCACCTGTGTGCTGCTTCCTTGCGTGGGTGAGTCCCACACACTCTGCCTTTGCTCCTGCACCAGCACCTGTCTGCGGGGTGCCCAAGGCCTCCTCCTTGTGCGGTGAATTCTGCCCACCTCATGGGCTTAGCTTGTAGGACACCACCACTGTGAGCTCTTTCTGAGAACACTTTCACAGGTCTGATATGCATATTATAAAATTCACTCACATGAATGTGTAACTCAATGGTTTTCACACTTACAGAGTGGTGCAGTTTTGAGCATTTCCATCTTCTCCTAAAGATCATTTCTGCCCTTTGTAATCAATCCCATTCCCACACACAACTCCAGGCCACCACAAATCTACTCTCTTCCTACCCCCCCAAAAGTGCCCCCATGGGACTACACACACACACACACACACACACACACACACACACACACACACACATGCACACCTCTCCCAGCTGAGTAGTTCTGTTCTCTGGGCTCCGAGCAGATTTTGTATGTACTTGTGAAATGATGAGTAATTGTAGTTGGTGTCCAGTCTTCCCTTATCTGGGGGTTTGCTTTCTGTGGTTTCAGTTACCCCTGGTCAACCATGCTCTGAAAATATTAAATGGAAAATTCTAGAAATAAGTAATTCATAATTTTAAGTTGTGAGCCATTCTGGGTAGTGTGATGGCTTTTCACGGCCTCCTCCCCATCCCACCTGGGACATGAGCCATCCTTTGTTCTCACATCCATGCTGTGTATGCTCCCTGCCCAGTAGCCACATAGTAGCCATCTCAGATATCAGAACACTATGAGGTTCCACAGTGCTTGTGTTCTGGCCACCTTTATTTTATTCATCAACTAGAGGCCCAGTGCATAAAATTTGTGCACAGGTAGAGTACCTAGGCCTGGCCGGAAATCAGGACTAATCGGGGCCTTTCGTCTATTGGCCAGGGCCTTCCTTCCCCAGCTGCCAGCTGCTGGCCAAGGTCTTCCTTTGCTCTGCACCATGCCCTGGTGGTCAGCACACATCATGGCAAACAATCAAATTCCCAGTCTCCTGGTCGGACGCCTGAGGGGATAATTTGCATATTAGCCTTTTATATATATATAGATGCATCATTGACAGAACTTTTAATACAGTATATTGTTGCAGTTGTCCTTTTATTATTGTCATCTCTTACTGTGCCTAGTTTATAAGTTAAACTTCATCATAGGTACATATGTGTATTAAAAAAATACATGTACAGAGCTCAGTACTATCTGTGATTTTGGGCATCTACTTCAGGTCTTGGAATGCATTCCCTGTAGGTGAGCGGGGAGTTGACTATATGCTCTTCCAACTAGAGTGTAAACACCAAGACCACTCTCTTACCCTGGAGCTCAACAAAGCGTCTGCAATGGCAGGTGGACTATAGCACCCTGTGTGTGGCTGAGACAGGCAGGAACTAAGTTTATCACTTAATGGAGGGCAAGCATTCATGCTGTTTTTCTTTACGAGTCTCATTTACTGAGCATCTGCTATGTGTTGGATGCTGCACCAGGTGTTTATATTAATGCTGAAACCTCCCAATCCTTATCTAACCTTCACTTCAATTGAAGAAGAGCTTACTATTTTTATTAGCATTTGCAGATATAGAGATTGAGGTTAGGAGACGCTAAGAACCTTCCGATTGGAAAGGAACAAAACCGGAACTCAAACCTGGTCCTGTTTAGCTAGAAATTCATTCTCTTAACCACAAAGCCACGGTGCCTCCAGCTGCTGATGTGGTATCCACAGAACCATGCCCATGTGGGTTCCTGGATCTCAGATCTGCTCAGTGAGTGCCCCCTGCTACATTCACTCTGAGAGGAGCAGGACCATTCAGAATACTTTAAGGATTCTAACTTAGTGTGAAGCCATTTGGTTTTCCTGATCGGATAAATCAATGACATTCTTTCCTTCCCATTGTTCCTTTGCCAGCAATGGCCAGTGAAATATGAGGTAATAAAAACAAACTTAGCCCTGACTGGTTTGGCTCTGTGGAGAGAGCGTTGGACTGCAGACTAAAGGGTCCCAAGTTCAATTCAGGTCAAGGGCATGTGCCTTTGTTGTGGGTACATCCCCAGTGCGGGGTGTGCAGGAGGCAGCTGATTGATGTTTCTCATCGATGTTTCTAGGTCTCTATCCCTCTCCCTTTCTCTCTGTAAAAAATCAATAAAATTATTCTTTAAAAAAATTAGCATTTGTAAAACATTTTAGGAAAAAAAACGAGCAACTGTCTAAGGAACTGTATTCTTTTGCATTTTGAAGGAATCACGTTTCACATTTTGGAAATGTTGGGAGTAGAGAAAAAGCGAGGTGTGGGATGGTTTGTGACATTTTAGCATTCCACTGCCACGACACTAACAGAAGTAAGGACTGCTCAAGAGAGATGCTTACTAGGCTGGCGATGTCAGTGATAACCCGCTCTCTCTGCTGTGCTCTCTTCAGGGATCAGAGGAGACTAAACAGGAAAGCTTTCACAATGGCTTAGGTCACAGTCAAGAACATGAAGGCCTACACATTGGCAGGTGAAGGGTAAAATGAAGTGAACCCAGCATGAGACAATAGGGAGTGGTGAGGACTGTGGTAAAAGGGAAAGAATAGCTCCTGTCTTCAGAGAACAGCTGCTACTTGACCCCAACTCCCTGTTTTCCTAATTTTCCTGTCTCCCCAATTTTTCTGAATTTTTTCAAAAGAAACTAGAAATCTGGATGTTCATTGAAAATCAACCACTTCTGCCCTAGATGGTTTGGTTCAGGGGTTAGAGTGTCGGCCATGGACTAAAGGGTAATGGATTTAATTCCAGTCAAGGGCACCTACCTCTGTTATAGGTTCGATCCCTGGCATTGGTAATAGCACATGCAGGAGGCAACCAGTCAATGTATCTTTCTTACATCCATGTTTCTCTCTCTGACTCTTTTCCTCCCTTCCACTCTCTCTAAAAATAAATGGGGGGAAAAGGAATTCAACCATTTCCATTATGTGTTCATCCATCAGCTCGGTAAATATTTACTGAGCCCTTACTTGGTGCCAAATCATGCTCTAGGTGCTGAAGACTTAATGAATAAGAAAGACAAAGCTGAGTTTTGACTTCCAGTCAAGATGGCAGAGTACGCATTTCCTCCCACAATTACAGCAAAATTGCAACTAAGCTGAAAAACCATCGTTAAGAACCATATGAAATCTAGCTGAACAGAAGTCCTATAACTAAGGATATTTAAAAGAGGCCACATCTATACTTATAGGAAGGATGAGAGGTGAAATAGACTAGCCCCACACCCATGAGTGGTGGTCGAGAATCCATAAGGATATCTTAGCTTCAGAGGTCCTTCCTGAGTAGTAAGGGGTCTCAATCCCACACTATTGACTCTATTCCAGGGTTCCAGTGCTGGGAAGAGAAATCCCCATAATTTCTGGCTATAAAAATCAATGGGGATTAAGGCAGAGTGAGAGTAAAGTGCCAGGCAGTTCCTCTTGAAGGGCTGGCATGCAGACATACTCAGATTCACTCCCTCTGAGCTCCAGCTCTGGGGCAGTAGCTTGAAAGGAACCAGAGACATATGGGAGGGAAGAGACTGAATTGTCCAGCATCAGGGTGAGAGCTGGAGGGGCAGCATTCTTCCAGACAGAACTTCCCTGCAGAGAGCCAGCAGGTTGCACCATATCTGAGTCTCCATCAACCTGGCTCACATTGTTTGGCCACCCTGGTGATGACCTGAGACCCTGAGCCACCCCAAC
Organism: Vespertilio murinus; assembly: GCA_963924515.1. Classification (NCBI taxonomy): domain Eukaryota; kingdom Metazoa; phylum Chordata; class Mammalia; order Chiroptera; family Vespertilionidae; genus Vespertilio; species Vespertilio murinus. The sequence continues at coordinate 103,212,186 of OZ004705.1, read as the reverse complement.
TTGTGGGCCAACCCAAGCCATTTCCAGTTTTATTTGTTTGTTTGTTTGTTTGTTTGTTTGTTTGTTTGTTTGTTTTTTCCCTATACAAATGGCCTGTCTTGGCTCATGCTTCAAACTTTCCTAAAATCTCTCAAAAAAGCGGCTTCTGTCTTGGTGACCCTATACCTCTCACTAAATATCCCAGGCCCAGCACTAGTGTCAGTCACAGCTTGGCCTCACCTGGGCACATTCAAGCCCAGCACAGATAGCAGCCATCTGCAGATCATTCTGTATGCATGCAAGGTGGCTCTGGACAGAGAACAGGTGATGGCTGATTTTGGCCTTCACCTTCTCCCCAGAGGCCCCAGAGCCACTGGACTGCTTTTCACCATGCTGAAACACCACCTAACCATCTGTACTAGCAACACACTCTAAAGGCAAACTCATCAGATGCTAGAGCCCCTCTGAAGCAAATCTTGCTCTGTGAGGTCAGCTCCTGCACAATAGCTCCTTGGTGGTCATGGCTTGACCTTGCAGCCAATCAACCTGGGAGTAGATCCCTCTCAGTGATATGCCAACAGCAATCAAAGCTAAACTATAATAGGAGGGTGCACACAGCACACAATGGGGGCACAACTGGAGCATCCAGTTTAGGTGACCAGGAGGTTGTGCCACTGGGTCCTATGAGATACTCTATCAAGTCTGTGAGAAATAGCAGCTCTATATAGTACATAAGAACAAACACAAGAAGACAGCAAAAATGAGGAGACAAAGCAACATTCCAAATGAAAGAACAAAACAAACAAACAAAAAATCCAAAAAACAAAAACAAAACAGAAAAAGAACTAGACAAAATGAAGATAAGCAATCTATCAGATGCCAAGCTCAAAACTCTTATTATAAGGAAGCTCAATGAACTTAATGAGAACTTCAGCAAAAATACAGGAAACTTAAAAATGGGTGCAGTAATTGGCCTTCCTCTTATTTGAGAGAGGATTCTCTCTGTGTTCCAAGGCCCAAACACTATTCCCCAAACCTTCTCCTCTAGCTTTGCCACACAGCCAGGAGGAATGAGCCTGGTTGAGGTCCCTCGTGCCCACTCTGGGACATGAGCTTTTCTGAGTGACAATCCTTTTCTACTGGAGCCACAAAGACACCTGAGAAGGTCAGGTTCAAAGATGATGATGCTGCTGTGGTGGGCGTGGGGAAGCGGGATGTTTTGTGTGGTGTCTGAGCCTGGTAAATTGCAAAGAGGTGGTGAACTAAGACATGAGTGGAGAAAGACTAAACTGGAGCAGCTGGCAGATGACAGGTGAGGGAACTGTCTCAGGAAGGTAAAGGTCATCTTCAAGGCACAAGGAAGGAGTCGGGTCTATCCTTCAGGCTTCCTGGCTTCTTATCTCATATCCTCACCCACACTGTGAGATCCCCTGGCCTGGACCCACATGAAGACCAGGAATTTTGGCATGCCTGAGAGGTGACCAGCCTATCTCTCAGGCCTCGGATCTCAGGTGATGTGGGCTGGAGTCCAGGGAGGAATTGAGAAGCTCAGTTTTCAGCACTAAAGTCTCACAGGCTCGGCCAGGGCGATCGCCTAGAAAGCTGTAACCAGGGAAGGAGAGAAACGAGACAGTAGTGGTCAGCTTGTCAATGAAAGAAAATACCTCTGTTTCCCCTCATTTGCAAAGTCAGGTGGCAGTGGTCCGGTCCAGTCTGTGTAAATGCAAGCCACTGCATCCCAACCCTTTTGATACACAAACCATGGAGTGAAATTCAGTCCCCAACCTGCTATGAGATTTGCCAGGTCCTGGTCTGAGAAATGCTGCTGTCTTCATAGGACTTTCTGCTTCCTCTTTCTTGGCCTAGTGCTTTAGAATTCTTTAAACTGCAAGTGACAGAAATCTACTCAAACTGGCTTAAGAGAAAAAAAGTACTCAATTAACTGGAAAAGTTCAAGGTATAATGTCTTCAGCTGTGGCTGGAGCCAGTCTAATTCAGTATGACTGTGGCTAAGAAGATGTCACAGGAAATCTTTCTTCATCTATTGCCTCTTTTTTTCTTTCTGTTGTTTCATCCTCAGCCACTCCTCCCTAAATATTGATGAAGACACGTGGGTCCCTCTGGGTTTCCATTCTACCAATGTAGGAATCCCAGCAAAAGGGGATGACCTCCTCTTCAGTAACTCCAGCCAACGTCCAGGTACCCACTCTCAATGGACACATTGGATCCTGTGCCCACTCATGAACCAAAATCCCACTGGTAAAGCCCATCTCGGATCATAAAGGCATGCCTGGACTTAGGAATAGGGTCAGCTCTGCCCACACTGTATAGACTGAGCATGGGGAACACATAGGGAGAATGGGTGCTGGAGTGAATCCTAGATTCTGAACTCCATGTGAGAATGAGCAGTACCTGGCCTCTCCACCTCTCTATTTCCAAGGGGATTAAAATGTCAGGCCAGAGCAAAATGTTGGCAACTATTTATTGGGTAAAGCAGTAGGCCTTGGGTACCTTGCACATCCTCTACCCCAAGTGCTTATCAGAGTGCTTTAGACCCTCTCTCCTGGGCCTGCCTCCCTCGCTGCCCTGAATCCTTAAGGCTGTGTCTGAGTCATCATTTATATTCCAGCCACTGAGCACTGTGCCTGACACCTCTCGAGCACTCAGTAATTTAATGAAAATAGAATCAAAAGGAATGAAAGTTCTGAGAGACCTGAAAGTGATGATAATGATGCAAAGACAAAAGGTTGTATAGCTTGTGAGGTTGAACGAGCAATGTGAGTTATAGTTTGGGGAAACTTGGCCCAAGGCCAGAAGCCACCTGTGGTGCTACCCTCAGAGTTCATCCCACAAGCAGTTGCCACTCCTGCACTTCGCAAGGCTTAGGGGCAGGCTTGCTGTCATCTCAGAAGTCCAGGAAAAGGGACACAATGGGAGCGCTGAGCTAGCAGTGACGATGCCAAAGAAAGCTGGCACGCTCGATGAGTACTAGAGTATTATTGAATGGAAGAAGCATATCTATGTCAGTACTAGAGTATTGTCAGGTAGAGGAGGCATGCTTTGTGAGTACTAGAGTATTGATGGATGAAGGAGACATCCTCTGAGCACCAGAGTATGTTTCATGAAGTAGGCATGCTCTAAGAGTACTAGAGTATCGATAGATGAAGGAGGCATACTCTGAAAACTAGAGTATTGGTGGATGGAGAGTCATGGTAGGCACACATTGAGAGCTTCATGTGTGCCATGACTTGTGTTGGGCACTTCTGTGCATGTCACAACAACCTCATGGGGAGATGCTATCTCTTTTATAGATGAGGAAAGGGTTCCAAGAGTTTAGATAAGTGCTCAAAGTCCCTTGTCCACCAGGCAGGCCAACTCCACAGCCTGTGCTGCTAATGGCTGGACCATAGGCTTCCCTGTGTGGTGTGGAGCAGGGAGCAAGAGAGGAGCCCTCATGTAGAGCAGACATCATGAGGCTGCTTATTGACATTCAGCCAAATAACCTTGCCAACACTTAACTGGCTGTCTATAAAGTAGGACTGCAAGACTGAGTCATTACCAATGGAAGAAGGAGGGCAAAGAAAAGTTGTAAACTTGGATTCCCAATGTTAGTGGAGTATGAGAGGCAGGATGAGGTAGGTTATGCTGTGGTAACAAATGGTGCCCAATCCTGTGGCATGAGATGCAAAGTATAATTCCTCACTTTTTACTACTTGTCCATCATGGTCTGGCTGGAGCTCTGCTTCCCATCTCCTCACTCCAGGACCCTGGATGAGGAGCCTGCTGTTTGAGGTGTAGGCTTTGTAACAGCTAAGAAGAAGTCATGAATTGTACTCTGGCTCTTAAAGCTTCTCCAGGAGGTGACATTCGCCCCTTTGCTCAGGCTCCATGGTCTAAAACAGCCGTGGGCAAATTACAGCCTGCACGCTGGATCCGGCCCATTCGGCTGTTCTATCCGGCCCATGGAGCTGAAAGAGCAGAGGGTTCTCTTGCTCTCCCCTTCGATCCTTCACCAGCAGCCCAAGATAAGAGTGCTAGCTTATTATTATTTATAATAAGCATGGTCAGGTTGCTTTTGTTCCCGCCCTCCGGTCCAGTTTAAGAATCCATTGTGGCCCTCGAGTCAAAAAGTTTGCCCACCCCTGGTCTAAAACGAGTCACAGGTCACACCTAACTCCTAAGGGCAGGGTGAGCCTAAAGGAGAGAACTGGAAACACGATTTCTATCTAAGGTCTAGAATCCCTGTGTGGCCTTGAAAAACACCCCCTCCCACAGCTGGCTCTCCATCCCCCTTGTGTACAATGAGGTTAATCTCTTGAAACTCTTGGAGGACTGACTTTCACCCCTGGATCAAAGGCCTTGTAAACTGCAAAGTTAGTGCTGGAGTAAGAGCTTGCTTCTTTTTATTTGCTTCCCCCTGGCCCGCAATCCCAGCTGTGTTTTCCCCACCAGTGGTGAATGCCTTGCTCCCTTCCCCCACCTTAAAGTCCATGTGGGTCCCAGCTCTTCCCCTAGTTGTGGGATTAACACACTCAGGTAGCACGTTTTTGCTTCCTTGCAGGAACAAAGCCTAAAAATAGATAAAGTTGGGGGCACCAACCAGAACCACACCACAATGTACTGACCCAGTGGCCAGTTTATGTTGATGAAATTCAAATTTGCTTTTTATTCCTGAATGCAAAAGCACCTTCTGCAGGCAGTTGCAGGAGCATTATCAGGGTCATTTGGCAATAAAATGTGACCGATTTCATTATGGAGGATGGAGGCAAGAGATAAGGGTCTGAAGTCATGGGGCAGCTGACCAGGAGGCAGGGGCGCAGCACAGGCCTCTGTGGACCCGTCCTGGTGGGGGCAACAGACCTGCAAGAGGAGAGGCTGCTATTAAAATGCAGAATTGTCTTACCTTCCTTTGTTTAGCTCAGAGCCAAAGGTAATTTATGTGGAACGTGTAGCAAGCCATATGGTTGTGTCTGCTGTCACTTTGCCTTCCGGGCGTTCATCTCTGGGAAGCATCGTGACAGGGGCCACCTCCTGCTTCCAGCAGGCGAGTTTGGGAAAACAATTCCGTTGGAGGGGCCTTGCTGTCTCTCCAAAGACTGGGCTTCCCTGAAGGGGTGCTGTCCCTGCGGCCCTTTCTCCAGCCCCGCCGCCCCCTCCCCCCCAACACACACTGCAGAGCAGTTTCCACCTGTGCACTCTGCTACAGCCCATCTTTAGCCCTGAGCAAGCGCAGGAGCTGCCACTTTTGTGCCTGCTTCCTGCTGGCACAGCCAAGATTGGCACGCTGCATCTCAGGCAGGCCTAACAGTACCCTCAGGTGGGGTGTTACTGCTCCCACACCTGAGTGAGGGGCCTGAGCCTATGGGACAGCAAACTGATAACAGTGCCTGACACACAGCGCTAGCCGGGAGCAAGCCAGGTGCTGGCCCTTCCACCCACTGCGACCCCATGGAGGCCTCCACGTGAACCTGCTGTGATGGTCCCATCTACAGGAGAGGCCTCAGCAGGTGGAGGGACTGGTTCAAGGCAGAACGGCTCCCTAGTGGGGGATTGGCCTTAAACACAGGGCAGCGTGGTTTCTGCTGTTCTGCAAGGGAGGGGACATTAAGCAGCTTTTTTTCCCCAGAGATGGTGACGATGGGTGAATCACAGTCCCCTCTCTCCTCCACGAGAGCTTCATGTGTACCTTAAGGAAGGTCAGGGGATTCTTGGGGTTCCCACCCACCCTGAGGCTCCTGACACCTCCTGAGAGGCTCCTGCTCTCAGGTGGGTGAATTTTACTTATTCCTGCGAGTCTGCTCCCTGCTTGGCCCCTGACGCCACACTGCCCTCTGGGATCAGAGCAGGTGACCAGGTAGACAGGTGGGGTCTAGAAACCGCTGTGCATGAGTGTGGTGGGCGGGGCTGAGGTTATTCACATGTGAAAAGAAAAGGCTCACTGTCCCTGAGAGATGGGGGCAGAGTCCTCAGAACGCGGGTGGGAAGGGTGGCAACTTACAGCACAGCGTGGCCGAGAACAGAACCTGGCCTTGTGGGGGAAGCAGAGAGGCTGAGGGATGGTGGTGCAGCCCATGAGAACGAGTGTGATTCTCAGCTCTGCCAGGAGGGTCGGGTCCTGCTGTGGCACTGTGGGCATCTGGGCTGGACATTCAGGCTGAGGAGGTTTGATTTCCTGCCTGATCCTCAGCTGGGGTCCAGGCGTGAGCATCTGGGGTGGGGCAATCCTAAGCCCTTGACAGTTATCCTAAGCGCTCAGGTTTACTTGGACTCGGATTTGCTGAATACCCAGGGGGCCTCTCCACGGGGCCATTGATCAGACGACAATGTATTTAGTTGGGGATGAACCCTGCTGGCCCAGCCATGGCCATGACAAAAAGTTCCTTTTGCTCCTGGAGAGAGACGTCCCTTTCTGATCCCTGGTCCACTAATGACCCTCTGTGTTCCGTCTGTCCAGCCTGACATTTTTTATTTGGGGAAATGATTTGATGAGGATCTAGAAGACCTAATAAATTAAGCTGAGGCTCATCTATAATAATAAAAGCATAATATGCTAATTAAACTGGACAGCCAAATGACCTTCTGGACAGCCTTCTGGGCGACCTTCCAGGAGAAGTCATAGCTGCAAGGGCCAAACCCCTTGCACAAATTTCGTGCATCGGGCCTCTAGTAGTTAATATGAGGTACAAACAAGCCAGGACTCCAAACTAAGGGATCAAGGAGGAGAGCTGGAGAGACCTAAGTTGAAATTCGCTGTGGACTAAGGCAAAGTCTCATGTTTCGGTCTAAAATGTGAATTGTATTTTCTCCCAATGAGAAAGACCGGAATGTGTTCATGTAAAAAGGGGATAAATATATAACCCAAGAGGATTTATTTGAGCACAGATGAATATAACAAGCAGTTTGATAAAGATAATATAAAAACCTGAGGCCAAAAATATGTAGTCACCCACTAATTATCTCTCACTACCATGTTCTCTGTGCCAGGAAAGGCACTACCCACAGGGGGCAGAGGGGCGAGCAGGGTGGGACATGCTGCTGAGGCACCTCCAGCAGCAGATCTGGGCACATCATAGTCCTCAGGTGAGATGCAAATCGCAGGCAAAGTGAGCGTTTGAGGGCAAAGTCAGTCTCAGGCCTTTAAGCTTTTGGTCACCAAGGGCCTGACACTTGACATTGTGGGGTCCATGGCCTTGTGGGGATGTGCTTTGCATGATGTGGATACAACCCTGGGCTTGGGTAGAATGCTGACTGACTTGGACGAGCTAGAGACAAGGCAATACCTTTCCAGGACAGCTTTGAGTTAATAGGAGAGTTGAACATCTGTCCAGCTGATAGCCAACTAGAGAGAAAATGGGAACTACGGCCACTGGGTGGTGAGTTTGTCTGGGGTAAGAATGGAATACATTTCAAAATAACAGACAAGAAACAAAGAAAAAGTATGTCCTATTGTTTGAACTCCAGACTAAGTAATGCTTGAAATATTGCCCATAGACTGTCTAGTTACACATACTTGTCAATATCCTTCCCTCCCCGCGCCTCTCCTTTCCTTCCCTCCTAACCCCTCCTCGCCCCTCCCCTCCCCTCCACTCTCTTCCCCTCTCCTTCTCTTTCCTCTCTTTCCTTCCCCTCCTCTCCCCTCTTCCCTTCCTCTCCCCTCTCTTCTCTTTCCCTCCCTATGAATTGAATTACCTCTGTTTCAAATAGGGGGCTTCCTGTGTGATCTTGCTTACCCATCGGCCTTGGAAAGGCATTCCAGGCCAGGAAACAGCACCTGTGGAACATGGAGACACAGAGAAGCATCCTGTGCCCATGGCCCCCGCGTGGACTGGGTGTGTGAGCGGACGATGGGAGGTGCAGTCAGGGAGAGGCTAGATGGTGATGACCCTTGAGGACCCTGGGCCAGCATTATCCTGTGTTGTTGGTCGGCCCTGAGCTTTCTTGGGCAGAGTGCTAACCTGCTGTGAGAGGCGAGGATGGATACTGTCAGGGTTTACAGGTGCTTCTGCATTCATCTAAGGTGCTATCCTCCCCGGGACACGGCGCCATGGCTGAGTGTATCCACTTCATAAATACACAAATAGGACCGGAGAGATGCAGCAAGTAGCTCCAGATGACCTGGTGAAGCATCTGGCTCAGTTGTACCCACCGTCCATGGTGGCAGCCCAGCAGCCTCCCGGCCACAAGGAGGCAGGAGGGGAAGAGACCCATGGAGACGTCACGTCACAGGGCCTTCAGGGCAGCCAGCATGGGGGACAGCACCCAGCTTCAGAAGTGCTTCTGAGCCCTGGCTGCAAGGCAAGTGCTAGAACTCCCAGGACTGCCCTTTGCACCTGAACAGCAGCCGCCTGTGCCCAGGGCCAGGTGCTCATGGTCAGTATCACCACCAGTAAGGACTGCTGGGCCCAGCAAGACAGGGTAGAGCAGCCAGAAACCACAGCACCACTGTGGACAAGAGCCGCAAACTCTCAGAAGCAGCTAGGAGACAGCTGCAGGGCCTCTGGCCACAGTCACGTGCGTAGGAATGAAGAGCACCATCTCGTTTTGTAGTTACAGGCTGATGAGTTGGGAACTAGTGAGTTGCATATATTTCATTGCATTTTTAGGGAGAAAAAAAGACATGTGCGTCTTCTGCTCGGGAGTCTTGCATTTGTGTGTGAAAGCCCAGATAGGAGCACTCACGCAGTCTCTTGCTCAACAATACTAAGTATATTGGAAAGATCGCCGAGGCGATAGGGGCTAGTACCTGTTCCTAAGGACGGAAGAGTAATGAAACTCTGCCAAGGTTTTATCTAAGGCATTAAAAATAAAAATAAGAGGAAAAAGCCATCTTTTAACCCCCAAGTCCGTGCCAGCCTCCTTCCTGCCTGCAGGCCTGTGCACCTGCCATTCCTCTTCGAGACTCCCCTTCTTCCGTGTGCCACGTACCCTGCCACTTCCCTTGTCCTTGAGGTCTCAGCTGACATGTAACCATATCAGAGAAAGCTTCCCTGATTCCCTGGGGAAGGCAGATTCTTCTCTTCTTTGTTTGCTGGTGCTCTCTGCTTTTCCTTGGAAATACATCTTACTTTGCCATTAGTTGGTGAGGCTGATGTTTACAGCCTTTCTCCTCTGCCAAACAAGAGGTTCTGTCACCGAGGTGCTGTGTTGCCCTGCTGGCACCTGCTCCCGAGGACAAGAGAGTGATGAAATTGTGCTATGGTTTTGTCTCAGGGATTAAAGAAAGCCAGTGAGATACCTCATTTCCAGCACGTGATCCATGAGGGCTTTCTGGCTGAATGTGTGAAGCTGGCCCTCTGACTCCAGATCAGATGTTTGCCTCTAGTGGTTTGGCTGGTGAAGCTGTCGAGTAGAGATCAGAAATGTATGCACCTCATTGACCATGTGGCGATGGAGGCAAATTCGAGCTTACCGAGGAGGGGGCAGGTGCCATGGGGCCAGCTGTGTGCTGCCTGAGAGGCCATGTGGGCCAGTTTGCACAGGTGCTTCAGTTGTGTTATGAAAGCTCCAAAACCTTGCTTTTATGGGTTCCCTAACAGTGTTTTAATGTTGGCAGTTAGAAGCAAACACCATCGAGCCAAGCGGTCGCATGTGGGAGCAGGACCTGGCCTGTGGGCAGTGGTGGTCCCTGCTAGGACTGACCGGAGAGTGCCATCCTCAGAACCACTTACATCTTGCTCACTTGTAAACCACCCACCACACAGGGCAGCCAGCATCAGGAAGGGCCTGGAAACCCTCCAGGAAAGGAGCCATTGCCCAAAATGCAAAAGTTTCCTGTGACTTTCAGCTTTGCTGCCCTGGCTCTCCCAGTTGGGTTCCTGATTCACCAAATAAGGCCTGGACCTCACTGTGCTGCAGGGGTTGTGACCACAGCACATGGTAGGTGGGAGGCAGAAAGCCAATTAGCAATCAATACCTTGGTTCCCAAGCCCCCACATGAATGTCCTCCGGCTTCCAAGTAGATTCCTAAAGAAGTCAGAGCTTTATTCCAATTACTTGGCAATTTCCCAGCTATTCTGGGAACGGATCTTTGGAAATTGCCATCAGAGCTTGAACATAATTTTTAAATGCCCTCAATTGTGACAAATCTCCAGATTTGGTTTTTTGAAGCAGCCCGGAGTTATTTGGTACTAAGTCACGTGAGTTAGGTCTGATGATTAAGCTGTGCGGCACTGTTTGGGGCCACTGTGCTGTGACTCAGAGGCTCAGAGAGCATGGCCGGGAGGCTGTTCTGGGGTCAGACACAGGGCCAGTGGGAGGGAAGGACACAGGACCACATAGACACCCACAGCGTAAGGGCAGGCTGTGGGCCTGGCATACTTACTCGATTCCAACATGCCCAAGGTGTCAAGTCCAGAAGGTAAATTAAGCAGAATCAAATTTGGTTCCAAAGAACTGGATGATCCAGCACAGGTTTACAGAGGGAAACAGGAGGTGGGAGTTGGGTCCCGATGGGTCAAGGGCTGGGCAGATCTCTTGTGCAGGCAAGTCTTGGTCAGGGGCCTGGAGAGCAGAGCCAAGCCCCCAGGAAGAAGTCCTATAAGAGCTACACACAGTCATATGAATAGGGGTTTAGGAGAAAACCTTGGTTTTGTTGGGAGAGTGAAGCATAGAGTAGGTTGAGCAAGTGGCCTGGAGAGCTGAACATGGCCCCTTCTAGTCCTTCGCTGCCCAAGGCATCTGCTCTCTGGCCTCTCACATCCTCACTTCCCACCACCTCCTCCTTGCTCTCTGACCTTCAACCAGAAAAGCTAACCAGCGGCTTTCTGTCTGCTCTTTGAACGCATCCACTTATTTCTGCTCAGGGCCATGGCACTGGCTGTCCTCCTGCCGGGGTCATGCTTTTTTTAGGTTTTCACTCGGCTGGTGTTTTCTCAGGCAGGTTTCATCTCAGATATTAACTTCCCCGACCACCCAGACCAAAGCTGCTTTCTTCCACCCAGTTACTCCCAACCCAATACCCAGCTGTGTCCTTCAGCATTTCTACACCCACGCTGTCTTTGTCTTCTCTTCTTTAGAACCCCTCTCCCAGCACGAGAAAGGAATGATGTGGGCAAAGGGCTGGGGTGTTCTCTCCTCTGTCCTCAGAACTCTGATTATGCATGGCTTTCAGCAGTGACTGAAGGAATCAACAAGTTAATGGCAACTGAGTCCATAGGGAAGAATTGGCCATTTGGTATAGGGGCTGGAAGCACTGGGGGGAGGAATAGGATCTCTCTGTGTCACTTGGTCCCAGACCTCTGGGCAGCAGGTCAGAGGTCATGGGGCTGCACCAGGAGTATTGTAGGACCTGGGCCCCACACTTGGGGAGTGGGGAGGAGAGACAGGAGCTGATGGCAGGGTTAATCGCAGAATGAACAACACAGAATGGATCCTGAAAAGCTGGCCACTGGCAGAAATCTTGGAAGAAGTGAGTTAACAAGAAATAAATGCATTCCAAATGCATGTTGCATTAGTCCGGGTGGTAGTCACAGATTCTGTGAGAGAGATGACCTTCCTCCGCTCATGCTGGTCTCTAGAGGAAGGTCATCTCTCTCCACACCCCTTCTCAGAGAACGAGAGTAGAGGTCCTCACCACTGCAGGCGACCTGGTCTTTGAAGCAGTTGCCCTTTCCATAGAAGTCTTTCTGTGGAGACTGTTTTACATTGGTGTTTACGTGTGCTCTCTGCCCTGTCCTGTTTTAAAAATAAACTCTGTGTGGTACCTGCAGGGTGATTGTTGTCTTTATCTTAAAAACTAGAGGCCCAGTGCATGAAATTTGTGCATGGTGTGGGGGATCATCTCAGCCCAGCTTGCACCCTCTCCAATCCGGGACCCCTTGTCAAACACCTCTCTCACAATCCTAGACTGCTGGCTCCTCCTAATTGTTCACCTGCATGCCTGCCTGGTCTCCCCTAACTGACCCTCCTGCCAGCCTGATCGCACCTTACTGCCCCCCCCCCCCCTGCTGGCCTGATCATCCCCAATGCCTCCAGCTGCCTGCCAGGTCACCCCCAACTGCCTTCTCCCTGGCAGCCTGATCACCCATGCAGCCTGCTATTCAGTCATTTGGTAGTCCCTCACTAATCCCCCTGCCACCTGGTTGCCCCATGCAGCCTGCTTGTTTGGCCTAGTTTGTAGGTAGCCACCTTGTGGGGGTTAATTTGCATATTACCTCTTTATTATATAGGATTAAGGCAGTAAACCAAACAGTTCATTAAACAGTCCACTCAGTAATACGAAATGATGACAACCATAGTGCTGATCATCAAGGGTGTCAGATGAGCCTACATCATCCATATCCTCAGCACCCTGACATTCTTAGGCACCAGGACAGAATGGGAGACTTTGGACAAGGAGACTCCATGGGAAGGGGCATGAAGGTGTGACAATCACTCCCACAGGAAGGACGGGTGAAGTACCTGACAGCACACTGAGTGTGAGGAGTGTGCACAGCTCTGGGGCATGAGGAGGGCTGTGAGGCATGTGCCACATCAGAGACAGGCAGCCCCCACCTCGCCCCCTCACTCAGCACCTGCAAACACGCCGAAGCAAAATCTCAATGGATTGAGAGAACACTCTGGAAAATGGCAGTTTACCACTTATTTTACACACCAGAATCCAAGGGGAATCTCAAGGGCTTTCATGAAATTCATTGGTGACAGATTCAGGAGGCAGGAGAAAGCAAGGGGGAGGGGAACCTCTGGAAGTGCATGAAAGGTACAATGTATAGACATGCCTTTTCATGGGCGGGTACAGAGAGTTAACAGGTAACCAGGAACATGACAGCAGTGCCAATGAGGGGCTCTGTGGTCTGCTCTGGTGGGAGACTGTGCCCTGAGGAATCTAGAAAAAAAGGAAATTACCCTGACATTCCAAAGGTACATCACCATAGATGTGAATCTGTAGACAGTCTCAGTTGAGGCAAAGATTGCCCTTTGCCAGGGAAGGTGCCCTCCTGGGACGTGACCACACTGTGACGCGCCTCTAGTCAGGAAGCTTTCATTCCAGACTGACCGTTTGGTGACTCACAGCTGCATTTGCAAGGCCGCTGCTCAGGCCTCCCCTGCGCCTGCCAGGGTCAGGCGGTGGCCCTGTTATCCAAGCCGGGAAAGGAGATCCAGGCAGGCCTTCTTCACACCCCAGAGGAACTGGACTCAGTGGCTGCCATGCTGATCCGCTGGCAGGGACACCCTCATTGCTTGTGCATTGGTTTCAAAGGTGAGGGCTGGGATGACCGTGGAGAGCGTTGGGCATCCAGGTTCTATGAGCCTCCCGTTGCAGGAGTCCTCTGTGTGGTAGCATTGCCATGGGGATGCCTGGGACCAGGAGTGATGCCTGCTGTGTGGATGGGCCACATGGCACTTGAGATGGGGGGGTGTCACATGCTCTGACTGGTGAGAGCAGACCGGAGCACCCCCACCACACCATGGCCTCATGAGGGATGGTCCTGGCAATGTGTCAGAGAAGGCCCGCGGAGCTGAAGGGCCCGCGGAAGAAGGAAAAACTACTTCTGGCCTCATGTGCTTTAGGCAGCCACAGCAGCCAGTGCCAGGGGCGTCCTGGTGCCTGTTTACAGAGGTAAGGGGTGGGACCAAAACCCTGTGGCTATTTTCAGGAAGTAGAAATTTTAGTGGCAGAGATGGATACTGATCAAATTTTATAAACAAACATGAAACCACAGCTATAATAAGTAAAATGAAAGAGAAACACATGGTGCTCAGAGCACACATCACAGGGGAAATCAACTCACCATAGGGCTCAGAAGGTTGCTAGAAGGAGGTGCCACACTGAGAGGTAAGAAGGCGAAGAGTTAGTGAAAGAGCCTTTCTAACCAAATAGTAAAGGATGTGCAAAGGCCTGGGCAAAGGAGTGTGTACTGAGAAAAGCTGAGAGCAGCAGCATGGTTGGGAACATCTTGCAAGGGGCAGCTCTGTACAGGATGTGGTGGAGTCACTGAGCTGAGCAGGGTCTGGAACTGAGGACCTTGGGTTATGCTGAGGATTTGGGGTTTTATCCTAAGAACAAAGGCAGGCTATGGATGGGTGTTAAGTCAGTGCATGTGTGGTGACAGGGAGGAAGTAGTGGCTCAATGTTTAGCATTAGTTTTTAGGATACTTCCTAATATGGCTAACATCAACTTTAAATGCCTCTCAGAAAATGCTCCCATGTCCACCTTAAGCTCAGTAATTCCAATGAGTCAGCGGTCGCTCTGATAATGCTGAGTAAGAAATGACCCCACATCTCAGTGGTGTTCAACAAGAAGCATTCTTTATTTTTTCTCCTAGATGAGTCTGCGAGTTGGTGGGGGCAGCTCAGGCTCTGGACTGGGTTCCAGTCTGGTCCAGTTGTCTGTTGTTCTGGGAGTCATGCAGCTGCTTTATCCATAATAAATCACAAGGGCATTTAGTTTCTACTTGTGTCGCTTCTATGAACATCTCACTGGTAGAGGCAAGCTCACGTGCCGGGGGAAGAGTAGTCTTCTTTCAAGGAAAAGTCATGGAAAAGGAGAAGGAAGGGAGGGGAGGATTGTGAATAAGTAATGCAACCAAGCACACTTGCTCTTAATCACAGCAATACAGGTGGTCGAGGTTACAGTTTCAGGATGCAGGCTTCGTGGGTCTGAGTCCTGGCTTAGAAACTTCCCAACTGTGTGAGTCTGAGCAGGTTAGTAACCTCCTTAAAACTCCACTTTATCACCTGTGCAAAAGAGAGAATAGCAGTGTAGGTCTGCACCAGAAGGGTTAACCCAGGTGCTTAGAGAAGTACCAGAATGTAATAAGTGCTCAGTAAATATTTGGTATCATTACCATAGAGTCACATCTCCTTACCAAAACCAGATGTGTTGGGAATTTAGCTGAACTGCTGTTTTAGAAAGGCAGTGTGGTAGATGTGCCACATGACATGTGCCAGGCCCCGAGGGCTTGGGCAGTGACGCATCGCCAGCTTCTCGGACAATCTCTCCTGACACACAATCACTCAGACAAAATTCGGAAATGAAAATGCTTCCATGTCAGCTCAGCTCAGGCTTTGTCACAAAAAGTCATGAACACATTTTGGTTTTCAGAGCCTTCTGGATTTGGGGTTTAGTTTTGTGGGTAAATGCCAGTGGCCGGTTTTTGCTTTGACATGTGTGCCCATGGGTCCACCTGTGCCTGCGGGTCCTCGTGCACCCGGGATGCCTCTCCTGAATGCCCACAGAGCCCTCTCCCAGCATGAATCATGTCGTGCCATGGTTCTAAACATCACCTCTTTCCTGGAACATCTGTGTCACCACTGGAAAGAACTCCTCCTGCTGCTGGGCTCGCCCACATCGGTCCCTGTGTAGTCCGTGTTCTAATGATGCATATTGACTCCTGCGTTTAGGGGTGTGTGAAACTCCATAGCTGTCCTTTGCTCCATGCTGCAAGCCACATCCCCTAGTCCTTCCTCCACCTAAAGTCCATGACCATCACCGAGGTTGCCACCACATGCAGTGTGCCCACCCCTGTGCCAACCTAGTCCCTTCCTGTCTGAGCGGGCCCTCACATCTCTCTGCAGTGATGCTGCCTTCGGCCTGTATACACACAGGAAACTAAACTACAGAGAAGTTCAGTTTGCTGGGAGCAGGCTCATCACCTGCTGGTTGTAGAGGCCGAAGCCTGAGTGTGTGGACCTGGCAGAACTGGCTTGTCAAATGGTGTTTGTTACTCCCCGGACTCAGAGCCAGGGGCTACGCCGCTATTCAGAGCAGGTGTGCCAGGGAGTCGCTTTTGAATGAACAAAGGACTCTTCTTTTCCGTGTGCCCTCCTCCCATGGCATCCACCTGTTGAAGGAAAGCAGAGTGGCCGGAAGTTAAAGTGGCGGGAGCACACGTTACCCAAGATCCACTGCGGTGGGGGAACTGAGGTTCATGTAGAACTGGGTGCCATTCCAAGTACAACAAAGAGGGGATTTATAGCCAGGGGTCAAGGTGGGGCCCAGGGGGTGGAAATGACTGGGAGGAGACATCAAGGGTAAGGGGGATTCTGGCTGAACTGACTCGGCAAGCGTTTTGCTGAAGGCAAGCCCTGAGAAGAAGATACAGAGGGGTAAGGAATTGGGTGGATAGCAAAGGTGGGGGTTTCTCTAAGCTGACGTTGCATGATTTTTGCTAAAACTGGACCAAATGGGCCAAAAATGGAGCTCAAAAGAAAGACCCAGTCAAACATGGCGCTCAGAGGAGCTGACCTGACTGCTAAGGAGCGAGTTTTGTCACCTAGGATGGTCCCCAGGTCTCCTGCACCCCCAGGGAGCCCATGCCTCCTGGGGCGCTCCCTCTGCAGGACAGTTCAGATGAGGAATTCTCCTGCACAACTTCACAAATGGCTTGTGTTTTATGGACTTACTAGAGGCCAGGATCATGAAAATTCAAGCATTGGAGGGGGGGGTCCCCTCAGCCTGACCTGCCCCTCTCATAGTCCAGGAGCCCTCAGGGGCAGGAGGTGACCTAGCAATCAGGGGAAGGCGATGCCCCATCACACCTCTGCTGCTGCTACTGCTGGCAGCCCAAGCCTCGGCCGGCACTGGTTACCTGAGCCTTGGGCATCGCTGGTGGTTGGGCAGCCACCATCTGAGGCTTGCCTGTGTTTGGGCTGGCCCTGGATGGCTGGGGGGCTAAGAGGACTGGGAGACTCTGGAGGCAGGCATGTGGAGTGGCTGGACCTGCCTGGGGACAGGCCTGGCCATTCGGTGCCCCTGCCACCCTGGAGGGACTGAGGGGGTTGGGCACCACCATCTTGTGGCTATGGGCGCTGCCATCTTTGGGGTGTGGCAGTCAATGAGCATAATCCCTTCTTATTGGCTGTGGGCTTCCCATCTTTTTGAGGGCATGACAATCAATTAGCATATTCCCTCCTTATTAGATAGGATATCTCTTCACTGACCCTCTTCTAATGAATCTCTTTCTTGTGAGGCTGACCCCACCTGCTGCCGGGTATCCATCCATCACGGGTGTGGGGAGAGCTGGGGCTGACAGGGACTTCGCTTAGAGTCAGCTGCTTCCTGGGGGCATGGCTGCTTTCCTGTCCCAGCTCCTCCAGGACCCTGGCATAGACACCAGCATCAGGCCACCGGAGGTGAGTTCCTGTCACGCGCTGGGCAATGTCGGGCAGGTCACTTCACCTCTGAGTTTGTTTTCCATCCCTACAAAGTAGGATAATAACAGTCCTAACAGCAGCACAGAAGAGATGCAAGGCAATAACCACCAGAACTCATACCCAGGAACTGGCAATTGATGCTCCCCACCCCACATGCAACTTCAGGAAGGTCCTAGGGAGGCAGTGCACCCTGCTAGGACCACACTCTCCATTCCAGTCTTAGTCTGCAGGCATCTGATGCTAATCCTTAAGGTTGGGGTGGGCCAGCCTAAAACTATTCTTCAATTCTCTAACCATTTGCCATTTTATTAAATTAAAAATAAAAGCACTGTGTGCTGTGGTGTCTTTTAGTCCCTTTGTAAACATAGCTGGCTCTTAGTGCAGCTGTGCGGCTTCCTCCCCTTCCCCACTTCCCTCTCTCCTCCCCTACATGTGCTTCCTGGGGTCACCGTCTGTTCAACCAGTCACTCTCCAACCTGACTCGGGGTCTGCCCTCCTGGGGAGCGGACCTAAGGCATGGCCTAAGATGGCTGGGAGCTCTGGGCAGTGGTGTGGCACGTGCTGCAGAGGTGTCCTCCTTGCAGGACGGAAGCTGGGGTGTTTATACACCATTGCGTGTCCACTATTGGCCGAGGGCTTCTCTGGAAGCATTACTTCCTGCCCATCCCACTTCTGCCTGTGGACTCGAACTTTCTGCTGGGGCGAGTGTCAGGTGCCTGCCGCCAGGAGCTGCCCAGTCCTGGAGTGGAGGGTCCTTAGGGCCGCAGCGGACCGAGGGGCTGGTCTCTGTAGCTGAGGGCGCCACTCCAAGCAGGTGGCTTTCCTCTGGATTCATGCCAAAGGGGAAATATGTCTTGTTTAAGCCATTGTTGGGTTTTCTGTTACAGCCAAACCCAATCCCAAATGATGCATCAAATAAATGGTAATATTGGTCATCATAATAGTCATAATCACCAGCACACATTGAACATGTGATATGTGAATCCACCTCTGTGTTTACTCCACCCCTACCCCTGCCCCTCACACATGGAACCAACAGGAAGGTGTAAGCTTTATGTCCCCTTCTGGCTGTCCTATGCGGCACATGCGAGCTCTCAGAAAAGGTTTTGAAAGGCCGAATAAATGAGAGAAACTGTAGAGGAGACCCTGATCTGCCAGTCCCAGCTGCCAGCTCTAACCCTGGTCACAGGGAGAAGTGAGAAGATCCTGGCCTGTGAGGAGGGAAGGAGCCTAGTGTGCGCCAGGGAGCCCGGCCTGGGAACCCAGCCTGGGGAAGAGGCGGGATGCGCTGAAGCAGGGGTGTGCCTGTAGAGCAGGCGGTTTCCTAGTTGGTGTGGGCTCGGAGGCAGAGGCTGGTGGCACAGGCTGTGGAGCAGGGCTGGGTCCAGCCTGGTGGCCATGAGGGTGAGCTGGGGTGCTAGGCAGGGCTGAAGGCCCCCGGCGCCCCTCCCTTGACATCAAGCTGCTCATTCACCTGCTGAACCTGTGGCCACAGAACCTTTAGGTCCCCAGCACAGCAGCATTGATGCTAAAATTGTTCAGAGGAGCCTGCTGGCAGATGGTCAGGGACTCGAGAGGGGTGGCCGGGGCTAGGAGACGGGATGAGTGGCTTTGCACAATGTCCTGCAGGTGCCATGGTCCTCACGTGCCGCTCTGTAGCCTGCAGAACGGGTTCCAGCCACCCCCGCAGGCCCGGGCCTCCGTGTGGGCTCCCACACCCCGTCCTCTTCTCCAGAAGCCCACCACCTGTTCGAACTGCCCTCGCGACCAACACCGTGTGCCTTCCCCCGGAATCGGCACAGGGCACTGTGAAGAGGTGAGCATGCGGATTGTGCTGTTCTCCCCTGGGGCATCCCTGCAGCTCCCGCCGGAGGACTGGCCAAGGGTACTAGGGCAGCTGACTTGTAACATGGCATGAATTTATTCAAGGAGCACCTGCGGGCGTGTTAGCATGCTGTCAGTGCTGGGGGGACACCAGTGTGAGCAGGATGTGGCACTACCATTTGTAGCATTTGGGGGGAGACAGACCCAGTGGTATCACACCGTGACATGACCTGATTAAGGGGTGTCCGAGGAAGGAGGGGGTGCAGGAGGAGCTGGAGTGGCCCCTTCCTGAGCCGGCACTCACCTGCACGCTCTGCGCATGTCAGTCCCACTGCCAAGACAGCATCTGCTCCCCGCTTTCTCAGCAGAATCTCACTCCTAAGTGACAACAGACGTATTGATGAGGCCCCGAAGTTGCTCTTTCCCTCCATTTCAACAGTCTTGTTTGGGGAGAAATGACAACACTTCTGGAGGTCAGGCCCTCAGCAAACAAGAGTCCACATGCCTTTGCTGACTCCCTCTGTGACAGTCAGGCTCCTCCGGGCGGTCCCTGAGCACTGTACGAGCAGGGTGAACGTTTCACTGAAACAGCGTGGTTGGAGCTTGTGGGGAGTCAGGGTAGAGATGTTCCCATAAGTCCCAGGGCTGGGAAACCTCAGCAATCACTAGGTCTCCTCCGCGTCTCCTCTCCTCCCTCCCCTATGATGTCCGCTGCTCCCCTCTGCCCTCCCCTATGATGTCTGTGTACCCAGATCCGCACCCCCCCCACACACACACCCTCTCCTGCAATGTTGGCTGCTGCCTCCTGGCTGCCTGAGTGCTGCCTCCAGTCAGGCACTCTCTGGCACAGCTGTGCTTGTGGCAGGAGCAGAGGCCCTCTCCCTGTTCCTCTGTGCTTCCTGGAGGAAAACCCTTCCTAGAACCCGGCTCTCAGTCCCAAGCCAGATCAGGTCAGGTGCTCATCCCTTAGCCAGGGGAGGGGTGACCGAAGAGGAAATGGTGGAAGTGGAAACTCCGGTGTCCCAGAAGCCTCCAGAAGCAAGAGGGAGGTGAGGTTGTGCACTCACAAAAGGGCAGGTGGGGCATCTGACTGATGCCTGGACTTGAGGTTGGATGAGGGTGACACTGGAAACAAGAGGTGTGGCAGGATTCCCCAGAGGAGACCTGTCCCAGGCTGGTGAGGCCAGGAGGCAGAGAGGCCTGCGGAGGAGCACGCTGCTCAGAGCTGCAGCCACACACACACACACACACACACACACACACACACACACACACCGGTGCTGGTGTGAAGGCTGGTGATGCCTCCTTGGGGGAGCCCTCTTGGGCCTGTCACAGGGCACGTTGCTGGCTGCAGCCCTTGCCCCTCTTCTCCATTGAAGGCCGGGCAGGGAAGTAATTGCAGTGGATCCAGAGCAGTGGGCATATCACTGCAGGGATCCGTTTAATTACATTTTATCTGTGGTTCCACAGTCATGAAAAATCAAGACCCTTTCATAGCCCTCTTACCACGAGCCCCTTAAATCTCAGAAGAGTCTGTGTGGAGAGGGCACTCATCCCTGGCTGCCCAGCATACCCGGCAGCCGGTGCACTGCCTTCCAGGCCCTGGGGGCCTGCCGAGGCATGGCACACTTCCTCCCACAAGGCCTCTGCGCGCCTACTGTGTGCTGGGCATTGTCCTGGACTGTGGCTCCTCTGCAGGGAAGAGCCCAGGGAGTCACAGCGAGGGAATGAGGCAGCGAGACAGAAGCCAGTGTTTAGAATCACTGCTCTGATGGGGCAAATGCCAAGGAAGTGGTCAGCTGTCCGTGGCATGGCATCCACCTTGAAACGTAAAGGTAACAATGATTGCTTTGCTTAGGACTGCAGTTGGAGCGGAATGCGATTAGGGGGACTTTTCTTTGATCCTGTGGCTTTGCTGAGCCGGCTCCTTGGGGCTGGAGGAGGTGCTCTGAGCTGGCCTCACGCACTGGCTGCCAGACGCACGCTGCTGCGGCTGAGGCTGCGGCTGAGGCTCGGCCGGGGTGGGGCCGCTCTCTCCACTCGGCTTCTTCTCGTGGCTCCTCTTGTCTTCTCCCGGCGCTGAGGTCTCAGGGGAGTCAGGCTTCTTACCCACTGGCTAACACTCTGCCAAGCACCCCAGTGGATGGTGTCAGGTCTTCATGTCCGAGCTCAGACTCCCCAGAATGTTACTTCTACCACATTCTGGTGGTCAGGGCGGTTGGCCGGCCCTGAGTCAACGGACAGATAAACTGACTCTGTCTCTCGGTGGGGCAGTGACACAGCCATGCTGCAGAGTAGTCTTGCGACCAGGCCCCATGGCTGCTGCCCTCTGCCCTGCCAGAGCCAGTGGAAAGGCACCCATTGGGGAGGGGGTGAGGCCTAGAACCAGGCACCAGCAAGGCCAGTGGAAGATGCTTCATCCTGGGCTCCAGTCCGCTCCTGCAGTGGTCCTGTGGGACTCTATCTCAGCGGCTTCTCCAGGGCTACTTTTTCTCTAAGTTGAATGAATGAGAGGGGGAGGGGCTCATTCTCCAGCTGTTCCAGAGGGTTAGGATTCGCCCATTTCTCTCCCCTGGGAGAACTGTGTGTGCTTTGTTCTGGGTTTGAAACCTGAAGGTCTGAGTTCATGCCCACCAGGGCTACAGACATGGTCTTTGCACAGGGACGTGGTTATCAGAGCCTGAGCCTCCAGGCCTTGGGGTGGGGACCATTTCAATGACATTAGCACTGCACAGAGCTTCCGGGAGTGGAAAATGGCACCACCTCGGAGCTCCCACTTACCGGTGCGCGTTTGCTCTGAGATGGTAATGGACAGGTGTGCAAGGAGTGGCATGTGGCTGATTTTAGAAAATAAAACTCATACTTTGACACCATCTGCCGGCCTATTCGTCACTCACTCTCCCTTTGGCCGGGTGCAATTGGAGTGTGTGACTGGGAAAAGAAGGAAATGGCAGGCAAGTAGTGCTTGGACACCCTTGGTAGCTTCTCCAGTAGAATTTCTTAGGGGCAGGCAGCCTCATATACACCCCTCCAGGACACACAGTCCAAAGGCACGGTCTCTCCCACACATCTAGGAAAAAGGTGCCCCCCACCCAACCGGCTCACTCCCACCATAGCAACTGGTTCAGGCTGGGAGCCACCTGGAAATGTGAAGAGAGGCGTGAACACTGGAACCAGGTGAGAAGAAAGGAAGAACCAGATTCAGAGGCCACAGGCCAGGGCCAGCCCCCACTTTGCCGCTCACTGCTTCGTGACCATGGACTCGTTGCTGGCCCTCTGTGGCCTCAGTGTTCTGGTCTGTAAACTGGGCACGATGGCATGTTTCAGTCAGAGAGTTAATTCATCTGAGCTTCCCTGAAGAATAAGAGCAGACTCCAGTGCCTAGCCATGTGAGCATGTCCAGCTCCTAGGAACTCTTGGGATTTCACATCTTCCCTGATGGCTCTCCCCCAGGCAGTAACGCAGGGGCCAGCTGTGTCCAACAGGACTCTGGAATCCTTAGCCTTGAAGTCCAGCTTTGAACACACGGGCCAGCACAGTGGACCCTTATCCTCCTCCACCTGCTGAGACGCAGTGTTCTGCTCTATTGGGAATGGGATACGAGGCAGACCAGGCTCA
The DNA here is from genome assembly GCA_963924515.1 of Vespertilio murinus. Classification (NCBI taxonomy): domain Eukaryota; kingdom Metazoa; phylum Chordata; class Mammalia; order Chiroptera; family Vespertilionidae; genus Vespertilio; species Vespertilio murinus. The sequence goes on along the minus strand of OZ004705.1, from coordinate 103,189,670 downwards.
GGCAGGAGTGCAGGAGGGCGAGAGGCCGACCAAGCCCAGGCAGGAATATGGAGGTGTCCTGCTGAACACTAAGGATGTCTCCCACCCTGAGTCATGGGTTGCTGTGATTAAACGAGGTGACATGTGTGCCATCACATGGAACAGGCCCAGCATGTAGTAAGTGCTCAATAACTTCTATGACTGGATCTACGCCCTGACTGTATCCGAGGTGCAGAGGGGTGTCTCGTCATATCACAACAGAGGGATGGCCAGGCACACTTCTGGGCAGCAGGAATAGCACTCAATTGCAGTCTGGAAAGCAAAGGTGGACTTCTGAGCAAAAGCAGTCCCTTGCTTGGTGTCACGTAGGCCTCACCTCTGTCCCCCAAGTTGTGCAGAGAGTTGCGGCAGCATGAATCTTGAAGGTCAAATTCCTCTCCTGGACCAGTACCTCCCCAGGTAAGGCTAGGCTGTCTGTGGCTCTCTCCCAGTGTCGCCGCCTTGTGCTCCTGATGCCTGGGCATCCGGCTGAGCCAGTTTCCCTAGTCCCAGCTTCCAGCCTTGGACCCTTCTTCCTTCGTGTCCCAGGCTGCCTCTCCGAAGCCCTGCCCGTGGCACACGTGGCCCTGCAATGCTGGGACTCCTGCACCCTCTGCTGAAACAGTGCAGCTCAGCGCATTGTTGTTGCAGCTCGGCCTCCAGCCTCTGACTTCCCGTCAGAGCCGCTCTGTGTCCGCCCGACTACAGGCTCCCATCCCAGACAGACCACATGCCCACGGTGGTTTGAGGCACAGCATGTACTCCGATAGGGGTCTCATCAGCCTTTTATTCTCAAAAGCATCAAAGAATGTAGTGGGCAGTGCTGGGGCCCGTGTCCTCCCGCCCAGTTCCTTGGCTGTGAGACCAGCAGCTGCCTGGCCGGGTCAGGGAAGCCTCTAGTCTAGCCTTATGGTGGGAGCGAGGAGCCGGCCTGGTGTTCTTCGTGGGCCGGACTTAATGAGTGCCCTTGAAAATGGACCGTTTAACATAAGAATTCCTAAAGTGCCTCAACTTCTCATCATGAAAGTGTGCACAGTCATGTGACAGACACAGTTTTAAGTGTTTGACATGTTTTGACTTATGCTCACAACAACCCTGCAATTTCCCATGTTGCAGAGGGGGAAACTGAGGCATACATATTAAATATTGCCCAAGTCCCACAGCGAGGGCCTGGTAGGGCGGAGGCGAGACCCCAGGCAAGCCGCCCAGAGCCCGGGAGTCCTACCTCTCCCTAAGGACAGGTGATCAGCCAGTGCTTCTCACACTTTCTTTCCCAATGTCAGCCCAGAAAGAGCCACTTCCCAATCAATCCTACATGTAATAAGCCGCTACTCCTTGCCAGGCCACAGGCTAAGCATGCAAACGAAGCATGCGGTCTCTGTTCTTCATTTGAGATCCCTGGAAGGCGTGTGCAGCTCAGTGGTAGGGCGTTGAAGCCGAGGGGGTTTGCATGAGTGTCCGGCTGGAAGAGGATGTGGGGCCTGGGGTGGAGGGTTCCCAACCCGCAGATCTGAGAAGCTAGCTGCCTATATGTGTGTGTGGGGGGGGGGCAGGGGGAGTGGAGGGCAACCCAAATAGTGGACCTGCGTTCTGCGTCCTGGACTCCGGGCAAGGCAGGTACATCAGGAAGCCTTGAGCCGAGGGCCCTGCTGTCTGCCAGACAGAAGTCCAGCCACGCAGTGATGCCAGCAGTCAGGACCCGTGAGGGGTGAATTCTGATTTGGGGTATTTCACGCCCAAGAGGTTCCTAAGTCCTCAGGCTCATGCGGGGCCTCCCGTGGGTGTCACCCTCCGAACAACCGTGTGCTCCCAATCGCCTCCCTGCGGCACCCCCCTTCTTCCCACGCCTGTTGCCTCAAAGATCTTGTTCAAAGGGACTTCCCCTTCACTTCAAGGGCATCCCTCTGTGCTGGCATGAAGCACTGCACTCTCTCCCCAAGTCACAAGGAAACGGTATTCACAAGGGAGCTCCATGAAGCATCACATCTTTTTGCAGATGAACCCACACAAGGGCTTCCCCAGATGCATCTTTCATTGAATGCAGCTTCACTTCTGAGAAATGGTGGCTGAGCTTCCTGAGAGCCCGCAGCCTGGCTCTCCATGTCCTGCACAGACCCTGCCCGCGAAGGCAGGGTCCTCACCTGCTGTATAGGTGAAGGCCCCGACGCCCGGGGCGCGGAGGGACAGCCTCAGGGCCACGTGGCTGGGACGTGAAGGAGCTGGACCTTCTCCATCACAGTTCTGACTGCAGGCCTGCACTGCCTCCCTGGCCGGTGGGTTTCCAGGATGCTCAAGCGATTCCAGGACAGGGGTGGGCAAAACTTTTTGACTCGAGGGCCACAATGGGTTCTTAAACTGGACCGGAGGGTGGGAACAAAAACAACCTGACCATGCTGGCACTCTCATCTTGGGCTGCTGGTGAAGGCGCGGAGGGGAGAGCAAGAGAACCCTCTGCTCTTTCGGCTGTGCGGGCCAGATAGAATAGGGAACGGGCTGTATCCGGCCCGCGGGCCGTAGTTTGCCCACGGCTGTTCCAGGATGTGGTCCCTGCACCTGCGCCTCAGCATCATCTGTGGGCAGCACACCTTCCGGCCTCCCTGGCCCACAGATTCAGAAACTGCTGGGGGCCCAGAGTCTGAGCTGCGGGCCATGCTGGGGCCTGCTCCCTTCTTGAGGACACCAGTCCAGGGCCAGGAATCAGCTTACAGTTCTTATTTTAAAAGCATAAGCTCCAAAAAGTTGATACAATTGCCCACAGTACTGTCTCAGCAGGAAGTGGCCATGGTCAGGTTGGGTGCTTCACTTTGGATGAGCTTGTCGTAGGGCAGCCTCCTGGACGCAGGTGAGGGGGGAGGTGTGCTGAGGCAGCTGACTGGGTGGGGGCTGGGAGTCTGGTGGGGGGGTGTGGGGCTAGGCTGCTGGCACAGCGGCCCTCCAGGCAGTGACTGCCACTCTGATCTGCTGTGAACACGCGACCCCTTTATCTCTCGTTAGATGGGATCAGATTTACCTCAGTTCAGAAATCATTTCCATAATCAAAATATGTGGAGGGCTGTGAGAGGGAGCGGGATTAATCTCTCTGTGATTACAGTCTGGAGGCTCCCAGGGGAGGTAGGAGGGGAGGATGGGCTGGGCCAGATCCTGACAGGTTGGGGAAGAGCCCCTGCAATCACAGGACCCTGCAGTGCAGTGCAGTGAGGACCCTGGTGGAAGGTCCTGAGGATGAGGTGAAACGGGCATCGTGTGAGCAGATGTGGCTCTCGCATGGCCAGCCCACTGCCCACACTTAAAATCTGGGCATTTCAAGTCAAATCTGGAAAACCAGGACTGTGGGAACCTGGCAGCTGTCTTCCTGTGGGGCGGCTCCCTGGCTGCCCCGGAGGAGACTCGAGGGTGCCAATGACCAGCAGCTTTGCATCAGGTGGTGGCTAAGGTGCAGGTTTCCTGGGTTCCGATCCCGCCCCTTCCTCCGGGCCCTGTGACGGGGCTACTTCCTGAACGGGGCTGTGCATTGAACTTCCAACATCAGCATTCGTAAGACAGACTGCTGTGGGTAAGGGATGGGCTGACAGCGTCTGTCACCTTCCAGCGGAGGCTCTGAGGACTGTGATGGGTGGTCGCTGTCACTGCTGCTGGCCTTCACATACCTGCCCCCAGTGCCCAAGGTCCTGGCCACAGGTGTGTTCTCTGGCTCTGTTCTGCTCATGCCTGAGTCTTGGGAAGACAAAGCTTTGGGCAGTTTCCTGATGTGATAGGAACTTGATTCTTTGAGGCAGGGAGTTCTCTGGGATCCTGGCTGAATTCGTTCTAACATGCTGTTATCCTGTTGGCTGGTGGGCACCCCAGATCTATCTGTGCAGAGCTGGTGGGTGGCAGGTGGTCTGACCTGCGCGCACATAGTGCTTTGCAGCACGACCCTGTGCATCTCAGCGTGTGGTTAAGAGGCTGGGCTCCGGAGCAGAGCGTGCTTATTTCCTTCAGCGATCCGCCTTCCTGGCTGTGACCTGCGGCACATCCCTCGGCTCTGAGCATCAGCCTTCAGCAGTGGTAACTCCCTGGCATGCCAGCGATGAAGGAGGGGAAGCTGGCACTTTGCAGGGAGCAGTTCCGTGCCCTTCCCCCTATTTCCTGAGGGAAAGGGAAGGGCTTGCCATAGCATGAACTTGAACTTGAGAGTGGCATGCCTGGATAAGGAGCAGATGGATCCATCCACGTCACACAGGAGCCTAGGTGAAAGAGCTATTATTCCATGTGAACACATTATGGTCACGTGAGCACATCATGGCTGCGTGCTCTGGTTCTGGCACCTGTGCTGAACTTTACCCCCCAGTCTGACCCCACACACCGTGCTGCCCCCAGAGCCTAGCACAGTGCCTGGCCCAGGGCCATGACTGAAGGAGCCAGCAGACAGAGCTCACTGCCAGCGATGGACTGAGATGTGGCTCTCACTCGGAGTGTGCACGCCCCTCCTGTCCCTGTCCTCCATTCTTCCTATGGAGTCGGGAGTGAAGGCTCAGGAGTCAGATACTCGGTGTCATTCTGAGTGGCCTGAGCCTCAGTTCCCTTTGAAAAATGGAAGTGGGATCATCAAAGTTCAGGACAAGGCCTGGAATGTCGTAGGTGCTCAATAAATGCCAATCTCCTTCCCCTTCCTCTGGTTGCTGTAAAGGAAGGGAGTGCTTTGGCCTTTGAACGATCACTATATATGTGAATTAGGTGTTAAATGTGTCCATGTGATCACGTTACAAACTCATTTCATCCTCCATCCCGTGGCTGCAGTCAGGTGTTCGCCATGAAGCTACTTTAAGGCTTGAGGTAGGTCAGCTTCCACGCTCACTCAACAGGGTGCTGTCAGGATTTGGATCCTTGGGGATTGTTGGGGTCGAGTGTCTCAGTTACTCCGGAGCTGTTGGCCAAGGGCTTGCCTCAGTCTCTTCACACATGAACCTCTGCATAAAGCATCTCACAGCATGTCAGCTTGATTTGGCAGGGGGCGGGGACTCGAAAGGAGGGAGGGAGAGAAGGACAGAGAGAGAGAGAGAGAGAGAGAGAGAGAGAGAGAGAGAGAGAGAAAGAGAGAAGCCCTAGTCTTACATAACCTAATTTCAGAAATGACATCCCACACTTCGGTGCACACTGTTCACCAGAAGTAAGTCCCAGGCCCAACACACACTCCAGGGGAGGGAGGGGGTCTTCAGGGCATGAGAGCGAGGAGGGGAATCCCGGGTGCCCTGTGGGAAGCTGCCCATCACAGTGGTTGTAAGGATTAAATGAGTTTCCATGTAATGCATTTAGAAGCTTATGAGGGACATCATTCACACTTAATAACTCTGTGTTATTATTATTACTAATATTATGTCATTCTCTTAGCAAATATTCATTAAGTTTCCCACTACATCAAAGCCGCCATCTCTGTTGCTATTGGGAGTGATTAGAGGGGAGCTGGGACTGTTCATTACAGATGAATTACAGGCCGGTCCTTCCACAAGGAGCTCCCAGCGCCCAGGATGATGCTCAGTGAAAGGCCACAGAGCAGGTGTCCTGCCAGGGAGGGCGTGTGCGGAGCTGGGGCCTGCGGGGCACAGGATGTGGGGAAACAGATGCCTCCCTGGGAAAGCCAGCTCCACTGGGACCAGAGTTTGGAGTCTGCCTCCTTGGAGGTGGGAGGCCTGGGGATTGTGAAGCTGAGGAATGTCACAGGCATAGCTGTACGGCTCCACAGGGAGGGGACAGGCTGGGAGGGAGAGCCAGCTACTGAAGTCCAGAAGAGAGGCTCTCTTTCTCTGTCAGAGAAATGCAACAGAAGGGAATCCAATGAGAGAAACCGGACTGCGTGTCCCGCTAGACCTTTAATAAGCCCGAGGATGAGTTCGGTCTCTCCCTGCCAGGGGGTGCGGCTACGAGAGGTAATCCAAAAACTAGCTGGTGGTGGGGAGTCCGACCCAGTGCCACTATCTGTGACCTCTCGCACTTCATTCAACCTTCTTTACCTCGGATTCCTCATCTGAAAAGGGAGGGTTTGCTGACCTCGAATGCTTTGATGATCACACACACACACACACACACACACACACACACACATACACACATGCATACAGATGTTACCATTTATCAAGTACCTTTTTGGAACTCAGCAGCTGTGGGCTTTGTGTTATTCTCATTTTACCGGTGAGAGGACTGAGTCATGGAAGTTCCTTAAGCAACTGGCTAATCCCTGGCAGACCACAGCAGCGGAAGAGTCTGTCCACCTGACAAAGCCACCCACGAGGCTTTGTCCCAGGGTGGGGCCAGGTCACCTGACCCAGCTCCTCGCCCAGCTCTGACCAGAGGCCAGGCCCTTATATATGTGATGCTGCACTGTACAACTGGAAGGATTTAAAATGTGCACCTTCTCTGTGTTTCTCCAACATCTGTCACCGTATCTTTCTGAGGATCCACCTTTAAATCCTTTGAGCTGAGTTTATCCAAATACTTTTTTTTAATATCAGTCATCATGCCATTAGTTATTACTGTTCTACCTGTTACTAGATTTGGGGAGACATCAGAGGACCCTGAGTGGCCTTAGAAACTATTTCCCTGCCCCCTGATGTCTTGGTCAGCACCCCAGACACCCCAGACACAGGCACTGAGCTGCCCTGGAAGGGCCTCTCTCATAGAGGCTGAAACTGAAGCTCAGAATTAAATGGTGGAAGTTCCTTCAGAAGGTACCTTAGTCCAGACCAGAGGATGGGAAATGGGTCCCGGGAGAAGGCAGCAAAGGGAGACACCAGGTTCTGGAAGCTCGAGCCACTGTGGTGTTTGTTCTCTCAGGCAAGAGAGCACAGCATTGTCTGTGAGGCCACGCATTTACTCATTTTACTTCTCCTTGTGCGGTTGATCTTCCAGATTTTCTATAATAAATTTATTTCAGAATTTTTACAAAAAAATGCAATTAGGAAAATATGTCATTTAAAAATAATACACTCTGGTTCTTAAATAACCTGTAATGGGCAATCGTGGAGATATTCAGAATTACAGTCCCCCAAGAAATGACCAGGATAGTACTTTAGGACTTAATGTATCCAAACCAAACAGGACATTCTGGTTGATCGCTCTCTGGAACCTCCTCCAATGCTGCATCCAGTAGCTCTGGCCAAAGCTCTGAAATCATCCCTGACCTCTGCTTTACCACCCCTGTCACCTCTACTCCTGAGAAATGCCCACAAGAGTCCCTGCGGTGACACACTGGTCCGAGCCGGCACCCTTCCTCTCCTGGAATACTGCAGAGGCCTCCTCTCACCACCGTGCCCTCCCGCCATGCACGGGTCACGTGGTGGAGGAGGTGTCATTAATGTGAGGTCCAGGCAGGCTCTTTTCTGTCCAGTTTCTCCATAGCCACTGCTGTCATGTGGAATGCAACTCACACACTACCCATTCTTTGGAAAACGGATTTCTACAAACATCTGCAGTGGCCAGGTGATGGGATGTGCCAGAGCCTGCTTGTTGCTCAGTGTGGGTTTCCCGTTTAGACTGGGGTCTGGGGCCCGTGGACAGTGGTCTCTCTTCATTTCAGCTATCTATGGAAGGTGGACCTTAGCCATGGGCTCACTAGCCACAGGGACTCTCGAAGTTCCGAGGGGCGGAGGGAAGCTGAGTAATACTACCAGCTTTGTTTCTGGAGAGATCCGCTGACATTCCCACCAATTGTGCTAGATGGTCCAGGAGGGCCATGATCCCTGCGCAGGCGTCTGGGGGGAGCGGGATGGGAGGAGACCACCAGCGTCCACTACTGCTCACTGCGTGCTGAGCGCTGGCTGTGTGCGCTTGGGCAGCGGGACTTGTCTACATTCTTCCTGGGAAGCGGCATCTGTCTCCCTCCAGGAGCCGGGCCACCCGGTCCTTCTGTGAAGGACCAGACATCTGTGCTGGGCAGCTCTGCAGGCCAGGCCATCTCGTTGCCGCTCTCCAGCTCTGCTCCGTGGTGCCCGGAGAATGAGGGAGTAGGACTGTGTGACATGCATTTCATTTGTTGACATTGAATTTGAATTTTATTTAACTTTTACGCCTCACCAAATCTCCCTTTTTTAAAACCATTCTTAGCTCCTGGTGAGTAGGACATGGCCCTTGGCGGCAGCTTACAGATCCCTCTCCTAGGGCCTTGCATCAAGCAGAGAGAAGACATTTGTAAATAACATGGCCCAATGCTTGGCGCATAGACCAGGTGCTTAGCCTACATCATTACTGTCTTGTTACGCTGGTAGAACAGTGTGGTGTGCTGTCAGAATAGTCATTTTCCAGTGAGAACTATTCCTCACCTTATCAACTGGCTGAAGTATGGTGAGGCGATCTAACTGTGGCCTTTCCCTTGGGTCACCACGGGGCATCTCCTGTTTCCCTTGCCCACAGCCACCACGAGTGTCCAGAAGCCAGGAGGGAGGGCGGGCTGTGTTCCCCAAAGGCCTGGAGCTGAAGTGATGCCTGGCAGCCGTGCAAGGTCATCCTGACTGCCTGTTGCCTGGGCCTCCGACCCCTTGTCACAGCCAGGTGTGCAGCTATCTCCTCGGCCCTATGCCTCCCCTGCCACTGCCCCCGGACTACATAAGCCTGGGCACAGCGTCCCGTCAATCTCGGGTGAGACCTGTGTCTGCCAAGTGAAGCTGGCCGCTCGGATGGCCAGGTGCTGTGCTGAGGACGGACATAAAGCGGGCTGCGAGCAGGGCCTCTTACTTCAAGGTTGTTCCTCCCTTAGCCTCCATGCCAGCACTGCTTCCTGGGCCTGGCTTCCTCCTTCCTGTGGAAGCACATTTGGAATGCCCCTTGACCAAGGCAGGAGTCAGCACTTTCCTCCCTTCTGCAGGTCTTGTCTGTTCAAGACCTGGGTGTTTCAGGAAAGTCCGGGAAAATTCTTTCTCTGGCCTCAGATTTATCCAGAAAAGGAGCCAGTCTGGGCCCGAGGCCCATGCTGTTCGGGGTAAAGGCTGCATGAAGACTAGGGGCTGTGGCCCTGCTCCCAGGCAGTCTGGGCCCTGCCACTTAGGAGCTTGTGTTCCAGGGCAGGTTCCCTCCCCGCTTGAAGCCTCCCCTCATTCAGCACTGCTGAGTGTGACTGCACAGGCCTGTTGGGGAGCTTGGAAAGGACACCCCGACACAGCACTGGAAATATTCAACAAAACAGGTGCTCATGGTTTCTGCCCTCATGGAGGTCAGGGTGCAGGGAGGGAGAGAGACATTGATCAAAGGGTCAGAAGACAACCTGTGCTGGGAAAGATGCTAGAGATGTCAGCGGCTGCTGAGTATAACAAGGCCGGGGGGCTGGGCAGGGAGCCCAGAGAGGGAGCTGGCAGGGGAGGCAGGAGAGGGACAGCCTGCACCCATAGGCGTGAGAAGGGCAGGGCATCTCCGGGGGTGGGGGTGGGGGGGAAAACTAAAGAAGCGTGAGTGGCGGACACAGAGGATGGAAGAAAGCCTGGGATTTTTACCATCATCGTGAGAGCTTGGGAAAAGCAATACAAAGTTTTAGTCAAGGGGAGAGGGAGGGAGGATCAGGTTTGCATCTTTAAAAAAGCAGCTGTGAGGTTTACAGCCTATATACTAAAACCCTAATATGCAAATCGGCCAAACAGCGGAATGAGGACCCAAGAAGGAGTCTGCTACCCAGAAGAAGGCCTCTCCCAGTCTGCCAGCCTCCATCACTGTGAGACATGCGTTTCTGTGAGACCTAAGCCACAGGTCTGTGGTATTTGGTTCTAGCAGCCCAAATAGCATAGGTCAAATCCGGCATTTGTTGAGCACTTAGCCTGCCAGGCACTGTCTGTTAGGGAGCGAGGGGAGTTAGAGCGAGCAGTGGCGCTGGCTGAGGGCCTGTTACCCAGCCAGCCTGGGGCAGCCCTGGAGATGCTGAGGAGGCTCTGCTAGCCATTCATGGCTCTTAATTCATCGTCTTAAAACTCGGTGACTTGACATGGATGAATATCTCCCGTGTCCCTGGTCCACACTCCAGGCGCCACTCACCTGCGTCCTCCATCTCGGGCCTCAGGGTCTGCGGGCTGCAGTCAGGGTGCCAGCTGGGCCTCTGGTCACTTTGGGCTCCGGGGAGTGTCCGCTTTCCAGCTTGCTCTGTGGTGCCCAGAAGTGTTCGGCATCCTGCCTGTGGGGAGCGGTGTCGCTTTGGGTCCCCTCCGTGATGCGAGGCAGTGGAGGCTCCTGTTACAGGTGGAGGTGATAACCTGGGTGGTGCTCCGCTCCGAGTCCAGCCAGGGCCTCCTGCTGCCAGGAAGCTCCCTTCAGAGACAGCGCCCGCTGGCAGCTCAGATAGCTAGGGTGTGCTTGCTCACTATCCGGTGCTCCCGTCAGAGCAGTGCTCTCTCCACCCGGGCCCACGTGAGTGGGGTTTCGAGTCAGACAGACATGCACAGTCATCTCCTTTTACTCCATGCTGGTTCTGTGACTCATGAGCGGCTCTTACAATCCACACTCTGGGCTAAGTGACATTTCCCGCATCTCACAGTTAGTTAGAAAGTGCTAAGTGCGAGGAAGCCCAGATTTTAACTTGGGTCTCCGGAGTCTAGAAAGTGGAGATCAGAATCCAGGATTTTCAGCTCTTTAGGAATCTCTAGAAAGTCAAGCGCTTCATGACGAGGCAGCCTTTCCAGACTCCGAGTGGTGATTGGGAAACCGGTCTTCTCTGGCTGCGTTTAGTCCTAGGCAGGTGTCCTAGCTCTGGCTTCCTGGGGTCCCCTACAGCTTCTCCTGCTGCTCCGCTCACCTCAGAGTCTCTCCCGATTGCAGGATGGTGTCAGAGTCCGTGCTGAGGCCCCTGGGATCCCTGGCTAGGGGTGCATGGCTGTGAGCATGAAGCCCTCTCCCAGGCACATTTCCATACCTTCCTGCAACAGCAGCCCAAACAGTGACAGTGCCCTACAGTGATGCTCCCTGTGTGCGTCTGGCTCTCACTGAAGTCCTGCTCTGCTCAGACCCTCCTCCTCCAGGGTCATTAAAAGGTCACCTCCATGTGGCCGTATTGGCCACTCTATTTACACTGCCTGTACAGCCCTGGCTGGTGTGGCTCAGATGGTTGGGCATCCTTCCCTGCACAGAAAGGTTGCAGGTTCGATTCCCAGTCAGGGCACATGCCAAGGGTTGTGGGCTCAATCCTCAGTGCAGGAGGTGTCTATGAGAAACCAATGTTTCTCTCTCTTCCTCTCTCTCTAAAAATAATCAATAAAAACTTTTAAAATAAATAAAGTAAGATTTCCTGCCTTCCCCCAGTCCCACTGCTGTTCTCAGTCTCCCTCTTCTGATTGGTTTTCCTCAGTTACTACCTGTAACGTAGCACTGCCATTGTCCGCCTTCTCCCATGGGCTGTGTGTCGGTCCCGTGGATCCCCTCTGAATCTCCGCAGTGTCCCCGGGACCAGGAGCAGATGTGCACCGGGTTTGGGGGTGGAAAGCCGAAAGAGCTCAATATCTGCAGCATCTGTCTGTGCCTGGCCTCATTACCCCTGCTTTACCGACGATGTGATCAAGAGTTGGGGGTGGTTTCTTTTTGATTTTAGTGAATTTGCTCCCAATGTCACAAAACAGGAGAGGCCCGAGGTGTGAGCAGCCTAGCTCTCTGCACTCGGCCCTGCATCAGGGCAGCTGCTCGGAGGGAGATGGGCAGTTCCGGGCAGTCCTGGTGGACGCTGGGGCTGTTTTTGCTCACAGAGTCCGTAAACGTGTTATTTTAGACCTGACACTGATGCTTGCGGGGGGGAAGGGGGGATGGGAATTGAGTCCTCATTCAGAAGCACATTAGCCGAAGCCATTTGGCGTCACGGTAGACTATGATTTTTATGAAGCAGCATAAAGGGGCCCAAGGCCCCGCCCCCTCCGGGCAGAGCAGGCCCCCGAAGGCAGGCTGGTGCACCCCTCCCTTCACGGGCACCTGGCTCGTGGCTGCAGCTTTGCTCAGGGAACCCAGGGTAGGATTTTCAGATGGCGGTTTGTTTTGCCACCCCGCTACATCTCAGCTTGGCAATTACGTTTCATTAACAGGGAAACATGAGCCATAAATCATTGATCAGAAACAGGTTGTTAATCGGTCTGCTTAAAGCATCTGCCGGCTGGCAGGGCGAGGACACAAATTGATGCCTGCCTGGGCCCGGGACCTGCCCGGCTAGCCCATTAGAACAATGCCGCTAATCATCCTCCCTGTTTATTGAGCTGGTTTCCTGTGTGCCTCTGGGGACTCTACCCTCCCAGCAGCCCTGAAAGCACTATTCCCAAGCTACTGACGAGGAGGCCAAATCCTAAATGGGTAAATGGCTGGCAGCTGGAATGTGGAGGAGGTTCAAGGACGTGGGCTCCAATGACCACCAGCTCTCCTCCTTCCCAAATGCCATCACCAGGGGAAGGCACAGTGTTTGAAGCCACCAGCCAAAGGACTGCCTAGGCCCCACGTCCCCGCCCCTGTGGCAGCGCCTTTCTGTGGAACAGACCTCGGCTGCCTGGGGGAGGCCAGGGGAGGCACTTAGAATCTGCAAGATTGGATTTTAAGCCGTGTTCCCAGCAGCTGGAGTTGACCGGCGCGGCCAGGCTGCCGCTAATCCATCTGACTGCTCTCCACGCCTGTCGTGGGAGAGCAGCGTGGTGGCAGCTGGGCCCATTCGCATGCTATTAACCTTGTCTGTTGGAATGACACCTGGCTGTGTTGAAGCCTTGGATCCTGTAATTAGGAATGTAAACAACGCCAGCTTCCTCCCGTTAGCGCTGGCGCTGTGCCTGCCCAGCAGACACCCTCCCGCGAGCTGGGCTACCAGGGCCGGGACGCTGCCTGTTCTTGGTCTAACTCTCGGTGATTGCCCACCTACCCTGAGCAGAGGCCTTCTAATGCTTGGCCTCATTGAAACTCAAGCTGACCTCACCTGGGGTTTCCTTCCCATTCCGTGGGGAAGGACACGGACTTCTGCAGAGGCTGAATGCAGGTCTCAGGGACACAGCTGCTGGTCTCTGGGACAGTTTCTTTTTTATTTTATATAAAAGTCCGTAGTATCTATTCACCCCCCATGTTGTACATTCCATGTGCAACATACACTTGTTTGGACAAGTTTATAAAGACACTAGAAGCTCGCTGCACAAATTTGTGCACCAGTGGGATCCCTCAGCCTGGCCTGGGACATCCCCCAAAACTGGCTCTCTGACATCCCACAAAAGGTCCCAGATTGTGAGAGGGTGCAGGCCAGACCAAGGGTCCCCACCAGTGCATGATCAGGGCCAGGGAGGGATGGGGGAGGTTGGCCAGCTGGGGAGGGCTTCAGGGCATGTCCAGCCATCTCATTCAGTCTAGAGGGGCCAGACCCCAGCAGCAAGCTAACCCTAGTGGTCAGTGCACATCATAGCGAGCAGTTGAGCAGCCTTAGCATATCATTAGCATGTTACATTTTGATTGGTTGAACACCCGACTGGTTGACCAGACACTTAGCATATTAGGCTTTTATTATATAGGAGGCTATGCCAACCATGGTAGCATCAGACAGAGTGACTTCATGCCTTGAAGATCCCTGTGCCTCTCCTATTTATCCCACCCCCTGCATCCAGGTGAACACTGGCCTTCTTTCCTTTTCCAGAATGTCAGATGGTTGGGATCACATGGTATGAGTCTTTTCAGGTTGGCTCCTGTCACTTAGATGCATTCACAGATCCTCCGTGTCTTCGCATGGCCTGATGGCTCATTGCTTTTGAGCACTGCGTCACACACCACTGTCTGGGCGTCCCACTGTGTACTTATCTATCACCTTCAGAGGGACTTCATGGTTGATTTGAAGTCTTGGCGATGATGAATAAAGCTGCAGTTAACATCCATGTGCTGGGTTTTGTGTGGACCTAAGTTTTTAATGCCTTTGGGTAAACCCCAAAGAGTATAAATGCTGGGCCCCATGGTGAAAGCATGTCTAGTTCTGTAAGAATCTGCCCACTTGACTGGCACAGTGGCTATGCATTCTGCACCCTCACCAGCAATGAGCTCCAGGTGCTCTGCCTCCTTGCCAGCACCTGGTGTTGGCAGCGTTCTGGCTTTGGGCCATCCTGAACAACTTCGGGACCCAGATATTTTGTCTCTAAATCCAGTGAGTCTTCTAGTGGGATAATAATGCAAACCCAGTAGGACCAGTGTGGAGATGCAATTGCATTGCACATGGATTATAGTGAGAATAACATCTAAAAGTTGGCGCTGTGCCAGACACTGTGCCAAGTGGCTTAAGTGGATTTAATCCTCACAGTGACCTCATGAGCCAGGTACTGTCAGCTCCATTTTGCAAATAAAGAAACAGCAGACCCGAGGCCCCAGGGTATGTAGGGAGCAGGTGAGCCACTTTCACACCTAAATCTGCCTGACTCCAGGGCCTACGCCTTAACCATGGGCTTTGCATTGCCTCCTACAGAAGAGGTGTTCAGTAGCAGGTTGTGCTTCTGCCTCAGGCACACCCAGCACCAGCCTCCATCCGTGTCAGCCCTGAGATGCCAGGTCCCATCAAGTAACTTTCAGTGTAAGGCCCTCCCATCACCTCGCCGCACATGCTGACAGAATCCTGTGCCCACACCTCAGCCAAACCCTGTGGAGAACGTAGTCCCGGGGCATCCCCCTTGTCATCACGGCCCAGCATGCTCTCTGAATCATCAATAACATTGATGCCGACTAATTGAAACCACTGCTCTGTGAGCTTGGGCTGCACACGTCTAGGATTGGGGTACTAAGGAGGTATTCTAACCAAGTGAACACTACTTGCTTCAATTAATGCACAAGGCGGCAGCTCAAAGGAAATATTCAGAGCATTAAGCTTCCCATTGGTGCCATTTATTATATCTGATATTTAACACTTTTCATCACGTTATTTCTGTGTTGACAGCTACTGAGAGAAAAGAGCACTCGTGGTGACGGTGACCCAGGAATTACTGCCAAGCCGAGATAGATGATCACTAACCCCTTAGTTGTCCTTGTCTCCTGAGGATAGAGGGAAGATACTATTAGCTTTATTAATGGTAATCAGGGAGATCGAGTTAGTGATTAGCAAAGAAGTGACTCCATAAGAAACAAATCTCTTAGAAAGGCAAACATGACAGAGCTGGGAATTAACATTTATTGAGCACCCCTGTGTGCCGGGTACATTCTGGGCTACTGCACGCCGAGTTACCTCTCCAAGCAACCCCATGAGGCTGGCTACAGGTATGTCCATTGCACACAGTGAGTGGAAAGGCGGAGCTACTGGTTCATTCATGGAAACTTTGGCTCTGTGCTGATCATGAATACTAATTATACACTACCCGGCCTTGTGGGGCTTCTATTCTTGTGTGGGAAGTAGATATTTATGATTATAAAAGTGAGACAGGTACTGAGACAAGGAAAAAATGGAACTGGAAAAGGTTATCCTCATTTAGACTTTAGGGTGAGAAGTCAGGGAGGGCTTCCAGGAGGATGTGGTGTCTAAGCTGAGATCTGGATGATGGTCAGTGTTCAACCAGGCTAACAGGAAGGTGGATGTGTACTCAAGGCAGAGGAAATCGTGTATAATCAAGATACAGAGGTGTGGGAAAGCCGCTAACTTGCCAAGGATCGTGCTTCTAGATGACAAAGCTAATATTTTTAACCCAGGTTAATCTGACTCTTTCTGCTGAAACCCAGCACAAAAGGGAATTTGTGATCTTAAGCATATAATTGCCATGATCAGTCTTCAAAGGAAATGGCCAAGGAGTTTTAGAGGCTGGGAGTTCAGGTGAGGGCCACAGTAGTCTGGTGTGACACCTGTGGACCAGGTGGGGCTCTGAGGGGAGGGGTGAAAGGCTTTCTTGGCTTCTGTCATGGCCTCTCACTGAAGGGATAGATGATTTGAATTGATATCTCTGTCAGTTAGCTTCCGGTTGTGAGGAAGAGAACCCCAGGATGCTAGCTTTAGCACTGGTGAGATGTAGGTGCCATTCTGCTGCAGGTTTGGCCTGATGGAGGGGGAAGAACTAAGACGCCCTTTATTCCCCACTCAGGGCTGTCTTGCACAGCAGGATTTAAGACAAAGCTGGGTGAGATGCTGTGGGGTGGGATGGGGTGAGAATCTTGGGTCACCTGCCTTCTCTGGAACCAGTCACTGCTGTGAAAGGAAAGCAATACACTGATTGGCTGGGGCCTGGGCTGAGTGTGTAGTGGGGATGGGTTCCCAGGGGAAATGGGGCTATTGCTGAAATAATGAGGGTGTATTCTTTACCTGACATCCCAAGGATGTCAACCCATCTTGGAATCCCAGTGACATACAGGACAGGAACCAGCTTTTGGGGGCGCTGAAGGGGAGGCCATATGTTTAGAAGTGGCGTGGGGAAAACCAGAAGACTGGGTTCCCTTCCAGCTCCCCTTTGCCTGCTGTGACACCTCTCAGGCCCCCTCTCTCTAACTGTAGAATGGGGTTGCCGGTCCTGAGCTTGCAGGAATGCTGCTAGAAAAAGGGGTCGCTGGTTGTAGGACATCTGGCTCCGGACACTGGCCCATCTGGCATCAGTGCCAGGCACTCCTGCGGGTCCTCCATGCCTCCTAGGAAACCATCTTATTTAACTCTCTTCACTTTATAACACATTTCCCTTTCCCCAGTTTTATCTTATCACATTTTTATTTTTATTCTAAATCTTCTTGTTTGGTATTTTTAATCCTTTACATTTATTTTTTTCAGTCTTATTGTAACTTATTTATTCTCTTTATTGCCCATTTTATGTTATTTATATTATCTACCTTCCTTGCTATTTCATACAATATTTTAAAGAGAACATAATGTATAGTGCTTATTTATAAGTCACCATGTTTATATTTCCAATACTGCCTTTGCACTAATTTATTCTATTAGTAAATGGAATTAACTTGATCCAACTTATTTATTTTTAACCAATATTCATGTCTTTAAATGTTGTTTTTAATGCTGAGTCTAAAGACTCGCTATTATATGTTGTGTTAATAGCTTTGGAAATCTAAACTGTACTTAAATACCCCAGCAACACTGACTACGATTACATTATAGCCCTTTGCAATTAAGAAAAATAAAAGCACTTTAACAGCCAAGATCTTATTTTCATCTCACAGAGCTCTGCTGAGGAAGAAAAACAAAACAAAACAAAACAAGGCTCCAAGCACTGCCCCCTCTTGCCTAAAATCACGCAGCTGAACAGCCCATTTTTCCTTCCACTCCACCTCCTTCTTTTTCGCCCGAGTGCCCTGTGCATAGGGAATAAGCCCAAACCCCTGGGAACTGGTCTTCATCAATACAGTTCAACTCTCATTTCCTTAGCTTTTCCAGAATGCTCTCCCTAATACCGCTCACGAAAGATGGTGCAGTGCTCACAGCAGGCCAAGGAGGTGGCAGGTATCACATGCAGTTTCCTGTGTGAATTGCATTGTTTTCTTCCAGGGAATAAACAGTGTTTTTCCAGCATGGACCTTTGGAGGCAGAAAGACATGTATCTATTTGCTCTATCACTTCTGGGCTCCGTGGAGACTCAGGTCTCTGTGCAGAGAACAGCGGTCCAGTGTAATATGATTTTGGTGTGTGCAAGAACGTATCCATGTATGCATCTACAAAGCCCAACGGCAGCCTTTGCTTCAGGTCTGGCTGGATCCAGGGGCTCAAACTCACCAATCAAGAATGTGTGTCTTGGCCTGCTCTTGGTTATGCTATCACCTGTTCAGCTCAGTTCTCAGGAGGCTCTGTCCATTGGGCAGCTTCTGGCAGATCTAGGCGTACAGTTGAACACTTAGGCACCCGAATTAAAATACCTTTTGTTTTTCAACAACCCCAATAACATTTTTAAGTGGGCTCTAATAGAACAGACTCGAGTTCCAGGCCTATCCTTGACCCCCTCACTGTGACCAGGGGATGAAGCAAAGTCATTGTCTACGCCTCGGCGTGTGCCCGCCCACCCAGAGACACAAGAGGTTCTGGCTGGTTTCTCCAGGATAGATCTGAATGCAGGCAGGAAAAAACGGGCAGGGGCATACACCGGGAAACTTACCCCAGTGATCTTGAGCAAAAAACTTAACCTTGTGAGCCTTAGTCTCCTCAAGTACAAGACAGGAATGATGACACACCCTTTTTGGCTTTTTTTCCCCCAAAATATATTTTATTGATATTTTACAGAAAGGAAGGGAGAGAGCTAGAGAGCTAGAAACATCGATGAGAGAGAAACATCGACCAGCTGCCTCCTGCACACCCCCCACTGGGGATGTGCTCGCAACCAATGTACATGCCCTTGACTGGAATAGAACCCGGGACCCTTCAGTCCGCAGACCGACACTCTACCACTGAGCCAAACCAGTTTCGGCAACACACCCTTTTTGGGATGAGATATTGAAAATAGTTTGCAAGTACCGGTAGTAGGTGAACAGTAAATGTGAGTTTCCTTTTCCCTCTTCTTCTGCTGCCCCAACTTCCGTTTTGCCCAGACAACCAGGACTGTGAATTGGAACCTTGGAACCGTGGCCTCGTGTCATCTTGCTAAGAAGCACATTCACTCCAATTGATTTGTTCTTCCTTCTTACGAAAAATGGCATATTTGTAGATAAGATGGGCCAGCAGATAATCAGTATAAATAATGATACAGGAAATTCTTCCCTTGGCTAGTAACAAGGGAAGAAATGTGATCAGAGACCAGATAAGAGACGGGACCAAAGACGGGCTTCTCATTGTTGGTTAAAGCAGTTCTCAGCAGACTTCAATGGAGACCACACTCCACCCGATGCCTTACTGGATTCCAAGAAGAATTCTCCTTTCCCTGTGTGACTGTTTGCATCCGTCCTGCACCCAAGCCTGGCATAGACTGAGACAAGACAGAATTTTACAGCTTCTGGTATTCAGTGTGTCTTAAATATCTAGAGATATTCATATCATTTTAAATTACAACCTGGGATTTTAGCTAAGTTATTTATTTTTACATTTAGTTTTTAATTTATTTAAATTTAATATACAGTATAAGGTAACTGGTTCTATTTTTTCCAGATAATAGGCAGTTTTGTCAGCACCATTAATTAAAAAAAACAAAGACTCTGTTCTACTGGCATTTTTATTGTATACAATTGTCATATATAATGCAATTTATCATAAAGTTTATTCCCTGCCTCCCAATTTACTTATTGATTTGTATTAATTCCCCATTGTTTTGATTATGGTAATTTCATAGTATGTTTTAATACCTTGCAAGGCAAGTAAATCTTCACTATTCTTCTTGATTCATTTTTTTAGTTATTCTAGGAAATTTATTCTTCCATGTGAAAATTAATATCATTTTATAAAATTAACAAAACTTTGGTACCCAAATTAAAATTACCTTAATATGGTCATTTTTAGATAATTGATATTTTAATACATTCAGTCATCCCATTCCTGGACATAATATATTTTCTCACTTACTGATATCTAGATTGATATTCTTAAGTACAATTTTATAGATTTCTTCCTCTAAGTTCCATATCTTTTTGGTTTAATACATTTCTAAGTATTTTTACCATGATTATAAATATAATTTTTTTTCAATTTTCATTTCTAGCTAGTGACTACTTGATGTAGAAAACATGTTGTTTTATATTTATCTTATATCCATTTACCTTATCAAATTAATTTTTTTATTTATAGTTTCTTAGACTTACTAGATTATATATATATATATATATAGTAAATCTAGTTTATATATATAATATGCAAATTGTCCCCTTGGGAGTTTGACCGGGAGCCTGGAAGTTCGATTGCTCACTATAACATCTGCTGACCACCATAAGATGGCATCGAACAAAGGAAGGCCCCAGCTGGCAGCTGGGGAAGGGAGGCCCTGGATGGCAGCCAGAAGGAAGGCCGGGCTGGCAGCCTGAAGTCCCTAATGGACCCTGATCACTGGACAGGCCTGGGAATGCTACCTTTGCATGAATTTCGTGCAATGGGCCTCTAAGTAATTATAACAGCAAAGAGAAAAAAAGTTCAACCTCCAGAAAAACACAAATATTACTAGTGATGCAGGTCATTCTTACCTCATTCTTGATTTCCATGAATTGGTTTTTGAGAGGAATGATCTCCATGTGCCATTTAAATTTAAAACGAATAGTTCTTTAATAATTTCTCATATGGTATATTTATAAGGTTGATTGGCTAGAAATCTTTTGGTGGTGAGTAGCAGACACTGAATTCAAACTAGATAAGGAGCATTTGTGGAGACACAGACAGGAACACTCACAGTGACTTTGAGAAAGAACGGACCCTGTCTCTCTCCATCTCTTGTCTAGGATATTTCCTCCACTGACCTCATGGTCATAGTGTCCCCTGGCAACCTAGACTTAATGTCCCTTCAATTCAGCAACCCAGCAGAAAGTCAGCATTTTTCTTTTGTTTTCAAGTGAAGTCCTGACTTGATTTGGTGATCATGAGCCTAAAGACTAAAACTAGAACCAGTTTTATACAGAAATGTAAAACTGTGATTGGGCATGCCCACATCAAGTACCTACTGCTCTGGCTGATTTTAAGGCCCAAAAGGAGCTAAGAATGGTGGAGGTGTAGATGTTTCCATAAGGAGAAATGGACACTGTTCCCCAAAAAATATGCCAAACAACAGATTCCACCAGGTTGGCACCTCATTCTCCTAATCTTCTAGATATTATGTCTCTCTCTCTCTCTCTCTCTCTCTCTCTCTCTCTCTCTCTCTCTTTCTCTCTCTCCACACACACACACACACACACACACACACACACACACACATTTTTTTCTAAGCATGCTTTTGAATCAGGATTTTTTAAAAAGAAACTATATTTTTCAAAAAAAATTCAGTGTCACAAAAGATAAAGGTGGTGGAAATGTTCCAGATTAAAGGAGACTAAGGAGATATAGCAACAAAATGCAATCTCTGATCCCTGACCAGATCCTGTACTAGAGGGAGAAACAAGCAATAAAGAACTGCATTGGGTCAATTGACAATATCAGAATTCAGGCAGTAGATTAGGTAAAAGTATTGAGTCAGTGTTAAATTTAGTGAAGAGGATAACAGTACTGTGGATGCATAAAATACCTTTTATTCTTAGAAACATATACTGAGCTATTTAAAGGTGAAAGGCCCTGGTATATACAATGTGTTCTGAAATGGTTCTGAAAAATGCTTATGCGCGCGCACTCGCATGCGTGTGTGTGTGTGTGTGTGTGTGAGAGAGAGAGAGAGAGAGAGAGAGAGAGAGAGAGAGAGAGAAAGAGAGAGAGCATTACGTATAGAGCAGATGGTAAAGTAAGAGTAGTTGAATCTGGGTGAAACTTTTGTAGATATTTCTTGTACTGTTTTTATTCTTGAACCTTCTCTGAAGATTTGATATTATTTTCAAATAAAAAAGTTTAAAAAGTACTAAGATTTATATTTCTTTAGGCAATAACAAAGTAATTGAGGTTTTTCAATAAGCTTGCAACAGAAGAAGATATGTTTTTAGATCTGTTTTGAAGGACACTGCAATTAATATAAGCTTGTCCCTGATTCAAAGTGTGATTTCTTTTATCCTGTTAGGGGAGATAACAGGCCTCCCTCTTACTGTCTGTCTGTGGGCATTTTAAAGGGGATTGAAGAAAGAGTTTCCTTACTGCTTGCACCTACCTACTGGGCTGGAATGGCCTTTGAAGAGCCATCACGCTGGGAAAGGCAGATTAGGATGGAGATGACCTGGAGGCGGGAGGAAGTTCAGGGAGCTCTTGGCAGTAGTTCAGCCAGGATATAAGGAGGGGAGGGGAGAGAGGCTATGGTGGGGAGACATTAAGGGAGCGTTGTCAGGACTTGGTGACTGATTGAACGTGAGGGTCGGCAAGGCTGATGAAGAGCCGGTTGTCCCCTGTAGACCTGAGGCATTAACTGAACGGAAGTGCAGGTGGATAGGGGCTGGGGCAGCCTGGAAGAGAGTGGGATATGCTGGTACTTTGCTTCTGTGGGGTTTTCAGTTGCACATATTTAGTAGGAAATGAGGGTCACCAGCCTGTGCTCAGAAGGAAAACCAAAGCTTGCTGCGGTGTTTGGGATCACCAGTCCACAGGTGGGCATTCATGCTCTGGGAGCGGCAGCCTCGCCCAGGAAAAGCAGAGTCACAAAAGTGCAAGGGGCCTCACCGAGGGCCCTGTGACATCTTCTCACCAGACCTCTCCAGACACAGAGACAACGACATTCACCTCAACTGCAGTCCATCTCCTGAGGCCAATGGAGCCGAGCCAGGCAAAGTTCCGGTCTGTTTACTTAAGGGAGGGAACCAAGAATAATGCAAGAAGCTAAGACCTAAGTTCCTTGCTGAGTAAAATCCTGCATAGCTGCCAGGTCAGGAGAAGGCCTCGGTCTGGGGAATCCAGGATTCAGAGCTGCAGGGCCTTCGGACTTCGGGGGGAGCAGAGCTGTGCACTGCTGGGTTCCCAGAAAAGCTGTGGCTTCCTAGGTGTGTGCTTCAGTGCCTTCCTTCAGCCTCTCCTCAGGAAAGCTCTGCAAGGCTGTGCACTCACCGAGTGTGCCGCTCGGACCATCAGTACCAATTTCTCTCTAGATAAGACATGCAGTTGCGTGGTTGAATTCCTCAGGAAGAAGGGACAGTAACTCAACCCCGGAGACCCAAGAGGATGTGCTGACCCATGGAACTAGCACCGGGGATCATAGGGCACATGTGTGGGATCCACAGGCTGAGGAACCATTGGAATTTTCCAGTTGGAATCTTGGCTTTTCTACTTACTGGACTTGGCAACTTCTCTCATGAGAAAGAGGGGGTTAATGCTACTTTCCACCACAAAGGGCTGTGGGAGGGCCCACTGGTTTAACATGACACGTCTTCTAGGACAGGATTGATGCACCTAACCACTCAGTGAGGCTGCTTTGATGAAGGGGCCACAGGCCTGGCCCCCACGCCCGGCCCCTCATCTCTGGGACCAGCTTTATCCTTGGCTTCATGCTCAGGTACTCTCTTCCCTGGGGCAGGAGGACACCAGACAGAGTAGTGCCCATGCCACAGCACTGCACTCCCTGCAGGAGTACCTCCATGCTTAGGATTTCCAGCCTGAGTCCCAGGGCCCTCGGCGCAGGCCATAGGGCTTCCCTGCGCTGCTCATGGGACAGCAAGTGAGCTGACTGATCCATCCCCCTCTGGAGCCACAGAAGCTGTGTTTCTGTGACCTTCGAGTTGGAGGTGCTTTCAGGGTGGCATTAGAGAGCGGGGGCTGCCTGTGCTCCCAGGGGAGGAGGACCTTTAGCCTCACAAGCCCCTTTCACTCAGTGCCGGCACAATCACAGGAAGGTGGAGACAGGGCCCACTTCCCAGGCTGTCCTGGAAGAAGGCTAGCACTGGAAATCACTGGGCTCCAGCGGAGTTCCTTAGCAATGCGTCCACCCTGAAGACTCAGGTTACCGTTTACTCAGTAGTATAATGAGTCTTATTTTGAGTGATGCTGGACTTAATGGCTAAATCAATCTGTGTATTTAGCAGGAGCTTTATTTCCGCAGGAAGTAAGCGGAGATAAGCCACCTCCAAGTGAGTTAATTGGATTGTGTTTAGTGTTTCTGCTGCTCCACAGCCCAGAGGTGCCCTGGGCCACTCCTGCCCAGTGGGGTTATCTAACCCAGGCTCTGTTCAAACTACTGACTGCAGTTCACTTGCTCCAGTGCCTCAGACACTGGAACGGGGAACTGGATTTGCATGTCTAACTCCAGTCCTTCTGCATTAGTAAGAACTAGGCAAACAGGTGAATAGCAAGGAAATATGTTCCAGCCCTGGCACAGGAGAGCTGTGAGGGGTGGTGAGACTAGGAGAAGACTGGGTGAAGGAAGACGTCAGAGGCTGTTCGGGAGGAAGGCTGGAGCTCCAGTTAAGCCAGGGTTTCTCAACTTCAGCACTATAGCCACTGGCGTTGTCTTGTGTGGCATAAGATGTTTAGAAGCCTCTGTCCTTGGCCTCTGTCCAACAAATTAAAGGGGCACTCCTTGTCCCCATTTGTGGCCATCAAAAATGTCTCCAGACATTGTCACATGTTGGCTTAACAGTGTTGGTGTGCAGAGGTGTGGATGGATGGATGGATGATGGATGGATGGATGGATGGATGGATGGGTAGATGGTAGGTGGGTGGATGGATGGATAGATGATGGATGGATGGATGGATGATAGATGATGGATGGATGGATGGATGGATGGATGGATGAATGATGGATGGATGGATGGATGGATGGATGGATGATGAATGATGGATGGATGGATGGATGATGGGTGGATGGATGGGTGGATGAATGGATGATGGGTGGGTGGATGGATATTTTTATTTGTTTATTTGTTCATATTAGATGCTAGCATTTTAGCAGCTTGACCATTTCGTATAATTATCTGAATTTTAGGATTTTCTTGAAATATGGGGAGATCTGTCTTCCTGAACCCATGGCAGTTGTCAGTAGGAGCTGGTGAATGGGGACCGCTTTTCAAAAGGACATGCTGTTTGGTCCGCTCTCTGCTGTGTTTCTCCCAGGCCATGGAGACATTTGCTGTTAGAATTCCTGCTTTAATTTTTGCACCAGTGGAAGCTTATCTCTTGCCCCGGAAGGACTCTGGATCAAATAGAACTGGATTCAGGTCTTAGCTTTACCCATTAGCAGCTTTGAGGCATCTCTCTGCCTCAGTTTCCTTATCTATGACATTGTTTAGCCTCTGATAGTGTCTGCAAAGTGGGTTGTTAGCATGTACAGTTCAGGGAAGTATGGAGGTAAAGGGGCACTATGTGAAAGCACCATAGGATTTAATAAATACTGCTACTCTGCCCCATGGTTTCCAAACCCTGCAAGCTCCTGTTCAAAGGCACATGTCATAAACCAGGCCTTCCCCCCTTTCCGGCGCTCCCCTTCATGCCCTGGGGACCCAGCCTCTACTCACCCCAGGACACTGTCCTGCAGGGATATCACACTTTGCTTCCATGAACTCTGAGTGGGAATGGGGATTATGAGGCAATAGGAAGGGAATCCACCTCACCACTCAGCTCTCGCTCTTCCGAGGTATAAACTTCTGAGGCCTATGGCAGGTAGATTCGGGGTCCCTGTTACAAAAAAGCAGGAAAGCAGGAGTCCAGAGCTCAGCGCATGGGCGACCCAGACCCCCTGGCATCCATGAAGTTCCTGTGAGGTTCCCTCACCTCCAGGTCCTGCGTCACTGACTGTGCAACTACTCCCTCCGCAGCACCAGGGGTGGCGGCCAGTGCTGGGCCGGAGCAGGCGAGAAACTCCCCCCTGGTCTTCCTGGCACTTCATTCAGCAACTTAGACCGGGGTTCTAGTCCTGGGGTCCCAGCCCATGCTGTTTCCTACACCTCACAGCCTCTTCTCCCTGCCCAAACCTTGAGCTGGGCTTTCTCTTCCTGCAGCTCTCTGCTCCTCTGTGAACGCCGCAGGGACATCTCTGCTCACCTGGTTCCGTTATCTTGCCCCATGGCATCATGCTTTTTGTCTCAAAGCATCTGCCACGTCGTGCATTTAAATGTTTTTCTTTAATGATGATTCGTCTTCCCCAGTAGACAATGAGTTCTATGAGGGCACAGGCCTGTCCGATTTTGTGCACTATGCCATCCTTAGCTCCTGGGTTGGTGCCTGGGACATATTAGCTGCTCAATAAATCTTGGTGATATGAAGGAATAAGTAGGTTTTGCTGAAGGAATATTCACAGCAAAGGGATATCTTCTACTTGGTGAGCTTTGCATCCCCAGCCGTGGGTTCAGGCCTCTGCTTTTGAGACATGGGGAGGCAGCCTCAGCTGGCCTCAGGGCACATGGTCTGTATGGCCAAGCAAAAGAAAATGGCACACTGCCCACCAGGTCTATAGACCTCCTACCAGAAGTGACATGTCCATGCCCATGCACACGGTATGGTGCAGCAGGTGGGAGGTGCAGCTGCACCACACCATGGGGTGGGAGGTGTAAAAATTAGCTCACCTCAGCTGTGGGACCCCAAGTGCAGCCCCTGCCCCTGGAGAGTCAGCTCTACTAAGTCCCCTTTCACTTTGGTTTAACTTTCCCTCTCAACATGGCCACATCTCTTTCTCAGGAAGCCTGTGATGTCATTCATTCATTCATTCATTCATTCCAGGCCAGAAGCTGCCAAGGCTGAACAAGGAAGTCCGGGAGATGAGAGAAACATGCTCGCCTGAAGAGGTCTTCAGGTGGGAGGGTGGGGGTAGTCAGTGTGTCCACCATCTAACTGGCATGGCAGTGTGCCCAGGGTGATTGTTAAGTCTGTTTTGTTTGTTGGGGGAGGGGCTTTTACATTGGAGTTCCAGGAAACCCGGATAATCTGGATATGTTCTTAGGCATCTGTCATGTCAGGTCTGAGAAGAGTTGGTCTGGAAGGCGCTTACTTGGAAGCCAGGAAGTGCAGGAGAGGCGGATGAGTTCACAGGCTGGTTGTGTGGAATGCCGGGGTCCTCAGAGGGAAAAGAGCTCTGCCTGTGGGAGCTCAAAAGGCTCTCCAGAGGAGGGACCGTCTGGGTAGAGTCTTGAAGAGAGGGCTAACATGCTGGGATGGTTGTTGGTGTGTTTTGGGGCTGATGGCCCGTTTCCAATCTGAGATCTGCCATTTATTTGCTACCAGATATTAAACTGTCTTACTCTCTCTGAGCCCAGGTTTCCTCTCATGGAAGATGGGACCCCGACATTATCTCTCATGAGGATGCCTGGCACAGTGCCCACCGTGGATGGTTAGGAACTTGAGGTGCTTGTGCAAGACTAGAGATTGAGGCTGCAAATGAAAGTGCCTCCAGGGGCAGACACATCAATGAAACCACAGGATGCGGGTTGGTGAGGACCGTGGCAAGAGGCGGGCCTCGAAAGCATTCGGAGTGAACTGTTTAGAGCAGACAGGCAGGCAGGCAGGCATGACTCCGCTTGGTGGCGGGTGGGCAGCTGGTGACAAGCTGATAGCAGGTGTGCGTGATCATGGATGTGCTTGTGTGGAGGAGAGGATGTGTGTGTTCCCATAACGGAAACAGGGTTGCGATGGAGACAATGTGGGGGTGACAATGGAAAGGGACGTGAAATCCATTTTTACTAATTCACTGACCACATTGTAAGGCTGCGGGGTGAGTCGCAGAGCCGAGAAAATGGAGTCGGCGACTCCAGCTTCTCCTTCCCTGAATCCCAGAGGCAGAGATTAATGAAGGATAAGCCAGGGCCAGGCAGCCCCGTTGTTTCTGGAAGAAATCCAGAGGGCTGTAAAGTTGAAGAATGGAATAGATTCTATACCTGAATAATCAATTAATGCCTCTTTAATGATTGTGAGAGAGATGGGTACAAATTCCAAATCAATCTCAAGCGTTAATCAACCATGGCAGCCGGGCCTGGTGGCCCACAGCTATGCCAGTGGGTGTGGCTCGCAGGCAATCCTGGTTCACCATATGGCAGGGACACAGAGTCCAGGCTCCCCT
Source organism: Vespertilio murinus (assembly GCA_963924515.1). NCBI lineage: Eukaryota > Metazoa > Chordata > Mammalia > Chiroptera > Vespertilionidae > Vespertilio > Vespertilio murinus. Next base: position 103,162,239 of record OZ004705.1, on the reverse strand, counting down.
CCTCACCTGCCAGGTGGGGAAGGACTTCCTGTGGAAATATCTCTGAGCATGAGGATTAGGGAGAAGCAATGATGTGCAACCAAACCAAAATGAAAGGGGAAGTGTGTCCCTGGTCCAGTGAGCCAGACTGGCTCCTTAAGAGGACAGGTCCAAGGAGAAAGGTCAAGGTAGGGGCAGCTAAGAAAGCCGGGTTTACAGAGTGGCTTCCAAGCACAGCTGCAGATTTCCTGGAACCTGTGATTCTGCTTCTTCCACTTTTTGTGTCGCAGAAGCCACTGATGTTCCATTGTTTATGAAAAATCCAGATTCATTGGCGATGCGTTTTAGACACCACCTCCTCTGCTGACATATCCCTGCTGGGAAGACAAGCTGAAGACACATGAGACAATTAAGCAGCGTTTCAGGGCTTGAAATAGCACGTTATAATGTGCACTTGCTCCTGCCTCCCAATCTCCAGGACGCGTAGAGGCCGGCCATGCCCTTTATATTCTCAGAGTCTGTTCAAGGGCTGGAAAGTTGGCAAGTGTTTGATAAATGCTCACTGAATAAATGAATTCATTAAGTAAGAAATACACAGCAAAAGTCCAAGTGTGTTCTGAGAGGTCAGAGAAAGGAGAGCAGATCTTGGATTAGGGATGTTGTTAAAGGTGCAGTGCCGGGCACTGTGGGGATGGGTGTGCAAGGGCCACCGCCCAGAGCCTAGTCCTGGTTTTACTGCTTAATGGCTGTGAGTGTGGGCAGCTCACTGCAGACTTTTGCCTCTATTGCCCCATCTGTAAAAACAAGGGAGGCGACGTTATCTGCTGTGGAGGTTGTGAGGCTCAAATGAGTTAATTCCTATACAATGTGTGGTAAACACACGGCAGCATCCACCATTGCCGTTCCAGGACATTTGCAGTCAGTCAGCACATGTTTCTGTGGGTTCACCCAACAGGCTCTCACATGGTCATCTCAGTGCCAGGCACTCAACACATGCGTTTCCTGGGCTCTCTTCCCTTTCATCCCCAGTGATCACACCAGACTCCAGGTATACCAGACATGCCTATCTCGGGCCATGGCACCAATGATATTTGCACAGAGACATAATCTCAAAGGGCTCAGTGGAGAAAAACATCCACTCTGTATCACTTTTGCTTACCTTATTCCGCTTTATTTTCCCTGTGACCCTTGCCATCATCTGAAGTTATCTGCTGTCTGTCTCTCCTACTAAAATATGACTTCCTGAGGGCAGGGACCACGTTCCTACTGTATCCCTGGGGCCTAAGTCAGTGCCCACTCTGTGGATACTGAATGAATGAATGAATTAATAGATGAATGGGTGAATGAATAAATGAATGAATGATCAGTCATCACCATTTTGCACAGGACAGCGTGTCTCAAAAAGGCGGAATGACTGTGTTACCCGAACAGCGCCAGGTTTTGTTTTGTTTTTTTGTTTTGTTTTTAAATATATATTTTATTGATTTCTTACAGAGAGAAAGAGAGAGGGATAGAGAGTTAGAAACATCAATGAGAGAGAATCATTGATCAGCTGCCTCTTGCACACCCCCTACTGGGAATGTGCCCGCAACCAAGGTACAATGCCTTTGACTGGAATTGAACCTGGGACATTTCAGTCCCCAGGCAGACGCTCTATCCACTGAGCCAAACCGGTTTGGGCCAGCGCCAGGTTTTACCCGCATAGTTAACCTCATTGGGTTCGGCTGAGAAAGAATTCAGAGCCAAGAACTCCCCCCAGAGGAGAAAGTTTACTGAGAAAGTCCCAGAGCTGGGAGGGAGCCAGCTGGGCTGTGTGGACTCAGGACACAGGCTAAGGAAGGGCCCTGGGAGCTTAGGAGAAGGGGTACAAGGCACATACTGCAGGGAAGAGACGGGAAGGTGCGGCAGTCTCTGGAGGCATTCAATAGACTATCCATAGCTTTCCAGGTGTGTCCTTTCAGGGCCGGGTCTCCTGATTGGTCAGTGCTAGGAGCGGGGTCACTAGTCATTGCAGCTGGTCCCGATGTCACTTCACCTGGTTTGGCTGCTTTTGGGGGCCTGGAGCTGAAACCCAGCCGAAGCCTAGATGTCATCTCTAGTTTGACCAAAAGTCTGTCTCCGTGGTCCATGACACCAGGCTTTGCTCCTAAGATCATTTGATGCTGGTCAGATCCTCACTGTCCGGAGGACCCGATGCTTAAGGGAGTGATCCTGCACAGGTGTGTATGGAAGTCTATGAGGCTATTCCCCTGCTGCCTGTTCCTCCTCTAAGGAGTCTAAACCACACAACTAGTGACTGGCCAGGGGAGGAAAGTCAGAGGCAGGTTGGCACCACATGACCATCAGTGCGAACGATCAGAGGTCTAAACCCATGGCCAACGATATGGTAGGAAGGAAAGATCTCCCTGGGGCAAGGCCCCACCCAATATTTGTCACCAGTTTAGCCCTTTGCTGGGCACCCAGGGCTTTCCCTGCATCCCTTCTGCTCTGGGCCTGTCGTTCCTGCTCTGCTGTTGTCTAGCCGCCCCCTCCACCCACTTAGCCACCACATACAAGGCAAGGGCTGGGCTTGGGGTCTGTACCCATGACTCAGAGGCCCGGGCTATCTCCACCACACCTTCCTGGCTCCTGTGATGGGAACTCCTGGCGATTATAACAAACTAAAGCCGTTGAACACAGCCCTTTCACCAAGGGAGCTATGGCAAAACTGCTAGAGAAAACATATTTAAGACAAAATTAACGAAAGTGATGGTTAAAGATACATAACCCTGTTTACACCTGCACTTGGAATTGGCAAAGGATACCACCTTCTGCATGTCAAGCAGCCCCAGATGTTGACCCTCACCACACATTTGGGGCCCTCAAGGCCATTTCCACTTAGACCTTCTGACTACAGATTTAGGGGTTTCCACAGCTACCCTCAGGTGTGAAAGTTCACGGAATGACTCACAGAACTCAGAGGAGTGCTATACGTACAATTATGTTTTATTAAAGCAAAAACGTGCACATCAAAACCAGCCAGCAAGAGGGAGATGGAGCAGAATCAGATGTGTGTGGGGGAAGGGGTGGGAAGAGGAGTAGGTGTTGATGTAAGAAATGAGTTTATTTGAGCACAGCTGACAACAGTTGCTGGGGAGCAAAGTCTCAGATGCCCCAGAAAGTTAGCTTTGCAGCTTTTATGCCGGGTTGGATTACGGGGTAGGTAACAAGGTTATGTGCTCCCTTGAGGGTGGTCAGGACTTCTTTCAAAGGTAGTTTACCTGGTGCAGACAGATGGACAGGGCTTGCTTCAAGCAACGATAAACCTTTTTCTAAAAAATTATGTTTGCAGCGTTTATGCCCAGGTTGTGACTACCCACCGCGACCTGCCCAGGTGGGAATTGAAGATTTATCCCAGCACCCCTGTTTCACCCACACAGGGGTCCAAACATGAAGCTTTGTCATCCTTAGAGATACCCCATCCTCCGGACATCGATGTGGCCATAGGGGATGTTCATCCAGGCGTCGGTGCCCAGAGTATTTGCTGGGGCCCCATTCATTGAGTTTTGCCCACGTGGTTGACTCCACCCCCAGCCCTGCTCCCCTGCCTGGAGGTCTGGCTGCTCTCACCAGGTGGATGCGTTGCCAGCCCCTGCGGAGTCACCTGTTAGCACAAACTCTCTGAGTAACAAAGGTGCTCCTCTCCCCTGGGAAATTCAAGGATAAAGTCAGACCTCTTTTTGGAGGGCACTTTTTTTTTAACCATAGTTATGCAAACCAGTACTTCTCAACTAGGGATGACTGAACCCTAACGTGGAGACATGGAACCAGGTGTAGACACCTGTGTGGTTGTCACAACTTGGGGTGCGGGTGGTATGACTAGGGTCCAATGTGGGAGGCCAGGATGCTGCTATGCATTGCACAGGGCACACCTCAGCCCTCTCTTCCACAAGGAGGGGTGTTCTGGCCCCAAATTCAGTAGCGACAAGAATGAGAAACCTTGACATAAAGTAAACATGGAAGTGAGCCTAGAGCCAAGTGGTTGGTCAGAACGGCATACAGGCGACGGGCTTGCCCTCTCACATCTTGCCCCTGCAAACACAAGGACGCATGTTGTGGTTAAAGTACCTGGCAGTATGCCCACAGATGTGGTGTCAGCCAGTCCCCAGGGCCTGAGCCAGCAGCGTATGTCACAAGGTGACACGCTGGTGTTACCGTGTCATTGCCTGAGCGATCTGAGCAGCATTAGATAACCTCCACTCACATGGCCCTCACATGTCCTTCCCTTTATAGTTACACCCATGAGAGGGGCTCAGTGTGGTGCCAACAGCTTTAACACCTGTCTGTCATTAGCTCACACCCCTCTTTTCTACAAAGAGAAGAGGGATCTTGGACTTGCAACCTGATCAACATCGACTTCTGAGGTGTGTTTTCTCTGTTTTTGATATGTTCCTGTTTACCAGCTATTTTTGTTAAGTGACGCCCATTGTCTTTTCATGGAGGATATATCAACTTGTCTTACACAAGCTTGGCTAAAGTTGAGTAGCAAGAAGTTGCTTAATTTCCACACAGTCCACCACCTCCATGACCTTTCTCCTGGTCCAATTCACCTGCCTGTTACCTGTCTGGCTCCTCCAGTCATGTGACTTCACATGCCTAGCTCCACAGCCTCTTACTTCCTTGGGATGCAAAGGGCTATTCAGGCAGCAAAGAGCAGATGACACCGTCCCTGCACTGCGCCCAGCAGGTGGAGGCCCCCACCCTCAACGTCTCTCTCACTCGCTCCCCACCTCGCCCCCTGCCCCTTGATTTCCACACAGGAGTGTCCCAAACTGTGTGGTGTTCACACATTGTGCACCCTAAACCCTAAGTAGCAGCATTGGCTCATGAGAAAGGCCACTGGCATTTAGTATTTTTATTTCCCAGTTAATCTGGTCTCTAAGTTCACTCACTATGTGTGCAAAAATAAAATATGCTGGTGTGTTAATGCTCTTAAGCACACAGTGTTCTTAATACAATATTCTTATTCATCAGTCACCTTTCTCATCCATATCACGGCTCCACATCTCTCCATGTTCTGAGGAGCCTCGTTCTAACAGGAGGGCGCTCAGAGTCAGAGGCTGGCTGGGCACCGGCCGCCTTCATGGTCAGAGCAGCTAGGGCTCTGGCAGCAGAGCGACCTGGGGCCACAGGGGAGCCGCTGGGAGGGCAAAAACCTCCTCTGGGACTCGGGTTGCAGCGTGCCACTTCTCCAGACAGATCCCCATCTGCTCCCTGTGACCCACTCCCTCAGCGATGACAACGTGAGCATGAGCATGGACCGAGAGCTATTTATAGCAGTTTGTACATTTAATCAGTTTTTTGCCATTTTTGAGGAGATGTGAACCCTGCGTGAGGCGTTGGGTTCAAATTGGCTGAGACAGGGAATAATCAAGATTTATGCTTCTCATTCCGACTCCCATCACAGTCACTGCCATGGCTGCTCAGCTGCTTGCCACTGCGCCAGCCCGGCCTGGCCTGGGACACCACTTCACGGGCTCTCCCGCAGTGATTGAGCGTCTGTCTCAGTGCCGACCAGCCGCTCCTGCTGCTGCAGATAACAGCTGTGCCGTCTCTGCTCCCCAGATACCCCCTTACACCCGCTCCCCCCAAGGCGCCTTCCAAAGGCTGTGAGAGCCCAAAGCCTGGGACATGGGCAGCTTCTGAGCAGGGTGCCTGCCCACAGCACACATGCCACCACCTTGCCAGGCAGTTGTGGAGCCCCAGGGGTGACTTGAGTGGAAGTGGGACAATTTTCTCTCCCTGATCTTGGCCTGAGTGGGGGGAACACGTGCAAACAGAAGCAGCCTGAGGTCCCATGTAGCTATTTAAGGAGGGGCCGTGCTTTCAGGCGCAGCAGGAACTACAGCGTCTGAGCCCTGGCACCCTCCGCTTGGTGTCCATCCCTAGGAATCCAGGGCCCGAGACAGAGGGAAGGCTCATCGACCTCGATAGCCCAGCTGGGTGAGTCAGAAAGGATGGGATGTGGGAGGCCCCTGACTGAGGCTTTGGGTTTTGAAGAGCTTGAATCTGGGGCAAAATCACTGGCAGACAGATGGCCGGGTCCAAGAAGTTCTGCTGGGCTGATGACCTGCATTGCTGGGAGCTCCCTGTGGGCAAAAGGATGCTTTTTATTCTGTGGAAACACTGTTTAAATCATTATGGTCACTTTCCTTTTCCTCAGCCCACGTTATTTCTCCAGCATTTTCCCACATGTTGGGAACCTCGATGATTGTCGTTCATGGCTCCAGCTTATGTCCTATTGACTTGCCACCTGCGTCTGTGGGAGACTGGTCAAATCCAGGGCCACACATGGAAACTCGGCAGGCCTGCCTGCAGCTCTTTCCTTCCCCCCGGCATTGGCACCACCAGCTGGAAATCACGTGACTGTATTGAAAGTCCCTCTGGAGTGAAGGTGCTATCCTCAGAGGTTCTTATCTCAAACGTGATAGTGGGTGTGCCGCTCTGTGTACAATCCTGCACCCCGGCACTGGTATGATCCTAGCAAGCTGAGCAGCCTGAGTCTCCTGTCCTCATCTGCAAATGCTTTTCCTGCAAGCCGGTTGGCAGCACTAGAGGTGTGTGCAGGGGCACCTGATCAGTGCGTGGTACCCATGGTGTCCATAGAGGAGGTGTCTGCCTGGTTGCTACAATAGAATGCTTGTGTTAGGTCCCTGTCCCTTTAAACCTATGATGTAAGTCACATATAGGTAAAGCACCTAGAACCATCTTGCCTGTTTTTGGTTTTGCTTTTAAAAAAAAAATTATTTAAACAGTCTTGTTTTAAAAACAAGTACTTGATGGTTTACAAAACACCTTCAATATCTCCTTAATTAAACTTCACAAAATTTCAGCCTCAGACAAAGTGGCAAAACATAGTCTCCCACAGGCTGAGCCCCGGGCGGCAGCCCCGTGCTGGTGGGCAATCGATGGCAGGCCCCGTGACGGCCTGGGCACTCAGGCTCCATGGCCACTGGAGCTTGCTTGTAGAAAGCGACTCCTCCTAGTTATAGACCCCTCCCATTCCACTAATAGTAAATCACTACTGGGTAAGGTTCTGATTGGTGTTGTGTTTTTTTTTTTTTTTTTTTTTTTTACTCAATTACACCCAGTTCCCTCTAGGCCATGGGGTACCTGCTGCTCTTTTATGAATTTGCAGAGAATAAAAGTGAGACTGAAGTTATCTCTGATAGAACAGATGTGCATCTCTCTAACAAAAGGTCACACTTTTCCAACAGGAAAACGCAGAGCATCCCTGCCGTTACCAGAGGTCCCAGCTGTATGTCTGGGTGATGGTGAGTTGGGGTTTCTGTGAGAATCCCCCTATCTGCTCCCATGGTATTCTCATCTGGGTCCCACATCTGATATTCACAATGCTCCCCAGAACGCAAGGAGTTTGATAGGCTGCTGATGTGCCCTTGGTCCTGGAATTGCTAGCTAGCAAAGGCAGTGGTGAAGCTACCGATGTGGCAAGATGTGAAGGCTTGGATTGGCACTACCCTTGTAGCATGGATTGATGCCACCCCGGAGGATGGGCAATGACCGAATGAAGTTTCCCAAGGAGCAGAGGCTGAGACACATCTGCTGAGAAACCTCCCTTCTGTCTCCTTATGCTGATAACCTGGACAATTCTTGGATTGCAAAAGGCAATCAACTCCAGCTCATCATAAAGCTGCTGTCAGCCCCAAATAACAAGGAGCTCTGACTCCACTGCTCAGCAGAGCAGTTTATTATTGTCCTTAATGCTGCTAGTATTTTCGGCAAGCAGCATGGTACCTGGGTGGGTAATTCAGCAGCTCAGTGACGTTGCCAGTGATTGGTTCCCGTCTCCCTCTGTTGTTGTGTTAGGTGGTTTCCTGTACAGAAAAGGGTAAAGAGTGAGGTTAGGGAGAGGCTATATTTTATCCCCTCTTAAAAGTCATGCTAATTAATAGAAAACTCTACCTGGCACATTAGTTGATCCAGGAGAAAAGCTTCTGACCTGCGTGTGGAGAGCGGCGTGCTGACTGGGCCCTGTGTTAGCTGAGGAGGAGCTGGACTTGGCAGCCACCACAGTCTCTTACCAAGTCCCAGCCACTCGATGGATGGCTCCATTTGGGCTTCCTCTTGGGGCTCTGGTACTCGTGGCACCAGATAGTTGCTGCCATATGTATTCATTCCTCCTCTGGGCAAAGCTTGACTGGCCCAGGCCCCGTTGACCATCCAGGCCAGAACCATCCAAACTCTGGATTGGGCCCAGAAGAGGAGCCCCATCCAGGCAGGAGGTGGGGCAGCAGACTGTCAGGGGAGCAGTGCTGGGCAGTTGCTCTGAGAGCCCTGTGGAGTTGTTCTTTGGCGCAGAGGTTGTTTCCTGGACTGGAAGCGTGGGTGTGGAGACTGTTCCCAGAGTGTCCTGAGGACTAAAGGAGTTAAGGTGTGATGCCATCCCAGCAGGCACCAGGCAGGACTGGCTTTGTGGGCACGCACCTGAGTGGGTGCATGGAGCCCACACTGGCTTTAAGGCTCTGCTGTTGCATCTTGAAATTATTTTTGCACAGGGTCCCCACTTTCACGTTGCACTGGCCCTGCCTGTGGAGGTGGGGCCTGCTGCAGTGCCCTTCCAGGCACGAGGGTGCCACTGAAGGAACTGGCCTGGGGGTGCACTTCTTGGTGAACGGGGCAAGGAGCTGGCTGCCCAACTTCGGGCAGCTCCCAGCCAAGCATGTAGCAGCAGTAGGACTGACCTCAAACCTCAACCCTCAGCCCAAACCATGCTCCTGTCACCCTCGTTTCTGTCCACACAAGCCTGGTGGAGTCCGGATAGGCTTGGTTTGCCCAGGGACGGGGTGTGTCCCAGCAGCGAGGGGCTGGAAGGCCTGCCTACTAACCGCACCGCACTGCACCGTAGCAAGCACTGCACCAAGGCAAGCTCTCAATATCCTGGCATCTGTTTGGACTTGGTGAGTGTTAGATACTAATCAAGCAGCAAGGAGCAAATTGGTCTCAAATTAAAAATCAGAGAGGGAAGGCTGGACATTTAGGAAGTGTGTCTTTAGGGACTGGGGCTGGGTTCTGGAGCAGCACTGCTCATAGGAAAGAGGGGCCTGGCTTTCACCCTGGCTCAGATCCTGACCCAAAGTTCCCTCCTGGTGAATGAGAAGAACATGGCTCAAGCTCAGATTCTCTCTGCACCCTGGGGAGTGTGGGAGAGGTGAGACCCACTCCTCAGGCCTGGACGAGGCTGGGAAGTTGAGTGGAAGGAACACAGGCTGGGAACTGGGTGGGTCTGGGTTTGATGCATAACCCCCTGTGTGCAGCTGGGCAGCCCAGCCTCTGAGCCTCATCCCGAAACAAAGGATCACGTGGACCAAGAAAGGGGAAAGGGACAGGGCTAATCACGTTGTGTTTAGCAAATGTTCTTCCTTCCACACCCCGTGGCCCGGAACCAGGTTCCACAATTTGGTTGCAGCTCTGGGTGGCCTTCAGGAAAGACCAGGAGAGCCTCACCCTATTCCTGTTTCCTGGGTCCTACGAGCCCCGGTTCTCTGTCCCCCCCAGATCCTCCTGGAGCCCAGGTCTCTGGCTCTAGCTCTATCTCCCCCAATTCCCCGGGAGTCTGGGTCTCTGTGTCTCTCCACACCCTCCAGGTCCTCCTGGAGTCTGGGTCTCTGTCTCTGGCCCCAGTTCTCTGCCTCCCCCAGGTTCTCCTGGAGTCTGGGTCTCTGTCTCTGGCCCCAGTTCTCTGCCTCCCCCAGGTTCTCCTGGAGCCCAGGTCTCTGGCTCTGACTCTGGCTCTGCCTCCCCCAGGTCCCCTGGGAAGCCTGACTCTCTGGCTGTGACCTCCCAGTTCCTGAGAGGAGGGCACAAGGGAGGGGCTGGCTGGAGCAGGGGTGGGTTCTCAATGCAGGCGATGACCCCTAGCATCCTCACGCAAGCCTGGTCACTGCCCCCCGCATGGGCATCCATCCTCACTCAGTACGGAGCCTGCTCTCCAGCAGCCTGAGGAGGCTCAGAACATACTCAGTGCAAGTTGTGGATCCTGCTCTGGGACACACTAAATAGATAAGCTGGCTGTCTCTTCTTCTTGCCAGGCCTCTCAATAACACCTCCAAGTTCCCTCACTCCCCATCCCTCAGGCCTGTAGGCTTTATCCATCCTGGATCCTGGTCCACAGGACTTAGTCTCATTCATGTATTTCTGCCCTGAAGCGACCTGTCTGAGGTCTAGGAAGTGGGATGGATGTTCTTGGCACGTAAAGGCTGAGGCTTCAGAGTCCAGATGCCGAGTCCCCATTAGGAGAACCAATACAAATGCCCAGAACCAGCTTCCTCATCTCAGCTCTCGGACCATCTCTGTAGAAGACACTGGCATAATGAGGCCATGAAATACACGTCGCAGTCAAAACACCACCGCAGTGACAGGGGTTTTGGGGGAGCCAGTCATGGTGGGTGCCCCTCAAAGGGAAGGGAAAGGCCCGTAAGCATGCAGTGTAAGAGAGGGCCCTCCAGTGGACAGATGGGGCATTAGTGGTTGGTCTCCGCTCTTCCTTCTCTCGAGGGCATATCATATGTGGCTTCATACAGGGACTAGCATGTACATATGTCCAACCAACAGCCTGTGTCCAGTGCTCTGCTGCCTCTTAGGCTGCTTCTCTGACAGAAGTCCCTCCGTCATGGAGTTGCCATTGCCCATCACTGCACTAAGCACCCACTTAGGGGTCACATGTGGCTTCTCCTTCCTCACTCCCCAGATCCAGTTTCTTCACCCCTGCCTGTCCTCTAGTCCCCCTGCCGTCTCCTTCTCTCAGGCCCTCGCAATCTCTCCGTGGCTCAGTCTCCTCCTCCCCTGCAGCAGGAGGTCTCCCCAATACACATCACATCCCTTCATCCACTCCTGACGAAGCCCCCTCAGTGCTGTCCTCTTCCAAGGCAAAGACAAAGCCACTTAGGGAAACGTGGCAGTGGAGTGGGGGGCCAGGCACATGTACCCTGGGCACAGGCTTAGGCGCCCATTCGGATAGTGCCAACTGGCGAGGCCGAGGCACCCGACGCACCTGCTGCTAAAGCTCACAGTCCATGTGGGGAGAGGGCTGCAGGGTGGCTCCAGCGTCTCCACATTTCTCCCCGCTCAGAAGCCACCTGCTTCGTGACTTCCAGAACAGACCAAGCTGGATGCTCCCCGCCCCATCTGTGATTTCGGGAGCCAGCCCTGCATCCCCCATATTTCCTGAAAATTCAGGCGTTTGCCATGTCCAATCCCTGGTCTCCCTCTCTCAGCCACCTGCTTGGGTTTTCTGCTTTCCTCCTTGAAGTGCAACTTGTAGGTCAGGATGGATGCCTCGGGGAAGCCACCATCTGAGGTGCTGGAGGGGCCGTTTCTTCCCCTCCGGCCCATTTCCACGTCTCTCCGGAGACATTAAAAATCCACTTCTCTGTTTAAAGCCAATTTTCTACAGAGTGAAGGTCAGCTGTTCCAATGTGGCACATGGACCTCTTTGTAACATGCCTGCATCATGTGCAGGTTCTTGGTTGCAGGCACAGTAGCTGTCTCTGAACAGGGCAAACCTAGAAAGAATGCAGGCAAAGCTCCTGGGCTGCAGGGAGCTGAGCAGAGGCCTGGGAGGAGTGAGCCAAGTGAGCCCAGACCATTTCAACACCCTGCGGCCAGTGCAGACCAGCTCCAACTCTTCCCCTCTTCCTCCAGCCCTCCCGTCAGGACTCAAAGCCCTAGGAGCGCCCCATGACGGCTTCCTGCCAGGGGTATAGTCAGGGGATCCCAGGCCTTTGGGAGGAGTCAGCTGAGTAAGAGAAAAGGGCAGGGCCACTCTTAAGTCCATTCAAGAAGCATCCTTGCCCGGGTCACACCTAGAGATCTACCTCTGGCCCTTCTCCCACTGGATGTCTCCCCGGGGGATAAGGAGGCCACAGGCCCAGGGCACCTGCCCACCGCACCTGCCCCTCCCTTCTGGACCCATCTGAGGTTCAGAGACCTGGACTCCCCTACCCAGCTGCCTTACCCTGGATCTTTCCTCCCAAGGGCAGGTTGCATACCAAACCCAAAGTGGGTACAGGCCGCTGTCCACTAATGTACAACTGCCACGAACTCACACATGTACAGAAAGCCACCACCACAGTGGGAAGAGCTGGGAGGAGGAGGAGGTGGTGTGGGGCAAGGAATGAGGGTGATGATCCAGGGCCATCACAGGAACCGCCCTCCCCATGCTGCCAGTTTGGCAAGGGAATCTGAGAAGTCACAGGACTCCTAATTTTACATTGGCCTTCCAGGTCACAGGAAGCTGGGAGGACAGTACGTGTTTTATGCATGCCTTCAATAGATTCCTCTTGCACCTGTTACACTGGTGGGCATGGGCATGGGGTGCCAGGCCCAGCGGTGGTACCCTGAGCCTGGGTTCTGCAAGGAACAGGTAGATCTGTCTAAGAATTAGGGTGCAGCTTCCTCAGGTTGGGGTGCCAGTGATGCCCAGGGCTGCTGAGGCTGGGCCCCACACCCATATCTAGGGCCCCGATACCCAGGTGCTGGGCCCTGGACAGGTTCTGCAGGTGCAGGAGGCTCCCGCTGGTCTCCCTGCTGCAGCGCTCGCCCCAGAGCCATCTCAGCCAGGCAGCTGGGCAGGACCACTCTGGAAACATTGGCAGGTGAAGCTACTGGCCCCTCCCCATGGCTCTTCTGCCACAGCCCAGCTCGGCTCTGCCCTAACCTGTGTGGCGGCCCCTCTCCGTCCACCCAGCAGAATTCTCCTTGGTACCACTATCATGCTATACAACACGTCTGTAATTATGCTTACCACATTAAACTATTGTCCTTTTCCCTTGAGAAATGTCTATAATTATACATGAATATATTCATATAATTAAATATTCAAACAACATAGGTAGTGAGTGAAAGGTCTCCCTAACCCACTCTAAGTCTACCTTTGTTTCTCAGAAGTAGTGTGGTCTAGAAATTTGCCTCCACTTGTGGGGTTAAAAGCGTAGGGTTTATGATTGGGTCTGTGTGCTTTCTAATGCATGGTTCACACTGCTCTGCTCTGTTCTGCATCGTCGCTCCAATATTTTTGGGACTCCTGTCCGTTTATAACTGCATGGGATCATCATTTAAAAACAGACCTTCAGCCCTGACTGGTTTGGCTAGTGAACAGAGCGTTAGCCTGTGGACTGAAAGGTCATAGGTTTGATCCCAGTCAAGGGCATGTATTTGGTTGTGGCCACATCTCCAATAGGGGTGTGCAGGAGGCAGCTCATCCATGTTTCTCTCTCATCGATATTTCTAACTCTCTATCCCTCTCCCTTCCTCTCTGTAAAAAAAAATCAATAAAATATATTTTAAAAATAGAGCGTCAGCAGCAAAGGAGGGATGCCGCTTTAGCTAGCCCTCCGTTCCTCCAGCTGGGGGTACTTAGGCGGTGGTTCCACCGCTGCCACAAGCCCAGTGAGCGTTCCCGCAGGTGTCTCAGCGCCTGCACCTCTACAGACTGGGCACCGAGGGAGGAGGAGGATGTGAGGGCTGTACAGATTTTACCACTTCTGGGAAAGCAGATTGCTTTCAATGTTACCATTACATGTTTACTGGGCATTGTTTACGACACGTTTCATTTCTCGTTTCTGCGATGATTATCACTGAAGTTAAACATTTTTGGACTTGTCTGTCCATGTTCTTTCTTCCCTGCTGCTGTCATTGTTAATGTGCTGTGTGTCGTACTTGGCCACGAGCTCCTTCAGCTGGTTGTCACTGGTGTTTATCTTGGTGCCCTCAGTGTGCTGTGGAAGCCGCAGGCAGCAGTCTCCACCTCTGTCCTAGGTCTCACTGTTACCACCACCTTCCTGCAAACACTATTTATTCGGACTTTCTGCTGAGGCCTGTCTTGGGAGGGAAACAAACATTGTCTCTAATCTTCATTGTAACTTGCCCAACAAAGCGATGGTCCTTTCTCAACAATTACTTTATTTTTAATTTTTTTTTGTTTTTAATTACATTTGACATACAATATTATATTAGTTTCAGGCGTACCTAATAGCATTTAGACCGTTACATAACCCACAAAGTGATCCCCCTGGTAAGTCTGGTACCCACCGGCACCTTACACCATATTACAGTATTATTGGCTATATTCCCTGTGTTGTACTTTAC